>CM035163.1:110187785-111621699 GCA_020205615.1 Panax quinquefolius
TAATTAAACGAAAAGATAAAGAATAAAATCATACCTCAAGATCGAGCTTCCTCGTGTACAAGTTCACCTCCAAATCTTTTTTCGCTCAACTTGAATCCACCGGTTTGGTTCCTTCCTTCGATCAACGTTAGCCACCCATATGTTCGGGCCTCAGAGGTGATCCACCAAGGAAGAAGAAAATTCAAGAAGAAGGGTGGTTGGCTCAAACCCTAGTTTTTTCTATCTCTATGTAAAAAGGTGTACTTCCCAACAAATTGAATTATGTCGATGTTAAAAAAGTCAACAACCCCTACCACCCATAATAAGACTCTCTTATTTATAGATGTGGGCAACCCACCTTAATAATTAAGGAATTGGGTTTTATTTAATTAATTAAATTCTTTTAATTAATTAAGCTCCCTAATCTTATTAGGATAATTAATTAAACTCCTTTAACTAATTTTTCCTCCTAATCCTATTAGAATAAATGAGAGTATTTATATTAAATTAATTCCTAAACTCTTTTAGAAATTAAAATAATAATAATTGTAATAATATTAATAAGACTCCTCTTATTAATTTATATTTAATATTTCTAAAATATTAAATAATAATATTAAGCTATTTAATTTATTCTATCACCATAGATTAAATTAAATATACATAACATATTATTACGATTATGCCATTAACTTCTTAAATAATTATTCTTCTTTTATGGTGTGACCCTTTAGGTTCTCCATATTAAACCTAACAGAATAAATCAATTAGAATAATTCTAATCTTATTTAAATAAATAAATTAAACAATTAATTTATTTAAATAAATAATATTTATTCTACAATAGGATAAGTTCTCCCTAAATGATCAAATCTACTTTCCAGATAATATAGATTTCAACATTAATCATAAAAGAACCTTTCGAGTAAATAGTTACCAGATAATTCAATCCTTCCACCATACAATGTCCCAATTAAATATAAGACATGGAATTATCACTAAGTCTTATTTTATTTAATTATATGTATTTCGATCCTTAAATGCACAACTCCAAATAATGCAAATTAGAAACTCCTTTCTAATTTCATTCTCGCCGCCAAGGACTACCGGGTTGTCATTTATCGAATCACATAGACATTTTTCTTTTATTAGAAGTGGTAGATTCTTTATCGATCATACATTATCTCCATGTACAACTTATTATACCCAAGCATACCCTTTGATATACCCTAAGGGTCTTAAGGAATAAGTCAAAGTATAACTCATCATACACAAGATACTATGATGATCTCAAGTCCAAGGATTACTTCAGACTACTATCACTACAGAATTCCTATCGACAGCAAATAAAACTCCATTAGGTATTCCTTAGCGAGCCAATGCTCAAATGAACTTATTCTCTAATAAGCACCTACATACTTGCTTTTAGTGTTCCACACAAATGATCATGAGATCAATCATCCTCATCCAACGAAAGCAAAGCAACGATGTACCAATCTATCCGGATTCACTAATCCCCAATTTAGTAATCCAACGATTGGGAACTATTTTAGTTTTAAGCTTTCTAAGAATTTAGATCTCATTAGAATGATCATCATCATTATTCTAAAAGCATTGCTTAAAACTACGGGTTTATCACATATTATAAAACAAAGATCATGTAGATAATTAAAAGCCTTTAATAAATTAATACTTTTTATTAATAAATGAATAAGATTGTTACAAAGTATATGCTTTTATCATCAAACATGATCGGGCTTGTGTGCATACTACTTTCAATCTCCCACTTGCACTAAAGCCAATCGCCATGGTATCTCATACTCTTCTTTCTAAGTGATTTATTATCCCCGTTGGATAAGCTTTAGTTAATGGATATGTAATGTTGTTCATGAGAGTCCACTATCTCTATAGTGATTTTCCATCTTTCAATGATTCTAATAATCAAATGAAAGTGCCACAACACATGTTTAGATCCAAGATGAGACTTAGAACTATTCCTAGTTCTCAGAATGAACTTTTAATCCAAACAATCAACTCTGCAGCCTTCATTTATAGCTATATACTTTGTCTTTATCACTAAACCAAAGAACTCTTTTGTTGTTGGAACCTTTCCAATTCATCGCACCACTCGCTCAAGGTAACCTTTACCTTAAAGTGGATTTTTTTCGTCATCTTGGTCCGTCTGAAAAACTTGAGTCCGTTAAGCCTCTAGTTTTAATTTAGACCCACCATGAATATGATCACATCCTTAGTGCTTCAAGCTAAGCACTTTAAGATGTTTTTCATCGACTCATAGTGAACTTCTCCATAATACGACCGATCAACATCGTGTCTCAGATATTTCATTGCATACATGATTGTCACCACGCGACCTCTCTTTTCGTGAGTCCGTGGGGACTATTAAGAGAGATACACTCCATAGCTCATCGACATGAGACATCTCTTGAGTTTGCCATGCTAAACAACTTTAGCATCAAATGAATATACGCTCCTCGGGTTAAGTCGAGCATCCTCTTAAATCTATCTATATAGATTTATATCCCCAATTAAGATACTCTTCCAAATCATTCATGGAGGAATGTTTAGACAACTTTATCTTTTATCGATCAGTAGCATTGGTATGTTATTCCTCATCCGTAGTATATCAACATATAGTACTAGAATGTCACGATGCTCTAATCGAACCCCTTTTCAGACACACTAGGTTCATTCTTATTTTTGATAAAATCAAACTCTTTTGATCGCTTCATCGTAATGTTCCATATTTGAGAAACTTGCTTCAATCCATTTCTCGAAAGTGTTCACAACACTTACCTCATCAGATGTAATCGGATCATCATCTTCTATGATGTGTACTTTCATCATCATCATCCATGATGAATCCATACCTCCTAGGTATCTTCTCAGACTATTCCGCATTTATTATTTGGCCAGGGTACAACAGTCTATCTATGTGTTCCTCTTATTCGATTTATAGTGTTTTGTGGTTCTTGAACTCTTCAAGATCTATTATCCTCCCACTAGCCCCTTCAATGATAAACACCTTTATCTTGAAGGCGCAACGTGTTTCGTAACAAACACCTTTTGCTAAGTAGAATTATAGAACATATACCCTAAACTTACTTTTTTAGGATGTCCCACAAATCAGACACTTGTCAAATCTTGTCCCAAGCTTATCCTTTCAAACCTTTTCACATAAGTCGACAACCCCTTATCTTAACATACTTAAGATTAGGAATCCTCCCCGTCCATAACTTTTATGGAGTCTTCAATGGATTTTGAGGTTACCATTTTCGTAGATATGTACCATTTCTGTGACATGATCCTGTAAGGATACCGGAATGTCAGAAAATCATTATGGACCGCACTATGTCCAACAAGGTACGATTTTTCCTTTCAGATACATCAATCAATTATTATGTATCGACGAGGTGTCCATTATGAGAAAACCATTTGAGATGATCTAGAAACTTATCGCACAAGTATTTATTCCTCGATCTAATCAAAGAATCTTAATACTTTGCCAATTTGTTTTCACTTCAATTTTTGAACCTTTCAAATAATTCACACTTCAGTATTTCAAACAAATACACACATTCAACTCTTCGAATGATCATCTCCTTTTCTTATACTAATTTGTTCAATATGCAAAATTATTTTCACGTAAGTCAAGTATACAAAATTTATTAAGTAATATTCCATTCTATACAAAACATTATTATTATAAATAGAACAACAATTGTTCTTAATTATAATACCAAAGATTTCATTGTCCAACAATAAAATGGAAATAATATTTTTAACAAGAATCGGAATACAATAACAACTTATCGACTTAATAGATTTGCCCGTAGCATTGCTAAACTATAAGTTTCTATGGCTAATGCAAGCAACCTTTGCTTCATTTTCCCACACATAGATTACTTATATTTGTTTAGCTTTCTACTGCTTTGGTCCCTTCATAAATCTATATTTATGATAACCAAAGTCTCAGATCCAATACCCAAAGTAACCTCGACTTAAAGAAAATTTATTTCAATCATGAACAAAATCAGATCAGTAACCAAACTTCACTAAGCTTCTTTCGTTAGCCTCTCGCAAGATGCTTCTCGCAGCTTTTTTCCAAAGGTCCAAAGCTTATTGCAAAGGGAAGCAAACTCCTTTGCTATCCGTGATCGCTTTTGTTCTTATTATCCTTTGTTTATGCCTTTCTATTTACCTTCTTTGAATCGCTTCTTCTTTCGTAAGATCCTTTGGCCCCTACCAAGAAGACTTGATCTTTCTTGGTTGAAAGTGACTCTCAACATTTTTCAACATGTTAAGCAAATCAAATGAAGTCGATATCTAGCTTGTTCATATGAAAAATTCACAACAATTGTGAAAGGAGTCCGGAGTGAGTGCAAGATCAAATCTTCGCTCAACTCTCCATCCATGACAAAACCAGTTGTCCTAATCGATCAATCAAATTGATTATGTTAAGAACTTTTGTCTGCATTTATAGTGCCATGGCCATTCTAGATCTAAGAGCTCCTTAGATATCTCGATATCTATCGGGCCCCTACTTTCCTCACCATCAACTACTGACGTGCAGGTGAATATAGTAGAGAGTATCCATAGTTTCATGTCGACGTCAAGCTCATATTCATGGATGATGCAGCATGATGCATCGAGCTAATCGCATCATCTCGCCACTTTCTAAAAGTAGCAATCTCTTCCTCAGAGGCATCATTCGCAACCATTGCAGGATAATAGCGATATTATGACATAAGATAGCTTTTTCACCATGAGAACTATTCTCAAATTCCTTAACCAATCCGCTTAATTTGGCCCCCATTAATTTAGCATCTAATATGCTTCGCAGTTGATAGTAATTTTAGACATTGTAAAATTTTGTAAATGAATTTGTAATTAACAACATTTTAACATACATTCTTTTATTAATTACCAAAATAATTTAGGTCTTGTTTTAAATTGGTATCTCCCACTATTTTCTTCAAACTATATTACCTCACTTATATAGTTCGCAAAATCTAATTAAAGATTTGCTAGTGAGAATAAGGATCCCATTTCAAATGTATATAGCCTTGTGGTGACACAACAAACTATATATAAATAAATAGGTAGACAACTTTTGTCAATTACATCAACTATGCAACTCCTCAGATTTTGCCTCTTAGATTATTTTGATCAAGTGGTGGCACATCCGAATCAAAATTATCCAAGTTAAGTCCAACCTAGCACTCCATATATTCAAAAAAAGAAAATATCATCCTTGTGGTGACACAACAAAACAATATTGTTCAATTTTCTTTATAAGCATCAAATGTGATAAATTAACATCTTAAATACTTAATACTTGGCTTTGTGGTGACACAACAAACTCATATTAAATATTTAATACTCTATTAATTTTATCATGCTAAGGCTTAACGCTCGATATTCCAAATATCTTTGAACGCTTAGACTTAATATAAAAATTCGAGGGTTTGTTATTAATTTGTCTCATCTTGTTTAGCTGCATGCATATATATATATATAAAATACGCTATTATATTAATGAAAACATGTAAGCATGTTTGCATAATATATATATATATATAGTATAAGCATGCATATATAGAATACTATATTCTACCCGGATTGATTATGGATTTTTTATTCTAGTTCGTCTCACTAGAGCCACCAAGTGAACCAAAAGGTCAAACCCTAGGGGTGCAAGAAATAATATTTAAATATAACTATTACATTTAAAACCTGCTCCATTACAAACGGGTCTTTCAGCGCCTCGCTTTTCGATCTCTAATTTTTCAAAATTAATTCTAACTATTCCTATTACAAAACTATTTAAAATAAATAGAAACCTCGATCGTTAAATAAGGGAAGTACATAGAGGGAGATAGAATTTACATTAAGAAAAAAAAATTAGAGAAGACGAGGTACGCAGTAATTCCCATTTAATAAAACCCATACATTCATGCATCCAACTAAAATAAAATCCAATCATATCGTCAATAGTCCATAATCAATCCCATTTATTATCATACACATCACCATACGCATCAATAAATAACATTCATCTTATTAATAATAAACATTTAATATATATATTGATATCATTTAATGGGCAAATTTAGTTAGTATAAAATCTATTTTTGAATCAAAATAAACTCCTTTATTTTAATCCAAATTTAAATCAAAATAAAACTATTTTATTTTAATTTATCCAATTTTGAATAAAATAAACTATTTTATTTTAATCAAAATCTTTAATCAAAATAAACTCCTTTATTTTAATTAATTATGGAATCCAATTCCATGTATATATATATAAAAAATCTTTAATTAAAATAAACTCTTTTATTTTAATTAATTATGGAATCCAATTCCATGTAAAAAAAAAATCTTTTATTAAAGGAAACACTTGATTATTCTTTCCTATTCACAAATAAACTCCTTTATTTTGAATAATATGAAATCTTATTTCATATTTAAATAAACTCCTTTATTTAAGGAAACATATGATTTTCTTTCCTATTCACAAATAAACTCTCTTTTATTTTGAATAATATGAAATCTTATTTCATATCTAAATAAACTCCTTTATTTAAGGAAAGATTTTATTTCCTATTCACAAATAAAACCTTTATTTAGGAAAAATAAACCAAAACTTATTTTATAAAAATAAAATCCAATTAATTAAAATTTAATTAATTTATAACTCCAATAATCCAAATCCAATAAACCTTAATTTTAAGATTAAATTAATTTTAAAATTAAAATAAAAATTTATAATTTTAATTAAAATAAACTTTTTATTTTAATATTAAAATAAACCTTTTATTTTAATTTTAAAATTTTAAATATATAATAAACTTTTTATTTTAATATTATAAATAAATTTTATATATATATAAATATAAAATAAATTTATATTTTAATATATTAAAATAATATAAAATATATTTATATATAAAAATATTATATAATATATTTTAATTATATATATATTAATATATATATATATATATACCATATATAATATATATATATATATATATATATAATATATATATATATATATATATATATATATAATATATATATATATATATTTAAATATAATATATTTTAATTTATAAATATAGTTTCTTTTCGATAATATTCACCGTTTTTAATCAATCAATCATGCAAAAATCAAATTGATTAAATAAGTAAAAGCGTGCTAAAAAAAAAGTTTTTAAAAATTTTACAAACCATATACCAATTAAATTGATCACCCTTTATGCACAATTATTAATTAAACGTAAAAGATAAAGAATAAAATCATACCCTCAAGATCGAAGCTTCCTCGTGTACAAGTTCACCTCCAAATCCTTTTCGCTCAAACTGAATCCACCAAGTTTGGTTCCTTCCTTCGATCAACGTTTAGCCACCCTTCGATCAACGTTAGCCACCCATGGCCTTGGCCTCAGAGGTGATCCACCAAGAAGAAGAAAATTCAAGAAGATGGGTATTGGCTCAAACCCTAGTTTTTCTATCTCTATGTAAAAAAGGTGTACTCTCCCAACAATCGAATTATACGATGTCAAAAAGTCAACAACCCATACCACCCATAATAAGAGACCTCTTATTTATAGATATGGGCAACCCACCTTAACAATTAAGGAATTGGGTTTTATTTAATTAATTAAATTCTTTTAATTAATTAAGCTCCCTAATCTTATTAGGATAATTAATTAAACTCCTTTAATTAATTTTCCTCCTAATCCTATTAGAATAAATGAGAGTATTTTATATTAAATTAATTCCTAAACTTTTAGAAATTAAAATAATAATAATTGTAATAATATTAATAAGACTCTCTTATTAATTTATATTTAATATTTCTAAAATATTAAATAATAATATTAAGCTATTTAATTTATTCTATCACCATAGATTAAATTAAATATACATAACATATTATTACGATTATGCCATTAACTTCTTAAATAATTATTCTTCCTTTTATGGTGTGACCCTTTAGGTTCTCCATATTAAACCTACAGAATAAATCAATTAGAATAATTTAATCTTATTTAAATAAATAAATTAAACAATTAATTTATTTAAATAAATAATATTTATTCTACAATAGGATAAGCCTCCCCAACATCAACCACTTTCCAGATAATATAGATTTCAACATTAATCATAAAAGAACCTTTCGAGTAAATAGTTACCGCATAATTCAATCCTTCCACCATACAATGTCCCAATTAAATATAAGACATGGAATTATCACAAGTCTTATTTTATTTAATTATATGTATTTCGATCCTTAAATGCACAACTCCAAATAATGCAAATTAGAAACTCCTTTCTAATTTCATTTCGCCGCCAAGGACTACCGGGTTGTCATTTATCTAATCACATAGACATTTCTCTTCTTTATTAGAAGTGGTAGATTCTTTATCGATCATACATTATCTCCATGTACAACTTATTATACCCAAGCATACCCTTTGATATACCCTAAGGGTCTTAAGGAATAAGTCAAAGTATAACTCATCATACACAAGATACTATGATGATCTCAAGTCCAAGGATTACTCAGACTACTATCACTACAGAATTCCTATCGACAGCAAATAAAACTCCATTAGGTATTCCTTAGCGAGCCAATGCTCAAATGAACTTATTCTCTAATAAGCACCTACATACTGCTTTAAGTGTTCCACACAAATGATCATGAGATCAATCATCCTCATCCAACGAAAGCAAGCAACGATGTATTCAATCTATCCGGATTCACTAATCCCCAATTTAGTAATCCAACGATTGGGAACTATTTTAGTTTTAAGCTTTCTAAGAATTTAGATCTCATTAGAATGATCATCATCATTATTCTAAAAGCATTGCTTAAAACTATGGGTTTATCACATATTATAAAACAAAGATCACGTAGATAATTAAAAGCCTTTAATAAATTAATACTTTTTATTAATAAATGAATAAGATTGTTACAAAGTATATGCTTTATCATCAAACATGATCGGTTTTGTGTGCATACTACTTTCAATCTCCCACTGCACTAAAGCCAATCGCCATGGTATCTTATACTCTTCTTCTCTAAGTGACGATTATCCCGCCGTTGGATAAGCTTTAGTTAATGGATATGTAATGTTGTTCATGAGAGTCCACTATCTCTATAGTGATTTCCCATCTTCAATGATTCTAATAATCAAATGAAAGTGCCACAACACATGTTTAGATCCAAGATGAGACTTAGAACTATTCCTAGTTCTCAGAATGAACTTTTAATCCAAACAATCAACTCAGCCTTCATTTATAGCTATATACTTTGTCTTTATCACTAAAACCAAGAACTCTTTTTGTGCTTGGAACCTTTCCAATTCATCGCACCATCGCTCAAGGTAACGCTTTACCTTAAAGTGATTTTTTCTCGTCATCTTGGTCCGTCTCGAAAAACTTGAGTCCGTTAAGCCTCTAGTTTTAATTTAGACCCACCATGAATATGATCACATCCTTAGTGCTTAAGCTAAGCACTTTAAGATGTTTTTCACCGACTCATAGTGAACTTCTCCATAATACGACCGATCAACATCGTGTCTCTCGATATTTCATCAGCATACATGATCACTCATGCGACTCTCTCTTTCGTGAGTCTGTGGGGACTATTAAGAGATATACTCCATAGCTCATCAACATGAGACATCTCTTGAGTTTGCCATGCTAAACGACTTTTTAGCATCAAATGAATATACGCTCCTCGGGTTAAGTCGAGCATCCTCTTAAATCTATCTATATAGATTTATATCCCCAATTAAGATACTCTTCCCAAATCATTCATGGAGGAATGTTTAGACAACTTTATCTTTATCGATCATTGTAGTATTGGTATGTCATTCCTCATCCGTAGTATATCAACATATAATACTAGGAATGTCACGACGCCCCAATCGACCTTTTTTGTACACACTAGGTTCATTCTTATTTTTGATAAAATCAAACTCTTTGATCATTTCATCAAAACGAATGTTCCATATTTGAGAAACTTGCTTCAATCCATTTCTGAAAGTGTCTACAACACTTACCTCATCAGATGTAATCGATCATCATCTTCTATGATGTGTACCTCATCATCATCATCCATGATGAATCCATACCTCCTAGGTATCTTTAAGACTATTCCGCATTTATTTATGATGGCCAGGTACAACACAGTCTATCTATGTGTTCCTCTTATTCGACTTATAGTGTTTTGTGGTTCTTGAATCTTTCAAGATCTATTATCCTCCCACTAGCCCCTTCAATGATAAACACCTTTATCTTGAAGGCGCGTGTTTCAGAACAAACACCTTTTGCTAAGTAGAATTATAGAACATATACCCTAAACTTACTTTTAGATGTCCCACAAATCAGACATATGTCAAATCTTGTCCCAAGCTTATCCTTCAAACCTTTTCACATAAGTTCGACAACCCCTTATCTTAACATACTTAAGATTAGAATCCTCCCGTCCATAACTTTTATGGAGTCTTCAAATGGATTTTGAGGTTACCATTTTCGTAGATATATGTACCATTTCTAGGACATGATCCTAGAAGGATACCGGAATGTCAGTAAAATCATTATGGACCGCACTATGTCCAACAAGGTACGATTTTTCTTTTAGATACATCAATCAATTATCACATATCGAGGTGTCCATTATGAGAAAACCATTTGAGATGATCTAGAAACTTATTGCACAAGTATTTATTCCTCGATCTAATCAAAGAATCTTAATACTTTGCCAATTTTGTTTCACTTCAATTCTTTGAACCTTTCAAATAATTCACACTTGTATTTCAAAACAAAATACATACATTCAACTCTTTGAATGATCATCTCCTTTTCTTATACTAATTTGTTCAATATGCAAAATTATTTTCACGTAAGTCAAGTATACAAAATTTATTAGTAATATTCCATTTATACAAAACATTATTATTATAAATAGAACAACAATTGTTCTTAATTATAATACCAAAGATTTTATTGTCCAACAATAAAATGGAAATAATATTTTAACAAGAATCGAATACAATAACAACTTATCGACTTAATAGATTTTCCGTCAGTAGCATTGCTAAACTATAAGTTTCTATGGCTAATGCAAAGCAACCTTTGCTTCATTTTCCACACATAGATTACTTATATTTGTTTAGCTTACTACTGCTTGGTCCCTTCATAAATCTATATTTATGATAACCAAAGTTCAGATCCAATACCCAAGTAGAACCTCGACTTAAAGAAAAATTTATTTCAATCATGACAAAAATCAGATTTAGAACCAAACTTCACTAAGCTTCTTTCGTTAGCCTCTCGCAAGATGCTTCTCGCAGCTTTTTTCCAAAGGTCCTGTGCTTATTGCAAAGGAAGCAAACCTTTGCTATCCAGACGCTTTTGTTCTTATTATCCTTTGTTTATGCCTTTCTATTTACCTTCTTTGAATCGTTTCTTCTTTTTCGTAAGATCCTTTGGCCCCTACCAAGAAGAGACTTGATCTTTCTTGGTGGAAAGTGACTCTCAACATTTTTCAACATGTTAAGCAAATCAACGAGGTCGATATCTAGCTTGTTCATATGAAAAATTCACAACAATTGTGAAAGGAGTCCCGGAGTGAGTGCAAGATCAAATCTTCGCTCAACTCTCCATCCATGACAAAACCAGTTGTCCTAATCGATCAATCAAATTGATTATGTTAAGAACTTTTGTCAGCATTATATAGTGCCATGGCCATTCTAGATCTAAGAGCTCCTTAGATATCTCGATATCTATCGGGCCCCACTTTTCCTCACCATCAACTACTGATGTGCGTGAATATAAGTAGAGCATCCATAGTTTCACGTCGACGTCAAGCTCGTTACTCATGGATGCGAGCATGATGCATCGAGCCAATCGCAGCATCATCTCGCCACTTTCTAAAAGTAGCAATCTCTTCCTCAGAGGCATTGTCTCGCAACCATTGCAGGATAAGTATTATGACATAAGATAAGATTTTTCACCATGAGAACTATTCTCAAATTCCTTAACCAATCCGCTTAATTTATCCGATTAATTTAGCATCTAATATGCTTCGCAATGATAGTAATTTTAGACATTGTAAAATTTTGTAAATGAATTTGTAATTAACAACATTTTAACATACATTCTTTTATTAATTACCAAAATAAATTAGGTCTTGTTTTAAATTGGTATCTCCCACTATATTTTCTTCAAACTATATTACCTCACTTATATAGTTCGGCAAAATCTAATTAAAGATTTGCTAGTGAGAATAAGGATCCCATTTCAAATGTATATAGCCTTGTGGTGACACAACAAACTATATATAAATAAATAGTAGACAACTTTTGTCAATTACATCAACTATGCAACTCTCAGATTTTTTTTGCCTCTTAGATTATTTTGATCAAGTGGTGGCACATCCAATCAAAATTATCCAAGTTAAGTCCAACCTAGCACTCCATATATTCAAAAAGAAAAATATCATCCTTGTGGTGACACAACAAAACAATATTGTTCAATTTTCTTTATAAGCATCAAATGTGATAAATTAACATCTTAAATACTTAATACTTGCTTTTGTGGTGACACAACAAACTCATATTAAATATTTAATACTCTATTAATTTTATCATGTTAGAAGGCTTAACGCTCGATATTCCAAATATCTTTGAACGCTAGACTTAATATAAAAAATTCGAGGGTTTGTTATTAATTTGTCTCATCTTTGTTTAGCGCAAGCATTATATATATATATATAAATAATATATATATTAATGAACATGCGCAAGCATGTTTGCATATATATATATATATATATATAGTATAAGCATGCACATATAGAATACTATATTCTACCCTTGATTGATTATGGACTTTTATTCTAGTTCGTTCACTAGAGCCACCAAGTGAACCAAAAGGTCAAACCCTGGGGTGCAAGAAATAATATTTAAATATAACTATTACATTTAAACCCTGCTCCATTACAAACGGTCTTCAAGCGCCTTTCTTTTTTCGATCTCTAATTTTTCAAAATTAATTCTAACTATTCCTATTACAAAACTATTTAAAATAAATAGAAACCTCGATCGTAAGCCAAGGGAAGTACATAGAGGGAGATAGAATTTACATTAAGAAAAATTAGAGAAGACGAGGTACGCAGTAACCCCATTTAATAAAAACCCATACATTCATGCATCCAACTAAAATAAAATCCAATCATATCGGTCAATAATCCATAATCAATCCCATTTATTATCATACACATCATCATACGCATCAATAAATAACATTCATCATATGAATAATAAACATTTAATATATATATTGATATCATTTAATGGGCAAATTTAGTTAAGATATAAAATCTATTTTTGAATCAAAATAAACTCCTTTATTTTAATCCAAATTTAAATCAAAATAAAACTATTTTATTTTAATTTATCCAATTTTGAATAAAATAAACTATTTTATTTTAATCAAAAATTTTAATCAAAATAAACTCCTTTATTTTAATTAATTATGGAATCCAATTCCATATAAAAAATCTTAATTAAAATAAAATATATAAAAATCTTAATTAAAATAAACTCTTTTATTTTAATTAATTATGGAATCCAATTCCATATAAAAAAAATCTTTATTAAAGGAAACACTTGATATTCTTTCCTATTCACAAATAAACTCCTTTATTTTGAATAATATGAAATCTTATTTCATATTTAAATAAACTCCTTTATTTAAGGAAACATGGATTTCTTTCCTATTCACAAATAAACTCTTTATTTTCAATAATATGAAATCTTATTTCATATCTAAATAAACTCCTTTATTTAAGGAAAATGGGAATCCAATTTCCTATTCACAAATAAACTCCTTTATTTTTAATCCAATTTCAAAATCTAAAAAATCCAATTTCAATTCCAACTCTAATTAGTTATATGAATCCAATTCCAACTCTAATTAGTTAAAATAAATTTAATTTTAAAATTAAAATAAATTTTTTATTTTAATATTAAAATAAACCTTTATTTTAAGATTAAAATAAACCTTTTTATTTTAATTATAAAATTATTAAAATTAAAATAAAACTTTATATATTTTATATATAAAAAATAAATATATTTTTATTAAAAAAAATAAAATAAATATTTATTATATATATATATATATATATATATATATATATATATATATATATATATATATATATATATATATATATATATATATATATATATATATATATATATATATATATATATATATATATATATATATATATATATATATTTTTATTAAAATCAAAAAGTTTAATAAATTTTAAACTTAAAAAAAAAAATATAATTCATTTAAATATATATATTTTATATATATATTCATATAAATATAATATATATATATATATTTTTTCAATTTAATTAATTATCATAATATATTATTATATTAAAAAACAAGATCACAATTGTATTAATTAAATTTAAAAATTAATTAAAAAAAAAAAATCGCTTTTTTTTTTTTTTTTTTTTTTTTTTTTTTTTAAATTTTATACAATAAAATTATGCCCAATTAAATTGTTCTAAACACATATCAATATACATATCAAATTAAAACAATTAATAATTCGTGATAAAGGTTGGCTCGATGCCATCGTTAGGTTTGTAATATTCAAGAACGCAATCAAATTGCAAAAAAATGCTAAGCGTAAAAATCGAGTTTAAAAATTTACAAACCATATACCCTTGATCACCCTTTATGCATAATTATTAATTAAACGAAAAGATAAAGAATAAAATCATACCTCAAGATCGAGCTTCCTCGTGTACAAGTTCACCTCCAAATCCTTTTCGCTCAACTGAATCCACCGGTTTGGTTCCTTCCTTCGATCAACGTTAGCCACCCAAATGTTTGGCCTCAGAGGTGATCCACCAAGGAAGAAGAAAATTCAAGAAGATGGGTGTATTGGCAAAACCCTAGTTTTTCTATCTCTATGTAAAAAAGGTGTACTCTCCCAACAATCGAATTATTACGTCATGTTGAAAAAGTCAACAACCCCCCACCACCCATAATAAGACTCCTCTTATTTATAGATGTGGGCAACCCACCTTAACAATTAAGGAATTGGGTTTTATTTAATTAATTAAATTCTTTTTAATTAATTAAGCTCCCTAATCTTATTAGGGATAATTAATTAAACTCCTTTAATTAATTTTCCCTCCTAATCCTATTAGAATAAATGAGAGTATTTATATTAAATTAATTCCTAAACTCTTTTAGAAATTAAAATAATAATAATTGTAATAATATTAATAAGACTCTCTTATTAATTTATATTTAATATTTCTAAAATATTAAATAATAATATTAAGCTATTTAATTTATTCTATCACCATAGATTAAATTAAATATACATAACATATTATTACGATTATGCCATTAACTTCTTAAATAATTATTCTTCCTTTTATGGTGTGACCCTTTAGGTTCTCCATATTAAACCTATTGTGAATAAATCAATTAGAATAATTTTAATCTTATTTAAATAAATAAATTAAACAATTAATTTATTTAAATAAATAATATTTATTCTACAATAGGGATAAGTTCTCCCAATGATCAACCACTTTCCAGATAATATAGATTTCAACATTAATCATAAAAGAACCTTTCGAGTAAATAGTTACCGTGACAATTCAATCCTTCCACCATACAATGTCCCAATTAAATATAAGATATGGAATTATCACAAGTCTTATTTTATTTAATTATATGTATTTCGATCCTTAAACGCACAACTCCAAATAATGCAAATTAGAAACTCCTTTCTAATTTCATTCTCGCCGCCAAGGACTCATCGGGTTGTCATTTATCGAATCACATAGACATTTTTCTTCTTTATTGAAGTGGTAGATTCTTTATCGATCATACATTATCTCCATGTATAACTTATTATACCCAAGCATACCCTTTGATATACCCTAAGGGTCTTAAGGAATAAGTCAAAGTATAACTCATCATACACAAGATACTATGATGATCTCAAGTCCAAGGATTACTTCAGACTACTATCACTACAGAATTCCTATCGACAGCAAATAAAACTCCATTAGGTATTCCTTAAGCGAGCCAATGCTCAAATGAACTTATTCTCTAATAAGCACCTACATACTTGCTTTCCACAAACAAAGTGTTCCACACAAATGATCATGAGATCAATCATCCTCATCCAATGAGCAAGAACGATGTAAGCTTTCAATCTATCCGGATTCACTAATCCCCAATTTAGTAATCCAACGATTGGGAACTATTTTAGTTTTAAGCTTTCTAAGAATTTAGATCTCATTAGAATGATCATCATCATTATTCTAAAAGCATCTTAAAACTACGGGTTTATCACATATTATAAAACAAAGATCATGTAGATAATTAAAAGCCTTTAATAAATTAATACTTTTTATTAATAAATGAATAAGATTGTTACAAAGTATATGCTTTATCATCAAACATGATATTATTTTTAAATGATTTATATAATTTTTAAACATTTATTATGAATTTTCAAACATCGAAATCATTATTAAATAATTTAAATATTAAATAATTCTATTATCATTAATATTTAATTAATATTAAACTATTAATGAAACCATTGCTAAAATATTAAAGTTATTTATAATAACTCAAAATATTTTAAAACATTTATATTACCCTTAAATGATTTTAAAAGCATTTACAATCATTTTTAAATAATTACCATTAATATTTAAATATTAATGTATCATTTATCAAAATATTAAAAGTCATTAATTATAACTTAAAATATTTTTAATTCATTTATATCCTTTTTAAATAATTTTAAATTAATAAAACTATTTTTAAACCATTTATTTAATATAATTATTAAATAAATTTAATATCATTAATATTAAATTAATATCATTACTATTAAATTATTAATGAAATTATTCTTTAAATATTAAAAGTTATATTTTATAACTTAAAATATCTTTAAACACTTTATTTTCATTTAAAATAATTTTTATAATATTAAAATAATTTTAAACTAATTTATTCAATATAATTATTAAATAATTCTAATATCATTAATAATAATTAATTAATGAAATTTACCTTTAATTATTGAAAGTTATATTTTTATAACTTAAAATATTTTTAAATACCTTATTATTATTTAAAATTATTTTTAATATAATAAAATGATTTTTAATTTATTTATTTAATTTATTTATTAATTACGAATTATCATTAATATTAATTTATTAATTAATTTCATCACAAAATATTAAAAGTCATTAAAAATAACTTAAAATATTTTCTTATACCATAATATAATTTTAAATGATTTTTCAAGAATTAAAATCATTTTTAAATAATTTATTTAATATAATTATTAAATAAATTAAATGCCTTTAATATTTTGAAAATATTAATTATTTATGAAATATATTAAAAATTATTAAAAACTAATTTTTAGACTTTAAAATAATTTTTAATAATTTATTTAGTATTTTTAATAATTAAAAATTTATTTTCTATAATTATTTAATAAAAATAAAAATTTTATAAAGAAACTGTCGCTAAAGACCACCTATAGCGACAGAACCGTCGCTATAGATGTTCTTCATGTTCTTCATCAAAACCCATAACATCAAGTCAGTTCCCGAGCTAGCTAGTTTGACCAAGCATATCTGACAGATCATATAGCTTTTGGATGTAATATGACTTTGCTCTTGTAGAATTAATGTAATACTACAAGTATCAGAAATAATCATAAACAAACAAGATAACACAAATGAGATCTGGGATTCCCAAGTGACTGTCAGAGGCTGTTCTTCATTTCTGGGTTACCCAGAAATGAAGAACAATTTGACTGTTCACTTTTGAGCTTCTATAACTTATTGTTCTTGAAACGTTTGTGTGATATAGTGGTTGTAGTGTATAGCCAGCATGACAAGGAAGATATTCATTACATAAAATCCATATAAGAACAACAGAATCATTAGATTCAAGCTGGTCAAACCATGTCAGACGACATGATCATGCGTTTTCTTGGTTACCCAGAAAATGCATTTCATGAACGTTTGACTTGGTTTGACCGGCCACTAAGATCTACCTGATTAAGTTTTTAGTGATCTAGTGCCATAATCTTGTTGTCTAAACAACAAACTATAACTTAGATGCAAAACTTGACAATTCAATGTACTATATGTTTAATTCAGCACAACTTGACAAGAATGATAGAAAGGACGATTACTCATTATGCTCTCCATGGTTTATGCAAACTTTGAGGAGCAAATAAGGCTGAATCTAGGATCTTCTTACTATCTTTTTTTTCTTTTCCTTTGATTAAAGAGTTACTTGTATGTATATCTATCTATACAAGGGATGATCACCTGTGACGCCCCCAAAATAGGTCCACACGACCCATTCTGAGTCGTCAGATATCATACTATAAAAATCAAATACAAACTTCATTTATACAACTGTTGAACTGTTGTGCAGAATACGACCATAGTTAAACTGTGAGTTTTAATACAAATCTATGTAACTCTCATGGTGCCTTGACCACAACCTTACAATGGTACCTTACATAAAAGTACAGTCAATAATTATTTTAGAAATTAAAATCGTTGGGAAGTGCTCAAGGAAACCTTCGTACATGGGAGGCCATGTGTCTAGGTTATGATAGATATCATATGTCCACAGAATTATCCTTGGTTGACCCAATAGTCCCCAAAGAAAAACAAGAAGATTGCTATCATCTTCTTTCCAATGGTGAGTCTTCTCTTCGACATATATAATTATCTCCGTTGTCTCAAGTGAGAATTATATTTCAAATAAACCCAAGATTATATAGGTAGTGCTCGTAGATATACTCAAAGAAGTGGATGTGCACAACCACATCTTATGATAACACGAGGTTGTATGTCATTAGACATCTTGTATGATAGTGGCAAAACACCCTTCTAAAGTTGGGTTCACCTCACCCTATTCGGTTCACCAAAATTAAATATCAAATGACGTATACAATACGATACACTCAATAAAATTATTTTCATACTATTTAGGGAGAACCTCAACAACTATAGACCACCGTTCTATTCTCCTGTTACCCCCGCTCGACTCAGCTACACTCTTATTACCTGAAAGGAATTATGAAGCAAAAAGGGTGAGCACAACTAGCCCAGTAGAGAATATCATGACTAAAGATAATTTACATCATCAATAGCTTTTATTAGTAATAAATCAGAGATTTAGAACATATGGGAGATGATAAAACTTTTCAACCATAGTTGCAACGGAACAAGCAATCCATTAGAAGAGTCAATAGACCATAGGGTTTATTATCTTCTCCATGTTGAAAGTCCACCAACAATTTTTTATCCTTGTAACATCAATCAACAATTCCTATCCACAATCATGTGAATAACTCATAATCATAATTGTAATTCTAAATTCGTCTTCGCACCCTAGGACGAAGATAATTTTCATCACCTGTCTTTACCTGAAACATCAAAATCATGTGTTAGTTCCCAGTAGGCACGATAGATATCTAGAAGCGGGGGGGGGGGGGGGGGTGAATAGATAATTAAAACTTTTTCTTTGAATCTTTTTAAGTTAATGGTAATCAATGCACAACGGAATGAGTATATGCGAAAAACCTTCTGTTATATCTTGAGTTAATGAGATCTAGGCAGTTATAACAGTTATAGCAGATATTGTAGTTATAGCAGTTAATGAACACAATAGTTTTAAGTGGTTCAGAGCATTAAAGGCTCTTAGTCCACTCTTCTACTCCTTGAGTAGGAAATCCACTAAGGATGTCTGTTACACTTCTTGAATCTCACAGATTCCTTCTAGACCAGCAGTCTAGGTACTTCTTAGTTCACTCTTGAACTCTTCAATTCCAGCAGACTTGGTGTCATACAGTTTACTTAGAACTCTTCAAGTCCTTCAGACCTGGATCTCTTACTTCAGTTGATTGAATGTTGTTCAGATTGTGATTGATGCTATTCAGTTGCTAGTGAGCACTTGTTCGAAAGAACTAAATAGCTGAGCAAGCTTTTCCTTTTTCTCAGATCGTAGAGTAGAGTTGAGCGTTGAGTGTTCTTGTACATTTTTGTTCAATACTTGCTTGATTCTTTCATCTGCAGATGTCTTGCATATATGTGATCTTTGAAAATATGCCCGTTGAATCCATCCGTTGAAGCATTTAATGTATTTGACGTTTCTTAACTTTGATGGAGACTTTTCTACATATCTTCTGAAATGCATTCTGGTCCACTGACATAGCAGACTGCTTTCTCACCTAATAATTAAAAAAAGGTTTTTTTCCTCATCCCATGGTCCTTTCCTTAGCTTTTTCAATACGTCTTTTTGTTGCATACTAAGGATATTTTCATGCCATTGGGACTGGTGATTACTTTAACATTTGTAGCCCATTCCACACTTGTTAAGATTTAATCTTTAAATAAACGATCAGGACCCACAGCTTCTGACACAGTCAGATGATACTCTACAATTCTTATCGTGGTGTCTTGCCACCTTGGTGCTGAATGCAACCGAACGAGAACACTACGATTTCTCTTAAGAGCTGACATACTACTATCTTCACTTGTTTGTCTTCCAGACTCTACGTTTCTGAGAGCACACTGTGATCTTTTGGTTTGCTTCAGCAAACGTCAGGACCACACTACGATTTTCTGGAAAGATCCTTAAAGGCAGATATACTACGATCATATCAGCACTACGATCCTGCCTTAGATTCTGCATTTTATTGAGCATCCGAATAGACTACGATTCTTCTTCAAGGCCTATATATTTCTTTCTAGTCGTAGATCAACCTAATATATTTGATCTCTTTATCTATATAAGGGAACATTAAAAGCTAAGATCAACCTAACAATTTTTGATCTATCACTAACCAAGGAGACATAACCAAGGAGATTTGCTGTCATGATTATTAAATTCTATATGTAGTTGCAGAAAAAATAAACATGACTTAGTATTTCAGTGAGCAACTGAAATTTCTAGAGAATAAGTATGAATTTATATATGTATAAAGATAGATGTTACATTTGAGATTAATTACATTAATAAGAATTGAAATTCAACTTATCTCTATTTCCTTGGCCTTTTTCCCCTTGGAGGGTTTGCCTTTTCCTCTACTCTCCTTTTTCTGCTTGCTTCATCTCTCCTGGCTAAATCTTCTAGTTCACTTGGGCTTAGTCTTGGATTGTGGTCGTGCCTATTCATGAATGTAGGATCTCCAATTGGCATTCTTAGGCCTGTTGCAGTCACTTCATGCGAGCTAGTAGTTGGCCCTAGACTCCTTAAAGGTTGAGCTGTTAAAACTTCCTGCTGATCAGATCGTTGAGTCTGATAGCTTGATCGTGGAGTCTGCTGAGAGATTTGCCTTGCAGGTGGGTTCCTCATTGCTTGAGTTTGGAATTATCTTTGGAATTGTCCTCTGCCTCTGCCCTTGCCTCCCTGACCTTCCTCCTGATCTCTTTTGCCTTTATTCTCCCCCTTTATGTCAGCATCAAGGGTTCGAATGTCTTCGAAGAGGCGAGCAACTCCTTGGACAAGCTCGTTGAGCTGACTCTTGGTCTGAGCAATGTCTTCTCTATTTTCTTCGATTAGAGCTTCAGACCTAGCTTCTCTTTGTTGAAGGATGGAGAGGATGTTGTCTGTTTGCTGGCCAGTGCTGACATAGAATTGTTGGAATTTTTTTGATGATCCTCAAGATTTTGGATGCTTTGTATCATCGGTTGGTTACGAGATTCTTGAGTTTTTCAGAGAATCAAGACAAACATCCCGATGTCTTTTGGCTGCTTGGAAGTGAATATCATCCCTGTCCTTTATGCTCTGGAGCATTTCTTTGATAATCTCTTTGAGTGTTTTAGACAGTTCAGAGCTCAGGGAGCTTGGAAGATTGTTTGTAGCATTGATCATTGATGTCAATCGCAACTGTATAAGTGCAGTATGATCTTCAAGACTCTCGTCGAGTTCCTTAACAACTTTCTCAGAAAATGCTATCAAATCAACCTTTGTGGATAGTTCTGACAGGATCTCATTCAGATTTGGAATTTGTGGGGGAGTTGATGTGCTCTTGAATTGATCTTGCACTGAGTAGAGAGCAAGTTCAAGATTGAAGCATTCATTTCTGGACGAGGAAGGAATATTTGATGGAGGAGCCTGGGCTTGGACGGTGAAGCTTGGTGACTCTACGATTTGAGATGTACACTCTACCAAAGGGTTAGAGTCAGTAATCGTAGAGATGATAGGATTTGGTAGACTTATGAGGTTGGTCACATTTGGTTCCTTAGTTACAGGATTTTGGGACCCTGTAACTGGAAATTGGTTTTGGGGATGAGGAATCACTTTCAACCATTGTGGGATTTCATAAAATTGATTGAATGAGGCTGATGGCAAATGATTGGTTCTGAAAATAGTTGGAATAGATAATACCTCAAGTTTGTCCTTTGAGGAGGAATTGTTGGTGAGACGTTTCTTGGTAAATTTGAATTTCCCTGGGAATCCATTAGCCAGCACTGAGATGGCTGGATATTCTTTTAAAATCCAGAACATGTGATCCCAAGAGTTCAGAATTTGAGCTTGGTGAAAAGGCACTCAAATATCATGTCCGCGTCTCCAAATTCAACTCCGAACTCAAATTTGATTTTTAATAACATTCATCATTAATATTATAATTCACAATATTTAATAACCAAGTCGTTCCCAGGAAAGAGGGGGCTTTCCGATAAGGATTTCTCCTTATTGGCGCACAATTAGGTGACCAAACCTCTCCTTGACAGAACTTCTAGACATTGTCAATATTGTAAATAATAATATGAATAACTTTGTCGTCTCAATTATTAATTTAATAATATATAAAATATTATGCAGATGATACTGTGACAATAATTGAATCAATAATATGAGAGATATGATGCAGCAATTATTGTAGCAATAATTTAGTATAACTGAGTGACTTCTCACATAAGCATCAATAATCAATACCGTGTGCTACTATGTAACCACGCGTATTACTGTACTTTTATCAATTTAAACATTTACTAATAGAATAATAATTATAAAAATTGAATACTTTCATTTCGTAAAATTCGGGGTCTTACATCACCAATCATCAAGATTATACTTAGAAACCTAGAAGAAAAAAACTGTCAAAGAAGATGAACAAAGGCCTATGACAACATCAATGCACCTTTAAGAGAACACATTATTTACCATTTAATTAGCTGCAATGTGGATCCTGTCCTGCCAAGTACTAAAGATAGGTGTACATATAGGAAAAGGCGATCATATTTTTTGTTTTTAAAGTATGTGTTGTGTCTATCAAACCTAAAATGGGATTGTAGGAGTAGTAAATGTTCAGCACATTATATTCGTCAAATTAGATTGTTTAACTTTCCTTTATGACTTTCACTCTGTAAAACTGACTATTCTAAGAATTGGTCAATGAGTTGAATTGTGAAACTAAATCGTCAGACTCAAAAGTTGGAGCTAGGTTTACATGACCCTTGCAACTTTTAGTATCTTCTTTGAGTGATTCTTTTTCATATCTTTGGCAATGATTTAAATTGAGTGATGCCCCATGATTTAAGTTCTCTGTATAATTAGATACAATGTGCTCACAATTTGAACATAGAAAGCCAGTATTATTTGTTTTTATACTGTTCAAGTTGTCTCATTCTGCTTTTTAGTTGTTTCTTGTACAATAATATCGGTAACATCAGACAGTTTAAAAATATGCTGAATTTAAATTTGTTGCTACAAATTACAATGTGACATCATGTTCTATCTTCAGTATGTTTTAAATTATCCCACTACAACAAATTCATGTTAGCCTAGCCTAGCATAGCATAGCAGCAGAATCACTAGTTATTTTTATTCACTGCAGCATCAACTCCAATATCCATAAGAAACCTATTTTGGAATTTGTACTGCACTATCAAAAAAATTAGTTCTTTACAGTATAAATTATAAGTACAAAGAATGTGGTATCTATATCTTTTCTTTATTCTTTTTTCCTTCTTACCTTTACATGTGGGCCAAAGAATAATCAAAACCAGATAATCATTTCCATTCACAAATAATCACAACCAGATAATCGTGGATCATTCACAAAAAATCGAAGCATAACCAAATAGTTTAAGTACGGATTTGAGATATTAAATGAAAAAACTTACTGATTATTGTCTAACGAACAAGCTCAAATTTCTACAAACTGCGTCCAATTTGCAGATCTTTGCAAACTAGGGTTCATGAGTTCAATTGGGAATCGCAGCAGCTTCGTATGATCCATAGCATTTACCTTCGTAACCTTTTCTCCCCAATTCATTTTAGTTAATATGAGTCCGCTAGAAGTAGTAGCGGACGTAGTTATTTTCTTCGATTTGTCTTGGCTAAGTGGGGGCATAATCGTCTAAATAATTCAATAATCAAGTTTGTTAGTACTTCTCGCAGACGTCGTGTTCCCAAATCAAATCTTAGCCATTAATTTGTTAAACCAAAGGTATAGATGCTATATGCCACTTATTGATCTATAGCAAATAGATACTATGGATCATTCCCCATATATATATATATATATATATATATATATATATATATATATATATCTAAGAAGGGGAGAAATAGACCGGGTAACTCATTTTCTTTCTTTGTCATCTCTTTTTTTCATAGATTTATTGCAGCAGCAAGGAACTTATGAAAATCCATGTGAAGAACATTAAGAATTTCATCTTCGATTTTGTAAAGGATTTGATTTCATTTCTCTTTCATCTCTCTTTTTCATAGTTCTATTATAATAGTACCCACAAAGTTACATGGGAAGAGTTTTTTTTTAAAGTTGATCAAGGATGAGAGAAATGAAGAAGGTTAATTTGGTTGATTCAAACAAATGGATGAAGGAAAAGATGATGAAAAGAAGAGGTGTATAAGAAGAAGACAATGAATAAATGAAGTGAGAGAAAATTATTTATTGGGTTTGTTAATTGAGTTTTGGTGTTGAAGTGAGAGAACTTAATTATTGGATTTGTTTTTGTTTAAGTCACTTAATTGGTTATATTTAATTTTTTTTATTTAGTTTGTTAATTGTTTATTTTGTTTTCAATTATTAATTTATTAAGTAATTAGGTTTTTAATTTATTTATTAATATTTTATGACATGTTATTATTAGAAAATAGATAAATCCACAATAGAAAATGATATTTTCACATGAAAACAGTCGCTATAGATCCTATAGCGATGATTTAATAGTGTTAACGCCAAATTTTGTACGCCTGACGAAATCACCAAAACAGTAGGCCATTTGGTTTCCTTATTAAAATAAGATTGCGTTTCCTTATTTGGTGGGATAAGGAGGTTTAATTTGGAAAGGAATATATCAGCCATTAATTGTTGTTATAAGGTGATTCTACATAGTATTCCTACTCCTAATTGGATTCAGGTGGATATGACATCTATAAATATAACAATAGGAGATACAAAACACACGATGGAACAAGAGATACAACAAAAATACACAACTTGTACTCCCAATATTATTATAGTGGATTACTCTCTCTCTCTCCGTGGTTTTTTCCCGATTGGGTTTTCACGTAAATTCTTGTGTTCATATTTTATATCTCTTTGTTTATGTTTATGTGAGTGTATTTCTTGAGTTTGATTTCACAACAATACAATCAACCGTTAGCGCGATTTTGGCCTGCTGTTTTGGTGATTTCGTTAGGCGTACAAAATTTAGCGTTAACATTGGCTCTGTCCGTGGGAGCCAAGACACTTGTTCCAGTGTCGATTTAAAATCACCAATTCACCAAAGGAGATAAGTGATTCTTTTTTATTAAATTAAATAAATACTTGTATGTGTGTATATATGTATTATTCTAATAGCAATTGAAGCATGATCGTAATTGATTATCGATACAACTTTACATATTCTCTCTCTTATATTATGCATGTAGTGGTAGTATTCACATGATGCATGTAAAATCTAAACATTAACACTTTTGGTCCAGGTGATGATAAATTGAGTCGAGTCATTTTGACTAGTAACTAATTCAAACCGGTATGCAGAGATAAAAGTTTAAGCTTTTATATCATTGAAGTGCTTTAAAGGCGGCTTCAGTTACATCATCAACCATAGACTGAAGGAAATTAAAGGATTCAATTCTTATACATGTGCCAACGTGCTCATCTGTGAGGATAAAAATCCTTAGGATAAAAATCCCGCTGATAAAAATTCTGAGGATAAAAATCCTGAGGATAAAAATCCCGCGGATAAAAATCCCACGGAGACTTTTTGAATACTCTCTTATTTATAAGTCCCTTATAAATAAGAGACTGGGGGAAATGTTGGGATGTGATTATTTGGGTCTAGCCATGGTGCAGCCCAGTCTATTTAATGGTTCGGATCTGGTGATGGCCCATAGGTATTTATTGTGACAGTGGGAGAGTCCTTATTAAAATAAGATTATGTTTCCTTATTTGGTGGGATGAGGAGGTTTAATTTGAGAAGGAATCTATCAGCCATATTGTTGTTATAAGGTGATTCTACAAAGGACTCCAACTCCTAATTAGATTTAGGTGTGGATATGGCATCTATAAATACAACAATAAGAGGGATGAGACACAAGACACAAAACAGGGGGACAAAAGAGCATATGATACAAATAAACACTTTGTACTCTCGATATTATTATTGTGGATTTCTCTCTCTCCGTGATTTTTTCCCAATTGGGTTTCTACGTAAATCTTGTGTTCATACTTTATATTCCTTTATTTATGCTTATGTGAGTATATTTAGTGAATTTGATTTCACAACAATACAATCAACCGTTGAAGCAATTTTGGCCTGCTGTTTTGGTGATTTAGTCAGGCGTACAAATTTTGGAGTTAACATTGGCGTCGTATGTGGGAAACAAGACACTTGTTCTAGTGTCGATTTAAAATCATCGATTCACCAAAGGAGATAAGTGATTGTTTTTTATTAAATTAAATATATACTTGTACGTGTGTGTGTGTGTGTATATATATATATATATATATATATATATTATGCCAATAGCAATTGAAGCATTATCGTAATTGATTATCGATACAACTTTACATATTCTCTCTCTTATATTATGTATGTAGTGGTAGTATTCACATGATGTATGTAAAATCTAAACATTAACACTTTGGTCCAGGTAATGATAAATTGGTGCTGAGTCACTGTACTAGTAACGAATTCAGCCAGCGCAGAGATAAGAGTTTAAGCTTTTATATTATTGAAGTGATTTAAAGGCGGCTTTAGTTTCATCATCAACCACAGACTGAAGGAAATTAAAGGATTCAATTCTTATACATGTGCCAACGTGCTCATTTGCGAGGGATAAAAATCCTGAGGATAAAAATCCCGAAAGGATGTGAAAGTAGTATGCACACAAGCCAATCATGTTTGATGATAAAGCATATACTTTGTAACAATCTTATTCATTTATTAATAAAAAGTATTAATTTATTAAAGGCTTTTAATTATCTACATGATGCTGTTTTATAATATGTGATAAACCCATAGTTTTAAGCAATGCTTTTAGAATAATGATGATGATCATTCTAATGAGATCTAAATTCTTAGAAAGCTTAAAACTAAAATAGTTCCCAATCATTGGATTACTAAATTGGGGATTAGTGAATCCGGATAGATTGGTACATACGTTAACTTTTCATTGGATGAGGATGATTGATCTCGTGATCATTTGTGTGGAGACACTAAAGCAAGTATGTAGGTGTTTATTAGAGAATAAGTTCACTGAACGTGGCTCGCTAAGGAATACCTAATGGAGTTTTATTTGCTTGTCAATAGGAATTCTTGTAGTGATAGTAGTACAAGTAATCCTTGGACTTGAGATCATCATAGTATCTTGTGTATGATGAGTTATACTTTGACTTATTCCTTAAGACCCTTAGGGTATATCAAAGGGTATGCTTGGGTATAATAAGTGTATGCATGGAGATAATGTATGATCAACAAAGAATCTACCACTTCTAATAAAAGAAGAGAAATGTCCTATGTGATTCGATAAATGACAACCCAAAGTAGTCCTTGGTTTAAGGCGTAATGAAATTAGAAAGGAGTTTCTAATTTGCATTATTTGAGTTGTGCATTTAAGAGTCGAAATACATATAATTAAATAAAATAAGACTTGTGTAATTCCATGCCTTATATTTAATTGGGACATTGTATGGTGGAAAGATTGAATTGACGGTAACTATTTACTCAAAGGTTCTTTAATGATTAATGTTGAAATCTATATTATCCGGAAAGTCGTTGATCGTTGGGGAGGCTTATCCCTATTGTAGAATAAATATTATTTATTTAAATAAATTAATTGTTTAATTTATTTATTTAAATAAGATTAGAATTGTTCTAATTGATTTATTCACAACCAGGTTTAATATGGAGAACCTAAAGGGTCACACCATAAAAGGAAGAATAATTATTTAAGAAGTTAATGGCATAATCGTAATAATATGTTAAGTATATTTAATTTAATCTATGGAGATAGAATAAATTAAATAGCTTAATATTTATTATTTAATATTTTAGAAATATTAAATATAAATTAATAAGATGAGTCTTATTAATATTATTACAATTATTATTATTTTAATTTCTAAAAGAGTTTAGGAATTAATTTAATATAAGTACTCTCATTTATTCCTAATTAGATTAGGAAGGAAAATTAGTTAAAGGAGTTTAATTAATTATCCCTAATAAGATTAGGGAGCTTAATTAATTAAAAGAATTTAATTAATTAAATAAATCCCAATTCCTTAATTGTTAAGGTGGGTTGCCCACATCTATAAATAAGAGGAGTCTTATTATGGGTATTATGGGTTGTTGACTTTAACAAAGTACGTAATAATTCCAAGTTGTTGGGAGTATGCCTTTTCTATAGAGATAGAAAACTAGGGTTAGCCATAACACCCATCTTCTTGAATTTTATTCTTCCTTGGTGGATCACCTCTAGAGGCCAAACACATGGGTGGCTAACGTTGATCAAAGGAAGGAACCAAACCCGGTGGATTCAAGTTGAACGCGAAAAGGATTGGAGGTGAACTTGTACCTGAGGAAGCTCGATCTTCAAGGGTATGATTTTATTCTTTATCTTTTCATTTAATTAATAATTATGCATAAAGGGTGATCCGGGTATATGGTTTGTAAAAATTTTAAACTCTGATTTTACTCGCTTCCACATTATTTTGCAATTTTGATTGCGTTATGAATATTACAAACCTAACAGGATGAACATTGTATGGATAAAAATCTCGAGGATAAAAATCCTGAGGATAAAAATTTCACGGAGGATTTTGGAATACTCTCTTATTTATAAGAAACTTATAAATAAGAGACTTAGGGGGCAATATTGGAGTGCGATTATTTGGGTCTAACTAAGGTGTAACCCAATTTATTTAATGGGCTAGATTTGGTGTTATTTTGACAGTGAGAGAGTCCTTATTAAAATAAGATTGTGTTTCCTTATTTGGTGGGATAAGGAGGTTTAATTTGGGAATGAATATATCAGCCATTAATTATTGTTATAAGGTGATTCTACACAGGACTCCTACTCCTAATTTGATTCAGGTGGATATGACATCTATAAATATAACAATAAGGAGGGAGATACAAAACACACGAGGGAACAAGAGATACAACACAAATACACAACTTGTACTCAGAATATTATTATAGTGGATTACTCTCTCTCTCTCTCCCCGTGGTTTTTTCCTGATTGGGTTTCCACGTAAATTCTTGTGTTCATATTTTATATCTCTTTGTTTATGTTTATGTGAGTTTATTTCGTGAGTTTAATTTCACAACAATACAATCAACCGTTAGCGCGATTTTGGCCTGCTGTTTTGGTGATTTCGTCAGGCGTACAAAATTTGGCGTTAATATTGGCGCCATTTGTGGAAACTAAGACACTTGTTCTAGTGTCGATTTAAAATCACCGATTCACCGAAGGAGATAAGTGATTCTTTTTTATTAAATTAAATATATACTTGTACGTATGTATATATGTATTATTCTAATAGCAATTGAAGCATGATCATATTTGATTATCGATACAACTTTACATATTCTCTCTCCTATTTTATACATGTTGTGGTAGTATTCACATGATGCATGTAAAATCTAAACATTAACAATTTGGTCCAAGTGATTATAAATTGGTGCTGATTCACCGCACTAGTAACGAATTCAGCCAGTGCAGAGATAAAAGTTTAAGCTTTTATATCATTGAAGTGATTTAAAGGCGGCTTCAGTTTCATCATCAACCACAGACTGAAGGAAATTAAAGGATTCAATTCTTATACATGTGCCAACGTGCTCATCTGCGAGGATAAAAATTCTTAGGATAAAAATCCCGCTGATAAAAATCCCGAGGATAAAAATCCTGAGGATAAAAATCTAACGGAGACTTTTTGAATACTCCCTTATTTATAAGTTCCTAATAAATAAGAGACTGGGGGGTAATGTTGGAATGTGATTATTTGGGTCTATCCATGGTGCAGCCCAGTCTATTTAATGGTCCGGATCTGGTGATGGCCCATATGTATTTATTGTGTCAGTGGTAGAGTCCTTATTAAAATAAGATTATGTTTTCTTATTTGGTAGGATGAGGGGGTTTAATTTGGGAAAGAATCTATCAGCCATATTGTTGTTATAAGTTGATTCTACAAAGGACTCCAACTCATAATTGGATTCAGGTGGATATGGCATCTATAAATACAACAATAAGGGAGAGGAGAAACAAGACACAACACAGGGGGACACAAGTGCATATGATACAAATAAACACTTTGTACTCTCTATATTATTATAGTGGATTTCTCTCTCTCCGTGATTTTTTCCCAATTGGGTTTCCACGTAAATCTTGTGTTCATACTTTATATTCCTTTATTTATGCTTATGTGAGTGTATTTCGTGAATTTTATTTCACAACAATACAATCAACCATTGAAGCAATTTTGGCTTATTATTTTGGTGATTTCGTCAGGCGTACAAAATTTGGCGTTAACATTGGCGCCGTTTGTGGGGAAACAAGACACTTGTTATAGTGTCGATTTAAAATCACCGATTCACCAAATGAGATAGGTGATTCTTTTTTATTAAATTAAATATATACTTGTACGTGTGTATATATGTATTATGCCAATAGCAATTGAAGCATGAACGTAATTGATTACCGATACAACTTTACATATTCTGTATCTAATATTATGCATGTAGTGGTAGTATTCATGTAAGACCCCGAATTTTATGAAATAAAAGTATTCAATTTTTCTTATAATTATTATTCAGTAAATGGTTAAATTGATAAAAAGTTAAAGTTAAGGGTAATATATGAAATTTTTCAAAATATGCAAGTGGTTATAAAATATTCATTGTTGTTAGGGAATATTCGTTTGGTCGTGGAATATTCTTCAGCGTTGGGAATATTAAATGCTGACGGCGTATCCATTTGTGGGCCCCATAATGTAATAACTATCGGATGAAGAAAATGACAAATTTGAGTTTTTATAAATAACAGGCGTAATTATTACAATTAATAATTGTTGGAATACCGGTGGTTAAAATACGATGAATGGCATTGGTTGACCTGTGTAGCATACGGTATTACACAGTACTTTTTGAATTATTGATTCTTACGTAAGAAGGCATAACTCAATAATTTTTATAATAATTACTGTTCAATATTTTATTTTATTGATTCAATAATTGTTGCGTTGATATTTTATATTATTGTTGTTTCAATAATTGTCACTGCACAGTATTTCCCATTATCATATCAATAATTCATATTATTTGAATAATATTATTAGATAACATTATTGGCAATTTCTAGAAAGTTCTTTCAAGGAGATATTTGGTCACCTAATTGCGCGCCAGTAAGGAAAAATCCTTATCGGAAAGCCCCCTCTTTCCTGGGAACGGCATGGTTGTCATTATTGTGATTTTGTAATATTATTTGTTAATAATTAATTATTGATAAGGAAATATTTATTTGATGAGGATATAAATGATTGATTTATTTATTTTATGTGGTTATAAATGAAGGAATTAATGTTGAGGTGTTTTATCAGTATTTTGTCGGATTGGAGGTATTAAAAATAAAATAGGTGTTCTTAAAGCTCTATTGCGTGAGTTATAATTTTAATCCGACCGTTGGATCGTTGTGATTTTTGGATATGTTATATATGTATAAGTTTAGTATATGTCCACAAATTTTGAACCGTTAAAAATTAACGCATGATTTGTTATGAATTTTAAAAGGTGTTAAAAATCATCCGTTTATGGATTTCGAATATTTTTTGTCTGGAATTTGGAAAAACTTAAAGCTACAAAGTTGTAGAGAATTTGATTTCATATGGAATGGACATAAAATTTTTATTTTTCTGATGAAAGGGCTATTTATTATGATTTATTGAAGTTTCTGATTATTATTTCAATTTTAAACCATTTTGAAAATTCTAGAAATGAGTGGGCCCCACCTTTGGTTGGTGAAAAATGTGCTAAAATTTTATTTTTAAAGTGGTGGGTGGGAATAGTAGCAGGTAAAGCCATCAGGTTGCAGGTAAAGTCTGCTTCAGCGTTCTAACATTTTCCTATAAATAGAGTGCTGAGTTAGAATTAAAAATCACACAAGAAACATAAGTTTTCTCTCTCTATATTATCGAGCGTATTTTTGTGAGTATTTTGATACTTTGAGAGTTACTAATTAATGCAAGTTTCCTTCAGCGTCATATCCGATATTCCAGTTAGAAGTACTGCTCTTTTGAGGTAAGGGGTAGTAAGGGATTGTAAGGGATGGTAAGGGATGTTATTTTATTCGTAATGATATTATTTCTTTTGATAGCATTATGCCGAATTATTGATATGAGTTTTATTGTGGAATTTCTACTTTTTTCATGTCGGGGTTACTATTCACGTATACGACACTATTCACGTATATGGCACTATATTCATGTATATGGCACTATTTACGTATATGATATTATTTACGTATACGGTACTATGTACGAATACGGGTTACTATTCATGAGTTACTATTCACGAGTTACTATTCATGGGTACTATTCACGACAAAATTGGTTTCTTTTTCTCACCAAATTATCGTTGATTTATGAATCTTACTCTTGAAATTAAATGCAGTTGTTGATTATATTGTTTTTATTATCATATATAACATTTTTATAATCCTGGTGAAGAAAATTTCTCTTTCATTTGAGTGTAAAGGTGGGTAGATTATTGGTATGCTCGTGACTATGGATTCTCTTTGGCCAGTAGTGCAAAGTTGAATTGTTGACTGGTATAATCATGACCATTGAATTTATAATTGAATATCTTTAGCTTAAATGCAAAGGTGAATTGATCTACATGGTTATAATTATGGTTTATATAAATCCTGAAATGATTATATATTTCTTTGAGATATTAATATCTTTGGCCTGTAGTGCAAAGATGACCTGTTGTTGAATATCTTTGGCATGTAGTGCAAAGATGACCTGTTGTTGAATATCTTTGGTCTGTAGTGCAAAGATGTCCTGTTGTTGAATATCTTTGGCCTGTAGTGCAAAGATGAACTGTTGTTGAATATCTTTTGATCAAAAGTAGTGCGCAAAGATGAATTTCTTAGTATGATTATAAGCGAGGCTGTGATTTGGTATAACCATGATCTTTGATGTTTCAGGTGAAGACAGGTGATGAAAATTATCTTCGTCTTGGGTGCGAAGAGGAATTTAGAATCACAATTATGATTATGAGTTATTCATATGATTGTGGAAAGGAACTGTTGATCAATGTTACAGGGATAAAACATTGTTGGTGGACTTTTAATGTGAAGAAGATAATAGACTTTATATTCTATTTGACACTTCTAATGGATTGCTCGTTCCGCTGCAACTATGGTTAAAAAGTTTTATCATCTACCATATGTTCTAAATCTCTGATTTATTATTGACGAAAGCTATTGATAATTTAATTATCTTTAGTTATGATATTCTTTACTGGGCTATTTGTGCTCACCCTTTTGCTTCACAATTCCTTTCAGGTAATAAGAGTTCTTCAATTCGGCCCGGGGAGTAACGAGGGAATAGAGCGGTGAATTACATAGTCAATTTGAGGTTCTTCCTAAATAGTATGAAAATAATTTTATTGAGAACTTTAGATAAGTGTGTGTCGTATTGTATACGTCATTTGATATTTAATTTTGGTGAACCAAGATCGGGTGAGGTGAACCCAACGTTGGAAGGGTGTTTTGCTACTATCATGCAAGATGTACAATGACATACAACCTTGTGTTGTAATAACCCGATATTTTCTATATAAATAAATTAGAAATTTTATGTATATTTTTTTTTATTATTAATTATTTATTTTAAAGGTAAGAATGCGTGAAAGGTATTATGTAGGTATTTATGTAATGAATATAAAATATATTTATTACATGAATGATTATGAATAATTTTATTTTAGAATTATTGCTCATTATAAATTATATTCTTATAATAACTAGTTTTATAGTAAAAATGTTTTTATTAATTATTTTCTATGAAAATATGTTTATATATTATTTAAATAATATATACAATGATTATTAGAATTATTATAATAACTATTTTATTATATGATTTTATTTGAAATAGTTAAGTTAATTATTTTAACTTAATTAATAATGGTATGTATATGAGAGGTAAATTAGATATGGAATCCAAACCCTAATTTTGGGTTTTGATCAAGGAATGAGAATAATAATATTATATTATTTATGGTTAGTGTTATAGATATGTATGTTATGTGTGTAATGTTAATGTGTGAAAGCGGGTTTAATGTAATATATGACAACCCTAATAATATTTTTATAAACCTTAATATTTCTGATAAACCTTAATTTTGAAGTCAAATGAGACTTTAAAATCTCTATAGTAATTTTGTTATGAGATTAATGGCATTTATTATAATATTATTTTATTTCATTATTATAAGTAATATATCATTGTATATGTGTGGTGATAATGTTGGCTAAATTATGTCTATTATGTCAAAACCCTAATTTTAAGCTGTTAATCCCTAATTTAAAAGTCGAATGCCAGTTTAAGACTGTTATGCAATCATGTTAATGTGATTTATGATCGGTATTATAGATCTTAACCCTAATTAGGGAGAACTTTAATTATTCAAAATCCTAATTTATTTATTTTTTTTAGAATAAACCCTTATTATTTTTCTTCTAAACCCTAATTTGCTTATGGTAAGCCCTAATCGTTAAATGGGTTAGTGTAATGCTAATTAGTGTCGCCTAAACCTAATTAGAAAAGTGCTAAGTAATTAAAGACCTAAATTATTTTATGAACCCTAATTATAAATTATTATTTTTAAACTAAAATTTTATTTTTTTTACAAACCCTAAATTTGATATCATACAAAATTAATGTGCTAAATCGTAAGGGTTAAACCCTAAGGGTTTGTCAAATGACCATTAAGCCATTAAAAGTTTAAGCCAAATGTCCATTTTTACCCTTTTGTGAATTATTGATGCTAGATTATAGGTTTTGACATTTGGTGAGTTGGTAAACCAACTCTCACTAACCCCATGTGACATTAATTACAAGCCATCAATTGAATTCAGCCACATACAATGCACACAGGTAATATATATAGCATTAGAGAGAGAGAGAAAGTCATTTTATTGCCCATTTTTTTAACCAATACTCAACCAACCCATTCTCTCTCATGAGTTTCGAAATTATATAGCATATCAATCCTATTTTGAAGCCCCACTAACACTAGGGGTGCTCATCTAAAAAAGCGAGGCAAGTGCAGAAAAAACCGAATCCGTGCATCAACCGAAAAAATCCGGAAAATCAAGAACCAAAGCAGCATCTTAGAATAACCGGTTTTGGTTTGCCATTCGATATACAATCAGTCATCGCTTTTTTTTGGTTAGGTTTTGGTTATACCGATAATTAAATAATTTTTTTATATTAACAAATTTAATATAAAAACAAATTTCTTCTTTGATTTACAATAATATATTAACAAATAATTGGTATAAAATTCTATTGTATTGTATAATGTTATGGGCCAATTATTGCATAATGTTATGGGCCAATAATATATTAACAAATAATTGGATTGTATTGTATAATGTTATGGGCCAATTATTGTATATAATGTTATGGGCCAATAATTGGTACAAAAATAATGATGAGTACAAAATTCTATTGTATAATGTTATGGGCCAATTATTTGTTAATATATTATTTGTATGGTTTTCGATTCTTTTTCGGTTTTTCGGTATTATAGAATTCAAAATTTTCATTACCGCTTCTGCTAAGATCGAAAAGTATAAAAACCGAAAAAGCAAGATCGAAAAAATCGAATCAAAAAAACAGAAGATCACCGGTGATGGGTTTCAACCGGTTCGGTAAAAAAACCAAAAAACCGAATTTTTTGAGCACCCCTAACTAACACACTTAACCGAATCAGCAACTAGATTCAAGAATTGATCATGAGAGGTATAAAACCTAAACCCAAAAATCTGATCTTGTTCATCATGTTAGAAGTTATGATTTGGTGTTGTAATGTGTTGTTTATGGTGTCATTTAGTGATCTGGGTTGTTAAATCTCAGATCCATAACATCTATAGGCTCGAAATTTAAGTTTTTGCAAATCTGGAAAATGTAGAAAATATGGTCTAACAATGAATGCCAGACCTCTTTAATCTTTGCTCGTTATGTGTTTTTGTTGTTTGAAGGTTGATACTTGTAGTATGTCATATTGTCTTTCATATTAAAGTGGAATCACTATTATTGGATGTCTAGATTTCATGTTGTAATCGGTCAAAAACCATTGACCGAAGTTGACTGGGTGAATTCTGGGCAACCCAGAATGTACAAAACCGAGTCTGACAAGCTTTTCATATGTCCAGATCTGGCAGGTTGTAAGTTTTTTTGTTGTTGTTATAACTAACTTGTAGCCTGTATAATGGACTATACATTTTGGTCTTTATATCTCCTAAAACATCAACATATTTAACAGATTAGGTGGTCAAACTAGGCCACACGACACTGACTCGCATTTCTGGGAATTTCCAAAAAAAATGAAGAACACGTGTTCTGACAGCCTTTGACCGAGCTGTAGATTATGATTTTGATGTTGTGAAATTGTAACCTTGATATGTTGTTATACCTTGTCATGTATGCTACCAGTTTAACCCACAAAACAATCAATATCATGATCATAAGTCATCTTAATTTAAACATAAAAGTGCTCACTCGGATACCTGGGTTTCTGGGAAGACCCAGAAACCGTCTGACAAGTATTTTGAGGACTCAGATTGCTTTGTTGTGTTGTTGTTTGAGCAATTTGAGATAGGATAACTATAGTATTACATGTTAGCTACAATATAAAAGCTTTAGTTAGCCCAGAACTTTATTAGATTGTAATTTATAGCTGGTCAAACTTAGTATGTTGGTAACCGGCCCGTCAGTGTTCTTGAGGCTCAAGAACACCAACAGCGACGATTACTGTCACTAAAGGGCTATAGCGACGGTTTTTAATTTATTTAAATTCTGAATTTTCAAAAATTGATTAAAAATAGAAAATAAATTATAAAAATTACAAAAATGGTTTAAAAAATTATTTTAAATTATGAAAAACAACTTTTAATTATTTGGGATATTTTTCATTAATATTTACAATTATTTGAATATTAATGATATTTAATTTATTTAATTAGTGTATTAAATAAATTAAAGAAAAATGATTTTAATTATATAAAATCATTTTAAATAAGAATAAAGTGTATAAAAATGTTTTTGAATTATAAATATAACTTTTGATATTTTGTCATAAAAAATATTAATAATTTAATATTAATGATATTAATTTAAGATTATTGATATTAAGTTTATTTAATAATTATATTAAATTAAAAAAAATTAAAATGATTTTATTTATTTAAAAATCATTTCAAAAGGATATAAGTGAATTAAAAATATTTTAAGTTATGATAAATGACTTTTAATATTTGAATAAATAGTTCATTAATATTTTAATATTAATAGTAATTATTTCAAAAATAATTTTAATTGTTTTAAAAATCATTTAAGGGTAATATAAGTACTTTAAAAATATTTCAAGTTATTATAAATAAGCTGTAATATTTTGGCAATGGTTTCATTAATAGTTTAATATTAATTAAATATTAATAATAATAGAATTATTTGATATTTAAATCATTTTATAATGATTTCGGTGTTTGAAAATTTAGAATAAATTATATTAATTGTTTAAAATTATTGCAAGTTATTTAAAATGTTATATTCATTATTTAAATAGTCTAAATAGATATTGAACTTCGATATAGAGTCTTGGACTCAATAATTACCTAATAAAGCCGTCGGTACGCCGATAGAGTTCAGAAATTGATCTAGACTTGCATAATGTGTCTATATATTTGTTTATTTATGATTTAATGACTGTGAAACGTGTGTGACAATGTGATTAGGTTATGTCTTTGTTCGCAATAAAAAAGTCTTTATGTGTTGCAATATGTTATTCTAATAAGTAAAATGCTCTTATTACTGATAGGTTGCTATATAAAAGATAAAACTAAGTTACGTAATTGTAAGCAGACCAGAGAAAGTATCTTACCTTTGCATTTCCTTTATGCAATGGATATGAGTAAGAAGGTTTCAGAATTATATTATTATTATTGTATTAGATTATTAACCCTATTGTGATATATTCTATATCCGATCACTGTTTATCAACATGTTACTATATGGTAAATCCGATATATATATATATATATATATATATATATATATATATTCTATTCGTTAATTTTTATTTATGGTTATACAAGTGTCCCTACTTGGATAATCATTGTATGTAATCACATGTTGATATAAATATATGTATATATTGATCCCCTATATAAATACAGTAAAGGTCGTCTAAGCTATTTGATCTAGCTAGACACAGATTCAGAAATATCGTTGAATATGATAAAACTCTTTTGTATCCAATCAAATTGTTTTGGTTCGGATTCCTGACTAATTATGAACATCCCGAACATGGGAAAATTTTTATGCGCTAAGGCAGACAAAGGATGAACGATAATATCGTTTTAGCAATGTAGTATTGATCAACTGAGGTCCATGGGATGTACACCCTCGTGCTAAGTAAGTTACGATTTTGCGAGGATGATGAAGTTCATCTAACCTGTTCAAAAATAGAAAAAAAATGTTCATAATCTTTCGATTACCCTATATATATAGTCAATACGTAGTTTCAAAAGCTTTGATATAGAAATAATATATGGCTATAATTGGTTCAGTTTACTTCACAACTATTGGTCTGTTGTAGAAGTGATGAACAAAGAAAACATTTAATTCTTTCAGCTAATTATATTTATAATTTTTATTACTTGCTGGGCACCCAAATGCTCATTCTTTCTTTAAATTTAAATATTTTCAGCTAAGCGTGATCAACCGGAAGGTTCAGACAAGAACAAGTGAACAAGAAAGCAAACAGGATATGTTTAATTGTATCTTTTGTAATAGTTAGATTGTATCAGATAATGATATGTATTAGACTGTTTAATTTTATATCATTGAAGTGATTTAAAGGCGGCTTTAGTTTCATCATCAACTACAGACTGAAGGAAATTAAAGGATTCAATTCTTATACATGTGCCAACGTGCTCATTTGCGAGGGATAAAAATCCTGAGGATAAAAATCCCGAAAGGATGAACATTGTACGGATAAAAATCTCGAGGATAAAAATCCTGAGGATAAAAATTTCACGGAGGCTTTTTGAATACTCTCTTATTATAAGTTCCTTATAAATAAGAGACTTGGGGGAAATATTGGAGTGCGATTATTTGGGTCTAGCCAAGGTGTAACCCAATCTATTTAATGGGCTAGATTTGGTGTTATTTTGACAGTGAGAGATTCCTTATTAAAATAAGATTGTGTTTCCTTATTTGGTGGGATAAGGAGGTTTAATTTGGGAATGAATATATCAGCCATTAATTGTTGTTATAAGGTGATTCTACATAGGACTCCTACTCCTAATTGGATTCAGGTGGATATGACATCTATAAATACAACAATAAGGAGGGAGATACAAAACACACGAGGGAACAAGAGATACAACACAAATACACAACTTGTACTCCAAATATTATTATAGTGGATTACTCTCTCTCTCTCACCGTGGTTTTTTCCTGATTGGGTTTCCACGTAAATTCTTATGTTCATATTTTATATCTCTTTGTTTATGTTTATGTGAGTTTATTTCGTGAGTTTAATTTCACAACAATACAATCAACCGTTAGCGCGATTTTGGCCTGTTGTTTTGGTGATTTCGTCAGGCGTACAAAATTTGGCGTTAATATTGGCGCCATTTATGGAAACTAAGACACTTGTTCTAGTGTCGATTTAAAATCACCGATTCACCGAAGGAGATAAGTGATTCTTTTTTATTAAATTAAATATATACTTGTACGTATGTATATATGTATTATTCTAATAGCAATTAAAGCATGATCATAATTGATTATCGATACAACGTTACATATTCTCTCACTTATATTATGCATGTTGTGGTAGTATTCACATGATGCATGTAAAATCTAAACATTAACAATTTGGTCCAAGTGATTATAAATTAGCGCTGATTCACCGCACTAGTAATGAATTCAGCCAGTGCAGAGATAAAAGTTTAAGCTTTTATATCATTGAAGTGCTTTAAAGGCGGCTTCAGTTTCATCATCAACCACAGACTGAAGGAAATTAAAGGATTCAATTCTTATACATGTGCCAATGTGCTTATCTGCGAGGATAAAAATCCTTAGGATAAAAATCCCGCTGATAAAAATCCCAAGGATAAAAATCCTGAGGATAAAAATCTCACGGAGACTTTTTGAATACTCTCTTATTTATAAGTTCCTTATAAATAAGAGACTGGGGGGTAATGTTGAAATGTGATTATGTGGGTCTATCCATGATGCAACCCAGTCTATTTAATGGTCCGGATCTGGTGATGGTCCATATGTATTTATTGTGACAGTGGTAGAGTCCTTATTAAAATAAGATTATGTTTTCTTATTTGGTAGGATGAGGGGGTTTAATTTGGGAAAGAATCTATCAGCCATATTGTTGTTATAAGTTGATTCTACAAAGGACTCCAACTCATAATTGGATTCAGGTGGATATGGCATCTATAAATACAACAATAAGGGGGAGGAGAAACAAGACATAACACAGGGGGACACAAGAGCATATGATACAAATAAACACTTTGTACTCTCTATATTATTATAGTGAATTTCTCTCTCTCCGTGATTTTTTCCCAATTGGGTTTCCACGTAAATCTTGTGTTCATACTTTATATTCCTTTATTTATGCTTATGTGAGTGTATTTCGTGAATTTTATTTCACAACAATACAATCAACCATTGAAGCAATTTTGGCTTGTTGTTTTGGTTATTTCGTCAGGCGTACAAAATTTGGCATTAACATTGGCGCCGTTTGTGGGGAAATAAGACACTTGTTCTAGTGTCGATTTAAAATCACCGATTCACCAAATGAGATAAGTGATTCTTTTTTATTAAATTAAATATATACTTGTATTTGTGTATATATGTATTATGCCAATAGCAATTGAAGCATGATCGTAATTGATTATCGATACAACTTTACATATTCTCTATCTTATATTATGCATGTAGTGGAAGTATTCATGTAAGACCCAGAATTTTATGAAATAAAAGTATTCAATTTTTCTTATAATTACTATTCAGTAAATGGTTAAATTGATAAAAAGTTAAAGTTAAGGGTAATATATGAAATTTTTCAAAATACGCAAGTGGTTATAAAATACTCATTGTTGTCAGGGAATATTCGTTTGGTCGTGGAATATTCTTCTTTGTCGGGAATATTTATGCGATTGGTAGCGACCATTTATTTGGGCCCCATATGAGAATAGCTCGCCGGATGAATAAACGACAAGTTTGAGTTTTATAAATAACGGTGTAATTGTTACCGATTAATAATTGTTGGAATACCGGTGGTTAAAATACGAATACGCTCTGGTCGTGTTTCAGAAGTAGCACTGCGGTATTGCCTGCAGTACTTTTGAATTATTGATTCTTACGTAAGAAGGCACAACTCAATAATTCTTATAATAATTACTGTTCAATATTTTATTTTATTGATTCAATAATTGTTGCGTTGATATTTTATATTATTGTTGTTTCAATAATTGTCACTGCACAGTATTTCCCATTATCATATCAATAATTCATATTATTTGAATAATATTATTAGATAACATTATTGGCAATGTCTAGAAAGTTCTATCAATGAGATATTTGGTCACCTAATTGCGCGCCAATAAAGAAAAATTCTTATCGGAAAGCCCCCTCTTTCCTGGGAACGGCATGGTTGTCATTATTGTGATTTTGTAATATTATTTGTTAATAATTAATTATTGATAAGGAAATATTTATTTGATGAGGATATAAATGATGGATTTATTTATTTTATGTGGTTATAAATGAAGAAATTAATGTTGAGGTATTTTATCAGTATTTTGTCGGATTGGAGGTATTAAAAATAAAATAGGTGTTCTTAAAGCTCTATTGCGTGAGTTATAATTTTAATCCGACCGTTAGATCGTTGTGATTTTTGGATATGTTATACATGTATAAGTTGAGTATATGTCCACAAATTTTGAACCGTTAAAAATTAACGCATGATTTGTTATGAATTTTAAAAGGTGTTAAAAATCATCCGTTTATGGATTTCGAATATTTTTTGTCTAGAATTTGGAAAAACTTAAAGCTACAAAGTTGTAGAGAATTCAATTTCGTATGGAATGGACATAAAATTTTTATTTTTCTGATGAAAGGGCTATTTATTATGAATTATTGAAGTTTCTGATTATTATTTCAATTTTAAACCATTTTTGAAAATTCTAGAAATGAGTGGGCCCCACCTTTAGTTGGTGAAAAATGTGCTAAAATTTTATTTCTAAAGTGGTGGGTGGGAATAGTAGCAGGTAAAGCCATCAAAGTTGCGGTAAAGTGCGCCTTTGTTCTAACATTTTTCTATAAATAGAGTGCTGAGTTAGAATTAAAAATCACAACTGAAACATAAGTTTTCTCTCTCTATATTATCGAGCGTATTTTTGTGAGTATTTTGATACTTTGAGAGTTGCTAATTAATGCAAGTTTCCTTCAGCGTCATATCCGATATTCCAGTTAGAAGTACTGCTCTTTTGAGATAAGGGATAGTAAGGGATTGTAAGGGATTGTAAGGGATGGTAAGGGATGTTATTTTATTCGTAATGATATTATTTCTTTTGATAGCATTATGCCGAATTATTGATTTGAGTTTTATTGTGGAATTTCTACTTTTTTTAATGTCGGGGTTACTATTCACGTATACGACACTATATTCATGTATATGGCACTATTTACGTATATGATATTATTTACGTATACGGTACTATGTACAAATACGGGTTACTATTCATGAGTTACTATTCACGAGTTACTATTCATGGGTACTATTCACGATAAAATTGGTTTCTTTTTCTGACCAAATTATCGTTGATTTATGAATCTTACTCTTGAAATTAAATGCAGTTGTTGATCATATTGTTTTTATTATCATATATAACATTTTTATAATCCTGGTGAAGAAAATTTCTCTTTCATTTGAGTGTAAAGGTGGGTAGATTATTGGAATGCTCGTGACTATGGGTTCTCTTTGGCCAGTAGTGCAAAGTTGAATTGTTGACTGGTATAATCATGACCATTGAATTTATAATTGAATATCTTTAGCTTAAATGCAAAGGTGAATTGATCAACATGGTTATAATTATGGTTTATATAAATCCTGAAATGATTATATATTTCTTTGAGATATTAATATCTTTGGTCTGTAGTGCAAAGATGACCTGTTGTTGAATATCTTTGGCATGTAGTGCAAAGATGACCTGTTGTTGAATATCTTTGGCCTGTAGTGCAAAGATGACCTGTTGTTGAATATCTTTGGCCAGTAGTGCAAAGATGTCATGTTGTTGAATATCTTTGGCCTGTAGTGCAAAGATGAACTGTTGTTGAATATCTTTGGCCCGTAGTACAAAGATGAATTTATTAGTATGATTATAAACAGGAACTGTGATTTGGTATAACCATGATCTTTGATGTTTCAGGTGAAGACAGGTGATGAAAATTATCTTCGTCTTGGGTGCGAAGAGGAATTTAGAATCACAATTATGATTATGAGTTATTCATATGATTGTGGAAAGGAACTGTTGATTAATGTTACAGGGATAAAACATTGTTGGTGGACTTTTAATGTGAAGAAGATAATAGACTTTATATTCTATTTGACACTTCTAATGGATTGCTCGTTCCGCTGCAACTATGGTTGAAAAGTTTTATCATCTACCATATGTTCTAAATCTCTGATTTATTATTGACGAAGGCTATTGATAATTTAATTATCTTTAGTTATGATATTCTTTACTGGGCTATTTGTGCTCACCCTTTTGCTTCACAATTCCTTTTAGGTAATAAGAGTGTTGCCGGGTTGAGCGGGGGTAACAGGGGAATAGAACGGTGGTCTATAGCTGTTGAGGTTCTTCCTAAATAGTATGAAAATAATTTTATTGAGAACTTTAGATAAGTGTGTCGTATTGTATACGTCATTTGATATTTAATTTTGGTGAACCGAATCGGGTGAGGTGAACCCAACGTTGGAAGGGTGTTTTGCTACTATCATGCAAGATGTCTAATGACATACAACCTTGTTTTGTAATAACCCGATATTTTCTATATAAATAAATTAGAAATTTTGCGTATAATTTTTTTTATTATTATTAATTATTTATTTTAAAGGTAAGAATGCGTGAAAGGTATTATGTAGGTATTTATGTAATGAATATAAAATATATTTATTACATGAATGATTATGAATAATTTTATTTTAGAATTATTGCTCATTATAAATTATATTCTTATAATAACTAGTTTTATAGTAAAAATGTTTTTATTAATTATTTTCTATGAAAATATGTTTATATATTATTTAAATAATATATACAATGATTATTAGAATTATTATAATAACTATTTTATTATATGATTTTATTTGAAATAGTTAAGTTAATTATTTTAACTTAATTAATAATGGTATGTATATTATGAGATAAATTAAATATGGAATCCAAACCCTAATTTGGGATTTTGATCAAGGAATGAGAATAATAATATTATATTATTTATGGTTAGTGTTATAGATATGTATGTTATGTGTGTAATGTTAATGTGTGGAGCAGGTTTAATGTAATATGACAAACCCTAATAATATTTTTATAAACCTTAATATTTCTAATAAACCCTAATTTTGAAGTCAAATGAGACATTAAAATCTCTCTAGTAATTTTGTTATGAGATTAATGGCATTTATTATAATATTATTTTATTTCAAAGGTCGTAAATAAATATATCTTTGTATATGTGGACTGATAATGTTGGCTAAATTATGTGTATTATGTCAAAGCCCTAGTTTTAAGCTGTTAAACCCTAATTTAAAAGTCGAATGCCAGTTTAAGACTGTTATGCAATCATGTTAATGTGATTTATGATCGGTATTATAGATCTTAACCCTAATTAGGGAGAACTTTAATTATTCAAAACCCTAATTTATTTATTTTTTTTAGAATAAACCCTTATTATTTTTCTTCTAAACCCTAATTTGCTTATGGTAAGCCCTAATCGTTAAATGGGTAAGTGTAATGCTAATTAGTGTCGCTTAAACCTAATTAGAAAAGTGCTAAGTAATTAAAGACCTAAATTATTTTATGAACCCTAATTATAAATTATATTTTTTAAACTAAATTTTTTTTTTTTACAAACCCTAAATTTGATATCATACAAAATCAATGTGTTAAACCTTAAGGGTTAAACCCTAAGGGTCAAACCCTAAGGGATTGTCAAATGACCATTATGCCATTAAAAGTTTAAGCCAAATGTCCATTTTTACCCTTTTGTGAATTATTGATGCTAGATTATAGGTTTTGACATTTGGTGAGTTGGTAAACCAACTCTCACTAACCCCATGTGACATTAATTACAAGCCATCAACTGAATTTAGCCACATACAATGCACACATGTAATATATATAGCATTAGAGAGAGAGAGAGAGTCATTTTATTGCCCATTTTTTTAACCAATACTCAACCAACCCATTCTCTCTCATAAGCTTCGAAATTATATAGCATATCAATCCTATTTTGAAGCCCCACTAACACACTTAACCGAATCAGCAGCTAGAATCAAGAATTGATCATGAGAGGTATAAAACCTAAACCCAAAAATCTGATCTTGTTCATCATGTTAGAAGTTATGATTTGTTGTTGTAATGTGTTGTTTATGGTGTCATTTAGTGATCTGGGTTGTTAAATCCCAGATCCATAACATCTATAGGCTCGAAATTTAAGTTTTTGCAAATCTGGAAAATGTAGAAAATATGGTCTGACAATAAATGTCAGACCTCTTTAATCTTTGCTCGTTATGTGTTTTTGTTGTTTGAAGGTTGATACTTGTAGTATGTCATGTTGTCTTTCATATTAAAGTGGAATCACTATTATTAGATGTCTAGATTTCATGTTGTAATCGGTCAAAACCCGTTGACCGAAGTTGACCGGATGAATTCTGGGCAACCTAGAATGTACAAAATCGAGTCTGACAAGCTTTTCATATGTCCAGATCTGGCAGGTTGTAAGTTTTTTTGTTGTTGTTATAACTAACTTGTAGCCTGTATAATGGACTATACATTTTGGTCTTTATATCTCCTAAAACATCAAAATCATGATCATAAGGCATCTTAATTTATGATTTGGATGTTGTGAAATTGTAACCTTGATATGTTGTTATACCTTGTCATGTATGCTACCAGTTTAACCCACAAAACAATCAAAATCATGATCATAAGGCATCTTAATTTAAACATGAAAGTGCTCACTCGGATACCTGGGTTTCTGGGAAGACCCAGAAACCGTCTGACAAGTATTTTGAGGACTCAGATTGCTTTGTTATGTTGTTGTTCGAGAAAGTTGAGATAGGATAACTGTAGTATTACATGTTAGCTACAATATCAAAGCTTTAGTTAGCCCAGAACTTTATCAGATTGTAATTTATAGCTGGTCAAACTTAGTATGTTGGTAACCGGCCCGTCAATGTTCTTGACGCTCAAGAACACCAACAATGATGATTCTTTTGTCTACTAAAGGGCTATATATGACGTTTTTAATTTATTTAAATTCTGAATTTTCAAAAATTGATTAAAAATAGGAAATAAATTATAAAAATTACAAAAATGGTTTTAAAATTATTTTAAATTATGAAAAATAACTTTTAATTATTTGGGATATTTTTCATTAATATTTACAATTATTTGAATATTAATGATATTTAATTTATTTAATTAGTGTATTAAGTAAATTAAAGAAAATGATTTTAATTATATAAAAATCATTTTAAATAAGAATAAAGTGTATAAAAATGTTTTTGAATTATAAATATAACTTTTGATATTTTGTCATAAAAAATATTAATAATTTAATATTAATGATATTAATTTAAGATTATTGATATTAAGTTTATTTAATAATTATATTAAATTAAAAAAAAATTAAAAATGATTTTATTTATTTAAAAATCATTTCAAAAGGATATAAGTGAATTAAAAATATTTTAAGTTATGATAAATGACTTTTAATATTAGGTTATGTGCTGACTGCAATAAGTAGTGTTATGTGTTGCGATATGTTATTCTAATCAGTAAAATGCTCTTATTACTGATAGGTTGCTATATAAAAGATAAAACTAAGTTGCGTAATTGTAAGCTGCAGACCAGGCAAGTATCTTACCTTTGCATTTCCTTTATGCAATGGATATGAGTAAGAAGGTTTCAGAATTATATTATTATTATTGTATTAGATTATTAACCCTATTGTGATATATTCTATATCCGATCATTGTTTATCAACATGTTACTATATGGTAAATCCGATATATATATATATATATATATATATATATATATCTGTTCGTTAATTTTTATTTATGGTTATACAAGTGTCCCCACTTGGATAATCATTGTATGTAATCACATGTTGATATAAATATATGTATATATTGATCCCCTGTATAAATACAGTAAATGTCGTCTAAGCTATTTTATCTAGCTAGACACAGATTCAGAAATATCATTGAATATGATAAAACTCTTTTGTATCCAATCAAATTATTTTGGTTCGGATTTCTGACTAATTATGAACATCCCGAACATGGGAAAATTTTTATGCGCTAAGGCGGACAAAGGATGAACGATAATATCGTTTTAGCAATGTAGTATTAATCAATACAGGGTCCATGGGATGTACACCCTCGTGTCCGTAAGTTATGATAGTTTGCAGTTGAAGTTCTGTCTAACCTGTTCAAAAACAAAAAACAATGTTCACAATCTGTCGATTACCCTATATATATAGTCAATACGTAGTTTCAAAAGCTTTGATATAGAAATAATATATGGCTATGATTGGTTCAGTTTACTTCACAACTATTGGTCTGTTGTAGAAGTGATGTACAAAAAAAAACATTTAATTCTTTCAGCTAATTATATTTATAATTGTTATTACTTGCTGGGCACCCAAATGCTCATTCTTGCTTTAAATTTAAATGTTTTCAGCTAAGCGTGATCAACCGGAAGGTTCAGACAAGAACAAGTGAATAGGAAAACAAACAGGATATGTTTAATTGTATCTTTTGTAATAGTTAGACTGTATCAGATAATGATATGTATTATATATCATGTAAAGAATGTAGTAAAGGTTTCATACTTGGGATTACACTCTGATAAATGTAAGTTAAGTTTGAAATTTATATTATTGTTATTATTATTAGTAATATTTTCGCTCATAGAAATGGTATCGTAAAGCACTGAATTCGGGTTTCAAGTACCTGAATTTGGGGGCGTTACATGTGTTATCATAAGACAGGGTTGTGCACATCCACTTGCTAAGTATATCTACGAGCACTACCTATATGATCTTGGAGTTTTGTTGAAATATAATTTTCAATTGCAGATAGTGGAGATATGTATATGTCAAGAGAAGACTCACCATTGGAAAGAACATGATAGTAATCTTCTCATTTTTCTTTGGGGTCTATTGGGTCAACCAAGGATAATTCTCCTGTCATATGATATCTATTATAACTTAGATGCATGGCCTCTCATGTACGAAGGTTTTCTTGAGCATTTTCCAAAGATTTTAATTTTTAAAACAGTTATTGATTGTACTTTTATGTAAGGTATCACTGTGAGGTTCTGTCCACGGTTGGGACATGAGTCACAGTTGGTATATATTTGTATCAAAACTCACAGCATATGTGTTGTTGTATTTTGCATGACAATTGTAGTAATAAAGTTGTAGTTATTTTCTGTAACATGTATTTGGCGACTCAGAATAGGTTGGATGGATTGGACCTATTTTGGGGGCGTCACAATTCACATGATGCATGTAAAATCTAAATATTAAAACTTTGGTCCAGGTGATGATAAATTGGTACTGAGTCACCGTACTAGTAACGAATTCAGCCAGCGCAGAGATAAAAGTTTAAGCTTTTATATCATTGAAGTGCTTTAAAGGCGGCTTTAGTTTCATCATTAACCACAGACTGAAGAAAATTAAAGGATTCAATTCTTATACATGTGCCAACGTGGTCATCTGCGAGGGATAAAAATCCTGAGGATAAAAATCCCGAAAGGATGAACATTCTACAGATAAATATCCCGAGGATAAAAATTTCACGGAGACTTTTTGAATACTCTCTTATTTATAAGTTCCTTATAAATAAGAGACTGGGGGGAAATGTTGGAGTACGATTATTTGGGTCTAGCCAAGGTGTAACCCAATTTATTTAATGAGCTAGATTTGGTGTTATTTTTACAGTGAGAGAGTCCTTATTAAAATAAGATTGTATTTTTTTGTTTGGTGAGATAAGGAGGTTTAATTTGGGAATGAATATATCATCCATTAATTGTTATTATAAGGTGATTCTACACAGGACTCCTACTCCTAATTGAATTCAGATGGATATGACATCTATAAATACAACAATAAGGAGGGAGATACAAAACACACGAGGGCACAAGAGATACAACACAACTACTCAACTTATACTCTCAATATTTTTATAGTAGATTACTCTCTCTCTCTCTCTCGGTGATTTTTTCCCAATTGGGTTTTCACGTAAATCTTGTGTTCATACTTTATATTCCTTTATTTATGCTTATGTGAGTGTATTTAGTGAATTTGATTTCACAATAATACAATCAACCGTTGAAGTAATTTTGGCCTGCTGTTTTGGTGATTTCGTCAGGCGTACAAAATTTGGCGTTAACATTGGCGCCATCTGTGGGAAACAAGACACTTGTTCTAGTGTCGATTTAAAATCACCGATTCACCAAATGAGATAAGTGATTCATTTTTATTAAATTAAATATATACTTGTACGTGTGTATATATATATATTATGCCAATAGCAATTAAAGCATTATCGTAATTGATTATTGATATAACTTTACTTATTCTCTCTCTTATGTTATGCATGTATTGGTAGTATTCACATGATGCATGTAAAACCTAAACATTAACACTTTGGTCCAGGTGATGATAAATTGGTGATGAGTCACCGCACTAGTAACGAATTCAGCTAGCGCAGAGATGAAAGTTTAAGCTTTTATATCATTGAAGTGTTTTAAAGGCGGCCTCAGTTTCATCATCAACCACAGACTGAAGGAAATTAAAGGATTCAATTCTTATACATGTGCCAACGTGCTCATCTGCGAGGATAAAAATCTCGAGGATAAAAATTCTGAGGATAAAAATTCTGAGGATAAAAATCCCGCGGATAAAAATCTCGAGGATAAAAATCCCACGGAGACTTTTTGAACACTCTCTTATTTATAAGTTCTTTATAAATAAGAGACTGGGGGGCAATGTTGGGATGTAATTATTTGGGTCTAGCCAAGTTGCAGCCCAGTCTATTTAATGGTTCAGATCTGGTGATGGCTCATATGTATTTATTGTGACAGTGTGAGAGTCCTTATTAAAATAAGATTGTGTTTCCTTATTTGGTGGGATGAGAAGGTTTAATTTAGGAAGGAATCTATCAGCCATATTGTTGTTATAAGGTGGTTCTACAAAGTACTCCAACTCCTAATTGGATTCAAGTGGATATGGCATCTATAAATACAACAATAAGGGGGGGGGCACAAGACGCAACACGTGGGGGACACAAGAGCATATGATACAAATAAACACTTTGTACTCTCCATATTATTATAATGGATTTCTCTCTCTCCGTGATTTTTTCTCAATTGGGTTTCCACGTAAATCTTGTGTTCATACTTTATATTCCTTTATTTATGCTTATGTGAGTGTATTTCGTGAATTTGATTTCACAACAATACAATCAACCGTTGGCGCAATTTTGGTCTACTGTTTTGGTGATTTTTTCAGGCGTACAAAATTTGGCGTTAACAAATAGTGACATTTTTCATGTGAAAAATATCAAAAAGTGTTGTAAACATATCATATTTCTATAGTTACTGTAACATACAATTTACTAGTTTAGTAGTCATACATAGACAATTATATGGGCCCAAGAATTATTTGGCAATGACAATTGGACAAAACTAATTTTTTTATATTCGTGCCGTTAAAAGTCAATTGATTTGAATGAAATTTGTGATCGTTTATAAAATAAAAAGTAGTTTAACAATGTGAATGGGAAAAAAAGTTAATTTGATGATGGTTTCGGCTAGAGGGGATCGATGTTACTAAGTAGTACACCTGATTCACTGTTGTCACCTTTAAGGTCCGTTCAACTTCCCAACCGAATGATCAGAAGATGTAAATGCATATTGGGGTTTTATTCAATTAAGAAATATATAGGATGTTTGTTTGCAAGGATTATAATATCGAGATTATAATTTATGAGATTATAATTTTGAGATTATAATTCATGATATTATAATTTCAACACTATTAATCCTAAAATTAAATAATCTAAGTCGCAAGTTTATTTTTTATGGGATTATTCATGAGATAACTTAAATTAATCACATATTATGTTTGATTTTTCGTAATTAATTAAAGGATTGAATAAAAAAATTGTTTGAACTATTGTACAATTACTAATAATAACATATTTTAAGCTATCAAAAATTGATGAACAATAAGTTGCTTACTAATAAGATTTTTACCAATTAATTGTTTAAATAATTTTTGACAAACAAAAAGCTAATATTTAAATATGACTAGGGGCTGTTTGTTTAGGACTGAATGACTAAATTGGTAGCAATTAAGTACGTTTGTTTTGAAAAAAATTATCTAAATGGCTGAATCGATTAGATGATTGAGCTGAATGGTCTAAGTCAGATTTTTTTGGCTGAATGAGTAGCTGAATAAAGTAAAAAAAAATTATAAAATTATAAAAAAATATTAACTATTATATTAAGTAATATTAAATAAATTTACAATAACTTTGAATTTTTTCGGAGGGGTAAAATATTAAAATTCTATCGTTCAGATGTTTTAGACATGTTAATTATCAAACAATTTTTTTCATTCAGATTCAGATTCATTCAATTTTTATCAAACACCCCTAGGACTAATAAGTTGTTTAACTAATAATTTGTTTAAATAAGGGATAATACACTTTTTGGTTACTGTTCTAGGGTCCGATTTTTATTATAGTTCATCAAACTTTTTTATTATAATCAAATAATCTGATTCTCAAAAATTACAAAATGGTCATTATTTAATATTTTAAATCAGAAAAAGCGGATTTAATATCGATCATGCAAGTTGATGGAGACTTTTTGCTTAAGTAAAAACAAGTTGATTGACTTTTTTTTGCTTACGTGGGCCAGATTTCTCTTCTTTGTTATCTTTAAACAAAGTGGAGTAGTAAAATTTATTATCTTTCAGTAATAATAATAATAATAATAATAATAATAATAATAATAATAATAATAATAATAATTTCAAAATAACAATAATAGTAATAATAATAATTTTGAAATAATAAAATAAAAATATTAATAATAATAATAATTTCAAAATAATAATAATAATAATAACAATAATAATAATTTTGAAATTTTTTAAAAAGATTATATAAATTATAAAAATATTTTTATATGAAGTTGATGTGTATTTAAAAATAATATTTTATTATTTTATTAGTTTAAATTATTTGAACAAGGGTAAATTTGACAAATCATTTTTATTCTTCATTAAAATAATAATAATAATAATAATAATAATAATAATAATAATAATTTCAAAATAATAATTTTAAAATAATAATAATAATAATATTAATAATTTCAAAATAATAATAATAGTAATAATAATATTATTGACAATAATGATAGTATAATTTCAAAATACATGCAATATGTACTGTATGTAAATAATTTTTTCAGTGCTAATTAAATAAATCAAATAAACTTATTAAATAATACATACATGTAGTATAGTTTTTTTGTTGCAATACGTACGGTACGTATTTGGTTTATTTAATTAGCACTAAAAAAACTGTACTACAAAAAAAAATTAGTTTATTTAATAAGCACTAAAAAATTTGATAAACCAAATACTGTACTAGAAATTGGTTAAACCAAATACTGTACCAAATAAGCACTAAAAAATTTGGTACTACAAAAAACTGTATGCAAAAATTATTTACATGCAGTACATATTGTATGTATTTTGGAATTATCTTGTTATTATTGTCAATAATATTATTAGTATTATTATTATTAGTTTGAAATTATTATTATTATTATTATTATTATTATTATTATTATTATTATTATTATTATTATTATTTTAATGGAGAATAAAAATGATTTGTCAAATTTACCCTTGCTCAAATAATTTAAACTAATAAAATAATAAAATATTATTTTTAAATACACATCACTTCATATAAAAATATTTTTATAATTTATATAATCTTTTTTTAAATTTTAAAAAATTATTATTGTTATTGTTATTATTATTATTATTATTATTATTATTATTATTATTATTTAAAGATAATAAATTTTATTACTCCACTTTGTTTAAAGATAACAAAGAAGAAAAGTCTGGTCCACCTAAGCAAAAAAGTCTGGTCAACTTGCTCCACGTAAGCAAAAAAGTATGGCCAACTAGCACAATCAGCATTCCGTCCGTTTTTTCGGACGAAAATCTTAAGTAATGACCATTTTGTAATTTTTAAGAGTACAATTATTCGATTGTAACAAAAAAAGTTTCTGTAACCACAATGAAAATCGGACTCTAGTACAGTAACCAAAAAATGTATTATCCCGTTTAAATAATTAGTCGTTTAAACAATAAGTTGTTTACAAATAAGCTGTAAAAATGATATGTTATTTAAATAATAAGTAGTCTACCAATAAGCTCTTTAAATAATAAGTTATTTACCAATAAACTGTTTAAATAATTAGCTATTTACCAATAAGTTGTTTAAATAATAAGTTGTTTACCAATAAGTTTTTAAATAATAATTTGTTTACTAATAATAAGTTATTTAACAATAAATTATTTACTAATAATAAACAATTTACCAATAAGTTATTTAAATAATAAACTGTTTAAATAGTAACATGTTTAAATACATTTTGACAAACATAAAACCATTATGTTGATGTACATGATACTTGCAATGTGATAATATGATGTTGCGCATATCCAGGCTGATAAATAGATATAATAGAATATTATGGTTATTTTAGAAAAAATGCTAAGGATAATTTTGTCTAGAAATTTTTAATCTTAATGGCGATATTTATAATACCTGGTTGAACATGATATTAAATAATTCTCTATACTAAGTCATTTTAAACTAATAGTTTTAAATCTAAATTTGAAAATAAATAAAAGTTCTATCCAAGTATAATACTTGCAAACAAATATAGTATGGAAATGACGGGAGAAAAGGATATCTTATTCTCTTGTTTAAGGCAAGCCATACTGAAACAAAGACTAATTAACATTGCCATTTGCCAAAATTAGCTAGTAAGCTGAAGAACAAAGAAGATACACTAAATACAAACTTTATTCTACTCACTTTTATTTATTTCTAAGTATATATATGTTTATAAAGATATATACACACACTCGTACATTTCCTAAGAAATCCGCTGGGAAATTTTATTTATAATACATACACCCATATCCGTAAAAAGTTTCTTAAGGTCAAACTTACATAACTTATTATTATTATTATTATTATTTACTAATTTAGAGAGGGGATTTGAACGACCTTTTTACTTGGCAAGAGCTCTAGAATATCACTTGATTCAAAAGCTCTCAGTAACTTACATAACTTATTTAATAGTTTCTGCGTCTTTAGTATACACGAGTCATAGAGAGAATGAAACAATTGTAATAAATACTTGTAATAATTATCTTCTTCGACCTCCTGTGCCAGACTCCCTCTGACAGTTGAAAAAGACGGCAGCCACGGGAGGACCAAGATTGTAGAGCTCAGCAAAGTCTCGAGTGTTGAAGTTCTGACGCCACCCAGGAGCGTAAACCGTTTGTCGCCCCAATTGTCGGAACAACACGAATATGAAACGATGGATTCCTATTGACGGACTTGGACTCTCATAACACACAATCTCCTGCCCTATTTATATATCAAATGAAGTAGCAGTCAGCAATTATTGAATTTTGTTTTATTTTACGTAAAGTGTTGTTATATAGAACAAAAAAATGTAATGTTGTTATATTGAATTTTTTTTTTTAAAGTTCAAATTGATATTAGAAATTGAAGTGCTAAATTAATGAAATGAGCACAAACCTAGTATATAAAAATATTAACCTCTCTAACTCTTAACTATTAATTAGCACTGAGAGCCCAATGTATTATATACTACCTCCGTTACTTAATATATTCGTTTTAGAGAAATATTTTTGTTCCTAAATATAAGTCGTTTAAGAATTTCAAGTAAACATTAATTGCTTATTTTCCAATATTACCCCAAGTAATAAATATAACTTTGGTTCTCTCACTATTTTTTGACCAATAAATAATACTCTCTTTTTCCAATACAAGGACAATATAAATAATTGATAATATATTTAATATTTTATAATTATTTTCTTAATATTTGTGTACAACTCTAAAACGACCTATATTAAAGAACGGAGGGAGTACTAAGCATATTTTTTTCAATCCTATTTAATGCGAGACAAAATATAAATTTTGTATGTGGATACGTGAGATATAAAGAATGTAGTAAAGAAAGGATTCACATATCACATTTTTATTTTATGAATTTTAATTTCACATAAGTTGATCTATATTTGACCTGAAATTAACCAAATACAAATCATTTTGTCGATAAAAATAAAAATTTTAAAAGAAAGAAAGGAAGAGGAAGTGGGGGTTGGGGTTGGGGTTGGGGTTGTGGGGGTGGGGGTGGGGGGGGGGGGGAGAGAGAGAGAGAGAGAGAGAGAGAGATAGATTTCTCGAATATAAAGTGTTTGAGGTTGATTAATTCCAAATGGATTGAGTTCGACCTCCATATTTGACAAAAATTTTGAATTAGTGGGTTACATGAAACATCAATCCATTTATGATCAATATAGTTTCCATAAAATTAATCTATCTAAACATTATTAACTCTTTATGCATGCGCATGCAAAAATGCAAATGATATCAAATCAGTAGTCCATTCCAAAACATTGGAGGTACAGAAAAGAGCTACCTTTTTCTTGGTCAATGAAGAATGATAAAATTATTGTGGATGAACTTTTCAAGCAGCCAAAGTTTTAGAGGGATAATGTTTGGTTCAATAGGGCATATATATATATATATATATATATATATATATATACGAATGTCTGCTTCTAAATAACTATATAGGAGTGAATTAAAAAAACGAAATTTATAACAACGATTTATATCATTACTTATAATATATAGAAAGTCGGTTTTCTATGCTATGCTTCTATTAAAAAAACTTCGTTATAGTGGGTTCGTTTTTATTTCATTTCCATAATTAGTTAGTATTATAATATATATATACATATATAATAATAATGATAGATAGTAGATAATTGTTATTTAGACACATCTAAACTATACTACTAAGTTGTGCAGTACAATTATGTACAACTCATCAAGCATTGTGTGTTGAATTATATGATAATAAATTATCTAGTTACCTAATATTTTTCGTATATATATATATATATATATATATATATATATATATATATATATATATAATGATGGGTAATAGATAATTGTTATCTAGACACATCTAGATTACTATTAATGAGTTGTGTAGTACAATTTTGTACAACACATCAAGCATTCTGTGTTGCATTTAGGGTCGTTCTTGAGATTTTTGTGACCTAGGGCGATAGAAGAATCCGAGACCCTTTTTCAAAACATTGTATTCACTCAAAAAAAAGTTATAAATAAAAAAAAATAAAAAGTACAAGCTATATTCAAAAAAATACCTTTCTGGAGCTTAAAATATAATAGTTGGACTACACCAAAGTATATGAGAATTTAGACTACAGCAAAGTATATGAGAAGTTCGACTACAACAAAATAAATGGGAATACATTCATTAAAATATACTTATTCTAATATTTCAAGAGACAAAGTTTTTAATCAAATGTTCAAAATCATATATATATATATATATATATATATATATATATATATATAATTGGACCTCTCTGATTGGGAGTCTAAGACGATCGCCCTCCCGTTCGTACTGAGGAACGACCCTGATTGCATTGTATGGTAATTAGTCCATGTCTATGTGTCTAAATTTTTTTTATCTAGTTATCAAATATGTTTTGTACGATCTCCTTGCTAAAAAGTTCATTTAACAATTGGATAATGGGAGCTGCAAGACTGCATGCGCACCATGAGCCCTTAAAATGGTGTAGTTTCCTGGTGAAATGACAAAAATATTCTTAAATAAGGATCACACACAATGCGTCCCTCCGTTTTTACTGTAATCATTATTAATCGTTAAAGCTCGAATATGTCCACACATTAAACAATCGGTTTGGACGTGTACAGTATAGAGAACACCACCGAAAGTATTTGTATGATGTAAAAAAATTTGTGTGTGTGATATTTACTTTATAATATAAGCTAATTTTAGAAAAAAATCCAAGTGTAATTGATAAATTGACACCATTGAAATTTATTAGATATTTTAATATACGGGTTCAAAATTAAAATTTTATAATTTCTATCACTCCTCTTTTATATATGCATTTTCCTCTATTTTTTTAAAATAATTAATAATATAGTTTATATTATTTCTTAAAACAATTAAGAAATTAAGTATTTATGAACAAATTTATGATTAAAAAAACGTATGAGGGGCCAATAAGGTGTGTGTATATATATATATTATGTTAGTACTTATTATATTAACATTGTAACTAAATACATATTTTATATATGTAATCAGAAAGTGTAAAATTATTCAAAAAATTGGCTCGAAAACACTATAGCCGAACCCTCGCTAAATTATTTATAGTCTCACAACATCGCAGTAATTAAAATTTTTAATTTCGTCACTAGACAAGACAAGAAACCCAATTTAAATTGAATTAAGGAGTCCAACGTGGATGTGTGAGGCTGAGTGGGCCGCTAGGGCGAGGCCCAATATTGACTACCCACTTGTGCTGTACATACACAGCACAACAATCATGAGGTACTCAATTATACTATTATTTGACCCAACTAGTTAGTTTCTTTCAGATGCTATCAGCGAAAGTTAAATACATTAAAGGCTAATTACACTTTGAAATATCATCAAATTAATAATTCGCCCCCTAAAAAATTTAAATTTATAATTTACTATATTAAATATCTAATTTAATATAATTTAGTCTTCAATATCAATATCTGGCCAAAATTAATTGGAATACCCGACCCGCTCAGTCCAAGAACTCGATCAGGTCTTGTGTATTTTATATCAATTGAACGTATAAATATATGATTTGACTTAATTTAAAAAATGACTATTTACATGATTCGGTCCCCCCAAAAAAAATTAAAATTATTAATATAATAATTTTTATCCCTTAAAAAAGTAACTAATACCATAAAAATACGGTATAAAATTACAAATACAATTTAAAATTATAAATATTTATAAATAAAATTATAAAATTATAATACAATTTGTAAAATTTAAGTTGTGATATAATTTGTAAATTTTTGTTGTGATATAATTTGTAAAATTTAAGACCTAAATTTTATAATTTATGATATAATTTATAATTTACAAGATTTAAGTTGTAAAATTTATACAAACACTTTGTTAAATTATAGATACAATTATAAAATTAATTTTATTTTATAAATACAATAAATGTATTAACTATTGCTTGTTTGAAGAATAAAATGAAAAACGGACGGAAAAAAAGTGTTTTTGGATAAACTAATTAACTACTATTTGTTTAAAGAATATTTTAACTAAATAAAAATAACTCACTCAAATCCAAAGCGCTGAAATTTCCAAATTTAAAGGAACAAAATAATTTGACGGATTAGGGAATAGAGAGATAGGAGAGAGGAGAGAGACAGAGAGACCAAATGGGTCATGTTTTTTTCTTTTCTAATTTTTTCCTCCTCCTTTAGTATACTCTTCCAATATAAAAAGAGTATTATTTAATTAATTAAATTTTGGGCACTTTTGTCAATTATTTAAAAGTTTAATATTATTCGTGTTAAAAATATATTTTGTATGTTTAAAAGTTAATTGATTTTTTTGGTAATTATGTATTTTTAAAAAAAAATTAAAATAAAAAAAATTATATTTGACAATCTTTGTATTAATATTTAATTTTAATAATTGAACATATAATAATTATTTATAAGGATTTATACAGATTCAATACGTCAAAATAAGTATTTATATGAGTTAGGTATTTGATGTAATAAATTGTGAATTTGGTGATACTTGATGTAATATAAGTGTAATTAGCCCGTATTATATACGGTCAAACCGTATACAATTTTTATCTGGCAAAAAAATTAGGTATTTCGGCTAATTTTGGCCGAATTCAAAAATTCGATCAAATTAGATAGTTAATATAGTAAAGTGTTAGTCCAAATTCTTTAGAAATCCGATCATGAGTATAGTGATACTTGATATAGTAAACTCTATTTAGCCCGTACATAAATAGAAAAACATCCCATGAGGAAGTTAAGAAAGAGAAGGAAATTGTGAATGTCAAGAAGAGCGCAAATGTTACTAGTAACAAGGTAAATTTCAGATGCTCACCGAAGTTCACTCCGGTGGTTGCTGGAATGTCAGTCACCAACCTAAAATTTCAAGAAGAGCGCAAAGGTTACTAGTAACAAGGTACTACTATATTAGATACCACTCAAATCTAGGTAATTTATTGTATGCGTGTAGCTTTATGTATATATGTATGTATTTATGTGTGCATATACTTTGTGTTTATGACCAAGAAGTATAAATAAATCTATTTACCGATATAAATAAATGAGGAGAAGCATGAAGTTTTAATAACCAATGAAGATAAAAAAGCGAGGGAAAAAAGGAAAAGCACCAACTACTCGACTCTTGTCGGTTGTTCGCTAGTCAATAAAAAGAAACGAAACCCTTTTGATGTGCCAAAATATCTGAACAACGACCGGACCTCAACTTTAATGAATGATTTCTATTGCATATTTATTACAATTTAAAATAAAATATTAAAAATCAATTAATTAAACAAATAGAGGAATAGAATGCTTAAGAAGAGGAGAGAGAAAAGGAGCAGGAGCGGGCGGCAGAGCAAATGAGAGAAGGCACATGAGAGAGGAGAGAGGAGAGAGGAGAGAGGAGAGAGGAAGCGAATGAACAGAGAAGTTCGATAAAAAAGAAGAAAAAAAGGATAAAAAAAAGAAAAAGAATTTATTTGAATTTTTAATTTTGTTGTTATTTTGTAATTGTTTATTTTATAAGTAAGTTATGATCTTTTTTTTTAATTTTGTCTTCTTACCATTGATATTTTATTTATTTAATTTTTTTTTTTTAATTTCTTCTTTAAAGAGACTTTATGATTTTAATAAAATTTTTTTTATAAATTTTTATTTATTTTGTAATTATAGATTTTATGAAAACATTTTATTTGTAGATGGAGGTAATATGTCACTCAAAAAGGAAATTATATTTATATTTAATTTATTATTTATTATCATTGATTTTATAAATAATTATAAGATTTTATTTTTTTAATTTTAAATGTTGGGGAAATGAACAAAGTAAAGAATAATATTATTTCAGAAAATACTTATTAAATACAAATCAAATACAAGCCAAATGTATTAAGAAGGTCAAAGTACAAAAAATGTAGTCATACCGTATTCCGGTAAAAAATTTATCGGTCCAGATAAAATGGAACATATTTGTTGTATTAAAATACTTAGAGGTATTAATTTAAGATTCACAAATTTTGAATATTAAATTAATTTTCGTCCAAACTTGAGAGATAGTTCTGTCATTAGCCAATTAATATTTGCTACTAATACATCTATTAACTGAATAGAACTTAAAAGCAATATTATACTATAAAAGCTACGAATATTCCCCACAAATTCATTATACATATATGATATAATTTACAAGTCGAAAAAATATTATATAAACAACGTCTAAAAATCTAGCAACATGTAATACACTTAATTCTTTCATGGATATACTTTCTATTATTAAGTTAATAATCATATACTAGAGTTTTATAATATGTATGTGTGTGTCTGCGTGTATATACACACATATTGGGTCGGTTCGATTAATTTGGTGTTGTTTTTCACTAGTAACCGTTGTTGTAACCAAATTTACGGTTTGATTTCGGTTTTGCTTTATTAAATTTTTCATTGGGTGCATTTTTTTTTTCCGATTTTTTCGGTTTTGATTTTTATTGCTCACCCCTAAAATTTATTTGGTTTATATAAGCGAGTTGACATTTGTACGTGTTAATTAGTAACCATCTCTTCAAACTGTAATAAATGATTTCTATTGCATATTTATGAAGTTTATATAAAAGAGTCGCATTTGTACGTATTAGGTAACTAACTCAACTAAAAGTTGAGCTATTAGAGAAAGGGCCGACCCAACAATGTGGATCATGATAACCCTAAATATTAATGTAACATGTGGTCTGAATCATTTAAACTCAGGACGTGCACAGTAGAGCTCTGATACAATATTAAATAATTAACTCCTCTAAAAATTTAAACTATTAAATAGAGCACTCAACAACATAGATCTAGGTAATAGTACGTAGGACAAACTTGCATCTCTTCAACCTTGTTTCATATATATCAGACCGAGAAGAAGTAACTTTGTCCTATTCAAATGCAACTGTTTGCTATATAACTTAACAAAGAGTTGACCAGACCACCCTTTAAGCGTACTGAATCCAAATCCCATAAAAAATATTACCTCATTAGTTATATATACATCCAGCAGCAAAAATTAAAAGCACATTGTGTATGAGAAGAGAAGGGGTAAATGGTGGGGCAGTACAAACCAATGCAAGAATTCCCTCATGTTAGGATCACTTGGGCTAGGAGCATCAGGGTCCAACATAACCTACAAATTAATGGAATCATACAAGTGAAAATATATCTCGAACTTTGTTAAGAACCAACCCTAAGTAGGTAGCTGAGAAATATGTATTTAGTATGAAAAGAACTTCTTGCTCCACCACTGGCGGCGAACATGGTTAGAGGTCATATGAATCCATCAGTAAGAGACAAGGGGAGTAGTCTCTAGGCGACACATCAATGTCCCCACCCCCACTTTTGTCCAATAAATAAAATATATAAATGAAAAAAAAAACGACTGCAGATGTACAAGAAGTTGAAAAGATAGACAAATAGTGAAAGGAGAAATTAACTAAGTAGGTATATTGCTTACAAGTGTAAAGAATGTCCTGAGGTTCTCTCCTCCAATATCAACCCTTGGTTGGTTAACAACTTGAGAAGGCCTGAGCTCACACCCATTATTCACTTCCCTATTGTTGTATGTCACCCTGAGGGAAATTGACTTTGTAAATGGATCCAAAACGTCCCCTATTACTCTACCAACAACCAAAGGATCTCTTACCCTACTAGACATATTAAATTGGGACATAACTCAAAAACTAGAACACTTAATAATTTATATATGCAACTATTTAGTAGGCATAACTAGTGTGGCTGTATGTCTAGGCTTGTGGTTTTTAACACCACAAACTACTCCTATTTATATACTACATAGGTGTTAGTGGAATCTAACTTTTTTTTTTGCTCATTTTCTTTTGTCCAATAAGACTACACAATTTCAAACAGTACTATATTTAAAGCTTTTGTATTAGTTTGTTCTACATCTTTCAAACAGTAAAGTTCAGGGGTAGCCACCTTTAGTTTTTTATTCTGTTTCAAGAGCTAGGAATCATAATACAATGTCTTCATTCTACGTCATGCGGACCCTTTTAGTCTCCTCGTTTTTCTTTCTTTCCTTATAATTATTTTTTTCAAAATAACTAGGGACTTTTAATACACTTTAAATCTTTAAACTTTTCGTTTTTTGAAACTTAAAGCCTAATAGTGTTGACACTGAACTTTAATGTTCCTAATTTTTATATAAATAAAATCTTTTGGGTATCGAAGTTCGAATATTTTTTATTGAACACGTCACTTACTCAAAATGAAAAGGTAAGTTAGTCTTTTAATGGTATATATTATTTATATTGACTCTAATTTTATTTTATTTTATCTTTTTCTTCCTCCATCAAACGCTAAAAACATGCATACCATTTTCTTCCTCCATCAAACGCTAATAACATGCATACCATTTTTGATACTTTCAAATATATGTACTAGTAAAATTACTTAAAATACCTTCTTTCAGACCAATTATTACATATTGGTGGCCAAATTTTTTTATCTGTAGTACACTAGGGACATTAAAGTTTAATGTCTTAAAATTAAAACATTGGAGCTTAAGTTCTAAAATGCAAAAAACCTAAAATTAATTTGAAGTGTACTTGAGCCTAATTAGGAAGTAAAAAAATGAAAAGTAAATAAAAGTGAAAAGAAAATGAAACCTTGTATCATGAAATAACAATAGTACTAATAATTGACATCAATACTTATTCTATTATACGGGGATAATGTTGATGTCGACACAGATAAAATCTAATTCACATGAAACAACATAGTTAATATGGGCAAGGAAATCATACATCGTTAGGGTTAAAGTTTCGTATTGTCTGAGAAGGAGAGAAATCTATGAAGAGTACAAAATTAATTGATTGATTGATTGAAGAGAGGAGAAAAATATGTGAGCGATTATTCCAACGACACGTGACAAAACTCTTAGAATTCGGAAACCTTGTTAGGGTAGCAGGGATTCGGATAGCCTTCTTGAGTGATTTGGGTTGAGAGAAAATATCCCAGTCCTCCAATCTTCTAAGAGTTCAAAGTTCAAAGAGAACTCCAAAGTCCAAAGTCCAAAGTCCAAAAGTCTCCTCCTTCATAGAATGGAAGCGTATTTATAGAGTTTCCTGAAAAGTGATCACATGCCAGACACATGTTCTCAGTGAAATTACAGAAATAACCTTAGTCATCATAATAATGCCCAGATCGCCCCATCCTTCTAGCCACCAATCCAATCCCTCAATCAATTCCCAAAATGAGTCGCCTCCACGAGTCTTCTGTCGGGACACGTGGAGGCTTTTCTCGAGTCTAGCACATTTATTTCTCCAACTTTTTCACCATTCATTTAATTACATTATGAACCCTAATTTGTACATTTACTTAGGTCATGTGAACCCTAATTGAAAGTAGTATGCACACAAGCTAATCATGTTGATGATAAATTATATACTTTGTAACAATCTTATTCGTTTATTAATACTAAAGGCTTTAATTTATCTACATGGTGCTGTTATTATAATATGTGATAAACTCATAGTTTTAAGAAATTCTTTTAGAATCATGATGAGATCATGCTAATGAGATCTAAATTCTTAGATAGCTTAAAAACTAAAATGTTCACAATCGATGGATTACTAAAAAGGGGATTAGTGAATCCGGATAGATATTGGAACATACGTTGTTTGCTCATTGGATGAGGATGATTGATCTCATGATCATTTGTGTGGAGACATTAAAGAAAGTATGTAGGTGCTTATTGGAGAATAAGTTCACTGAACGTGGCTCGCTAAGGAATACCTAATGGAGTTTTACTTGCCTGTCAATAGGAATTCTTGTAGTGATAGTAGTACAAGTGATCCTTGGACTTGATATCATCATAGTATCTTGTGTATGATGAATTATACTTTGACTTATTTCTTAAGACCCTTAGGGTATATCAAAGGGTATGCTTGGGTATAATAAGTTGTATATAGAGATAATGTATGATCAATAAAGAATCTACCGCTTCTAATAAAAGAAGAGAAATGTCCTATGTGATTCGATAAATGACAACCCAGTAGTACTTGGCTAAGCTTGAATGAAATTAAAAAGGAGTTTTTAATTTGTATTATTTGGAGTTGTGCATTAAAGAATCAAAAAATATATAATTAAATAAAATAAGACTTGACAGTAATTTCATGTCTTATATTTAATTGGGACATTGTATGGTGGAAGGATTGAATTGTACGGTAACTATTTACTCAAATGTTCTTTTATGATTAATGTTGAAATCTATATTATTTGAAAAGTCGTTAATCGCTAAGGAGACTTATCCCTATTGTAAAATAAATATTATTTATTTAAATAAATTAATAGTTTAATTTATTTATTTAAATAAGATTAGAATTATTCTAATTGATTTATTCACAACCGATTTAATAAGGAGAACCTAAAGGGTCACACCATAAAAGGAAGAATAATTATTTAAGAAGTTAATGGCATAATCGTAATAATATGTTAAGTGTAAATTTAATCTATGGTGATAGAATAAATTAAATAGCTTAATATTTATTATTTAATATTTTGGAAGTATTAAATATAAATTAATAAGAGGAGTCTTATTATTATTATTATTATTATTATTATTATTATTATTATTATTATTATTATTATTATTTAATTCCTAAAGGAGTTTGGGAATTAATTAATAAAAGTACTTTCATATGTTCCTCTGTTCTAAAAATCCCACTTTAGGTCCACTTTAGGCCCCGCCTAAGCGCTAGGCCCCCTCTTGGCGCCACTTTGAGACCTAAGCCCCCACTTGGCGCCTCTAAGCCCCTAGGTGCCTCACCTAGGCCCAAGGCAACAAAAAATCCTCTATAAAATTAAAGCGGGTTCTAAAGCGGAGAGATTTTTTATTTTAATAACTACCCAAACCAAATCTTGATATATTTATTTTTCTAATGATTACCATATTCATAATACAGGTTGTAGCATATCAAATCACAACAAGAAGTGAACAATATCAAGTCAAATGGATAATTTTATTATAGTTGTGATTTTTTGAATTTGTACCAACTTCAAATTATATAAATGAGAATACATTTGTAATATTTAGTTTAATTCAATTTTATAATTCTTAAATTTATGTTTAGTTTCTTAAGTTTTAATATTGAATTAAATTCTTGAAATTTTAAAATTTATTATTTAATAGCAATCTTATTTATAAATAAAACTAATACGTTAAAAATTTGTTTAAACTTTGAACAATTGCATGTTTTGTGTTTGAACTTTGACATTAGCAATATGGATATGTGTTTGAAATTTGACATTAGCAATATGGATATGTGTTTGAACTTTAAGAAAAGGCCTTTATTATCTTTATTATAGATTGTTTTTTGCTTTATATTATTATTTTGTTTGGATAAATTAAGATAAAATATTAAAATTACCTTAAAATAAAAAATCCCGCTTTAGGCCCACTTTTAGGTCCCGCCTAAACCCCAAGGCGCTAGGCCCCTCGCCGCCTAGCAGCCCCACTTTAGCGCCTTTTAGAACATTGTATGTTCCTAATAAGATTAGAAGGCTAATTAATTAAAAATGTTTAATTAATTATTCCTAATAAGATCGGGAGCCTAATTAATTAAAGAAGTTTAATTAGTTAAAATAAAAAAACCTAATTCCTTAATTGTTAAGGAGGGTTGCCTACATCTATAAATAAGAGGAGTCTTATTATGGGTGAGACACCGTCAAATCTGGGTACTTCATTCCCACAAGATTTGGTGTTCACTGTCTAACATTCATTTCTAACTACCCAAATATAATAAAATTTAAACAATAAACCTTCCCATTAAAGGGTTACATCATCAATAAGATCCATGTTTTCTAACCTTAAACATTCATCGTATGCGAAAAAATAAATAATTACATCTCAACCATTAAAAACAAAGTCTGATAATATATAAAATAAAATCAACAAATTTACAAGTCTTCAACACTTGTTCATCTTTCTTTTCCCTTTACTGGTGGTAGGTTCATCGACCTTCTCAACTTTAGCTGTAATAGTTATATAAGCAAGAGTGAGCAAAACAAATGCTCACTTGAAATGACAATGAATAATAACATCATAATAACTGCCAAATGAATAGGCTCAATTGAACTGAATAATATTCTCTATCAATAATAATCAAAAAGTAAAAATTGAATTTGAAATACATCTTAGGGTCACAAGACCACGAACTATGTCCAAGGTTATAAGTATTCTTTCAACTTAAACCTAAACAGTCATAAGACTGTATGGACTTCCCGTACTTAGGGGGATCAGCCCTTTGTACCATATATTGTGCACAAACATCTAAACGCTAAGCGTAAATTATCCCCTATAATAGGATTGTTCATCTCAGTATTTAGAATACAAGTCCGCACCAAAGTAAGTTTGGTTTGGATAAGCTTCAAGGGTAATTTAGAGTTTAACGAACATCAACTAAGGATTAGTTGAATCAAAATGTATATCAATATGCTATGGAATGAGTCATAAATGAATCTTTATTTTATTTAAAAGTCAAGCTTAGAATTGAACTAGAAAGCATAAGCATTGAATAACATAACAAACCTTACTTGAACAATATTAAGCTAAGGCTAGAATTTTGTTTAATAAAAAATTGAGTTATTGAATCATGCATAATTGTTAGCAAGTTGAACAATAAAACTTTCTCAATATAAAGGTAAATGAGATAGAACAACTCAAATAAAGGTTAGAGTTTGAAAACTTGCTCAATGTAAAAGTAAAGTTAGAGTACTTGCATAATATAAGTAAGATAGAACAACTCAAATAAAGGTTAGGGTTTGAAAACTTGCTCAATGTAAAGAAGTAAGGTTTATGAACTTGCATAAGTATAATATGATAATGAAAAGTAAACCTTGCTGAATAATAAAGTAGCAAAGGTTAGGGAACTTGCCTTGCGTGTAAGCTAAATCGTATACTCGATTCTCAATATCCTATATACATGTCATCATGACATAATTAATTACTACATGTACTTAGTACATAATTCAGTATCTATTTCATATATGACTTGTAGTCTTAGGTTCAACTATTTGTTTAAACCGTAACTCTTCAATTCATCACATAATTTATTAATTGCTAACAATATTTTCATACTTGGTACACCATAATATGACCAAATCACATTTTATCAGTCATAACATTATTCTTTATCATTAATTACATAATTTTATAATAAAAAAAAATAATTTTCGATTAATCATGCTAATCATGCATGGCGATCTGGCCTTGATTTGCATTGGGAATGGCGCATGACGCTACGTTTGTCATGCGTGCACACAAAAAGGCCTATAATTGGCGCTGCGAAGATTGACAAGGTCATGCAGTACTTAGAAATGTACTTCTGGTGACGACTGCAGTCAAATAAGCGATTCAGAAGAGCATGTTGTTCGCGAAGAACACAGAACAAAGCCAAATTGCCCTACATGCTACTTTCTAACAACCAATTTAACACATACAAATTACATAAACCTCACAGAAACATAACTTAAGGTTTCTAACATGTTTTTAATCACTTAAACAACATAACCATCAATATTAAAACCTCTAAATTCATCGTTTTTACTATTTCTTTACTTTTTTACATTCTTAGCGAAATTAATCACTGTGAAATCATTTTTCAACCAAAACAATTAGTTTCAATTACTTTTTTTTTGTTTCTTCATGTATTTTCATAATCAATAGCCAATTTATACATTATACTATGAATTAAACATAAATTTTGACTCTAAAATAAGTCATATTCACACACACACACACATATATATATATATATATATATATATATATATATATATATATATCAACTGTAAAGTATTTTTCTCCATATATATCATATTTTCATCTATTAAAATACTTTAAATCATATACTCAACATATGAAAACAATTTATCTACAAATTATTATTTATACCAAATATATAAACACAATTACTACCCATATAAATTTTACAGACAACTTTTCATATAAACAAAAATAGAACCTTAAAAGAAAACTAGAACTTTGGGAAGAAAGATTATACCTTTACTAGAAGATAATAACACAAATTTTGATTACTACTCCTTGTTCTTGCAAAACTTCTTCTCTCAAACTCTCTCTTTTCTCTCTTTTTTCTTCTCTCTTCTTTCTTCCTTCTGTTCTTTTACGTAATAGAAAATATAACTGATATATAACGTATAATATAATACGTATTAATATATAATATAAATATATATATATATAACTAATGTAAGACCCAAGCTTTTATAAATAAAGATGAATTTTCGATAAATATTATTTTTGAATATTATGGAATAAATTTGATATAATGTTATAGTTGTGGGTAATATTTATAAATTTTTGCAAAAGTAAGCAAATTGTTATAAAATATTAGTTTGGTCGGGAAATATTCTTTTTGTAGGAGAATATTAAAGACGATGGCTCAATCATTGGTGGACCCTATTAACGGAAGTATTGTCAGTAGTTAGAAAAGCGACAAAATTATCTTTCTATAAAAATAAGCGGTAGGAGGTGTTACCGTTAAAACTATTGAACTACCCGGTGGTAAAAAATACGAGAATCTGGCGTGGTTGCATAGTAGAGTACACCGGTATTGATTATTGATGCTTACGTGAGAAGTCACTTAGTTATACTCAATTATTTGCTACGAAAGAATTCTTCGCATCATATCTCTTATATTATTGATTCAATTATTGTCACAAAGATTATCATCGTATAATATGTTATATTATTAATTGAGGCGATAAGTTATAAATGATTAATAATTGTTGAAAGATTAAAAATGTGTTGATTAAAAATAAAATGATTTGTGGTAATATTTATTCAATCCTTGATGTATATAAAGAGTCCATTATGAGGCGCCCGTGGTAAGTTTGATTATTTTATGGGGGGCCCATATGTCATCATCTAAGAGTCTCTTCGTCAATAGTAATTACCTTTGTGAATAGTAATTACCTTTGTGAATAGTAATTACCTTCGTCAATAGTAATTACCTTCTTCAATAGTATTTACCTTCGTCAATAGTAATTACCTTCGTCAATAGTAATTACCCCTTCGTAAATAGTAGTTGTCCTTCAATATTACCAAGAGTTAACTGGCCTCTTGGTTGTTCCAAAGGTTAATTACCCCTTCGCAAATAGTAGTTGTCTCTTCAATATTACCAAGAGTCATTTTGACCCTTCGTTAAGACCAAGAGCCACCCTCAGTTTTTCTATAAATAGAAAGCTCATTCCTTCATTATTTCTTACGAATTCATTGAAACTCTAGAGAGAGAAACTATAGAGAGAAAGAAGAAAAGTATTCTGCTACTTCACTTTTCCAATATTCAGTTCTTCTAAGGTAAGGGATATTATTCTTTTGTATTCAAGAAGAGAACTTCTGTTATTCCATTTCTTTATTGTTCTGTTGGAATAACCTGTATACGCGGTTTACCCTATACTTGGTGACATTCTTCTATTATTCTGTTGGAACATCCTGTCTGTGTGTTTTACACCGGACCTGGTTCCGTCTTTATTATTATTCTGTTGGAACATCCACATGCATGTGTTTTACACCGGACTGGTTAAAATCTTTATTATTATTCTCATTGGAACATCACATGCATGCAAGGCTGGGACTGAATTCTCGTTATTTATTATTACATTGGAATAACTCGCCTGCATATTGATGCTGGTCGCATGCACGGTGATTTCTTTTGTTATTCCATTCTTTATTATACCGGTTTGGTTAAAACATTGACTTCTATACTCTATGAAATTAGTAGAATATCCTTGATATTTGCGTTTCATCCATATCTTTTCATGGAAATATTTTTACGATCATTCTTGAATTTTACTCTACAAAACAATATCGTATGTTGACAATTTGGACGTTAATAATTCCCCGGATAAAATAATTCTTGAACTTGTTTTATTCAATTCTTATATCATTGTCATCATCCTCATGTTTATATTATGTTGAAAGTCATCCGTGGCTCAGTAGTGCATAGATGGACTTGGTATGATTATGACCGAGAGACTATTCGGTGTAATCATGGTAGTAATGTTACAAATGATGTGATAAAAATCCTCGATTGGTAGTAGTGCATTGATGAATGATTGTTGGCATGATCATGACCATTAATGAATACACAACTATTCTTGGCCCGTAGTGCATGAAGAATTGTGGTCGTGATATTAAAGAATATCCTTGGCCAGTAGTGCGGGGTGATTCGATGATGTGGAATATTTATTAAAGTCGAGTCTCATTTATATGATGATGAAAAACCTTTTAAATCATAAAAGATAGTAAATTTTATTTTCTACTTGACTCTTTTAATGGATTCTTTGGTTCCTTTGTAGTTAAACTTGATGTTCATTATATTTTATCGGTTTAACATTGTTATAGGCTAATGATAATTTATTACGCATTATCTTAGTCATAATATTTCTTCTTGAGCTAGTTGAGCTCACCCTTTCTTTTCACCGTTCTCTTGTGAAATGAGAATATAATTTGGGACGAGTCGGGGAGCGGAGTAATGGTCCGAGAGGATAGCATTAGTAGTCCTCACTATTACGTGAAATAGTGTGATAATAATTGTAATGAGGACTCCTTTTGAGTTTGTATAATATCTAGTAGACAATATTGGTATTCAAACTCACGATTTATGTCGTATTGTATACTACACAGTTATATTAGTAAGTTGTATTTAAATTACGTACCATGTATCGACTACCCAAGATGGGTGATGTATACCTAATTTTGGGGCGTCACGGTTGGTATCAAAGCTTAGGGATATGATCCCTGGCTTAGATGTGAGAATAGTACTAGGAGGGGAGAAATGGGGAATACCTTCGCTAGTATGACCTACCTAAGTTTATGTGCTATTTTATTGGTCGGTCAGAATATAGAGATAAATTGTTACATGTCAATTAACCTTTTGTTTTGTGGAAGTATCTGAAAATGACATCTGAGAATGTTGAGAATAGCAATAGAGCACAGGCGATCGTTGATTCACCACATATCAATAATCAGGATAATGTGCATCAGGAAGGTGACAATCCACATGCAAACAACAACGCTGACCAAATGATGAATGATCAAATGTTCAGAGGCTTTATGAAATTTATGCAACAGCAGGCGAGAGCGACTCCTGTCCAAAACGTAGGTGGAAACACGGAAAACTCTCGGCGATTCTGCATTAAACAATTCAATTTGGGACCACCGGGAGTTTAAGGAGAGCCAAAACCACTGGCGGAAGCATGGATAAAGTAGATTACCAAGATATTTGATGTCTTGGGATGCTCCAAGGAGCAAAGGTTCCCTTCACGCCTTTATGTTGTTGCGGAGGAGAGGCAGACATTGGTGGGAATCCAGAAAACGTACTCAACTCTTTTGTCATGAAGATATCTTGGGAGAAGTTCCAGAGTCGTTCAACGACAAATACTTTCCGAAAGTATTCGCCACATGAAGGAGGTGGAGTTTATCAAGTTGGAACAAAACAATATGACCGTGTAACATGATCTGAGGCAAAATTTGCGGAGTTATCACGGTTTCGTCCCACTTGGTGGATAATGAAAGAGAATGGTGCGAATGTTTTTAAGAGGTTTGAAGCAGGAGATACGTCAACATCTTATTTCTCATAAAGCCGTGTTTGTATTCAGATGTTGTAAATAGGGCTCGATTAGTGGAGTGCGATAACGAGACAACGCAACTAAAAAGAGAGCGGTGACAAAATTATAATACCGGTGAGTAGTCATTGAAGCGGTGACAACAAGCGTGGAGGAATCAATGGGCGGATATGGTAACCACTTCGGTGGTAATCGGGCCAAAACAATAAGAATGGACATTTCAAGAAAAGGAGATTCAACAATGATGGAAAGACGCGTCAAAGACCAAAGGACCGTTGTTAAGGAAGGAAGAAAGACCACCTATCATATGCTTCAAATGCGGAGGAGAGGGACACATCGATCGAATCTGAGCTGCCATGTAGTCAAAGCATGTTATAATTGTGGAAGAGAAGGTCACTTAGCTCAATTTTGTCGTTTCATCAAGACAAATTCAACTAGGATGGAGGCACCAAAGTAGTTCGGAAAAGTCAAACCGATAGTGCAAGGGAGAGCGTTTGTTGTGACCTCCCAGAAAGTAAGGAACCCGAATGAGGTCATCACGGGTAAGCTTATTATAAACTCTAATGAAGTCTATACTTTATTTGATACCGGTTCTACCCATTCTTTTATTTCTTTTACTTACGCTCATCGATTAAATTTGACTCCGGAGAAATTAGACTTTGACTTATCTGTGGAAACTCCGTTGGGAGAAACCTTCATTACATCCTTTGTTTATAAGTCTTGTTTGGTTCAAAAGCGGTACCCTCACATTACTGTCGATCTTATTTCATTAAAAATACTTGCATTTGAGCGTGATTCTAAGGATTGATTGGTTAACTACTTATCATGCAAAAATTGATTGTTTTCGTAAGGTTATTAGCTTTCATATTCCTAATCAACCTATTATCTTAATTCAAACGACCAAACCATTAAAATCAATCACGGTCATCTCAAGCCATAAAGCTATTCGTTTATTGAAAAACGGATGTCAAGCTTTCTTAGCTCATGTCACAGATTTAAACAAAAATAAGTCAGTTTTGAACGATATTTCTATTGTTAATAAATTTCCTGACGTATTCCCTGAAGAACTTCCTGGCCTACCCCCAGAGCGTGAAATTGAATTTTGTATCGACCTTGAACCCGGTACAAAACCTATTTCCAAAGCCCCATATCGAATGGCTCTATTGAACTTGAGAGTTAAAGACCCAATGCGCAGGAATTGTTAGACATTGGCTTTATTCGTCCCTAGTACTTCTCCTTGGGGTGCTCTGTTCTATTCGTGAAGAAGAAAGATGGGAGTATGCGACTTTTTGTATTGATTATCGGGAGTTGAATCATGTCACCATCAAAAATAAGTATCCATTGCCATGTATTTATGACTGTTTGACCCGATTGCTGAGGAGCCAAATTCTTTTCAAAGATTGATCTTCGTTAGGATATCACCAATTGAAGATTAGAACCACTAACATTCCAAAGGCGACTTTCGGAACTTGGTACGGGCATTATGAATTCCTAGTCATGTCCTTTGGATTGACTAATGCTCCGCCGCCTTCATGGATATGATGAACCGAGTATTCAAGGAATATTTAGATCACTTTGTGGTCGTCTTTATTGATGACATCCTTATTTATTCCAAAAGCCGTGAAGATCATGAGCAACACTTGAGGTCGACACTCCAAAAGCTTCGTGAATATAAGCTTTATGCCAAGTTGAAGAAATGCGAGTTCGGCTTGAAGAAGTAGCATTCCTTGGGCACGTGGTATCAAGTCGTGGAATATCCATTGACCCAAAGAAAGATTGAAGCTATTCAAAGTCGGAACAACCTAAATCGATGGCCAAATCACGTAGCTTTCTCGGTTTAATTTGGTTATTATCGGAGATTCGTGGAAGGATTTTCTCAAACGCTACTCCATTGACTCGGTGACTCAAAAGATACAAAGTTCGGTTGGAGCGAAGAATGTGAGAAGAGTTTTCAAGAACTCAAGAGGAGACTTATTTCAAAGACTATTACGACAATACCATCTGGCTCGGAGGGATTTGTCATCTACGGTGATGCTTCAGGCAAAGGGTTGGGATGTGTTCTCATGCAACATGGAAAAGTTATAGCCTATGCCTCATGACAACTCAAAGAATATGAGAGGAATTATCCTACTCATGATCTAGAGTTAGCGGTACCATTATCTTTGCACTTAAAATTTGGAGGCATTACTTGTATGGGGAGAAAGTGGAGATATTTACGGATCATAAAAGCCTCAAATATTTCTTCACTCAAAAGGAACTCAACATGCGACAACGACGTTGGCTTGAAGCTGTTGAAAGATTATGATCATACCATCCAATACCATCCCTGGAAAAGTGAACGTGGTAGTGGCGACGCATTGAGTAGAAGATCATATGCAGCACGAAAGTGCGTTATTGTCAACGCAAAGGCCCATTTTGTGTGACTTACAAAGGATGGAGATAGAGTTAAAGACTCGAGGGACGCATGTGATGATAGCGAGTATATGAGTAGAACCGACTTTAATCGATAAAGTTAAAGTCTGAAGCTACGGACACTGGAGGCGATGCGTATGAGGAAGAAAGTGCAAGAAGGTGCTATCTTGGGAAGCAAGAATCGATGAAGAAGGAATACTTGAGTCAACTCCGGACTTTGTGTTCTAACGACCACGATTTAAAGTATAATATCATGATGGTGGCGCATAAACACACCATTTGCAATCCATCGTGGGCGTACCAAAATGTATCATGATATTTAAATATACATTTTGGTGGAGCAATATGAAGAGAGAGATAACGTTGTTTATTTCAAGGTGTTTAACTTGTCAACGAGTTAAAGCGGAGCATCAAGTACCAAAAGGTCTATTGCAACCACTTGAAATTACGAGAATGGAAGTGGGAGCACATTACCATGGATTTCGATTCATGGGCCTTCCTAAGGTTTCTCAAGGCATTGATGCGATTTGGGTCATTGTTGATAGATTGACCAAGTCTCCGCGCTCATTTCTTCTCGAAATCGAGAAACTTATACACTTGAACGTCTTGCTCAGTATGTACATAAACGAGATTGTAAAGGCGCATGGTATGCCGGTATCCATAGTTTCGATCGAGACCCAAGATTCACTTCACGATTTTGGGTTAGTTTGCAAAAAGCTATGGGCATGAGATTTTACGATTTAGCTCGGCATATCATCCTCGGATGGAATGGACGATCGGAGAGGACTATTCAAACTCTTGAAGATCTATTAAGACTCTGTGTCCTTGATTTCAGGGGAGTTGGGACAAGTTCTTATCATTGGTGGAGTTTTCCTACAACAACAGCTTATCAAGCAAGTATTGGCATGGCTCCATTCAAGCGTTGTATGGAAGAAAGTGTCGTTCTCCAAAGATGCTTTATGATGAGGTAGGTGAAGCAACGTTGTTGGGGATTGGAGTTGGTACGTATGACTACGGAAAAGATTCAAACGATCCGACAACGTATAAAAACCTCACAAAATCGATAAAAGAGTTATCTTTGATCTTCATCGAAAGGACGTGAAATTCGATATAGGAGATCATATGTTGTTAAGAGTTGCTCCATGGAAAGGAGTTACAAGATTTGGAAAGAGAGGAAAACTTAATCCTCGATTCATCGGTCCATTTTTAATCCTCGATCGAGTAGGAACCGTGGCCTATAGACTCGCTTTCTTCGCCAAATATGTCTCGTGGTCATAACGTTTTTCACATATCCATGTTACGTAAATATGTGAAAGACCGAACCATATTATTGAGTTAGAACCCGGACGAAATAGCGGAAGATTTGACGTATGAAGAGGTTCTGTTCAAATTTTGGATAAGAAGGAACATATTCTACGCCCAAGGTTATACCTCAAGTCAAAGTTTTGTGGAGGAACCACGATGTTGAGGAAATGACTTGGGAGTTAGAATCGAAATGAAATCAAGGTATCCTTACCTCTTCGACATACCAGTAACGTACCCTAATTTCGAGGGAGAAATTTCATAAGAAGGGAGGTTGTAAGACCCCGACTTTTATAAATAAAGATGAATTTTCTATAAATATTATTTTTGAATATTATGGAATAAATTTGATATAATGTTATAGTTGTGGGTAATATTTATAAATTTTGCAAAGTAAGCAAGTTGTTATAAAATATTCGTTTGGCTGGGAATATTCTTTTTTGTGCGGGAATATTAAATGCGACGGCTCAATCATTAGTGGACCCCCATTAACGGAAGTATTGTCGTAGTTAGAAAGCGACAAAATTATCTTTCTATAAAAATAACTGCGGAGGTGTTACCGTTAAAAATGTTGAACTACCGTTGGTAAAAGTACAATGAATGGCATGCGTGGTTGCATAGTAGCACACGGTATTGATTATTGATGCTTACGTGAGAAGTCACTTAGCTATACTCAATTATTGCTTTCATGAATTGCGCATCATATCTCTTATATTATTGATTCAATTATTGTCAAGGTATCATCGTATAATATGTTATATTATTAATTGAGATGACAAGTTATAAATGATTAATAATTGTTGAAAGATTAAAAATGTGTTGATTAAAAATAAAATGATCTGTGGTAATATTTATTCAATCCTTGATGTATATAAAGAGTCATTATGAGATGTTTGTGGTAAGTTTGATTATTTTATGGGGGCCCATATGTCATCATCTAAGAGTCTCTTCGTCAATAGTAATTACCTTTGTGAATAGTAATTACCTAAATCGATAGTATTTACCTTTGTCGATAGTAATTGCCTTCTTCAATAGTATTTACCTTCGTCATATAGTAATTACCTTCGTCAATAGTAATTACCCCTTCATGCAAATAGTAGTTGTCCCTTCAATATTACCAAGAGTTAAGCTGCTCTTGATTGTTCCAAAGGTTAATTACCCTTCATGAAATAGTAGTTGTCTCTTCAATATTACCAAGAGTCATTTTGACCCTTCGTTAAGACCAAGAGCCACCCTCAATTTTTCTATAAATAGAAAGCTCATTCCTTCATTATTTCTTACTTAATTCATTGAAACTCTAGAGAGAAACTATAGAGAGAAAGAAGAAAAGTATCTCGCTACTTCACTTTTCCAATATTCGGTTCTTCTAAGGTAAGGGATATTATTCTTTTGTATTCAAGAAGAGAACTTACATTATTCCATTTCTTTATTGTTCATTGGAATAACTTTGTATCACATGGTTTACCTATACTTGGTGACATTCTTCTATTATTCATTGGAACATCACATGTCGTGTGTTTTACACGGGACTGGTTAAAATCTTTATTATTATTCTATTGGAACATCACATGCATGTGTTTTACAGGACTGGTTCCGTCTTTATTATTATTCGTTGGAACTTTCACATGCATGCGTTTTACTGTGGGACTGGTTCCGTTATTTATTATTACTGTTGGAATAACCTACCCATGCGGTCTATCGCATGCATGGTGATTTCTTTTGTTATTCCATTCTTTATTATACCCGGTTGGTTAAAACTTTGACTTTATACTCCATGAAATTAGTAGAATATCCTTGATATTTGCGTTTCATCCAAAGATCTTTTCATGGAAATATTTTTCGATCATTCTTGAATTTTACTCTACAAAACAAGTATCATGTTGACAATTTGGACGTTAATAATTCACGGATAAAATAATTCTTGAACTTGTTTTATTGAATTCTTATATCATTGTCATCATCCTCATGTTTATATTATGTTGAAAGTCATCGTGGCTTTTGTAGTGCATAGATGGACTTGGTATGATTATGACCAGAGACTATTGATTGTAATCATGATCGTAATGTTACAAATGATGTGATAAAAATCCTCGATTGGCCGTAGTGCATTGATGGAGCGATTGTTGGCATGATCATGACCATTAATGAATACACAACTATTCTTGGCCCGTAGTGCATGAATAATTGTGGTCGTGATACTAAAGAATATCCTTGTCAGTAGTAGTGCGGGGTGATTCGATGATGTGGAATATTTATTAAAGTCGAGTCTCAAATTTATACTTGATGATGAAAAACCTTTTAAATCATAAAAGATTGTAGATTTTATTTTCTACTTGACTCTTTTAATGGATTTTGGTTCATTTGTAGTTAAACTTGATGTTCATTATATTTTATCGGTTTAACATTGTTGTAGAAGCTAATGATAATTTATTCTCGCATTATCTTAGTCATAATATTTCTTCTTGAGCTAGTTGAGCTCACCCTTTCTTTCACTGTTCTCTTCAGGAAATGAGAATATAGCTGGGACGAGTTGGGGAATGGAGTAATGGTCCAGAGGATAGCAGGACCAGAGCGTGATTAACAGTTCTGTGGTCCTTGGATCATTTGAGCAGTAGAGGATCGTTCTCAGTCAAGTCTCTTGGCTGGGGTGGTCCTGTAGTTGTCTGACAGATTCCCTTTAATATCTTACACCCTGCCAAAGCGTGATTTTGTTCGAGCATCACATATCGGGTAACCCAATTTTGAATTGTTGTATCCCTTTATTCCACGATCGTTTGCCGTTCTTCAACCTGTTCTTCTAGCTCACGAACATGATTTTGTAATTCTAAGTTTTGATCATAAATTTCTTCTAACCAATTCTCCTCAGGTTCCTCTTCTTCCTCTTCTTCCTCTTCTTCCTCACTCTCATTTGCTACCCTGCGCAACTAGCTAAGATTGCAACAATTAGTTCTTCATTCACTACGTGGATATCTCTAATTTGTTCCTCGTCGATAATCGCATTAACTTTGATTAGTGATTAAAGGTGTCACAGCGGTCACATTCACTCCATTGTGAATATTTTCACCGCCATTTCCAAACACCGCCTTACAACACAAGGGTTAATTAATATATCAAATATTATCCCTATACTCTGACCAAACAATTAAATAACAAATAAACTTAGGTAGGTCATACTAGCGAAGGAATTCCCCGTCTCTCCCCTCCTAGCTCTTATCTCGCATCTTAGCTAGGGATCATATCCCTAAGCTCTGATACCAACTGTTAATCACGCTCTGGTCCTGCAGTCATGGTTCACCCACCAGACATAGTCACCTGTCACCTTAGAAATCAAGGATACAGAGGTACGAGCCTATAGAACAGATCCTGTTCAAGTAAGGTCGTGTCATCCTTGCGCAGGGGCCATGCTAATTAGTAAGTTGTATTTAAATTCTGTACCATGTATCTGACTACCCAAGATGGGCGATGTATACCTAATTTTGGAGGCGTCACAACTAATGTCAGTTATAGTTTTTTTAAAAAATTAAAAGCCATAAGGCTTGTTTATCTAAACTACTTTAAAAATTAAAGACTTTAAACCCTTAAGCCTTGTTTGGCAAAACTAAATTAAAAATAATAACTTTAAATCCTTATACCTTGTTTGGTAAAACCCATTTAAATCTCCTTTAATTTGTTTTCATAAATTCTTTATAATATAGTTTATTGTCCCACTTTTCAAATATCCAAATTTAATTAAATTAAAACTAACAACTACTTATTAAATCCATTTGTCACATAAACACATTGCCATAAAATTATAATTTTCATTATAATTATAATTTTATTCAATAAATTAATACATTACTTTAATTACTAAATTAAATTAAAATGACATTATAACAACTCCTTTAATTCTTATCAATTCACTAATTTAATTATTAAATTAAATTAGAATATTATCTTATAAAATTAATTTCTCACTCTTTTATTTAATTAACTTTAAAATATCAAATTACCAATGATCACTTAATTAACAAATTAAGCTAATATACTAAATCTTAAATTATTTATTTAACAAATAAATAATCAAATCAAATTAAACAAATATTTATTCAACAATAGACACATCAATTAAAATATTTATTTAATTCAATAAATATTTGAAATTACAACTTAAAATTCTGGATTGTTACATCATTCCTTCCTTATAAGGATTCTGTTCCCAGAATCACAACTCAAATAATTCATTCGTCACATTCTTCCCCCCCTTACAAGGATTCTGTCCCCAGAATCGAAGACATAATTAAGCAAATAATCCTTTCTAAATCATGAGTCGGGTATCCTTTCTCATGATCCTTCAGTTGTTTTGATGCATACTCAAGTCAAGTCCTTTATGTGATGCATCAGTATACACCACAAAGTTTCCTCAATCATTTGGTAATGACAACATAAGTGCCACACTTAACTTCTTTTTCAAGTCTTGAAAGCTCTCTTCACACTTCTCCGTCCAAACAAATTTTATAGATTTCCTTGTCAAATTTGTCAACGGAGTGGCAATCTTAGAAAAGTCTTGAATAAACCATCTATAGTAACCTGCCAATCCCAAGAAACTCCACACTTCCGATGTTGTCCTTGGTTATTCCCAATTTATTATAGCTTCGAATTTTGATGGATCCAATGAAATCCCATCTTTGTCAATCACATGCCCAAGAAATTGTACACGTTCTAGCCAGAATTCACAATTAGAGAATTTCGCGTACAACTTTTCCTTTCTTAGCGTCTCTAATGTCAAACATAAATGTTCCACGTTTTCCTCTTGAGATTTGGAGTACACCAGAATATCATTAATGAATACCACTATAAACTTATCTAAAAATGGTTTAAACACCATGTTCATCAAATCCATGAATGCTGCAGGGGCATTAGTTAAACCAAAATACATTACCAGAAACTCATAGTGTACATACCGAGTTCTGAATGCCGTCTTAGTTACATCCTCCTTCCTTACCTTTAATTGGCAATACCCACTTCTCAAATCTATCTTAGAGAAGTACTTGGCCCCTTTTAATTAATCAAACAATTCATCTATTCTTGGCAATGGATACTTATTCTTAATAGTGACTTTGTTTAACTCCCTATAATCAATGAAAAGACGCATTGACCCATCCTTCTTTTTCACGAATAACACCGACGCTCCCCACGGTGACACACTTGGTTGAATGTATTTCTTGTCTAGCAACTCTCCAAGTTGTACCATGAGTTCCTTCGTCTCTATCGGAGCCATCCTATATGGGGCCTTCGATATCAGAGCAGTCCCTGGTGCTAAATCGATAACGAACTCGATCTCTCTTTCAGGCAGAAGTCCTGGCAAATCCTTTGAAAACACATCTACAAATTCCCTAACCACTAGTATCTCTTCCAGTTTCACACCCTTCTTTTGATTATCGACTATGTAAGCTAAATATCCTACACAGCCTTGACTTAATAACTTCTTGGCCTGCATAATCATCAGACATCTTGCTTGCCTAGACGATTTTCTGGCATAAAAGACCACCTTTGACGGAGTCATAAGGTTTACACTTTTCTTTTGGCAATCAATTATTGCTCCATAATTGAATAGCCAATCCATTCCCAATATAACATCAAACTCTCCAAGTTTAATCGGGATTAAATCCACTATCATGACATTCCCCTTAATATTAACCCTACAATTCTTGTATACAGACTTAACAAGAATCACCTCCCTATTCTCAATTTCTATGTTTAAAGAGAAATTCAATTCTTCACTATGCAATTCTAACCTCTTAGCAAACTCATCAGATATAAACGAGCAAATAACACCCGAATCAAATAATATATATGCATTTATATCATTGATTGGGACAATACCTGATATGACATCTTTTGATTGCACCACATCTTGCACAGTCATGTTGAAGGTTCTGGCTGTGGGTCTGTTTGATGACGTTGGTCCAGTAATAGTCAATGTACCTCCAATGTCGTCTCTCTTGCTTCCAGTTGTCTCTTCAGCTTTCTTCTTAGGGCACTCGCAAGCAAAATGATCCTTTGACCCGCATGTGTAGCAAACATTCTTCTTTGGTTGATGACAATTTGGAGCAATGTGACCCTCCTGGCCACAGTTGAAGCATACTCGCTTACCCCTTAAACACACGCCAGTGTGATTCTTTCCGCATATAGCACACACTTCAAATTTCTTTTTCTGTTGGCTACTCCGTTGATTTCTAACACCAACACTTGCATTCCACTTCCTCTTCAGGTTATTACTACCATTTCAACCATTACTACCACCATTCTTTCTTTCACTCTCACTCTTCTTCTTTCTTTGTTCCTGATTGTACTTCGTCACAGCCTCGCCTCCACCCTCAGCCATAATTGCCTTGTCAAGCACCGTTGCAAACGTCTTTAACTAGAACAAGGTGACTCTGCTGTACAACTAGGGCTTCAGTCCCTGTTCAAACCTCCTAGCCTTGTGCTGTCTGTGTTGACTTGATATGGTGCAAACCTTGCCTGTAAGACCCCAACTTTTATGAATAAAGATTAATTTTTCTCGAAATATATATTTTTAATATTATGGTGTGGATTTGATATAATGTTATAGTTGTAGTAATATTTATAAATTTTGCAAAATAAGCAAGTTGTCATAAAATATTCGATTGGTTGGGGAATATTCGTTTTAACAGGAAATATTTGTACGACGGCACAATCATTGGGGGACCCCACAACGGAATTACTATCGGAGTTAGAAAATGACAGAAATATCTTTTTATAAAAATAACGACAAAAGTTTTACCGTTAACTGTTGAAATACCCGGTGATAAAAGTACAGTAATACGCGTGCTTGAATAGTAACACACGATATTGACTATTGATGCTTATGTGAGAAGTCACTCAGTTTTTCTCAATTATTGCTACAGTAATTGTTGCATAGTATATAACGTTATTGATTCAATTATTGCCACAATATTTTATATTATTAAATCAATAATTGAGATGAGAAGTTATTCATATTATTATATGCATTATTGACAATGTCTAGAAAGTTCTGTCGAGGAAAGGGGGCTGATCACCTAATTGCGCGCTAATAGGGAGAAATCCTTATCGGAAAGCCCCCTCTTTCCTGGGAATGATCTAGTTGTTAATATTGCAAGTTATATTATTGATGAATAATTATTGTTTAAAAATGTGTTTTGTGAAGCCATGTAAATGGAGATAAATAGAGGGGTTTTTTATGAAGTATTTGTAATAAATTTGGCTTTATTATTTGGACCCCAACTTACCCATTTTTCAAAACTGTCGGTAGAAGTTATCTTAGTTTTGTTATATATATATATATATATATTAAAATAAAAGTTCACAGGGGGGGGGGGAGATTGCCTGATCAGGAGGGAGTTACCATTATATATATATACATATAATAAGTTTTGTTTTTTATGAAAAATATAATATATTATATTTTATTATGCATAGTGTTTGCATAATAAAATCATGTGATTTCAGAAAATCGTACGTGAACTTACTGTGCAGTCCATGATTTTTCCTTTACTGTGCATCCAAATAGTATCCTTCGATTCTCCTATAATTAAGATGCTTAGTTTAGAATTGAAAATCACACCAGAATTAGAGAATTCTTCTTTTATAATATTGAGCTATTTCTTTCGAGTTTTAGGAAGTTTTGAGTGTAGAAAACAATACAAGTTTTCTTCAAGAATATCCCCGCCCAACCAGTCAGAAATAATATCTTTTTAAGGTGAGGGATATTATTTTTGTTCAATATTCGTAAGAAATAATATTTTCTTCCATACTCTGTAGTATATAAGTAATATTATTTCGTTTCAGATTTCGAATTCTATACTCGATCATTTTGTTAAAGTATTGCTTCTATACTACTTGAAAGTAGTAGAATATCCTTGAAATTTGCGTTTCATCTAGTATCTTTTCACAAAAATATTATTCTGAACATTCTTGATAATTTTTAATATTTTCATGCCGGGGTATTATTCACGGGGTACTATTCCTGAAGTACTATTCATGGGGTACTATTCACTCGGGTACTATTCACCGGGGTACTATTTATAACAAAAATTGATTTCTTTTCCGTCCAAATCATTTTTGATATAATAATATTCTTGAATTTTACTTCACAAAGCAGTATTATGTTGACAATTTGGTCATTATTGAATTCTGGATAAATTGAATTATAAATCTTTAAAATTTATCCTTGCTCTTATTTAATCGAATTCTTATATTATTGTCATCATCCTCATGCTTATATTGTGATGAAAGTCATCTTTGGCCCGTAGTACATAGATGGACTGTTGATTGGTATGATTATGACAAGGGATTATTCGGTATAATCATAACCTGTAATATTACAAATGATGTGGTAAAAGTTGTGAGACCCCAAATTTTATGAATAAAGATTTAAATTTCTCAAAATATATTTTTGAATATTATGGCGTGGAATAGATTTAATGTTATAGTTGTGGGTAATATTTATAAATTTTGCAAAGTAAGCAACTTGTTATATAATATTCGATTGGTCGAGGAATATTCGTTTTAACAGGGAATATTCGTACGACGACACAATCATTGATGGACCCCACAACGGAAGTATTGTCGTAGTTAAAAAATGACAGAATTATCTTTTTATAAAAATAACGGTGAAAGTGTTACCGTTAAAACTGTTGAACTACTACCTTTAGTAAAAGTACGATGTCTGGCGTGGTTACATAGTAGCACATGGTATTGATTGTTGATGCTTACGTAAGAAGTCACTCAATTATACTCAATTATTGCTACAGTAATTGCTGCATCATATCTCTCATATTATTGATTCAATTATTGTCACAGATCATCGTATAATATGTTATATTATTAAATCAATAATTGAGACAACAAAGTTATTCATATTATTAAATTGCAATATTTACAATGTCAGAAGTTTACATCGAGGAGAGGTTTGGTCGTCTAATTGCGTGCCAATAAGGAGAAATCCTTATCGGAAAGCCCCCTCTTTCTTGGGAACGACCTGGTTGTTAAATATTGTGAGTTATAATATTAATAATGAATAAGTTTGTGTTGATTAATGATGAAATTGATAATTCCATTGTGTGAGAATTATTAGTGTTAGTGAAAATCGAAATTTATTTCGATAATAATTGATGTCTGGAAGTTATCGGGTAATTAATCGGATAAATGTGGAATTAATTGCTATTAATTCACATGATTATAACTATTTGTTCACATGTGTGTACTATTGATTCACATTCATGTACTATTAGGGGAGTTGGTGCAAGATTGATAATACTTGCATGACTAAGTTAAAAATGGAGGTATAGATGGAGGTACTATACTGTAATTCGTATTTTCACATGTTCAGAACTATTGAGTCACATGATTTACTATTGATTCACGTGATTTACTATTAGGGGAGGTGGTGCAAGATTGATAATACTTGCATGACTATGTTAAAAATGGAGGTATAGATGGAGGTACTATACTGTAATTCATATTTTCACATGTTTAGAACTATTGAGTCACATGATTTACTATTGATTCACATGATTTACTATTAGGGGAGGTGGTGCAAGTTTGATAATACTTGCAGGACTAAATTAAAAATGAAGAAAAAGAGGAAGGTATTATACTGTAATATTTCGAGCCTCAAAATGTGCAATTATTGAAACTATATTTTCCTATAAATAGAAGCTCATTCTTCCTTCATTTCTCACCAATTCACTAAAGCTATAGAGCAATTATTATAGAGATAAATTCTAGAGAGAAAGAAGAGGAGAATTCTACTACCTCTCTATTTCAGTATACAACTTTATTCTAAGGTAAGGGGTATTATTTCTTTCATTTTCACGAAGAGAGCTATTGTTATTGCATTCCTTATTATTATGTTGGAATAACCTGTCTATGTGAAGTACCGCATACATGGTGAAATTCTTCTGTTATTCTATTATTTATTATTCTGTTGGAATATCCCGTCTGTGCGGATTACGCATGACCTAGTTCCATTCTTTATTATTCTATTGGAATAACTCATGCATGCGCGATTCATCGCGTATGTCCGGTGAATTCTTTTGTTATTCCATTCTTTATTATTACATTGGAAAAACACATGCATGTGGATTACAACGTGCATGGTGAATGATCCTTTGTATTCATTCCTTATTAAATTGTGGAAATGATCATCTCACGTGGATTACTGCAGCGGGCGCGAAAATCTATTTGTAGTATCATATATTCTATTATACTCAGTTGGTTAAAGTTTTAACTTCTATACTCCATGAAATTAGTAGAATATCCTGGATATTTACGCTTCATCCAGTATATTTTCATGGAAATATTCTTCTGAGCATTCTTGAATTTTACTCCACAAAGCAGTATCATGTTGACAATTTAGACGTTTTTGAGTTCAGGATAAATTAACTTATAAATCTTTAAAATTTAATTTTTGAACTTGTTTTATTGAATTATTATGTCATTGTCATCATCCTCATGTTTATATTATGTTGAAAGTAATCTGTGGCCTGTAGTGCATAGATGGACTTGGTATGATTATGACGAGGATTATTCGGTATAGTCGTGGCCAAGTAATGTTACAAATGATGTGGTAAAAGTCCTCATTGGCCCGTAGTGCATTGATGGACAGTTGTTGGTATGATCATGACCATTGATGAAAACACGAATATCCTTGGCCCGTAGTGCATGAATAATTTATGGTTGTGATACTAATGAATATCCTTGGCCGTAGTGCAGGGATGACGTGGTTTATTTAATAAGCTAAGTCTCAGCGATAAAAGTGATGAAAAACCTTTTAAATCATAGAAGATAGTAGATTTTATTCTCTACTTGACTCTTCTAATGGATTGCTTGTTCCGCTACAGTTAAACTTGATGTTTGTTATATTGTATCAGTTTAACACTGTTGAAGGCTAATGATAATTTATTCTGCATTATCTTAGCCATAATATTTCTTACTGGGCTAGTTGAGCTCACCCTTTTGCTTTAATTGTTCTCTTCAGGAAATGAGAATATAGCTGGGATAAGTCGGGGAATGGAGTGATGGTCCAAGATAAATGGCTTTAGTAGTCCTCACTATTCTACGGAATAATGTTATAATAATTTTAATGAGGACTCCATTGAGTGTGGATATTGTCTAGATGACAATATTATTGTTTAAACTCTCAGCTATGTTTTATCGTATTTTACACGACTGTTGTATAATTAAGTTGTATTTGAATTTATGTACCATGTATCTGGCAACCCAAGATGGGTGATGTATACCTATTTTGGGGGCATCATAGTTGGTATCAAAGCTTAGGGATATGATTCCTGGCTGAGATGTGAGACAAGAACTAGGAGGGGAGAGACGGGGAATTCCTTCGCTAGTATGACCTACCTAAGTTTATTTGGTATTTAATTGGTCACGGAGTATAGGGATAATATGTGATATGTTAATTAACCCTTGTTTTGTGGCAGTATTTGAAAATGGCATCCAAAAATGTTGAGATAAGCAATGAAGCACATGAAACCGTTGAGTCACCAACGATCAATACCCAGGATAATGTGCAACATGAAGAGCATTTTTCGTGACTTCTCAAAAAGCGAGTAACCCGAACGAAGTTAGCACGGGTTAGTTAATTATAAATTTTTGCGAAGTCTATACCTTATTAGATACCGGTTCTACCCATTCTTTTATCTCTCTTGTTTGCGCTCAACGTTTAAATTTAAAATTCTTGTCTTTTAGTGTCGGAGTTACTATTCACGTATACGTCACTATTCACGAATACGGCACTATTCACAGGAAAATTAAAGTTTCATTTTTTGTCCAAAATATCTATTATGGATACTAGCTTTGATTGTATCCATGTTTTGATCATTCTTGAATTTTACTTCACTATGATTATTAATGAAGTATTTTTGAACTTGGACTGTTTAAAATACGAATCCTTAATATTTGCTCTTTTGTTTCACTGGATTCGTTTTCTTTAAAATATTTTTCATCATCCTCAGTCCTAAATGATGGTATTACTGAATATCTTTGGCTTGTAGTGTAAAAGATGAATGAATTTTGATGAATATCTTTGGCCCTGTAGTGCAAAGAGATGTATGCAGTGTTGAGATGAACATAATAGATCGATGAATATCTTTGGCTTTTGTAGTAAAAAGATGAATATTTGATTCAAGATGAATATTGATTGATGTTCTGGGGATAAAATATTGATGATGAATTTTAAATTCATAGATAAAAGTAGATTTCATTCTCTACGTAACTCTTACATGAATTATTATTTTCATTTGCGAATATTGATGCGAAACTTGTTGTCTCATTGTATTTTATCAGATTTTTTCCCTGTTGAAGACTAACGATAATTTATTCTATATTATCTTGGTCATAATATTCGTTACTGGGCTAGTTGAGCTCACCCTTTTCCTTTTTGTTCCATTTTTCTTCTTAGGAGGCAAGAATGTAGCGAGTTCTAGTCTGGGTGTGGAATGATGTTTCTAGAAAGTTGTCTTAGTAGTCCTCACCATTTTTGTAAAATAATATACCAATAATTGTAATGAGGACTTATTTGGGTGTGAATATTGTCTAGATGGCAATATTTGTATTTAAACTCACAGTTTATATGTTGTATTAATAAAGTTGTAGTTGTTTCTGTACCATGTTATTGACGACTCAAACTGGGTTATGTATACCTATTTTGGGGGCATCACAGTTGGTATCAGAGCTTAGGGATATGATCTCTGGCGGAGATCGGGGAATAGAACTAGGAGGGGAGAGACGAGTAAAACCTTCGCTAGTGTGTCTTACCTAAGCTTATTTATTGGTTGGTCAGTATATAGGGATATTATGTGATATGTTAATTTCTTTAATTAACTTGTTTTATGGTAGTATTTGAGAATGTCGACTGAGAATGTTAATGATTGGAGTAAATGAGGGCCAGTAGAGACACCTTTTTACTCACCAACGAGAGAGAGAAGCGTGCAGCAGTGACAATGTTCCTCTATGAACAACACCACCTTGAAAGCGAGATGATGAACGACGGGATGTTTAGAAGCTTTTTATAGTTCATACAAAATCAAACAAGGGAGACTCGTGCACAAAATACCGGTGGAAATGATAACAACGCACGGTTTGTCATAGCCAAATAGTTCAAAGAGTTGGGACCACCAGAATTTTGAGGAAAGCCAGATCTGATTAAGGCATAAACGTGGGTCAAACAAATCACCAAGATATTCGATGTCTTGGGATGCACGGAGGAATAGAAGGTTCCATTTGCCACCTTTATGTTCCGTAATGAGGCAGATTACTGGTGGGAATCTGTGAAGCGTACCCATCCAGCCACACTCAGCATGTCTTGGGAGACATTTCAGAAACTGTTCAATGATAAGTATTTTCCTGAAAGTATTCGTCATATGAAAGAAGTAGAGTTTATTAGATTGTAACAAAATAACATGACGGTGTCCCAGTACGAGGAGAAGTTTGCAGGGTTATCCAGGTTTGCACCTCATTTGGTGGAGAATGAGGAACGTATGACGTAGATGTTTTTGAGAGGTTTGAAACCCGGCATATGTCAATATCTCATTTCTTATACATTTTCTCTCTATTCAGATGTTGTTAATATGGCTCAATTATTAGAGCGAGATAACGAGTACGTTCAACCGAGGGACCACAACCAGGATCATACTGGTGACAGCAGTCATCAGAACAATGATAACCAGCGGAGAAAGAAAAATACGGACAAAAGCAACAACCACTCTGGTGGTAATCATGGCCATGGGAATAAAAGAAGCGAGTCGGGAGAAGATTTTAAAAGAGGAGATTCAACAACGACCATGTGAAGGCGTCGGCCAAAGAACAATATTTGGTTCTAAGGAGGAGAAGCGACCACCGGTCTTATCTATAAATGTGGAAAGAGGGACATATCATTAAGCGCCCACAACAGTTCAAGGTATGTTATAATTATGGAAAGGAAGGACATATCGCTTTCGAGATTATGCAGTGGCGAAACCAAGTCAGTGAGGGATGGTGGCTTAAAAAGGTTGTCCCGGAAAAATCAAAGTCAACGGTTCCTGGAAGAGCGTTTGTCGTGACTGGTCAAAATGCGAGGAACCCAAATGAGGTGATCATGGGTAAGCTAATAATAAATTCTTGTGAAGTTTATACCTTACTTGATACCGGTGCTACCCATTCATTTATCTCTCCTTCTTGTGCTCAACGTTTAAACTTAACTCCGGAGAAATTAGACTTTGATTTATCTGTGGAGACTCCGTTAGGAGAAACTTTCATCACATCCACTATTTATAAATCTTGTTTGATCCTAGTTGGCACCATCACATTACGTATTGACCTTATCTCTTTAAAGATACTTTCTTTTGATGTGATTTTAGGGATTGATTGGTTAACTACTCATCATGCCAAAATTGATTGTTTTCGTAAGGTTGTTAGTTTTCATATTCCTAACCAACCTGTTGTACGAATTTAAACAACTAAACCATTAAAATAAATCACTGTCATATCTAGTCATAAAGCTATTCATTTATTGAAAAACGGATGTCAAGCTTTCTTAGCCCATGTTATGGATTTGAATAAAGACACGTCAGATTTGAATAATATTCTGTTGTTAGTAAATTTCTGGCGTGTTTCTGAAGAACTTCTGGTCTACCCCAAAGCGTGAAGTTAAATTCTTTATTGATCTTGAACCTGGTACAAAGCCCATTTCTAAAACCCCATATCGAGCGGCTCCTATTGAACTTGAGAGTTAAAGGTCCAACTCTGAGGAGTTGTTGGACATCGGTTTTATTAAATCTATTACATCTCCTTGGGGTGCTCTCTTTTTATTTATAAAGAAGAAAGAAGCGGGAGTATGCGACTTTGTATTGACTATCGAGAATTGAACCATGTCACCATCAAGAATAGGTATCAGATTACCTCGTATTGATAACTTTGTTTGACCGATTGCAAGGAACACAATTCTTTTCAAAGATCGATCTTCGTTACGGATATCATCAATTGAAGATTAGAACCGAGGATATCCCAAAGCGCCTTCGAGAACTTAATGCGGGCATTATGAATTTTTAGTCATGTCTTTTGGATTGACTAATGCTCCTACGGCTTTCATGGATATGATGAACTGAGTATTCAAAGATTATTTGGATCAGTTCGTTGTTATCTTTATTGATGACATCCTCAAATATTCTAAAAGCTGTGAAGATCATGAGCACCATTTGAAGCCGGTACTCCAAAGGCTTCGTGAAAACAATCTATATGCCAAGTTGAAGAAATGCGAATTCTGGCTTGAGGAAGTAGCATTCCTTAGGCACGTGGTGTCAAAACATGGAGTATCTGTTGACCTAGCGAAGATTGAGGCAATACAAAGTTGGGAGCAACCAAAGTCGGTAAACGAAGTACGTAGCTTTTTGGGCTTGGCTGGTTATTATCGGAGATTCGTGGAAGGATTTTCTTGAATCTCTACTCCGTTAACTCAGCTGACTCAGAAAGATACAAAATTTGTATGGAGCGAGGAATGTGAGAAGAGTTTGCAAGAGCTCAAGAGGAGACTCATTTCGGCACCTGTTCTGACAATACCATCTAGTTCGGATGGATTTGTTATCTACAGCGATGATTCAGGAAAAGGGTTAGGATGTGTTCTCATGCAACGTGGGAAAGTCATAGCCTTTGCCTCGCGATAACTTAAAAAATATGAGAGGAATTATCCTACTCATGATCTAGAGTTGGTAGCAGTCATTTTCGCGCTAAAGATCTGGAGGCACTATCTATATGGAGAGAAAGTGGAGATATATTCAGACCATAAAAGCCTCAAATATTTCTTCACCCAAAAGGAACTCAACATGCGACAACGACGTTGGCTCGAGCTGTTAAAAGATTATGACCACACCATTCAATACCATCCTGGAAAAGCAAACGTGGTAGCTGACGCATTGAGTAGAAGATCATATGCAGAAACGAATGCGATGATGTCAAGTATACGCATAGAACCAACTTTAATCGATGAAGTTAAAGTTGCTCAAGCCACAGACCCGGAGCTGATGTGTATGAAGAAGAAAGTACAAGAAGGTACTATTCCAGAAGCAAGAATCGATGAAGAAGGAATACTTCGAGTACACTCCAGACTCTGTGTTCCTAACGACTCTGATTTGAAGTACAAGATCATAATGGAAGCACATAATACACTGTTTGCAATCCATCCTGGAAGTACCAAAATGTATCGTGATCTTCGACATACATTTTGGTGGAACAATATGAAGAGAGAGATTGCAAAGTTTATCTCGAGGTGTTTAACTTGTCAACGTGTAAAGGCGGAGCATCAAGTGCCTAAGGGTCCATTGCAACCACTTGAGATTCTGAAATGGAAGTGGGAACACATTACCATGGATTTCATTCACGGGTCTTCCCGAGGGTTTCTCAAGGCATAAATGCTATTTGGGTTATTGTTGATAGATTAACCAAGTCCGCTCATTTCTTGCCGATCACGGAGACTTATTCCTTGAGCGTCTTGCTCATATGTATGTAAATGAGATTGTGAGATTGCATGGCATGCCAAGTATGCATAGTTTGGATCGTGACCCAAGATTCACTTCAAGATTTTGGGTAGTTTGTAAAAGCTATGGAGCGCGGATTTACGATTGATTCAAAGATACCATCCTCAAACGGACGGACAATCAGAGAGGACTATTCAAACTCTTGATGATCTATTAAGACTCTGTGTCCTAGATTTCAAAGGGAGTTGGGATAAGTATTTACCATTGGTGGAATTCTCCTACAACAACAGTTCTCGAGTTGGTATGTATGACTACGGAAAAGATTCAAATGATTCGACAACGTATACAAACGGCACAGGATCGACAAAAGAGTTATGCGGAGCTTCATCGAAAGGACGTGGAATTTAGTATTGGGGATCATGTATTGTTGCGTGTTGCTCCATGGAAGGGAGTTACAAGATTCGGGAAGAGAGGAAAGCTTAATCCACGATTTATTGGTCCATTTCAGATTCTTGATCGAGTAGGAAATGTGCCCTATAGACTCCCGTTACCTCCAAGTATGTCTCGTGTTCATAATGTTTTTCATATATATATGCTTCGTAAATATGTGAAAGACCCGAACCACGTTATTGAGTTAGAACCAGATGAGATAGCCAAAGACTTAACGTACGAGGAGGTACCTGTCAAGATCTTGGATAGGAAGGAGCATGTCTTACGTACAAAGGTCATACCACAAGTTAAAGTTTTGTGGAGAAATCATGCTATTGAGGAAATGACCTGGGAGTTGAAACAGAAATGAAAGCGAGGTATCCTCACCTTTTTGAAACACCAGGTACGTACGTCAATTTTGAGGACGAAATTTCATAAGGAGGGAGGTTTTAAGACCCCAACTTATTATTAATAAAATTGAATTTCCTCTATTTATTATTTTAAAATAGTAAGGGTTGGTTTGATTAATGTGGTTAGTTATGGGTAAAATGCGCAAATATTTTAAATAAGCAAGTGGTTATAAAATATTCATTGTTATCGGGGAATATTCGTTTGGTCGTGGAATATTTTTTACTATCGGGAAATTTTAAATGCGGCAGTATGACCTTATTTTGGGCCCCCATAATGGAAAGCGATTGGATGAAGAAAGCGACAAGTATAAGTTGTTTATAAATATCGGAAGTAGTTATTCTGCAGATTTATCTTATTAAAATACACGGTGGTTAAAAACACGTAGTACTGCGGTATTACACCAATTATTGATTCTTATGTAAGAAGGCACTACTTAATAATTGTTACATGAATTACTATTTAATATTTTATTTTATTGATTCAATAATTGCTACATTGATATTTTATATTATTGTTTTTTCAATAATTGTCACTACACAGTATTTTCATTATGAGATCAATAATTCATATTATTTGAATAATATTATTAGATAACATTATTGGCAATGTCTAGAAAGTTCTGTCTAAGGAGAGGTTTGGTCACCTAATTGCGCGCCAGTAAGGAGAAATCCTTATTGGAAAGCCCCCTCTTTTCTAGGAACAGCCTGGTTGCCAGTATTGTGATTCTGTAATATTATTTGTGAATAATTAATTATTGATTTATATGATAAGGAAAATATTCATTTTATGTGGATATAGATGGAGAAAATTTTTTATGTGACAATTTTTGAAAATTGATATTTTATCTTTTTCGATAAAATAATTCATTTAAATATATTATTATATTTTAATAATATAATAATGGTGATATTTTTACAATGAATGTGGGATATATGAATAAATTAGGAGGAAGAGTATTTTTGTTTCAAAAAAAATGTTTAAAAAATGTTAAACATGTTTGTGGGCCCCACTTTGTGATCGAAATTAGATTATAGCCCGTAAAATCGTCCGTTTGTGGATTTCGGTCAATTTTTGTTTGGAATTTGAAAAAACTTTCTTCTGCAAAGTTGTAGAGAATGGAATTTCTTATAAAAAGGACATGTGGTTCGAATATTTCTGATAAAAGGCTATTTATTATGAATTATTGAAGTTCCGAAGTTCCGAAATAATTGATTTTTGGAAGTTTTAATTATTTTTTTAAAGAAAAACGTTTTTTGCAATTAAGTTGGCCTCACATGTGATTTAAATGAGCTGAAATCAGATTTCAAAGGTGGGCTTGATATTTGTTAATTATATTATTATTTTATTAAATTTTCTGCTTTGGTGTTCTAAGCATTTTCCTATAAATAGGGTGCTTAGGTTAGAATTTAAAATCACACCAGAAACTGAAGTTTTCTCTCTCTTTCTCTCTCTATATTGTCGAGCGTATTATTGTGAGTATTTTGATACTTTGAGTGTTGCTATACGGTGCAAGTTCCCTTCAGCACTATATCCGATATTCCAGCTAGAAGTACAGTCTTTTCAAGGTAAGGGATATTTTTTTTTTAAAATGATATTATTTCTTCTAATATCATTATACCGGATTATTGGTAAGATTTTTCTTGTGAAATTCTTGTCTTTTAGTGTCGGGGTTACTATTCATGTATCTCGGGCCTATTATTCAATAAACTTGACATTATTCACGAATACGACACTATTCATAGGAAAATAAAATTTTTGTTTTTTGTCCAAAATATCTATTATGGATACTAGCTTTGATTGTATCCATGTTTTGATCATTCTTGAATTTTACTTCACTATGATTATTAATGAAGTATTTTTGAACTTGGACATTTTAAAGTACGAATCCTTAATATTTGCTCTTTTGTTTCACTGGATTCGTTTTCTTTAAAATATTTTTCATCATCCTCAGTCCTAAATGATGGTATTATTGAATATCTTTGGCTTGTAGTGCAAAGATGAATGAATTTTTGATGAATATCTTTGGCCTGTAGTGCAAAGATGTATAGGTGTTGAGATGAACATAACCAACTGATGAATATCTTTGGCCTGTAGTGCAACGATGAATATTTGATTCAAGATGAATATTGATGATGGACTTTTAAATTCATAGATAAAAGTAGATTTCATTCTCTACGTATCTCTTCTATGAATTATTATTTCCGCTGCGACTATTGATCTGAAACTTGTTGTCTATTGTATTTTATCAGATTTTTTCCGTGTTGAAGACTAACGATAATTTATTCTATATTATCTTAGTCATAATATTCTTTACTGGGCTAGTTGAGTTCACCCTTTTCCTTTTTGTTCCATTTTTCCTCTTAGGAGGCGCGAATGTAGCGAGTTCTAGTCGGGGTGTGGAATGATGGTTCTAGAAAGTTATCTTAGTAGTCCTCACCATTTTTTTGTAAAATAATGTACCAATAATTGTAATGAGGACTTATTTGGGTGTGAATATTGTCTAGATGACAATATTTGTATTTAAACTCACAGTTTATATGTTGTATTAATAAAGTTGTAGTTGTTTTTGTACCATGTTATTGACGACTCAAAATGGGTGATGTATACCTATTTTGGGGGCGTCACAATCAAGCCATAAGTAAAGAGCCCCGAGCCTTTTGCTGGTGACTTCCAAGTCTTGGGATGCACCGAAGCCAGACTTTCCGTAGGCGACGGTGTGAATGACAATGACAAGTTGATAGGTATCAATGTGATGTGTTATCCAACTCTTAGATGAGAGTCACAGTTTTGAATGATATTTCTATTGTTAATAAATTTCTTGACGTATTATTAAAGACTTCTTAGCCTACCCCTAGAGCGTGAAATCGAATTTTGTATTGACCCCAGTATAAAACCCATTTCTAACACTCTCAAATATTTCTTCACCTAAAATGATCGTATAATGTGCCAAAGATGTTGGCTCGAGCTGTTGAAGACTACGACAATACCATTCAATATCATCGTGGAAGAGCGAACGTGGTAGCCGACGCGTTGAGTAGAAGATCGTATGCATTTACGAGTGCAATGTTTTTAACACAAAGACCCATTTCGTATAACTTACAAATGATGAAGATAGAGTTATAGACTCTAGGCACCCACGTGAAGATAACAAATATACGAGTAGAATCGATGTTAATCGATAAAGTTAAAATCGCTCAAGCTACATACCCGAAGCTGATGAATATGAAGAAGAAGGTTCAAGAGGGCATTATTCTAGAAGCAAGAATCAACGAATAGAGGAAATATCAACCCTCGATTTTATTGGTCTATTTGAAATCCTTGATTGAGTAGGAACTGTGGCTGATAGACTCGTTTTACCGCCAAGTATGTCGCGTGTTCATAACGTTTTTCACGTATCGATGTTACATAAATATGTGGATGACCCAAACCACATTATTAAATTAGAATTAGATGAGATAGCAGAAGATTTAACGTATGAGAAGATACATGTTAAAATCTTGGATAAGAAGGATTATATTCGACACTCAAAGGTTATACCTCAAGAGTTAGAATCTGAAATGAAGTCAAGGTATCCTCATCATACCAGGTACGTACGTAAATTTCGAGGGCAAAATTTCATAAGGAGGGGAGATTGTGAGACCCCAAATTTTATGAATAAAGATTTAAATTTCTCAAAATATTTTTTTGAATATTATGGCGTGGAATTGATATAATGTTATAGTTGTGAGTAATATTTATAAATTTTGAAAAGTAAGCAAGTTGTTCTATGATATTCGATTGATCGGGGAATATTCATTTTAACAGGGAATATTCGTACGACGTCACAATTATTGGTGGACCCCACAACGGAAGTATTGTCGTAGTTAGAAAACGATATAATTATCTTTTTATAAAAATAATGGCGAAAGTGTTATCGTTAAAACTGTTGAACTACTCAATAGTAAAAGTACAGTAATATGCGTGGTTACATAGTAGCACACAGTATTGATTATTGATGCTTACGTAAGAAGTCACTCAGTTATACTCAATTATTGCTATAGTAATTGCTGCATCATATCTCTCATATTATTGATTCAATTATTGTCATAGTATCATATGTATAATATGTTATATTATTAAATCAATAATTGAGACAATAAAGTTATTCATATTATTAAATTATAATATTTACAATGTCTAAAAGTTCTGTCAAGGAGAGGTTTGGTCATCTAATTGCGTGCCAGTAAGGAGAAATCCTTATCGGAAAGCCCCCTCTTTCCTGGGAACGACTTGGTTGTTAAATATTGTGAGTTATAATATTAATAATGAATAAGTTCGTGTTGATTAATGATGAAATTGATAATTCCATTGTGTGGGAATTATTAGTGTTAGTGAAAATCGAAATTTATTTCGATAATAATTGATGTCTGGAAGTTATCGGGTAATTAATCGGATAAATGAGGAATTAATTGCTATTAATTCACATGATTATAACTATTTGTTCACATGTGTGTACTATTGATTCACATTCATGTACTATTAGGGGAGTTGGTGCAAGATTGATAATACTTGTATGACTAAGTTAAAAATGGAGGTATAGATGGAGGTACTTATCTTTGTAATTCGTATTTTCACATGTTCGAACTATTGAGTCACATGATTTACTATTGATTCACGTGATTTACTATTAGGGGAGGTGGTGCAAGTTTGATAATACTTGCAGGACTAAATTAAAATGAAGAAAAGAGGAAGGTATTATCTTGTAATATTTGAGCCCCAAAATGTGCATTTATTGAAACTATATTTTCCTATAAATGAAGCTCATTCTTCCTTCATTTCTCACCAATTCACTAAAGCTATAGAAGCAATTATTCGGAGAGAAATTATAGAGAGAAAGAAGAGAAGTCTGCTACTCTCTATTCTAGTATCCGACTTTATTCTAAGGTAAGGGTATTATTTTTTCATTTTCATGAAGAGAGATATTGTTATTCCATTCCTTATTATTATGTTGGAATAACTTTTGTCTACATCAATCTGACACATGGTGAAATTCTTACATTATTTCATTCTTTATTATTCTATTGGAATATCACATGCATGCGGATTACGCATTGACACAGTTCCATTCTTTATTATTCTATTGAAATAACTTTTATGCATGCGATCTATCGCATGCCTAGTGAATTCTTACGTTATTCCATTCTTTATTATTACATTGGAATAACACATACATGTGGATTACAACATGCATGGTGAATGATCCTTTTATTCATTCCTTATTAAATTGTGGAAATGATGCATCTATGTGGATTACCGCATGGTGGCGAAAATCCATTTGCAGTTTCATATATTCTATTATACTCAGTTGGTTAAAGTTTTGACTTCTATACTCCATGAAATTAGTAGAATATCTTGGATATTTGCGCTCCATCCAGTATATTTTCATGGAAATATTCTTCTGAGCATTCTTGAATTTTACTCCACAAAGCAGTATCATTTTGACAATTTGGACGTTTTTGAGTTCAGGATAAATTAACTTATAAATCTTTAAAATTTAATTCTTGAACTTGATTTATTGAATTATTATGTCATTGTCATCATCCTCATGTTTATATTATGTTGAAAGTCATCTGTGGCCTGTAGTGCATAGATGGACTTGGTATGATTATGACCGAGGATTATTCGGTATAGTCGTGATAGTAATGTTACAAATGATGTGGTAAAAGTCCTCATTGGCCGTAGTGCATTGATGAGCAGTTGTTGGCATGATCATGACCATTGATGAAAACACGAATATCTGGCCCGTAGTGCATAGATAATTTGTGGTCGTGAAACTAATGAATATCCTTGGTAGTAAATGCGGGGATGGCGTGGTTTATTTAATAAAATTTGAGTCTCGGTGATAAAAGTGATGAAAAACCTTTTAAATCATAGAAGATAGTAGATTTTATTCTCTATTTGACTCTTCTAATGGATTGCTTGTTCATTACAGATTAAACTTGATGTTTGTTATATTGTATCGGTTTAACCTTTGTTGAAGGCTAACGATAATTTATTACGCATTATCTTAGCCATAATATTTCTTACTGGGCTAGTTGAGCTCACCCTTTTACTTTCATTGTTCTCTTTAGGAAATGAGAATATAGCTGGGACGAGTCGGGGAATGGAGTGATAGTCCAGGATAAATGGCTTTAGTAGTCCTCACTATTCTACGAAATAATGTGATAATAATTGTAATGAGGACTCCATTGAGTGTGGATATTGTCTAGATGACAATATTCTTGTTTAAACTCTCAGCTATGTTTTGCCGTAATTTACACGATTGTTGTATAATTAAGTTGTATTTGAATTTATGTACCATGTATCTGACGACCCAAGATGGGTGATGTATACCTATTTTAGGGGCATCACGGTTGGTATCAAAGCTTAGGGATATGATCCCTAGGTGAGATAATCTACAAGAACTAGGAGGGAGAGCGGGAATTCCTTCGCTAGTATGACCTACCTAAGTTTATTTGGTATTTAATTGGTCGGTCGAGTATAGGGATAATATGTGATATGTTAATTAACCCTTGTTTTGTAAGTAAAGATTTGAAAATGGCATCCGAAAATGTTGAGATAAGCAATGAAGCACATGAGACCGTTGAGTCACCAACGATCAATACCCAGGATAATGTGCAACAGGAAGAGCGTTTTTCGTGACTTCTCAAAAAGCGAGTATCCCGAACGAAGTTAGCACGGGTTAGTTAATTATAAATTTTTGCGAAGTCTATACCTTATTAGATACCGGTTCTACCCATTCTTTTATCTCTCTTGCTTGCGCTCAACGTTTAAATTTAACTCTAGAGAAGTTAGACTTTGACTTATCGATTGAAACTTTGTTAGCAAAAACCTTCGTTACCTCCACTATTTATAAATCTTGTTTGATTCAAATCGACACTTTCACGTTGTCTGTCGATCTTATCTCTTTGAAAATACTTTCCTTTGATGTGATTTTAGGAATCGATTGGTTAACTACTCATCAAGTTTTTTTTAAGGTTGTTAGCTTTCATATTCCTAACCAACCTATTATGCGAATTCAAGCAACCAAACCACTAAAGTCAATCATTGTCATATCAAGCCATAAGTAAAGAGCCCTGAGCCTTTCGCTGTTGACTTCCAATCATTGTTGGATCCCACAACAGAATTACTGTCGGAGTTAGAAAACGACAAAATTATCTTTTTATAAAAATAATGGCGAAATTTTTATCGTTAACTGTTAAAATACTCGGTGATAAAGCACGATGTCTGGCGCGGTTGCATAGTAGTAGCTACGGTATTGATTATTGATGCTTACGTGAGAAGTCACTCAGTTTTACTCAATTATTGCTACAATAATTACTGCATAGTATCTCACGTTATTGATTCAATTATTGTCACAATATTTTATATTAATAAATCAATAATTGAGATGACAAGTTATTCAAATTATTATTTGTATTATTGACAATGTCTAGAAAGTTCTGTCGAGGAAAGGAGTTTGGTCACCTAATTGCGCGCCAATATGGAAAAATCCTTATCGAAAAGCCCCCTCTTTCCTGGGAATGATTTAGTTGTTAATATTACAAGTTATATTATTGATGAATAATTGTTGTTTAAAAATATGGTTTGTGAAGACAAGTAAATGGAGATAAATAGAGGGAATTTTTTATGATGTATTTGTTTCAAATTTGGCTTATTATTTGGGCCCCCACTTACCCATTTTTCAAAATTATTAGTAGAAGTTATCTCAGTTTTGTTATATATATATATACTTATATATATATATATTATAATAAGTTTTATTTTTTATGAAAAATAAAATATATTATATTTTATTATGCATAGTATTTGTATAGTGTCTGCATAGTGTTTGCATAGTAAAATCAAGTTATTTCAGAAAATTGTACGTGAACTTACTATACAGTCCGTGATTTTTTCTTTACTATGCATGCAAATAGTATCCTTCCATTCTCCTATAAATATGATGCTTAGTTTAGAATTAAAAATCATACCAGAAAAAGAGAATTCTTCTTCTATAATATTGAGCGTATTTCTTTCAAGTTTTAGGAAGCTCTGAGTGTAGAAAATAGTACAAGTTTTCTTTACGAATACTCTCGCCCTACCAGTCAGAAATACTCTCCTTTTAAGGTAAGTGATATTATTTTTGTTTAATATTCGTAAAAAATAATATTTTCTTCCATACTCTGTAGTATGTAAGTAATATTATTTCATTTCAGATTCTGAATTCTACACTCATTTTGTTAAAGTATTGCTTCTATACTCCTAGAAATTTGTAGAATATCCTTAAAATTTGTGTTTCATCTAGTACCTTTTCACGGAAATATTATTCTAAACATTCTTGATAATTTTTAATATTTTCATGTCGGGGTACTATTCACGGGGTACTATTCCCAAAGTACTATTCACGGGGTACTATTCACTCAAGTACTATTCACCCGGGGTACTATTCATAACAAAAATTGATTTCTTTTCCGTCTAAATCATTTTTGATACAATAATATTCTTGAATTTTACTCCACAAAGCAGTATCATGTTGACAATTTGGACATTATTGAATTCTGGATAAATTAAATTATAAATCTTTAAAATTTATCCTTTCTCTCATTTAATTGAATTCTTATATCATTGTCATCATCCTCATGCTTATATTGTGATGAAAGTCATCTTTGGCCCGTAGTGCATAAATGGACTGTTGATTGGTATGATTATGACCAGGGATTTTTTGGTATAATCATGACCTGTAATATTACAAATGATGTGGTAAAAGTCCTCATTGGCCCATAGTGCATTGATGGACAATTGTTGGCATGATCATGACCATTGGTGATAACACGAATATCCTTGGCCCGTAGTGCATGGATAATTCGTGGATGTGATACTAATGAATATCCTTGGCCCGTAGTGCATGGATAATTCAGTGATGTGGATTATTTATTAAAAGCTGAGTCTCAGCGATAAAATTGTTGATAAACTTTTTAAATCATAGAAGATAGTAGATATCATGCTCTACTTGTCTCTTCTAATGGATTGCTTATTCCGCTGCAGTTAAACTTATTGTCTATTGTATTCTATCAGTTTAACACTATTGAAGGCTAACGATAATTTATTCTGCATTATCTTAGTCATAATATTTCTTACTGGCTAGTTGAGCTCACCCTTTTGCTTTCATTGTTCTCTTCAGAAAATGAGAACGTAGCTGGGACTAGTCGGGGAATGGAGTGACGGTCCGAGATTTTGGCTGTAGTAGTCCTCACTATTTTATAGAATAGTTGATAATAATTGCAATGAGGACTCCATTTGAGTTTGGATATTTTCTAGAAGATAATATTCGTGTTAAAACTCTCTTCTCATGTTGTATAATTAAGTTTGTATTTGTATTCTGTACCATGTATTTGTTGAATCAAAATGGGTGATGTATACCTATTTTGGGGGCGTCACATCACCAACTCATTAAACCTTGCTGCATACTCCGACAATGTCATTGTGCCCTGCTTCAGTTCTAAAAACTGCACCTCCATCTGATTCTTTGAACTCTCTAGAAAATAGATCTCATAAAATATTTCCTTGAACCTATCCCAAGTCATCACTCCCTGACCTCCTCGAGTTTTATTGGCTTGCCACAAATAACTAGCCTCTTCTTTCAACATAAATGTTGCGAAGGCAGTCTTCTGATTCTCACCCACTCTAGCAACATCAAAAGCTTTCTCTATTTCCACGATCCAGGTCTGTGCCTCAACCGAATTCATGGACCCACAAAATTCTGGTGGTCCAACCGCCTTGAAATCTTTAAAAGTTGCATTTGATTACGTGACTAATTACGTAGTGCTCGTCGAGATGCGTCCACTAGCTTCTTGAACTGGGTTAGCCTCAGCGTTGTTGTTATTGGTAGACCCCTCAGGGGTTCTTTATCGTGGTTGATGTCTTGGAGGCATTTTCTATTAAAATACACTTATTAGATTATAACTCAATTTCTTTAAGTATTCTCTACTTAACTTGCACATCATAAAAGATCATCATATAACACATAACATCTTAAATAAATATTAACTTTTATTCATTCATAATATTTTAAGACATAATAATGATAGCATCCCTGCTATCTACATCACTTTCCTGAACTACAAAAGTTTCAGGATAACATCTTCATCATATCCCATTGGTTACATAAGACCTGGGATTTACATTTTATTTATTAATTAATCACATAATAGTTACATTATTTACGACGACCTACTAAAATGCTGCATAGCCTTACGACGCTCCTCTTCCATAATACAAAATATTGTTCTATAATCTAACATGTACCATGGCAGCGTCTCGAACTGAATCGGATAATACATGACTCGGTCTTGAGCTCAGTTTATCACGGTGTTGAAAATGCCACTCATCTCCTCCATCTTGATCTTCTTTGCCTGTAATTCTCTCTTTACTACTCCTGCACGCTGAGAAGCTTCCTCGTATACGTCTTCAGCTCTTGCTCTCTTGGTGGATTCTTCTTTCAATTTTTTCTTCAGCTCCGTGATCTCCTCCGTCAGCTGCTCGTTCTCCCCCTCAGTGTGAATCATCTTCCATTAGACATTACTCAAACGCTCGTCAAGATCCCGAATCTCATCGTCTTTCTGGGCCATCGAAGTCTAACGTTCAGCTACTATCTTTTCCAACTCCCCGACTCTATCCTGAAGCTCAACATTATGGTCGTATATCTCGTCGTACATATGAGCTATGATAGAGTTTGGTGGAAACTCTTCCTCCTCCTCATCCTCATTCGTATGTGGCAACTCAACGGGGTCTTCTTCATCCGTTTCTACAACATCCTCCTCATCAGGTATGCCCTCCTGCTCAACCACTGTAACCAACGGAGATAACTCCCTTGGCAGCAGTTGTTCCTAAACCACCTGAATATCTCGAGGCTCCTCCTCTCTAGGCATTTGAGATCCCTCCTCCCTAGACTGACTGGATTCTCCCACATTAGCCATCCTGACAATTTTTTTTAAGTTTTTAATTACTATTTGACACTATTCGACACTCACGAACACATAGGTTGCAACCACATAAGCACATATGTATTTTATTATTTCTTTCTTAAAACTCTATAAGAGTTTATCACCACTATCTTTGAAATCATCTATAAGGTTACTTCCTAAGGTTTTTCCCCCACCTAAGGATAATAACCTAAAGCTTTGATACCAACCTGTGACACCCCCAAATCTGGGTACTTCATTCCCACAAGATTTGGTGTTCACTGTCTAACATTCATTTCTAACTACCCAAATACAATAAAATTTGAACAATAAACCTTCCCATTAAAGGGTTACATAATCAATAAATCCCAGGTTGTCTAACCTTAAACATTCATTGTATGCGGAAAAATAAATAATTACATCTCAACCATTAAAAATAAAGTCTGATAATATATAAAATAAAATCAACAGATTTACAAGTCTTCAACACTTGTTCATCTTTCCTTTCCCTTTACTGGTGGTAAGTTTATCGACCTTCTCAACTTTAGCTGTAATAGTTATATAAGCAAGAGTGAGCAAAAAAAATTCTCACTTGAAATGACAATGAATAATAACTGCCAAATGAATTGGCTTAATAGAACTGAATAATATTCTCTATCAATAATAATCAAGAACTAAAAACTGAATTTGAAATGTATCTGAGGGTCACAAGACCACGAACTATGTCCAAGGTTATAAGTATTCTTTCAACTTAAACCTAAACAATCATAAGACTGTAGGGACTTCCCGTACTTAGGGGGATCAGCCCTTCGTACCATGTATTGTGCACAAACATCTAAACAGTAAGCGTAAATTATCCCCTGTAATAGGGTTGTTCATCTCAGTATTTAGAATACAAGTCCGCACCAAAATAAGTTTGGTTTGGATAAGCTTCAAGGGTAATTTAAAGTTTAATGAACATCAACTAAGGATTAGTTGAATCAAAATATATATCAATATGCTATGGAATGAGTCATAAATGAATCTTTATTTTATTTAAAAGTCAAGCTTAGAATTGAACTAGAAAGCATAAGCATTGAATAACATAACAAACCTTACTTGAAAAATATTAAGTTAAGGCTAGAATTTTGTTTAATAAAAAATTGAGTTATTGAATCATGCATAATTGTTAGCAAGTGGAACAATAAAACTTTCTCAATATAAAGGTAAATGAGATAGAACAACTCAAATAAAGGTTAGAGTTTGAAAACTTGCTCAATGTAAAAGTAAAGTTAGAGTACTTGCATAATATAAGTAAGATAGAACAACTCAAATAAAGGTTAGGGTTTGAAAACTTGCTTAATGTAAAGAAGTAAGGTTTATGAACTTGCATAAGTATAATATGATAATGAAAAGTAAACCTTGCTGAATAATAAAGTAGCAAAGGTTAGGGAACTTGCCTTGCGTGTAAGCTAAATCCTATACTCGATTCTCAATATCCTATATACATGTCATCATTGTCGACGTCGGGATTTTTAGTTGTCCCTTTTCGTTACTTGTTCTTTGGTGTTCTCATGTTAATGTGAGATTTGTTTGAAAAAACAAGTGAAAAAGGTCCGACATGTGTAATGTCGATGATTTGACTTTAAGAGTCGCCAGTTAGTGTTTTTAACTGGTTGCACCAACGCAACCGGAAAAGGTTTGCACATTGACCCAGTGATGTGACACTACTAAAAGGGTCTGTGAAACCGAGATTCATTTGGGTTCGGGGGCTTGATTATACGGAGGAAAGGTGTTAGGCACCCCCTGACATCTATGTTGCCACGGTGACCGCCACTTTTTAAGAAACTATTATATTAATGTGTGTGTGTGTGGATCAATGTGAAATTTATTTGGAAGTAGTGCTATGCCTCGTTCGTACCTATATACACAAGATTTGAATTTATATAAAAATTTAGTTTTAAACAAGATATAGCAATGAAGTTTTGTAAAAGAGGTTTTTCAAACCCTGTGCTCAATAGTAATTGAGGCCTTTGATACTTCCATTTTATTATTAAGTGTTCGGCTTGTTTGCTTTTATTTTTGAGATGCGAGGCATCTTCGAGAAAATAATTTACAGCAGTGCCGAACTCCTAATGGGCATGACAACCATCTAAGGAAATTCGTATACTGTAAATAATGTACAAGCTGCTTACAACTGAAAATGTCCATCACGAGAACCGAATCTAGATTCAGTATACTGAATCTATGATCACATGATTTCTAGGTTCACATGATACCTCAATTTATATGAAAAACAGTAAGTAGTTATATATATAAAAGCTGTAAATATATATATACAGACATGATCAACCACCACGAAGCAACTCCATGGGGGATCGGAAATGTAAATATATAAAAGCGGTATATATATATATATATATATATATATATATTTATATGGACATGATCAACCACCATGAAGTGACTCCACGGGGGATCGAAAAAAAGTAAATAAAGCAGTAAATGCGATCAACTGCCACGAAGTAAACTCCAGGCGGGACTAAATGTAAATAAACCAATAAAGACGATCAAGCGCCACGTAAGTAAACTCCAAAGGACTAAATGTAAATAAAGCATTAAAAGGCCTCAAGTAAATGATGAAATGTATATATATATATATATATATATATATATATATATATATATATATATAAAAGCGATAAATATAGGATATAAAATCCGGGCTCATCGAGGATATGTCTCGACAACAATTATATATATATATATATATATATATATATATATATATATATAAAAGAAGTAAACACTAGGATATAAAATCCACGCTCATTAGATATGTCGAAAACAATTATATATATATATATATATATATATATATATATATATATATATAAGCAAGTAAACGCATTAGACATAAGTCTAAGCTCAATCGAGACATAACTCGACAATGTTAGTCCATATATAAATATATACATATATAAGTATATATACAGACTTAAATGAAAACCACGGACCGAAGTCCGGGCATACACACACAACACGACTCTCAATGTGTAGAATAGTGTATGTAAAGATGAAGAAAAAGGCTTTATAGAGTGTGAGAATGCTTACAATGGACTGCCAATACAGGCTTCTATGACTCTAGATGGATAAACACTCAGCTCCCGCTAGTAAAAATAATGCTATACGTGAGCTAACAGATGTTTAAAATGAGAAAACACTCAATATAGGGTGTGTACAGAGCAAATTGGACAGGGCTTCCTCGCCTCTCTTTTTTCTCAAATGGTTGCATCTGTGGCTACCGCAGTTACACCTGTGGCTGCTGCAGATGCACCTGCGGCTACCCGGGGTGCCCCGGGTTCCACTGGTCTCGTCGTCTCAAAGTCCGTGCACTCGTGCACTATAATGTCCGCTAGAACTTGCAGAACTTCAATCCGAGCATCCGAACAAGGTATATAAGACCTTCTTTGGACCGATTGTGTTGAGGGTTACGTAATGACATGGGATTAGAGGTTTTACAAGTCAGGAAGAGGGGACCATGCCCATGGTCTTCAAGCTTCAAATTCTATCTGGTGTGCTGCCACGCGTAATAGTCACTCAGAATTGGAACTCCTTGGTTCTTGTAGGACATTGTTGTATATATGTATATATGAAGTGTTGAGACGACGCGCAGGTGTTGAGGTGGCAAGATGACATTTGACTCCTCACCGGGGTTATCTCTGGTTTGAGTTGGAAGCAGACGTTGCTCAGGGTTACATCTGAGATTGGACTCCTGCAGGTGTTTGAATGCCGCAAGGTCATCTGTAAGTGTGCCTGTCTGCCCGATGTTAGCTTCGGGTCTGAGGTATGAGTGCCTCGGCAGGAGGTCTGAGATTGAAGCTGATATCATGCATTTGAAACAAGCATTTCCGGGGTTATCGTCGGAACTACAACGACATTCCTTGGGTTTATCTCCAAGGACAAAACTCGGGGTTATCTCTGAGGTTGGAAAAGATACTCCCGGTGTCTGTTCCGGGGTTAAGACTGAACTTCCAGTAGTATCCGAAATGAATGTGAGCTGTCTTCCAGGGTTATCTCTGAAAGACAAATTTGCCCTCCTGAAATGTTAGTAACAGGTGTACAGAAAATTTCAAGTGTCTACAGATGCCCCTTGTGAGACCCCAAATTTTATAAATAAAGATTTAAATTTCTCGAAATATTTTTTTGAATATTATGGTGTGGATTTGATATAATGTTATAGTTGTGGGTAATATTTATAAATTTTGCAAAGTACGCAAGTTGTTATATAATATTCGTTGTATAATACTCGATTGGTCGGGGAATATTTGTTTTAACAGAGAATATTCGTACGACGACACAATCATTGGTGGACCCCATAACAGAATTATTGTCGGATTGAGAAAACGACAAAAATATTTTTATGAAAATAACGGCGAAAGTTTTACAGTTAAAACTGTTGAACTACTTGGTAGTAAAAAAATGCGATGTCTGGCGTGGTTGCATAGTAGAACACGGTATTGATTATTGATGCTTACGTGAGAAGTCACTCAGTTTTGTTCAATTATTGCTTCAGTAATTGTTGCATAGTATCTCACGTTATTTGATTCAATTATTGTCGATATTTTATATATTATTAAATCAATAATTGAGATGACAGAGTTATTAATATTATTATTTGCAATATTAACGATGTCTAGAAGTTCTGCCAAGGAGAGGTTTGGTCACATAATTGCGCGCCAATAGGGAACGACCTGGTCACCTATTTGAAATCCTTATTGGAAAGCCCCCTCTTTCCTGGGAACGACTTGGTCGATTAATATTGTGAATTATAATAATGATGATAAATATTGTTAAATATATTGAGGTATCTTTTATGAAGTCACGGAAGTTTATATATATATATATTATATAAAAATTTTGTTTTATTAGTATTATTAATGTAATAAAAGCAGAAAACTTTTTATATAAAATGAGAATACTTTTATAAAGTTATTTGTTTTATTAGACTATAAATAGAATATATTATAGTCTATTATGCAAAGTGTTTTGCATAGTAAAATCTTTTTATATAAAATGAATACTTTTATAAAGTTATTTGTTTTATTAGATAATAATTAGAATATATTATATTTTATTATGCATAGTGTTTGCATAGTGCTTGCATAGTGTTTGTATAGTAAAATCTTTTTATATAAAATAGAATACTTTTATAAAGTTATTTTTTTATTAGACTATAAATAGAATATATTATATTTTATTTAAAAGATTTTGTTTTATTAGAATATTTTATTAATCTTGCATAGTAAATTAATATGGATAGATTCGTTTTAAAAGTAAATCAATCTGGACCGTTTCATAAATTAGTTACTATTAGGTCCATTCTCCTATAAATAGAAGCTCATTCCTTCATTATTTCTTATTTAATTCTTTGAAACTCTGAGAGAGAAACTATAGAGAGAAAGAAGAAAAGTATTCGCTACTTCACTACTCCTATATCCGGTTTCTTCTAAGGTAAGAGATATTATTTGTTGTACTCGTAAGGGGTATTATTTCTTTTGTATTCATGAAGAGAACTTTTGTTATTCCATTTTTATTATTACATTGGAATAACTTGTATCATGTGACTACCCTATACTTGGTGAAATTCTTACATTATTCCATTCTTTATTATTATGTTGGAATAACTTTGCTCTACATGCTAAATACTGCATACTTGGTGAAATTCTTTCATTATTCCATTCTTTATTATTATGTTGGAATAACTTGTATATGTAATAATCTTTGCATACATGGTGAAATTCTTCTCATTATTCCATTCTTTATTATTATGTTGGAATAACTTTGTATATCAAATACTGCATACATGGTGAAATTATTACATTATTCCATTCTTTATTATTATGTTGGAATAACTTTGTATAAGCAAGCACCGCATACATGGTGAAATTCTTACATTATTCAATTCTTTATTATTACATTGGAATATCCACTGTCTGTGTATATTATTACATGACTGGTTCCATTATTTATTATTACATTGGAATAACCTATCATGTGAGTCTATCGCATACGGTGAAGACTTTTGTTATTTCATTCTTTATTATTACATTGGAATATCACATGCATGCGTGCTTACGCATGACCTAGTTCCATTATTTATTATTACATTGGAATAACACATGCATGCGGTTTATCGCGTGCATGGTGAATTCTTCTGTTATTCCATTCTTTATTATTCTGTTGGAATAACCTATCTATGTGGATTACCACATGCATGGTGAATGACCCTTCGTATTCATTTCTTATTAAATTGTGAAAATGATCTGTCTACATGGATTACTGCATGGCAGGCAAAAATCCATTTGCAGTTTCATATATTCTGTTATAATCAGTTGGTTAAAGCTTTGACTTCTATACTCCATGAAATTAGTGGCATATCCTTGATATTTGCGCTTCATCCAGTATCTTTTCATGGAAATATTCTTCTGAGATTCTTGAATTTTACTTTATAAAGCAGTATCATGTTGACAATTTAGACGTTATTGAATTCTGGATAAATTAATTCTTGAACTTGTTTTATTGGATTCTTATATTGGATTCTTATATCATTGTCATCATCCTCATGCTTATATTATGTTGAAAGTCATCTGTGGCCTATTGTGCATAGATGAACTTGGTATGATTATGACTAGGGATTATTCGGTATAATCATGACAGTAATGTTACAAATGATGTGGTAAAAGTCTTCATTGGCCCGTAGTGCATTGATGGACATATGTTAACATGATCATGACCATTGATGAATACACGAATATCCTTGGCCCGAAGTGCATGGATAATTTGTGGTTGTGATACTAATGAATATCCTTGGCCGTAGTGCAGGGATGATGTGGATTATTTATTAAGCTGAGTCCCAGCGATAAAAGTGATGAAAAACCTGTTAAGTCATAAAAGATAGTAGATTTTATTCTCTACTTGATTCTTTAAATGGATTGCTTGTTCCGCTGCAGTTAAACTTGATGTTTGTTATATTGTATCAGTTTAACACTATTGAATGCTAAGGATAATTTATTCTGAATTATCTTTGTCATAATATTTCTTACTGGGCTAGTTGAGCTCACCCTTTCTTTCACTGTTCTTTTTAGAAAATGAGAACGTAGCTGGGACTAGTCGGGGAACGGAGTGATGGTCCAGATGATAGTATTAGTAGTCCCCACTATTTTGTTAAATAGTATGACAATAAATGTAATGAGGACTTCTTTGAGTGTGGATATTGTCTAGAGGACAATATTCTTATTAAAACTCTCAAATTATGTTTTGTCGTATTTTACACTACAGCTGTATTATTAAGTTGTATTTGTATTCTGTACCATGTATTTGGCGACTTAAGATGGGTGATGGATACCTATTTTGGGGGCGTCACACCCCTCTTTATCATATTCATCCAATGTAAGGCACGGATAGGATAAAGAATCCTAGACACTTGAAATGCAACAAGATAAACATGATGCTATGTGCAGCAATATGATGAAAATGTATGATGTATGATGGAATGATTGCCGGTTAATCCTATTGGGATGGCAATCAATGATGTCTTGGACATGTGATCCAAGTCTTCAAGGATGTTGACGTTGTGGCTATCACCAAAGTCTTGAATCCTAGACACAGACTCCTACTCCATAGAGGTGCCTCTTGTGTACAAGAGATCTGTAGGGATAAAGCTTTATCTATTTGAGGATGTGTATAACATATTCCATCATCGGTCCTCTCCGATGAGGATGGTCTTCTCTGGCTTGTATCACCAGCATATACCACGGTCTTGTTGGATTTAATGCCAACAGTATGTATTGTCAAGGTTGCCTGACCTTCGCTGATGTGTATCACTGGATAGATCCCTGTTGGGCAAACTGTCAAGGCTGCTTGACCTTCATTGATGTGTGTATCAATGGTTGCATCACATTGTGACCCTTGCTGGGGAAGGTTGGATAAGTTTGACTTCGATGGGTTTACCTGCCACCGGTTGAGATAACATCAAGGTTGTTTGACCTTCATTGATGTGTATATCAATGGTTAAGAATGAACTGTAACCCCCACCAGGGTTACATGGATGCTTGAAATTGTTGCGTTGTGATTCCCGCCGGGGATACGTTATTAGTTTGCAACTTCGGCGTTGTAACCCCTGCCGGGGATACGTCATTATTTCATAACTTCAGCATTGTAACCCCCGCCGAGGATATGTCATTATTTCATAACTTTGGCGTTGTAACCCCCACCGGGGATACGTCATTAATTCATAACTTCGGCGTTGTAACCCCCGCCGGGGATACATCTTAGGGTTGTGACCCTGCACTGACGGCATCAGACCTTTGTGAGGTATTATCGAGCATGATTTGTAAAAGCTGAGGCTACTGGTATAGTATACCTTGTATGCAGGCGAATACCAATGAGTTAGATGTGGCGCCAAAGTTTGGTCCATGAAAACCAGGATTCCAGGCTATTCTGCTCAATTGCGTAGCATTTTTATTCTTGATTTGGTCTTTTCAGCTTGCGAGACCTCCTTTACAACTCTAACTGGATCGAGCCGGAGGTGTGGGACCCATGTAAGGGTGCCGCAAGTACACTGCGATGGCCGTAGGTGGACTGCTGACCAACCGTGGCTATGTAAAGCTGCGCAGTTGCTTTCATAAGTCATTTTCAAAGTCGCACGACTCAGAAATCGAGAGCTCTTCTTCGCACTTCTTTGAATTGAGGCAACTTTTTGCATATTCTGCCACCGTACAAGTGTTCTTCATTGTCCTGGTAACATATGCATGTATTTTTTTCCAATTTCTATCCGTTGGAAAATGACTTATCACATGAAATGCACTTAGACACAGTAGTGAATATGCATACTGATATGACTTTATAAAAAATATTCGACACAGTAAATGTTAGTATTAAACCAATATGAACATAATGATGTAAAATTTTTTTGACTTTTGAAATAGTCAAATTGGCACCTTTTACTGTCATTTCTTATCGTATTTTGAGGACAAATGAGTAAAGGTGGAAAATTAAAATAACCCTGGTAATTAGACTACACTTACGGATTTTTTACTATGATATATTAATGCATGTAGGATGTATATGACTGTTGGTAGGTGTGCTACTGAATGGCCACCTAGTCATGCCTATGTGCATGTGGATAGTCCCATTTACAAAGGGACTATGGCAAAATTTTCAAAAATGTAGACATTGGGTAGTCATGCATTTTTAACTCTACTATAGATGTATGTTAAAACAATGCATGCATGCATGTAATCATAAAAATGTATTTTGAAAAGCTCTAGGTAAGAATTTACCACACCCTTTCTGAGGTGATTTGGAGACTTGTTGTCTAGATATTATGGATCTGGATCAGCCGAGTAGTTCCCGCAAGACTACTTCTGGTGTACGGAGGAAGGCTTCTGAAGTAACTCGACCCCATTCTGTTAGACAGCCTCGTCGTTTGGTGGAGGCAGTGATACATCCTATTCGAGTTGAAGTGTCGGATGTCGAGGGCGAGGAGGAGGATGTACCGGTTGAGGTTCCTGCTCCTGCTGCACGTGTTCCCCGTAGGGATTTTCTAGGTATTCAAGTGGCGAACCCAGATCTTCTGGGTGACTTGAGTCGGCATCCTTCAGTCTACCTAAACGCAAACGAGGTATAAAGTTAGATCTTAATCTTCCTTATTTCCTATTGATGAGGAGTAAAGGGTTCTAATGTTGATCTACGTTTGATTTAGGTTCCCGGCTTTACACATCCTTGAGGGAACTAGTTCAACATCCACCCTATGTATCAGGCTTTGCACGATGACTATAGAGAGATTGTACATGGGTGGGGATTCGGAATGTTCTTTTCCATTCTTCCCCGTTGTTGCCCTTGAGGTTACCTTAGGGCATTGTCTGAGCGGTGGTTTCATCAGACTCATTCACTCCATTTGCTGGACTGTGATGTGATGATGACACCGATGGATTGGCAATTTATCATAGGTAGGGAGTTTGGAGGGGATCCAGTGCCTTGTACAGCGGATATTACCTCTACTGCCATTAGATCCTTGTTGGGAGTTCTAGCAGAGGCGCTCGGGCGGGAACCATTCGTCATGTGTCGTTTGAGCGTGAATCTTTATGAGCGGCTATTGAGTGAGCCTATACCCGATGATGTGAGAGTCAGGGATCACATTCTTCGGCGATTGTTCCTGATGATCATTAGGGGCTGCTTCATAGTAGATAACTCTTCTACGGCGTCCTTCACTTTGATCAGTGCCACTCGACACGTGGACCGTATAGGAGACTATGATTAGGGTTCCTACACCTTTGCCTTCTTCCTTAGGGGAATGCACATGTGATCGTAGGGTTTGATCGAGGCTTGGTTAGGATTCTACCCATTTCTGTTGGTGAGTATTTCTCTTATCTTTTCCCATGTACAGGTTAAGAGCGTTGATTGATAGCAGATGTTTGCCTTTGTGTCGGTAGTTTTGGGCCTATGAGAGGCTTCCATGTCTACATCCACGAGGACGGAGATGGCATCATTCCATACTGACGGAGGTCCCTAATGCTCAGGGTTTCACTCATTGCCGCCTACAGCTGGAGTTGTTGACAGCGGATGGTATCACATGGGTTCCCTATTCTGGGGAGCACTTGAGTGTTGAATTTGAGGATGGGTACCCGACTGGAGTTGAGTACGTTATTTCCACCCATAGGATTCCTCTCTTCACAGATGGAGGATGAGAGCTCTATTTAGGAGAACGTGCTATCAGAAGCACTACAGGAGAGATTCGCATGTCGATCTTGCCTCTTGCCAGGCGTTATTGGCCTATTTTGTAGTCACCCGTCATTGATATCCCATTGTTGGGGGTTGACAGTTTTACATTATCAGAGGGTCCTTGCACTCAGGAGATGTTCCAGCATTGGTGGTTCCCTCGTACCATTGGAGCTCAGACCCACGCCACACAATATATGGGGGATATGGTTCTAGGATCCGTGATGATGACGGATTGGATAGCCTGTGTCAGAGATCCGACTCATGTGACACCTGATTGATGATTTGACGGCGGTTGGGATAGGGCACATTTCTTTATCCGGCATTTGGGTAGAGATCCTTCAGAGGTAGACACTTTTGATCCTTCCAGCTCTGGCTCTGGCCCCTCAGGTGACCCATATGGCTTTGCCGGTGATGATCCTCCCTTGTATAGGCCTGACATCCCTGTAGATATTGATCAAGTGACTCAGGAGGAATTACATCAGGCGGACAAGATTGATGATGTAGACATCGATACCATTGACTTCTTCTAATGTATATTTCTCGTTATCTCTTTTAATAGGCCTTTGTTAGATGTTGGGTAGCTTCACCCCATTTCCCTATATTTTAGCTGTACAGAGATGTATTAGATGATGATATACTTAGGAATGTATATACAGTTTTCCATTCCCTATATCATATTGCCATCTATTATATTATGCATGTTATTATGTTATGCATATGTATGTATGTCCGAGATACTCAAAGATTGACCCTGGATGGTCTTATGACATTGTCCGCATCTGGATGTCTTCTTGACGATTAGCTAGTCAGATTGATCATACCCCACCATTTTTGGTGGCATCCGTATACTTTCATGGTATGATAGCATATCACCACGAGACGGGGTGTTGTCAGAGATGATTTGTTGCGCACACACTATGACCTTCTTGATGTTTCAGGTTCCCACAGGGTTCATAGAGGGTATGCTAGAGCACTGGGTATCAGAAAGATAGGTTTTCTGATTCGGGACCCAGGAGTTGACTCCTACTATGGAGGAGTATGCACGGTTGATGATGCTGTCGTTGGACAGACCTTGCGTACACATGGCGATCGGAGACATGAGTAGGCAGTTCATGACCCTCACCGGATTGAGGCGCAGAGTGGTGCAGGATGAGATTACATCTGGCCACGTGATATCCCAGCATTTTTTGTTTGACAGATTTGGCTCTAAGGATAGTTATGTACGGTATTCCAGGGATTTTACCACGCCAGAGGATCATTGGCGTTTGGCCAGAGTGGATGTACTGCTACTGTGCGTATTGTCATACGTCTATATGCCACGGTACATGGATGAGTTGGACATTGGCGTCATTATGGCAGTGAGAGCTCTCAGGGAGGGTCACACCATCATACCGATGATTATGGCACAGACTATGAGGTCGGCCACATATTGTTGCACTTATCTGGTAGGAGTGTTCACAGGCAGCTCGGTCATGCTGTACGTGTGGTTTATGTCACACTTGAGACCGATTGGCACATTCAGACAACATGGGTATTGTTTCACCCATGATATAGCCATGTCGTACTTCTTTTAGCCTGTGGAGTGTACAGATGCTGCATCTTGGTCAGCTTTCCTGGCAGGGATCGGAGATCCATTTTCTATATTGCCGTGTACAGGGCTTAGTTCACCCTACAGCTTCATTACTCATGCTCCTGGCATGGATTATCTTCCTCTAGCTGGTTTGGGAGGGATGATCACCTACCACCCACTGGCTGTGATGTGTCAGTTTGATCAGTTTCAGAATTTCCATCCGTATGAGGGGGCATCGAGTCAGCGCTTCGCTTTTCGCCACTTATCATTAGCGGACAGATCCAGGTTGTATGCCTGTTGGGATCAGCGAGAGCTAGCTGAGTTTTCTGTCAGTCATTCGGGTTATTCTGTAGAGTATTCAACATGGATGGAGAAAGAGACTGCATCGACTATGGTAGTATCCATAGTGCATGATATTGATTCCAACGATGAGGAGCCTATAGAGGAGGCTGACATTCCCATTGAAGAGGACTTGACTGCCGGGTTGCCAGCATTTGTGATGGATTCTCCCACTCCGAGTGCCACTGTTACTCAGTACCCAGCACAGTATTTGGAGCAGAGCCTACATCTGATGACCTATGAGAGAGATCAAGCTAGGGCCTCGATGTTGACAGCTCTTGATGGGGGAGACGCCTCTCTATTAGAGAGGGATAAGGCTAGATCAGCCAGGGATGCATTGATTATGGAGCGGGATGCCGCCTTATCTGCTAGGGATGTGGCCATTACAGACAGTACTTCAGTTAGATCCCATACGACTGACATCCTTGCTGATATGAGTGCATACATTGATGAGCATCATGTCACCATGCAGTTAGCCTTAGATTTGCTAGCTCATGTAGATACCATTGGACAGGAGCTTGCAGCTTTACCTCCGTCTTTAGAGAGGGATACTATGTTATATCTGATAGTTCGCATACACACATATCCGTAGATTTCTTTGTATTTTCCTGCACAGACTAGCTTAGCTATTTTGTCATGTACAGTACAGATTGTATATATCAAACAATATTATATATGGCAGAGAAATATATTTGGATTTAATTCCCTTTCAGTTGTGCCTTGATACTTGCTTGATATTTGCCTATTTCTTCAGGGCTTGTGATCTTAATGCATTCTGAACTTATCCTTGATATGTGGACATTGAGCCATCACAGGATCTCTTAGAACTGATCATTGATCTGTATGTATCCCTACCATCTTTGGGCATCTTGGGACCGATTTTTGTATGGAAAGGTGGAGAGGAGTGTGGCTTTTACTCTCAGAGATTGACCGCACCACAGATGGTCACCCGTACTTCTATTTGTTAGAAGCCTAGTTGATTCCATCTCTTATGGATTGGTGTTGCTCTTTGAGGCACAACCGAAGCTTAGATGGTCACCGAATCTCCTATTTGTGAGGAGAGGTTGGATAATTCCATCCCTTTGGTCTAAAGCCAATGCAATGTGGTGAATTGAAGGTTTATCCCAATACTGTGTGACAAGCATTTTTGTTCTGAAAGGGGGTTAGACTGAACCATAAATGGCTGCCTATGTACTCCTATTGAAGAGGAGATCTGGTCTGCGTAGTTCGAACCTGGTGTAAGAGGTTCAACGCTGAATGTGAAAGGCAGATGGGTGTAAAAGATTTATTGATGAAGAAGGGTATAGAAGTATTTTTGTGGTTTTTGTTTTTGTAGGGAAAGGGTAGAAATGTTTTTGTTGTTTTTTGTTTATTGCAAACGGGCCATATAGAATATGGTTGCCTAAGTACTCCCGTGTATCAGGGAGATCAGATCGATGTAGTTTTCCCCTTAGGACGAATTACAGCTAAAGAGAAGTGTGAATCCCATGTGCAGGCTATACCGCGGGGAAAAGAAAGTTTGATCCCATGATTGGGACAAACTGCAAGCGTAGAAAAAGTTTGATCCCGCCTTCAGGATAAACTGCAAACGTAGAAAAGTTTAATCCCATCTTTAGGATAAACTGCATGTGTGAAAGGTTCAATCCCATTTTCAGGATAATCAAAATTGTATGAACTATTTGAAATGAGTTGAAACCAGGCTACTGGTTTGAAGTGTATGTTTCCCTGAGGGGAAGAAGAGTTTGTAAAAGAAAGGGTTAAAAAACCAGAATGACTGGTGATTGGATGATCTATACCAGGATGTTTGCTTGATGATATCCTCAGACATAGTACTGTTTCACGGTGTTCGAGTTGATAAGCTGTGGAAATTCATCGCCATCCATTTCCTGTAGTCTGAGAGCACCTCTTGTTAATACCTCCTTGACAACAAACGGGCCTTCCCAGTTAGGAATGAATTTTTCCTTAGATTGATCTTGGTTTTCAATGATCTTCTTCAAAACCAAGTCATGTTGTTTTTTGTCAGTAAATGGAGGACTTTTTCGTTGTAAGATAAATGCGATCCTTTGGCGATATAATCGACCATGAAAGATAGCGCATGGTTCGCCTTTCGCCTATTAGAGACAATTGGTGATACTGTCTTGTACCCATTGGTCTTCATCCAACTGAGCATCCATCAACACTCTGAGGGATTCCATTTCCACCTCTATGGGGAGCACTACTTCCATCCCATAGGCTAATGAGTAGGGGGTTGCCCCAGTGGAAGTACACATGGAAGTTCTGTAGGCTAATAAAGTCAGAGGCAAGAGGTCAGGCCATCCTTTGTGATTGGCGGACAGTTTCTGCATGATCTTCTTGATATTATTATTAGCCGCTTCAACAGTACCATTCATCTTTGGACGGTAGATGACAAAATTAAGGTGTTTGATGTGAAATTTACTGCATAACTCCTCCACCATTTGTTGTTGAGGTTCTTAGCATTGTCTGACACAATGACCTCTGGTTGTCCATATCGACAGATGATATTATTTCTGATGAAAGCAATGATGACTTCTTTGGTAACCCTAGGGAAGGAGGCTGCTTCTACCCACTTGGTGAAGTATTCGATCATGGTGAATATGAATCGATGTCCATTACTGGCTTTGGGCTCGATGGGCCCGATCACATGCATTCCCCACATTGAGAAGGGCCATGGCGAACTCATATTGTGGAGTTCCCTTGGAGGGGCGTGGATAGCATTCCCATGAATTTGACATTGATAGAACCTCTTGATGTGATCATCACAGTCAGCTTTGAGTGTAAGCCAATAATGTCCTGTTCTGAGGATCTTCTTGATAAGTAGGGGTCCGCTCATGTGTGGGCCACATACTCGACAATGGATCTCATCCGTGAGCCTTTGAGCTTGGTCTTTATCCAGACATCTGAGGAGACCTAATCCTGCATCTCTTTTGTAAAGGGCATCTCCGCTCAGGTAGAATTTTATAGCAAGTTGATGGATCCGCCTCTTCTCAGTCAGGCTCGCCTTAGCGGGTGTAGATCCATCTCACAGATACTCCTTGATATGCTGATACCAAGGGTTTTGGATGGGAGGTAGCTCATCTGATACATCTCCAACATAGTTCCCATAATCTGGGGCCTTTTGCAGGGCAAATGTGATGCTTGACATGTTTTCCATGTCAGGTATGTGAATCAAGGAGGCCAACGTTGCTAATGCATCCGTAAATTCATTCCTATTACGAGGAACGTGTAGAAAGGAGATTTCTTCGAACTCCAAAGCCATCTATAAAACTTGCCGATGGTAAGGCAGCAAATGTAATTCCTTGGTTTGATAGATTCCTGTGGATTGTTTAATTACCAATCCGGAATCCCCAAAGACAGTTAACCGCCTGATGCCCATTGAACGAGCAAGTTTTAGCCCCATGATACAGCCTTAATACTCAGCTGTGTTGTTGGTGCTGACAAACTGCAATTTAACGCATGACGGATATCGCTCCCCCAGCATGGGATACTAGAACTGCTCCAGCTCTAGAGCCTTCCGTGTTAACAGCTCCATCAAAATACATTTTCCATGTGTGGCATGCATCATACTGATGGTATTGCTAAACTGCCATTGCCCCTTCACCGGAGAAGTATGTTTCTAAGGGTTTTTAATCCCCTGTAGGTGTGATGGCCAGTTGATCCGCAATTCCTTGACCTTCGACAAACTTTTGCGTCACGTAGACGATGTCAAATTACTTTAGGATCAAGCGCCATCCGACGATACCAATAATTCGAGATGGGCTTATCGAACACGATTGAGAGGATCCACGCGGGATATGAGATGGGTTGTGTGACCATGGAGGTAATGCTGTAACCTCATGGAAGCCCATGCTAAAGCACAACAAGTCTTCTCAATCAGAGTGTACTTGTGTTCACTGCTGCTAAATCTTTTGTTGAGGTAATAAATAACTAGTTCTTGGCCTTTATCATCTTTTTGCCCCAGCATGTAGCGCATGGCATTGTCATTAATGGACAGGTACATGAATAGGGGAACATCATCCCTGGGTGGTACCAAAACAGGAGCGTTAACCAGCTGCCTTTTAATGGTAAGGAATGTGAGACCCCAGATTTTATCAATAAAGATTTAAATTTTGTCGAAATAATTTTTAATATTATGGTGTGAATTTGAGATAATATTATAGTTGTGGGTAGTATTTATAAATTTTGCAAAGTATGCAAGTGGTTATATTATATTCGATTGGTCGGGGAATATTCGGTTTAGCAGGGAATATTCGTACAACGACTCAATCATTGGTGGACCCCACAACAGAATTATTGTCGGATTGAGAAAATGACAAAAATATTTTATTGAAATAACGGCGAAAGTTTTACCGTTGATACTGTTGAACTACTCGGTAGTAAAAGTACAGTAATACGTGTGGTTGCATAGTAGCACACGGTATTGATTATTGATGCTTATGTGAGAAGTCACTCAGTTTGATTCCATTATTGTCGATTAATAATATGAATTATTATAGCGATAATGACGTTTTGTTTTATTCGTATTATTAACGTAATAAAAGCGAAACATCTTTTTTATATAAAATGAATACTTTATTAAAGTTATTCTATAAATAGAATATATTATATTTTATTATGCATAGTGTTGCATAGTGTTTTGCATAGTGTTTTGCATAGTGTTGCATAGTGTTTGCATAGTAAAATGTTTTTATATAAATAGAATATATGATATTTTATTTAAAAGATTTTGCTTTAAATATGGATCGTTAGATTAAAGTAAATCAATCTGGACCGTTCATGGATTAATTACTATGCATTCTATTTTCCTATAAATAGAAGCTCATTCCTTCATTATTTTCTTACGAATTCACTGAAACTCTAGAGAGAGAAACTATAGAGAGAAAGAAGAAAAGTATTCTGCTACTTCACTTTGCCAATATTCAGTTCTTCTAAGGTAAGGGATATTATTTGTTTAATTCGTAAGGGGTGTTATTCTTTCTTATTCATGAAGAGAACTTCGTTATTCCATTCATTATTATTACATTGGAATAACTTTGTAAAAGTGGCATACCCTATACATAACCTTTGTACACTGCAGATACCCTATACTTGGTGAAATCCTTATATTATTCCATTCTTATTTATTACATTGGAATAACTCAGTGTTCACGCTGTGAATCCCTATACTTGGTGATCTTCTTACGTTATTCCATTCTTTATTATTACATTGGAATATCCATGTTCGTGTGTTTTACACGGACACGGGTTCCATTGTTTATTATTCGCATTTATTATTACATTTGGAATATCACATGTCTGTGTGTTTTACAGGACTGGTTCCATTGTTAATTATTCAAAGCATTTATTATACGTTAGATCATCATGCTTGTGAATTTCACACGACTGGTTCCGTTATTATTATTCTATTGGAATAACTTTGTCATCATGCAATCACCGCATGCATGGTGATTTCTTTTATTATTCCATTCTTTATTATACCCGGTTGGTTAAAACTTTGACTTATACTCCATGAAATTAGTAGAATATCTTTGATATTTGCGTTTCATCCGATATCTTTTCATGGAAATATTCTTCCCGATTATTCTTGAATTTTACTCTACAAAACAAGTATCATGTTGACAATTTGGACGTTAATAATTCCCGGATTAAATAATTCTTGAACTTGTTTTATTGAATTATTATGTCATTGTCATCATCCTCATGTTATATTATGTTATCTTTGGCTTACGTGCATAGATGAACTTAGTATGATTATGACCGAGGATCATTCGGTATAATCATGGCTTGATATAAATGATGTGATAAAAGTCCTCGATGAGCTCTGTAATGCGTTGATGGATAGTTTTTGGTATGATTATGACGGGGGTGATTCGGTATAGTCATGACCATTGATGATTTAATGAAAATTCTTGGACCGTGGTACGGTATGATTAGATGTGGTGGAATATTTATTAAAGTTTGAGTCTAAGCTTATAATGATGATGAAAAACCTTTTAAATCATAAAAGATAGTAGACTTTATTTTCTACTTGACTCTTTTAATGGATTGCATATTCCACCGCAGATTAAAGCTGGTTGTCTATTGTATTTTATCAGTTTAACACTGTTGAAGGCTAATGATAATTTATTCTACATTATCTTAGTCATAATATTTCTTATTGGGCTAGTTGAGCTCACCCTTTCTTTCTTTATTCTCTTGAAATGAGAATATAATTTGGGACAGTCGGGGAGCGGAGTAATGGTCCGAGAGGATAGCATTAGTTGTCCTCACTATTTCGTGAAATAGTGTGATAATAATTGTAATGAGGACTCCTTGAGTATGGATATTGTCTAAATGACAATATTCCTATTAGAACTCTCAGTTTATGTATTGTCGTATGTTACATGACAGATGTATAATTAAGTTTGTATTTGAATTTATGTACCATGTAAGTGGCGACCCAAGATGGGTGACGTATACCTAATTTTAGGGGCGTCACAGTTGGTATCAGAGCTTAGGGATATGATCACGGCTAAGATGTGAGATAAGAACTAGGAGGGAGAGGCGGGAATTCCTTCACTAGTATGACCTACCTAAATTTATTTGGTATTTAATTGGTGAATACGTCGAGTATAGGGATAATATGTGATATGTTAATTAACCCTTGTTTTGTGGCGGTGTTTGAGAATGACATCCGAAAATCTTTGAGATAAGCAATGAAGCACATGAGAGTGTTGATTCAAATTTCAAACAAAAGGTAACGACCAACAACACGATAATAATCATCTTTGGTGGCAACGATTATCGTAACAATGATAACCATCGTGGGGAAATTATCATGCTAAGAATGGTAACCACTTGATTGGTAATCATGGCAAAGATAATAGAAGTGAAAATTGCAAGAAGAGAAGGTCATTTAGCTCAATTTTGTTGTGCACCAAAGTCAAGTCTAGCTGGGATGGTGGCACCAAAGGTGGATATGGACAAAACAAAGTCGTTGGTTTTAGGAAGTGCATTTTCATGACTTCTCAAAAAGCGTAGTAAACCGAACGAAGTTAGCACGAGTTAGTTAATTATAAATCATGAAGTCTATACCTTATAAGATCCGGTTCTACCCATTATTTTATCTCTCTTCTTACTTGCGTTCAACGTTTAAATTTGACTCAGGAGAAGTTAGACTTTGACTTATTGGTTGAAACTTCGTTAGTAGGACCTTAAATTCGTTCGCTTACTAATTTTAAATCTTGTTTGATTCAAATAAACACTTTCACGTTATACATCAATCTTATCCTTTTGAAAATACTTGCCTTTGATGTGAGTTTAGGAATCAATTGGTTAACTACTCATCATGCTTTTCGTAAGGTTGTTAGCTTTTATATTCATAACCAACTTTGTTAATGCGAATTCAAGTAACCAAACTACTAAAGTCAATTATTGTCATATCAAGCCATAAGTAAAGAGCCCCGAACCTTTTGTTGTTGACTTCCTTGTGTGGAATGCACTTGAAGCCAAAGCTTCACATGGCGACATCGTGAATGAAGATGGCAAGTTTATAAGTATCATTGTGAGGTGCTATCTAGGTTAAGGGATAGAAGTCACAGTTGGTATCAATGTGACGTATTATCCAAGTCTTGGATGAGAGTCACAGTTTTGAATGATATTTCTATTATTAATAAATTTCCTGGTGTATTCTTGAAGACTTCTTAGCCTACTTAGAGTGTGAAATCGAATTTTGTATTGACCCCAGTACAAAAACCCAATTCTTAAACCCTCAAATATTTCTTCAACTAAAAGGATCTGTTTACGTGGATTATGATGAAAGTCATAATAAAAGCATTGGACTAATGAAAATCATGGGTATACGTGGTATTAGTAAGTGTTATGATGAGTTATGTTGGTTAGTATGTGAAAACATGAAAGTTTCTTAAAAATCACAAGGAGTTAAAAACCGATTTTGGTGAAAACGTAACATGAAATTCAATTGACCAAATCTCCTATTATTTTTGAATTTTTGAGTGTGGTTAAGTCCTAGAGTTAGATCTATGAGTTACCTAACTAATCCAAGTAGAATCAATGAAAAATGTGTTGTAGATTTTCGTGTGGATTGATTTTAGCAAAGGAGTGCAAAGCTGCAAAACAAGAAAAAAGCTGCTGCCATGATTTTAGAGGGCTGTTTCGGCCACTTAAACTATGAGAAAAATTCTGGCCTTTTGGGAAATGAAAGTATATGGTATAAAGTACCTCCTGTCCAAAAATGAGCTCATTCGACTTAAAATGAGCAAGTTATGACTATTTCAATATTTAGGTTTTTAAATTGAAAACGCTATAACCGGGAGTTCTATAACTCAGGATGACCATGAAATTTAAAGCGGAGGCTCACATTAACATGTTTGGGAATTTTTGGAGTTAAACTTGAGGTAGCTAATTTCTTAAGGAAATAATTAGAAATTGATTTTTGAAAATAGTAAATGAATTTTAAAATTTCGAGAAAAATATATTTTTATTATGGGACTATATTATACTAAATCCTCGAAAAGAAATATTTTTGGGATTGATTTGGTATTTTTATGAAAATAGTTTAGTTACGAACATATGAGTTAAATATGTTATGTGAAGTAACAAAGTTGAAAATAGGATTTTATGGCTAGAGAATCCTATATAGAGTATATGCATATTTTTTGATGAGGGATTTGATCATTGGTGATGATATCTTATGAGTATGGCATTTTGAATGATTAAATGCATTATATGGTAAAGCGTAAACAATTGAAATAAATTGTTTATAAATTTAAGAAGTGATTAAAATATTGTTATAATATTAATGATATTAGATTATGAGATTATTAAGTGATTGATAACATGGGGATATTCTTGAATTTGGATAAATTATATTATAAATGTTTAATATTTATCCTTTATCTCATTTGATTGATTCTTTATATCATTATCCTCATGCTTATATTATGTTGAAAGTCATCTGTGGCTTCAGTAGTGCATAGATGGACTTGGTATGATTATGACTGTGGATTTTTCGGTATAATCATAATAGTAATTGAAAACACGATTATCTTTGCACGTAGTGCATGGATAATTTGTGGTCGTGATACTAATGAATACACGATTATCTTTGGTAGTAGTGCATGGATAATTTGTGGTCGTGATACTAATGAATACACGATTATCTTTGGTAGTAGTGCATGGATAATTTGTGGTCGTGATACTAATGAATACACGATTATCTTTGCACGTAGTGCATGGATAATTTGTGGTCGTGATACTAATGAATACACAATTATCTTTGGTAGTAGTGCATGGATAATTTGTGGTCGTGATACTAATGAATACACGATTATCTTTGGTAGTAGTGCATGGATAATTCATGGTCGTGATACTAATGAATATCCTTGGCACGTAGTGCGAGGATGATTCGATGATATGGATTAATTATTGAGCTGAGTCTCAGCAATGAAATATTAATTCATGGATGTGGTAAAAGTCATCTTTGGCCGTAGTGCATTGATAGACTTGGTATGATTATGACCAAGGATTATTCGGTATAATCATGACCGTAATTGAAAACACGAATATCCTTGGCCAGTAGTGCATGGATAATTCGTGGTCGTGATACTATTAAGCCGAGTCTCAGCATTATTGGTTTTACAGTTGTATATCTTTGGCCTGTAGTGCAAAGATGAATTGTTAATGAATATCTTTGGCCGGATTGTAAAGATGAATTTAATGTTTTCAACGATAAAGGTATTCAAGGTATCCTCACCTCTTTATCATACGTGCACGTGCAACCCTAATTTCGAGGCAAAATTCCATAAGGAGGGAGATTGTGAGACCCCAGATTTTATCAATAAAGATTTAAATTTTGTCGAAATAATTTTTAATATTATGGTGTGAATTTGAGATAATATTATAGTTGTGGGTAGTATTTATAAATTTTGAAAAGTATGCAAGTGGTTATATTATATTCGATTGGCCTGGGAATATTAGGTTTAGCAGGGAATATTAAATAACAACTACTCAATCATTGGTGGACCCCACAATGTAATTATTGTCGGATTGAGAAAATGACAAAAATATTTTATTAAAATAACGGCGGAAGTTTTCTGGTTGATCTTTGTTGAACTACTCGGTAGTAAAAAGTACGATGAATAATATGTGGTTGCATAGTAGCAAAGATTGATTATTGATGCTTATGTGAGAAGTCACTCGGTTTGATTCCATTATTATTCGATTAATAATATGAATTATTATAATAATAATGACGTTTTGTTTTATTCGTATTATTAACGTAATAAAAGCGAAACATCTTTTTATATAAAAAGCAGAATACTTTATTAAAGTTATTCTATAAATAGAATATATTATATTTTATTATGCATAGTGTTGCATAGTGTTTTGCATAGTGTTGCATAGTGTTTGCATAGTAAAATATTTTATATAAATAGAATATATGATATTTTATTTAAAAGATTTTGCTTTAAATATGGGACCGTCAGATTAAAGTAAATCAATCTGGACCGATTCATGGATTAATTACTATGCATTCTATTTTCCTATAAATAGAAGCTCATTCCTTCATTATTTTCTTACGAATTCATTGAAACTAGAGAGAGAAACTATAGAGAAAAAAGAAAAGTATCCCGCTACTTCACTTTTCCAATATTCGGTTCTTCTAAGGTAAGGGATATTATTTGTTGTACGTAAGGGTGTTATTCTTTCTTATTCATGAAGAGAACTTCATTATTCCATTCATTATTATTACATTGGAATAACTTCGTGTAAAAGTGGAATAACTCAGATACGCGGAATCCCCTATACTTGGTGATCTTCTTTTGTTATTCCATTCTTTATTATTACATTGGAATATCACATACGTGTGTTTTAGGACACCGTACCATTGTTTATTATTCCGCATTTATTATTACATTTGGAATATCACATCGTGTGTTTTTACCGGACTGGTTCCATTGTTTATTATTCAGCATTTATTATTCTGTTGGATCATCACCGCTTGATTGTGAATTTCACGACTGGTTCCGTTATTATTATTCTATTGGAATAACTTATACATGCAATCAAGCACCGCATGCATGGTGATTTCTTTTGTTATTCCATTCTTTATTATACCCAGTTGGTTAAAACTTTGACTTCTATACTCCATGAAATTAGTATAATATCTTTTATATTTGCGTTTTATCCAGTATCTTTTCATGGAAATATTCTTCTGATTATTCTTGAATTTTACTCTACAAAACAGTATCATGTTGACAATTTGGACGTTAATAATTGCTGGATTAAATAATTCTTGAACTTGTTTTATTGAATTATTATGTCATTGTCATCATCCTCATGTTATATTATGTTATCTTTGGCTTACGTGCATAGATGAACTTAGTATGATTATGACCCGGGATCACTCGGTATAATCATGGCTTGATTTAAATGATGTGACAAAAGTCCTCAGTGGCCTGTAATGCCGTGATGGATAGTTTTTGGTATGATTATGACCAGGGGTGATTCGGTATAGTCATGACCATTGATGATTTAATGAAAATTCTTGACCGTGGTACAGGGATGATTAGATGTGGTGGAATATTTATTAAAGCTGAGTCTTAGCTATAAAAGGTGATGAAAAACCTTTTAAATCATAAAAGATAGTAGACTTTATTTTCTACTTGACTCTTTTAATGGATTGCATATTCGCTGCAGTTAAAACTGGTTGTCTATTGTATTTTATCAGTTTAACACTGTTGAAGGCTAATGATAATTTATTCTCGCATTATCTTAGTCATAATATTTCTTCTTGGGCTAGTTGAGCACACCCTTTCTTTTCACCGTTCTCTTGTGAAATGAGAATATAAATTTGGGACGAGTCTGGGAGCGGAGTAATGGTCCAGAGGAAAGCATTAGTAGTCCTAACTATTCTGTGAAATATTGTGATAATAATTGTAATGAGGACTCCTTGAGTATGGATATTGTCTAAATGACAATATTCCTATTAGAACTCTCAGTTTATGTATTGTCGTATGTTACACGACAGATGTATAATTAAGTTTGTATTTGAATTTATGTACCATGTAAGTGGTGACCCAAGATGGGTGACGTATACTTAATTTTGGGGGCGTCACAGGGAAGGCTTTTTGACACTCCTCGTTCCATTTCATGGAGGAGTTCTTCCTTAACAACTTGAAGACGAGCTCACAGGTTGTTGTAAGTTAAGAAATAGACTTGCTAATGAAGTTAATTCTTCCCAAAAATCCCCGTATTTGCTTCTTTGTCTAAGGAATGGGCATTTCCTTGATGGCCTAGATTTTTATAGGATCCAGTTTAATCCCTTTGTGGCTGACTAGGAAACCTAGCAACTTGCCTGACTTAACACCAAAGGCGCACTTGGTTGGATTCAATTTCAAGTTGTACTTACACAACCTGTTGAAAAGCTTTTTGAGATGATCTAAGTGGTCTTCCTCCCTTCGGGACTTGACAATGATGTAATCCACGTAGATTTTTATCTCTTTATGCATTAAATCGTGGAAAAGAGCCATCATAGCTAGCTGATAGGTTACCCCGGCATTGATGAGGCCGAATGACAACTGTCTGTAGCAAAAGGTTCCCCAAGGCGTGATGAAAGCAGTTTTCTCACGGTCTTCCTCAGCGACCATAATCTGATGGTACCCTGCGAAGCAATCCGCAAAGGAGTACATGCCGTATTGAGCAGTATTGTCAATGAGAATGTGGATAAAGGGTATGAGAAAGCTATCTTTAAGGCAAGCTTTGTTCAAATCCCGGTAATCCACGCAAACTCGCACCTTTCCTCTAGATTTAGGCACGGGAACCATGTTGGATATCCACTTTGGATATGTAGACACCATGATAATACTAGCTTGAAATTATTTCACAATTTCTTCTTTTACCTTTAAACTCCACTCAGGTTTCAATCACCTGAGCTTCTGCCTAACTGGCTTGAATCCCTCTTTAATGGGAAGGAGATGAAGAACAATGTCAGTGGATAAACCCACCATGTCTTCATGGGACCATGCAAACACATCCTGAAATTGGGTTAATAGTGCAACCATGTCATTCCGTTGGTTTGGGGTGAGGTCTGAACCAATCTAGATTAGCTTAGGGTTTTCTAAGGTTCCAAGATTGAAAGATGTGGTTTGGTCAAGGTTGGGTTTAGGTTTGTCTGTGACCCATTCCTTAATCTCCTGAGGTGTCTCAATGTCCTCTTGTATTTCCTTCAAGTCTGAGTCCAACTTTGCATCAAAGTTACAATCCTTGTGGAGAAAAGGCACATCATCAGCAAGTACAGGCACATCTAAATTCAGAGTCCTGAAACCAAAATATGCTTTCACTTAATATATGGAACTGTTTAATCATACACAAGCGTTAGCATGTACTGATAAAATAACTGCTAATGCTGTATAGAAAAGCAAGGAATTAAATTTATCTACAGGGCAGAGGGATTTTCTGCCCATTTTACCCTCGTTGACCAATGCATGGATTGCTCCTCCAATTGTCAAGGGCAAAGTCCTGATGGACTGCAGTGATGGAGGGATTGTCATTGTCCTCCTTCTCCTGAATGATAACCATAACATCTAGGCAATCATTGTCTGGGATATATCTGTTTGTATGTTCATCATGAACAATAATGCGTATGCCTGACATCATCAAGGCGATATCATATTTATGTTTTCGCTCCTTTTCTTCCACTGCGGGATCAGGAATAAGCACGTCTTTTGCTTTGATTGGTACTGGTTTGGGAAACAGCATAGCCATAACATGGGTTGACACCTTTATTGGAGACTGTATCAGCTCATGTGGTGCAGATGGAAAAGATCGCCGTGTGGCAGAAGCTTGAGGAACCTGCTTATGCTTATGAGGATTCCTATGACTGGAGCTAGCAGAATAGCCTAGTCTAGCTATCCCAATTTAACTGGACACTTGAATAGGGTGCTTAATACCCTGCTGATTTTTACCAAGCCTTTGTCCAGGCTGATAACCCAATGACATCATTTCTTGAGTGGCCGACATAACCTCAGCTGAAATCTTGGGTATGGGAAGTGATACTCCAATGGGTTGGTATTAAGTGTTACTCACTTCCAAAGTATGAAAACTGGCCGGTTCAACTTCTGAATTGAAGCTGATGAGTGGTAGATCTCCTTGTTCAGGTTATTCCAGCTCAGTGTTGATAGTGACTAGACTGTTGTTGACAATATATTTGAGTTGTTGATGTAGTGTAGAAAGAACAGCTCCAGCCATGTGGATCCATGGTCTCCCCAATAGCAGGTTGTATCCTGAATCTATCTTGAGGACGTGAAAGGATACATTGAATGTATTTGGGTCAATCTCAATTAGTAGCTCAATCTTTCCGACAGAATTTCGTCGGGATCCATCAAAAGCTTTGATAACCGTATGGTTGCTTCAGATCCATTTGAGATTGACATTCATCCTCACCAAGGTGGCATAAGGACAGATGTAGCACCCCCAAATCCGGGTATCTTCCAAACCGACATATGGTGCTGTACGGTACTACCATTCATACATCCATTCAATTGAAAAGCCTCAAAAGAACAAACATCTCTTCTATATATTCAAAGTAATATTTACATTTCCCCTGGTTCTATACCCATTACAAACGTTCTTTGTCATAATATCAATTATATTACAACATTGTACCTATAGTATTACATAGACAGCTTAACGGTCTGCCTTATCCTTTCCTTTATCTTTAATCAATCCTTTAGGACGTTCAGTCTTAGCTGCATTCATATGGGTCAAGCAAGAGTGAGCATAACTAGCTCAGTAAGTATGACAATTTCAATAACAACATGCTTGACACATAATAATCGTATATCTTTAATAACTGAATAATAGTTATGAAGTACTATTTGATAATTCAAAATAACACTTTATCTTCCTTTCAAATTGTTTCACAATGAATAATATCTAGTAAAACATAACTTCGGTCCAAGACCTTGAGTATCTCATTCTTTCTTTGAAAAGGACAACCCAGCACTAAGTTCGTAAGTCCGGTATTACTTACGAGCACTTCTAGGTGATCAGCCTATAGTACTCTATGTTGATCAACATTACATTCATTAAACGTATTTACGTTTAATTTGTGGCAACCTCACGCGCCTGTCGTAAAATGACAAAACATTTGTTTATGATACTCAATCTTCTTTTGAAAACCATATCGAGTAGTTGACAAAAGATAACATCATTTAATAATAGTTGGATAGATTATCAATAATCCACCAAATGTATTAAGTCTAGCCTGAAGAATTAGCTTTAACTTCATCATACATCAATTCATGCATAAGGATACATGAATTACAAAGCTTGTTCAGATTGAACTGAGACAAGGGTTAGAATACTATCCTTCAGCGTCTGTTACGGTATAATTACTTTATGTTTGAATCTTTCAAGTCTCTACAATACTTGATTACATAACACCATACATTAGGTCATATATAATCAAGTATGTATATGCCTATATCTTACCCTTCATCTCAATCTAATCATATATTAGATTTGTTTACTATCAATTCCGGCTTTGTCATTATATTGGCATTCATAGTTGAATAGATTATAATCAACCTTCATGCAATATCCTTAAGGTTTAACAAAGTTTTAACAATGTTACTTCAAGCTCCGTAAGGTAGGTTCACTTTGAATTAATCCCATTCCTTGCTTTGTGCTTATAATTATTCTTTACTATCTTTAATCAAGGGGCTGAGGCGCCGATACAAACTTACATCTTCACGTCATGGCCGAGTTAGCGATAGCTAGAACTCCTACTTGGCTGTGTGGCGCTATTCTTTACTCTAATGTTCGCACAAGAATAGCGACTTTGCGAAGATGCTCGCAGCACCAGATATCTGTGTTCTTGGCGCCACCAATATACCTTAAGGTTAGCGCATGGCCAAACTTTGTGCACCAGAAAATTTTGACAGTTTGTCAACTTTGCGAACTTCCCGGGCTCATAACTTCTTCGTTATAAGTCCGAATTGGCTCGTTCAAAAGCCTACGGTTCACAAATTACATACTCTACGCATTCATGCAAGAATTTTATCTAATTGACTTCGTTTTCTAAAAAATTCATCTATTGGTTCATTTTTAACGAAAATAATAAACGTTCGTGAACGTTCAACGCTCGTTTCTTCATTCTAAGTAGGAATTCGGTCATTTTTGAGTCCACAACTCTATAATGCCAAATATGACTTGTCTCCATCGAAAACCAACGTTTCTGAATTCAAACACAAAATTTGACTTCTATTTCGAGAATTTCATGAATTCGACAATGATCGTCGAATCGTGCAATTTTCGACAAATCTTCATTACTTATGATTTGTTCATTACTCCAAATGAATTCAATTCATTATATGAACATCTCAACATGCTTCTTACTACAACTTATCTTCATGTTGGATTTTGACTTATTCTACCATGAGCTTATAACTTGTTAAAGTATAAACTAATTATAGCTTCATTGTTCATAACTTATGATAATTAAAGTCTTTTAATCATCATCCTTATATGATCTCAACATATAGTTTCATTCATGTATACTAGATACATGTTCCTACAAGTTCTTTATTTTCATACAAATTCTTAAGGTAAACTTATAACAAGTTCATATAGCTTCTTCACAAGTTTATAACTTATGTAAATTTAAATGACTTATTTCTGACTTATGCGGCTTAAGTCCATTGATTAATCATTCTTCTTACTTCTTAACATCCATGTTTCTTAATCTATACTTTTCTTATCAACCTATCGTAGTAGAGATAGAAGATTAATGGATAAGAAGTCTTACCCTCGAAGTTCCTTGGAATAAGTCTTCTTTTTCTTCTCAAATGAAAGTAGCTTATTCTCTCTAACACTTAAGCACTTTATAAGTTGATTGGATAAGTTGAACAATTAACAAATGACTAGCAAGTTCCTCTTATTTATAGAATTCACAAGGCTAGGGTAGTTTAGTCATTAGGCTAACCCACCTCCTTAAGTCACCTCCTTACTATTCATTACTTGGTTAACACAACTCTTATCTCTTGCTTGGTCATTACACCTAATACTTGGTCATCACACATTATATTTGATTACCAAGATTAACCATATTAACATGGTTTGCCCCATGGGTCACTATAACTCATGGATCCTAGCTTGGGCTTAAATTAACTTAACTTTTGGGCTTGCATTAATAAACATTAACTTGTTCATTAATTAACATTTGGGCCTTACCATTAATTCACTTGGTCTTGTAACAATTTCTAACAAATCCTACAAGTCCAATAATATTGCTCAATACATATAACATATTATTTACATATCATTCTCGTATTCTAACTCATATACAACTTTGTTATATATGATATACCTTCATTCATACAAACTCGTATAATACCTTGTATTATACTCGTATTCATTACCTCGTACAATACTTACGTATCATACAATTATTACTTAACTCATTAATTCTTCCTTTTCCTTAACATTCTCAATTTAAGTCTGCAAGCGAAATATTGCATTTTCCATAATTAGATTATTATTACATAATCCATCTTACCTTGACATTCTATCATTACGTATTTCTCAAAAGTTTAAAAATAATTCTCGAGCAAATACCGATGAATAGTGTTTTTCAGAAAATTTCTCCGAAAACTTTTATTTTCGTCTTGTAAATTTAAACACTCTAATTCTTTCATGTAGCTAAAATACTACGACATTCCCACATTATTAGGTTATACAATGACAACCATCTTGATGACACATAGAATATTATTTTATTTATTATTTAATTCAATAAAATTATTTTACAATAAAATCTGAATTTCTCGATCGTTACAACAGATATTCAGAGACGAACCTCCATCTATCAGAACTCCAGCTAGCATATACCCGGAGGATAAAACTGCAATGTGCAATGGCTTGCAATGACCGGTCTCTTCGGGCGGTATGTCGTTTTCAGTGAAAGATATCACATTGCTGTTGAAAATGTGATCAACCATATGTTGAAATTTTTCCACATCCACTGATTTTGGTAAGTAGGCTTCTTCCAAAACCTTCAATAAGATCTTTCGGTGATCCTCGAAAGAGAAAACCAAGTCCAGTATTGATATCTGATGTGGAGCTTCTCTTAAGCTTAAAACCACCTTGGCTTCATTATGGCCCATAGTGCGATGGAATTTTTCAATCTTCTCCATGGGAATCTTCCCCTTTGCTTTGATGGCGGGCTTCATCACCCTCTAAGGAAGATCTGATGGATTTTCCTTTGACTTTGTATGTGATAGTATGAGACGTGGATCCTTCAGCTTCTCCATAATTCCATGGAACTTTGTGTAAGCTGACAACAAGATATTGTGGTCTGAAGGGTAAAGAAATTGGCTCTGGTGCGGCCACTTTCAAAGGATTGTTAGCTCCTTTAAGTTGAATTGATTGTATGGGAAATGATTTGACAGTCTCATCATCCTCTTCGGATATAACTGCTACTGATCCCTTCTATTTGGCAGGACATGTATTCCCACTCTCGAGTTGCACAGTGTCATCATCTGTAAGCTGCAGGACACTGCTATCAATAAGATTCTGAATGAGATGATGGAGTGTCCAGCATTCTTCTGTGCCGTGACCGCGAGAATGTGAATGATATTGACATACTCCATCGGAGTTGAAACGTCTGGAACGGGGATTGATTGGAGGCATAAGGGAGGTAATTCTTCCTTCATTGATCAACATTTGAAATATTTCCTCCATAGGTTGGCCCAGATAGGTAAATTCCCTCTGATTTGCAAAATCCCGACGGGCTTTAGCATTTGCTCTCTTTGCAACCTTATCCTCCATAGCTTCACTTTCTGGAGGTGATGGTGGAGCATTCATAACAAAAGGAAGGAGATAGGCATGCTCCTGGCTGATTAATTGGCGTGTGACTTGATGCTGATGGGTCACTAGTTCTGCTAATTGCTCAATTTGCTTGCAAAGAGCTTTCATCTTTTGTTCCACAGCAAATTGGAACTTTGTGTAATTCCATCTGTCAACACCATCTTTGATAGTCTGGGATTCACCATTAAAACTGGAATTCTGTCCAGTGCTCCAACTAATAATGTTGACCTCTTCCTCTTTGTGTTGAGGTAGAGGGTTGTCTTGCACATGAGCTTGATCTGGTTTTGTGACCACGATCTCACCGTTGTCTATTAAATCTTGGATCTTTTGTTTCAAGGCCTAACAATCTTGAGTATCATGTCCAGGTGCTCTGGCATGATAAGCACACTTCTGAGTAGCATTAAAACCCTTCCCATTAGGGTTGGCTAGTGGAAGAAGACGTGTAATTTTCTTCTGAGTAGTCAGAAGAGCAAGAATATTCTCGAGCGAGTCCCCTAAGGGTGTGAATGTTCGAGGGCGCTTTACTTCTTCACTTTTAGGCAATGGAGGGTTTGAAGACTGTGCTTGGAAATAGGAGTAGTTTCTCCTCTGTATAGGCATGTTTTGATTGCCTTTCTGACCTTGTAGTATCAAGGAAACAACCTCCTCTTACTTTTTATGGACCTCCGATGGTTGTTTCCAAAAGATCCAAACTGGATGTGCTCAGCAACTACTTTAAGAGCGGCTAGGTCTTGAATCTTTCCAGACTTCAATCCCATCTTAGCCATTTCTCTGTGTTTGATCATTTTAGAGAATGGCTTGCCAATACCAGCTAAGACTCTCTCATAGAAGGGAGCTTCCTGTATGTCTATAAAAGTCATGACCATTTCTGAATCCGTCATGGGAGGAATAACTTGAGCAGCAAGGCGCCTCCACCTTTGAGCATACTCTCTGAAAGACTCATTAGACTGTTTATTGACCTTGGTAATCTGGTACTGGTCAGAGCCATCTGAGATTGAAAACTGTATTGAGTGAGGAAGGCGTGAGCTAGCTCTTCCCAGCTATAAATCTTTGAGTTGTCTAATCTGGTATACCATGAACGGGCTTCTCCAGTCAGACTCTTCTGGAACAGCTGCATTCTGAGCTTCTCATTTACCGCATAAGATCCAAGTTCTCCAATGAACACCTTCAAATGTGTATAAGGATCCCCTAATCCATCATACTTTTCAAAATAAGGGGTTTTGAATTTCTCTGGATAATGAACACCAGGGAATATGCAAAGGTCAGCATATGAGACACTTCCATGTGTTCCAATCCCTTTGAGAGCACGGATAGTTTCTTCCATTTGGAGGACCTTCTTCCTGATATCATCTGTGTCTGGATCTCCTTTGAGATGGGTGTTTTTAGGGTCTTTGTTGGTCGTATCCAACTGAGGTTTTGGAATTGTTTTTTCCAAACCTTGAGCTCCTCCTTGTGCAGAGGTTTCTGTATGTGTAAACATCTTTGTACCCTGAGTAGATTGATGCAATTCTTTTAGAATAACATCCAAATCTGTGATTTGTTTTCTTAATCCGTCAAATTCTTCTCGAGAAACAGGATCAGACTGGTTAGAAGAAGACATGATTGGCTGTAGGCTCGTGGCCTTTTTGGATTTTGAGCTGGTAACAGGCCCAATTGTTTCCCTACAAAAAACTTATGTAGTTTAGTCTTAGAGATAATGTAAATGTTATCATAATGTGTCTGTTTTAGAAATATTGTCCTGCAAAAATGGGTATTAATTGATAACATGTCATGTATGCACAGATATTCTCTATATTTTCCATTACATAAAGATGAGCATGGAATGAAATTACAAGTAAATGCTTTTACAAGTAATTGAAAATGGAAAGCATGAAGAGACTTTCCTCCGCGTTTGGTTTATCAGAGGTTGACCTATCTGAGGGTTACTCTTGTGGCTTTTTGGCATGAAGGTCCCCAGATTATCGTAATCTACTTGATGGGAAGTTAATCTGGTCTTTCAACTAGAGCGAATCTGGGTGGTGCCTTTCCTAAGCCTCGTTGGAATTAGTCTTCCTACGAGTCCAGTAATTAAACACCGACAGGATAGCCTCCTGATGGAGGAACCACACAACATACGTTCACATACAACGTGTCTCACCGTTTATGAAAATGATGACATGTACGAAGCATTAATATCACAGATAGATATTTTGCAGTGCAGTAAGTAAGATGCATTCGTACACATTCATCATAAATGTAAATGCAACATTCACACACAAGCATATAACAGTTTTAAAAAGCTTGTAATAGCAGCTTAAGCCCTCTTACTGGAATCCCCAGAAGAGTCGCCACCTGTCGACGTCGAGATTTTTAGTTGTTCCTTTTCGTTACTTATTATTTGGTTTTCTCATGTTAATGTGAGATTTGTTTGAAAAAACAAGTGAAAAAGGTCCGACATGTGTAATGTCGACGATTTGACTTTAAGAGTTGACAGTTGGTGTTTTTAACTGGTTGCACCAACGCAACCGGAAAAGGTTTGCACATTGACCCAGTGATGTGACACTGCTAAACGGGTTTGTGAAACCCAGATTCATTTGGGTTTAGGGGCTTGATTATGCGGAGGGAAGGTGTTAGGCACCCCCCGACATCCGTGTTACCACGGTGACCGTCACTTTTTAAGAAACTGTTATATGAATATGTGTGTATGTGTGTGTGTGTATGTATGGATCTATGTGCAATTTATTTGGAAGTAGTGCTATGTCTCGTTCGCACCTATATACACAGGATTTGAATTTATATAAAAATTCAGTTTTAAACAAGATATAGCAATGAAGTTTTGTAAAATAGGTTTTTCAAACCCTGTGCTCAATAGTAATTGAGGCCTTTGATACTTCTATTTTATTATTAAATGTTCGGCTTGTTTGCTTTTATTTTCGAGATGCGAGACATATTCGAGAAAATAATATACAGCAGTACCGAACTCCTCATGGGCATGACAGTCATCTAAGGAAATTCGTACACTGTAAATAATGTACAAGCTGCTTATAGCTGAAAATGTCCATCACGGGAACCGAATCTAGATTCAGTATACTGAATCTGTGATCACGTGATACCGCATTTTATATGAAAAGCAGTAAGCAGTTATATATATAAAAGCTGTGAATATATATATATACAGACATGATCAACCACCACGAAGCAACTCCATAGGGGATCGAAAATGTAAATATATAAAAGAGGTAAATATATATATATATATATATATATATATATATATATATATATATATAGACATGATCAACCACCACGAAAACGACTCCATGGGGGATCAAAAAAGTAAATACAGCAGTAAATGCGATCAACCGCCACGAAGTAAACTCCAAGCGGGACTAAATGTAAATAAAGCAATAAAGACGATTAACCGTCACGAAGTAAACACCAGGTGGGATTAAATGTAAATAAAGCAGTAAAAGGCTTTGAAATAAACTCCAGGCCTGACAGAAATGTATATGTATATATATATATATATATATATATATATATAAGCAGTTAACGCACTGTATATAAAATCCGGGTTCATCGAGATATGTTTGACAACAATTAATTAATATATATATATATATATATATATATATATATATATATAAAAGCAGTAAACGCCCGGATATAAAATCCGTGCTCATCGAATGTAGTCGACAAAGCAATTTATATATATATATATATATATATATATATATATATATATATATATATATATATATATATATATAAGCAAGTAAAAGCTCCGCACATAAGTCTAGGCTCAATCGAGGCATAAATCGATAATGTTGGTCCATATATAAATATATACATATATAAGTATATATATACAGACTGAAATGAAAATCACGGACCGAAGTCCGGGCATACTCACACAATACGACTCAATGTGTAGAATAATGTGTGCAAAGATGAAGAGAAAGGCTTTATAGAGTGTGAGAAGGCTTATAGTGGGCTGCCAATGCAGGCTTCTATGACTCTAGATGGATAAACACTCAGCTTCCGCTGGTAAAAATGTTGCTATATGTGAGCTAACAGATGTTTAAAATAAGGAAACACTCAATATAGGGTTTGTATAGAGCAAATTGGACAGGGCTTCCTCCCCTCTCTTTTTTGTCAAATGGCCACCCCAAGCCCTCTATTTATAGAGGGGGGAGTCGTAGGTGTACCTACGACAACCACAGATTCACTTGCGACTGCCCGGGGTGCCCTGAGTTCTGCAGGTCCCATCGTCTCAAAGTACGTGCACTTGTGCACTGTAATGTCCGCTCAAACTTGCAGAACTTCAATCCGAGCATCCGAACGAGGTATATAAGACCTTCTTCGGACCGTTTGTGTCGAGAGTTATGTAATGACATGGGATTACAGGTTGTACAAAGTCAGGAAGAGGGGACCATGCCCATGGTCTTCAAGCTTCAAATTCTATCCGGTGTGTTGCCACGCGTAATAGTCACTCGGGATTGGAACTCCTTGGTTCTTGTAGGACATTGTTGTATGTATGTATGTATGAAGTGTTGAGACGACGCGTAGGTGTTGAGGTGGCAAGATGACGTTTGACTCCTCACCGGGGTTATCTTCGGTTTGAGTTGAAAGCAGATGTTGCTAAGGGTTACATCTGAGATTGGACTGCTGTAGGTGTTTGAATGCCGCAAGGTAATCTGTAAGTGTGCCTGTCTGCCCGGTGTTAGCTCCGGGTCTGAGGTATGAGTGCCTCGGCAGGAGGTCTGAGATTGAAGCTGATAGCATACATTTTAAACAAGCATTTCTAGAGTTATCACTGGAACTACAACGACATTCCTTAGGGTTATCTCCAAGGACGAAACTCTGGGTTATCTCCGAGGTTGGAAAAGATACTCCCAGTGTGTGTTCCGTGGTTGAGACTGAACTTCCGGTAGTATCCGGAATAGATGTTATCTGTCTTTCGGTCCAGGGTTATCTCCGAAAGACAAATCTGCCCTCTTGCAATGTTAGTAACAGGTGTACAGAAAATTTTGAGTGTCTACAATCATGACATAATTAATTACTACATGTACTCAGTACACAATTCTGTATCAATTTCATATATGACTTATAGTCTTAGGTTCAACTATTTATTTAAACCGCAACTCTTTAATTCATCACATAATTTATTAATTGCTAACAATATTTTCATACTTGGTACACCATAATATGACCAAATCACATTTTATCAGTCATAACATTATTCTTTATCATTAATTACAGAATTTTATAATAAAAAAAATAATTTTCTAACCAATCGCTAAGCGGCTCTCAGTAGTCACCTTGGCCAGTAATTGAGAATATCTATGACGTTGAAGTGGCAACGTGGCGTGACACAAGGGCCTATAATTGGCCTGCAAAGACTGGAAATGTATTTACGAGGCAGTACGCTGCAAATAGCCAAAGTACAGATTCCAGTGCATGTTGTTCATGAAGAACACAGAACAAAGCCAAATTGCCCTACAAGCTACTTTCTAACAACCAATTTAACACATACAAATTACATAAACCTCACAAAAACATAACTTAAGGTTTCTAACATGTTTTTAATCACTTAAACAACATAACCATCAACATTAAAATCTCTAAATTCAGTATTTTTACTATTTCTTTACTTTTTGACATTCTTAGTAAAATTAATCGTTGTGAATTTGTTTTTCAACCAAAACAGTTAGTTTCAATTACTCTGTTTTTGTTTCTTCGTGTATTTTCACAATCAATAGCCAATTTATACATTACACTATGAATTAAACATAAATTTTGACTCTAAAATAAGTCATATTCACATATATATCACTATAAAGTAATTTTCTCCATATATATCATATTTCCATGAATTAAACTACTCTAAATCATATACTAAACATATGAAAATAATTTATCTACAAATTATTATATATACGAAATATATAATCACAATTACTACCCATATAACTTTTATAGAGAACTTTTCATTTAAAAGAAACTAGAACCTTAAAAGAAAACTAGAACTTTGGGAAGAAAGATTATACCTTTGCTCGAAGATAATAACACAACTTTTGATTACTACTCCTTGTTCTTGGAAAACTTTTTCTCTCAAACTCTCTCTAGAGCTCTCTCGTGTCTCTCTTCTTTCTTCCTTCTGTTTTTTTACGTAATAGAAAATATAACTGATATATAGCGTATAATATAATACGTATTAATATATATATATATATATATATATATATAACTGATCTCAATTATAGTTGTTTTTGAAAATCAAAAGTCATAAGGCTTGTTTGGCTAAACTACTTTAAAAATTAAAGACTTAAAACCCTTAAGCCTTGTTTGGCAAAAATAAATTAAAAAAAATAACTTTAAATCCTTATACCTTGTTTGGAAAAACCCATTTAAATCTTCTTTAATTTATTTTCATAAATCCTTTATAATATAGTTTATTGTCCCACTTTTCAAATATCTAAATTTAATTAAATTAAAACTAACAATAAATCCATTTGTCACATAAACACATTGCCATAAATTTATAATTTTTATTATAATTATAATTTTATTCAATAAATTAATAAATTACTTTAATTGCTAAATTAAATTAAAATGACGATATAACAACTCCTTTAATTCTTATCAATTTTCTAATTTAATCATTAATTAAATTAGAATGTTAACTTAAAAAATTAATTTCTCACTCTTTTATTTAATTAATTTCAAAATACCAAATTACCAATTATCACTTAATCAACAAATTAAGCTAATTTCCACAACTCATAAATTATTTATTTAATAAATAAATAATCAAATCAAATTAAACAAATATTTATTCAAAAATAAACACATCAATTAAAATATTTATTTAATTCAATAAATATTTGAAATTACAACTTAAAATTCTAGATTATTACAATGGGTGAAGGTTGACTCTTTCACAAAAGTCGTAATTCCAAGAGTTGGGAGAGTGCATATTTTTCTATGAGAGATAGAAAAAACTAAGATTTTGCCAAACACCCATCTTCTTGAATCTTTCTTCTTTATTGGTGGATCACCTCTAGACACCAAACACTTGGGTGGATAACGTTGATCAAAGGAAGGAATCAAACTCAATGCATTCAAGTTAAACGTGAAAAGGATTGGAGGCGAACTTGTACTTGAGGAAGCTTGAATCTTCAAGGGTATAATTCTTGTTCTTCATCTTTTCATTTAATTAATAATTATGAATAAAAGATGAGCAGGGTATATGGTTTGTAAAATTTTCAAACTCTGATTTTTACGCTTCTGCTTTACATTGATTCAATTTGATTGTGTACATAAATCTTACAAAGTTAATAGTGGTATTATAACCAAACTTTTATGCATGTTATTAATTGTTCAGATTCGATACGTATGTTAATATGTGTTTTGAACAATCTTTTTTGAGCATAATTATTGATATGGAATCATGTTTTTGGAGAAAAAAATGCATACTTCGCGAACTGAAAAAAACGATTTTAGAGATTGGGGCCGCAAAGCTTGAGTGCAAGATCTGATAATGAATGGCTGCTGCAATACCGCTCAGATTTGTGAAGATGCACCCCACAATTTGCACTGGGGTGCCCCGAAGTTTTTCTTGGTCTCGTCGCCTCAAAGTCCATGCACTCGTGCACTGTAATGTCCGCTCGAACTTGCAAAACTTCAATCCGAGCATCCGAACGAGGTATATAAGACCTTCTTCAGACCGCTTTTTTTGAGGGTTACGTAATGACATGGGATTAGAGGTTGTACGAAGTCAGGAAGAGGGGACCATGCCTATAGTCTTCAAGCTTCAAATTCTATCCGGTGTGCTGCCACGCGTAATAGTCACTCAGAATTGGAACTCCTTGGTTCTTGTAGGACATTGTTGTATGTATGTATGTATGTATGAAGTGTTGATACGACGTGCAGGTGTTGAGGTGGCAAGATGACGTTTGACTACTCACCGGGGTTATCTCTGGTTTGAGTTGAAAGCAAACGTTGCTCAGGGTTACATATGGGATTGGACTGCTGCAGGTGTTTGAATGCCGCAAGGTCATCTGTATGTGTGCCTGTCTACCTGGTGTTAGCTCCGGGTCTGAGGTATGAGTGCCTCGGCAGAAGGTCTAATATTGAAGCTGATAGCATGAATTTGAAACTAGCATTTCCGGGGTTATCGCCAGAACTGCAACGACATTCGTTAGGGTTATCTCCAAGGACGAAACTCGGGATTATCTCCAAGGTTGGAAAAGATACTCCCAGTGTGTGTTCCGGGGTTAAGATTGAACTTCCGGTAGTATCCGAAATGGATGTGAGCTGTCTTTCGGTCCAGGGTTATCTCCGAAAGACAAATCTGCCCTCTTGCAATGTTAGTAACAGGTGTACAGAAAATTTTGAGTATCTACAATCATGACATAATTAATTACTACATGTACTCAGTACACAATTCTATATCAATTTCGTATATGACTTATAGTCTTAGGTTCAACTATTTATTTAAACCGCAACTCTTCAATTCATCACATAATTTATTAATTGCTAACAATATTTTCATACTTGGTACACCATAATATGACCAAATCACATTTTATCAGTCATAACATTATTCTTTATCATTAATTACAGAATTTTATAATAAAAAAATAATTTTCTAACCAATCTGCTAACTGGCTCTGCAGCGCCCCAGTTTACACTGAGAATTGCGTTGCGACACTGAGTTGGCACTGTGGCATGACACAAAGGCCTATAATTGGCGCTGCGGCACTGGAAATGTACTACGGGGCAACGCTACAGCGCCAAAGTACAGTTCCAGGCAGACAATGTTCGCGAAGAACACAGAACAAAGCCAAATTGCCCTACACGCTACTTTCTAACAACCAATTTAACACATACAAATTACATAAACCTCACAAAAACATAACTTAAGGTTTCTAACATGTTTTTAATCACATAAACAACATAACCATCAACATGAAAACCTTTAAATTCAGTATTTTTACTATTTCTTTACTTTTTGACATTCTTAGCGAAATTAATCGCTATGAATTTGTTTTTCAACCAAAATAGTTAGTTTCAATTACTATGTTTCTGTTTATTCATGTATTTTCACAATCAATAGCCAATTTATACATTATACTATGAATTAAACATAAATTTTGACTCTAAAATAAGTCATAATAACATATATATCACTATAAAGTAATTTTCTCCATATATATCATATTTCCATGAATTAAACTACTCTAAATCATATACTAAACATATGAAAATAATTTATCTACAAATTATTATATATACCAAATATATAATCACAATTACTACCCATATAACTTTTATAGAGAACTTTTCATTTAAAAGAAACTAGAACCTTAAAAGAAAACTAGAACTTTGGGAAGAAATATTATACCTTTGCTCGATGATAATAACACAACTTTTGATTACTACTACTTGTTCTTGTAAAACTTTTTCTCTCAAACTCACTATAGAGCTCTCTTTTGTCTCTCTTTTTTCTTCTCTTTTCTTTCTTCCTTCTGTTTTTTTACGTAATAGAAAATATAACTGATATATAGCTTATAATATAATACGTATTAATATATATATATATATATATATATATATATATGTATATATATAACTGATGTCAATTATAGTTTTTTTTGAAAATCAAAAGCCATAAGGCTTGTTTGGCTAAACTACTTTAAAAGTTAAAGACATAAAACCCTTAAGTCTTGTTTGGCAAAACTAAATTAAAAATAATAACATTAAATCCTTATACCTTGTTTGGTAAAACCCATTTAAATCTTCTTTAATTTATTTTCATAAATCCTTTATAATATAGTTTATTGTCCAACTTTTCAAATATCTAAATTTAATTAAATTAAAACTAACAATAAATCCATTTGTCACATTAACACATCGCCATAAATTTATAATTTTTATTATAATTATAATTTTATTCAATAAATTAATACATTACTTTAATTACTAAATTAAATTAAAATGACAAGATAACAACTCCTTTAATTTTTATCAATTTTCTAATTTAATTATTAATTAAATTAGAATATTAACTTAAAAAATTAATTTCTCACTCTTTTATTTAATTAATTTCAAAATACCAAATTACCAATTATCACTTAATTAACAAATTAAGCTAATTTCCTCAACTAATAAATTATTTATTTAATAAATAAATAATCAAATCAAATTAAACAAATATTTATTCAACAATAAACACATCAAATAAAATATTTATTTAATTCAATAAATATTTGAAATTACAACTTAAAATTCTAGATTGTTACAATGGGTGAAGGTTGACTCTTTCACAAAAGTCGTAATTCCAAGAGTTGGGAGAGTGCATATTTTTCTATGAGTGATAGAAAAAACAAAGTTTTTGCCAAACACCCATCTTCTTGAATCTTTCTTCTTTATTGGTGGATCACCTCTAGAGGCCAAACACTTGGGTGGCTAACGTTGATCAAAGGAATGAATCAAACTTAATGCATTCAAGTTAAACGTGAAAAGGATTGGAGGCAAACTTGTACTTGAGGAAGCTCGAATCTTCAAGGGTATAATTCTTGTTCTTCTTCTTTTCATTTAATTAATAATTATGAATAAAAGATGAGTCGGGTATATGGTTTGTAAACTTTTAAAACTCTGATTTTTACGCTTCCGCTTTACATTGATTCAATTTGATTGTGTACATGAATCTTACAAAGTTAATAGTGGTATTATAGCCAAACCTTTATGCAAGTTATTAATTGTTCAGATTCGGTACGTATGTTAATATGTGTTTAGAACAATCTTTTTTGGGCATAATTATTGATATAGAATCATGTTTTTGGAGAAAAATTGCATAATTCGCGAACTGAAAAAATAGATTTTAGAGATTGGGGCCGCAACGCTTGAGTGCAGTACAATCATGGCGCTGCAGCGCCTGCTTAATATTTGTGAAGATGCACTTGTAGCTGTCGCAGATGCACCTGCAGCTGCCTGGGGTGCCCCGGGTTCCGCGGGTCTCGTCGCCTCAAAGTTGATACCCTCGTGCACTGTAATGTCCGCTCGAACTTGTAGAACTTCATTCCGAGCATCCGAATGAGGTATATAAGACCTTCTTTAGACCGCTTGTGTCGAGGGTTACGTAATGACATGGGATTAGAGGTTGTACGAAGTCAGGAAGAGGGGACTATGCCTATAGTCTTCAAGCTTCAAATTCTATCCGGTGTGCTACCACGCGTAATAGTCACTCGGGATTGGAACTCCTTGGTTCTTGTAGGACATTGTTGTATGTATGTATGTATGAAGTGTTGAGACGACGCGCAGGTGTTGAGGTGGCAAGATGACATTTGACTCCTCACCGGGGTTATCTCTGGTTTGAGTTGAAAGCAAATGTTGCTCAGGGTTACATCTAAGATTGGACTGCTGCAGGTGTTTGAATGCCGCAAGGTCATCTGTAAGTGTGCCTGTCTACCTGGTGTTAGCTCCGGGTCTGAGGTATGAGTGCCTCGGCAGAAGGTTTGAGAGTGAAGCTGATAGCATGCATTTGAAACTAGCATTTCCGGGGTTATCGCCAGAACTGCAACGACATTCATTGGGGTTATCTCCAAGGACGAAACTCGGGATTATCTCCAAGGTTGGAAAAGATACTCCCGATGTGTGTTCCTGGGTTAAGATTGAACTTTCGGTAGTATCCGAAATGGATGTGAGCTGTCTTTCGGTCCAGGGTTATCTCCGGAAGACAAATCTGCCCTCTTGTAATGTTATTAATAGGTGTACAGAAAATTTTGAGTGTCTACAATCATGACATAATTAATTACTACATGTACTTACTACACAATTCTGTATCAATTTCATATATGACTTATAGTCTTAGGTTCAACTATTTATTTAAACCGCAACTCTTCAATTCATCACATAATTTATTAATTGCTAAAAATATTTTCATACTTGGTACACCACAATATGACCAAATCACATTTTATCAGTCATAACATTATTCTTTATCATTAATTATAGGATTTTATAATAAAAAAAATAATTTTCTAACTAATCGCTAATCGGCTCTGCGGCGCCTTGATTTATACGAGAGAATTTCTGCGATGACCGAAATGGCTTTGTGGCGTGACACAAAGGCCTATAATTGGTATTTGCAACCTTTGGAAATGTACTCTGCAAGACTACTACAACACCAAGTACATTCTGGCGGGGCGGTGTTCACGAAGAGCACAGAACAAAGAAAAATTGGCCTACAAGCTACATTTTAACAACCAATTTAACACATACAAATTACATAAACCTCACAAAAACATAACTTAAGGTTTCTAACATGTTTTTAATCACTTAAACAACATAACCATCAACATTAAAACCTCTAAATTCAGCATTTTTACTATTTCTTTACTTTTTGACATTCTTAGCGAAATTAATCGCTGTGAATTTTTTTTTCAACCAAAACAGTTAGTTTCAATTACTCTGTTTTTGTTTCTTAATGTATTTTCACAATCAATAGCCAATTTATACATTATACTATGAATTAAACATAAATTTTGACTCTAAAATAAGTCATATTCACATATATATCACTATAAAGTAATTTTCTCCATATATATCATATTTCCATGAATTAAACTACTCTAAATCATATACTAAACATATGAAAATAATTTATCTACAAATTATTATATATACCAAATATATAATCACAATTACTACCCATATAACTTTTATAGAGAACTTTTCATTTAAAAGAAACTAGAACCTTAAAAGAAAACTAGAACTTTGGGAAGAAAGATTATACCTTTGCTCGAAGATAATAACACAACTTTTGATTACTACTCCTTGTTCTTGTAAAACTTTTTCTCTCAAACTCTCTCTAGAGCTCTCTCTTGTCTCTCTTCTTTCTTCTCTTTTCTTTCTTCCTTCTGTTTTTTTACGTAATAGAAAATATAACTGATATATAGCTTATAATATAATACGTATTAATATATATATATATATATATATATATAACTGATGTCAGTTATAGTTTTTTTTTAAAATCAAAAGCTATAAGGCTTGTTTGGCTAAACTACTTTAAAAGTTAAAGACTAAAAACCCTTAAGCCTTGTTTGGGAAAAATAAATTAAAAATTATAACTTTAAATCCTTATACCTTGTTTGGTAAAACCCATTTAAATCTTCTTTAATTTATTTTCATAAATCCTTTATAATATAGTTTATTGTCCCACTTTTCAAATATCTAAATTTAATTAAATTAAAACCAACAATAAATCCATTTGTCACATAAACACATTGCCATAAAATTATAATTTTTATTATAATTATAATTTTATTCAATAAATTAATACATTACTTTAATTACTAAATTAAATTAAAATGACAAGATAACAACTCCTTTAATTCTTATCAATTTTTTAATTTAATTATTAATTAAATTAGAATATTAACTTAAAAAATTAATTTCTCACTCTTTTATTTAATTAATTTCAAAATACCAAATTACCAATTATCACTTAATTAACAAATTAAGCTAATTTCCTCAACTCATAAATTATTTATTTAATAAATAAATAATCAAATCAAATTAAACAAATATTTATTCAACAATAAACACATCAATTAAAATATTTATTTAATTTAATAAATATTTGAAATTACAACTTAAAATTCTAGATTGTTACAATGGGTGAAGGTTGTCTCTTTCACAAAAGTCGTAATTCCAAGAGTTGGGAGAGTGCATATTTTTCTATGAGAGATAGAAAAAACTAAGATTTTGCCAAACACCCATCTTCTTGAATCTTTCTTCTTTATTGGTGGATCACCTTTAGAGGCCAAACACTTAGGTGGCTAACGTTGATCAAAGGAAGGAATCAAACTCAATGCATACAAGTTAAACGTGAAAATGATTGGAGGCGAACTTGTACTTGAGGAAGCTCGAATCTTCAAGGGTATAATTCTTGTTCTTCTTCTTTTCATTTAATTTATAATTATGAATAATAGATGAGCCGGGTATATGGTTTGTAAAATTTTAAAACTCTGATTTTTACGCTTCCGCTTTACATTGATTCAATTTGATTGTGTACATGAATCTTACAAAGTTAATAGTGGTATTATAGCCAAACCTTTATGCAAGTTATTAATTGTTCATATTCGATACGTATGTTAATATTTGTTTAGAACAATCTTTTTTGGGCATAATTATTGATATAGAATCATGTTTTTGGAGAAAAATTTCATAATTCGCGAACTGAAAAAATAGATTTTAGAGATTGGGGCCGCAACGCTTGAGTGCAATCTGATCATGGTATTGCAATACCGCTAATATTTGTGAAGATGCACTTAGTAGTATCGCAGATGCACTGCTGTTACGCCTGGGTCCCCAGTTCCATGGTCTCGTCGCCTCAAAGTCCATGCACTCGTGCACTGTAACGTCCGCTCAAACTTGTAAAACTTCAATCCGAGCATCCGAACGAGGTATATAAGACCTTCTTCAGACCGCTTGTGTCGAGGGTTACGTAATGACATAGGATTAGAGGTAGTACGAAATCAGGAAGAGGGGAGCATGCCTATAGTCTTCAAGCTTCAAATTCTATCGGGTGTGCTGCCACGCGTAATAGTCACTCGGGATTGGAACTCCTTGGTTCTTGTAGGGCATTGTTGTATGTATGTATGTATGAAGTGTTGAGATGACGCGCAGGTGTTGAGGCTCAAGATGACGTTTGACTCCTCACCAGGGTTATCTCTGGTTTGAGTTGAAAGCAAACGTTGCTCAGGGTTACATCGGAGATTGGACTGCTGCAGGTGTTTGAATGACGCAAGGTCATCTGTAAGTGTGCCTGTCTACCTGTTGTTAGCTCCGGGTCTGAGGTATGAGTGCCTCGGCAGAAGGTTTGATATTGAAGCTGATAACATGCATTTGAAACTAACATTTCCTGGGTTATCGCCAGAACTACAACGACATTCGTTGGGGTTATCTCCAAGGATGAAACTCGGGATTATCTCCAAGGTTGGAAAAGATGCTCCCGGTGTGTGTTCCGGGGTTAAGATTGAACTTCCGGTAGTATCCGAAATGGATGTGAGCTGTCTTTCGGTCCAAGGTTATCTCCGAAAGACAAATTTTTCCTCTTACAATGTTATTAACAGGTGTACAAAAAATTTCGAGTGTCTACAATCAGACATAATTAATTACTACATGTACTCAGTACACAATTCTATATCAATTTCATATATGACTTATAGTCTTAGGTTCAACTATTTATTTAAATAGTAACTCTTCAATTCATCACATAATTTATTAATTGCTAACAATATTTTCATACTTGATGTACAAAGATAATATGACCAAATCACATTTTATCGGTCATAACATTATTCTTTATCATTAATTATGTAATTTTATAATAAAAAAATAATTTTCTAACTAATCGCTGATCCTGGCTCTGCAGTACTTGATTTCTAATCGAGAATGGCGCCATGACGATTGAAAGCCGCCAGTATGGCGTGACACAAAGGCCTATAATTGGCCGCAAAGACTGAAATGTACTTATGTGGTATTCTACGGTATTGAAGCACAGATTCCAGTGCAGGTTGTTCACGAAGAACACAGAACAAAGAAAAATTGGCCTACAAGCTACTTTTTAACAACCAATTTAACACATACAAATTACATAAACCTCACAAAAACATAACTTAAGATTTCTAACATGTTTTTAATCACTTAAACAAGATAACCATCAACATTAAAACCTCTAAATTCAGCATTTTTACTATTTCTTTACTTTTTGACATTCTTAGCGAATTTAATCGCTGTGAATTTGTTTTTCAACCAAAACAGTTAGTTTCAATTACTCTGTTTTTGTTTCTTAATGTATTTTCACAATCAATAGCAAATTTATACATTATACAATGAAATAAACATAAATTTTGACTCTAAAATAAGTCATATTCACATATATATCACTATAAAGTAATTTTCTCCATATATATCATCTTTCCATGAATTAAACTACTCTAAATCATATACTAAACATATGAAAATAATTTATCTACAAATTATTATATATACCAAATATATAATCACAATTACTACCCATATAACTTTTATAGAGAACTTTTCATTTAAAAGAAACTAGAACCTTAAAAGAAAACTAGAACTTTGGGAAGAAAGATTATACCTTTGCTCGAAGATAATAACACAACTTTTGATTACTACTCCTTGTTCTTGTAAAACTTTTTCTCTCAAACTCACTCTAGAGCTCTCTCTTCTTTCTTCCTTCTGTTTTTTACGTAATAGAAAATATAACTGATATATAGCTTATAATATAATACGTATTAATATATATATATATATATATATATATATATATATATATATAAAGCCTGCAGGTTGCTTTCATAAGTCATTTTCAAGCTGCGCGACGAAGGAAATCTGAGAGCTCTTCTTCAGACCTGCTGAATTTGGGCAACTTTCTGCATATTCTACCACCGTACAAGTGTTCTTCATTGTCCTGGTAACATATGCATGCATTTTTTTCCAGTTTCTATCCGTTGGAAAATGACTTATCACATGAAATACACTTAGACACATAGTAGTGAATATGCATACTGATATAACTGTATAAAAAATATTTAACACAGTAAATGTTAGTATTAAACCATGCTGAACATAATGATGTGAAAAAATTTTGACTTTTGAAATAGTCAAATTGGCACCATTTACTGTCATTTCTTATCCTATTTTGAGGACAAATGAGTAAAGGTGGAAAAGTAAAATAACCCTGGTAATTAGACTACACTTACGGATTTTTTACTGTGATGTATTAATGCATGTAGGATGTATATGACTGTTGGTAGGTGTGTTACTGAATGGCCACCTAGTCATGCATATGTGCATGTGGATAGTCCCATTTACAAAGGGGCTATGGCAAAATTTTCTAAAATGTAGACATTGGGTAGTCATGCATTTTTAAATCTACTGTAGATGTATGTTAAAACAATGCATGCATGCATGTAATCATAAAAATGTATTTTGAAAAGCTCCAGGTAAGAATTTACCACACCCTTTCTGAGGTGATTTGGAGACTTGTTGTCTAGATATTATGGATCTGGATCAGTCGAGTAGTTCCCGCAGGACTACTTCTGGTGTACGGAGGAGGGCCTCTGAAGTAACTCGACCCCGTTCTGTTAGACAGCCTCGTTGTTTGGTGGAGGCGGTGATACGTCCTATCCGAGTTGAAGTGCTAGATGTCGAGGACGAGGAGAAGGATGTACCTGTTGAGGTTCCTACTCCTGCTGCACGTGTTCCCCATAGGGATTTACCAGGTATTCAAGTGGCGAACCCAGATCTTCTTAGTGACTTGAGTCAGCATCCTTCAGTCTACCTGCACGCAAATGAGGTATGAAGTTATATCTTAATCTTCCTTATTTCCTATTGATGAGGAGAAAAGGGTTCTGATGTTGATCTGCATTTGATGTAGGTTCCCGGCTTTACACAGCCTCGAGGGAACTAGTTCAGCATCCACTCTATGTATCAGGCTTTTCATGATGACTATAGAGAGATTGTACATGGCTGGAGATTTGGGATGTTCTTTTCCATTCTTCACCGACGTTGCCCTTGGGGTTACCTTAGGGCATTGCCTGAGCGGTGGTTTCACCAGACTCATTCACTTCATTTGCCGGACTGTGAGGTGATGATGATGCCGATGGATTGGTGATTTATCATAGGTATGGAGTTTGGAGGGAATCCAGTGCCTTGTACGGCGGATATTACACCTACTGCCATTAGATCCTTGTTGGGAGTTTCAAGTGAGGCGCTCGAGGGGACTATTTTATATGAGTCCTTTGAGCGTAGATGCTATGAGCGGGCTATTTAGTGAGCCTATACCCGATGATGTGAGAGTCAGGGATCACATTCTTCGACGATTATTCCTGATGATCATTAGGGGCTGCTTCATAGCAGATAACTCTTCTACGGTGTCCTTCACTTTGATCAGCGCCACTCGACACGTGGCCATATAGGAGACTATGATTGGGGTTCCTACACCTTTGCCTACTTCCTCAGAGGAATGCACATGCGATCGCAGGGTTTGACCGAGGCTTGGTTAGGATTCTACCCCTTTCTGCTGGTGAGTATTTCTCTTGTCTTTTTCCATGTATAGGTTAAGAGCGTTGACTGATAGCAGATGTTTGCCTTTGTGTTGGTAGTTTTGGGCCTATGAGAGGCTTCCATGTCTATGTCCTGTGAGCGTGTTAGGTTTAAACACCTATCTACGAGGACGAAGATGGCATCATTCTATACTGGCGGAGGTCCCTATTGCTGAGGGTTTCACTCATTGTTGCCTACAACTGGAGTTGTTGACAACGGATGTCATCACATGGGTTCCCTATTCTGGGTTGCACTTGAGTGTTGGATTTGAGGATGGGTACCCGACTGGAGTTGAGTACGTTATTTCCACCCATAGGATTCCTCTCTTCACAGATGGAGGATGTGAGCTCTATTTAGGAGAGAGTGCTATCAGGAGCACTATAGGAGAGATTCACATGCCGATCTTGCCTCTTGGCAGGCGTTATAGGCCTGTTTTGTACTCACCCGTCATTGATATCCCATTGTTGGGGGTTGACGGTTTTACATTATCAGAGGGTCCCTGCACTTAGGAGATGTTCCAGCATTGGTGGTTCCCTCTTACCATCGGAGCTCAGACCCGCGCCACACAGTTTATGGGGGATATGGTTCCAGGATCTGTGATAATAACGGATTGGCTAGCCTGTGTTAGAGATCTGACTCATGTGACATAGATTGACAGTTTGACCTGGCAGTTGGACCGGGCACATTTCTTTATCTGGCATTTGGGTAGAGATCCTTTAGAGGCAGACACTTTTGATCCTTCTAGCTCTGGCGCTGGCCCCTCAGGTGACCCATATGGCTTTGTCGGTGCAGATCCTCCCTTGTATAGGCCTGACATCCTTGTAAATAGAGATCTATTGACTCAAGAGGAATAACATCAGGTGGACAAGATTGACGATGTAGACATCGATACCATTGACTTTTTCTGATGTATATTTCTCGTTATCTCTTTTGATAGGCCTCTGTTAGATGTTGGGTAGCTTCGCCCCATTTTCCTGTATTTTAGCTGTATAGAGATGTATTAGATGATGATATACTTAGGAATGTATGTATAGTTTTCCATTCCCTATATCATATTGCCATCTATTATATCATGCATGTTATTATGTTATGCATATGTATGTATGTCAGAGATACTTAGCATTGACCCCTGGATGGTCTTATGACATGGCCCGTACAGATGTCTTCTTCGACAGTTTGCCGTATTGATCATACCCCACCATTTTTGGTGGCATCCGTATGCTTTCATGTATGATGATAGCATGTCACCACCGCATGTGGTGACTATAGATGATTTGTTGCAGCACACTATGACCTTCTTGATGTTTTAGGTTCCTACAGGGTTATAGAGGGTATGCTAGAGCACTGGGTATCGGAGAGACTGGTTTTCTGATTCGGGACCCAGGAGTTGACTCCTACTATGGAGGAGTATGCACGGTTGACAATGCTGTCGTTGGACAGACCTTGCGTACACATGGCGATCGGAGACATGAGTAGGTAGTTCATGACCCTTACCGGATTGAGGCGCAGAGTGGTGCAGGATGAGATTACATATGGCCACATGATATCCCAACATTTTCTATTTGACAGATTTGGCTCTGAGGATAGTTATGTACGGTATTCTGGGGATTTTTCTACGCCAGAGGATCATTGGCGTTTGGCGGAGTGGATGTATCACATCGGTTGTGATTGTCATCATACGTCTATATGCCACGGTACATGGATGAGTTCGACATTGGCGTCATTATGGTAGTGAGAGCTCTCAGGGAGGGTCACACCATCATATAGATGATTATGGCAGAGACTATGAGTTTGTCCACATATTGCTGCACTTATCCTGCAGGAGTGTTCACAGGCAGCTCGGTCATGCTGTACGTGTGGTTTATGTCACACTTTAGACCGATTGCCACATTCAGACAGCATGGGTATTGTTTCACCCATGATATAGCCACGTCGTACTCCTTTCAGCCTGTGAAGTGTACAAATGCTGCATCTTGGTCAGCTTTCCTTGCAGGGATCGGAGATCCATTTGCTATATTGCCATGTACAGGGCTTAGTTCACCCTACAGCTTCATTACTCATGCTCTGGGCATGGATTATCTTCCTCTAGCTGGTTTGAGAGGGATGATCACCTACCACCCACTGGCTGTGATGTGTCAGTTTGAGCAGTTTCAGGATTTCCATCCGTATGAGGGGGCATCGAGTCTGCGCTTCGCTTCTCGCCACTTATCATTAGCGGACAGATCCAGGTTGTATGCCTGTTGGGATGAGCGAGAGCTAGCTGAGTTTTTTGTTAGTCATCCGGGTTATTCTGTAGAGTATTCAGCATGGATGGAGAAAGAGACTGCATCGACTATGGTAGTATCCACAGTGCAGGATATTGATTCTGACGATGAGGAGCCTATAGAGGAGGCTGACATTCCCATCGAGGACTTGACTGCTGGATTGCCAGCATTTGTGATGGATTCTCCCACCCCGAGTGCCACTGTTACTCAGTACCCAGCACCGTATTTGGAGCAGAGCCTACATCTGATGACCTATGAGAGAGAACAGGCTAGGGCCTCGATGTTAACAGCTCTTGATGGGAGAGACGCTGCTCTATTAGAGAGGGATGAGGCTAGATCAGCCAGGGATACATTAATTATGGAGCGGGATGCCGTCTTATCTGCTAGGGATGTGGCCATTACAGACAGTACTTCAGTTAGATCCCATACGACTGGCATCCTTGCGGATATGAGTGCGTACATTGATGAGCATCATGTCACCATGCAGTTAGCCTCGGATCTGCTAGCTCGTGTAGATACCATTGGGCAGGAGCTTGTAGCTTTACCTCTGTCTTTAGAGAGGGATGCTATGTTAGATCTGATAGTCCGCATACACATAGATCCGTAGATAGCTTTGTATTTTCCTGCACAGACTAGCTTAGCTATTTTGTCATGTACAGTACAGATTGTATATATCAAACAATATTATATATGGCAGAGAAATATATTTGGATTTACTTCCCTTTCAGTTGTGCCTTGATACTTGCTTGATATTTGCCTTTTTCTTCAGGGCTTGTGATCTTAATGCATTTTGAACTTATCCTTGATATGTGGACATTGAGTCATCACAGGATCTCTCAGAACTAATCATTGATCTGTTTGTATCCCTACCATCTTTGGGCGTTTTGGGACCAGTTTCTGTATGGAAAGGTGGAGAGGAGTGTTGCTTTTTCTCTCTAAGATTGACCGCACCACAGATGGTCACCAGTACTTTTATTTGTGAGAAGCCTAGTTAATTCCATCTCTTATGGATTGGTGTTCCTCTTTGAGGCACAACCGCAGCTTAGATGGTCACCGAATCTCCTATTTGTGAGGAGAGGTTGGATAATTCCATCCCTTTGGTCTGAAGCCGATGCAATGTGGTGAATTGAAGGTTGATCCCAGTACTGTATGACAAGCATTTTTATTCTAGTAGGGGGTTAGACTGAACCATAAATGGCTGCATACGTACTCCTATTGAAGAGGAGATCAAGTCTGCGTAGTTCGAACCTGGTGTAAGAGGTTCAACATTGAATGTGAAAGGCAGATGGGTGTAAAAGCTTTATTGATGAAGAAATGTATAGAAGTATTTTTGTGGTTTTTGTTTTTGTAGGGAAAGGGTAGAAATGTTTTTGTTGTTTTTTGTTTATTGCAACCAGGCCATATAGAATATGGTTTCCACGCATCTCCGTGTATCGAGGAGATCAAAGTCGACATAGTTCGCCCCTCCTCGGACGGTAATTGCGCCAAAGAGAAGTGTGAATCCCATGTATGCGAGCTATATCATGGGGAGAAGAAAGTTTGATCCCATGATTGGGACAAACTGCAAGCGTAGAAAAAGTTTGATCCCGTCTCCAGGACAAACTGCAAACGTAGAAAAGTTTAATCCCGTCTTTAGGATAAACTGCATGTGTGAAAGGTTCAATCCCATTTTCAGGATAATCAAAATTGTATGAACTATTTGAAATGAGTTGAAACCAGGCTGCTGGTTTGAAGTGTATGTTTCCCTGAGGGGCAGAAGAGTTTGTAAAAGAAAGGGTTAAAAAACCGGAATGACTGGTGATTAGATGATCCATACCAGGATGTTTACTTGATGATATCCTCAGACATAGTACCGTTTCACGGTGTCCGAGTTGATAAGCTGCGGAAATTCATCGCCATCCATTTCCTGTAGTCTGAGAGCACCTCCTATCAATACCTCCTTGACAACAAACGGGCCTTCCCAGTTAGGAGCGAATTTTCCCTTAGATTGATCTTGGTTGTCAATGATCTTCTTCAAAACCAAGTCATGTTATTTGAACTGCCGTAGCTGGACTTTTCTGTTGTAAGATCGTGCTATCCTTTACTGATATAACTGACCATGGAAGATAGCCGCGGTTCGCCTTTCGTCTATTAGAGACAATTGGTGATACCTGTCTTGTACCCATTGGTCTTCATCCAACTGAGCATCCATCAACACTCTGAGGGATTCCATTTCCACCTCTATGGGGAGCACTGCTTCCATCCCATAGGCTAATGAGTAGGGGGTTGCCCCAGTGGAAGTACGCATGGAAGTTCTGTAGGCTAATAAAGTCAGAGGCAAGAGGTCAGGCCATCCTTTGTGATTGGCGGACATTTTCTGCATGATCTTCTTGATATTTTTATTAGCCGCTTCAATAACACCATTCATCTTTGGATGGTAGATAACGGAGTTAAGGTGTTTGATGTGAAATTTACTGCATAACTCCTCCATCATTTTGTTGTTGAGGTTCTTAGCATTATCTGACACAATGACCTCTAGTTGTCCATATCGACAGACGATATTATTTCTGATGAAAGCAATGATGACTTCTTTGGTAACCCTAGGGAAGGAGGCTGCTTTTACCCACTTGGTGAAGTAGTCGATCATGGTGAATATGAATCGATGTCCATTACTAGCTTTGGGCTCAATGGGCCCGATCACATCCATTCCCCACTTTGAGAAGGGACATGGCGAACTCATATTGTGGAGTTCCCTTGGAGGGGCGTGGATAGTATTCCCATGAATTTGACATTGATTACACATCTTGACGTGATCATCACAGTCAGCTTTGAGTGTAAGCCAATAATGTCCTGTTCTGAGGATCTTCTTGACAAGTAGGGGTCCGCTCATGTGTGGGCCACATACACCACCATAGATCTCATCCGTGAGCCTCTGAGCTTGGTCTTTATCCAGACATCTGAGGAGACCTAATCCTGCATCTCTTTTATAAAGTGCATCTCCGCTCAGGTAGAATTGCATAGCAAGTCGATGGATCCACCTCTTCTAAAACAGGCTCGCCTCAGCGGATGTAGATCCATCTCGCAGATACTCCTTGATATGCTGATACCAAGGGTTTTGGATAGGAGGTTGTTCATCTGATACTTCTCCAACATAGTTCCCATAAGTTGGGCCTTTTGCAGGGAAAATGTGATACTTGACATGTTTTCCTTGTCAGGTATGTGAATCAAGGAGGCCAACGTTGCTAATGCATCCGCAAATTCATTCCTATTACGAGGAATGTGTAGAAAAGAGATTTCTTCGAACTCCAAAGCCATCTATAAAACTTGTCGATGGTAAGGAAACAAATATAATTCCTTAGTTTGATAGATTCTTGTGGATTGTTTAATTACCAATTCGGAATCCCAAAAGACAGTTAACCGCCCGATGCCCATTGAATGGCAAGTTTTAACCCCATGATACAGCCTTCATATTCAATTGTGTGTTGTTGGTGCCGATAAACCGCAATTTAACAATACGACGGATATCGCTTCCCCCTGCATCGGATACTAGAACTGCTCCAGCTCCAGAGCCTTCTGTGTTAAAAGCTCCATCAAAATACATTTTCCATGTGTGGCATGTATCGTACTGATGGTATTGCTGAACTACCATTACCCCTTCATCGGGGAAGTATGTTTTCGAGGGTTTGTAATCCCTCCAAAGGTGCGTACCATTGATCCGCAATTCCTTGACCTTCGATAGACTTTTTATTATCACGTAGACGATGTCAAATTGTTGTAGGATCAATCGCTATCCGGACAATCGACAATTCAAAGATGGGCTTATCAACACATACTTGAGAGGATCCACGCGGATATGAGATGGGTTGTGTGACCATGGAGGTAATGTTGTAACCTCATGGAAGCCCATGCTAAAGCACAACAAGTCTTCTCAATCGAGTGTACTTGTGTTCATCGATGCTAAATCTTTTTGTCGAGGTAATAGATAACTCTTCTTCGCCTCTATCATCTTTTTTGCCTCAAAGATGCAGCCCATGGCATTGTCATTAATGGACAGGTACATGAATAGGGGAACATCATCCCTGGGTGGTACCAAAATAAGAACGTTAACCAGATGCTCTTTAATGGTGAGGAAGGCTTTTTGACACTCCTCGCTCCATTTCATGGAGGAGTTTTTCCTTAACAACTTCAAGATGGGCTCACAGGTTGCTGTAAGTTGAGAAATAAACCTGCTAATGAAGTTAATTCTTCCCAAAAATCCCCGTATTTCCTTCTCTGTCTAGGAATGGGCATTTCTTTGATGGCCTGGACTTTGGTAGGATCCAATTTAATCCCTTTGTGGCTGACTAGGAAACCTAGCAACTTACCTGACTTAACATCAAAGGCACACTTGGTTGGATTCAACTTCAAGTTGTACTTACACAACCTGTTGAAAATCTTTTTGAGATGATCTAAGTGGTCTTCCTCCCTTCGGTACTTGACAATGATGTCATCCACGTAGATTTCAATCTCTTTATGCATTAAATCGTGGAAAAGAGCCATCATAGCTCGCTGATAGGTTGCCCCGGCATTGATGAGGCCAAATGACAACCGTCTGTAGCAAAAGGTTCCCCAAGGCGTGATGAAAGTAGTTTTCTCACGGTCTTCCTCAGCGACCATAATCTGATGGTACCCCGCGAAGCAATCCGCAAAGGAGTACATGCCATATTGAGCAGTATTGTCAATGAGAATGTGGATAAAGGGTATGCGAAAGCTATCTTTAAGGCAAGCTTTGTTCAAATCCTGGTAATCCACGCAAACTCGCACCTTTCCTCCAGATTTAGGCACGGGAACAATGTTGGATATCCACTTCGGATATGTAGACACCATGATAATGCCATCTTGAAATTATTTCACAATATCTTCATTTACCTTTAAACTCCACTCAGGTTTCAATCGCCTGAGCTTCTGCCTAACTGGCTTGAATCCCTCTTTAATGGGAAGGCGATGAAGAACAATGTCAGTGGATAAACCCACCATGTCTTCATGGGACCATGCAAACACATCCTGGAACAAGGTTAATAGTGCAACCATGTCATTTTGTTGGTTTGGGGTTAGGTCTGAACCAATCTGGATTAGCTTAGGGTTTTCTAAGGTTCCAAGATTGAAAGAAGTGGTTTGGTCAAGGTTGGGTTTAGGTATATCTGTGACCCATTCCTTAATCTCCTGAGGTGTCTCAATGTCCTCTTGTATTTCCATCAAGTCTGAGTCCAACTTTGAATCAAAGTTACAATCCTTATGGAGAAAAGGCATATCATCAGCAAGTACAGGCACATCTAAATTCAGAGTCCTGAAACAAAAATATGCTTCCACTTAATATATGAAACTGTTTAATCATACACAAGCGTTAGCATGTACTAATAAAATAACTGCTAAAACTGTATAGAAAAGTATGCAATTAAAGTTATCTACAAGGCAGAGGGATTTTCTGCCCATTTTATCCTCATCGACCAATGCATGGAGTGCTGCTCCAATTGTCAAGGGCAAAGTCCTGATGGACTGCAGTGATGGAGGGATTGTCATTGTCCTCCTTCTCCCGAATGATAACCATAACATCTGGGCAATCATCGTCTGGGGTATATCTGTTTGTATGTTCATCATGAACAATGATGCGTATGCCTGACATCATCAAGGCGATGTCATGTTTATGTTTTTGCTCCTTTTCTTCCACTTCGGGAACAGGAATAAGCACGTCTTTTGCTTTGATTGGTACTGGTTTGGGAAACAGCATAGCCATAGCATGGGCTGGCACCTTTATTGGAGACTGTATCAACTCATGTGGTGCATATGGAAAAGATCGCCGTGTGGCAGAAGCTTGAGGAACCTGCTTATGCTTATGAGGATTCCTATGACTGGAGCTGGCAGAATAGCCTAGTCTGGCTATCCCAATTTGACTGGACACTTGAATAGGGTGCTTAATACCCTGCTGATTTTTACTAAGCCTTTGTCCAGACTGATAACCCAATGACATCATTTCTTGAGTGGCCAATATAACCTCGGCTGAAATCTTGGGTATAGGAAGTGATGCTCCAATAGGTTGGTATTGAGTGTTACTCACTTCCAAAGTATGAAAATTGGTCGGTTCAACTTCTGAATTGAAGCTGATGATTGGTAGATCTCCTTGTTCAGGACATTCTGGCTCATCGTTGACAGTGACTAGACTGTTGTTGACAATATATTTGAGTTGTTGATGTAGTGTAGAAGGAACATCTCCAGCCATGTGGATCCATGGTCTCCCCAATAGCAGGTTGTATCCTGAATCTATCTTTAGGACGTGAAAGGATACATTGAATGTATTTGGGCCAATCTCAATTGGTAGCTCAATCTTTCCAACGGAATTTCGTCACGATCCATCAAAAGCTTTGTTAACCGTATGGGTGCTTTGAATCCATTTGAGATTGACATTCATCCTCACCAAGGTGCATAAGGACAAATATTCAGAGGCGAACCTCCATCTATCAAAACTCCAGCTAGCATATACCTGGAGGATAAAATTGTAATGTGCAATGGCTTGCAATGATCGATCTCTTCGGGCGGTATGTCGTCATCAGTGAAGGATATCACATTGTTGTTGAAAATGTGATCAACCATATGTTAAAATTTTTCCACATCCACTAATTTCGTTAAGTAGGCTTCTTCCAAAACCTTCAATAAGATCTTTTGGTGATCCTCGGAAGAGAAAACCAAGTACAGTATTGATATCTGATGTGGAGCTTCTCTTAAGTTTAAAACCACCTTGGCTTCATTATGGCCCATAGTGCGGAGGAATTTTTCCATCTTCTCCACGGGAATCTTCCCTTTGCTTTGATGGCGGGCTTCATCACCCCCCGAGGAAGATATAAAGTGGATTTTCCTTCGACATCGTAGCAAAGAGTATGAGACGTGGATCCTTCAAATTTCTCCATAATTCCATGGAACTTTTTGTAAGTCGACAACAAGATATTGTGGTCTCAAGGGTAAAGAAATGGCTCTCAGCGGCCACTTTCAAAGGATTGTTAGCTCCTTTAAGTTGAATTGATTGTATGGGAATAACTGCTACAGATCCCTTCCATTTGGCATGACATGTATTCCCACTCTTGAGTTGCACAGTGTCATCATCTGCCAGCTGCAGGACACCGCTATCAATAAAATTCTGAATGAGATGGCGGAGTGCCCAACATTCTTCTGTGCTGTGACCGCGAGAATGTGAATTATATTGACACACTCCATCGGAGTTGAACCATTTTGAACGGGGATTAATCGGAGGCATAAGGGAGGTAATTCTTCCTTCATTGATCAACATTTGAAATATTTCTTCCATAGGTTGGCCCAGATAGGTAAATTCCCTCTGATTAGCAAAACCCCGATGGGCTTTAGCATTTGCTCTCTTTGCAAACTTATCCTCCATAGCTTCACTTTTTGGAGGTGATGGTGGAGCGTTCATAACAAAAGGAAGGAGATAGGCATGCTCCTGTCTTATTAATTGGCGTGTGACTTGATGTTGATGGGTCACTAGTTCTGCCAATTGCTCAATTTTCTTGCAAAGAGCTTTCATCTTTCATTCAATAGAAAATTGGAACTTTGTGTAATCCCATCTGTCAACACTGTCTTTGATGGTCTGGGATTCACCATTAAAACTGGAATTTTGTCCAGTGCTCCAACTAATCATGTTGACCTCTTCCTCTTTGTGTTGAGGGAGAGGGTTGTCTTGCACATGAGGTTGATTTGGTTTGGTGACCACGATCTCACCGTTGTCTATTGAATCTTGGATCTTGTGTTTCAAGGCCCAACAATCTTGAGTATCATGTCCAGGTGCTCCGGCATGATAAGCACACTTTCGAGTAGCATTAAAACCCTTCCCATTAGGGTTGGCTGGTGGAAGAAGACATGTAATTTTCTTGTGAGTAGTCAGAAGTGCAAGAATATTCTCGAGCGAGTCCCCTAAGGGTGTGAATGTTCGAGGGCGCTTTACTTCTCCACTTTTAGGCAATGGAGGGTTTGAAGACTATGCTTGGAAAGAGGAGTAGTTTCTCCTCTGTATAGGCATGTTCTGATTGCCTTTTTGACCTTCTAGTATCAAGGAAACATCCTCCTCTTTCTTTTTATGGACCCTCTGGGGGTTGTTTCCATAAGATCCAAACTGGATGTGCTCAACAACTACTTTAAGAGAGGCTAGGTCTTGAATCTTACCAGACTTCAATCACCACCATCTCCGTGTTTGATCATTTCAGAGAATCTTTGCCAATACCAACTAAGACTCTCTCATAGAAAGGAGCTTCAGATGTTCATAAAAGTTATGACCATTTCGAATCCATCATGGGAGGAATAACTTGAGCAGCAAGGCACCTCCACCTTTGAGCATACTCTCCGAAAAGACTCATTAGATCTGCTTTCTTGACTTTGGTAATCTGGTACCGGCCAGAGCCATCCGAGATTGAAAACTATATTGAGTGAGGAAGGCGTGAGCTAGCTCTTCCCAGCCTACATGGATCTTTGAGTTGTCTAACTGTATACCATGAACGGGCAAGCTTCTCCGATTGGACTCTTCCGAACAAACCAGATCTCGAGCTTCTCATTTACCACATAAGATCCAAGTTCTCCAATGAACACCTTCAAATGTGTATAGGATCCCCTAATCCATTATACTTTTCAAAATCGGGTTTTGAATTTTTCTCGGATAATGAACACCGTGGAATATGCAAAGGTCAGCATATGAGACACTTCCATGTGTTCCAATCCCTTTGAGAGCACGGATAGTTTCCTCCATTCGGAGGACCTTCTTCCTGATATCATCGGTGTCTGGATCTCCTTTGAGATGGGTGTTTTTAGGGTCTTTGTTGGTCGTATCTAACTGAGGTTTTGGAATTGTTTTTTCCAAACCTTGAGCTCCTCCTTGTGCAGAGGATTTTGTATGTGTAGACATCTTTGTACCCTGAGTAGATTGATGCAATTCTTTTAGAATAACATCTAAATCTATGATTTATTTTCTTAATCCATCAAATTCTTCTCGAGAAACAGGATTAGACTGGTCAGATGAAGACATGATTGGCTGTAGGCTCGTGGCCTTTTTGGATTTTGAGCGGGTAACAGGCCCAATTGTTTCCCTACAAAAAACTTATGTAGTTTAGTCTTAGGGATAATGTAAATGTTATCATAATGTGTCCGTTTTAGGAATATTTTCCTGCAGAAATGGGTGTTAATTGATAACATGTCATGTATGCACATATATTCTTTTTATTTTCCATTACATAAAGATGAGCATGGAATGAAAATATAAGTAAATGCTTTTACAAGTAATTGAAAATGGAAAGCATGAAGAGACTTTCCTCCGCGTTTGGTTTATCAGAGGTTGACCTATCTTAGGGTTACTCTCATTGCTTTTTGGCATGAAGGTCCCAAGATCATCGCAATCTACTTGACGGGAAGTTAATCCGGTCTTTCAACCGGAGCTTAACTGGTGGTGCCTTTTCCGAGCCTCGCTGGAATTAGTCTCCCTACGAGTCCAGTAATTAAACACTGATAGGATAGCCTCCTGATGGAGGAACCACACAACATACATTCACATACAACGTGTCTCACCGTTTATGAAAATGATGACATGTGCGAAGCACTAATATCATAGGTAGATATTTTGCAGTGCAGTAAGTAAGATGAATTCGTACACATTCATCATAAATGTAAATGCAACATTCACACACAAGCATATAATAGTTTTAAAAAGCTTGTTATAGCGGCTTAAGCCCTCTTACTGGAATTCCCAGCAGAGTCGCCACCTGTCGACGTTGGGATTTTTAGTTGCCCCTTTTCGTTACTTGCTCTTTGGTGTTCTCATGTTAATGTGACATTTGTTTGAAAAAACAAGTGAAAAAGGTCCGACATGTGTAATGTCAACGATTTGGCTTTAAGAGTTTCCAGTTGGTGTTTTTAACTGGTTGCACTAACGCAACCGGAAAAGGTTTGCACATTGACCCAATGATGTGACACTGCTAAACGGGTCTGTGAAACCGAGATTCATTTGGGTTCGGGGGCTTGATTATGAGAAGGAAAGGTGTTAGGCACCCCCCGATATCCGTGTTGCCAAGGTGATCGCCACTTTTTAAGAAACTGTTATATGAATGTGTGTGTGGATCAATGTGCAATTTATTTGGAAGTAGTGCTATGCCTCGTTTGCACCTATATACACAAGATTTGAATTTATATAAAAATTTAGTTTTAAACAAGATATAGCAATGAAGTTTTGTAAATGAGGTTTTTCAAACCCTGTGCTAAATAGTAATTGAGGCCTTTGATACTTCCATTTTATTATTAAATGTTCGGCTTGTTTGCTTTTATTTTGAGATGCGAGGCATCTTCGAGAAAATAATATATAAAGCAAAGGTTGAACTCCTCATGGGCATGACATAACCATCTAAGGAAATTCATACATCGTAAATAATGTACAAGTCGCTTATAATTTGAAAATGTCCATCACGAGAACCGAATCTAGATTCAGATTTATCAATCTCTGTGATCACATGATTCCTAAGGCTCACATGATTATAGCTTATAAAGCGATGAAAAGAATATATATTATATATATAAAAGTTGTAAATATATATATACAGACATGATCAACCACCACGAAGCAACTCCATGGGGGATCGGAAATGTAAATATATAAAAGCGGTAAATATATATATGGACATGATCAACCACCACGAAGCGACTCCATGGGGGATCAGAAAAGTAAATAAAGTAGTAAATGAGATCAACCGCCACGAAGTAAACTCCAAGCGGGACTAAATATAAATAAAGCAATAAAGACGATCAACCACCACGAAGTAAACTCCAGGGGGGACTAAATGGAAATAAAGCAGTAAAAGGCCTTGAAGTAAACTCCAGTGCCCGATAGAAATATATAATATATATATATATATATATATATATATATATATATATGTAAACGCTCATGATATAAAATCCTGTGCTCATCAAATATGTATATATATATAAAAAATATATATATATATATATATATATATATATATATATATATATATAAGCAAGTAAACGCTCCAGACATAAGTCTAAGCTCAATCGAGGTATAACTCGATAATGTTAGTCCATATATAAATATATACATATATAAGTATATATATACAGATCGAATGAAAACCACTTGAATCAAGTCCGGGCATACGCACACAACACGACTCTCAATGTGTAGAATAGTGTGTGCAAAGATGAAGAGAAAGGTTTTATAGAGTGTGAGAAGGCTTATAGTGGGCTGCCAATGCAGGCTTCTATGACTCTAGATGGATAAACACTCGTCTCCCGTTGGTAAAAATGTTGCTATATGTGAGCTAACAGATGTTTAAAATAAGGAAACACTCAATATAGGGTGTGCACAGAGAAAATTGGACAAGGCTTCCTCGCCTCTCTTTTTTCTCAAATGGCCACCCCAAGCCCTCTATTTATAGAGGGGGGGAGCCGCAGGTGTACCTGCGACAGCCGCAGATGCACTTGCAGCTATCCGGGGTGCCCCAGGTTCTGTGGGTCCTTTTGTCTCGAAATACGTGCACTCGTGCATAGTAATGTCCGCTCAAACTTGAAGAACTTCAATCCGAGCATCTGAACGAGGTATAGAAGACCTTCTTCGGACCGCTTGTGTCGAGAGTTATGCAATGACATGGGATTAGAGGTTGTACGAAGTCAGGAAGAGGGGACCATGCCCATGGTCTTCAAGCTTCAAATTTTATTCGGTGTGCTGCCACGCGTAATACTCACTCGGGATTGGAACTCCTTGGTTCTTGTAGTATATTGTTGTATGTATGTATGTATGAAGTGTTGAGACGACGTGTAGGTGTTGAGGTTGTAAGATGACCTTTGACTACTCACCGGGGTTATCTTCGGTTTGAGTTGAAAGTAGATGTTGCTCAGGGTTACATCTGAGATTGGACTGCTGCAGGTGTTTGAATGCCGCAAGGTCATCTGTAAGTGTGAATGTCTGCCCAGTGTTAGTTCTGGGTCTAAGGTATGAGTGCCTCGACAGGAGGTCTGAGATTGAAGCTGATAGCATGCATTTAAAACAAGCATTTCCGGAGTTATCGCCGGAACTGCAACGACATTCCTTGGGGTTATCTACAAGGACGAAACTCAGGGTTATTTCCGAGGTTGGAAAAGATACTCCCGGTGTGTGTTCTGGGGTTGAGACTGAACTTCCGGTAGTATCCAGAATGGATATGAGCTGTCTTCCAGGGTTATCTCCGAAAGACAAATCTGCCCTCTTCTAATGTTAGTAACAGGTGTACAGAAAATTTCGAGTGTCTACAATCATGACATAATTAATTACTACATGTAATCAGTACACAATTCTGTATCAATTTCATATATGACTTGTAGTCTTAGGTTCAACTATTTGTTTAAACCGCAACTCTTTAATTCATCACATAATTTATTAATTGCTTACAATATTTTCATACTTGGTACACCATAATATGACCAAATCACATTTTATCAGTCATAACATTATTCTTTATCATTAATTACAGAATTTTATAATTAAAAAAATAATTTTCTAACCAATCTGCTAACTGGCTTTACATCGCCCCAGTTTGCACTAGGAATGGCGCTGCGACACTGAGCTGACACTGTGGCATGACACAAAGGCCTATAATTGGCATCAAGAACTTTGGAAATGTACTACGGGCAGTATATATAGGCAAGAAATGATTCCAGCAGTGCATGATGTTCACAAATAACACAGAACAAAGCCAAATTGGCCTACAAGCTACTTTCTAACAACCAATTTAACACATACAAATTACATAAACCTCACAAAAACATAACTCAAGGTTTCTAACATGTTTTTAATCACTTAAACAATATAACCATCAACATTAAAACCTCTAAATTCAGCGTTTTTACTATTTATTTACTTTTTGATATTCTTAGCGAAATTAATCATTGTGAATTTGTTTTTCAACCAAAACATTTAGTTTCAATTACTCTGTTTTTGTTTCTTCATGTATTTTCACAATCAATAGCCAATTTATACATTATACTATAAATTAAACATAAATTTTGACTCTAAAATAAGTCATATTCACATATATATCACTATAAAGTAATTTTCTCCATATATATATATATCATATTTCCATGAATTAAACTACTCTAAATCATATACTAAACATATGAAAGCAATTTAGCTACAAATTATAATATATACCAAATATATAATAACAATGACTACCCATATAACTTTTTTAGAGAACTTTTCATATAAAAGAAACTAGAACCTTAAAAGAAAACTAGAACTTTGGGAAGAAAGATTATACCTTTGCTTGAAGATAATAACACAACTTTTGATTACTACTCCTTGTTCTTGCAAAATTTTTTCTCTCAAACTCTCTCTAGAGCTCTATCTCTTCTCTCTTCTTTCTTCTCTTTTCTTTCTTCCTTCTGTTTTTTTACGTAATAGAAAATATAACTGATATATAGCGTATAATATAATACGTATTATATATATATATATATATATATATATATATATAACTGATGTCAACTATAGTTTTTTTTGAAAATCAAAAGCTATAATGCTTGTTTGGCTAAACTACTTTAAAAATTAAAGACTTTAAACCCTTAAGCCTTGTTTGGCAAAACTAAATTAAAAATAATAACTTTAAATCCGTATACCTTGTTTGGTAAAACCCATTTAAATCTCCTTTAATTTATTTTCATAAATCCTTTATAATATAGTTTATTGTCCCACTTTTCAAATATCTAAATTTAATTAAATTAAAACTAACAATAAATCCATTTGTCACATAAACACATTGCCACAAAATTATAATTTTTATTATAATTATAATTTTATTCAATAAATTAATACATTACTTTAATTACTAAATTAAATTAAAATGACATTATAACAACTCCTTTAATTCTTATCAATTCACTAATTTAATTATTAATTAAATTAGAATATTATCTTAAAAATTAATTTCTCACTCTTTTATTTAATTAACTTCAAAATACCAAATTACCAATTATCACTTAATTAACAAATTAAGCTAATTTCCTCAACTCATAAATTATTTATTTAATAAATAAATAATCAAATCAAATTAAACAAATATTTATTCAAAAATAAACATATCAATTAAAATATTTATTTAATTCAATAAATATTTAAAATTACAACTTAAAATTCTAGATTGTTACAATGGGTGAAGGTTGACTCTTTCACAAAAGACGTAATTCCAAGAGTTGGGAGAGTGCACATTTTTCTATGAAAGATAGAAAACACTAAGATTTTGCCAAACACCCATCTTCTTGAATCTTTCTTCTTCATTGGTGGATCACCTCTAGAGGCCAAACACTTGGGTGGCTAACGTTGATCAAAGGAAGGAATCAAACTCAATGCATTCAAGTTAAACGCGAAAAGGATTGGAGGTGAAATTGTACTTGTGGAAGCTCGAATCTTCAAGGGTATAATTCTTGTTCTTCTTCTTTTCGTTTAATTAATAATTATGAATAAAAGATGAGCTGGGTATATGGTTTGTAAAATTTTAAAACTCTAATTTTTACGCTTCCGCTTTACATTGATTCAATTTGATTGTGTACATGAATATTACAAAGTTAATAGTGGTATTATAGCCAAACCTTTATGCAAGTTATTAATTGTTCAGATTCGATACATATGTTAGTATGTGTTTAGAACAATCTTTTTTGGGCATAATTATTGGTAATTATTGGTATAGAATCATGTTTTTGGAGAAAAACTGCACAATTCGCGAACTGAAAAAATAGATTTTAGAGATTGGGGCCGCAACGCTTGAGTGCAGTACAATCATTGCGCTGTAGCGCCTGCTCCGTATTTGTGAAGATGCTGACGTAGCACTGCAATGCCTGAAGCTAGTTCTTTTGTGGCCCTGCAGCGCAAGTTCCGTGTTTTTGATACTAATAACGTGGCGCCGCAATGCATTATGCTAGTTCACTAGCGACGCCGCAGCGCCACTCTCCAAAAACAGAAATATTTTTTTTTTATTTTGATTTTTATTAAGATAAAAGGTTTATTTTAATTAAAATTAAATTAAATGTTTTTTTCCAGTAATTCTAAATTAAAAATAAAGGAGTTTATTTTCATTTGTAATTGGATTAAAATAAAGTTGTTTATTTTAATTGGAATTGAATTCCACGTTCGTTTGAATAAAAGAGTTTATTCAAAAGTTTTATATTAACTTGGAATTGGATTTCACGTTCGTTTAAATAAAAGAGTTTATTAACATATGGAATAAGATTCTATGTTTCATAGAATAAATGAGTTTATTTATATATGGAATAGATTCCATGTTTTCTAAAATTAAAGGTGTTTAATTTTAAAAGGTATATGATTCAACATATTGTATTTTTCCGGCAATTTTAAGTTAAAATAAAGGAGTTTATTTTGTACTTGAAATTGGATTCTTATTAATTAAAATAAAAGAGTTTATTTTGATTGGAAATTTGATTAAAAATAAAGGAGTTTATTTTTATTCAAAATTGGATAAAATAAAATAAAGAAGCTTATTATGATTTTGATTAAAAATTAAAGAGTTTATTTTGTTTCAAAATTGAATTTTATTCGAATTAAAATTGCCCATTAAATCGATATCAATGTATATATTGAATGTTTATAATTCATGAGATGAATGTTATTTATTGATGCATATGTTGATATGTATGATAATAAATGGGATTGATTATGGACTATTGACCAATGTGATTGGATTTTATTTTAGTTGGATGCATGAATGTATGGATTTTATTAAATAGGGTCTGCGTATCTCGTCTTCTCTAATTTTTTCTTAATGTAAATTCTATCTTCCTCCTATGTACTTCCCCTTGACTACTGATCAAGGTTTCTATTTATTTTAAATAGTTTTGTAATAGGAATAGTTAGAATTAATTTTGAAGAATTGGAGATCAAGGAGCAAGGAGGACTTGAAGACCCGTTTGTAATGGATCCCGAGATTTAAATGTAATAGTTATATTTAAATTTAATTCTTGCACCCTAGGTTTGACCTTTTGGTTCACTTGGTGGCTCTAGTGAACCAAACTAAAATAAAGTCCATAATCAATCCGGGTAGAATATAATATTCTATAGGGAAGGGATCCTGTCTGGTTTGACCTTTAAATGTAATAGTATTCTATAGTATTATATAATCAACCCGAGATTTAAATGTAATAGTATTCTAGTGGGTTGACCTTTTTTTTTGCTTTTTTTTTTAAAAAAAACAACTAAAAAATAAATAAAAATTATAGAACTTGAATTTTTACATAATACAATGTTTTTGGTGTGATTTGGATAACAAAATATGTCTGTACAGACTGTACAGTCTTTACATACATGTTTTGTTATATTGTACACACTGTACATACATGTTTTGTTATATGTATCGAAATCATGAGTTAAACACTGTATTATGTAAAAATTCAAGTTCCATAATTTTTTTTAGTTGTTTTAAAAAAAAGTAAAAAAAAAAGGACCGAATTTTAAGCCTGTCCGGGAGTCCGGACAGGATCCCTTCCCTATATTATATATATGTGCATGTACGCTAAACAAGATTAGACAAATAATAACAAACCCTCAAAGATTTTATATTAAGTCCTAAGTGTTCAAAGATATTTGGAATATCGAACGTCGCCTTCTAGCATGATAAAAAATAATAGATTATCAATTAATTATTATAAGTTTGTTGTTTCACCACAAAACTTATCTTAATTTTTTGAGATGTTAATTTTATCACATTTGATGCTTATAAAGAAAATTGAACAATGTTGTTTTGTTGTGTCACCACAAGGATAATGTTTTTCTTTTTTGAATATATAGAAGTGCTAGGTTGGACTTAACTTAGATAATTTTGATTCGGATGTGCCACCACTTGATCAAAATAATCTAAGAGGCAAAATAAAAGGAGTTACATGATGATGTAATTGACAAAAGTTGTCTACATATTTATTTATATATAGTTTGTTGTGTCACCACAAGGCTATATACATTTTAAATGAGATCCTTATTCTTACTAGCAAATCTTTAATTAGATTTTGCCGAACTATATAAGTGTGGGTAATATAGTTTGAAGAAAATAGTGGGAGATACCAATTTATAACAAGACCTAATTTATCTCGGTAATTAGTTAGTTAATAAAAGAATGTATGCTAAAATGTTGTTAATTATAAATGTATTTACAAAATTTTACAATGTCTAAAATTACTATCACTGCGTAGCATATAAGATGCTAAATTAACCGGACCAAATTAAACGGATTGGATAAGGAATTTGAGAATAGTTCTCATGGCTGAAAAGCTATCTTATGTCCTTAATATGCCTATCCTTGCAATGGTTATAGACAATGCCTCTGAGGAAGAGATTGCTACTTTTAGAAAGTGGCAAGATGATGCATAGTTAGTTCAATGCATCATGCTCGCATCTATGAGTAACGAGCTTCAGCGTCAGCATAAAACTATGGATGCACTCCTGCACATCAAGTAGTTGATGGTGAGAAAAGTAGGACTGATAGATATCAGATATCTAAGGAGCTCTTTCGATCTAGAATGTCCGATTGCACTACAATACAAACAAAACTCTTTAACATGATAAATTTGATTGAACAATTAGGATAACAGGTTTTGTCATGGATGGAGAGTTGAGGCAAGATTTGATCTTACAGTCAGTCCAGACTCCTTCTCACATTTGTTGTGAATTTTTCATATGAACAAGCTAGATATCAGTCTCGCGGATTTGCTTAACATGTTGAAAATGTTGAGAGTCACTTTCCAACCAAGAAAGACCACATCTCACTGGTAGGGGCCAATGGATCTTCTGAAAAGAAGAAAGATTCTAAGAAGGTAAACAGAAAGGAAAAAACAAAGGATAATAAGAACAAAACTGATATGAATAGGAAAAGAGTTTGCTTCAACTGCAATAAGCCAGGACACTAGAAAGAAAACTGCAAGAAACATCTTGCAGAGGATAACAATAGAAGCTTAGTGAAGTTTTGGTTATATATATAGTTTTGTTCATGATTAAAATAAATTTTTCTTTAAGTCAAGGTTCTACTTAGGTATTGGACACCGGCTTTAGTTCTCATAAATATAGATTTATGAAGGAACCAAGCAGAAGTAGAAAGAAAAACAAAGATAAGTAATCCTATGCGTGGGAAATGAAGAAAAGGTTGTTGCGTTAGCCATAGGAACTTATAGTTTAGCACTGCTTACTGGCGAGTCTATTAAGTTAATAAGTTGTTATTGCATTTTAGTTCTCGTTAAAACATTTTTTCCATTTTGTTGTTAGACAATAAATTTTTTTGGTATTATATTTAAGAATAATTGTTGTTCTATTTATAATAATAATTTTTTGTATAGAACTGGAATATTACTTAATGGATTTTGTATACTTGACTTGTGTGAAAATAATTTTGCATATTGAACAAATTAGTATAAGAAAAGGATATGATCATTCAAAGAGTTGAATGTGTGTATTTGCTGAAATACAAGTGTGAATTATTTCAAAGGTTCAAAGAATTCAAAAGTGAAACTAATTGAAAAGTATTAGAATTCTTTGATCAGATTAAGGAAGGAATACTTGTGCAATAAGTTTCTTGATCATCTCAAAGGATTTTCTTGTAATGGGCACCTCCTGATACGCAATAATTGATTGATATATCTGAAAGAAAAAATAGTACCTTGTTGGACATGGTGTAGTCCATAATAATTTTAGCGATATTCAAGTATCCTTCTGGTGTAATATCCTAGAAATGGCTGTATATCTAGCAAAAGATAACCAAAAAATCTGGTGCCAAGACTCCATAAAAGTTATGGACAGGGAAGATTTCTAATCTTAATTATGTTAAGATAAGAGGTTGTCTGGCTTATTTGAAAAAGATTTCAAAGGATAAGTTTGGGACAAGATTTGGTAGGTGTAGATTTGTGGCACATCCTAAAGTAAGTTTAGGGTAAAATATTATATAAACCTACTGAGCAAAATTTGTTTGTTGCAAAACTCGTTGCCTTCTAAGATAAAAATGTTTATCATTGAAACGGCTAGTGGGAGGATAATAGAATCTTGAAGAGTTCAAGAACCACAAAGCACTATAAGTCAAATAAGAGGAACTTGTAGATAGACCTATTATACCACAACTGAATCGTAAATCTGTAATAGTACCGAAGATACCAAGGAGGTATGGATTCATCATGGATGATATTGATGAGGTACACATCATAAAGATGATGATCCAGTTACATACGATGATGTAAGAGTTGTAGACACTCAGAGAAATGGATTGACACAAGCTTCTCAAAAATGGAACATTTGATTTGATGAGATAGTCAAAAGAGTTTGATTTTATCCAAAACAATAATGAACCTAGTGTGTACAAAAGGGTCAGTGGGAGTGTCGTGATATTCCTAGTATTATATGATTATATACTACAGATAAAGATTGACATACCAATGCTACAATTAGTAAAGATAAAGTTGTCTAAACATTCCTCCATGAATGATTTGGGAAGAGTATCGTAGTTTAGAATACAAATATATATAGATAGATTTAAAAGGATGCTCGGCTTAACCTAAGAAATGTATATTCATTTGATGCTAGATTCGTTTAGCATGGAAAACTCCAAGAGATGTCCCTATAGAGTGTATCTCTCTTAATAGTCCCCATAGACTTTTGAAAAGAGAGATCTCATGAGTGACAATCATGTATGCAATGAAATATATGAGACCTGATGATGATCGGTCATATTCTGGAGAAGATCACTGTAAGACAGTGAAAAATATCTTAAAAGTACTTAAACGGTACTAAGGATGTGATTAAAATTTATGGTGGGTCTTAATTAAAACTAGAGGGCTTAACATACTCAAGTTTTTTTTAGACTGACCAAGACGACAACAACTCCACTTTAGGGTAAATTGTTACCTTAAACGGTGGTGCAGTAAATTGGAAAGGTTCCAAATAGCAAAGAGTTACAGGTTTAGTGATAAAGACAAAGTAAATAGCTTAAATAAAGCTGCAAGTTGATTGTTTGGATGAAAAGTTCATTAAAGAACTAGGAATAGTTCCTAAGTCTCATCTTGGATCTAAACATGTGGTTGCGACACTTTCATTTGATTAGAGGAATCATTGAAAGACGAGAAATCACTATAAAGATAGTGGACTCTCAAGAACACTATTATATACCCATTTACTGAAGTTTATCAAACAACAGGATGATCGTCACTTAGAGAGTAAGGGTATGAGATACCATGACGATTGACTTTAGTGCAAGTAGGAGATTGAAAGTAGTATGCACACAAGCCAATCATGTTGATGATAAAGCATATACTTTGTAACAATCTTATTTGTTTATTAATACTAAAGGCTTTAATTTAACTACATGGTGCTATTTTTTTAATATGTGATAAACCCATAGTTTTAAGGAATGATTTTAGAATCATGATGAGATCTAAATTCAAAGATAGCTTAAAAAGTAAAATGTTCCCAATCGATGGATTACTAAAATGGGGATTAGTGAATCCAGATAGATTGGTACATACGTTGCTTGCTTATTGGATGAGGATGATTGATCTCATGATCATTTGTGTGGAGACACTAAAGCAAGTATGTAGGTGCTTATTGGAGAATAAGTTCACTAAATGTGACTTGCTAAGGAATACCTAATGGAGTTTTACTTGCCTGTTAATAGGAATTCCTATAGTGATAGTAGTACAAGTGATCCTTGGACTTGAGATCATCATAGTATCTTGTGTATGATGAATTATACTTTGACTTATTCCTTAATACACTTAGGGTATATCAAAGGGTATACTTGGGTATAATAAATTGTATATAGAGATAATGTATGATCAATAAAGAATCTAACGCTTCTAGTAAAAGAAGAGAAATTTCTTATGTGATTCGATAAATTACAACCCAGTAGTACGTGGCTAAGGTAGAATGAAATTAGAAAGGAGTTTCTAATTTGCATTATTTGGAGTTGTGCATTAAATAATCAAAAAATATATAATTAAATAAAATTAGACTTAACAGTAATTCCATGTTTTATATTTAATTGTAACATTGTATGGTGGAAGGATTGAATTGTACGGTAATTATTTACTCAAAGGTTCTTTTATGATCAATGTTGAAATCTATATTATCTGAAAAGTCTTTAATCGCTAGGGAGGCTTATCCCTATTGTAGAATAAATATAATTTATTTAAATAAATTAATAGTTTAATTTATTTATTTAAATAAGATTAGAATTGTTCTAATTGATTTATTCACAATCGGTTTAACATGGATAACCTAAAGGGTCACACCATAAAAAGAAGAATAATTATTTAAGAAGTTAATGGCATAATCGTAATAATATATATGTTAAGTGTATTTAATTTATTCTATGGTGATAGAATAAATTAAATAGCATAATATTTATTATTTAATATTTTAGAAATATTAAATATAAATTAACAAGAGGAGTATTATTATTATTTAATTCCTAAAGGATTTTGGGAATTAATTAATAAAAGAACTTTCATATGTTCTTAATAAGTTTAGGAGGCTAATTAATCAAGGAGTCTAATTAATTAAAAGAGTTTAATTAATTATTCTTAATAAGATTGAGAGCCTAATTAATTAAAGGAGTTTAATTAATTAAAATAAAAAAACTAATTCCTTAATTTTTAAGATGGGTTGCCTACATTTATAAATAAGAGTAGTCTTATTATGGGTGAAGGTTGGCGCTTTCACAAAAGACATAACTCTAAGAGTTGGGAGAGTATACTTTTTTCTATGAGAGATAAAAAAAATTAGGGTTTTGCCAAACACCCATCTTCTTGAATCTTTCTACTTCCTTGGTGGATCACCTCTAGAGGCCAAACACTTGGGTGGCTAACGTTGATCAAAGGAAGGAATCAAACTCGGTGAATTCAAGTTGAACACGAAAATGATTGGAGATGAACTTGTACCTGAGGAGGCTCGAATCTTCAAGGGTATAATTCTTGTTCTTCTTCTTTTCATTTAATTAATAATTGTGCATAAAAGATGATCCGGGTATTTGGTTTTTAAAATTTTAAAACTCTGATTTTTACACTTCCGCTTTACCGTGATGCAATTTAATTGTGTACATGAATCTTAAAAACCTAACACTAATTTGTACATTTAATTCAATTAGGTCATGAGAACCTTAATTTACACTTGGGCCCACATTTGGCCCCTACGCGATAGTCGCGATTCCAAAGAGACGATCGTGCAAGAATACTTCGAGCTTTTTAATTCGAATGATTTTACAAGTCTTAAAAACAGGGGTCCTAGAAGATGGAACCCCTTGGGGGTTGAGCCCTTAGGGTTAAACCCTAGGGAGGCTAGACCTAGAAGGAATTTTCCTTAGATATCTTGGAAAATATTATGAAAATCTTTCCAAATCTTGTTGATTCTTTGTTTCCTTATTTTTTTTTTTAAATTAAAACTAGAAAGATTATCAAATATGACCAAATAAAATCGAATCTTAGTTTATTTTGGAAATAAAATATTTTCTTTATTTGATTTTGAATGCATGATCTTTCCTTATTACTTATTTAGAAGGAAATCAAATATTTTCAAAATCTTTCCATTTTGGGAATAAAATCAAATATTTCTATATTTAGAAAATGACATCTTTTAATATTTATATCTAGAAGCAAAATAAAATGTACTTATCTTTGGAAACCAGATTTAATCCTTCCCTTAATAGGAATATGATGACTACTTCCTTTTCTAGTGCAAGTATACTACGGAACTATATATATATATATATATATATATATATATATATATATATATATATATAGTCCACTTTCTATGTGGGTGGTGCAGATGAGACCATTTTTTTAGCTGACAGACAAAACCGTCGCTAAACATGTCACCATAGGGTCTAAACCGGGCTCTACCAACGGTTCTAGGCTATCTCAATGATTCATACCCCATGGCGACGAGTTTAACAAGGATTTTATCTGTCGCTAAAGGTGTTCCACATGCGGACCACCCGTATAGAAAGCTCTCTCTCTCTCTCTCTCTCTCTCTCTTCCTCTCTTTATATATATTTATATATATACATACATCTCCCAAGCTACTCATGCTTCTCTTTTCGTCTTGCTCCATCTTGGAATTTTTTTCTCCTCCTAAAGTCGGGAAGACATCAAGAAGGCATAGAACAAGCATTCTTCAATCTGGGCACACAAAAGGACTTGAGGTAAGAAAGACTCCACCATAGGTAGCTGAACCCTAGTGGTTTAGACCTATAAGGACAAACCTTAGGGGCTGGCCGAACCCTAGGGTTCCACATCTTCCTCTTGTTTACATTTTCTTTCTCTTTTTGTGCATGTTGTTTATTTGAACGCTTTCTTTTGAATTTCTCTTGATTTGCTACATCTATTTCTATTTTCAGGAAATTAAAGTCTTTCTTTTATTTTCTGAGCCCCATTACCTTGATTATATCTTGGTTTTTCCCCCTCAGATATTCTAAAAGAAAGGCTATAAATTTTTGCGGCAAAGAAGCTTTTGGTCCGAGTAGTTGATTTGTGCAGCAACAAAACCTTATAGGTATAAAGGGGAAACCCCCTAGGTGGCCGAACCCTATAGGGGGCCACCCTAGGGGCCTTGGCCTTTTTTTCGTTCATCCTTTATTCTTTCATTCGAATGGCTTCTTTTGTTTGTGTTTTTTTCTTACTTCTTCTTTCAGGTAACTCTAATATTTCTTTTGTCTTTTGAGCCCCATTACCTTGATCAGATTTTTGTTTTTTTTCCTCGGATCATAAAGAAAGATTGGAGTTTTTTGACAAAAACACGATGGAAAAAATTCTCCTCAACGGGAGCACCATAGGTAGACAAACCTAGGGGGCTGAACCTTGGGGACCCGAATCTTAGGGGGAAAATTAGCAAATGAAGAAAAAAATGAATTAAGTATGGGAAAAGTAGTTGTTATTTTTACCATAACTTTTGATCTGCTTGGAATTACATGGCTTATAATATATCAAAACAAAACTAACAACAAGCCCTACAAAAGTCATTGTCGTTGGCCATGATATATACCGTTATAAGTCCATAAAAGCCTACAAAGAATGCATTTGGGTTTTCTAAAGTTTTTTTCAAAATCTTTTGGAATTTTTTTATTCCAAAATTATGATTTCTAGCCTTTGCTTACTTTGTTTCTTCTTCTTTTCAAGTTCTCTTAAATTTCAGACTTTCTTCTTTTCAATGGTAAGCACTCAAGTTCAAATGCTTTCCTTTACATCCTTTTCTTGTTCTTTAAAATCCTTATGCTGAATTTTCCTTGCTTGTAAGACCTCTTAATTAAATGTTTTGTAGACCCAAAAACCACCAAGGAGGCCCCATTCAGTAGTGATTGGGGAAGGGCTACCTTCTTTGGGCCTTCTAACGTCATCAGGGAGCAAGTCAAGACTTGTGAACGTACAAATTTTCCTCCGTTAGAGAAATAAGGCTTATTTCTATATGCTGCGGCTTGCGGAGGTTGGGATGACTTCCCCCATTCCGATCGCATTCCCCGCATATGCATAAAGAAACAAAAGTACCCTTTTATTTCCCTTCACTTCCTGTCTGATTCATCTGGTCGCATTCAGGGATGGAAGGATTGAATCGATGAGATCCTTGGGAACACTGATTATGTGGATATACTAACAAGTGCAGGCATCCTACGTTACATTCAGTTATATAGGGACTTACGTATCCAACGAGACCATAACGCCCTCACAGTGTTGATTTCACTCTGCTGCTCTTCTACATGCACATTCATCAATACATGGGGGGAAGTCACCCCTACCTTTAGAAAATGTCTATTCCCTCTATCAGTAAGTTTTTCTTCTATTTCTTTCATTAATTCCATTTTTTTAAAATTATATACTTATTCTGAGCTATATCTTGTAGCCTTATTATTGTTACTTCGACCTCTTGCGGCCCATCCATCATGTCCACTAGAGATACCGAATATGTTCCATACTTAATGGAAGCCTTCAAACAATCTTCCCACTACATCTCATTATTCAAGGGTGATACACTCATTCTAAACTTTGAGACCTCCCGCCGATAAAGGAAATTCCTGGTTATCTTGGGTACGCAACTTCTTTCAGGATTACAAGACCAACTAGTGGGATAGTTCTGTTCATAATAATTATGTTCTTGCTTTCCATAAAGAGCATTGTCATTTTCCTCTAGCAGTTTATCTGGCTATGTGGCTGTCCCACTTTCTCTTTCCCGGGTCTCCTGTAGACGGTCCTTCAATCTGCATGTTTAGTCTGGCAGTTTTGCTATCTTGGGGTTTGGAGATTCCCTTTGCTTCCCTCTTTTTTGAGGACCTTATATCGCCGTTTAGATGAAGCAACCTTCGCTTTGAGAGAATCTGTTGGGAGGTACTCTTTTTCTTATTTGCATTAATTGTCTTTTATATTGCACTTTTTCTTCTCCTCTTATCAACCATTTTCTCATTTACTCATGTATGATGTAAATTATATCGTTCCATTCTCCTTTCATCAGATCTTTCTCTTCGAGTACTTTTTGGGTTATTCCACTCTTGAACATCTTTCTAAGAAGAAGAAGAAGTCTCCAAATCCTTTTTCATTGCCCAACATCGTCCCCCGCACAACACCCTGGATTGGTCACTGATTTAGTTCAAATTTACGGCTTTTCCTCAATGACTTTTCATGCTTCATCGATCGTTCCCACACCATTGTTTTAGAAAGAGGCGGTCATTTGCCTCACATTTATAAGCATAACTTTTGCACCTACTCAAGCATCAACAGATTGAGTGGTTCTGCGTTGTCTTGGTTCTTCTTCCTTTGGGCCGTGGAGCTTCCCTATTTCGTTGAAAATAATGGTTTTGGCTGTGACACCCCCAAAATAGGTATACATCACCCATTTTGAGTCATCAATAACATGGTACAGAAACAACTACAACTTTATTAATACAACAGAAAAACTATGAGTTTAACTACAAATATTGCCATCTAGACAATATTCACACCCAAATAAGTCCTCATTACAATTATTGGTACATTATTTTACAAAAATGGTGAGGACTACTAAACAACTTTCTAGAACCTTCATTCCATACCCCGACTAGTCCTCGCTACATTCTCGCCTCCTGAGAAGAAAAATGGAACAAAAAAGAAATGGGTGAGCTCAACTAGCCCAGTAAAGAATATTATGACTAAGATAATATAGAACAAATTATCGTTAGTCTTCAACAGGGAAAAAAATCTGATAAAATACAATAGACAACAAGTTTCAGATCAATATTCGCTGCGGAAATAATAATTCATAGAAGAGTTATGTAGAGAATGAAATCTACTTTTATCTATGAATTTAAAAGTCCATCATCATTATTTTCACCCTGTAACATCAATCAATATTCATCTTGAATCAAATATTCATCTATGCACTACAGGCCAAAGATATTCATCAGTTGGTCATGTTCATCTCAACACCTGTACATCTTTGCACTACAGGCCAAAGATATTCATCAAAAATTCATTCATCTTTGCACTACAGGCCAAAGATATTCATTAATACCATCATTTAGGACTAAGGATGATGAAAAATATTTTAAAGAAAATGAATCCAGTGAAACAAAAGAACAAATATTAAGGATTCGTACTTTAAACAATCCGAGTTCAAAAATACTTCATAAATAATCATAGTGAAGTAAAATTCAAGAATGATCAAAACATGGATATACTCAAAGCTATTATCCATAATCGATATTTTGGACAAAAAAATGAAAAATTTAATTTTTCTATGAATAGTCTTCAGATTCGTGAATAAGATCAGATATCGTGAATAGTGCCGTATACGTGAATAGTAACCCCGACACTAAAAGACAAGAATTTCACAAGAAAAATACTATCAATATTCCAGCCTAATGATATTAGAAGAAATAATATCATTTTAAAAAAAAAATATCCCTTACCTCGAAAAGACAGTACTTCTAACTGGAATACTAGATATAGTGATAAAGGGAACTTGCACCGTATAGCAACACTCAAAGTATCAAAATACTCACAAGAATACGCTCGATAATATAGAGAGAGAAAGAGAGAAAACTTCAGTTTCTGGTGTGATTTTCAATTCTAACCTAAGCACCCTATTTATAGGAAATTGCTTAGAACACCAAAGCAGAAAATTTAATAAAGTATTAATATATATATTGTAAATTCTTACGCACACCTTCATTGATCCAAAATATCAGCCACACATGTGCCAATCTTGCCAAAAACGTTTTTCATATAAAAGTCATTTAAAACTCCAAAAAAAATAATAATCAATTAATCCGGAACTTCAATAATTCATAATAAATAGCCCTTTTATCAAAAAAATTCAAACCTTATGTCTCCTCCATAGGAAATTCCATTCTCTACAACTTTGTAAGTTGAAGTTTTTCCAAATTCCAAATAGAAATGGACCGTAATCCACAAACGGACGATTTTACAGGCTTTAATCAAATTTCAGTCAAGAAATGGGGTCCACCGACATGTTTAACATATTTTAAACATTAATTGTAACAAAAATACTCCTCCTCATATACTCATATATCCCACATTCATTATAAAAATATCACCATTATTATATTATTAAAATATAATAATATATTTAAATGACTTATTTATCAGAAAAGATAAAATAACTATTTTGTCAACAATTGTCACATTAAAAATTTTCTAAATCTATATCCAAGACCTCTAAATTCCAAGACCTCTAAATTCTCCTTATAGATCCCTTCCTTTTGTCATACCAGATGATTCTTGGAGTGGGCGATATACTACTTGTGAGCACAACTATTGGCAATTCAATCTTAAAAAGTGGGAGGATGATACCTTGATTTTTTCGATACCAGCTTCTATTCTTGAACTTCTCTAATGGGTCAGGATGTTATGTTCTCCTAAGACTAATATCCGTTCAGAACATTGGCCAACCAGTAGTCGACTTATTGAGTGTGAGGCTTTGATGCCTAAGTCTTCTCCTCCTTCGTTAGTAGAGATTCATCCTCTAAGTGACCTGGATATTCTTCCCGCACAGGCCCCTACTACTTCCAGGATTCTTCCATCACTGGCTTCGTCTCAGATATCTCTGTCTCAGATACCTCCTCCACCTCCTCCCCAAGGATCCTCTGGTGCCGAGGAAATGAGAGTTATTCATTCTTAAATGAGAGCTTCTACTAATACAGATTCTGAGGTGATTTCCCTTACTGATTCAGCCATGTTACCGGTTGGTCGTTCCGTCATTAGGCTTATCTTAAAGCTATTGGCAAAACACCCTCTTGATGATGCTAGTTCTAGTATGTCGGCAGCTGAGGATCCTGTAAAGAAGCACCGTACACATTTATCTTTCATCCTTTGTATGGCTACTTTCGTGTTTCCCTATGTAATAATTTCCTTAATTTTCAAAGTGTGGAGGTCAATGAAGAGGATGATGATGTTCCTCTTGGGTTTATGTTTGGTACTGTAAATAAGGCGCCCGCGATGGCTTCTAATAGTCGTGAGCCTCCCCAACCTATATTTATCGATGTTGAGTCTTCTTCTCCACACAATAACTGTGTTAGTCTTGATGTTAAGGACACTTTATCTGATGTGAACTTGAGTCCTGTTATGGGTGATACATCAATTTCCTCAAACCTTCCTATAACTTCTTCAGATGATAGGCTTGAGGTTACCGATGAGTCTCCTGCTTCCTCGAGGAGGAATCCTTCTGAGACTATTACTGATGTTCATCCTCCCTAGAAGGATTTTTCGAGTTAGTGATTGCTCGGGAGGTTATTATTGATAGCACTTTAGGTAGGTTAAATGACATTCCATTTTCTATGGCATCTCCTGACTCCTCTTCCATTAGCTATATTGTGATTATCTTTTCTTTCATTAACACATAGTTTTCTTCTTAAATTTTCTTTCTTTCTCCATAATATAATATGCTTTGTCCTTTTGTTTTTTAGAGAAAAAATATGAAAGATTTTCCTTTGCTTGTTGATGAACTTGCTTTATTTGATGCTATCCATCCGGATGTTACCGCCTTTCCATATAGTGACCTTTACTTTCTTTCGAATGACCAAGGCTTCAAGGATTCATTAGCAGCACATCAACCCCTTACTCCTTCATCCACGGTCTCAACAAATTTTATGTTAGCTTCTAAAGTAGCTCCTGCCAGAGCTTCCTTCAATCCAAATGGGGATCTTGTTTCTTGGAGGGGCTTTCAGATATCTTCTTCTAGTCAGGAAAGTCTTGAGCGTCTCCTAGCACATAGTTCCCTCAGATACTTGACCAACTGATTATTAAGGTGGCTCCCGCCCAAACCTTCTTCCTAGATCAACTTGCAAGCCTTGTTATTGGGATGCACAATCTTGCTTTATACTCTTTGCAAGTTGAGCACTTGAAGAGATCTAGTGATGATGTTGATGACCTTATAGCCATGAGTTTTGATATGTCTCCTTTTCGTGCTAGACTGGATCTTCTCTAGTCAAATTTTAACATTATTGCACTACGTTCTGAGGTTGCTGTAAGTAAATGTAAATATGACTCCTTTTCAATACAACTTTTAGATCTTGACAAAGTCATAAACAAATTGGAGGCCTAGTCTCGGGATCTCGAGTCCAAGCTTCGGGATGTAGAGTGGAAGCATCGAGACTTAGAGTCAACAGCCCAAGATTTTAAGAAATGAAAAGTTGCAAATCTTCAGATTCGTGATACCGCCATTGTAGACTTGGAGGCTTTAGATATGCCCTTCTTCAGTTTGATATGTCTTAGCCTTTAGATCATAACTTTTCCTAGTCTTTTTGATTTCCTGTTTAAACTCATTTACATATATTTCATTTATCAAAATATTGTTTCTTTATCCTTATTGATTGTCTTTAATTTGAATGATTCCTTAAAACTTAATATTTAACATTGAATATCAAGTTATTCAAATTAATACTCCAAGACAAACCATAGATTATAAAAGAGCAAACATAAATTTTATTAAAGAAAAAATACACGTTTTTTTATTTCATGTAAACCAACACTTGAATCTATACTTTTTTTTAAGAAATCAGAAAAATTATTCAAGTATAAGTGAAAGTTGAAAATTTATTGATAATTAGATTGCTTTTAATGAAACTCATAATGTTTCAATAGTGAATCTTACTTTTGTTGGAGAGAGCATAATGTTGTTGGTAATTGTTCTCCCCATGTCTTCAGATGATCATTTAGAGTTTTTGATAAGATTTTGGTCAAGGTTTTGTTTGTTGCCTCTGCTTGTCCATTGCTTTTCGAGTAGTAGGGTGATGATTTGTAATGTTTCACCCAGTATCTTTCCATTAGATTTTTGATATTCCTATTGTGACGCCCCCAAAATAGGTCCACACAACCCATCTTGGGTCGCCAGAAATAACACTGCTGACGTGAACTTTTCTATTACAACTATAGAAATGTCGTGCAAAATACAACGACACATATACTGTGATTTTTAATACAAATATTGTAACGTATATAATACGACGATATTCATACAATGCCGTAAAAAGTACAATAATAGATATTTCAAGTCTCCAAAGGAACACGGGAAGATTTTTGTCCTTCTCATTCTAATAGAGTGTATTTTGACGCTTTCAAATTCGAGTTCGCATTTGGTTCACTAAATATAACTGTTAAATGATGTATAAAATATGTCACACACATTTTAAGTTCTCAGTATAATTATTATGCCACACCATTTCATAATTTGATTAGGATTGCGACTAATTCGAAACAGTATTTATAACCATATATTTATAATTAGAATATCATGACTTAAGATAATTAAATTATCAATAGCCTTCATCAGTAATAAATCAGATATTTAGAACATATGTTAGATGATAAAAGTTTTCAACCATAATTGCAGCAGAATCAATAATTCATTAGAAGAGTCAAGTAGAACATAATGTCTACTATCTTTTCCAAATTAAAAGTTCATCATCAATACTTTATTCTTGTAATACTAATCAACAGTTCTTCATTGTACCCAAGACAAAGAGAACTTTCACCACCTATTTTTACCTGAAACACAAAGCTCATGGTTATACCAAATCACAGTTCATGTTTATAATTATTCCATTAAATTCATCTTTGCACTCTAGGCCAAAGATATTCAACTATAAAGTCAATAATCAGCAGTCCCTCTTTGCACTATGGGCCAAAGATATACAACTGTAAAACCAATAATCAATAGTCCATCTTTGCACGTAAGCCAAATATATACAACTGTAAAAACCAATAATCAACAGTCCATCTTTGCACGTAATCCAAAGATATACAACTGTAAAGCCAATAATCAATAGTCCATCTTAGCACTACAGGCCAAAGATGATTTTTACCACATCATTTATCTATAATATTAGTCTGTCTTTGCACTACGGGTCAAAGAGGACTTTTACCACATCATTTGTTTGTAACATTAGTCTATCTTTGCACTACGGGCCAAAGATGATTTTTACCACATCATTTTTCTGTAACATTAGTCTAAATTGCCAACATGATATCCAAAAAATCGATTAATATTCCTAAGAAAATATAAAGTTCAAGTAATGTAAAGTTCCTGACTCAAAAATAATAACTTAAGACCGAATAGAAAGATCCAGGTCAAGATATTAGATGAAACACAAACTATTAAGAATATTCTAATCATTTCAGGACTTTTCACCATTTAATGATAAACTAAATAAACGAATAATAATATCTTACCATAATATGGAGTATGAAAGAAAATGATATTCCTTTTACCATAAAAAAAAATGATACCCCTTACCATAATAATGATATCCCTTACCATAATAATGATATCCCTTACCTTAACATGTGACTTGATTTTGCTTTCTGTGAAACTTATCAACTTAAACAAGGATTGCATTCCTTATCTACACTTGGAGTAACCTTACACTCAACATAAATACTCTCAATATTATACTCACAATATTGTAGTAAAAGAATTTTATATTTTTAGTGTAGTGATGGGTGTGTTTGATTGCTCAACTTAGCAACCTATTTATATTGAAAATTGAGAAAATAATTAGCACACACACTTTGACAAAATAACCAAATGAGCTGCATAAAATAATGGTAGTGTAATTTATGGTCCCACAGAGAAAACCAACTTGTACATGTTTTAACAAAAAATTATTCAATAATAGAGTTGTGGTCTATATTACTTTAGAAAAACTAGAGTGTCGGCAAGTCATGCCAGACTTACTTTTGTAAAAAGAAAATAATAGAGCAAATATCTGCATATCATACTTATCTTTAATCAACACCTTTTATTCATCAATTATTTATACATTGTATATCTTTCAACAATTATTCACAATTATTAACATAGACTCACAATACTTCCAACTGGTATAATTATATCATATCAAATAATATGAGTTACTGTGCAATAACTACTGTGGCAATTATTGAATAAAAGACTGAGTGACTTTTTACGTAAGAATTAATAATATGAATCACTATGCAATAATTACTGTGACAATTATTGAATGAAATACTGAGTGACTTCTTATGTAAGAATTAATAAAATAATTTATTGTGTAATATTGTGTGCTACTGTGCAATACCGTGTACTACTATGGAATTACGCGTATTAGTGTATTTTTATCATCGGATATTTCAACAGTTTAATGGTAAAAGCTTTGCCATTATTTTTTTTATAAAAATGTTATTCCTGTCGCTTTTTATATCCGGCAGTTATTTCATTATGGGGCCCACCAATGATTTCGCCGTTGTACGAATATTCCCCGACCAAACGAGTATTTATGACAACTTGCTTACTTCATATATTTTTCACATGTTTTTGTATTATCTGACAATTTTCTATAATTATTTCTATTAAAAAAAATATCATTTAATAGCTTCAAAATAGAAATACTAACTCCACATAGTTTTATATCTTAAAAACATCATCAACATTAATCTTATTATTATAATATTTTTCAACAAATTTCATAATTTTCCACCATTCATAGAATTTTCTATGAATTTCTTCTATTTTCAAACCAACTATAAATAGTTTTAAAATACAATTATCACTTACGCTTTTCAAGAATTCATCAAAATTTACAAAAATCTTAGATGATATTATAAGAATTTTGTAAAAATATTTCAAATTTCAAATATTTTTTTTTGATAATTTAATTATAAATTCCAATATTAAGAAACTTTAATAATTCATAATAATTAGTCCTTTTATTCTAAAAATTAGGAATCATATGTCCTTTCCATGTGAATTTGATTCTCTACAACTTTGTAGAAGAAATATTTTCCAAATTTCGCCTCTAACATAAAGAAACAGGCTATCGAAAAATTCAACTACAAAAAAATTTCTGAATCAGTCACCTCTTAAAAATCATAAAAAATCATAAGTTAATCTTTAACGGTTCAAAATTTGTGGACATATACTTAACTTATATGTGTATAATATATCCAAAAAATTACAACGATCCAACGGTTGGATTAAACATTATAACTCACGCAATAAAGCTTAATAAAACTGATTTTTGGACTATGAGTCTTTCGTACCAGTTTCATTCAAATAGTCACCATGAACAATCCACAAAGAATTTTTGGATGATTCCAATTTTTGTATTTAGCTTACTTCCTAGGCTTTCTTTTGATATATGGCTCATCTCCTAACTCATTATACACACAGAGTTATAGATTTTACAAAATCAAGTAGTAAACTAATTTTTCTGAAAATATCCAGATTTCGTTTTTCATTTGATTTCAAGATTTCTCTCATTTGATTCATGTTTATGCAATTTTAAATCATTCAATAAATACATAAATATGTACTCAATAAATTTCATAAATCTAAGAATAAATCAAAATTTTTAAAAATACATTTTCTTTTAATTTCATCATCAGTTCTCATTCTTCTTCATCTTCTTCTTCCTTCTCTTCTTCTTTCTCTTTTTCTCTCTCTCTTCTCTTCTCTTCTCTTCTTTTTCTTCTACTGAGTTTTGCGTAAGAGAAAATAAAGGTGGGAGGGAGTATATTAATTCTTTTTCTCTTTCTTTCTCTTTTCTTTCTTTTCATATTTTCCTTTTTTCTCTCTCCATCTTTTCTCCTTTTTCTTTCTTTTCTTCCTTCTTTTTCTTTCCTCCCCCCCACATGTTCCCCTTCTTCTCTCCCTCATTTCAGCTGCCCACATGGGCTACTATTCAAAAAAAATATTATTTCTTTTCCTCTTTATTTTCTCATTTATCCGATTAATTGTTCATTTGATTATTTATCAATTTAAAATTTTAAAATTTTATAATAATAATCATAAATTAAATTGAACTTTTATTTCATAAAAGTCAGGGTCTTACAATCACCCCACCTTACGAAATTTCGTCCTCAAAATTTATGAACGTACCTGGAATTCTGAAGAGATAAGTTTAGCATAGCTTACGGGCAAATCTATTAAGTCAACAAGTTGTTATTGTATTTCAGTTCTCGTTAAAAACATTATTTCTAGTTTGTTGTTGGACAATGAAATCTTTGGTATTATATTTAAGAACAATTGTTGTTCTATTTATAATAATAATATTTTGTATAGAACTAGAATATTACTTAATGGATTTTGTATACTTGACTTATGTGAAAATAATTTTGCATATTAAAAAAAGTAGTATAAGAAAAGGAGATGATCATTCAAAGAGTTGAATGTGTGTATTTGCTGAAATACAAGAATGAATTATTTGAAAGGTTCAAAGAATTCAGAAGTGAAACAAATTGAAAAAGTATTAGGATTCTTTGATCGGATCAAGGAAGGAATACTTGTGCAATGAGTCTCTAGATTATCTCACATGGTTTTCTCATAATGGACACCTCCTGATATGCAATAATTGATTGATGTATCTAAAAAGAAAAATCGTACATTGTTGGACATGGTACGGTCCATAATGATTTTACCGACATTCCAGTATTCGTTTGGGGTCATGCCCTAGAATTAGCTACATATCTACGAAAAAGGTAACCTCCAAAACCGGCCCCAAGACTTTATAAGAGTTATAGACAGTTTGAATTCCTAATCTTATGTATGTTAAGATAAGGGGTTGTCTAACTTATGTGAAAAGGTTTCAAAGGGATAAGTTTGGGACAAGATTTGATAAGTGTAGATTTGTGGGACTTTCTAAAGTAAGTTTAGGGTATATGTTCTATAATCCTACTTAGCAAAAGGTGTTTGTTACGAAACACTGACTTTTAAGATAAAGGTGTTTATCATTGAAGGGGTTAGTGCGAGGATAATAGATCTTGAAGAGTTCAAGAACCACAAAGTACTATAAGTCAAATAAGAGGAACCTGTAGATAGACCTATTGTACTACAACCGAATTATAAATCTGGAATAATACCAAAGATACCTAGGAGGTATGGATTCATCATAGTTCATGATGATAAGGTACGCATCATAGAAGATGATGATCCAGTTATATACGATGAGGTAAGAGTTGTAAACACTCAGAGAAATGGATTGAAGCAAGTTTCTCAAAAATGGAACATTCGTTTGGATAAGACAATCAAAAGAGTTTGATTTTATCAAAAACAATAATGAACCTAGTGTGTATAAAAGGGTCAGTGAGAGCGCCGTGACATTCCTAGTATTATATGTTGATATACTATGGATAAGGAATGACATACCAATGCTACAATCAGTAAAGATAAAGTTGTCTAAACATTCCTCCATAAATTATTTAGGAAGAGTATCGTAATTGGGGATACAAATCTATATAGATAGATTTAAAAGGATGTTCGGCTTAACCCAAGGAACGTACATTAATTTTATGCTAAACTTTTTTAGCATGGAAAACTCCAAGAGATGTCTCATGATGATGAGCCCTGGAGTGTATCCCTCTTAATAGTCCCCATAGACTCCTAAAAAGAGAGATCGCATGAGTGACTATCATGTATGCAATGAAATGTATGAGACCTGATGTTGATCGATCATATTCTGGAGAAGATCGTTGTAAGACAGTGAAAAAACATCTTAAATTACTTAACCGATGTGATGCCCCCAAAATAGGTATACAACACCCATTCTGAGTCACAAAATACATGGTACAAAATACAAATACAACTTAATTATACAACATGAGCTTATAGTTTTAACACGAATATTGTCTTCTAAACAATATCCAAACTCAAATGGAGTCCTCATTACAATTATTAGCACACTATTTTATAAAATAGTGAGGACTACTACAACCACCATCTCGGACCGTCACTCCATTCTCTAACTAGTCTCGGCTACGTTCTCATTTCCTGAAGAAAACAATAAAAGCAAAAGAGTGAGCTCAACTAGTCCAATAAGAAATATTATGACTAAGATAATGCAGAATAAATTATCGTTAGCCTTCAACAGTATTAAACTGATAGAATACAATAAACAACAAGTTTAACTGCAGCGGAACAAGAAATCCATTAGAAGAGTCAAGTAGAGCATGATATCTACTATCTTCTATGATTTAAAAATCTATCATCAATTTTATCGCTAAGACTCAGCTCAATAAATAATCACATCACTGAATTATCCATGCACTATGAGCCAAGAATATTCGTGTTATCACCAATGGTCATGATCATGCCAACAACTGTCCAACAATGCACTACGGGCCAATAAGGACTTTTACCACATCATTTGTAACATTACAGGTCATGATTATACCGAATAATCCCTAGTCATAATCATACCATTCAAAAGTCTATCTATGCACTACGGGCCAAAGATGACTTTCATCACAATATAAGCATGAGGATGATGACAATGATATAAGAATTTAATTAAATTAGAGCAAGAATAAATTTAAAAGATTTATAATTTAATTTATCCATAATTTAATAATGTCCAAATTGTCAACATGATACTACTTTGTGGAGTAAAATTCAAGAATAATATTGTATCAAAAATGATTTGGATGGAAAAAAATCAATTTTTGTCATGAATAGTACCCCAGGTGAATAGTACCTGAGTGAATAGTACCCCATGAATAGTATTTCGGGAATAGTACCGTGTGAATAGTACCCCGGTATGAAAAGATTAAAAATTAACAAGAATGTTTAGAATAATATTTTAGTGGAACGATACTAGATGAAACACAAATTTCAAGGATATTTCACTAATTTCAAGGAGTACAAAAGCAATACTTTAACAAAATGAGTGTATAATTCGGAATTTGAAACAAAATAATATTACTTATATAATACAAAGTATGGAAGAAAATATTATTTCTTATGAATATTGAACAAAAATAATATTCCTTACCTTAAAAAGAGAGTACTTCTGACTGATAGGACAGAGATATTCTTGAAGAAAACTTGAACTATTTTTCACACTCAAAGCTTCCTTAAACTCTAAAGAAATACGTTCAATATTATAGAAGAAGAATTCTCTGATTTTGGTGTGATTTTCAATTCTAAACTAAGCATCCTATTTATAGGAGAATGGAAGGATATTATTTGAAAATAAAAATCACGGACGAACAATATATTTCTCACGGGCGCTGCAACCAGCGAAAACTTTTAAAAATTTTGATTTTACTATGCAGCACTATGCAAATAAAACATAATATATTCTATTTTATATAAAAAAAATTATAATATATATATATATATATACACACACAAACACACCCCTTTACCTTATGGTAAAGGCATCCACCACCACTCACATTACACACACACACACACACACACACACATATATATATATATATATATATATATATATATATACTGAATAACCTTCTACTGATTATTTTTAAAAATGAGTAAGTGGGGGTCCATATAATAAGCAAAATTTACAATTAATACTTCATAAAAATCTCCTCTATTTATCTCAATTCACTTGGCTTCACAAAACACATTTTTAAACAATAATTATTCATCAATAATATAACTTGCAATATTAACAACCAGATCATTCCCAAGAAAGAAAGGGCTTTTTTCATAAGGATTTCTCCCTATTGGAGTGCAATTAGGTGACCAACCCCCTTTCCTCGGCAGAACTTTCTAAATATTGTAAATAATGCAAATAATAAAATGAATAATTTTGTCGTCTCAATTATTGATTTAATAATATAAAATATTGTGACAATAATTGAATCAAATAACGTGAGATACTATGCAACAATTACTATAGAAATAATTGAGTATAACTGAGTGACTTCTCACGTAAACATCAATAATCAATACCGTATGCTACTATGCAACCACGCGTATTACTGTACTTTTATCACCTGTTATTTCAACAATTAACGGTAAAACTTTTGTCGTTATTTTTATAAAAAGACAATTCTACCATTTTCTAACTCCGACAATAATTTCGTTGCGGGGTCCATCAATGATTGTGCCATCATACGAATATTCCCTGTTAAGATGAATATTCCCCGACCAATCGAATATTATATAATAACTTGCTTACTTTGCAAAATTTATAAATAATACCTACAACTATAACATTATATAAAATCCACACCATAATATTCAAAAATATATTTGAGAAAAATTAATCTTTATTCATGAAAGTTGGGGTCTTACAACCTTTCCTTCTTATGAAATTTCATCCTCGAAATCGGGGTACGCACCTTGTATGTCGAAGAGGTGAGGATACCTTGATTTTATTTCAGATTCTAACTCCCAAGTCATTTCCTCAACATCATGGTTTCTCCATAAAACTTTGACTTGAGGTATAATCTTGGAGCGTAGAATATGTTCCTTTTTATCCAAGATTTTAACAGGTACCTCTTCATACGTTAAATCTTCTGCTATCTCATCTTCTTCTAACTCAATAATGTGGTTTGGGTCTTCCATATATTTATGTAACATAGATATGTGAAAAATGTTATAAACATGAGACATACTTAGCGGTAAGGCGAGTCTATATGCCACAGTTCCTACTCGATCGAGGATTTCAAATGGGCCAATGAATCAAGGATTGAGCTTTCCTCTCTTTCCAAATCTCGCAACTCCTTTCTATGGAGAAACACGTAACAACACATGCTCTCCAACATTGAATTCCACGTCCCTTCGATGAAGATCAGCATAACTCTTTTGTCGATCTTGTGAGGTTTTTATACATTGCCAGATCATTTGAATCTTTTCCGTTGTTATGCGTACCAATTTCGGTCCCAACAATGTTGCTTCACCCACCTCATCCCAGCATACTGGAGAATGATACTTGCGTCCATACAATGCTTTGAACGGAGCCATGCCAATACTTGCTTGATAACTATTATTGTAGGAGAATTCCACTAATGGCAAGAACTTGTCCCAACTTCCTTTGAAGTCAAGGACACAGAGTCTTAATAGATCTTAAAGAGTTTGAATAGTCCTCTCCGACACCCCATCAATTTGAGGAAGATATGCCAAACTAAATCGTAAATTCGTGCACATAGCTTTTTGTAAACTAACCCAAAATCGTGAGGTGAATCTTGTGTCTCGATCAGAAACTATGGATACTAGAATATCATGCAGTCTTACAATATCATTTATATATATATGAGCAAGACATTCAAGTGAATAAGTTTCTCGTATAGATAAAAAATGAGCAGACTTGGTTAATCTATCAACAATGACCTGAATTGCATATATGCCTTGAGAAACCTTGGGAAGACCAGTAACAAAATCCTTGTTTATGTGCTCTGTGACACCCCCAAATCTAGGTACTTCATTTCCATGAGATTTGGTGTTCACTTTCCAATCATTCATATCTAACTACCCAAACATAATAAAATTAAATCAGAAATCTTCCCTTTAAAATGGGTTACATCATTAAATCCAAAAATATCCCAGGTTGTCTAACCTTAACATTATTCAAGTGCAGAAATAAAATTATTACATCACATCATTAATTAAAAGTCTATCATTATAACAATAAATGAAATTACAAGTCTTCATCACTTGTACATTTTTCCCTTTCCTTTGCTAGTTGCAGGTTCATCGACCTTCTCAACTTTAGCTGCAATGATTATATTTATGCAAGAGTGAGCAAAACAATTTCTTACTAGATATAACAATAAATCAACAAAAGAATAATAACTGCCAATGAATAGGCTCTTCAAAACTCATGCTAAACTCATGCTTAAAAATAACTAGAGAGCATAAGCATTAAATAAAATTGAGAATCATAAGTGAATTGACTATATACTAAACTCGTGCTTAAAAATAACTAGAGAGCATAAACATTAAATAAAATGAATAAAATGATAACCTTTGCTTAAACAATAATAAGCTAGGTCTATGATCTTGTCAAATTAGAAAGTTAATTACTTAATATACACTAATTGATAGCAAGCTAGAAACAAAGCTTGCTCAACATGATCATAGCTTATGCAATGTGATTGAAGTACGAAAATTCAATACTAGGAATTAAAGTTTAAAAAGCATTTACTACAAAAGAATGAACTAAGGAAACTTGTTTAACTATAAACAAGTTAGAGTAAATCAACAATGAGTAGAATTCCAAAGAATTAGGGTTAAAACATGCTCAATGTAAAGAGATAAGGTTTTGGGAACTTGCATCGTCATAAACAAACTAGATACAAGAAACTTACTCAATTATAAGAATAAAGTTTAGTAAACTTGCGTAATTGTAATTGAGATAGGGTAAATAAACTTGCTCAATAATAACAAGGTAGAGTTAGAAAACTTGCTCAAAGAGAGTTTAGATACGCGTACAATTATAAAAGTAAAGTTAGAGAACTTGCCTCAAGTGCAAGCTATAATATTAAAACTCATGTTCACCTACACATTTTAGTAGAATCACAATATCTATTAGACATGTTAACATCAACTTACCAAATAACACCCATTTCTAGCTAAACTTGTTAATTTAGTACAAATCTTACCTTACCATACATATTTCAGAATCACAAGTGTACATTTCATAACACTTATTCATTGATCATTAAGTTTCTTAAATCATACATATCATTTTCACAACTTACTAACTTTACATTTTAGAGTTACTAACCACATGATACGTTTCTGTTTTAACCTTGTTATTACACATTTGACACATTCACATAACATTAAGCTAAGTTACAATGAATGTCCAAAGTCTGCAGAAGTAGGAGACTTCACTGTCTGTGACAGACTACTAGTGTGGCCACGCCAGTATTAACTTAGGTTACTGCGCACCCGCGCGGATGCACGCCCGCGCTATGCACCAGTTCTAGTTTTGCAGAACATGATTTCGGCACTATTCTTAAGCCAACTAACACGAATTTTACCCACAAAACAGTAAAATTAACATACACAATTGGTATAAACTATCATAAACATGTTTCCTCACATATTCAATCACTTATAACAATTTAACAACAACTTTAGCTAATTTAAATCCTTAAATTTCATATTTTCATACAAAAACTCCATTTTTGACATCCTTTACAAAAATCATCACTGTAATCTCAGTTTTATACCAAATCACTTCGTTCAAACTACATTCTCTTCGTTTCTTAACGAACTAGCATAAACAAGACTCAATTTATAGTTTATCATACGAATTGACCGCCAAAATTGGTACTTACACAAGCCATATGAGAAATACCAACATTATTATTATTTTTCCTACTTTTTGAACGAAATTAGCTTACAATTCTTGTTTAAACACAAACTCTAATCATCATAAACACATACAACTATAAGTACTAAGTTGTATAATCATCAACTTAAAATTTTGAATTCACAGAACATAAAATTTTGCCGTGAACTATATATATATATATATATATATATATATATATATATATATATATATATAATACTAAGGTTATGTAAAATACCTTCAAATAGCTTGGTAATCCTCTTTGTTAAACACTGAAATTGTTCTTCTCTTTTCAAGTTCTCTCACTTTCTCTCACAATTCTCTGAATGTTCTTAGGCTTAGCAACTAAGTTATGTGTAAGACCAACTGATAACCAAAAGCGTAAAAAGAAACTGACGTGGCCATAATAAGCCTAATCAGTTACAAAATATAACGTATAAGTTATAATTATATTTTATTTATTATTTAATTTAATTTATTTGTTTTATTTATATTATTTAAAAATTCAAAAATCCAAAATCCAAAAGCAATAAGGCTTTGTTTGGCAAAAAGTCTTTAAAATAAAGACTTAATATTTTAAGCCTTGTTTGGTCATAACTAATTTAAAGTCCTTTAATTTTATTTTAGTAAACCATTTAGTTTAATTTATAATCACATATTATTTATTTGGATTTCCATATCCAACATTAATCAAATAAATTAATTACACATACTATATTTTTAAGTAAATATTCCACTTGAACAAATATCACAAAATTATAACTTCATTATAATTTTATTTAATAATTTAACATACCATCTTAAATTATTAAATCAACACAACAATATAACATCTCATGCTATATTACAACTCTCTAAATTATAAATTCAATTAATTTAGAATATTATCTAATAAATTTAAATTCATAAATTTTTACTAACAACCATCACATGAACAAAATATTTATTCAACAATAACACCTCAAATAAATATTTATAATTCAATAAATATTTAAAAATACAATTTGAAATTTCGGATTGTTACATGCTCCCACTTCCATTCTAGAATTTCAAGTGGTTGCAATGGACCTTTTGGAACTTGATGCTCTGCCTCGACTCGTTGACAAGTTAGACACCTTGAGATAAACTCCGCGATCTCTCTTTTCATATTGCTCCCCCAAAATGTATGTCGAAGATCATGATACATTTTGGTACTCCCAAGATGGATTGCAAATGGTGTGTTGTACGCCTCCATGATCATGATCTTATACTTCAAATCAGAGTCATTAGGAACACAAAGTCTGTAGTTAACTTGAAGTATTCCTTCTTCATCAATTCTTGGTTCCGGAATAGCACCTTCTTGTACTTTCTTCCTCATACGCATCAGCTCCATGTCCGTGGTTTGAGCTACTTTAACTTTATCGATTAAAGTCGGTTCTACTCATATATTTGACATCATCATGTGGGTGCCTAGAGTCTTTAACTGTAATATACTGAGTGTTTATGATAACGATCCTTAGAAACGGAAATGAATGGGTTAAAGAATATATAATATTTGATATATGACTGTGTTTAATTGAAGGTTATGTAATAAAACCTAAAATTTGTTGAAGAAATGAATGAAGTATATATATATGTAAAACTTTTTGCTAAGTTAACGTGTTGAAGTTATTCAACGATAATTGTAAAAGAGATTTTGTGAAAACCTTAGTAAGGTAGGGTTTCGGTGATTCCGAAGACAGAATCCTTATAAGGAGGGAATGATGTGACAACCCGAATTTTTATAAGTTATTAAAATAAGAATTTAATAATTAAAATTCTTATTATGAGATGTTTTGAGTTTGAGTATGTATATATACGTGCTATTTATTTTGAAATATGTGATCTGGTGTGAAGAAAAATATATATTCATATATTGTGAAAGTGAGGTTTAATAATTGAGTTAACTATTGAAGGAATTAAATAAATTTTGTAATTAATCTTAAATATTTATTGAATTAAATAAATATTTTAAATAATTTATTTATTAAGAAAAATAAATAATTTATGAAATTGTGGTATAATAATTTAGTTACGTGTTTATGATAATTAAGTTAAAGCAAAGGTAAATTTTATTCTTTGAAGATTTAATTTAATCTAATTAATTAAATTAAATGAGTTTTTAATATTAAAGAAAATAAGTATATTAAATAAAGTGATGTTTAAGTCCAATTTATTAATTAAATTAGATATATAATTATTTATTAATTATAAGTTTAATTATAATAAGATTATAATTATTATTAATTATTATTATTATAAGTTATTTAAATTAACTAAAGGTGTGACACATGAAACTATATAATATAATATTATTAAAATAATCTAGTTTGAGAGAATTGGTGTGTGGCCAAACAAGGCCTTGTGGCCTTTGGTCTAATGTAACTGATGAAGACGTATTATTGTTATTAAGTCTGTAATATTCATGAACGCAATCAAATTACATAAATAAGCAAAAACGTGTAAAGATCAGAGTTTAAAAAATTTTACGAACCATATACCTGGATCACCATTTATGCAAAATTATTAATTAAACAAAAAGACGTGAAGAATAAGAATCATACCCTTAAAGATTCGAGCTTTCTCAGGTAATTTTACCCTTAAAGAATCATACCCGGATCACCCTGCAGTGATAGTAATTTTAGACATTGTAAAATTATGTAAATGAATTTGTAATTAACAATATTTTAGCATACATTCTTTTATTAATTACCAAAATAAATTAGGTCTTGCTTTAAATTGGTATCTCCCACTATTTTCTTCAAACTATATTACCCTCAATATATATAGTTCGGCAATATCTAATTAAAGATATGCTAGTGAGAATAAGGATCCCATTTCAAATGTATATAGCCTTGTGTGTGCACAACAAACTATATATAAATAAATAGGTAGACAACTCTTGTCAATTACATCAACTATGTAACTCCTTGTATTTTGCCTCTTAAATCATAATGGTCAAGTGTGTGCTTATCCGAACTAAAATAATTTAAGTTAAGTCGCACCCAAAGATTTCCATATAAGTTAAGACAAAACTACACACCCTTGTGTGTGCACAACAAAGCAAGAATGTTCAATTCCTTATAAACATCATATGTAATAAAATAACATCTTAAATATTTAATACTTGCCTTGTTTGTGCACAACAAACTCATATTAAATATTCAATACTCTATTGTTTTCTATCATGCTTTAGAAAGCGACGTTCGATATTCCAAATATCTTTGAACGTTACAACTTAATATAAAATATTTGAGGGTTTGTTATTAATTTGTCTCATCTTGTTTAGCGTGGCATTTATGCACATATATATAAAATACGCGTTATATTAATTAACATGCAAGCGTGTTTGCATAATATATAATATATATAGTATAAGCATGCACATATAGAATACTATATTCTACATGGATTGATTATGAACTTTTATTCTAGTTTGGTTCACTAGAGCTTCCAAGTGAACCAAAAGGTCAAACCCTAGGGGTGCAAGAATTAATATTTAAATATAACTATTATATTTAAACTCAGGCTCCATTACAAACGGGTCTTCAAACGCTCCTTGATCCTTGATCTCCAATTCTTCAAAATTAATTCTAACTATTTATATTACAAAAACTATTTAAAATAAATAGAAACCTTGATCAGCAGTCAAGGGGAAGTACATAGGAGGAAGTTAGAATTTACATTAAGAAAAAATTAGAGAAGACGAGGTATGCAGACCCCATTTAATAAAACCCATAAATTCATGCATCCAACAAAAATAAAATCCAATCACATTGGTCAATAGTCCATAATCAATCCCATTTATTATCATACACATCACCATATGCATCAATAAATAACATTCATCTCATGAATAATAAATATTTAATATATATATATTAATATCATTTAATGGGCAAATTTAGTTAATATAAAATCTAATTTTGAATAAAAATAAACTCTTTTATTTTAATCCAAATCTAAATCAAAATAAAACTATTTTATTTTAATTTATCCAATTTTGAATAAAATAAACTATTTTATTTTAATCAAAATTTTTAATCAAAATAAACTCCTTTATTTTAATTAATTATGGAATCCAATTCCAAGTAAAAAAAACTCCTTTATAAAAGGAAACACGGATTCTCTTTCCTATTCACAAATAAACTCTTTTATTTTTAATAATATGAAATCTTATTTCATATCCAAATAAACTCCTTTATTTAAGGAAATATGGAATCCAATTTCAACTCCAACTAGTTATCATGGAATCAAATTCTAACTCTAATTAGTTAGCACGAAATTCAATTTTATAATTAAAATAAATCTTTTATTTTAAGATTAAAATAAACTTTTATTTTAAGATTAAAATAAACCTTTATTTTAATTATAAAATAATCAAAAATATATATATATTACGGTAATTATATATATATAATTTGTGAATCCAAGTAATATCCCTTTTACAGGATATATCCTTCTTACCAAGGTAATCATGATTACCTATATAAGTTAGGAACTATGAGACATATATGTATGATTACCACGTTCTTTGAATCACGTGGGAAGACCTGAATATATATATATATATATATATATATATATATATATATATATATATATATAGGATCCCATCCACAAAGAACGGTTGTTGGGGAGAACTCCTTTGCCCAAATTAGCCACAACCTGCACTCTAGGCTTTAGACAATTTTTTTTTTATAAGTCAGCTACAGTTGTGGCTAACAATAAAAAGGGTTGCTCCCAACAACCGGTACTATGGATGGATACCATATATATATATATATATATATATATATATATATATATATATTATGAAATCATCTTGAATCAGTATTGGCCATATATATATAAATCACGGACACAACGCAAAACAAATTTCGCATTTTTTTTCTTCATAAAATAAATTTTATACAATAAATTATGCTCAATTAAATTGTTCTAAACACATATCAATATACATATCAAATCTGAACAATTAATAATTCGCATAAAGGTTTGGCTCTGATACCATTGTTAGGTTTATAATATTCATGAACGCAATCAAATTGCACAAATAAGCAAAAACGTGTAAAAATTAGAGTTTAAAAAATTTTACAAACCATATACCCGGATCACCTTTTATGCACAATTATTAATTAAACAAAAAGATATGAAGAACAAGAATCATACCCTTGAAGATTCGAGCTTCCTCTGCAGTGAAGTTCACCTCCAAATCCTTTTCGTTCAACTTGAATCCACCGGGTTTGATTCCTTCCTTTGATCAACGTTAGCCACCCAAGTGTTTGGCCTCTAGAGGTGATCCACCAAGAAAGAATAAAGATTCAAGAAGATGGCTGATTGGCTAAACCCTAGTTTTTTTATCTCTATAGAAAAGGAGCGTACTCTCCAACTTTTGGAATTGCGTATATTTGATATTTGATATACGACTCCTCTTATAAAGATATCAAGTAACCCTATTAAAATAAGGTATTATTTATTTAATTAAACTCTTTTAATTAAATGGGCTCCCTAATCTTATTAGGGATAATTAATTAAACTCCTTTAACTAATTTTTCCTCCTAATCCTATTAGGAATAAATGAGAGTACTTATATTAAATTAATTCCTAAACTCTTTTAGAAATTAAAATAATAATAATTGTAATAATATTAATAAGACTCCTCTTATTAATTTATATTTAATATTTCTAAAATATTAAATAATAAATATTAAGGTATTTAATTTATTCTATCACCATAGATTAAATTAAATATATTTAACATATTATTATGATTATGCCATTAACATCTTAAATAATTATTCTTCCTTTTATGGTGTGACCCTTTAGGTTCTCCATATTAAATCGGTTGTGAATAAATCAATTAGAACAATTCTAATCTTATTTAAATAAATAAATTAAATGATTAATTTATTTAAATAAATAATATTTATTTTACAATAGGGATAAGCCTCCCTAGCGATCAACGACTTTCAGATAATATAGATTTCAACATTAATTATAAAAGAACCTTTGAGTTAATAGTTACCGTACAATTCAATCCTTCCACTATATAATGTCCAAATTAAATATAAGACATGGAATTACTGTCAAGTCTTATTTTATTTAATTATATGTATTTCGACTCTTAAATGCACAACTCCAAATAATGCAAATTAGAAATTCCTTTCTAATTTCATTCTGCATTGGCCAAGGACTACTGGGTTATCATTTATTGAATTACAAAGGACATTTCTCTTCTTTTACTAGAAGTGGTAGATTCTTTATTGATCATACATTATCTCCATGTACAACTTATTATACCCAAGCATACCCTTTGATATACCCTAAGGGTCTTAAGGAATAAGTCAAAGTATAACTCATCATACACAAGATACTATGATGATCTCAAGTCCAAGGATCACTTGTACTACTATCACTACAGGAATTTCTATTGACAGGTAAGTAAAACTCCATTAGGTATTCCTTAGCGAGCCACGTTCAGTGAACTTATTCTCTAATAAGAACCTACATACTTGCTTTAGTGTCTCCACACAAATGATCATGAGATCGATCATCCTCATCCAATGAGCAAGCAACGTATGTACTATTCTATCCGGATTCACTAATCCCCAATTTAGTAATCCAACAATTGGGAACTATTTTAGTTTTAAGCTTTCTAAGAATTTAGATCTCATTAGAATGATCATCATCATTATTCCAAAAGCATTGCTTAAAACTATGAGTTTATCACATATTATAAAACAATATCATGTAGATAATTAAAAGCCTTTAATAAATTAATACTTTTTTATTAATAAATGAATAAGATTGTTTACAAAGTATATGCTTTATCATCAAACATGATTGGCTTATGTGCATACTACTTTCAATTGTATAACTGAAAGTGTACATGGGAGGATGGCCATATCAGTTTATTTTCTACGTGTCTAATTTTTTAAGGATAAGTTCAGAGAGGGTTTTGTTAGAAGAAGGAAACAGAGTGTTTGGAGAGAGAACAAGAGAGGAAGCATAGTGAATTGGATTCTCTGTGATTGTCAAGGAGACGAATTCTAAACCTAGTCATCATCTTTTGCTAGTCAACAATCAAAGAATAAGGTATAAATTACTTTAATTTTAACTCTTATGTTTGGAATTTCTATTGATAATGGTGTTGGATTGATACATATACATGTATGTTGATGATTGGGTAATATACCCATGAATTGGATATATTTGGGCTTAATTCATGGTATTCTCAAAGTATTTAGATTCATTTTACTGTGTTTAGTTGTGATATTGCAGATTTGTGAGTTGTAGGAACACTTGGGGGCATTTGAGCTGAAAAGGGGCATAATAGGTATTTTCTGCACTCCAGCGCCGGGGCGCTCTCTCACGTACTAATCCCTGTGCCGGGGCGCTGGTTCTTGGTTGGCGTTGACCAGTGCATGCGCGTGGACTAGGTGGTTGACTTGCTTAAAGGGAGGTTATTTAACAAAGTTGATTTGGAAATGGATTGGAGCACAAGATGTGAAGTATATAAGGTTTATTTACATTTAATTAGGTGACTATTCTACATAATTGGGGGCTGATCAAAGATTCAAGATGAAAATTTTGCAGAATATACTTGGAGTTTTTTCTCTTCTTCTTTATTCTTTCAATTTGTGTAATTCATTAGGGATGATTTTTCAAATATTGTTGGTTTTAATTTCCGTTATGAACTAGTTTCTTTAATTAAGATTCCAATTGAACCTTTTATGATTATGAATTAATTATTAGATTTATTTCAATTATTTATGTTAAAGTGAATTGTTCATCTTGCCTTGCATTTATTGATTAATTATCTGGCCAATAATTACCTTGTTACTCTAGAAGGAATTGAAAGAGGAATTCTAGGGTTAGAACTGGGCATGGTGACATGTGACTTAGTTATTTGCATAGTGAATAATTAGGTTTGTGAATAGAATGGAAATATCTATTCGCCGCATGTAACACATAAGGAATTGGGATTGAAAAGAGTTTAATTCAATTGTTTTGCATAGGAATATAGAAAAATTAATCTGGGTTAAATAGAAGGCAATTGATCACTTGGAAAAGGACTTTTGGCACTTGAGAATCTCTGTTAACAATTCAGTAGACATAGTAATTGGGATAATTGGATAATTGATTTATAGTTCATAATTGGGGATATTGGAGTCTTAATCCTTATTTACCTGAATTCAATCAAATCTTAGTTTTGTTTATTTGCTTTCTTTTAGATTAATTTCTTTTAATTGTTTAATTTAATTTTCTTAAATTGAAAAAATCACAATTATTGGTTGTTTAAATAAAATTGAATTGATATAGTGCTAGTAGTTGGAATTTATTAATTAGAATTTTATGTGGGATCGACACTCTATCTTATCACTCTATTACTTGTTGACCGTGTATACTTGCACGTTTGCTTTGATTGTGAAATCAACCAACAAGTTTTTTGGCGCGCAATCATCGGGGAACTTCTTTATTAGTATTAATTCCATATTAGTTATAATCAATTCGGTCTTAATTTAAACGTTACTTATTTTTCTTCTTGTATTTGCAGGAATTCTTCGCGAGTGTATGCACACTAGATCAAGGGCGAAAAAGGAACTTTTTCCTTATACAGAAGATATTGAAAGGAAGTTTCAGAAATTATAGTCGACTAGTGTAGTGTCACCTGTGGAAGAAGAACTGGCAGAACAAGAAATTCCAGCGAACATGGCAAAAAGGTGAATGTTTGCGGGTTGATATCATAGAGGAATTGGTTAATCATAAGTTCACTAGAAATTACTCGGAGGATCCGCTTGAATCCATTTTGCTCGGGACAGACGACTGCGGCATTGAAGAGGACATTGAGTATATCAAATGGCTTGATACATCATCAGTCTTCCGACAAAGAAATCAATCATTCGACACCCTTGAGAGGCCCAAAACGGAAGGTAAAAAGTTCAAACCCTCAATAGAAGAGCCACCGGTGTTGGAATTAAAGCCACTACCATCTCATCTGCAGTATGCTTATTTGGTAAAAGACGCTACCCTACAAGTTATTATTTCGATGGAGTTAACTGACACGCAAAAGGAGAAACTGCTACGAGTCTTGCGAGAGTTCAAAACAACAATTAGGTGGTCTATAGCGGATATTCAGGGAATTAGTTCATCTTATTGTATGCACAAGATTCTAATGGAAGAGGGGGCAAAACAAACCATTGAGATGCAAAGAAGGCTAAACCCTATTATGAAGGATGTGGTGAAAAAGGAGAGATTATAAAGTGGTTGGATGCCGGCATTATTTACCCTATCTCAGATAGCTCATGGGAAAGTCCTATACAATGTGTACCAAAGAAAGGGAGTATGATAGTGGTGAAGAATGAAGCTAATGAGCTCATCCCTACTCGAACAGTTACAGGATGGAGAGTATGCATGGAATACCACAAACTGAATAAAGCCACTCGCAAGGATCACTTCCTCTTGCCGTTCATTGACCAAATGTTGGATAGGCTAGCGGGACATCAGTTCTACTATCTTCTGGATGGATATTCTGGGTATAATCAAATTGCCATATCACCGAAGGATCAAGAGAATACCACATTCACATGCCCATACGGTACGTTTGCATTCCGGCGTATGTCTTTTGGGTTATGTAATGCACCGACAACCTTTCAACGGTGCATGATGGCGATCTTCTCCGATATGGTAGAGCAAAATTTGGACATATTTATGGACGATTTTTCTGTGTTCGGTGATAGTTTTGATTTATGTTTGAAAAATCTGATTTTAGTGTTAAAGCGATGCGTGGAGACTAATTTGGTTCTTAACTGGGAAAAATGTCACTTTATGATGAAAGAAGGGATTATTTTGAGACATAAGGTTTCTGCAGCAGGGTTAGAGGTGGATAAAGCGAAGATTGAGACAATTGAGAAATTACCCCCTCCATCATCTGTGAAGGGAATCCGGAGCTTCTTGGGACATGCGGGTTTCTACAGACGCTTCATTAAAGATTTTTCCAAGATTTCAAAACCATTATGTTCCCTGTTGGAGAAAGACGTGCCTTTCAAGATGGATTAGTCATGTATCGAGGCATTTGAGGTCTTAAAGAAGAAGTTGGTCTCTACTCCAATTATTGTGGCGCCTGATTGGTCTTTACCGTTCGAATTGATGTGCGACGCCAGCGACTACGCAGTTGGAGCAGTATTAGGACAACGTCATGACATGATTTTTCACACTATCTACTATTCTAGCAAGACGTTGACAGATGCTCAATTGAACTACACAACCACCGAGAAATAATTACTTGTAGTTGTGTTTGCCTTCGACAAATTCAGAGTATATCTGATTGGGACCAAGGTAATTGTCTATACAGATCATTCTTCCATTAAGTATCTGATTGAGAAGAAGGACGCTAAACCAAGGTTAATACGGTGGGTGTTGCTGCTGCAAGAGTTTGATTTGGAGATTCGGGATAGAAAAGGTACAGAAAATCAAGTGGCTGATCATCTTTCTTAGTTGGAAATTGTAGACGTTCAGCAAAAAGATAACATCATGATCAATGAGAAATTTCCAGATGAACAGCTTCTCCGCGTAACAAGAATATTGCCTTGGTATGCTGATTATGTGAATTACGTTGTTGCTAAAGTGTTACCCCCGGATTTGAACTCACAATTGAAAGTAGTAAGCACACAAGCCAATCATGTTTGATGATAAAGCATATACTTTGTAACAATCTTATTCATTTATTAATAAAAAGTATTAATTTATTAAAGGCTTTTAATTATCTACATGATGTCTTTTTTTATAATATGTGATAAACCCATAGTTTTAAGCAATGCTTTTAGAATAATGATGATGATCATTCTAATGAGATCTAAATTCTTAGAAAGCTTAAAAACTAAAATAGTTCCCAATCATTGGATTACTAAATTGGGGATTAGTGAATCCGGATAGATTGGTACATACGCTGCTTTTTCATTGGATGAGGATAATTGATCTCATGATCATTTGTGTGGAGACACTAAAGCAAGTATGTAGGTGCTTATTAGAGAATAAGTTCATTGAACGTGGCTCGCTAAGGAATACCTAATGGAGTTTTATTTGCCTGTCAATAGGAATTCCTGTAGTGATAGTAGTACAAGTAATCCTTAGACTTGAGATCATCATAGTATCTTATGTATGATGAGTTATACTTTGACTTATTCCTTAAGACCCTTAGGGTATATCAAAGGGTATGCTTGGGTATAATATGTTGTACATGGAGATAATGTATGATCAATAAAGAATCTACCACTTCTAATAAAAGAAGAGAAATGTCCTATGTGATTCGATAAATGACAACCCAAAGAGTCCTGGCCAAGAGAATGAAGTTAGAAAGGAGTTTCTAATTTGCATTATTTGGAGTTGTGCATTTAAGAGTCGAAATACATATAATTAAATAAAATAAGACTTGACAGTAATTCCATGTCTTATATTTAATTGGGACATTGTATGGTGGAAGGATTGAATCAGACGGTAACTATTTACTCAAAGGTTCTTTTATGATTAATGTTTAAATCTATATTATCTCGGAAAGTCGTTGATCATTAGGGAGGCTTATCCCTATTGTAGAATAAATATTATTTAAATAAATTAATTGTTTAATTTATTTATTTAAATAAGATTAGAATTGTTCTAATTGATTTATTCACAACCGGTTTAATATGGAGAACCTAAAGGGTCACACCATAAAAGGAAGAATAATTATTTAAGAAGTTAATGGCATAATCGTAATAATATGTTATGTATATTTAATTTAATCTATGGTGATAGAATAAATTAAATAGCTTAATATTTATTATTTAATATTTTAGAAATATTAAATATAAATTAATAAGAGGAGTCTTATTAATATTATTACAATTATTATTATTTTAATTTCTAAAAGAGTTTAGGAATTAATTTAATATAAGTACTCTCATTTATTCCTAATTGGATTAGGAAGGAGAATTAGTTAAAGGAGTTTAATTAATTATCCCTAATAAGATTAGGGAGCTTAATTAATTAAAAGAATTTAATTAATTAAATAAAACCCAATTCCTTAATTGTTAAAGTGGGTTGCCCACATCTATAAATAAGAGGAGTCTTATTATGGGTGTAGGGGTTGTTGACTTTAACAACTACGTAATAATTCCAATAGTTGGGAGAGTACGTTCTTTTCTATAGAGATAGAAAAACTAGGGTTTAGCCAACCACCCTTCTTCTTGAATTCCTATTCTTCCTTGGTGGATCACCTCTAGAGGCCAAACACATGGGTGGCTAACGTTGATCAAAGGAAGGAACCAAACCCGGTGGATTCAAGATTGAACGTGAAAGGATTTGGAGGTGAACTTGTACCTGAGGAAGCTCGATCTTCAAGGGTATGATTTATTCTTTATCTTTTCGTTTAATTAATAATTGTGCATAAAGGATGATCCAAGGTATATGGTTTGTAAATTTTTTAAACTCGATTTTACATCGCCGCACTTTTATGCAATTTGATTGCGCACATGAATATTACAAACCTAACAGTGGTATCAGAGCCAAACCTTTATGCGAATTATTAATTGTTTAAATTTGATATGTATATTGATATGTGTTTTGAACAATTTAATTGGGCATAATTTTATTGTATAAAATTTATTAAAAAAAAAAAAAAAAACAATCACGATTTTTAATTTTAATCTTGCCGGAAGTAATACACTAACAGTGCTCCTGTTATGATCAAGGTATTAGATTAAAATAAAACAGGTTACATGCAGTAGTATATATATATATATATATATATATATATATATATATATATATATATATATATACCGTATATATATATATACATATAGTTAACTTGATTTAAAATGCGATCCTTTATTTTAGTAAGTAGTGATGATTTTATATAAATATAATATATCGTACTATATATATATATAATATTATTCTTAATTATTATATAATTAAAATAAAAGTTTATTTTAATTTTAAAATAAAAGGTTTATTTTAATATTAAAATATAAAGTTTATTTTAATTTTAATAATTTTATAATTAAAATAAAAGGTTTATTTTAATCTTAAAATAAAAGGTTTATTTTAATATTAAAATAAAAGATTTATTTTAATTTTAAAATTAAATTTCATGCTAACTAATTAGAGTTGGAATTGGATTCCATGCTAACTAATTGGAGTTGAAATTGGATTATTTAATTTTCTTAAATAAAGGAGTTTATTTAGATATGAAATAAGATTTCATATTATTCAAAATAAAAGAGTTTATTTGTGAATAGGAAAAAGAATCCTAATTTCCTTAAATAAAAGAGTTTATTTAAATATGGAATAAGATTTCATATTATTCAAAATAAAGGAGTTTATTTGTGAATAGGAAAGAATATCAAGTGTTTCCTTTAATATTTTTTTTTACATGGAATTGGATTCCATAATTAATTAAAATAAAAGAGTTTATTTTAATTAGAGATTTTTTTTACATGGAATTGGATTCCATAATTAATTAAAATAAAGGAGTTTATTTTGATTAAAGATTTTGATTAAAATAAAATAGTTTATTTTATTCAAAATTAAATAAATTAAAATAAAATAGTTTTATTTTGATTTAAATTTGGATTAAAATAAAAGAGTTTATTTTGATTCAAAATTAGATTTTATACTAACTAAATTTGCCCATTAAATGATATCAATATATATATATTAAATGTTTATTATTCATGAGATAAATGTTATTTATTGATGCATATGGTGATGTGTATGATAATAAATGGGATTGATTATGGACTATTGACCAATATGATTGGATTTTATTTTAGTTGGATGCATGAATGTATGGGTATTATTAAATGGGGTCTGCAGACTCGCCTTCTCTAATTTTTCTTAATGTAAATTCTATCTCCTCCTATGTATTTCCTCGATCACGATCAAGGTTTCTATTTATTTTAAAATAGTTTTGTAATAGGAATAATTAGAATTATTTTGAAAAATTGGAGATCAAGGAGCAAGGAGCTTGAAGACCCGTTTGTAATGAAGCTTAGGGTTTAAATGTAATAGTTATATTTAAATATTATTTCTTGCACCCTAGGGTTTGACCTTTTGGTTCACTTGGTGGCTCTAGTGAACCAAACTAGAATAAAAGTCCATAATCAATCCGTAGAATATTGTATTCTATATGTGCATGCTTATACTATATATATTATATATTATGCAAACATGCTTCGCATGTTCATTAATATGACGCGTATTTTATATATATATATATGTGCATGCGCTTAAACAAGATGAGACAAATTAATAACAAACCCTCAATTTTTATATTAAGTCCTAAGCATTCAAAGATATTTGGAATATCGAACGTCGCCTTCTAGTATGATAAAATTAATAGAGTATTGAATATTTAATATCGGGTTTGTTGTGTCACCACAAGGCAAGTATTAAGTATTTAAGATGTTAATTTATCACATTTGATGCTTATAAAGAAAATTGAACAATATTGTTTTGTTGTGTCACCACAAGGATGATATTTTTCTTTTTGAATATATGGAGTGCTAGGTTGGACTTAACTTGGATAATTTTGATTCTGGATGTTCCACCACTTGATCAAAATAATCTAAGAGGCAAAATACAAGGAGTTGCATAGTTGATGTAATTGACAAGAGTTGTCTACCTATTTATTTATATATAGTTTGTTGTGTCACCACAAGGCTATATACATTTGAAATGGGATCCTTATTCTCACTAGCAAATCTTTAATTAGATTTTGCCGAACTATATAAGTGAGGTAATATAGTTTGAAGAAAATAGTGGGAGATACCAATTTAAAACAAGACCTAATTTATTTTGGTAATTAATAATAGAATGTATGTTAAAATGTTGTTAATTACAAATTCATTTACGTAATTTTACAATGTCTAAAATTACTATCCGCGAAGCATATTAGATGCTAAATTAACCGCACCAAATTAAGCGGATTGGTTAAGGAATTTGAGAATAGTTCTCATAATTTGAAAAGTTATCTTATGTCCATAATACGCCTATCCCGCAATGGTTGCGCATAATGCCTCGAGGAAGAGATTGCTACTTTTAGAAAGTGGCAAGATGATGCCTGATTAGCTCAATGCATCATGCTCGCATCCATGAGTAACGAGCTTCAACACAAGACGTAAAACTATGGATGCTCCTACTATATTCCCGCACATCAAGTAGTTGATGGTGAGGAAAGTAGGACTGATAGATATCAGATATCTAAGGAGCTCTTCCGATCTAGAATGACCGATGACACTACAGTACAGATAAAAGTTCTTAACATAATCAATTTGATTGATCAATTAAGACAACTGGTTTTGTCATGGATGGAGAGTTGAGCCAAGATTTGATCTTGCACTAACTCCCGGACTCTTTTCACAATTGTTGTGAATTTTTCATATAAACAAGCTAGATATCAGCTTCGCTGATTTGCTTAACATGTTGAAAAATGTTGAGAGTCACTTTCAACCAAGAAAGACCAAGTCTTCTTGGTAGGGCCAAAAGGATCTTGAAAAGAAGAACGATTCAAAGAAGGTAAATAGAAAGGCGTAAACAAAGGATAATAAGAAGCAAAGCCCGTCACGGATAGCAAAGGAGTTTGCTTCCACCGCAATAAGCCCGGACTTTGGAAAGAAAGCTGCGAGAAGCGTCTTGCAGAGGCTAACCAAAGAAGCTTAGTGAAGTTTCGATTATAATACTGAGCTTTTTGTTCATGATTGAAATAAATTTTCTTTAAGTCAAGGTTCTACTTGGGTATTGGATACCGACTTTGGTTATCATAAATATAGATTTATGAAGGGACCAAATGTAAGTAGAAAGCTAAACAAATATAAGTAATCCTATGTGTGGGAAATGAAGCAAAGGTTGTTTGCATTAGCTATAGAAACTTATAGTTTAGAAGACCGCCTACGAGCAAATCTATTAAGTCAATAAGTTGTTATTGTATTTCAGTTCTTGTTAAAAATATTATTTCCATTTTATTGTTGGACAATGAAATCTTTGGTATTATAATTAAGAACAATTGTTGTTTTATTTATAATAATAATGTTTTGTATAAATCGAATATTACTTAATAAATTTTGTATACTTGACTTACGTGGAAAATTATTTTATAAATTGAACAAAATAATATAAGAAAAGGAGATGATCATTCAAAGAGTTGAATGTGTGTATTTGTTGAAATCTGATTGTGAATTATTTGAAAGGTTCAAAGAATTTAAATGAAACAAATTGGCAAAGTATTAAGATTCTTTGGTTAGATCGAGGAATAAATACTTGTGCAATAAGTTTCTAGATCATCTCAAATGGTTTCTCATAATGGACACATCCCGACACGCAATAATTGATTGATGTATATGAATGAAAAATCGTACCTTGTTGGACATAGTGCGGTCCATAATGATTTTACCGACATTCCCAAAGATCCTTCAGGGTCATATGTCCTAGAAATGGTCGCATATCTACAAAAAGGTAACCTCAAAATCCGGCCCCAAGACTCCATAAAAGTTATGGACAGGGAGGATTCCTAATCTTAAGTATGTTAAGATAAGGGGTTGTCCAACTTATGTGAAAAGGTTTCAAAGGATAAGCTTGGGACAAAATTTGACATGTACAGATTTGTGGGACATCCTAAAGTAAGTTTAGGTATATGTTCTATAATTCTACTTAGCAAAAGGTGTTTGTTACGAGACACGCTGCCTTCTAAGATAAAGGTGTTTATCATTGAAGGGGCTAGTGGGAGAATAATAGATCTTGAAGAGTTCAAGAACCACAAAACACTATAAATCAATTAAGAGGAACCTGTAGATAGACCTATTATACCACAACTGAATCGTAATTCTAGAATAGTACAAGAAGATACACAGGAGGTATGGATTCATCATAGATGATGATGATGAGGTACACATCATAGAAGATGATGATCCAGTTACATACGATGAGGTAAGTGTTGTAAACACTCAGAGAAATGGATTGAAGCAAGTTTCTCAAATATGGAACATTCGTTTTGATGAGGAAATCAAAAGAGTTTGATTTTATCAAAATAAGAATGAACCTAGTGTGTACAAAAGGGTCGATTGGGAGCATCGTGACATTCCTAGTATTATATGTTGATATACTACGGATAAGGAATGACATACCAATGCTACAATCAGTAAAGATAAAGTTGTCTAAACATTCCTCCATGAATGATTTGGAAGAGTATCTTAATTGGGGATATAAATCTATATAGATAGATTTAAAAGGATGCTCGACTTAACCCAAGGAACGTATATTCATTTGATGCTAAAGTCGTTTAGCATGGCAAACTCCAAGAGATGTCTCATGTTGATGAGCCATGGAGTGTATCTCTCTTAATAGTCCCCACAGACTCCTGAAAAGAGAGGTCGCATGAGTGACAATCATGTATGCAATGAAATGTACGAGACCTGATGTTGATCAGTCATATTATGGAGAAGTTCACTATGAAGTCGTTGAAAACATCTTAAAGTGCTTAAACAAGCACTAAGGATGTGATTATATTCATGGTGGGTCTTAATTAAAACTAGAGGGCTTTATAGACTCAAGTTTTTCGTATGCACCAAGACGACAGAAAATCCACTTTAAGGTAAAGTGTTACCTTGAACGGTGGTGCAGTGAATTGGAAAGGTTCCAAACAGCAAAGAGTTGCTGGTTTAGTGATAAAGACAAAGTATATAGCTATAAATGAAGCTGCAAGTTGATTGTTTGGATTAAAAGTTCATTACAGAACTAGGAATAGTTCCTAAGTCTCATCTTGGATCTAAACATGTGTTGTGGCACTTTCATTTGATTATAAGAATCATTGAAAGATGGGAAATCACTATAGAGATAGTGGACTCTCATAAACAACATTACATATCCATTAACTAAAGCTTATCCAATGACAGGATAATAATCACACGAGAGAAGAAGAGTATGAGTTACCATGACGATTGGCTTTAGTGCAAGTGGGAGATTGAAAGTAGTATGCACACAAGCCAATCATGTTTGATGATAAAGCATATACTTTGTAACAATCTTATTCATTTATTAATAAAAAGTATTAATTTATTAAAGGCTTTTAATTATCTACATGATGTTTGTTTTATAATATGTGATAAACCCATAGTTTTAAGCAATGCTTTTAGAATAATGATGATGATCATTCTAATGAGATCTAAATTCTTAGAAAGCTTAAAACTAAAATAGTTCCCAATCATTGGATTACTAAATTGGGGATTAGTGAATCCGGATAGATTGGTACATACGCTGCTTGCTCATTGGATGAGGATGATTGATCTCATGATCATTTGTGTGGAGACACTAAAGCAAGTATGTAGGTGCTTATTAGAGAATAAGTTCACTTTGAACGTGGCTCGCTAAGGAATACCTAATGGAGTTTTATTTGACTGTCAATAGGAATTCCTGTAGTGATAGTAGTACAAGTAATCCTTGGACTTGAGATCATCATAGTATCTTATGTATGATGAGTTATACTTTGACTTATTCCTTAAGACCCTTAGGGTATATCAAAGGGTATGCTTGGGTATAATATGTCATACATGGAGATAATGTATGATCAATAAAGAATCTACCACTTCTAATAAAAGAAGAGAAATGTCCTATGTGATTCGATAAATGACAACTCAGTAGTCCTTGGCCAAGGCAGAATGAAGTTAGAAAGGAGTTTCTAATTTGCATTATTTGGAGTTGTGCATTTAAGAGTCGAAATACATATAATTAAATAAAATAAGACTTGTAAAGGTAATTCCATGTCTTATATTTAATTGGGACATTGTATGGTGGAAGGATTGAATTGTGCAGTAACTATTTACTCAAAGGTTCTTTTATGATTAATGTTTAAATCTATATTATCCGGAAAGTCGTTGATCGCTAGGGAGGCTTATCCTATTGTAGAATAAATATTATTTAAATAAATTAATTGTTTAATTTATTTATTTAAATAAGATTAGAATTGTTCTAATTGATTTATTCACAACCTAGGTTTAATATGGAGAACCTAAAGGGTCACACCATAAAAAAAGGAAGAATAATTATTTAAGAAGTTAATGGCATAATCGTAATAATATGTTATGTATATTTAATTTAATCTATGGTGATAGAATAAATTAAATAGCTTAATATTTATTATTTAATATTTTAAAATATTAAATATAAATTAATAAGAGGAGTCTTATTAATATTATTACAATTATTATTATTTTAATTTCTAAAAGAGTTTAGGAATTAATTTAATATAAGTACTCTCATTTATTCCTAATTGGATTAGGAAGGAGAATTAGTTAAAGGAGTTTAATTAATTATCCCTAATAAGATTAGGGAGCTTAATTAATTAAAAGAATTTAATTAATTAAATAAAACCCAATTCCTTAATTGTTAAGGTGGGTTGCCCACATCTATAAATAAGAGGAGTCTTATTATGGGTGTAGGGGTTGTTGACTTTAACAACTACGTAATAATTCCAATAGTTGGGAGAGTACGTTCTTTTCTATAGAGATAGAAAAACTAGGGTTTAGCCAACCACCCTTCTTCTTGAATTCCTATTCTTCCTTGGTGGATCACCTCTAGAGGCCAAACACATGGGTGGCTAACGTTGATCAAAGGGAGGAACCAAACCCGGTGGATTCAAGATTGAACGCGAAAGGATTTGGAGGTGAACTTGTACCTGAGGAAGCTCGATCTTCAAGGGTATGATTTATTCTTTATCTTTTCGTTTAATTAATAATTGGTGCATAAAGGATGATCCGGGTATATGGTTTGTAAATTTTTTTAAACTCTGATTTTTACACGCTTCTGCACTTTTATGCAATTTGATTGCGCACATGAATATTACAAACCTAACAACAATAACGTAAGAATTTCCTCCACGACGTGAAGCAATACTATTGGGATGAACCATTTCTGTTTAAGGCCTGCGTAGATCAAATGATTAGACGTTGTGTGCCACATGAAGAGATGGACAGCATTCTAGGCCATTGTCACTCATCGGATTATGGAGGCCATTATTCCGGTGATCGAACAGCGGGCAAAGTGTTACAATCGGGATTTTTCTGGCCTTCTCTATTCAAGGATGCTTACCTTTATGTGCTAAAGTGTGATCGGTGCCAACGTGTAGGTAATATCTCCAAACGCAATGAAATGCCACTCAACTCAATTTTAGAGGTAGAACTGTTCGACGTATGGGGAATCGATTTTATGGGACCTTTCCCATCTTCAATTAATAATCAATACATTCTGTTTATGGTCGATTATGTTTCCAAATGGGTAGAAGCCGTAGCTTTACCCAGGAATGATGCCAACGTTGTCCTCCGATTCTTAAAGAAAAACATCTTCACATGATTTGGGACGCTGAGGGCAATAATAAGTGATGAGGGAACTCATTTCTGCAATAAGCAGTTCACGAAATTGCTTGTAAAGTATGGGGTTCATCATAAAATTGCAGCTGCATATCATCCACAAATGAATGGTCAAGCAGAAGTCTCCAATAGGGAGGTCAAGAGAATTCTGGAAAAGGTGGTCAATTCATCATGAAAGATTGGTCTTTGCATCTAGACGATGCCCTATGGGCATATCGAACAGCGTACAAGAATTCGATCAGCATGTCACCTTACAGAATGGTCTTCGGAAAGGCATGTCACCTCCCGGTAGAGCTAGAGCACAATTCATATTAGGTTATTCGGAAACTTAATTTCGATCTACAAGTAGCGGGTGAGAAAAGGTTACTGTAATTAAACGAGATGGATGAATTTCGGTTCAATGCCCATGAAAACGCAAAACTCTACAAGGAGAAAGTCAAAGCCTGGCATGATAAGAAAATTCTCGATCGGACATTCGAACCGGGCCAGCAAGTCTTGCTTTTCCACTCTCGGCTGTGTTTATTTCCTGGGAAATTGAAATCCAGGTGGTCCGGGCCATTCTTGATTATATCTGTCGCTCCACACAGAAACATTGAGGTCGAAGAACCAAATTCAAAATGAAAAGTCAAGGTTAACGGCCAACGTCTGAAACATTACTGGAGTGGACCCATCGAACGTTAATCCACGATCATGTACCTCTCCGAACCAGTGGACAATTGAGCAACATTTCAAAGTCGGGTTGATGACTATAACCAAGCGCTATAGGGAGGCAACCCCGAGAGTTTTAATTTATTTAGATTTACTTTAGTTCATCTAGTTGCACTACAATTTATTGTATTTTCAACTTCGTTGTAAGTATAGTTTTTGCATGACCATAACATTGATATTTGTGTTACCAGGAAAATTGTATGAAAGAGAGAAAATGGTAAAGCCAGGGAACTGCTAGTGCCCCGACGCTCAATATTCAATGGCTTACAGAGCCCCGACACTGCTAGTCAGTGGCACCACAAAGGCACATCACCCCGGCGCTTGAAAGTAATAGGTATACAGCGCCCTGGCGCTCAAACCAATACACATTCCAGCGCCCTGGCGCTGGGCTTAAATTTCACCCACTGCAGCATAGCGCCCCAGCGCTCAATCAAGGCTATAACATAGCGCCCCGGCGCTGGGGCATGAGAACAGACTCCTAATTCGAATTCCCAACTGCTCGGTTCCACTTCTTGTTCCTTAACTTCTCCCCACGCATCTATTTATTCCCATCTTGTGCCCTCATATGGTAACTGAATACTTTTTATTATAACTTCAATTTGAATACACCCTTGCTCAGTTTCTCCCTTTGTCACACAGAGTCATTGCCTATTTCTATATCCAAGGTATGTAATGTTAATTCTAATATCCACTGCACACGGGTAAATGCAACATGGTGCGTTAACATGGCACTAGATTCATCTCTACCATGACTACGATGTCATATTTCATCTTTTGCGTGGTTAAAATTTTTGTTGCATGCGAGTAAAATACTTCTGATTGATATACATATATTGTGGGTCAATGGTGATGGAATGTTTAAGGTTTAAATCTTTGTGCTAGTTGGGGATGTTCAAAGAGATTTAACCAATGCCCACAAAGTGTTTGCAACTATGCCTGAGTAAATAGTTGTGGCCAAATCCATACCTAATCATACTTACACCGAGTTATTAGCCATTTTGACACCACAATGTCATAAAGTTACTGTCGGCTACATACTTCACGATGGTGGGGGGGGGCTTAATCATATTGATACATAAATGGAATCATATTGCTTTACATAACACATCTTTTGGGCAAATTGTATGTTGATCTTACCAAGTGTAGAATTTGAATAGTACATGCATCCAATCGGTACAATTGTGCATTTTCATTATGTGTCATGCCACACCCTCAACCATGTACTTAATGATCACATATAATTTGAAGTTTGGGGGTAGTTTCACGAATGCGTGTTACCAAATTAAAATGTTGTCCAATGCTAATACATGTGTATGTCTCTACGTGCAGAATTTCCTACATGGCTTCCAAGCGTCAACGTGGTGAAGGTTTAGGGACCGCGTCAACTCCAGCTCCAAAATTCAACATCCGCCGTTTTGTCAGTGCAGCAGCTCAAGAACGCTACAACCGCATGGCTACACGCTCACTAGTCCCAGAACGCAGTTTGAGACCCGATCAATCAAACGATGGAGAAATGGTAGTGATGATAGCTGAGCGGAATTGGTTCACCCTCACCGCACAACCAGACCCCGCTGTAATTGCAGTTGTCAAAGAATTTTTCGCCAACGTGCTCGAGCATTTCCACTATGGGGTGTTCGTGAGGGGCAAAACTGTTGAAATTGGCGATGAGGGCATAAATGGGTGTTATCCACTGCCATTAGAGGGACTAAACGATGAGTATGCAAGGCTTGCGAGTGATGGACCAGACTATGAGAAGATAATTTGCGACCTTTGCCAACCGGGCACCACATGGACATTGCATGAATGGGGCAGCATGACCTTTCCACTATCTAACCTCAGTCTATATGGGAAGGCATGGTATGCCTTCGTATGCGCTAAACTCATGCCATGCACACATATGAGCCATGTCACCAAAGAGAGGACTGTTTTGCCTTATTCGATAATTTAAGGCTTGAAAATTAATGTAGGCCACCTTATCCAGCAGTCCATCCTCAGAGAATCACGAGGAGGGACCACAGGAGGCTTACCTCATTCGTCTTTTGTGTGCTAAGTTTGGGGTCAAATGGAAATCAGATGAGAAGATTCAAACGCCAATGCCCGTTTTGGACCACAAGTTGATTAGCAGATATAAAGTATGGATAGGTGGAGCAAACCACCCTAGGGGATTGGGTTTCATAATTCCCTAAGTCGAAGCTTCTCAAGCTCCACCACCTCAGGCTCCACCTACTTATGGTCCTTCCTACGCAGCTCAACGTGGTGTGGTTCCCAAGCGGTCCAAATGAAATAGGCGGATGGTTTTATAATATTGCATCTCGTAATGTCCGTCTTTTCGTAACGTCAAGATGTCATCTACAAATATATGGTCGACCCACCAATTTATATTGAGAATGCCATGCACGCCTAATCGCATCTGCTGCGTTACTTAGCCGATTCCCCACTGCTCCAATTCTGCCTGTGTTTCCCCCTTCAGATCTAGAGATGAGCGAGGATGAGAATGCTCCACCCGAGGAATAAGCTCGTCAGGGAAGTCCTCTATTTTATTTTTATTTATTTTTCTCATGAGGACATTGCTCTAGATAAGTTTAGGGGTAGTTTAGTTTTGTTTACATTAGTAGGTTGTTATAGTTTGTGGATAATTTGGATTTTTATTGTTGGTTAAATGTTGTATTTAGGATTGCATATTAATTCCAGCCTTTGATAGTACGTATGTTTGGGGCCAATGATGAAATTAAAATTGCATGAGCAAGTTTAGTAATTATTGTTGAGTCAGTGATATGATTTAAATCTTCACCTGTTTGACACTAATATTATAAGGATAACACGTTTTGAAAAATGACCATGTTGGCTATGATAGTTTAAATGGTTAGATAATAGAGTTCTGAAGGATTAATGCTAGTGAAATGAAGGAAAAATTTGAATAGCTAGTGAAGACTGAATTTAGACATAAACTCAAGTTTGGGGGAAAAATATTTGGAATATATAAGCTTTGAAAAGAAAAAAAAACCGTGGCATGCTTGTCTAGTTTTGTGGCCTTTGTTACTTGAGTAAGTAAGCTCGAGGGGATTGTCTTTACACCTAGCACCCTAAGGTCTTAATGGCTTGGGAGTCGTTGGTCGAAAGCTCATTAAGGTAACACTGAAAAGCCTAAGGGAATAAGACAATGCATAGTCCTGATGAAAAAAAATATATAATAAAGCGGGAAAAGTGTAAAAAAAAAAAGTCCCCGTATAACAAAACAAGCATAAGTATTCCATTTTGACCCTTGGACTTTGGTGATTGTTTAATTTCAGTTGAATCAAGTTTATTTGATGAGTTCTCGAGTTGAAACTGTATGATGCCTATTAAGAAATTTATTATCTTTCACATTTTGCTTTTCATTGCTTAGCATGGTTGTTGAACACACACTCACAATATCAGCAATAACAGATTTAGATTCATTGATTGTTGGGATATTATTGAACTGTAGTAACATGATGTATTAGTATGTTTATGTGATTTTTCTGAGGCCTATGATTATATGTGTGCTATTCGATTATTGGAATTAAGAATACTTAGGTAGTTTGCATTGGCATAATAATTAGTATTTCTTATTTTTTGGTGTTTTGTTCCTTGAGGACAAGCAATGATTTAAGTTTGGGGGTATTTGATGATTGGGTAATATACCCATGAATTGGATATATTTGGGCTTAATTCATGGTATTCTCAAAGTATTTAGATTCGTTTTACTGTGTTTAGTTGTGATATTGCAGATTTGTGAGCTGTAGGAACACTTGGGGGCATTTGAAATTTGAAAAAGGGCATAACAGCATTTTCGACTCAGTAACGGGCGCTCTCTCTATACTAATCCCAAAGACCGGAGCTGGGTCTTGGCTGGTGTTAACCAGTGCATGCGCGTGGACCAAGTGGTTGACTTGCTTAAAGGGAGGTTATTTAACAAAGTTTATTTGGAAAAGGATTGGAGCACAAGATGTGAAGTATATAAGGTTTATTTACATTGAATTAGGGGCCTATTCTACATAATTGGAGGCTGATCAAAGATTCAAGAGGAGAATTTTGCAGAATATACTTGGAGTTTTTTCTCTTCTTCTTTATTCTTTCAATTTGTGTAATTTGTTAAGGATGATTTTTCAAATATTGTTGGTTTTAATTTCTGTTATGAACTAATTTCTTTAATTAAGATTCCAATTGAACCTTTTATGATTATGAATTAATTATTTGATTTATTCCAATTATTTATGTTAAAGTGAATTGTTCATCTTGCCTTGCATTTATTGATTAATTATCTGACCAATAATTACCTTGTTACTATAGAAGGAATTAAAAGAAGAATTCTAGGGTTAGAACTGGGCATGGTGACATGTTACTTAGTTATTTGCATAGTGAATAATTAGGTTTGTGAATAGAATGGAAATATCTGTTCGTCGCATGTAACACATAAGGAATTGGGATTGAAAAGAGTTTAATTCAATTGTTTTGCATAGGAATATAGCAAAATTAATTTGGGTTAAATAGAAGGCAATTGATCACTTGGAAAAGGACTTTTGGCACTAGAGAATTCCTGTTAATAATTCAGTAGACATAGTAATTGGGATAATTGGGTAATTGATTTATAGTTCATAATTGTGGATATTGGAGTCTTAATCCTTATTTACCTGAATTCAAACAAATCTTAGTTTTGTTTACTTGCTTTCTTTTAGATTAATTTCTTTTAATTGTTTAATTTAATTTTCTTAATTCGAAAAAATCACAATTATTGGTTATTTAAATAAAATTGAATTGATATAGTGCTAGTAGTTGGAATTTATTAATTAGAATTCTCTGTGGGATCGACACTCTATCTTATCACTCTATTACTTGTTGACCGTGTATACTTGCACGTTTGATTTGATTGTGAAATCAACCAACATATGTAAGGTTTATACTCCTTTAATCATCACATGTGAGTGTTGTTTGAGTATCAAATTCATGAAATTTGGGTTTGTAGGGAGAAAAGTAAATAATAGTGTATATTTATGAAAAATGGCTTAAGAAAGTACAAAATTTTATGTCTAATATGTGTTATAATCTATAAATTGGTATTGGATTATGTTAGTATGTGAAGAAACGAAAACAGCGTAGTTTGAATCATGTCAATTGGATAAGAAACGAAGTCGTGGCGATTGAATTTGCTAAATGTGTTTAAAACATGAAAATATAGCATGAACACTGAATTGGAACCCTTAAAATGATTTGTTAATGTGTTTGAAGTGTTATAATTATTCTCCAGATGAGTAGCTAAGAGTTTAACGAGTCGAACGAATAGAAAACCAACTAATTCGGACTTAAAATAAGAAAATTAGGTCAAAAACTGTAATTTGTGTGAAGCGACATGGCAGCGCCTCCGTCTTGTGTGCATGTAGCACAAACTGGGCTGGGCAATGGCACGGGCACACTTTCATGGTGAGGAAAAAGGGCACGGCCGCGCCCCATGTGTGCTGACTGTGACTGCTTTGACTAGTTTTGGTAAAACGGTCATAAATTTTTCATACGAACTCCAATTGAGGTGATTCAAGATGATTTGGAATGACGACGAATAGTCCTACAAGTTGTTTGCTTTAAGTGTTTTAATTTGAGGTCTTTAAGAAGGGGCAAAATGGTCATCTTTGTGACTGTTATGTATTCAAAGGCGATCGGAGGGCGTCGATCGAGCACATACGCAAGTGTAGTGCTCCTGACGATGGAATATGTTATTTTAAGTGATGTAACATGAAAATGCATGATATAATACATGACATATAAAATTTCCTTGCTCATAATAGAAAGCATTGGCATGACTTAGTATGTGTTTTGAAAAGAAACTTAAAGATTTTGAAAAAAAAACAAACCTTGTGGAAACTTATGTTCAATAAGTTCTGAATTTAGTGGTTTATATACATGATTGAGTTCAAATATAAATGGGCATGATATGGTGCTTATAGTGTCTTGGTCATGATAAAACTTGTTAGACCTTGTGTTAGAAAAGTTTTCTAGAGAAGCTTGATATAATAGAACTAAGGTGCATAAATGCTACATGAGGTAGGTTTTGAACTTGAGAAGAAGTTATCATGACATAGTTACTTATGATAAGAGTTTTTAAAAGTTGTCTTATATGTGCTATACTACATCATTAATGATAAAATAATTTCAAAGACAAACTCCATTATCTTTTGTAAACTAAGTATTAATGTGACGCCCCCAAAAATAGGTATACATCACCTATTCTGAGTCGCCAAATACATGGTACAAAATACAAATACAATCTTTAATATACAACAAGAGAGCTGTGAGTTTTAATACAAATATTGTCTTCTAGACAATATCCACTCTCAGAATAAGTCATCATTACATTTATTGTCACACTATTTAACAGAATAGTGAGGACTACTAATACTATCATCTGGTCCATCACTCCATTCCCCGACTCGTCCCAGCTATACTCTCATTTCTTGAAGAGAACAGTGAAAGAAAGGGTGAGCTCAACTAGCCCAGTAAGAAATATTATGACTAAGATAATGCAGAATAAATTATCATTAGTCTTCAACAATATTAAACTGATAAAATATAATAGACATCAAGTTTAACTGCAGCGGAACAAATAATCCATTAGAGAATAAAATCTACTATCTTTTTTTATTTAAAAGGTTTTTCAATACTTTTATCGCTAGGACTCAGCTTAATAAATAATCCACATCATCGAATCACCCCTGCACTATAGCCAAGGATATTCTTTAGTATCACGACCACAATTATCCATGCACTATGGGCCAGGAATATTTGTGTATTCATCAATGGTCATGATCATGCCAACAACTGTCCATCAATGCACTACGCGCCAATGAGGACTTTTATCACATCATTTATAACATTACGGTCATGATTATACCTAATAATCCCTGGTCATAATCATACCAAGTCCATCTATGCACTACAGGCCACAGATGACTTTCAAAAATATAAACATGAGGATGATGACAATGATATAAGAATTCAATAAAACAAGTTCGCAAATTAATTTATCCAGAAACTAATAACGTCCAAATTGTCAACATGATACTTCTTTGTAGAGTAAAATTCAAGAATGCTCAGAAGAATATTTCCATGAAAAGATACTGGATGAAGCGCAAATATCAAGGATATTCCACTAATTTCATGGAGTATAGAAGTCAAAACTTTAACCAACTAAGTATAATAAAGAATTGAATAACAAGAGAAATCACCAGGCATGTGATAGATAGCACAGGCAGGTTATTCCAACAGAATTAATAATACGGAACCGTGTCCCACAGAAAAAACATATGAGCATGGGATATTCTAACAAAATAATAATGAATGGAATAACATAAAGATTTCACCAAGTATAGTGGAGTCCGCGTATACAGGTTATTCCAATAGAATATTAAAGACGGAATCAGTCTCAAGCGTAAAATGCATGCACAAGATATTCAAATGTAATAATAAAGAATGGAATAACATAAGGATTTCACCAAGTATAGGGGAGTCCGCGTATACAAGTTATTCCAACAGAATAATAAAGACGGAACTAGGTCCGGCGTAAAAAGCACAGACAGTATATTCCAACAGAATAATAAAGAATGGAATAACATAAAGATTTCACCAAGTATAGGGAGTCCAGCGATACAAAAGTTATTCCAAATGAATAATAAAGACGGAACCGTGTCCCACGTAAAATGCATGCAGTATGTGATATTCCAAATGTAATAATAAAGAATGGAATAACATAAGGATTTCACCAAGTATAGAGTATGCTGGCGTACATGGGTTTTGTATAGGGTATGCCAGTTTTTACTGAGTTATTCCAATGTAATAATAAAGAATGGAATAATGTAAGTTCTCTTCATGAATAAGAAAGAATAACACCCCTTACCATAAAGAAACTGGATATCGAAGTAGTGAAGTAGTAGAAAACTTTTCTTCTTTCTCTCTATAATTTCTCTCTCTCTAGAGTTTCAGTGAATTCGTAAGAAATAATGAAGGAATGAGCTTCTATTTATAGAAAAATTGAGAGTGGCTCTTGGTCTTAACGAATGGTCAAAATAACTCTTGGTAATATTGAAGGGACAACTACTATTTATGAAGGGGTAATTAACCCTTGGAACATTGAAGAGGCAAATAACTCTTGGTAAAATTTAAAAGACAACTACAATTTGCGAAGGGGTAATTAACCCTTGGAACACCGAAGAGACAAGTAACTCTTGGAAAACTAACAGGGCAAGTTACTATTAAGACTTTAAATCAACGATACATATTAATTTACTATTATAATTTCAACCAACTGTCTGAAAAATTAGCACATCTCCTCATGGAATAATATTGTACCCAAATACCCGAATGCACAATACTAGAGTGAATAGTAACCGGGTGAATAGTAACTCGTGAATAGTAACTCAAAAATAGTAACTCGTGAATATTAACTCATGAATAGTAACTCGTGAATAGTACCTCATGAATTATAACTCATGAATAGTAACTCGTGATTAGTACTACGTCACGAAAAGTGTCCCGAATACCCGATTGAACAATATAACCTCCAGACATCAATTACTATCGAAATAAATGTTTAACACAAATAATTTCAACACAATGGAACTATCAAATTCATCTTTAATCAACACGAACTTATCCATCATTAATATCATAACTCATAATATTTAAGAACCAAAGTTGTTCCCGAGGAAGAGGGGCTTTCAATAAGGATTTCTTCTATCATAGCATGCAATTAGGTGACCAAACCTCTCCTTGACAGAACTTCTAGATATTGTAAATATTACAATTTAATAATATGAATAACTTTGTCGTCTCAATTATTAATTTAATAAAATAACATTTTATGCACATGATACTGTGACAATAATTGAATCAATAATATGAGAGATATGATGCAACAATTACTGCAGCAATAATGCAGTATAACTGAGTGACTTATCACGTAAGCATCAATATTCAATACCGTGCACTACTATGCAACCACGCGTATTACTGTACTTTTACTACCGGGTAGTTCAACAGTATTAACGGTAAAACCTCCGCCGTTATTTTCATAAAATATCTTTATCGTTTTCTAACTACGACAGTACTTTCGTTGTGGGGTCCACCAATGATTATGCCATCGTACGAATATTCTCCGACAAAAAGAATATTCCCCAACCAATCGAATATTTTATAATAACTTGCATACTTTGCAAAATTTTCAAATACTACCCACAACTATAACACTATCTCAAATCCACACCATAATATTAAAAAAAATATTTCGAGAAATTTAAATCTTTATTTATAAAATCTGGGGTCTCACAATTAAAACATGAATACTATGTGCACTCAACTAGTCGAGCATGACATAAGTTATTAAGCATGTTTTAAAAGTATGAACTATGCTATGTCAATGTAATTGAGATAGATACATGTGAGCATGCTATTAGTACACATATATGGTTTAAAAGCTTATAACATCAAATCTTTTTAAAGAAAGTTGTTAAGCCCTATTGATTGAAATAAATCATTATGGAGCTAAGTAATTTAAATGTGTACTTAATAATAGATCACAACCTATTTGATGTCAAGTACGGATGGTTAAGGTATACTTATACATGCCTAACTATTCTAGGAGTATGATGAGAAAGTGAAATGAAGGTTTTACAAACCTAGTTAGGAAACAATGTAACATTACTATTATATTAAGAATGTATGAAATATATGACTAATGGATGTGAATCCATGATTATATAACTGTGTAGGAATACACGAAGTGCAGATAAGCGTTAAGTCGTAGTTCATAAACTACGAATCAGGCAAGTCTTTCAGTTCCTATTTGCTATGTGAACTTGATGATTAACTGTTTTAAATCTTTATTGCAAAGATCATGATGTGTTATATATATGTTGAAAGTATGAAATGTTAAAGTCAATTTATGACTATGTTGATTGATTAAAACATGCTGATTGAGTAAGGACTTAATCTTTATACTTGTTATATGAATTGTAGCATGTATGTTATATGTTGAGTATGTTATTATGTGCTATGTGATGCATGAAAACTGTTAGATTTTGCTGGGCTATCGAGCTCAACCTTGAAAATGACCACTTTTGTAGGTTCAAGATTCAAGGTAAAGTTATGTGTTACTTGAAAGATATGAATCAGATGTGATACTTGAAGATTTATACACTTTGGTTGTGTTATTATTATTTGAACCATGTTTAAGGTTCCGAATAATGTATTAATGTTAAATTGTAATATCGTTTTACGATGTAACCTATTGTAGTATTAAAATGATTCTGAGATATTTAGATGTAAAGGTTAAAGGTTTTGGGAACGAGGATAGTTTTTAATAGAAAATTTTAATTATTCTGCAAATTTCAATAGTTGTATTATCTTTTAATGATGTAAAATTAGAGGTTAAATGTATTATTAACGACTGAAGTCAAAAATTAAATTGTATGAATTTTGGGGTCGTTACAGTTGGTATCAAAGCTGTAGGTTATAAACCTTAGGTAAAAGTATCCTAGGCTATAACCTTAGAGAATAAAGGAGAAGATGATAAAGAAGTTAAGAATCAAAAAGTTATATTTAAGTATGGTACAATTGTACTCTTTAATAGTTGATGTATGGTATCTGGGCTAAACGATTCCATCATAGAGCAGAGGTATATATGAACTAGTAACTCGGAACCTAGTTTGTTGGTTGTTTATGGGAAACCACTCAGTGTACCATATTGAAACTATTAGAGACTCGATGTGTACCAAGTATAAAAATGGATACGTATGATGAAAATTTAGAACTTAAATGAAATGTTGAGCAATGTAAATGAAGTTAGAAATTCTTAAAGGAAGAATTGTTATATAAATAAGAAAATTCGAAGAAGAATCTTGAAGAGATATAAAGATAAGATATGGGAGTTGCCTAACTCCAATAGCCAAGATAACAAATAATGATGAATAGACGAAGTCTGGAAGATTAAAAGCATAAACGAAATCGTAAATGATGAAAAAGGAAAGAAAGAGAATTGTAAAAGAAAACGATCACGAGTTAAGAAAAGAATTTTAAGGGAGATGATTATAGAATAAGATCACGATGTGATCAGTTTAAGTTATAAAAGAAAGATGGTCTGTAATGTTTGAATAATTATAGCTTGATGCTATGAAGTTAATGTACTATGATATAGTACGAGATAAACTCACGAGGAGTTATGATAATGTGATACGAGGAATTCGTATCGAGCAAAGAGCAAGTGATAAGCAAGATAGAGTTAGGTGGGATTTTAATTGAGGACTCATGTGATGACTGAGTTGTACAAACCTTTGTATGGGCGAGGGTTCTGTGCTTGCGCTCAGTTTATCACATTGATAATCATTGGAATATTGGTGTCGCGCTATCAATGTATATATGGCAAAAATGTGATCCTTTTCTCATGTGTATATTTGATAGTTAGAAACTATTAAGATTAGTCAGATATTATTAGGATTAGGTGAGGTTCTTAAAGCTAATGCATATGGTAAGTTTGTGACTCATAATAATATGGTATGTTTTGAACCCCTCAGCGAATGGACGCCTATGGTCTGACTAGGATAAGTTTTTAAACTCATATTTTTGTGGCAAGTTCCCGAACATCCAATGCGCAAGTTTGATGAACAATCATCGGGGAATAGGAGGATGGTAAGTTGAAATATAAGAATATTTAGTATAAAGATTGAAATTGATGGGGAAAATTAGATATTCTAAATCTACTAGCTATGCTAGACTTTCAAAATTTATTGACTTCGTGCCGATGGTTGTACTTTTAATTTTTGAAAAAAATGTTGGATCACAGTAGTGAACCAAAGAATTTTTAAAACAATGCTATTATTCGCATATCTATGTTGATATGATAAACAATGAAGTCATTAATGCAATGGAACCTAGTGTTGGATGTGATCATATGATCGTCAGCCCACTATGGTGAGATATAGTATGACAACGTCATAATCATGACGCATAAAAGGATTTTTGAGATTTCTTTAAGACATGGGAATATATATATGTATATGTATATGTATATGTATATGTATATTTCGATTGATGTCCGAATTATTGTAGAAGTCTATGCTATTTGATTCTGCTAGACAAATATTGAAAGATGATCATAACATTCAAGTGTTTCTTGAGAAGTTATGCCAAACAAAATTGTTTTGGTGCAGATTCAGATGTTGAAAAGCTGAGATGAACAACCCTTTTATAGGGGATTACGCGAAAGCATTTAGATGTTTGTGCACAATACATGGTACAAAGGGCTGATTACCCTAAGTACGAGAGTCTATATAGTCTAATGAATGTTAAGGTTTAAGTTGAAAGAGTACTTATAACCGTGGTCAGAGTGCACAATACATCGCATTTAAGGGCTTAACACCCCAAGACGGAGTCCCTATAGTCTAATGACTGTTAAGGTTTAAGTTGAAAGAGTACTTATAACCGTGGACATAGGTCAAGGTCTTATGACACTCAGCATGATTTAGAATCTTTTAAATTCCTGTTATTCATATCGCTTCCCTATTATTGAGCAATTGTGGAAGATTCTTATTATTATGAAAGGTGAAAGTAGAAAGTATGAGAAAATTAAGCAAAACATAATAATTTCAAGAATGAATTGAAACTCCAGAAAGAAGAGAAATGTGAAACTCTTAGAAGAGGAAGAGGTGAGGAATATGATGATCTTAGAAAGATCTTTAGAGAAAAAATTTGGTTGCAGAACCCAATGAATGAATAAAGTATTAACATAAAATCTATTTTGATAGATTGAATGAATAAAGATTAATAAATAAAATTTCGAGGATGAAATTCTTAGAAGAAAGGGTTAATGTAATATCCCGAGTGTTTATGATAATGATCCTTAGAAAAGGAAATGAATGGGTTAAAGAATATATAATATTTGATATATGACTGTGTTTAATTGAAGGTTATGTAATAAAACCTAAAAGTTGTTGAAGAAATGAATGAAGTATATATATATGTAAAAGTTTTTGATAAGTTAACGTGTTGAAGTTATTCAACGATAATTGTGAATGAGATGGTCTGTAATGTTTGAATAATTATAGCTTGATGCTATGAAGTTAATGTACTATGATATAGTACGAGATAAACTCACGAGGAGTTATGATAATGTGATACGAGGAATTCGTATCGAGCAAAGAGCAAGTGATAAGCAAGATAGAGTTAGGTGGGATTTTAATTGAGGACTCATATGATGACTGAGTTGTACAAACCTTTGTATGGGCGAGGGTTACGTGCTTTTACCGCTTCGGTTTATCACATTGATAATCATTGGAATATTGGTGTCGCGCTATCAATGTATATATGGCAAAAATGTGATCCTTTTCTCATGTGTATATTTGATAGTTAGAAACTATTAAGATTAGTCAGATATTATTAGGATTAGGTGAGGTTCTTAAAGATAATGCATATGGTAAGTTTGTGACTCATAATAATATGGTATGTTTTGAACCCCTCAGCGAATGGACGCCTATGGTCTGACTAGGATAAGTTTTTAAACTCATATTTTTGTGGCAAGTTCCCGAACATCCAATGTGCGGCAAGTTTGATGAACAATACTGGGGGAATAGGAGGATGGTAAGTTGAAATATAAGAATATTTAGTATAAAGATTGAAATTGATGGGGAAAATTAGATATTCTAAATCTACTAGCTATGCTAGACTTTCAAAATTTATTGACTTCGTGCCGATGGTTGTACTTTTAATTTTTGAAAAAAATGTTGGATCACAGTAGTGAACCAAAGAATTTTTAAAACAATGCTATTATTCGCATATCTATGTTGATATGATAAACAATGAAGTCATTAATGCAATGGAACCTAGTGTTGGATGTGATCATATGATCGTCAGCCCACTATGGTGAGATATAGTATGACAACGTCATAATCATGACGCATAAAAGGATTTTTGAGATTTCTTTAAGACATGGGAATATATATGTATATGTATATTTCGATTGATGTCCGAATTATTGTAGAAGTCTATGCTATTTGATTCTGCTAGACAAATATTGAAAGATGATCATAACATTCAAGTGTTTCTTGAGAAGTTATGCCAAACAAAATTGTTTTGGTGCAGATTCAGATGTTGAAAAGCTGAGATGAACAACCCTTTTATAGGGGATTACGCGAAAGCATTTAGATGTTTGTGCACAATACATGGTACAAAGGGCTGATTACCCTAAGTACGAGAGTCTATATAGTCTAATGAATGTTAAGGTTTAAGTTGAAAGAGTACTTATAACCGTGGTCAGAGTGCACAATACATCGTACGAAGGGCTTAACACCCTAAGTACGGGAGTCCCTATAGTCTAATGACTGTTAAGGTTTAAGTTGAAAGAGTACTTATAACCGTGGACATAGGTCAAGGTCTTATGACACTCAGCATGATTTAGAATCTTTTAAATTCCTGTTATTCATATCGCTTCCCTATTATTGAGCAATTGTGGAAGATTCTTATTATTATGAAAGGTGAAAGTAGAAAGTATGAGAAAATTAAGCAAAACATAATAATTTCAAGAATGAATTGAAACTCCAGAAAGAAGAGAAATGTGAAACTCTTAGAAGAGGAAGAGGTGAGGAATATGATGATCTTAGAAAGATCTTTAGAGAAAAAATTTGGTTGCAGAACCCAATGAATGAATAAAGTATTAACATAAAATCTATTTTGATAGATTGAATGAATAAAGATTAATAAATAAAATTTCGAGGATGAAATTCTTAGAAGAAAGGGTTAATGTAATATCCCGAGTGTTTATGATAATGATCCTTAGAAAAGGAAATGAATGGGTTAAAGAATATATAATATTTGATATATGACTGTGTTTAATTGAAGGTTATGTAATAAAACCTAAAAGTTGTTGAAGAAATGAATGAAGTATATATATATGTAAAAGTTTTTGATAAGTTAACGTGTTGAAGTTATTCAACGATAATTGTGAATGAGATTTTGTGAAAACCTTAGTAAGGTAGGGTTTTGGTGATTCCAAGGACGGAATCCTTATAAGGAGGGAAGGATGTGACAACCCGAATTTTTATAAGTTATTAAAATAGAAATTTAATAATTAAAATTCTTATTATGAGATGTTTTGAATTTGATCATGTATATATATGTGTTATATATTTTGAAATATGTGATCTGGTGTGAAGAGAAATATATATTCATATATTGGGAAACTGAGGTATAATAGTAAAATTAACTATTGAAGGAATTAAATGAATTTTGTAATTAATCTTAAATATTTATTGAATTGAATAAATATTTTAAATAATTTATTTATTGAGAAAATAAATAATTTATGAAATTGTGGTATAACAATTTAGTTACGCGTGTATGATAATTAAGTTAAAGCAAATATAAATTTTATTCTTTCAAGATTTAATTTAATGAATTAATTAAATTAAATGAGTTATGTAATATTAAAGAAAATAAGTATATTAAATAAAGCGATGTTTAAGTCTAATTTATTAATTAAATTAGATATATAATTATTTATTAATTATAAGTATAATTATAGTAAGATTATAATTATTATTAATTATTATTATTATAAGTTATTTAAATTAACTAAAGGTGTGACACATGAAACTATATAATATAATATTATTAAAATAATATAGTTTGGGAGAATTGGTGTGTGGCCAAACAAGGCCTTGTGGCCTTTGGTCTAATGTAACTGATGAAGACGTATTATTGTATAACAGAAAGAGTACATTGGAGGATGGCCATATCAGTTTATTTTCTACGCGTTTAATTTTTTAAGGCTAAGTTCAGAGAGGGTTTGGTAAGAAGAAGGAAACAGAGAGTTTGGAGAGAGAGCAAGAGAGGAAGTAGAGTGAATTGGATTCTCTACGACTGTCAAGGAGAGGAATTCTAAACCTAGTCATCATCTTTTGCTAGTCAACAATCAAGGAATAAGGTATACCTTACTTCAATTTTAACTCTTATATTTGGAATTTCTATTGATAATGGTGTTGGATTGATACATATACATGTATGTAAGGGTTATACTCTGTTAATCATCACATGTGAGTGTTGTTTGAGTATCAAAGTCATGAAATTTAGGTTTGTAGGGAGAAAAGTAAATAATAGTGTATGTTTATGAAAAATAGCTTAAGAAAATATGAAATTTTATGTCTAATATGTGTTATAATCTGTAAATTGGTATTGGATTAAGTTAGTATGTGAAGAAACAAAAACGGCGTAGTTTGAATCATGTCAATTGGTTAAGAAACAAAGTCATGGCGATTGAATTCGCTAAATGTGTTTAAAACATGAAAATATAGCATGAACACTAAATTAAAACCCTTAAAATGATTTGTTAACATGTTTGAAGTGTTATAATTATTCTCTAGATGAGTAGCTAAGAGTTTAACGAGTCAAACGAATCGAAAACCAACTAATTCAGACTTAAAATGAGAAAGTTATGTCAAAATCAGAATGTATGGTTACGTGCTGCAGGATACTGCCGTCTGGCGTGTTAGTATCGCGCAATACAGAGTCTGTCTTGTACAGCGCCAGCCTACCTGTATAAAGCGCATAGTGGGGCTGGGAAATGGCATGGGTATGTTGGCATAGTGAGAAAAGGGCGCGTGCGTGCCCTATGTGTACCGATTCATCGCTTTGAACTATTTTGGTAAAACGGTCATAAAATTTTCATACAAACTCCGATTGAGGTGATTCAAGATGATCCGGAACGAAGACGAATAGAGCTATAACTTTTTTTCTTTAATGTTTTTAATTGGAGGTCTTTAGGAAGCGTCAAAATAGTCATCTTTGTGACTATTACGTATTAAGAGGCGATCGGAGGGCGTCGATCGAGCACATACGCAAGTGTTGTGCTCCCGACAATGGAATATGTTATTCTAAGTGATGTAACATGAAAATGCATGATATAATACATGACATATAAAATTTCCTTTCTCATAATAGAAAGCATTGGCATGACTTAGTATGTGTTTTGAAAAAAAACTTAAAGATTTAAAAAAAAAAACAAACCTTGTGGAAACTTATGTTCTATAAGTTCTGAATTTATTGGTTTATATACATGATTGAGTTCAAGTATAAATGAGGATGATATGGTGTTTATAGTGTCTTGTTAATGATAAAACTTGTTAGACCTTGTGTTAGAAAAGTTTTCAAGAGAAGCTTGATATAATAGAACTAAGGTGCATAAATGCTACATGATGTAGGTTTTGAACTTGAGAAGACGTTATCATGACATAGTTACTTATGATAAGAGTTTTTAAAAGTTGTCTTATATGTGCTATAATACATCATTAATGATAAAATAATTTCAATGAAAAACTCCATTATCTTTTGTAAACTAAGTATTAAAACATGAATGTTATGTGCACTCAACTAGTGAAGCATGACATAAGTTATTAAGCATGTTTTAAAAGTATGAACTATGCTACATCCATGTAAATGAGATAGATACATGTGAGCATGCTATTAGAGGATTATTAGTACAAATATATGGTTTAAAAGCTTATAACATCAAATCTTGTTAAAGAAAGTTGTTAAGCCCTATTGATTGAAATAAATCATTATGGAGCTAAGTAATTTAAATGTGAACTTGAAAATAGATCACAACATATTTGATGTCAAGTACAGATGGTTAAGGTATACTTATACATGCCTAACTATTCTAGGAGTATGATGAGAAAGTGAAATGATGGTTTTACAAACTTAATTAGGAAACAATGTAACGTTACTATTATATTAAGAATGTATAAAATATATGACTAATGGATGTGAATCCATGATTATATAACTGTGTAGAAATACACGAAGTTCAGATAAGTGTTAAGCAATTAAGTCGTAGTTCATAAACTACGAATCGGGCAAGTCTTTCAATTCCTATTTGCTATGTGAACTTGATGATTAACTGTTTTAAATCTTTATTACAAAGAGCATGATGTGTTATATATATGTTGAAAGTATGAAATTTTAAAGTTAATTTATGACTATGTTGATTGATTAAAACATGCTGATTAAGTAAGGACTCAATCGTTATACTTGTTATATGAACTGTAGCATGTATGTTATTGATAAGTTAGTTTTATACCTACTTATCTAGTATCTTTTACTTGAATTAGTTGCTTATATTCATGTTTCTTAGTTAATTTTCATGCATTTTGTGTTTATTTTGTAGATCTTATGTTTGGGAGCGGTGTGAGCGACTATTGGTAAGGAAAAGCAAGAAAAATGCAAAAAAAAAAAACAATCCGGACATCATTTGGGCTTTCATGTTTACTTTATTTTCTTGGTTTGGAACTTAGCTTACATTTTAGAGCGTCTTCATAGCTTTCCGGAACTTCTTGAATCGTTCTAATCGGAGTTCGGATGCAAGAGTTATGATCTTAGTACCAACGGATGTCAAACTTCGCTGTTTTGGTTAGCCATTTTCATAGCAGTCCCTTCCAGCCCAATTTCAACCTTCATTCGGCCAGGATTTCTCAATCATCAAAGAATGAAAGTTGTAGAACTCGTCGATATCTTCGATTTAATAGGTGGCAGGCCTCGTAACTCTTCTCAGATCAAAAGTTATGGCCATTTTACCAGAGGACACTGCAGCAAAAAATGGACCGCGCGGGCGTGCGAATTTGTAGTGCATTTCCCGCGCGGCCGCGCGCGACCCTGGAGCCAAAAAACGTGATTTTTTGCTTGAGCGCGGCCGCACCCAACTTTAGGCCAATTCCTGCGCTGCCGCGTGACGTCTGATGTTGACCAAAGCTGACTTGTCATTAAGCAGTACAATTGAAGCGTAATTGAGTGGGGGGGGGGGGTTCAATTAGGGCTTATATATTAGACGTATTTTCATTATGTAAGAGATATTCCATCCCTTGGGGGCTGAAACTACTGGTTTTTTCTTTCTTCAACTTGGAATAATTAGATTAGAATATATTAGAGTTGTGATTTCTAGAGTAGATTAGATTGAAGACTTGACGCAATTGGAAAGCATTGGAGATTCAACCTTGGATCGAGAGAACAGATTTGCACTACCATTCTCTATTCTTACTCTCTCTTTGATTCCTAATTGTATCTTATGATGTTTATTCAATATGTGGATGATAACTTTAATTCAGTTATGATTTAAACACTATTCTGAGATTATAATGGATTCTATGGATTAATTATTTCTGATATGTTTCATTGATAGCCTTATTGATTTCTATGGGTTTGTCTATTAAGATTCATGCTTAATTGCTTAGTTGAGTGGCCATCAATTATTGTGATAATCCATATGGACTTGAGAGATGAAGTATGGGTTTGGATCTGATCGCTTGACACTGTTTCTTCTTGTCTCTTCTTGGATTTGTCTCTGTATTACTTGGCAATGAACCTTGGGGCCTGTTGTTAAGCATACTCACCATCTGCCCCATTTGAGTCTCCAAATTTTTAATAGCCACTGCTTGGCTTTTGATCATGACCTCCGTGTTTGCCATGTACTTCAACATCATCTCCTCCATTTATGATTTCTTTTCTTGCTGAGGTGCAGCTGGAGTGTGATGTTGTTGTTGAGAAAATCTCGGTGGAAACGGTGGTTTTGGTGTAAACTGTTGCTGCGCTGGCTGAAATTAAAATTGTTGATTCGGATGAAACTGATTCTGCTGATACCCTTGGTTATTTGACCAATTGAAGTTTGGATGATTGCGATTGTTAGGGTTGTATATGTTCTGAAATCGTCTTTGGTCTTTCCTATAATTGCTCAAATATTGTACCAACTCCGAGCTGATAGCACATTGATCCGTGGAGTGCGACTCCACACAAATCTCACATACGAAGGCAACTATTTTTTCTTTGTTCTCTGCCAATGTATTTATTTTCTTTGCCATAGCTGCCATCTGTGCCGACAACTGCGTAATAGCATCCACTTCCAACAAACCTGCAACCTTGGGCTGTGGCATCTGAGATGTAGGATTTTGAAAGTCATTTGCAGCCATTGTTTCGATAAGGGTATAGGCCTCATCATAGCTCTTGGCCCATAATGCCCCTCCTGTGGATGCATCTATAAAAGGCCTCGACTGCCATCCCAATTCATTGTAAAACGTGTTGATCACCATCCAATCTGGCAAACCATGGTGCGGACACTTCCGTAGCATCTCTTTGTATCTCTCCTAGGCCTCGTATAAGGGTTCACCCTGTTGTTGTTCGAACTGAGAGATAGCCGTCCTCATCTTCGCCGTCTTAGCCATTGGGAAATATTTGGCTAAGAACTTTTGTGCTAAGTCCTCCCATGTAGTAATTGATCTAGCAGGCAAAGAATGCAGCCAACTCCTTGCTTTATCCCTCAAAGAAAATGGAAAAAACTCAGTCTAATAGCATCCTCCGTCACTCCGTTGTATCTGAATGTATCACAAATCTCAATGAAACTCAATAGGTGTTCATTTGGATCATCCGTAGCAGCACCCCTAAACTGTACCAAATTCTGCACCATCTGAATAGTGCCCGATTTAATCTCGAAAGTATTTATTGCTATCACAGGTTTGACTATGCTAGACTGAAGTCCATTAATATTTAGCATGGAATAGTCTCTTAGAGCCCGGTGCTCTTCTCTTTGCTCAATTCTCTATTCTTCTGCCATACTAGATGTAGTACTCTATAATTGAGCTTGCAAATTTCTCTGCACACTTTCTTTCCAACCTCTTTCGTTAATGTTTTCCTGTGCTGGTGTCAATCCTAATTTGGATGATCACGTTTGCATAAAAATCTACATGTACCTGAAACCAAAAACAAAAACAAAAATAGAAATGAGATAAGATTAGATTTGTCTAAGTCATACAATATAGCTAAAACTGATGATGATTATTTAAATTTAAACGCCTTTCCCCGGCAACGGTGCCAAAAACTTGTTGCCTCTTTTCTTAATTCTAACAAAAGACCTCTAACTCATGTAAGCATACATGTGTCAACAAGTAATAGAGAGTAAGTAAAGAATCGATCCCACAGAGAAAGTTGTCTAATTTAAACCACAATGCATCAATTAAATCACTATATTTATATACTTAAACCAAAGATTATATTTGTGAATTACTCTAATTGCAAATAACAACTAAAATAAGAATAAAAATGTAATAAACCAAATCTGGAAATAATGGGATCCTAACTTCATTTAATACTTCATCTAATTACCACCGTCATGCAAGATTATTTACATATCACAGAAAAGTAGTATTAGAATGATTTATACACGTTGGTTGCGTTATTATGATTTGAACCATGTTTAAGGTTCTGAATAATGTATTAATGTTGAATTGTAATATCGTTTTGTGATGTAAACTATTGTAGTATTAGAATGATTCTGAGATATTTAGATGTACAGGTTGAAGGTTTTGGGAATGAGGATAGTTTGTAATAGAAAATTTTAATTATTCCGCAAATTTTAATAGTTGTATTATCGTTTAATGATGTAAAATTAGAGGTTGAATGTATTATTAACAACCGAAGTTGAGAATTAAATTGTATGAATTTTGGGGTCGTTACATTAACTCTATCTCCATCCTTTGTAAGTCTTACCAAATGGGCCTTTGCATTGACAATACCACACTCGTACTCGCATATGATCTTCTACTCAATGCGTCAGCTACTTTATTCGCTTTTCCAGGATGGTATTGAATGGTATGATCGTAATCTTTCAACAGCTCGAGTCAACATCTTTGTCGCATGTTGAGTTCCTTTTGGGTGAAAAAATATTTGAGGCTTTTATAATCGGTATAAATCTCCACCTTCTCCCCATACAGGTAATGCCTCTAGATTTTAAGCATAAAAACGACTGCTGCCAACTCTAGATCATGAGTGGGATAATTCCTCTCATATTCTTTTAGTTGTCATGAGGCATAGGCTATGACTTTCCCATGTAGCATGAGAATAAATCTTAACTCTCTGCCTAAAGCATCGTTGTAGATGAAAAATCCCTCTGAACCAGATGGTATTGTCAGAACATATGCTGAAATGAGTCTCCTCTTGAGTTCTTAAAAACTCTTCTCACATTCTTCACTCCAACCAAGTTTTGTATCTTTTCGAGTCAGTTGAGTTAATGGAGTAGCGATCCAAGAAAATCCTTCCATGAATCTTCGATAATAACCAACTAAGCCCAAAAACCTACGTACTTCGGTTACTGACTTAGGTTGCACCCAATTTTGTATTGCTTCAATCTTCGCTGGGTCAAAAAATATTTCGTGATTTGATATCACGTGCCCAATGAATGCTACTTCCTTAAGCCAGAACTCGCATTTCTTTAACTTTGCATATAACTTGTTTTCACGAAGCTTTAGGAGTATCAGCCTCAAGTGTTACTCACGATCTTCACGGCTTCTGGATTATATGAGGATGTCATCAATAAAGACAACCACAAAATGATCCAAATATTCCTTGAATACTCGGTTCATCATATCCATGAAGGCAGCAGGAGCATTTGTCAATCCAAAAGACATGACTAGGAATTCATAATGCCCGTACCGAGTTTTGAAAGCAGTCTTTAGAATTTCATCAGTTTTAATCTTTAACTGGAGATATCTGGAACAAAGATCGATCTTTGAAAAGAATTTGGCACCTTACAACTGGTCAACCATGTCATCAATGCAAGGCAACGGATACCTATTTTCGATGGTGACATGATACAACTCCCAATAGTCAATACAGAGTCGCATACTTCCATCTTTCTTCTTTATAAATAGAACAGGAGCACCCCAAAGAGACGTACTAGGACGAATAAAACTGATGTTTAATAATTCATGCAGTTGGGTTTTTAACTCTTGAAGTTCAATAGGAGCCATTCGATATGGGGCATTGGAAAAGGGTTTTGTACCGGGTTCAAGATCAATACCAAACTCGATTTCACGCTCTGGGGGTAGGCCAAGAAGTTCTTCAGGGAATACTTCAGGAAATTTATTAACAATAGAAATAGCATTCAAATCTACATATTTTTGTTTAAATCTGTGACATGGGCTAAGAAAGCTTGACATCCTTTTTTCAATAAACGAATAGCTTTATGGCTTGATATAATAGTGATTGAATTTAGTGGTTTGGTTGCTTGAATTCACATAAAAGGTTGGTTAGGACTATGAAAGCTAAAACCCTTACGAAAACAATCGATTTTAGCATGATGATTAGTTAACCAATCAATCCCTAAGATCACATCAACTGCAAGTATTTTCAAAAAGATAAGATCGACGGGTAATGTGAGGGTGCCGATTTGAATCAAACAAGATTTATAAACAGTGGATGTAAGGAAGGTTTCTCCCAATGGAGTTTCAACAGATAAGTCAAAGTCTAATTTCTCCAGAGTCAATTTTAAACGTTGAGCGCAAGTAAGAGAAAAAAAAGATTGGGTAGAACCAGTATCAAATAAGGTATAGACTTCGCAAGAGTTTATGATTAGCTTACCCGTGATGACCTCATTCGGGTTCCTTACTTTTTGGGAGGTCACGACAAATGCTCTCCCTTGAACTACCGGCTTTGCCTTCTTTGGGACGGCCTTTGGTGCCTCCGTCCCTGCTGGACTTGACTTCATTGAACGAAAAAATCTGGCTAGGTGACCTTCTCATCCGCAATTATAACATGCTTTGGACTGCATCGGTGTTCGTTCTCCTTCCTTAACAACAGGTGCTGCTCCTGACGCCTTTCCATCATTATTGAATCAACTCTTCTTGAAATTTCCACTTCTATTATCTTGGCCATGATTACCACCGAAGTGGTTACCATTTCTGGCATGTTGATTCCCTCCACGTTTGTTGTCACCACTTCAATAACTTCTACCACTGGTATTATCAATTTACCGGCTGCTCTCTCTTAGTTGGGTTGACTCATTATCGCTCTCCAATAACTGAGCCCTGTTCACAACATCTGAATACAAGAAAAGTTTGTGAGAACTAAGGTATTGACGTATTTCAGGTTTCAAACCTCAGAGAAACATTCACGTCATTCTCTCCTCATTATCTACCAAATGGGATGCAAACCGAGATAACTCCATAAATTTAGTCTCGTACTGCGATATGGTCATATTTTTTTTCTCCAGCTTGATGAACTCCACCTCATTCATGTGACGAATACTTTCAGGAAAGTACTTGTCGTTGAACAATTATTAGAACTTCTCCCAAGACATCTTTAGTACGGCAGGTTGAGTACGTTTTACAGATTCCCACAAGTAATCTGCCTATCCTCTCAACATGAAGGTGGCAAAGGGAACCTTTTGCTCCTCAGAGCATCCCAAGACATCAAATATCTTGGTGATATGCTTTATCCACGTCTCTGCCTTAAGTGATTCTGGGTTTCTCAAAAACTCCAGCGGTCCCAGCTCCTTGAACTGCTTAGCGATGACTGTTCGAGAGTTTCCAATGTTTCCACCTGCATTTTGAATAGGAGTCTCTCTTGCCTGATGTTTCATGAATTGCAAAAAGCTTCTAAACATTCCGTCATTCATCATTTGGTCGGTGTTGTAGTGTACATGAGGATTATTGCCTTCCTGATGCAAATTTTCCTGGTTATTAATCATCGGTGACTCAACGGTCTCATGTGCTCCATTGTTTATCTCAACATTCTGGGATGTCATTTTCAAACAATGCCACAAAACAAGGGTTAATTGACATGCCACATATTATCCCTATACTCTGATCGACCAATTAAATAACAAATAATCTTAGGTAGGTCATACTAGCGAAGGATTTACCCGTCTATCCCCTCTTAGTTCTAGTCTCACATCCCTAAGCTCTGATACTAACTGTGACACCCCCAAAATAGGTATATAACACCCATTCTGAGTCACCAAATACATGGTACATGATACAAATACAACTTAATTATACAACATGAGTTGTGAGTTTTAACACGAATATTGTCTTCTAGACAATATCCAAACTCAAATAGAGTCCTCATTACAATTAATATCACACTATTTTATAAAATAGTGAGGACTACTACAGCCACCATCTCGGACCGTCACTCCATTTCCCGACTAGTCCCAGCTACGTTCTCATTTCCTGAAGAGAACAATGAAAGCAAAAGGGTGAGCTCAACTAGCCTAGTAAGAAATATTATGACAAAATAATGCAGAATAAATTATCAATAGCCTTCAACAATATTAAACTGATATAATACAATAAGCAATAAGTTTAACTACAACGGAACAAGCAATCCATTAGAAGAGTCAAATAGAGCATGATATTTACTATCTTCAATGATTTAAAAAGTTTATCATCAATTTTATCGCTGAGACTCAGCTCAACAAATAATCCACATCACTGAATTATCCATGCACTATGAGCCAAGGATATTCATTAGTATCACATCCACGAATTATCCATGCAGTACGGGCCAAGGATATTCGTCTTATCCCCAATGGTCATGATCATGCCAACAACTGTCCACCAATGCACTACGGGCCAATGATGACTTTTACCACATCATTTGTAATATTACAGGTCATGATTATACCGAATAATCCCTGGTCATAATCATACCAATCAACAGTCCATCTATGCACTACGGGCCAAAGATGACTTTCATCACAATATAAGCACGAGGATGATGACAATGATATAAGAATTCAATTAAATGAGAACAAGGATAAATTTTAAAGATTTATAATTTAATTTATCCAGAATTCAATAATGTCCAATTTTTCAACATGATACTGCTTTGTGTAGTAAAATTCAAGAATAATATTGTATCAAAAATGATTTGAACAGAAAAGAAATCAATTTTTGTCATGAATAGTACCCCGGGTGAATAGTACCTGAGTGAATAATATTTTGTGAATAGTACTTCGGGAATAGTACCCCGTGAATAGTATCCCTGTATGAAAAGATTAAAAATTATCAAGAATATTCAGAATAATATTTCAGTGGAACGATACTAGATGAAACACAAATTTCAAGGATATTCCACTCATTTCAAGGATATTCCACTAATTTCAAGGGGTATAGAAGCAATACTTTAACAAAATAAGTGTATAATTCGGAATCTGAAATGAAATAATATTACTTACATACTACAGAGTATGGAAGAAAATATTATTTCTTATGAATATTGAACAAAAATAATATCCCTTACCTTAAAAAGAGAGTACTTTTGACTGGTAGGACGGGGATATTCTTCAAAAAAAACTTGAACTGTTTTCTACACTCAAAACTTCCTTAAACTCTACATAAATATGCTCAATATTATAGAAGAAGAATTCTCTGATTCTAGTGTGATTTTCAATTCTAAACTAAGCATCCTATTTATAGGAGAATGGAAGGATACAATTTGAAAATAAAAATCACGGACCAACAGTAGATTTCTCACAGGCGCTGCAACTGGTGAAAACTTTTAAAAAATTTGACTTTACTATGAAGCACTATGCATACACTATGCAGTACTATGCAACACTATGTAGTACTATGTAAATAAAATAAAATATATTCTACTTTATATATAAAAAAAATTATAAAATATATATATACACCTTTACCTTTACCACCACCACCCACATTATATATATATATATATATATATATATATATATATATATATATATATATATATATACTTGAATAACCTTTTATCGATTATTTTGAAAAATGGGAAAGTTGGGGTCTATATAATAAGCAAAACACATTTTTATCTTAATTCACCTGGCTTCACAAAACACATTTTTAAACAACAATTATTCATCAATAATATAACTTGCAATATTAACAATCAGATCATTCCTAGGAAAGAGGGGCCTTTCCTATAAGGATTTCTCCCTATTGGCGCGCAATTAGGTGACCAAACCCCTTTTCTCGACAGAACTTTCTAGACATTGTCAATAATGTAAATAATAAAATGAATAACTTTGTCGTCTCAATTATTGATTTAATAATATAAAATATTGTGACAATAATTGAATCAAATAACGTTAGATTCTATGCAGCATATACTATAGCAATAATCGTGTATAATTGAGTGACTTCTCACGTAAGCATTAATAATCAATACCGTGTGCTATTATGCAACCACGCGTATTACTGTACTTTTATCACCTGTTATTTCAATAGTTAACGGTAAAACTTTCGCCGTTATTTTTTAGAAAAAGATAATTTTGTCGTTTTCTAACTCCGAAAATAATTTATTTGTGGGGTCTACCAATGATTGTGTCGTCGTATGAATATTCCCTATTAAAATGAATATTCCCCGACCAATCGAATATTATATAAAAACTTGCTTACTTTGCAAAATTTATAAATATTACCTATAACTATAAATTATATCAAATCCACACCATAATATTCAAAAATATATTTTGAGAAAAATTAATCTTTATTCATAAAAATTGAGGTCTTACAACCGATACTAAGGATGTGATCATAATCATGGTGGTTTTGAATTAAAACTAGAGGGCTTTAACGAACTCATGTTTTTCAAACTGACCAAGATGACAACAAATCCACTTTAAGGTAAAGCGTTACCTTGAACGGTGGTGCAGTGAATTGGAAAGGTTCCAAACAGCAAAGAGTTACTAGTTTAGTGATAAAGACAAAGTAAATAGCTTAAATGAAGCTTCACGTTGATTATTTGGATGAAAAGTTCATTACAGATCTAGGAATAGTTCATAAGTCTCATCTTGGATCTAAACATGTGTTGCGGCACTTTCATTTGATTAGAGGAATCATTGAAAGATGGAAAATCACTATAGAGATAGTGGACTCTCAAGAACAACATTACATATTAATTTACCGAAGTTTATCCAATAGCAATATGATCATCACTTAGAGAATAAGAGTATGAGATACCATGATGGTTGGCTTTAATGCAAGTGGGAGATTGAAAGTAGTATGCACACAAGCCAATCTTGTTGATGATAAAGCATATACTTTATAACAATCTTATTCATTTATTAATAAAAAGTATTTATTTACTAATGGCTTTAATTTATCTACATGGTGCTATTTTAATAATATGTGATAAACCTATAGTTTTAAGCAATGCTTTTAGAATCATGATGAGATCATGCTAATGAGATCTAGATTCTTAGATAGTTTAAAAACTAAAATGTTCCCAATCAATAGATTACTAAAAAGGGGATTAGTGAATCCGGATAGATTGATACATACGTTACTCGCTCATTAGATGAGGATGATTAATCTCGTAATCATTTGTGTGGAGACACTAAAGCAAGTATGTAGGTGCTTATTGGAGAATAAGTTCACTGAATGTGACTCGCTAAGAATACCTAATGGAGTTATACTTGTCTGTCAATAGGAATTCCTGTAGTGATAGTAGTACAACTGATCCTTGGACTTGAGATCATCATAGTATCTTGTGTATGATGAGTTATACTTTGATTTATTCCTTAAGACCCTTAGGGTATATCAAAGGGTATGCTTGGGTATAATAAGTTGTACATGGAGATAATGTATGATCAATAAAGAATCTACCGCTTCTAGTAAAAGAAGAGAAATGTCCTATGTGATTTGATAAATGACAACCTAGTAGTCCTTGGTCAAGGCAGAATGAAATTAGAAAAGAGTTTCTAATTTGCATTATTTGGAGTTGTGCATTTAAGAATCAAAATACGTATAATTAAATAAAATAAGACTTGACAGTAATTCCATGTCATATATTTAATTGGGATATTGTATGGTGGAAGGATTGAATTGTACGGTAACTATCTACTCAAAGGTTCTTTTATGATTAATGTTGAAATATATATTATCTGGAAAGTAGTTAATCGCTAGGGAGACTTATCCCTATTGTAGAATAAATATTATGTATTTAAATAAATTAATAGTTTAATTTATTTATTTAAATAAGATTAGATTTTTTCTAATTGATTTATTCACAACTGGTTTAATATGGAGAACCTAAAGGGTCACACAGCAAAAGGAAGAATATTTATTTAAGAAGTTAATAACATAATCGTAATAATATGTTAAATGTGTTTAATTTAATCTATGGTGATATAATAAATTAAATAACTTAATATTTATTATTTAATATTTTGGAAATATTAAATATAAATTAATAAGAGGAGTCTTATTATTATTATTACTATTATTATTATTTAATTCCTAAAAGAGTTTGGTAATTAATTAATAAAAGTACTTGCATATATTTCGAATAAGATTGGGAGTCTAATTAATTAAAAGAGTTTAATTGATTAAAATAAAACCCAATTCCTTAATTGTTAAGGAGGGTTGCCTACATCTATAAATAAGAGGAGTCTTATTATAGGTGAGGGTTGTTGTTGACGCTTTCACAACATACATGATTCATAGTTGAAGAGTTCGCCCCTTTTTCTATAGAGATAGATAAACTAGGGTTTGAGCCAAACACCCATCTTCTTGATTATTTGTTCTTCATTGGTGGATCACCTCTAAAGGCTAAACACTTGGGTGGCTAACGTTTATCAAAGGAAGGAATTAAACTCAGTGGATTCAAGTGAACACGAAAAGGATTGGAGGTGAACTCGTACCCGAGGTAGATAGTTTCTACAAGGGTATGAATCTGTTCTCTATCTCTTTCCTATTGATCGATAATTATGTGCATAGTATGATCTTGGTGATGAGTTTGTATGAAAATTTTGAATTCCTATTTTATGGCGCTTCTGCACCTTTTGTGTAATTTGATTTCATGTTCGCACTATATACAAACCCAACAGTTACAACTGTGGCCAGGAGGGGCACATTTCACCAAACTATCCAAAGCCAAAGAAGATCAATGGATGTTTCACTTGTGGCTCAAATGAGCATCAAATCAAAAACTTTCCAAAGAAGGGGAGCAACGGAGGAATCGACCACTGGGGAGGAGGCATCAAATTAATGATCGGCGGGCCAACGTAATCAAACTGACCAACTACCTGAACCTTTAACATGCCTATCCAGGACGCAATAGCTGTGAAGGACATGGTGTCAGGTATTATCCCAATCAATAATATAAATGCTTATGTATTATTTGATTTAGGTGCTACCTGTTCATTTGTGTATGAAGAATTTGCTAGTAGACAAAATATACCCTAAGAACGCTTAGAAAATTTGTCGAACATAAAGATTATGAATAAGGAAGTAATTCCCGTAGAGTTAGTTTACTGAAATTGTTATGCAAACATTAGAGGTCACAAACTAAGCATAGATTTGATTCCTATAAGACTGGGAGAGTTTGATGTGATATTAGGAATGAATTGGTTATCCATCCACGCTGCGATAATTGACTGTCAAAAGAAAATTGTGACCCTTCAGACTTCAAATTGGTCTAAGGTAGTATTTTATGGTAGCTCATCGCTTAAGCAATCGTGTTGTCTTACAGTGATGTAGGCCAAGAAATTGTTAAAGAAAGGATGTGTAGGTTATTTAACCTATATTGTGGATACTCAAAAAAAAGGAGTAGAAATGAAAAATATATTAGTACTGAGAGATTTTCAAGATGTATTTTCAGACGATCTGTCTGGCCTTTTTCCAGGCAGAGAAATTGAATTCGTGATAGAATTAGCACCGAGAACTGCACCAATTTTGAAAGCACCATATCGTATGGTGCCATTAGAAATGAAATAATTGATGATACAATTGCAAGAATTGCTGGATAAAGGATATATTCGGCCGAGTGTGTCTCTACGGAGGAGCACCGATATTATTCGTCAAGAAGAAGGATGGATCGATAAGACTCTGTATCGATTATCGAGAGTTGAACAAAGTGACGCTTAAGAATTGATATCTATTTCCGAGAATAGACGACCTTTTTGATCAACTGAATGGAGCGAAGTGTTTTTCCAAGATAGATTTACAAATGAGTTTTCATCAGTTAAAAGTGCGAAAGGAGGACATACCAAAGACGGCGTTCCGAACCCGCAATGGACATTACAAATTTCTAGTGATGTCAATTGGGTTGACTAATGTTCTGGAAGCATTCATGGACTTGATGAACCGAGTTTTCAAGTCATACTTAGATAAGTTCGTAGTATTATTTATCGATGAAATTTTGATTTATTCAAATACCAAGGAAGAGCACGCCGAACATCTGAAGATGTTATTGGAAGCGTTGAGAATGGAAAATATGTACACAAAATTTTCAAAATATGAATTTTGGATGGAGAAGGTTCAATTTTTAGGACACGTGATAGACCAAAATGGAATTTTAGTGGATCTTGCAAAATAAGAGGCGGTAAGTAACTGGGAACAACCAAAGACACCAACAGAAGTAAGAAGTTTCTTAGGGTTAGTTGGGTACTATAAAAGATTCATCCAAGATTTTTCTAAGATAGCGACCCCGTTCACTAATCTAACGAGGATGATAATGAAGTTCGTATGGACGAACAAATGGGAAGAGAGTTTCCAAGAGTTGAAGAGGAGGATGAGCGAGGCGCCTGTATTATAATTACCAGATGATACGGGAGGATTTGTGGTGTATAGTGATGCGTCACACAGAGGACTTGGTTGTGTACTAATACAGCATGGAAAGGTCATTGTGTATGCGTCATGAAAGTTGAAAGATTATGAAAAATGATACCCTACCCATGACTTGGAGTTAGCGGCAGTAGTTTTTGTGTTGAAGATGTGGAGGCATTATTTGTATGGAGAAAAATGTGAGATATATACGGACCACAAGAGTCTGAAATATATCTTCACACAGAAAGAGTTGAACATGTGACAAAGAAGGTGGTTGAAATTAATCAAGGATTACGACTGCGAAATTCTTTATCACCGGGAAAAGCAAACGTAGTTGCTGATGCTTTGAGTAGAAAAGGAAGGGCGAAGTTATTCAAATTGAAAATTCAGGAGGAGTTAATAAGAGAAATGGAAAGGTTGGAAATAGAAGTGAAGGAACCAAGAGAAGCAAAAGGACAATTATTCGTAATGGAAGCTCACCGGACGTTATTGGATAGAATAAAGGAAGCAGAAGAGAAAGATAAAGAATGCGAGAAGATAAAGAAGAGAATAGCAGAAAATGAAGGAGAAAAAATTAAATTGGATAAGAACAATATAATAAGGTTCGAAGGTCGAGTATGGGTGCCCGCCATAACAGAATTCAGAGAGGAGGTATTGAACGAGGCATATAATACAACATATTATGTTCATCAAGGAGAAACGAAAATGTAACGGGATCTTCAACAACACTTTTGGTAGCCCAATCTGAAACGAGAGGTTGCATAGTGTGACATTAGATCTCTTACTCGTTAAAGGGTCAAAGAAGAACACTAGAGGCCAAGTGGACTACTTCAACCGTTGGAAATACCTGAATGGAGAGCACATTATGATGGACTTCGTGGTTGAACTTTCGATCACACAGAAGGGTTATGTTTCCATCTGGGTTATCGTGGATCGACTAACAAAGACAGCTCATTTTATACCCATCAAGATCCGATTCAATCTTAATCAGTTAGCAAATTTATACATAAAGGAAATCGTATCACGACATGGAGTGCCATTGTCGATTGTCTTTGATTGAGATCTGTATTTCACGTCAAATTTTTGAAAAAGCTTACAAGAAAGAATGGGAACACAATTGAGATTAAGTACTGCTTATCACCCTCAAATTGTTAGGCAGAGTGAACGAAATATACAAATGTTGGAAAATATGCTTAGAGATTGTGTGATGGGCTTCAAAGGGAATTGGTATGACCACTTACTATTAGTAGAATTCACACACAATAATAACTATCATGCGAGTATCGGTATGCCACCATATGAAGCTCTTTACGGGAAAAAGTGTAGAACACCGTTGTTTTAGGATGAAGTGATAAGTAGGTTTTATACCTACTTATCCGATATCTATTACTTGAATTAGTTGCTTAAACATATGTTTCTTAGTTAATTTTCACACATTTATGTTATGTGAGTGTTTGTATCGACGAGTGTTTGATTTTGGAAAATTATTTTTTATAGTTTTTTGTGATAATTATTATGATCGTTGAATTGAGGATTTGATTTGAGTTAGGTATTTATTTATGTTAAGCTTGTGGATAATTTGAGGTTTGTGTATTGATGGCATACTATGATAAAATGAAAATTATTATAGAAGATTTCTTGTAATTTGAGTTATTGATATTCGAGGTAATTAAATTAATCATTTGGAGTTAATGATCAATTTTGTGGCTATCTTTTAATAGTATATTGGAGTTATGTCCTATGAAGTTTCTTTGTGATAGTATGGGGAGACATTGAAATTTATTGGATTAAGGTTTGCAATAAGGGATGATTGATTTATTATATGATTAGATAGTAAGTGATGAAATTCATTTGATTTTGAGAGATCTTGAATAGTTGTAGTTCGCTTATACAGATGGTAGAATATGTGACTTGGAGTTTGATATGGTGATAAAGAGATCTTAGTAGTATATTTTTGATATAATAATATTTGAGAACTTGTTTAATTTGAGGTTATGATATTTTGAAACTAGTGAATTGGTGATATAATTTGTACAATTATTTTGTTTATCCGATGTCATTGAAGTTTTGCATTAATTTATGTAAAATAAAGAAAAAAAATGAAAATAATTTGTTAATCTTTGTCATGTGTGGAACATAAGAATTTTACGAATTAAAGATAATTTTAAATATTTTGGGTATTCGAATCAATTTTAGATGAAAAGAAAATTATGTGTTTTCGAATTATGTTCCGAATAGTACGTACGTTTGCAAGAATGAAACTCAAAGACATTAACAGGGGGCCTGCACAAACAGTGGTTCATGTGATTTAACGAAAAGAACTTTATCAAGGCTTGACACGATAGCTGACGAATCTTTTACAAGTACATGGATAATTATGTGGACCGATGGACTTACCAGGCTTGATCGTTACAAATGGCGGTGCTACATCTTAATTAAAGTTTATGAATAATTTTGTAATTTAAATAAAAATTAAAATAAAACTTCACGTAAATTATTTGAATTCCGAGGACGAAATTATTTTTAAGGAGGGAAAAATATAATAATCTGAATTTTTTTTAATAATTAAATATTAATTTTATTTTTCCTAAAATTATCTGGAGTGCGAAGCTACTTGGGAGGCGTAAGAGACTATTCGACAAAAGTATCCTCACCTCTTTAATGTCAGGTAAATCTTTGTTACTTTTTCAATTTCAGGGACGGAATCGTTTTTAAGAGGGAGGTAATGTAATACCCGAAAAAAAAAGAAAATAAATAAAATTTTATATTTTTAAAACATATTGTTTGGACTTTGTCCTTTATTTGAGTCAAACTTGTTATTTAATTAATTTATGCTAATAAGTATTAATAAGTGATGGATAAATTTAACAAATTGGACTTTTCTTATGTTTGACAGTTTTAGTCAAATTTTATTTAATTGATGTTGACTATAATAAGTATATGGTTACATTAATTTGGTCATTTATACCAATTGGGTCAACTAATTTCTAAGTATTTAAGTTTGGGCTTGTTAAACTATTTGAGCACAATTCAAATTGTTTGGTGAAAACCAAATTATAATAAGCGTAACTTTAATATAGTAAGTTAGGGTTTCCCTAATATTGATACTGCAATAAACAAAGAAAAGGAAGATGGGAAATAAAATTAGGGCAACAAAAAACGAAAAAGAGGAGGAAGATAGGCTGTGGGATAAAAAGGAAAATTTGAAAAGTAGATTGTGAGACTATATTAATCATAATCATATCTCTAAAAGGTATTCATTGGATTTATTTTTAAATATTATATAATTTATTTTTTTAGTGTGGTTACAATTACAATCTGTTTTAGAGATTTGATTGTGTCCTCGTTAGTTTAATCCAGCGTGTTGCTATAGTATGAGAATATGTGATAAATTATATATTAGATGAGAAATTAAATCGTTAGTTACTGGGTTCGTAAGCACTGTGTATGCAAATGTAAGGCACAATGCCGTAATTCAACATTATAATTATGAAAGGTGAATGTCTGATTTTTCTTGTGCATATTCAAGTGACTAAGATCCATCATATATATGTATATATCATAATAATCATAGTCATAATCAATTGGTTTATATATGTTAAAAGACTTGAATAGTGGCTTGCATGCAGTCATCAGGAGGTCTCATCGAAATTAGGAGATAGTCATGTTATTTAATATTTTAGTATTAATAGATTAAGAGATAATATTATATATAGTAGAACATAATTATTTTATATTAAATAAAATACTCTTCTTTGCCACAGTTGTTGCACGGTTGTTGCACTTCATACTCTTCTTGGCCTCCCCTCTAGACTTATTACCTCCAGAGGATTGGCTCTCCATCCATTTACGCTTGTTGGGGTTGCTGCCTCCGCTGCTTCCCCTTTTCTGTCCATCCTGACCGGTCTTCTTTTCTTGTTTGAATCAAGCGATGGCTTCATTGTCTCCTTCGGCAATGATAGCCCTTTCCAAAAGATAAGAGTATATCTTGATCTTCAACATAGCCACTGCCTTCTGCACCTATGGTTTCAGTCCTAATTCGAACCTCCTTGCTTTTCTAGCCTCCGTGTCAACCTGATGCAGAGCGAATCGGGCTAACTAGTTAAATCTTGTCGCGTACTCTGCAACAGACATACCACCTTGCTTTAACTCCAAAAACTTAACTTCCATATCTTGTTGCGTATTCTCCGAGAAGTAATTATTGAGGAATAGCTCCTTAAATCTCTCCCAAGGAATAACTCCCTATTCTGCTCGCTCTTTATTGGCTTTCCACCAATAGTTAGCTTTGCCCTTCATCATGAATGTGGCAAAACTCATCTTCTGTGCTTCGGCCACATGTGCGACCTCAAAACACCTTCTCCATTTCTTCTATCCATGTCCGGGCTTCAATTGGATCCAAGGTTCCCCGAAATTTTGGTGGTCCTACCAATTTGAAGTCCTTAAAGCTAGCCAAGTGTTATCCTGGCTGCCTTGCTGCTGACGGGGGTCTATTTTGCATTGCCTCAGTTAACAGGTTAACGAAGTTTTGCATTGGATCAACATTTCCCCCTCCACCATTGTTAATGGATCCTTCCTCCCTCTGATTCCACTGAATTTTCCTAGGAGGAATGATCTGAGGAAAGGAAGAAAATTATTAGGCTTTATGTGATATGCTATCCATGTTAGCATTAAGAAGTTTAAGACGTCTATCAATTATTCTTGATTTAAATAAACAACTTCAGTATCACAATAAAACTCGATGGATTTCCTCAACCCATCACTTACATACTCTACTTGAGTTTTCTAAAAAGGTTATAACCTAGGTTTCACATTCCTAACATTTATAACCTACGGCTCTGATACCAACCTGTGACACCCCCGAATCCGGGTCCTCTAACCCCGGTTCGGTCATCACGATAAAATATAAACATCCACCTCTAAACAACATACGATAACTAAAATGTGGAATATAATAAACGTACGTCGTTCATTCAAAAGGTGTTAATAGTCCCAAGATACGATAACCTTAATATCATCTTACAATCGTACCCTAAAATAAATATTAGGGTTCACATTACATAATCGTAATTTAAACTAAGCATAAGATAACTTCTGCTTCTCGCAATTATCCTACATCTTTCCTTTACCCTTGTCCTTTCCTGAGGTCTCGGGCTTAGCTGCAATATAATTCATGATATAGCAAGGGTGAGAAACAAGTTGGTCAACAAGTTTAAATACAACAATAAGGATATATCATGATGAATGGAAAGATATCTGGCAATGGATTCAACAATATGAATATCTGAAGGATTCAACAATATGAATATTATAAGCAAAGACAATGGTTGCTTTTAGAATAACTTCTAGTCAAGTAGACTTTGAACTATAACACTCCAATGGAATCAATAGCTAATTGACCCTTTGGTTACTGGCTATAGAATAAGTACTTGAGGGGATCAGCCTCACGTACTCTATGTATATGCATAACATTTAAATCTGCTCTGTTGTATCTTATATTAGATACCTGGGGTACTCCCCTATCATAAGAGGGGTGTTCTTTCAGTCTAAGAATCCATACCACAAATTGGTTTGGATAACTTTTATAAAACTTCATACGTTTATCTGACCGAACAAAGGTTCAGACTCTATCTGACACAGTTCAAGAATTATTGAACTTTAATGATGTACAAGTCCAAGACTGTACAAACTCAAGTGCACTAAGTGCGAATATCAATAATATCGATGTGGGATAATTGTAAAGTAATTAAACCACTTAATAGCATGCTTGGAAACAAGATTTCAAGCTTAAATGAATAACTTTCAATTCAACAATATCATGCTCAATGCAATATGAGAAGGATAGGAAAACTTTCACAAACTCAAAGTTGTATAAGTTTGGAAACTTGCAACACAATAAATTCGGATACTTGCTCAATATAATTTAGGGTAAGTTTAGGGAAACTTGCTTAACAAAAGTAGGGTTCAAGGAACTTGCACAATCAAAGAGTGAAGTTTAAAGAAAACTTGCTTACGATATGCGTCGAATAAAGTAATGCAAGGGTTTAGGATACTTGCCTGCTTGCTCAGCTATAATATAATTCTAGCTTTAATTACTTGCGTTGAAATGAACTAATATTAACAAGTCGGTCTTTTCAATTAGTATATGTAAACTAGTACGAGTCTACACTTAAAGAATCAAATCATCACATAGCATGCTTCTATACATGTATCATTACATTACTCGATTCGTTTCTAACTATGTCATAGTTAAAATCACCATTTACTAATTCATCATATGATTCTTTCAATTACATTCTTATTATCATATGACTACTATACTGGACATGTATTACATATTAGCGCAACCATATAAGCATGCATCAGTTCTCAATTTGTTAACAAAACTCAGACCTCACTGCAGACTGGCGCGGCCGCGCTTGGTTTATACTAAAGAGTGGCGCGATCGTCTTTGCTCTGGTGCAAACAAAGACATGGTACGCTTCTACAAGAAAGCAACAATGTTGAACAATTTGCACATAAACGAACAATCATGCACAACACACATGTTATTATATGAATAACTAACTTTTAACCCTTCATCAAACATATCAAAGGTCATTATTCATTTTCACTTAATCAAGACTTCAAATGTTAAGCTAACAAGGTCGATCATGTCTAGTCATTATACATATGCTACATGGTCCTTTAGCCTCAACTATACATTCATATGCTAGATATCATAAGCATACTTACAAGTTCTCAACTTATAGTTTATCAAATTTATTTTCAAAAATTTAAGTCTCCTTAGTAAATTCATTCAAACATGCAAGGTGGGTTTGCATAGTCTAAATCAGGCTTTTATAATCTCATAATAAAACACATTAACATTTCTTTTAAGTTCAAAAACTTAGTGTATACATAGCTCGTTTATACATAGCCAATATAGTCCTTTTTCTTGAAATTCATATCTTAATCATGCTTGAATATCTTATAATATCTTCAACCATGTAACTAACATATTGACCCATGTCAAGATATATCAGAATGTAATACACTTGCATCCGAGGTTAGAACTTGTTTTGCAAAAAGGTTTATCAAAACTATTTTCAAACTCTTTAAGCCCTCTTTGAATAATCAAATTAAAATCAACTAACATGGCTTACTATATTCATAATACTCTCAGTTCACATGCTCAGATCATTTATAATAATATACTAATTGTCATAGTAAGCTCGGCATATTTTAAGAAGCTAACATGAGCAACTATGATCTGCTACCCGCGCGGCCGCACGGTGAAATGCAAAGGAAGTGGCGCGGCCACGCCACTTCGACTAGACAGAAAAAAATGGCCTCTGCTTCTGCAGAGGCTCAACTCCAACATTTCCAAACATCTTATGCAGCAACTCAAAGTACTTCCAATACTTCTTAGCATGCATATTAACTAAAACAACACAACCTTAAGCCAAATCATGCCACATTACAAGGAATTTATGAAAATTACAATAATTTGCTAAAAACCCAATGCAAGAACATAAATTAGATTTTCACCTCTTGGAGCTAAATGACTTAATTTCTTTCCTCAGAGCTTGCTTCTAAAAGTCTTCAGTAACTTAGAACTCTCAATATCAGACTTTAACAAACAGCAAAACTGAAACCAAAGCTTTTATTTATAAAGGGAACTTGAACTGGATAATCAATTTGCACTGAGGTTGAGTTTATGGTGTAATGGAGAAAAACAATGGTTATTAAAGAGTGGTTCACCAACTGATTTCTAGCCATCATCCCTACACAACTCTAGCCTTTTTGGAAAATACGTAAGTTAGTTCTAAGTCACTATTCATGTACTATGTGCCACTCAATTTGGGACAAAAATCTCAGCACTTGCACAAAATGTAATACCAAAACAACATTTGGTTTATATTATACACATAATATATACTTTGGTTATATAATATGTTTACACAATTCATTTCATATAACATAGGTTATAATGAGTTAAAGAGCATACAATGTATTTCCCAATTACAAGATATCAAGTAGTGCACATACATATAATTTATATACATACATATAATTCATGTACATTTTCAATTACTACATCATTATTATTATAATAACTAATGAAATCATTATTAATCTAACAATTGATATTATTATATGTCAATAGGGTATACATGAATGTTTACCACACACTTCACATCATATAAAATATTATTATACGATCCACAAGAATGCGAGATAACTTTTACTATATAGTCTATATATATAATATATAGACATATTAATAATGTACACCTTGTAATATATAAAATATATTACACAAATTAACCAAGAAAATATATAATCACATTATACTCATTAATTATTATTTATTCATAAAATTATTAATTAACACATTATCAATTAATTACTCATAATTGCAATTAACCAAAATGTTCAACTCTTGCCACCATATTCAAATAAATTGAATATTTAACTAATAATAATCTTATCAATTCCTTGATATTAAAAATCTTAGGATTAGTCCACTAATTTAAATAAACTATTAGTGATTCCCTTTAATCATTTCATAAATTCACATAACAACATAAGGTTTAAATAAACTCACAAAACTAACTCATTAAAATTAAATCACATATTTAATAAATAAGGAGTTTAAAATTCACAGTCATTACATTTAACATTGGTTGTGTTGAGGCTCTGCAGATGTAGAGCCATCATTTTTTTTTTGCTAGAAGTGGCGCGGCCACGCCACTTCTATAGCTCAAACCCGCAAGGCCACGCCAGCTGCCAATCTTGGATACTGATCTGGTTTACTTCTGTTATGATGAGCATGCTAGTATGGATTCATTATGACTATTTATGCTTTGGATATGCTAATATAAGTAACCTTGCACGTTACCACTTAGCATAGCTTGAATTTTAAAAGGGAACTTGAGTTTCAAAGTACGAACTCAATGACCCATTCATACTTTAAATTTTGAACTTGAAAACATGTTATCGTGATTTTATTACATACAAACATAAGCATGAAAGCATGATTTAGAATATGTGGACTTACCTTGCATGCTTGAATAAGTTTTACTAATGGAAACTTAAATTTTCAAAAACGAACATGATAAACTATGTATACTTTGAGTTAGGAATTTGTGAGCATACTTGTGTGGTCTAATATGTAAATATGAGAGTATGAAGTATAGCATGTGAAGTAGCTTTGCATGCTTGGTGGCTTAACATGATATTTTCAAAGAAAACCTTATGAATTAAAAACTAGTTGTTGCCAATATATACATTACAAGTATTCTAAAATTGACTATCATGTTAGGTTGTGATATCTATGGACATGGTCAACATGAATACTTAGATAGGCATATGCATTGTAAATAGTTGAGCATGGGATATGACAAGTCTAGATGATGTAAAACTTCATGATTTGAAATACATGATTTAACTAACATAAGCATGAATAGTTGAGACCTATTGATCATGTAGCATATGTATAATGGCTAAACGTAAGAGAGTTTATGAATTGAACACTTAAAGTCTCGATTTAATTAGAATGGATAATGACCTATGTTAAAGATAAGATGTAGGGTCAAACTTAGTTATCCACACACTGACATGTGTGTTTTGCATGATTATTCATATATGTGCAAGTCGGGTTTACACTAGGTTTCTGTAAGGACAACAATGTCTTGGTTTGCACCAGGAGCAGCGCGGCTGATGATTGGGTAATATACCCATGAATTGGATATATGTGGGCTTAAATTCTTGTATTCTTGAGTCTTTTAGAAGCATTTTTACTGTGTTTAGTGGTTATTTTGCAGATGCGAGATATGTAGGGGCAAATTAGGGATTTGAGTTGTTTAATGGCAATTTGGTAAATATATCAAAGAGTAGCGCCAGGGCGCTTTAACAGAACTAATGTTTAGCGCCGGGGCGCTGAAGCCCGACCTTGGTTGATTGAGTTGCACGCGTGGACCAATGGTTTGACTTGGATTTGGGAGTTAATTGAGATGTTAATTTGGAGTAGGATTGTGGTTAGATTAAAAGGTTATATAAAGGCTACTTTGCTGAATTAAAAGGGGATTCATCAACAATAATTGAAGGCTAATCAAGGAATCACTTGAAGATTGAATATTGAAGGATTTTCTTTAGAGTTTCTTCTTCTCCTTATTTTCAAATTGTGTAATTCCTTAAGGATGATTTTTATTAGATTGTTCGTTTTAATTTTTATTATGAACTAATTCTTTTATTAAGACTACCAATTGAACCTTTTATGCCTATGAATTAATTATTTATTTATTCCAATTATTTATGTCAAGTGAGTTGTTTATTATGTCTTGTGCTTTTTGATTAATTATTTGGCTAATAATTACCGTGTTATTCTAGAAGGATTCTGGAGATGAAATCTAGGGTTAGAACTGGGCATGATAACATGTATGCTTAATTATTTGCATGACGAATAATTAGGGTCGTGAATTGAATAGGAATATCTGTTCACTGCATGTAACAAATTAGGAATTGGAATTTAATGAGTTTATTTTAATTATTTTGCATAGGAATATCGCAAGCTTAATTGGATTGAAAATAGTTAATTGATCACTTGGGAAAGGGCTTTTGACACTTAGAATTCCTGTTAACAATTTGGTAGGCATAATAATTGGGATAATTGGTTTATAGTTCATAAATTGGGGATATTGGAGTCTTAACCTTATTTATCTGAATCCATTCGTCAAGTTTTAGTTTTTATTTAGTTAATTTAATTTTGGAGTAATCTGTTTTTAATTAATTAATTTAGATTTTTTTTTGAAAAACCACACTTTACAGTTGTTTAAATAAAATTGAATTGGTATAGTGCTAGTAGTTGGAAATTATTAATTGGAATTCTCTGTGGGATTGACACTTTATTTCATCACTTTATTTCTTGTTGACTGTGTATGCTTGCACGTATTCATTGATTGCGAAATCGATCAACAAGTTTTTGGCGCCGTTGCCGGGAATTTCTTTATTAATAATTCCATATTAGTTATAATCAATTCGGTCTTAATTTAAACGTTATTTATTTTTCTTCTTATATTTGTAGGAATTTTTTGTGAGTGTATGCACACTAGATCAAAGTCTAAAAAGGAACTTTTTCCTTATATATATGATATCAAAAAGAAGTTCCGAAAAATTACAGTTGACTAGTGCGGTATTACCCGTGGAAGAAGATCTGGCGGCATAAGAAATACCAGTGAACATGGCAGGGGAAGAACAAAAATCACTTAGGGATTATGACATGCCGACTGTCACAGATATACAGTCGAGTATTCGAAGGCTGGCGATTAATGAAAATAGTTTCGAGATAAAACCGGGAACAATTCAGATGCTTCAAAATGCAGTGCAGTTTGGGGGTAGTTCAATGGATGATCCGAACGAGCATATTTTAAGTTTCTTGGAAATTTACGACACCTTCAAATTAAATAACGCTTCGGAAGATGCTATAAGGTTGAGGTTTTTTCCGTTTACATTGAAAGACAAAGCTCGGAGTCGGTTACACTCATTTTCGCCTGGTTCAGTCACAGCTTGGGATGACTTAGCTCAAAAATTCATAGCTAAGTTTTTCCCACCAGCAAAGTCAGCAAAACTACAGAACGATATTCATACTTTTGAACAGTTCGACTCAGAGACCTTATATGGGGCATGGGAAAGATTTAAGGATATGCTCTGTAAATGTCCACATCACGAAATTCCACAGTGGATGCAGGTTGGGATATTTTGTGATGGTTTGCACGAGTCCACTAGAGATAGTATTGATGCCACAGCAGGTGGAGCGATTATGGCTAGGAACTTTGATGAGGATTATCAACTGTTAGAAACGATGTCCAAAAATAACTATCAGTGGCCAATGACTAGATCTAATCCTCCGAAAACACCGGGAAAGTTTGAATTGGATGCGGTGACAACATTAGCAGCATAGGTTTCTGTATTAACTAAGAAGATCGAAACATGGGGTCCACCATCCGCACAGCAAGTAGCAATGGTTTGTGAGTTATGTGCTGGGAGTCATGCTACAGATCAATGTGCAATCAATTTTGAATTAGCTCAGTTTGTGGGAAGTTATAATCGATCAATCTAACATTATCCGAATCAAAATGCATATAACCCAGGTTGGAGAAATCACCCAGGGTTTTTTTAGAGCAATAATCAAGCTCAAGCACCTAGACATCAAAATCCACCTGGATTTCAAAATCAGACTCAGGAACAGCCAGAGAGGAAAACAAGTCTGGAAGACGTATTGGAAAAATTTATTGTAGCTATAGACAAAAGGATCAGTGATCAAGATAAGTTATTGAGTCAAGTAGAGATGAATGTGAAAAGTTAAGGTGTTTCGATAAAGAATCTAGAAAATCAAATGGGGCAGATAGCACATGCGTTGAATAGTCGTCCACATGGAACACTCCTTAGTGATACCGAGATAAATCCGGGCAAAGATGAACATTGCAAGGCTGTGACTTTACATAATGGAAAGGAGTTACAAGAGATAATCAAGGATAAGGAAAAGAGGGACAACGCAACAGTGGAAAAAGAGGAAGTTTTGGAAACTAGAAAACGTCAAGATGAGGAGTTAGAGCAGAAAGCACCGGAACAAACCCTCATAATGCCTCCCATACTATATCCGTAGAGGTTTCAGAAATCCAAGTTAGATAAGCAGTTTTCAAGATTTTTAAATATTTTCAAAAAACTGCATATCAACATACCATTTGCAGAAGCCTTGGAACAAATGCCGAGTTACGCCAAGTTCACGAAGGAGGTATTGTCGAAGAAGGGAAAATTGGGTGATTTTGAAATAGTGGCGTTGACTGAAGAGTGTAGCGCAATTATCCAGAATAAGTTACCTCCAAAGCTCAATGATCCAGGTAGTTTTACTATTCCATGTGAAATTGGTAATCAGTTTTTGTGAAGAGCGTTGTGTGATTTGGGGGCCAGTATAAATTTGATGCCACTATCCGTCTATAGCCAGTTTGGACTTCAGGCACCAAAACCGACGAATATCAGTTTGTAGTTGGCGGACCGATCAGTTACATATCCACGAGGTATTGTTGAAGACGTGTTAGTAAAAGTGGATAAATTCATCTTCCTGGTGGATTTCTTTATCTTGGATTGTGAAGTAGATAGGGAAATTCCCATCATTCTCGGGTGACCATTTTTAGCAACGGGGATAACGTTGATTGACGTGCAAAAATGAGAATTGAAAATGCGAGTTTAAAACCAACAGGTCACCTTTAATGTATTTAGGTCAATGACTTATCCGAAAGAAAAAGGTGAGTATTTGCGGGTGGATGTCATGGATGAATGAGTTAATCACAAGTTCAGCGAAAATTATTCAGAGGACCCACTAGAATCCTTTTTATTCGAGATGGACGACTATGATATTGAGGATGGCATTGAGTATGTTAAATGGCTAGATGCATTACCTACCGCCAGGAAAAGTAAACAATCATTCGACACTCTTGATAGGCCTGAAACGAAAGAGAAAATGTTCAAACCATCGATAGAAGAGCCACTAGTGTTTGAATTAAAACCTCTACCATCTCATCTACAGCATGCATATTTGGGAAAAGATGCTACCCTCCGAGTTATTGTTTCGATAAATTTGTGGACGCAAAAAGAGAAAGCATTAAGGTATCATGAGAGTTCAAAACAAAGAATCGGATGGTCTATAGTGGATATTCGAGGAATTAGTCCGTCATTTTGTATGCATAAGATTTTATTGGAAGGAGGAGCAAAACAAACCATTGAGCATCAAAGAAGATTAATCCCCATTATGAAGGATGTTGTGAAAAAGGAGCTCATAAGTGATTGGATGCCGGCATTATTTATCCAATCTCGGATAGTTCATGGGTAAGTCCTGTACAGTGTGTACCAAAGAAAGGGGGAATAAAGGTAGTGAAAAACGAAGATAATGAACTCATCCCTACGAGAACCATTACAGGTGGAGAGTATATATGGATTACCGTAAACTGAATAAAGCCACACGCAAGGATCACTTCCCCTTGCCGTTCATTAATCAGATGTTGGATAGGTTAGTGGGACACCAGTTCTACTGCCTTTTGGATGGATGTTCCGGATATAATCAGATTGCTATAGCGCCGAAAGAACAAGAAAAAACCACATTCACATGCCCTTACGGTACATTTGCATTCCGACGTATGTCTTTTGGCTTATGTAATGCGCCGATAACTTTTCAACGGTGCATGATGGCCATCTTCTCAGATATGATAGAACAAAACTTGGAAGTATTCATGGATGACTTCTTCGTGTTTGGTGATAGTTTCGACTTATGCTTGAAAAATTTGGTCTTAGTGTTGAAGCACTATGTGGAGACTAACCTAGTTCTTAACTGGGAAAAATGTCACTTCATGGTACAAGAGGAGATAATTTTGGGGCATAAGGTCTCTGCAACAGGGCTAGAGGTTTATAAGGATAAAATTGAGACGATTGAGAAACTACCTCCTCCAACATCTGTAAAGGGAATATGAAGCTTTTTAGACATGCGGGTTTCTACAAACGCTTAATTAAAGATTTTCCAAATTTTTGAAACCCTTATGTTCTCTCTTGGAAAAAGATGTACCATTCAAGATGGATCAGTCGTGCCTCGATGCTTTCAAGATATTGAAGAAGAAATTGGTTTCAGCTCCAATTATAGTAGCTCCCGACGGGTCTTTACCATTTGAATTGATGTGCGACGCCAGTGACTACGCAGTTGGAGCAATATTGGGACAACGTCGTGACAACATTTTTTGCACTATTTACTACTCCAGCAAGACGTTAACGGATGCTCAGTTGAATTACATGACTACTGAAAAAGAAATACTTGCAATCGTGTTTGCCTTCGACAAATTCAAAGCATATCTCATCGGGACCAAGGTAATTGTCTACACTGATCATTCAGCTATTAAGTATTTGATTGTGAAGAAAGATGTCAAGTCACATTTAATACGGTGGGTACTTTTGCTATAAGAATTTGATTTAGAGATCTGAGATAGTAAAGGTACCGAGAACCAGGTGGCGGATCATCTTTCTCGGTTAGAAAACATGGAGGTTCAGCAAAAAGATGAAGTCATGATTAATGAGAGGTTTTCGGATGAGCAGCTTCTTCAAGTATCAACGACTGTACCTTGGTATGCAGAGTTCGTGAATTATCTGGTTAGTCATGTGTTACCTCCGGATTTGAACTCACAACAACAGAAAAAGTTCCTCCACGATGTCAGACAGTATTTTTGGGAAGAACCGTTTTTGTTTAAGGCTTGTGCAGACCAAATGATTAGACGATGTGTGCCACAAGAGGAAATGGAAAGAATATTAGGTCAATGTCACTCATCAGATTACAGAGGTCACTATGCGGGTGATAGGATAGCAGCCAAGGTATTGCAGTCGGGTTTTTTCTGGCCTTCCCTATTCAAAGATGCATATATCTATGTGTTAAAATTTGATCAGTGTCAACGAGTAGGCAATATCTCCAAACGCAATGAAATGCCGCTTAATACTATCTTGGAGGTGGAAATATTCGACGTGTGGGGAATTGACTTTATGGGACCCTTCCCATCCTTGTTCAATAATCAGTATATTCTATTGGCAGTAGACTATGTTTCTAAATGGGTAGAGACCGCAGCCTTACCCACTAATGATGCTCAGGTGGTACTACGGTTCTTGAAGAAAAATATTTTCACACGATTTGGGACGTCGAGGGCAATAATCAGTGATGAGGGAACTCACTTCTGTAATAAGCAGTTCACCAAGTTGCTTATAAAGTATGGGGTCCGTCATAAAATTGCAGCTGCGTACCATCCTCAAACTAATAGTCAAGCGTAAGTCTCGAATCAGGAAGTTAAGCGAATCTTAGAGAAGGTAGTCAACCCGTCACGTAAAGATTGGTCCCTGCAATTAGATGATGCCTTATGGGCATATCAAACAACTAAAAAGAACCCTATCGGCATGTCACCTTACAGGATAATCTTTGGAAAAGCGTGTCATCTCCCGATCGAATTAGAACATAGTGCATACTAGGCCATTTAGAAACTGAACTTCGACCTCCAAGCATTGGTTGAGAAAAGGTTACTTCAATTAAATGTAATGGATGAATTCCGGCTCAATGCCTATGAGAACGCCAAGTTGTACAAGGAAAAAGTCAAATCCTGGCACGATAAGAAAATCATTGATTGGAAGTTTGAACCGGGCCAACAAGTCTAGCTTTTCAACTCTAGATTGCGTTTATTTCTCGGTAAATTAAAATCTCGCTGGTCTGGCCCTTTCATGGTTGTATCCATCGCTCCGTACGGAAATGTTGAAGTCAAGGAACCGAATTCAAAGCGAACATTCAAGGTGAACGGCCAACGGCTCAAGTATTATTGAAGTGGGCCCATCGAATGCCAATCTAAAGCTATGTACCTCTCTGATCCAATGGCCAATTGAGAAACACAGCAAAGTCGGGCTGACGACTATAAACCAAGCTCTATAGGGAGGCAACCCCAAGAGTTTTAGTTTATTTTGTTTTAGTTCATTCAAAATTTGTTATTTTATTTTATTTTATTTTATTTTTCTTTTTTTAGTTGTTAGTATATACTCTAGCATAATATTCTCCATGAATTCCTTACTTGTTTCCAGATACGTTAAAAATTGAGCAATAGACCAAATAAGAGGAGCAGTGATCAGCGACCCGGCGCTTGTTATCAATAGGGAGCCCAGCGCCCCGGCGCATCATCACAGAATACCAAGAAAACCTTCAGCGCCCTGGCGCCCAACAAGAGCTAACCCTCAGCGCCCCGACGCTGAGCTGGTCCAAAGTCTCTGACCCTCAGCGCTCCAGCGCTCTGTTTCACTACACATTCAGTGCCCCGACACTAGGAGTTTACACAGCATACTGATACTTAGCGCCCCGGCGCTCCATGCAAGCACTAGCTCAGCGCCTCGGCGCTAGGGGCTATAGCCAAACACTGACGACTAGCGCCTCGGCGCTCGATATACACTAATACCCAGCGCCCCGGTGCTGGGATTTGATTTAAGAGTCCTACGGCAGTTTTAAGTCTATTCAGTTTCCACGTTGTCACTGTTTAAAACTCTTTCCACAATTAAACCACTTCCCATATTCTTCTGGTAACTGTTTCATTATTAATATATTTTTTTTACTAGGATAATCAAGTAGTGCTTTATTCTGCTTTGTTCACCTTCTCGTTCGACTCGAATAGATCTAATACTGTTATAGCAAAGGAGAGTTCGACTCTAAATTAATCTCTTCTACTTCTTGTTCCACCATCAGGTTTTGGGTATTTCAATTATATCATTATGATTACATCATATGATCCGATTAGGCCTCTGTCTGCTATTACTATAATTGGTGTTGTAGGTGCTCTACTATATGCCCATAAGGTGTTTGTTAAATTGCTTAAGTGACTGTCATTGTGAATTTCGTCCCTAACCAAGCTTACCAATGATTTCTCTCATACGCTTGAACTTTCCTTCTTACATGCATGGGTAAGTTGGTATAGCACAGACTTTTGGGCGGATGTACATGGTTATTTTCCTAAATGCACACACCTTTATGGACAGTGTTTTAGCTAATTTACACATGCACTGTCTAGTAGATTTTGCAGGTATGATTTGTTTAATAGTTAAAGATAATGCATGTGTATTTCGTGAATATAGTAGGTGTACTAGTAGAATATGTGTTGGACAAACGAGGCTAATTGATCTCAATGTTGTACTTTCCTGCTACTGCTTGCCTAACCACACCCCCAACCCCCAACCATGTTACACAAAGTGGTTTTATTTTAAAATTTGGGGGTAATGATATGGGTACGTCTGTCCATATTAGATTTTTGTCAAATTTTAATACATGTGAATGTGAATTCTTTGCAGAATTTTCTAAATGGCCTCGAAGCGTCAATGTGGAGAAGGTTCTGGGTCAGCCTTGGCTCCTCCAAAATTTGACAGCCATCGGTTTGTCAACGCCGCGACTCAAGAATGCTATAACCATATGGCTACCCGCTCACTAGTCCTCGAACGTGGTTTAAGGCCCGATCAATCAAAGGATGGGGACATGGCGGTAATGATTGCTGAGAGGAATTGGTTCACACCATCGCATAAATTTGAGGCAAGCAAAGAATTGTAGTCGTTAAAGAGTTCTACGCCAATGTTTCTGAGCATTTCCACTATGGAGTGTATGTGAGAGGCAAGACTGTTGAATTTGGCGAAGAAGACATCAACTGTTGCTACCAACTGCCGTTAGAGGGACATAATAATAAGTATGCCTGTGACGCCCCCAAAATTAGGTATACGTCACCCATCTTGGGTCGCCACTTACATGGTACATAAATTCAAATACAAACTTAATTATACATCTGTCGTGTTATATACGACAATACATAAACTGAGAGTTCTAATAGGAATATTGTCATTTAGACAATATCCATACTCAAGGAGTCCTCATTACATTTATTGTCACACTATTTACTTGAGGATAGTGAGGACTACTAATGCTATCTTGGGACCATCACTCTTTTCCCCGACTCGCGTCCCCAACTATATTCTCATTTCTCGAGAGAACGGTGAAAGAAAAGGTGAGCTCAACTATTTCAAAGAAGAAATATTATAACTAAGATAATGCGTAATAAATTATCAATAGTCTTCAACAATGTTAAAGCGATAAAATACAATAGACAAACTGGGGTTTAAGCTGCAATTGAATATGCAATCCATTAAAAGAGTCAAGTAGAAAATAAAGTCTACTATCTTTTAGGTTTTAAAAGGTTTTCATCAATTTTTATCACTAAGACTCAGTTTAATGAATAAACCACAATATCTAATCATCCCTGTACCACGGTCAAGGATTTTCATCAAATTATCAATGGTCATGACTATACCAAATCACCCCTGGTCATAATCATACCAAAAACTATCCATCACTGCATTACAGGCCACTGAGGACTTTTGTCACATCATTTATATCAAGCCATGATTATACCGAATGAACCCTGGTCATAATCATACTAAGTTCATCTATGCACGTAAGCCAAAGATAACTTTCAACATAATATAAACATGAGGATGATGACAATGATATAAGAATTCAATAAAACAAGTTCAAGAATTATTTTATCTAGGAATTATTAACGTCCAAATTGTCAACAAGATACTGTTTTGTAGAGTAAAATTCAAGAATGATCAGAAGAATATTTCCATGAAAAGATACTGGATGAAACGCAAATATCAAAAATATTCTACTAATTTCATGGAGTATAGAAGTCAAAGTTTTAACTATTTGGGTATAATAAAGAATGGAATAACAAAGGAAATCACCATAAATGCGATTTTTGCATAGACGAGTTATTCCAACGGAGAATAATAATAACGGAACCGGTCGGTGAAATTCACTCCAAGCAGGATGTTCCAAGCAGAATAATAAAAAGGCGGAATTTAATCCGGTGTAAAACACACGATAGGATATTCCAACAGAATGATAAAGAGCGGAACCGGTGGGTGTAAAACACATGTGCATGGATGTTCCAGCAGAATAATAATAAAGAGGCGGAACCAGTCAGGTGTAAAACACACATGCATGAGGATGTTCCAACGAGAATAATAGAAGAATGTCACCAAGTATAGGGTAAACCACGTATCAGATTATGTATAGGGTATCTGGCGATATCTGAGTTATTCAATGAGAATAATAAAGAATGGAATAATGAGAGAGGATTTCACCAAGTATAGGGTATCTGGCGTATACTGAGTTATTCCAATAGAATAATAAAGAATGGAATAATGAAGTTCTCTTCATGAATAAGAAAGAATAACACACTTACTTACGGGTACAACAAATAATATCCCTTACCTTAGAAGAACTGAATATTGGAAAAGTGAAGTAGCGAGAATACTTTTCTTCTTTTTCTCTATAGTTTCTCTCTCTATAGTTTTGAATGAATTCGTAAGAAATAATGAAGGAATAAGCTTTCTATTTATAGAAAAGCGAGGGTGGCTCTTGGTCTTAACGAAGGGTCAAAATGACTATTGGTAATATTGAAGAGACAACTACTACTCATGAAGGGGTAATTACTATTGACGAAGGTAATTACTATTAACGAAGGTAATTACTATTCACAAAGGTAATTACTATTGAAGAAGGTAATTACTATTGAAGAAGGTAATTACTATTGACGGTAAGGTAAATACTATTGATTGAAGGTAATTACTATTCACAAAGGTAATTACTATGGATGAAGGTAAATATACTATTGACGAAGGTAATTACTATTCACAAAGGTAATTACTATTCACAAAGGTAAATACTATCGATGAAGGTAATTATTATTCACAAAGGTAATTACTATCGATTGAAGAGACTCTTAGATGATGACATATGGGCCCCCCATAAAATAATCAAACTTACCACAAACGTCTCATAATGAGACTCTTTATATACATCAAGGATTGAATAAATATTACCACAAATCATTTTATTTTTAATCAACACATATTTAATCTTTCAACAATTATTAATCTTTTATAACTTGTCGTCTCAATTAATAATATAACATATTATATGAGGATGATCTTGTGACAATAATTGAATCAATAATATAAGAGATATGATGCAACAATTCTTTGTAGTAATAATTGAGTATAGCTAAGTGACTTCTCACGTAAGCATCAATAATCAATACCGTGTGCTACTTATGCAACCACGCCAGATATTCTTTGTACTTTTTACTAGCGGGTAGTTCAACAGGTTTTAACGGTAATACCTCTGTAGTTATTTTTATAGAAAGATAATGTTGTCGTTTTTTAACTACGACAATACTTAGATTAATGGGGTCCACCATCGATTGAGCCGTCGTCACGAATATTTCAAACAAAAAGAATATTCCCAGACCAAACGAATATTTTATAACAACTTGCTTACTTTTTGCAAAATTTATAAATATTACCCACAACTATAACATTATATCAAATTTATTCCATAATATTCAAAAAATAATATTTATAGAAAATTCATCTATATTTATAAAAAGTTGGGGTCTTACAACCTCCCTTCTTATGAAATTTTCGCCCTCGAAATTAGGGTACGACTGATATGATAAAGAGGTGAGGATACCTTGAATACCTTTATCGTTAAAAATATTAAATTCATCTTCGTGATTCTACCAAAGATATTCATTAACAATTCATCTTTGCACTACTGAGCCAAAGATATACAACCTGTAAAACCAATAATCTTTGACGCAGCGACTTAATAGTATCACGACCACGAATTATCTATACACCAATCGCCAAGGATATTCGTGTTTTCAATTACGATCATGATTATACCGAATAATCCTTGGTCATAATCATACCAAGTCTATCAATGCACTACTACTAAAGATAACTTTTACCACATCCATGAATTAATATTTCATTCTTTGAGACTCATTTCAATAATTAATCCATATCATCGAATCATCCCCCGCACTACGTGCCGAGGATATTCATTAGTATCACGACCACGAATTATCCATGCACTACTACTACCAAAGATAATCGTGTATTCATTAGTATCACTACCACAAATTATCCATGCACTACTACCAAAGATAATCGTGTATTCATTAGTATCACGACCACAAATTATCCATGCACTACTACCAAAGATAATCGTGTATTCATTAGTATCACGACCACAAATTATCCATGCACTACTACCAAAGATAATCGTGTTTTCAATTACGGTTATGATTATCCGAACAATCCCTAGTCATAATAATACCAAGTCCATCTATTCACGTAAGCCATGAGATGACTTTCAACACAATATAAGCATGAGGATAATGATATAAAGAATCAATCAAATGAGATAAAGGATAAATATTAAACATTTATAATATAATTTATCCGAGGATTCAAGAATATCCCCATGTTATCAATCACTTAATAATCTCATAATCTAATATCATTAATATTATAACAATATTTTAATCACTTCTTAAATTTATAAACAATTTATCTCGATTGTTTACGCTTTACCATATAATGCATTTTAATCATTCAAAAATGTCGTACTCATAAGATATCATCACCAATTATCAAATCCTCCAAAAAAATATGCATATACTCTATATAGGATTCTCTAGCCATAAAATCCTATTTTCAACTTTGTTACTTCACATAACATATTTAACTCATATGTTTGTAACTAAACTATTATCATGAAAAATACTAAATCAGTCCTAAAAATATTTCTTTTCTGGGATTTAGCATAATATAGTCCCATAATTAAAATATTTTTTCGGAATTTTAAAATTCATTTACTATTTTCAAAATCAATTTCTAATTAATTCCTTAAGAAATTAGCTACCTCAAGTTTAACTCCAAAAATTCCCAAATCATGGCAGGACCTTACACATGTTAATGTGAGCCTTCAGTATAAATTTCATGGTCATCGGAGTTATAGAACTCCAGTTATAGCATTTTTCGTCAAAAAAACCGAAATATTGAAATGGTCATAACTTGCTCATTTTAAGTCGGAATGAGCTCATTTTTGGACAAGATGTTCTTTATACCATATACTTTTATGTCCCAAAAGGCCTGAATTTTTCTCACTAATTAAGTGGCCGAAACAGTCCTTACAAAAACATGGCAGCAGCTTTTTGGACATTTTGAAGTTTTGACTCCTTTGCTAAAATCAGTCCACACGAAAATCTACAACACCTTTTTCATTGATTCTACTTGGATTAGTTAGGTAACTCATAGATCTAACTCTAGAACTTAACCACACTCAAAAATTCAAAATATAATAAGAGATTTGGTCAATTGAATTTCATATTACGTTTTTTCACCAAAATCGGTTTTAACTCCTTGTGATTTTTAAGAAACTTTCATGTTTTCACATACTAACCAACATAACTCATCATAACACTTACTAATACCACGTATACCCATGATTTTCATTAGTCCAATGCTTTTATTATGACTTTCATCATAAACCACGTAAAACTATTCATTTTGTTGAAGAAATATTTGAGGGTTTAAGAAATGGGTTTTATCTTTGGGGTCAATACATGATTCGATTTCACGCTCTAAGTAGGCTAAGAAGTCTTCAAGAATACGCCAGAAATTTATTAATAATAGAAATATCATTCAAAACTGTGACTCTCATCCAAGACTTGGATAGTATGTCACATTGATACCAACTGTGACTTCTATCCCTTAATCTAGATAGCACCTCACAATGATACCTATAAACTTGCCATCTTCATTCACGATGTAGCCTACAGAAAGTCTGGCATCGGTGCATTCCACACAAGGAAGTCAACAACGAAAGGTTCGGGGCTCTTTACTTATGGCTTGATATGACAATAATTGACTTTAGTAGTTTGGTTACTTGAATTCGCACAACAAGTTGGTTATGAATATAAAAGCTAACAACCTTACGAAAAGCATGATGAGTAGTTAACCAATTGATTCCTAAAATCACATCAAAGACAAATATTTTCAAAAAGATAAGATCGACAGGTAACGTGAAAATGTTTATTTGAATCAAACAAGATTTAAAAATAGTAGCGGTAACGAAGGCTCCTACTAACGAAGTTTCAACCAATAAGTCAAAGTTTAACTTCTTGAGTCAAATTTAAGCGTTGAACACAACTAGGTGAAATAAAAGAGTGGGTAGAGGCGGTATCTAACACGGTATAGACTTCGCAAGAGCTTATGATTAACTTACCCGTGATAATTTTATTCGGGTTCCTCGTCACGAAAAAAAAAACGCTCTCTTAAACTACAGGCTTTGGTTTGTGCGGGGATGACCTTTGGTGCCTCCATCCTAGTTGAATTTGTCTTGATGGCGACAAAATCGAGCTAAGTGACCTTCTCTTCCACAATTATAACATGCTTTGATGGCATGGCGTAGATTGGACCGATGATGTCCCTCTCCTCCACATTTGAAGCATATGATAGGTGGTCTTTCTCCTTCCTTAACAACGGGTCTTTGGTGTCTTGACGTCTTTCCATCATTGTTGAATCTCCTTTTCTTGAAATGTCCATTCTTATTGCTTTGACCACGATTACCACCGAAGTGGTTACCATATATCGCGGCCGTTGATTCCCTCCACGCTTGTTGTCACCGCTTCGATGACTACTCTCATTGGTATTATAATTTTTTGCTTTGCGCTCTTTTAGTTGCGTTGACTCGTTATCGCGCTTCACTAATCGAGCCCTATTTACAACATCCGAATACAAACACGGTTTATGAGAAATAAGATGTTGACGTATCTCCGACTTCAAACCTCTTAAAAACATTCGCGCCATTCTCTCTTCATTATCCACCAAGTGGGATGCAAACCGTGATAACTCCGCAAATTTTACCTCGTATTGCGACACGGTCATATTATTTTGTTCCAACTTGATAAACTCCACCTCCTTCATGTGGCGAATACTTTCAGGAAAGTATTTGTCGTTGAACAGCTCTTGGAACTTCTCCCAAGACATCTTGAGTGTGTCAGTCTGGGTACGTTTTATAGATTCCCACCAGTAATCTGCCTCTTCACGCAACATAAAGGTGGCAAATGGAACCTTTTGCTCCTCTGAGCATCCCAAGACATCAAATATCTTGGTGATCTGCTTTAACCACGTCTCCGCCTTAAGTGGTTCTGGCTTTCCCAAAAACTTCGATGGTCCCAGCTCCTTGAACTGCTTAGGGGTGACCGACCGTGCGTTGCCATTATTTTCACCTGCTTTATGAACAGGAGCCGCCTTCGTCTGATGTTGTATGAATTCTAAAAAACTCCTAAACGTACCGTCGTTCGTCATTTGATCAGTGTTGTTGTTTATAGGAGGATTATCGTCATCCTGTCGCACATTATCCTGATTATTGATCTATGGGGAATCAACGATCGCCTGTGCTCCATTGCTATTCTCAACATTCTCATATGTCATTTTCAGACACTGCCACAACACAAGGGTTAATTAATATATCAAATATTATCCCTATACTCTGACCGACCAATTAAATAACAAATAAACTTAGGTAGGTTATACTAGCGAAAGAATTCCCTATCTCTCCCTCCTAGTTCTAGTCTCACATCTTAGCTGGGGATCATATCCTAAACTCGATACCAACCGTGGCGCCCCCAAAATTAGGTATCGTCACCCATCTTGGGTCGCCACTTACATGGTACATAAATTCAAATACAAACTTAATTATACATCCGTCGTGGGTAACATACGACAATACATAAGCCCGAGAGTTCTAATAGGAATATTGTCATTTAGACAATATCCATACTCAAGGAGTCCTCATTACATTTATTGTCACACTATTTAACAGAATAGTGAGGACTACTAATGCTATCTTCGGACCATCACTCTTTTCCCCAACTCGTCCCGGCTATATTCTTATTTCACGAAGAAACGGTGAAAGAAAGGGTGAGCTCAACTAGCCCAAGAAGAAATATTATAACTAAGATAATGCGAATAAATTATCAATAGTCTTCAACAATGTTAAACTGATAAAATACAATAGACAACCAGTTTAACTGCAGCGGAATATGCAATCCATTAAAAGAGTCAAGTAGAAAATAAAGTCTACTATCTTTTAGGTTTTAAAAGGTTTTCATCAATTTTTTTATCACTAAGACTCAGTTTAATGAATAAACCACAATATCTAATCATCCCTGTACCACGGTCAAGGATTTTCATCAAATTATCAATGGTCATGACTATACCGAATCACCCCTGGTCATAATCATACCAAAAACTATCCATCATCGCATTACGTGCCATCGAGGACTTTTGTCACATCATTTATATCAAGCCATGATTATACCGAATGAACCTCGGTCATAATCATACTAAGTTCATCTATGCACGTAAGCCAAAGATAACTTTCAACATAATATAAACATGAGGATGATGACAATGATATAAGAATTTAATAAAACAAGTTCAAGAATTATTTTATCCGGGAATTATTAACGCCCAAATTGTCAACAAGATCTTTGTTTTGTAGAGTAAAATTCAAGAATGATCGGAAGAATATTTCCATGAAAAGATCTTTGGATGAAACGCAAATATCAAAAATATTCTACTAATTTCATGGAGTATAGAAGTCAAAGTTTTAACCAATTTGGGTATAATAAAGAATGGAATAACAAAGGAAATCACCATGCATGCGGTACTTTGCATGATAAAAGTTATTCCAGCAGAATAATAATAACGGAACGGTCGGTGAAATTCATTCGACAGGATGTTCCAATGAGAATAATAAAGAGCGGAACGGATCCGGTGTAAAACACATGATAGGATATTCCAACAGAATGATAAAGGCGGAACCCAGTCGGTGTAAAACACACAGACGAGGATGTTCCAATGAGAATAATAATAAAAACGAGAACCAGTCCGGTGTAAAAACACATGAGCAGGATGTTCCAATGAGAATAATAGAAGAATGTCACCAAGTATAGGGTAAACAACGATATCTGATTATGTATAGGGTATCTGGCGTATCTGAGTTATTCAACAGAATAATAAAGAATGGAATAACGAGAGGATTTCACTAAGTATAGGGTATGTCATGATATACAAAAGTTATTCAACGAATAATAAAGAATGGAATAAATGAAGTTCTCTTCATGAATAAGAAAGAATAACACACTTACGGGTACAACAAATAATATCCCTTACCTTAGAAGAACTGAATATTGGAAAAGTGAAGTAGCAGAATACTTTTCTTCTTTCTCTCTATAGTTTCTCTCTCTAGAGTTTCAGTGAATTCGTAAGAAATAATGAAGGAATAAGCTTTCTATTTATAGAAAAACTGAGGGTGGCTCTTGGTCTTAACGAAGGGTCAAAATGACTATTGGTAATATTGAAGAGACAACTACTACTTGCGAAGGGGTAATTACTATTGACGAAGGTAATTACTATTAACGAAGGTAATTACTATTCACAAAGGTAATTACTATTGAAGAAGGTAATTACTATTGAAGAAGGTAATTACTATTGACGAAGGTAAATACTATTGACGAAGGTAATTACTATTCACAAAGGTAATTACTATTGACGAAGGTAAATACTATTGACGAAGGTAATTACTAATCACAAAGGTAATTACTATTCACAAAGGTAAATACTATTGACGAAGGTAATTATTATTCACAAAGGTAATTACTATTGACGAAGAGACTCTTAGACTCTGATACCACTGTTAGGTTTGTAATATTCAAGAACGCAATCAAATTGCAAAAATAAGCGGAAGCGATATAAAATCAGAGTTTAAAAATTTTACAAACCATATACCCGGATCACCCTTTATGCATAATTATTAATTAAACGAAAAGATAAAGAATAAAATCATACCCATGAAGATCGAGCTTCCTCAGGTACAAGTTCACCTCCAAATCCTTTCGCGTTCAACTTGAATCCACCGGGTTTGGTTCCTTCCTTTGATCAACGTTAGCCGCCCATATGTTTGGCCTCTAGAGGTGATCCAGCAAGGAAAAATAAAGATTCAAGAAGAAGGGGTATTGGCTCAACCCTAGTTTTCTATCTCTATAGAAAAGGCGTACTCTCCCACAAATTAGAATTATTACGTACATCACAGATATCTGATATAAGACTACTCTTATAAAGATATCAGGTAACCTTATTTAATAAAATAAGGTATTATTTAATTAAACTCTTTTAATTAAATGGGCTCCCTAATCTTATTAGGGATAATTAATTAAACTCCTTTAACTAATTTTTCCTCCTAATCCTATTAGGAATAAATGAGAGTACTTATATTAAATTAATTCCTAAACTCTTTTAGAAATTAAAATAATAATAATTGTAATAATATTAATAAGACTCCTCTTATTAATTTATATTTAATATTTCTAAAATATTAAATAATAAATATTAAGTTATTTAATTTATTCTATCACCATAGATTAAATTAAATATACTTAACATATTATTACGATTATGCCATTAACTTCTTAAATAATTATTCTTCCTTTTATGGTGTGACCCTTTAGGTTCTCCATATTAAACCAGGTTGTGAATAAATCAATTAGAACAATTCTAATCTTATTTAAATAAATAAATTAAACAATTAATTTATTTAAATAAATAATATTTATTCTACAATAGGATAAGCCTCTCCCCTAGCGATTAACGACTTTCCGGATAATATAGATTTCAACATTAATCATTAAAGAACCTTTGAGTAAATAGTTACTGCAGACAATTCAATCCTTCCACCATACTGATGTCCCAATTAAATATAAGGCATGGAATTATTGTCAAGTCTTATTTTATTTAATTATATGTATTTCGATCCTTAAATGCACAACTCCAAATAATGCAAATTAGAAACTCCTTTCTAATTTCATTACGCCTTAACCAAGGACTCTTTGGGTTGTCATTTATCGAATCACATAGGACATTCTCTTCTTTTATTAGAAGTGGTAGATTCTTTATTGATCATACATTATCTCCATGTACAACTTATTATACCCAAGCATACCCTTTGATATACCCTAAGGGTCTTAAGGAATAAGTCAAAGTATAACTCATCATACACAAGATACTATGATGATCTCAAGTCCAAGGATCACTTGTACTACTATCACTACAGAATTCCTATTGACAGCAAATAAAACTCCATTAGGTATTCCTTAGCGAGCCAATGCGTTCAATGAACTTATTCTCTAATAAGCACCTACATACTTGCTTTAGTGTCTCCACACAAATGATCATGAGATCAATCATCCTCATCCAATGAGCAAGTTAAGCGACGTATGTACCAATCTATCCGGATTCACTAATCCCCAATTTAGTAATCCAATGATTGGGAACTATTTTAGTTTTAAGCTTTCTAAGAATTTAGATCTCATTAGAATGATCATCATCATTATTCTAAAAGCATTGCTTAAAACTATGGGTTTATCACATATTATAAAACAAAGCGTTATGTAGATAATTAAAAGCCTTTAATAAATTAATACTTTTATCAATAAATGAATAAGATTGTTACAAAGTATATGCTTTATCATCAAACATGATTGGCTTGTGTGCATACTACTTTCAATCTCCCACTTTTAAAAAAGCCAATCGTCATGGTATCTTATACTCTTCTTCTCTAAGTGACGATTATCCTGTTTGTTGGATAAGCTTTAGTTAATGGATATGTAATGTTGTTCTTGAGAGTCCACTATCTCTATAGTGATTTCCCATCTTTCAATGATTCTAATAATCAAATGAAAGTGCCACAACACATGTTTAGATCTAAGATGAGACTTAGGAACTATTCCTAGTTCGTAATGAACTTTTAATCCAAACAATCAACTTGCGACTTCATTTATAGCTATATACTTTGTCTTTATCACTAAACCAAACAACTCTTTTTTGTTTGGAACCTTTCAATTCAACGCACCACCGATCAAGATAACGCTTTACCTTAAAGTGGATTTTTACGTCATCTTGGTGCGTCGAAAAACTTGAGTCTGTTAAGCCCTCTAGTTTTAATTTAGACTCACCATGAATATGATCACATCCTTAGTGCCGGTTAAGAACTTTAAGATGTTTTTCACTAACTCATAGTGAACTTCTCCATAATATGACTGATCAACATCACGTCTCGTACATTTCATTGCATACATGATTGTCACTCATGCGACCTCTCTTTTCAGGAGTCTGTGGGGACTATTAAGAGAGATACACTCCATAGCTCATCGACATGAGACATCTCTTGGAGTTTGCCATGCTAAACGACTTTAGTATCAAATGAATATACATTCCTTGGGTTAAGTCGAGCATCCTCTTGAATCTATCTATATAGATTTTACCTTCAACTAAGATACTCTTCCCAAATCATTCATGGAGGAATGTTTAGACAACTTTATCTTTACTGATTGTAGCATTAGTATGTCAATCCTTATCCGTAGTATATCAACATATAGTACTAGGAATGTCACGATGCTCTAATTTGACCCTTTTTGTACACACTAGGTTCATTCTTATTTTGATAAAATCAAACTCTTTTGATTGCCTCATCAAAACGAATGTTCCATATTTGAGAAACTTGCTTCAATCCATTTCTCCGAGTGTCTACAACACTTACCTCATCGTATGTAATGGATCATCATCTTCATGATGTGTACCTCATCATCATCATCTATGATGAATCCATACCTCCCGGTATCTTGGTATTATTCCGATTTACAATTCGGTTGTGGTATAATAGGTTCATCTACGAGGTTCCTCTTATTTGATTTATAGTATTTTGTGGTTCTTGAACTCTTCAAGATCTATTATCCTCCCACTAGCCCCTCAATGATAAACACCTTTATCTTAGAAGGCGCGTGTGTTTTGCAACAAACACCTTTTGCTAAGTAGGATTATAGAATATATACCCTAAACTTACTTTAGGATGTCCCACAAATTTGTACTTGTCAAATATTGTCCCAAACTTATCCTTTGAAACCTTTTTCACATAAGTTGGACAACCCTTATCTTAACATACTTAAGATTAGGAATCCTCCTTGTCCATAACTTTTATGGAGTCTTGAAATTTGGATTTTAAGGTTACCTTTTCGTAGATATGCAACCATTTCTAGGACATGATCCTGAAGGATCTTTGGAATCTTAGGTAAAATCATTTTGGACCGTACCATGTTCAACAAGGTATGATTTTTCCTTTCAGATACATCAATCAATTATTACGTATCACGAGGTGTCCATTATGAGAAAAACCATTTGAGATGATTTAGAAACTTATTGCACAAGTATTTATTCCTTGATCTAATCAAAGAATCTTAATGCTTTATCAATTTGTTTCACTTCTGAATTCTTTGAACCTTTCAAATAATTCACACTTGTATTTCAACAAATACATACATTCAACTCTTTGAATGATCATCTCCTTTCTTATACTAGTTTGTTCAATTTACAAAATAATTTTTCACGTAAGTCAAGTATACAAAATTTATTAGTAATATTCAGATTCTATACAAAACATTATTATTATAAATAGAACAACAATTGTTCTTTATTATAATACCAAAGATTTCATTGTCCAACAATAAAATGGAAATAATATTTTTAACAAGAACTGGAATACAATAACAACTTATTGACTTAATAGATTTGCCCGTAGGCTTTGTTAAATTATAAGTTTCTATGGCTAATGCAGCAACCTTTGCTTCATTTTCCACACATAGATCTACTTATATTTGTTTAGCTTTCTACTTCTGCTTGGTCCCTTCATAAATCTATATTTATGATAACCAAAGTCGGTATCTAATACCCAAGTAGAACCTTGACTTAAAGAAAAATTTATTTCAATCATGAACAAAAACTGTATTGTAACCGAAACTTCACTAAGCTTCTTTGGTTTAGCTCTCGCAAGATGCTTCTTCTTGAGTTTTTTCCGATGTCTAGGCTTATTGCGGTGGAAGCAAACTCCTTTGCTATCCGTGTACGCTTTTGTTCTTATTATCCTTTGTTTATGCCTTTCTATTTACCTTCTTTGAATCGTTCTTCTTTTCGGAAGATCCTTTGGCCCCTACCAAGAAGAAGACATGGTCTTTCTTGGTTGAAAGTGACTCTCATCATTTTTCAACATGTTAAGCAAATCGTGAAAGGCGATATCTAGCTTGTTCATATGAAAAATTCACAACAATTGTGAAAGGAGTCCCAGGGAGTGAGTGCAAGATCAAATCTTGGCTCAACTCTCCATCCATGACAAAACCGGTTGTCCTAATTGATCAATCAAATTGATTATGTTAAGAACCTTTTTATGCGTACTATAGTGCCATTGGCCATTCTAGATCGGAAGAGCTCCTTAGATATCGATATCTATCAATCCTACTTTCCTCACCATCAACTACTTGATGTGCAGAATATAGTAGAAGCATCCATAGTTTCATCCGATTTGAAGCTCGTTACTCATGGATGTGAGCATGATGCATCGAGCCAACTGTGCATCATCTTGCCACTTTCTAAAAGTAGCAATGTCTTCCTCAGGGCATTATGCGCAACCATTGCGAGGATAGGCGATTAAGGACATAAGATAGCTTTTCGACTATGAGAACTATTCTCAAATTCCTTAACCAATCCGTTTAATACGGTTTGGTTAAATAACATCTAATATGTTTCGCATGATGATAGTAATTTAGACATTGTAAAATTCTGTAAATGAATTTGTAATTAACAACATTTTAACATATATTCTTTTATTAATTACCAAAATAAATTAGGTCTTGTTTTAAATTGGTATCTCCCACTATTTTCTTCAAACTATATTACCCTCACTTATATAGTTCGGCAAAATCTAATTAAAGATTTGCTAGTGAGAATAAGGATCCCATTTCAAATGTATATAGCCTTGTGGTGACACAACAAACTATATATAAATAAATAGGTAGACAACTTTTGTCAATTACATCAACTATGCAACTCCTTTTCTTTTGCCTCTTAGATTATTTTGATCAAGTGGTGGCACATCAAGAATCAAAATTATCCAAGTTAAGTCCGACCTAGCACTCCATATATTCAAAAAAAAAAAATATCATCCTTGTGGTGACACAACAAAACAATATTGTTCAATTTTCTTTATAAGCATCAAATGTGATAAATTAACATCTTAAATACTTAATACTTGCCTTGTGGTGACACAACAAACTCATATTAAATATTTAATACTCTATTAATTTTATCATGCTAGAAGGCGACGTTCAATATTTCAAATATCTTTGAACGCTTAGGACTTAATATAAAAATTGAGGGGTTTGTTATTAATTTGTCTCATCTTGTTTAGCGCGCATGCATATATATATATATATATATATATAAAATATGCGTTATATTAATAAACATGCTAAGCATGTTTGCATAATATATAATATATATAGTATAAGCATGCACATATAGAATACTATATTCTACCCGGATTGATTATGGACTTTTATTCTAGTTTGGTTCACTAGAGCCACCAAGTGAACAAAAAGGTCAAACCCTATGGGTGCAAGAAATAATATTTAAATATAACTATTACATTTAAACCCGGGCTCCATTACAAACCCAAGTCTTCAAGCGCTCCTTGCTCCTTGATCTCCAATTTTCAAAAAATTAATTCTAACTATTCCTATTACATAACTATTTTAAAATAAATAGAAACCTTGATCGTGATCGAGGGAAGTACATAGGAGGAGATAGAATTTACATTCACAAAAAAGAAGAAGGCAGTATGACGCACCCCATTTAATAAAACCCATACATTCATGCATCCAACTAAAACAAAATCCAATCGCATTAGTCAATAGTCCATAATCAATCCCATTTATTATCATACACATCACCATATGTATCAATAAATAACATTCATCTTATGAATAATAAACATTTAATATATATATTGATATCATTTAATGGGCAAATTTAGTTAGTATAAAATCTAATTTTGAATCAAAATAAACTCCTTTATTTTAATCCAAATTTAAATCAAAATAAAACTATTTTATTTTAATTTATCCAATTTTGAATAAAATAAACTATTTTATTTTAATCAAAATAAACTCCTTTATTTTAATTAATTATGGAATCCAATTCCATATAAAAAATAAACTCCTTTATTTAAGGAAACACGGATTTTCTTTCCTATTCACAAATAAACTCTTTTATTTTGAATAATATGAAATCTTATTTCATATCTAAATAAACTCTTTTATTTAAGGAAATTAGGATTCTCTTTCCTATTCACAAATAAACTATTTTATTTTGAATAATATGAAATCTTATTTCATATCTAAACAAACTCCTTTATTTAAGGAAAGATGGATTTACTTCCTATTCACAAATAAACTCCTTTATTTTAAAAAATAAAATCCAATTTCAACTCCAATTAGTTATCATGGAATCCAATTCCAACTCTAATTAGTTAGCATGAAATTCTAATTTTAAAATTAAAATAAACTTTATATTTTAATATTAAAATAAACCTTTTATTTTAAAATTAAAATTAACATTTTATTTTAATTATAAAATAATTAAGAATATATATATATATATATATATATTCGTAATATATATTATATATATATATATATAATAAAGTTATAATCGTATTATATATATATACATAATCTAGTTTCCTGCTTTTCAAAAAAAAAAACCGTGGCCTTTTGTTCCCATTTTGAATCCTGAGTGATTCACGTGGTTTTTAATAGCACCATGCTTGATTGTCTAACGTTTTTTTTTTATTTTAAGACCTGTTAACATGCTTCTGCCGAAATCCACTTAACAAAAAAAATGAATCCTGCTGAACCTTGATTTCCGTGCCAGCTTGCTGCCGGATTCCTTATGAAACAAAAATCCTGTAGCCTTTTAAATCATTACATGGAATCTCAGCGAGTCCGCGGCATATTTTTATTTTTTATTTTATTTTATTTTTTTAATAAATTTTATACAATAAAATTATGCCCAATTAAATTGTTCAAAACACATATCAATATACATATCAAATTAAAATAATTAATAATTCGCATAAAGGTTTGGCTCTAATACCACTGTTAGGTTTGTAATATTCAAGAACGCAATCAAATTGCAAAAATAAGCGGAAGCGATATAAAATCAGAGTTTAAAAATTTTACAAACCATATACCCGGATCACCCTTTATGCATAATTATTAATTAAACGAAAAGATAAAGAATAAAATCATACCCATGAAGATCGAGCTTCCTCAGGTACAAGTTCACCTCCAAATCCTTTCGCGTTCAACTTGAATCCACCGGGTTTGGTTCCTTCCTTTGATCAACGTTAGCCACCCATATGTTTGGCCTCTAGAGGTGATCCACCAAGGAAAAATAAAGATTCAAGAAGAAGGGGTATTGGCTCAACCCTAGTTTTCTATCTCTATAGAAAAGGCGTACTCTCCCACAAATTGGAATTATTACGTACATCACAGATATCTGATATAAGACTACTCTTATAAAGATATCAGGTAACCTTATTTAATAAAATAAGGTATTATTTAATTAAACTCTTTTAATTAAATGGGCTCCCTAATCTTATTAGGGATAATTAATTAAACTCCTTTAACTAATTTTCCTCCTAATCCTATTAGGAATAAATGAGAGTACTTATAGTAAATTAATTCCTAAACACTTTTAGAAATTAAAATAATAATAATTGTAATAATATTAATAAGACTCCTCTTATTAATTTATATTTAATATTTCTAAAATATTAAATAATAAATATTAAGTTATTTAATTTATTCTATCACCATAGATTAAATTAAATATACTTAACATATTATTACGATTATGCCATTAACTTCTTAAATAATTATTCTTCCTTTTATGGTGTGACCCTTTAGGTTCTCCATATTAAAAGCAGGTTTGTGAATAAATCAATTAGAATAATTCTAATCTTATTTAAATAAATAAATTAAACAATTAATTTATTTAAATAAATAATATTTATTCTACAATAGGGATAAGCCTCCCTAGCGATTAACGACTTTCCGGATAATATAGATTTCAACATTAATCATTAAAGAACCTTTGAGTAAATAGTTACCGACAATTCAATCCTTCCACCATACAATGTCCCAATTAAATATAAGACATGGAATTCTTTGTCAAGTCTTATTTTATTTAATTATATATATTTTCGATCCTTAAATGAACAACTCCAAATAATGCAAATTAGAAACTCCTTTCTAATTTCATTACGCGCATTGCCAAGGACTCTTTGGGTTGTCATTTATCGAATCACATAGGACATTTCTCTTCTTTTATTAGAAGTGGTAGATTCTTTATTGATCATACATTATCTCCATGTACATCTTATTATACCCAAGCATACCCTTTGATATACCCTAAGGGTCTTAAGGAATAAGTCAAAGTATAACTCATCATACACAAGATACTATGATGATCTCAAGTCCAAGGATCACTTGTACTACTACTATCACTCTGAGAATTCCTATTGACAGCAAATAAAACTCCATTAGGTATTCCTTAGCGAGCCAACGTTCAAATGAACTTATTCTCTAATAAGCACCTACATACTTGCTTTAGTGTCTCCACACAAATGATCATGAGATCAATCATCCTCATCCAATGAGCAAGCAACGTATGTACCAATCTATCCCGGATTCACTAATCCCCAATTTATTAATCCAATGATTGGGAACTATTTTAGTTTTAAGCTTTCTAAGAATTTAGATCTCATTAGAATGATCATCATCATTATTCTAAAAGCATTGCTTAAAACTATGGGTTTATCACATATTATAAAAAAAAACGTATGTAGATAATTAAAAGCCTTTAATAAATTAATACTTTTTATCAATAAATGAATAAGATTGTTACAAAGTATATGCTTTATCATAAAACATGATTGGCTTGTGTGCATACTACTTTCATATGCCGCGTATACAGGTTATTCCAACAGAATAATAAAGAATGGAATAACAGAAGTTCTCTTCATGAATAAGAAAGAATAACACCCCTTTACGAATACAACAAATAATATCCCTTACCTTAGAAGAATGAATATTGGAAAAGTGAAGTAGCGAGAATACTTTTCTTCTTTCTCTCTATAGTTTTCTCTCTAGAGTTTCAAATTGAATTAAGTAAGAAATAATGAAGGAATGAGCTTTCTATTTATAGAAAAACTGAGGGTGGCTCTTGGTCTTAACGAAGGGTCAAAATGACTCTTGGTAATATTGAAGAGACAACTACTATTTGCGAAGGGGTAATTACTATTGACGAAGGTAATTACTATTAACGAAGGTAATTACTATTCACAAAGGTAATTACTATTGAAGAAGGTAATTACTATTGAAGAAGGTAATTACTATTGACAAAGGTAAATACTATTGACGAAGGTAATTACTATTCACAAAGGTAATTACTATTGACGAAGGTAAATACTATTGACGAAGGTAATTACTATATTCACAAAGGTAATTACTATTCACAAAGGTAAATACTATTGACGAAGGTAATTACTATTCACAAAGGTAATTACTATTGATTGAAGAGACTCTAAGATGATGACATATGGGCCCCCATAAAATAATCAAACTTACCACAAACGCCTATAATGTAGGACTCTTTATATACATCAAGGATTGAATAAATATTACCACAAATCATTTTATTTTTAATCAATACATATTTAATCTTTCAACAATTATTAATCATTTATAACTTGTCGTCTCAATTAATAATATAACATATTATACGTAAGATCTTGTGTGACAATAATTGAATCAATAATATAAGAGATATGATGCAAAGAATTATCGTAGCAATAATTGAGTATAGCTAAGTGACTTCTCACGTAAGCATCAATAATCAATACGTATGTGCTACTATGCAACCACGCCAGACATCGTATTTTTTTACTAGGGTAGTTCAACGGTTTAACGGTAACACCTCCGCCGTTATTTTTTATAGAAAGATAATTTTGTCGCTTAACTACGATAATACTTCCGTTAATGGGGTCCACCATCGATTGAGTAGTCGTCACGAATATTTCCCGACAAAAAAGAATATTCCCAGACCAAACTAATATTTTATAACAACTTGCTTACTTTGCAAAATTTATAAATATTACCCACAACTATAACATTATATCAAATTTATTCCATAATATTCAAAAATAATATTTATAGAAAATTCATCTTTATTTATAAAAGCTGGGGTCTTACAATGACAGTCTTGTGAGTCAAGGACCAGATTATGAAACCATAATACATGAGCTTTGTCAACCGAGCACCACATGGACATCGCATGAACATGGTAGCATGGTATTCCCTCTTTCGTACCTCAGTTTATATGGAATGGCTTGTTATGCCTTTATATGCGCCAAACTCATGCCATGCACATATGTGAGCCATGTCACCAAGGAGAGGGCTGTACTACTGTATTCCATTATTCAAGGCTTGAAAATTGATGTCAGCCTCTTCACTCAGCAATCAATTATACGTGTTGCACGTAGAGGTACCACGGGAGGTTTACTCCATCCATCTCTCATTTGCGTGTTATGTGCGAAATTTGGGGTCAAATGGAAGTCAGATGAGATGATTCAAACTCCAATGCCGGTGTTGGACCATAAGTTGATCAGCAGGTATAGAGTATGGACTGGTGGGGCGAACCACCCTAGGGGATTGGGTTTTATAATTCCCCAAGTTAAAACTCCACAAGCTTCACCACCTTCGGCCCCACCCACATATGGCCCTTCCTCTGCAGCTCACCGCAGTGTTGTTCCTGAGGCTGTCCAGCGTGAAATTGATGGTTGGTTCTACAATCTTGAACCCCAGGATGTCTGCCTGTCTGAACGTTAAGATGTGATATACAAATTTTTAGTCGACCAATTCGCTGCCCAGAATGCTATGAACGCTCAATTGTACCCAGGCATTAATCTTAGTCATTTCCCTACTGCTCCTGTTTTGCCTGTGTTTCCCCCTTCTGATTAAGAGACGAGCGAAGATGATGATGCTGCTCCCGAGGACTAAGCTCGTCAAGGAAGTCCTCTGTTCTATATTGTTATACTTTTCGCATGAGGACATTGCTTTTTATAAGTTTGGGGGTTGTTCAGTTTTTATGTGCATTTTTTTAGGTATCATATTTATAGTAGCTTGTGGATATCATGTGTTTACTTTTTCGTTAAGTGTTGCATTTAGGATTTCACATTAATTCCAGCTGTTTAATAGTTAAGTATATTAAGAGCCAATGATGAAATTGAAATTGCATGAACAAGTCTAGTAAGAATTGTTAAGATGGTGATGTGATTTTCTTGCCGTGATTTAAATCTTTATCTGTTTGAAGCTGATATTATCATGATAGCACATGTTAAGAAATGACCATGTGGGCTGATTATGTTTAAATGGATATATAATAGATTTCTAAAAGATAAATACTAGTTGAATGAGAGAAAAACATAAATAGCTAGTGATGTCTGAAGTTAGACATGAAATTAAGTTTGGGGGGAAATATTTGGGGTATATAAGATTTTTTTAAAAAAAAGGAAAAAAAGAGAAAATTGTGGCTAGTTTAGTTTCGGGGCCTTTGTTACTTGAGCAAGTAAGCCCGAAGGAGTTTCTCTACACCTAGCGCCCTAAGGTCTTATATGGTCTGGGAGTCGTTAGTCGAAAGCTTGCTAAGGGGTAGCACTGTTAACCTAATGGAATGAGACGTTGCACAGTCATGGAAAATAAAAAAATGAATAAACGGGAAAAAGTGCAAAAAGCCCCCGTTAAAAAAAATAAAATAAAAATAAAGCATAAGTATTCCATTTTGACCCTTGGACTTTGGTAATTGTTTGATTTTAGCCGAATTTAGTTTATTTGAGGAGTTCTCGAGTTTACACTGTATGATGCCTTCTAAGAAATCTATTATGTGCGTATTTTGCTTTTCATCGGTTAGCATGGTTGTTGAACACACACACATACACACGATATCAGTAATAACAGATTTAGATTTGTTGATTGTTGGGATATTATTGATCTATTTTGATATGATGTACTAGCCTTTTATTGTGTTTTTTCTGAGGCCTAATGAATATACGGTGTGCTATTTGATTACTGGAATTACAAACATGTAGATAGTTTTAGGTGCATTTGCATGGTTGTTTAGTTTTTCGTGTTGTCTTGTGTTTTGTCGCTTGAGGACAAGCAACAGTTTAAGTTTGGGGGTATTTGATGATTGGGTAATATACCTATGAATTGGATATACGTGGGCTTAAATTGTTGTATTCTCTAGTCTTTTAGAAGCATTTTTACTGTGTTTAGTTGTTATTTTGCAGATGCGGGAGATGAAGGGGCAAATTAGGGATTTGAGCTTTTTAATGGAAATTTGGTAAATAAATCAAAGAGTAGCGGCTCCGCCTCTAATGTAATCCAATGTTGTTGGCCAAGGGTGTCAAGCCCGAATTGGTCGACAGAGAGTTCCACGCGTGGACCAATGGTTTGACTTGGATTTGGGAGTTAATTGAGATGTTGATTTGGAGTAGGATTGTGGTCAGATGAAAAGGTTATATAAAGGCTACTTTGCTGAATTAAAAGGGGATTCATAAACAATAATTGAAGGCTAATCAAGGAATCACTTGAAGATTGAAGATTGAAGGATTTTCTTTAGAGTTTCTTCTTCTACTTATTTTTAAATAGTGTAATTCCTTATGGATGATTTTCATAAGATTGTTGGTTTTAATTTTATTATCAACTAATTCTTTTATTAAGACTACCAATTGAACCTTTTATGCCTATGAATTAATTATTTATTTATTCCAATTATTTGTTTATTATGCCTAGGAGCTTGGTTTGTTTATATCAAGTATGTATGATTACTGTGTATACATAAATAGGATAAAACAGTTCGTTGGGTGCTAGTAAGCTATAAGTTGGTAATCGACGCGAAAGGCAAGTTTCCTAACTTACACAACTTTGGATTTTGTGCAAGTTCTCAAATTTCATTTGATTCGTATATTGAATGCATGTATCCAAACTCTACTTATATTGAGCAAGTATTTGAACCTATGCATTTACTTTATGCAAGGATTTGATGATACAAGTTTCTAACTTATACAACCTTGGTTAATGTACAAGTATCTAAATCTTATGATTCCTATCTTATGACATAATACTTCATAGATAGAATAGATTTGTTATATTCTTAAACATTGATTCGAGTATTGAACTTATAATTGTTCATGTGTACATTTAAAGAGCGGCCTATGCCAATTGATTCGGCTAGACCTAAATAATAAATGGAAAGCGATCCAAAACAATTGATTGGTGCGAAATCTTGTATTAACTAAGTTGAACAACCCTCTTTGAAGGGGAAACTTTATTTGTCGAGAGATCGACGTGCGCACTTGAGTACGATTAAACGTTATGTATAACGTAGGGTACTTTAGGCTGATTACTTGTTGTACTCGTTTTTGTTGGATTATTAGTATATTACTGCTAATTCTAGTAGAAGTTCATAGTCCTTAGTACCTGCTCAGTATTCATAAATTTGAAATCTCGAACTGATTAAGTATTGAATCTTATTGATATTTTCTGTCCTTAGCGACTATTGTTGAGAACCATTGATACCTCTTGCTATCTTTGAACTATCATTATTGCTTTACCCTTGAGAAATTTAAAACTATATTGAACACCATTATTGCTATATTACTTGTTGAGCACACTTTTTGCTCATTCTTGCTTTACCTAAAAATATTTCGATTAAAAAGAGAAAGCAAGCGCGGTCCTCGAGCAATCGATAAAGGCAAGGGCAAGGCCACAGAGTAGCTTCATAAATTATTTAGAATATTTATGATTATATTAAGGAATATTGTGTTTAAGGTATGTAAGAGATGTTTAAAATTACGAAACCTTGGGGCATGAATGATTATACTATATAAATTTAATCTATTCTATTATTTCCGTTGTATGAGATGTTATTTAGTCATTAGATTTGTAGTACGTGATACAATAGAATTCGGAGACATGAGTGGTCCGAATTTGGGGCGCTGAGTTGGTATCGAGTATGTAGTTATAAACCTTAGGAGCGAGAGTCCTTAGATTTATGTATATATGTGATAAATAAAATTATTTATTACATGAATAATTGTAAATAAATTCTTTTTAAGAATTATTGATCATTTTAGATTATATTCTTATAATAAATTAATTTTGTAATAAAATATTTATTATTTATTTTGCATGAAAATATGATTATTGTATATAAAATATTATTATTATGATATGTATTTTATTATATTAGTTAAGTTAATTATTTTAACTTAATTAATAATGGTTTGTATGAAGGTTATGTCACATATGAATTTAAAACCCTAAGTCTAGATTTTGAATAAGGAATGAGAATAAGAATATAATATTATTTATATTTCACCGCTATAAACATGTATGGTATGTGTGTAATGTTAATTTATGGAACAGTTACAATAAAATAATACAAAACCCTAGCATTACTGATAAACTATAGTACATAAGTCAACTATGCTTGTAAGATTTGTTAAGTTTTGTGTTATGTAATTAATGACCATCATTATGTTTAATGTTAATTAGGTAAACTCTAATTAATATTTTGAAACCCTAACCACTAAATTAAAACCCTAATTGCTAAGTTATAAACCCTAATTATTAATTTAGCAAGCTTAATTGTGACGCCCCCAAAATAGGTATACATCACCCATTTTGAGTTGTCAATACATGGTACAGAAACAACTACAACTTTATTATTACAACAGTAAAACTGTGAGTTTGAATACAAATATTATCTTCTAGACAATATCTATACTCAAATAAATCCTCATCACATTTATTGATACATTATTTTACAAAAATGGTGAGGACTACTAAACAACTCTTTCTAAAACCTTCATTCCATACCCAGACTGCACTCGCTTATATTCTCGCCTCACGAGAAGAAAAATGGAACAAAAAAGGAAAAAGGGTGAGCTCAACTAGCCCGGTAAAGAATATTATGACTAAGATAATATACAACAAATTATCATTAGTCTTCAAAAAGGAAAAATCTAATAGAATACAATAGACAACAAATTTTAAATCAATATTCATAATGAAATAATAATTCATTAGAAGAGTTAAGTAGAGAATGCAAACTACTATCTTCTATGTATGAATTTAAAAGTTCATCGTCTATCTTTTATCCCTGTAACATCAATCAATATATTACGGAATCAAATATTCATCTTTGCACTACTGTGCCAAAGATATTCATCGATTGGTCATGTTCAACTAAACACATTCATCTTTGCACTATGGGCCAAAGATATTCTTGTAAATCATTCATCTTTGACTACTGAGCCAAATATATTCCATAATATCATCATTTAAGATGAAGATTATGAAAATATTTTAAAGAAAGCGAATCCAATTGAAACAAAATGACAAGGATTAAGGATTAAAGATTAGTACTTTGTTTTATCCATGTCCAAAAATACCTCAAAAATAATCACGGTGGTGTAAAATTCAAGAATGATCAAAACATGGATACAATCAAAGCTAGTATCCATAGTAGATATTTTGGACAAAAGAAGAAATTTTCATTTTTAGATGAATAGTGCCAGTATTCGTGAATAATACTTCAGTATCGTGAATAGTGCCATATACGTGAATAGTAACTCTGACACCAAAAGTTCCAAATTTGATAAAAACTTCAGATCAATATTTCAACATAATGATATTGAAGAAATAATATCATTACAAAAAAAAATAATATCCCTTACCTCGAAAGATCAGTACCTCTAACTGAAACACCGGATATAGGCTATGACTTGGACTTGCACCGTATAGCAATACTCAAAGTATACTCAAAATACTCACAAGAATACGCTCGATAATATAGAGAGAGAAAAATTCAGTTTCTGGTGTGATTTTCAATTCTAACCTAAGCACCCTATTTATAGGAAAATGCTTAGAACACCAAAGCAGAAAATTTAATAAAATATTAATATATATATTAAAATTTCTACGCCAACCTTCTTAGATCTGATCTCATCTCATTTTGCACATGTTGTAGCCCACAAAACAAACAAAAAACGTTTTTATTATTTAAAATATTTTAAACTTCCAAAAATCAATTATTTCGGAGCTTCGGAACTTCAATAATTCATAATAAATAGCATTTCTATCAGAAAATTCGAATCTCGCGTTGGTTTATAGAAAATTCAATTCTCTACAACTTTGCAGAAGAAAGTTTTTCCAAATTCCAAACAGAAATTGACCGAAATCCACAAACGGCGATTTTTACAAAGTTATAATCAAATTTCGGTCTAATAAATGTGGTCCACCGACATGTTTAACATGTTTTAAACATTTATTGCAACAAAAAATACTCATCCTCCTTGTATACTCATATATCCCACATTCGTTGTAAAAATATCACCATTATTATATTATTAAAATATAATAATATATTTATTTTATCGTAAAAGATAAAATTTCAATTTTTCAACAATTGTCACAATAAAAATTTTACGCATCTATATCCACATAAAATCAATATTTTTCTCATCATATGAATCAATAATTAATTATTCACAAATAATATTACAGAATCACAATATTAACAAACTGTGCGGTTCGGAAAGAGGGGCTTTCAATAAGAATTCTCTCCTTCTTGGCCGCAATTAGGTGACCAAACCTCTCCTTAGATGTAACTTTCTAGACATTGCCAATAATGTTATCTAATAATATTATTTCAGATAATATGAATTAATGTTTCGATAATGAAAAAATCGTAATGACAATTATTGAAACAATGAGAATATAAAATATCAACGCAACAATTATTAATAAAATAATCGAATAAAGTAATTATCGTAACCATTATTGAGTAGTGCCTTCTTACGTAAGAATTAATAATTGGTGCAATCTGGTGTACTCTCGTGTTTTAACCAACCGAAAGTATTTTAACAAAGATTAACTGTGAATAACTACACCGTAGATTATTTTAACCAACTTATATTTGTCGTTTTCTTCATCCAATCGCTTTCAGTTATGGGGCCCACACATGGTCATTTGTGCGTAGCATTTAATATTCTGAAGCATTTAATATTCCACGACCAAACGAATATTCCCCGACAACAATGAATATTTTATAACCACTTGCTTATTTTGAAATATTTGCGTATTTTACCCATAACTATCCACATTAATCAAATCAACCCTTACTATTTCAAAATAATAAATAGAGAAAATTAAATTTCATTAATAATAAGTTGGGGTCTTACAACCTCCCCTCCTTATGAAATTTCGTCCTCGAAATTGACGTACATACCTGGTGTTTCGAAAAGGTGAGGATACCTCGCTTTCATTTCCGTTTCCAATTCGTGTCATTTCCTCTATAGCATGATTCCTCCACAAAACTTTAACTTGTGGTATGACCTTTCTTGGCGTAGGACATGCTCCTTCCTATCCAAGATCTTGACGGTACCTCCTCATACGTTAAGTCTTCTTGGCTATTTTCAATGGGGTTCTAACTCTATAACGTGGTTCGGTCTTTCACATATTTAATGCTGAGATATGTGAAACACATTATGAACACGAGACATACTTGGAGGTAACGCAAGTCTATAGGTTACATTTCCTACTCGGTCAAGAATTTGAAATGGACCAATAAATCGTGGATTGAGCTTTCATCTCTTCCCAAATCTTGTAACTCCTTCCATGGAGCAACACGTGATAATACATGATCCCCTACACTAAATTCCACGTCCTTTCGATGAAGATCCGCATAACTCTTTTGTCGATCTTGTGCCGCTTTGTATATCGTTGTCGAATCATTTGGATCTTTTTGGTGAGTCATACGTATTTAACTCGGGTCCCAACAATGTTGCTTGACCCACCTCATCCCAACATATTGGAGAGCGACACTTTCGTCCATATAATGCTTCAAATGGAGCCATACCTATACTTGCACGATCGAGCAATTGTTGTAGGAGAATTCTACCAATGGTAAATACTTATCCTAAGCGCCCTTGAAGTCTCAGGACATGAGTCTTAATAGATCTTCAAGAGTTTGAATAGTCCTCTCTCGATTGTCCGTCTGTTTTGGGGATGGTATGTAGAACTAAATCGCAAATCTGTGCCCATAGCTTTTTTTGCAAGCTAACCAAAATCTTGAAGTGAATCTTGGGTCACGATCCGAAACTATGGATCTTGGCATGCCATGCAACCTTACAATCTCATTCACGTCATATACTAGCAAGACGTTCAAGGAATAAGTCTCCCATATCGGCAAGAAATGAGCGGACTTGGTTAATCTATCAACAATAACCCAAATAGCATTGATGCCTTGAGAAACAAAGAGGAAGACCCGTAATTGAAATCCATGGTAATGTGTTCCCACTTCCATTTCGAATTTCAAGTGGTTGCAACGGACCCTTAGGTACTAGATGCTCGCCTTTACACGTTGGAAAGTTAAACACATCGAGATAAACTTTGCAATCTCTCTCTTCATATTGTTCCACCAAAATGTATGTCGAAGATCACGGTACATTTTAGTACTTACAGGATGGATTGCAAATGGTGTATTGTGTGCCTCCATCATAATCTTGTACTTCAAATCAGAGTCGTTAGGGACACAAAGTCTAGAGTGGACTCGAAGTATCCCTTCTTCATCAATTCTCGCCCTAATAGCTCCTTCTTGTACTTTCTTCTTCATACGATCGGCTCCGTGCCGGTGGCTTGAGCAACCTTAACTTTTTCTTTTAAAGTTGGCTCTGTCGTATACTTGACATCATCGCACTCATTTCGCATATGATCTTCTTCTACTCAACGCGTCGCCTACCACGTTCGCTTTTCCAAGATGGTATTGAATAGTGTGGTCGTAGTTTTCAATAGCTCGAGCCAACGTCATTGCCGCCGCATGTTGAGTTCTTTTTGAGTGAAGAAATATTTAAGGCTTTTATGGTGAATATATCTCCACTTTCTCCCCATATAGATAGTGCCTCCATATCTTTAAGCTGAAACGATCACGCTAACTCTAGATCATGAGTAGGATAATTCCTCTCATACTCTTTAAGTTGTCGCGAGGCATAGGCTATGACTTTCCCACGTTGCATGAGAACACATCCTAACCCTTTGCCTGAAGCATCGCTGTAGATAACAAATCCATCCGAACCAGATGGTATTGTTAGAACAGGTGCCGAAATAAGTCTCCTCTTAAGCTCTTGGAAACTTTTCTCGCATTCTTCGCTCCAAACGAATTTTGTATCTTTTCGAGTCAGCTGAGTTAATGGAGTAGCGATTCGAGAAAATCCTTCCACGAATCTCCGATAATAACCAGCTAAGCCCAAAAAGCTACGTGACTTGATCACCACCGACTTGGTTGCTCCCAACTTTGTATTGCTTCAATCTTGGCGGATCCACGGATACTCCATGTTTTGACACACGTGCCCAAGAAATGCTACTTCCTCAAGCCGAACTCGCATTTCTTCAATTTGGCATATAGTTGGTTTTCACGAAGCCTTTGGAGTACCAAACTTCAAATGGTGCTCATGATCTTCACGGCTTTTGGAATATATGAGGATGTCATCAATAAAGACAACAACGAATTGATCCAAATATTCCTTGAATACTCGGTTCATCATATCCATGAAAGCCGCAGGAGCATTAGTTAGTCCGAAAGACATGACTAAGAATTCATAATGCCCATACCGAAGTTCAAGGCGCGCCTTTGGAATATCCTCGTTCTAATCTTCAAATTGATGATATCCGTAAGCGAAGATCGATTTTGAAAAGAATTGTGCCCCTTCAGAATTGGTCAAACAAGTCATCAATACGAGGTAGAGGATACCTATTCTTGATGGTGACATGGTTCAATTCCGATAGTCAATACAAAGTCGTATACTCCGTCTTTCTTCTTTACTGAAAAAGCAGGAGCACCCCAAGGAGATGTAGTAGGACTAATGAAACCGATGTCCAATAATTCTCGTAGTTGGACCTTTAACTCACGAAGTTCAATAGGAGCCATTCGATATGGGGTTATAGAAATGGGCTTTGTACTGAGTTCAAGATCAATAAAGAATTCAACTTCACGTTCGGGGTAGGCAGGGAAGTTCTTCAGAAATCGTCGGGAAAGTCAATAACAATGGGAATATTATTCAAATTTGACGTGTCTTTATTCAAATCCATAACATGGGCTAAAAAGCTTGACATCCATTTTTCAATAAACGAATAGCTTTATGATTAGATATGATGGTGATTGATTTTAATGGTTTAGTTGCTTGAATTTGTACAATGCGGGTTGGTTAGGAATATGAAAACTAACAACCTTACGAAAAAAATCAATTTTGGCATGATGAGTAGTTAACCAATCAATCCCTAAAATCACATCAAAAGCAAGTATCTTTAAAGAGATAAAGGTCAATGGTAAGGTAATGGTGCCAACTTGAATCAAGCAAGTGGATGTGATGAAAGTTTCTCCTAACGGAGTTTCCATAGATAGGTCAAAGTCTAATTTCTCCTGAGTCAAGTTTAAGCGTTGAGCACAAGCGGAGAGATAAATGAATGGGTATGCAGCACCCAGATCAAGTAAGGTATAAACCGTAAGAATTTATAAATAGCTTACCCGTGATCACCTCGTTTGGGTTCCTCGCATTTTGACCGATCACAACAAACGCTCTTCCGGAATCGTTGACTTTGACTTTTACGGGATAGTCTTTTAAGTCACCGTCCCCATTGAACTAGGTTTCGCTCAACCGTACAATCTCGAGCGATATGTCCTTCCTTTCCACAATTATAGCATACCTTGAGCTATTGTGGGCGGTTTGGTCGATATGTCCCTCTTTCCGCATTTATAACAAATGACCGGTGGTCGTTCTCCTCCCTTAGAACCCGGTTCTTGCAAGACTGTCGTCTTCACATGGTCGTTGTTAAATCTCCTCTTTTAAAATCTCCTATCGATTTCGCTTCTTCTATTTTCATGGCCATGATTACCACCGAGTGGTTACCATTTTGTCCGTCTGCATTTCTTTCTCCATTTGGTTATCATTATTACATTGTTGATCGCTATCTCGTAGTGCGATCCTCGGTTATGGTCCCTCGGTTGAACATACTCGTTATCTCGCTCTAACAATTGAGCCACATTAACAACATCCGAATAGAGAGAAAATTTATGAGAAATGAGATACCGACGTATCTGGGGTTTCAAACCTCTAAGAAACATTCGCGTCATACGCTCCTCATTCTCCACCAAATGAGGTGCAAACTGGATAACTCTCGCAAACTTTGCCTCGTCTTTGAGACACCGTCATGTTGTTCGCTCGGTCTAATAAACTCCACTTCCTTCATATGAGCGAACACTTTCGGGAAAGTATTTGTCATTAAATAGTTCTGAAATGTCTCCCAAGACACATTTGAAAAGTATTTGGATGGGTACGCTTATAGACTCCCACCAGTGATCGCCTTCGCCACGGAACATAAAGGTGGCAAATGGAACCTTATGTTCCTCCGTGCATCCCAAGACATCGAATATCTTGGTAATTTGCTTGACCCATGTTTCCGCCATGATCGGATCGGCTTTACCTTAAATTCAGTGGTCCCAACTCTTTGAAGCGCTTGCATTTTGTGACAACCCGTAATTTCTATCATTTCCTCTCTGTATTTTGAACACGAGTCTCCTAAATGCGATTTTGCATGAAGCGCAAAAGCTTCTAAACATCCCTCGTTCATCATCTACTCGGTGGTGTTGTTCACAGGAGGAACATTGCCGACTGTTGCACGTTCTCCTCGTTGGTGAGTACAAAGGCGTCTCCACGGTCTCATTTCCATTGTTAATATTCTCGATCGACATTCTCAAATATTTTGTCATAAAACAAGGGTTAATTAAGGAAATCAATATATCACAAAATATCCCTATATATCTTGATTAACTAACAAATAAGCTTAGGTAGGACACACTAGCGAAGGATTTACCAAATCTCTCTCCCTCCTAGTTCTATTCCACGATCTCCGCCAGAGATCATATCCTAAGCTCGATACCAATTGTGGCGCCCCCAAAATAGGTATACATCACCCATTACGAGTTGTCAATACATGGTACAGAAATAACTACAACTTTATTATTACAACGAAGAAAGCTGTGAGTTTGAATACAAATATTATCTTCTAGACAATATCTATACTCAAATAAATCCTCATCGCATTTATTGATACATTATTTTAAAAAATGGTGAGGACTACTAAACAACTCTTTCTAAAACCTTCATTCCATACCCAGACTCGTACTTTATATTCTCGCCTCCCGAGAAGAAAAATGGAACAAAAAGGAAAAAGGGTGAGCTCAACTAGCCGATAAAGAATATTATGACTAAGATAATATACAACAAATTATCATTAGTCTTCAACAGGGAAAAATCTAATAGAATACAATAGACAACAAATTTTAAATCAATATTCGCAAATGAAATAATAATTCATTAGAAGAGTTAAGTAGAGAATGCAAACTACTATCTTCTATGTATGAATTTAAAAGTTCATAAATCTATCTTTTATCCTGTAACATCAATCAATATATATCTCGGAATCAAATATTCATCTTTGCACTACTGAGCCAAAGATATTCATCGATTGGTCATGTTCATCTAAACACCTATTCATCTTTGCACTCACGGGCCAAAGATATTCTTGAAATCATTCATCTTTACTTTCTGGGCCAAAGATATTCCATAATATCATCATTTAAGATGAAGATTATGAAAAATATTTTTAAAAAGCGAATCCGGTGAAACAAAATGACAAGGATTAAGGATTAAGGATTAAGTACTTTGTTTTATCCACGTCCAAAAATACCTCAAAAATAATCATAGTGGTGTAAAATTCAAGAATGATCAAAACATGGATACAATCAAAGCTAGTATCCATAGTAGATATTTTGACAAAAGAAGAAATTTTCATTTTCGATGAATAGTGCCAGATAAGTAAATAGTATCAGATATCGTGAATAAGTGTCGTATACGTGAATAGTAACTCTGACACCAAAAGTTTCAAATTTGATAAAAACTTCAGATCAATATTTCAACATAATGATATTGAAGAAATAATATCAATACGAAAAAAAATAATATCCCTTACCTCGAAAGATCAGTACCTCTAGCTGAAACACCGGATATAGGCTATGACTTGGACTTGCACCATATAGCAATACTCAAAGTATACTCAAAATACTCACAAGAATACGTTCGATAATATAGAGAGAGAAAAATTCAGTTTCTGGTGTGATTTTCAATTCTAACCTAAGCACCCTATTTATAGGAAAATGCTTAGAACACCAAAGTAGAAAATTTAATAAAATATTAATATATATATTAAAATTTCTACGCCAACCTTCTTAGATCTGATCTCATCTCATTTTGCACATGTTGTAGCCCACAAAACAAACAAAAACGCGTTTTTATTATTTAAAATATTTTAAACTTCCAAAAATCAATTATTTTGAGACTTGAACTTCAATAATTCATAATAAATAGCCTTTCTATCAGAAAATTGAATCTTGCGATGGTTTATAGAAAATTCAATTCTCTACAACTTTGCGAGAAGAAAGTTTTCCAAATTCCAAAAAGAAATTGGCCAAGAAATCCCAAACGCGGCGATTTTACAAGCTATAATCAAATTTTGGTCAATAAATGGGGTCCAATGAGCATGTTTAACATGTTTTAAACATTTATTGCAACAAAAATACTCATCCTCCTCAGATACTCATATATCCCACATTCGTTGTAAAAATATCACCATTATTATATTATTAAAATATAATAATATATTTATTTTATCGAGAAAAAGATAAAATTTCAATTTTTCAACAATTGTCACAATAAAATTTTCTCCATCTATATCCACATAAAATCAATATTTTTCTCATCATATGAATCAATAATTAATTATTCACAAATAATATTCTGAGAATCACAATATTAACAACGAGGCGGTTCAGAGGAAGAGGGGCTTTCAATAAGAATTTCTCTCTTCTTTGGCGCACAATTAGGTGACCAAACCTCTCCTTAGACAGAACTTTCTAGACATTGCTAATAATGTTATCTAATAATATTATTCAGATAATATGAATTATTGCTTCGATAATGAAAAATACTGTGTAATGACAATTATTGAAACAACAGCAATATAAAATATCAACGCAACAATTATTAATAAAATACTAAACAGTAATTACTGTAACCATTATTGAGTAGTGCCTTCTTACGTAAGAATCAATAATTGGTGCAATACCGTGTGCTATTGTGTTTTAACCACCGAGTATTTTAACAGTATTAACGGTAACAACTACGTCGTTATTTTTAACCAACTTATATTTGTCGTTTTCTTCATCCAATCGCTTCTTTATTTTTAACCAACTTATATTTGTCGTTTTCTTCTTTATGGGGCCCACACATGGCTGCGCCGTCGTACGAATATTCCCCGACAGTACGAATATTCCACGACCAAACGAATATTCCCCGACAACAATGAATATTTTATAACCACTTGCTTATTTTGAAATATTTGCGTATTTTACCCATAACTATCCACATTAATCAAATCAACCCTTACTATTTCAAAATAATGAATAGAGAAAATTAAATTTCATTAATAATAAGTTGGGGTCTTACATTAATGGTAATTAGTTTTTTTTTATAAAGCCTATTTTACAAGTCTAAAGTGATTAGGAAACCTAATTCAATTAGGGAACCCTAATTCACAATTTTAGAAACTAAGATTCCTATTTTGCCCTTATTACACAATCCTAGATAATGAGCTTAGGAAACCTTAGGGTTAAACCCTAAGGGTCAAATCCTAAGGGTTAGAAATGAATTGACAACTTTGCCACTAAAAGTAAAAGCCAAATGACATAATTGCCCTTATAAATATTTTATTAAGGTGTAGTGTAGATCTTGCCCTAGTAAGTGGTTAGTGACCAACTCTACCTAGCCATGTGGTCTAGTGATGAACTTTAATTATTCAAATCTGATAAACATGATCAGCTCTAAGCATTTCACTATATTATAAATAGAATTGGAAAGAGAAATCATTTTACAAGCTCATTTGTGCTCATATCCTCAACCAAAGTTTTTTCCCTCTAAACCTACAAAAACCTTTAGTAAATAAGTCCCACAAACGAGCCCCACTAACATTCATAGCAGATCAGAAGCTCAGATTCTTGATTTGATCATAGAAAGGTATAACCCTAAAGTAAATTTTTAATCTTGTATGGTATGTTAGATGTTATGTTTTAATGTTTAAATATGTTGTTTATAGTGTCTATAAGTGATCTGGGTTGGCACATGTTAGATCCATAACATCTAAGTACACGAATTTGATGTTTTTAATAATATGGAAAATTTTCAAAATGTTGTCTGACAATGAATGTCAAGCCTTCTAGATCTCAGCATGTTTACTGTTTTGGCTGTTTAAATGTTTAAACTTGTAGTATGTTATGATATCTTTAATCTGGGACTGGAATCAGGGTCAGGGGATATGGAGATTTCATGTTATTCTTGGTCAAACTCGGTTGATCGAGCATGATTGGGCAATTCTGGGTAACCCAGAAACTGCCCAGATCATGTCTGACAAGAACTTTGTGGCCCCAGATTTGTCAGTGTTTTGTTGTTTTTATTTTGTTGTTGTAACTAAGTTGTAGCTTGATATATGTATTACATGTTCATGCCTTAAGATCACCTTAATGATAAATAGATTGGACTTAGCAGTTGGTCAAACTAGCCAAGACGAACACGTTTTCTATTTTCTAGGTAACCGAGAAAACATATGAATGTGTTGTCTGACATGGTTTGACCGGACCTTATCTGCTCGATGTGTTGTTGTTATATGTGTTTTATGTAATAAATCTGTACCTCTACATTTTAGCTACACACTACAACTCTTAGATCACAAAAACATTACATAAGCAACATGTAGTGGAAGCCCAAAGTAGGCTAGTCGAACTGTTCTTCATTTCTGGGTAACCTAGAAAATGATGAACAGCTCTGACAGCTACTTTGAAGACTTTGATCTTTTAATTGTGATGCAATTTGTTCATAATTGTTGTTGGATCTTGTATTATTACACTAGTACTACAAGATCAAGGTATTAGCTTACCCAGAATCACACTAAATCAGTATTTAATGTTTGGTCAAAGTGACACCCTTTAACACTGACTGTCAATGTTCTTGGTGCTCAAGAACACTTTATGTGATAGTTTCTGTCGCTAAAAGCTATAGCGACAGACTTAATAATTTTAATTATATTAATCTCTAAAAATCATTTAAAAATAGAAAATAAATTCTAAAAATTACAAAATCAGTTTTAAAAATTATTTTAAGTTATAAAAATTAACTTTTAATAATTTGACATATTTTCCATAAATATTAGTAATTATTTGAATATTATTGATATTTAATTTATTTAATAATTGCATTAAATAAATTAATTAAAAATGATTTTATTATACTAAAATCATTTTAAATGATAATAAGGTACTTAAAAATATTTGAAGTTATAAAATGTAACTTTTAATATTTTAAAACAAATTTCATTACTTATTTAATATTAATGATATTAGATTTATTTAATAATTATATTAAATAAATTAGTTTAAAAATGATTTTAATATTATAAAAATTATTTTAAATGAAAATAAAGAGTTTAAAGATATTCTAAGTTATAAAATATAAATTTCAATATTTTAAGGTAAATTTGATTGATTATTTAATATTAATGATATTAGATTTATTTTATAATAATATTAAATAAATAGTTTAAAAATCGTTTTATTGATTTTAAAATGATTTAAAAAGGATATAAATGAATTAAAAATATTTAAGTTATAATTAATGACTTTTAATATTTTTGATAAATAATACCTTAATATTTAAATATTAATGGTAATTGTTTAAAAATGATTTTTAATATTTTAAAAATCATTTAAGGGTAATATTATTACTTTAAAAATATTTTGAGTTATCATAAATTACTTTAATGGTTTCATTAATATTTGGATATTATTTAAATATTAATGATTATAGAATTATTTAATATTTAATCATTTAATAATGATTCCAAAGTTTGAAAAATTATGATAAATTATAATAATTAATTATTATAAGTCATTTATAAATAATATGATTGATGTTTAAATTATCCAGGATAATCTTTAATATACAGATTAGAGTTTTATTAACACATAAACTCGATAATTACCCGATAAAGCTGTCGGTACACCGAAATGTTACCGAAATTGATCTGAACCTATATAGTTTGAATGTATAAGTGTTTGTTTGTGTCTTAATAACTGATATAACTATGTGACAATGTGATTAGGTTATGTGATGATAACAGTATGATGTGTTATGATTTTTTATTCTAATCAATAGAACGATCTTATAAATGATAGGTCGTTGAATTAAAGATAGAACTAAGTTGTGTAAGTAGTAGACCATGCAAGTATCTGAATTATCTTTTACATTGTGCAAGTATCCTAACTTTTGCATTTCCTTTATGCAATGGACATGAGTAAGAAAGTTTCAGAATTATATTATTATTATGCCAGATTATTAAACTCTATTTTTATTGATTATGTATCCAATCATTTAGATTCACACAAGTTCCCAAACTTTATTCGTTCATTGTTTATCAGTATCGTATTACTATAAGATTCAGATATATATATTCTGTTCGTGAAATTCTAAGTATGGTTATACAAGTGTCCTCACTTGGATAATTATTGTACATGTCAATACATACTTGTTTTTTTCCGGTATGTATACCTTAATTAAAAATCGTCTAAGCTATTTAACTCGGCTAGACATAGGTTTAAGAATATCGTTGAACATGATAGAATACTATTGTTATCCAACCAAATTAATTTGGTTCAGATTCAGGCTAAGTATGAACATCCCTAATCAGGAAACTTTTTTCTATGCCAAGATTACGATGATGAACGAGAATATTGTTCTGGTATGTAGTATTGATCAATACAGGGCATAACGAGCTGATCACCCCCCATGCCCGTAAGTTATGACAGTTTATAGATAAAGTTCTGTTAAACCTTTTTGACAATAGAAAACAATGTTCATAGTCTGTCGACTGATCTCCATTTATAGTCAGTACGCAGTTTCAAAAATTTGAAATAGAATTGGTATGTTGATTAGAATTATTTCAGTTACTTCACAACTATTGCTTCGTTGTAGAAGTGTCACTCAAAGAAAACATTTAATTTTTTCAGCTAATGTTTATTGTTTGCTATTACTTGCTGGGCACTCAAATGCTCATTCTTGTTTAATTTAAATGTTTTCAGTTAAGTATGATCAACCAGAGGGCTCTGCCAAGAACAAAGGGAAAGGAAAGCTGTCAGAATAAGTTTGTGTTATCTTATGTAATAGCTAGACTTAAATAAGATGATGATATTTATTATCTATCATGCAATGAAATGTTTTAAGGTCGCGTACCTGGGATTTAGACAACTCTGATATATAAATTGAGTTTGATATTTATGACAATATTATTATTATTCCGCTCAAAGAAATGGTATCATGAAGCACTAAATTAGGGTTTCAAGTACCTGAATTTGGGGACGTCACAGGTTGGTATAAGAGCTTTAGGGTTAGAAACCATAGGTGGGGGGGGGGGGGGGTAGACCTTAGGCTATAACCTTAGAGCAGAGGAAAACGTTGAAAGTACAAATAGCTAGTATAGAGTTTCAAAAGAGATGAATCGAATAAATTCATCGTAAAAAAAAAAGATAAATTAAATAAAACTATTATTTACTCTGTGTATACACTATATGCTAACCAAGATAATTTATGTGTGTAGATGTCAAGAGGAAAATGATTAGGATACCCTAAGATAGTAAAGAAGGAGCCAATCTCCATAACCAAGACAATATTAAAGCCAATAGTTGAAATAGAGACTCACGTTGAAGATAATCTTGATGAGGTGATTCTTTTGGAAAATATAGTACCGGACCCAGAAATGGTGGAACTAACAGATAGTGATTCGGACACCGAAGTTGGAGCTGAGCAAGCATCAATCGAAGTGCAAAATCTAAAGAACAAGGTTTCTTCTCTGGAAAGGTTGTGGGAAATAGAAAAGCTACTAAATAGTCAATTGCGAAAGGCCTTAGTTGAAACGATGGAAGAACAAGATAAGCTTAAAATCCAAATTGATCAGATGGGGGCCAAAAGCAGTAAATCGTGTGCAGCTCCGAGCAAGAAGGGGAAAAGGAAGATAAAAGACCGCGACTTAAGAAATTCTGATAATGACCAAGAGAACGCTAGTAAAATAGAAAAGTGCACAAACTATGACAAGAAATATGAAGGCGTATGCAGGAAAGGGAAAAAGATATGTTACATTTGTCGACATGAGGGACATATCCCTCATCATTGTCCCGACTTTAAGCTAGGCGCATATTTTATTTGTGGGTTGGAAGGTCATTGGGCAAAAGGTTGTCTAGAATCAGGGAAAGGCATAGTGAATAAGTAGTATAAGTACTATTTGAATATGTGTATTCTATGATAAGTATGTCTGTGTAATATAATATTTTCACATTTTGTGTAAGTTATTGTAGCGATTCCTGAATTTTGCGATCACAAGGGGATATCAGATGTGTAAAGCAGTATGTGATATGCTATGTACTACGAAATAGTTGAATGAATATGAATCTATATTTGATTAACACTACAAGAAAAAGGTCTATCAGCGACCAACAGTATCAGCGACCGCACCATCGGTCGCTGATATTAGTCACAGCGACCGAAACGTATTCTAGTCGCTAATTCTTTATCAATGAACCGGATCACGTCACGATCATCCGCTAATATAAATTTGCCTCCAAAATTTTAATTTCGGAAATGTTGGCGCCAATTTTTGTGCGACGACTTAGAATCGGCGACCGCATGCGATCATTGATAAGTCCATGTCATTAAAAGTCGGTGACCGCGATGCGGTCGCAGAGAATATGATCATTGATCAAACTAAATGAATTGAAGAACGGTTCGCTCGATTACGAACACTAAGAGAAAAAAAAAAGAAGGTGACCAAAAGAGAGAGAGAGGAGAAAGGGGAGAAGAGAAGAAGGAGAAGCGGTTTTGTTCATTATTCTTCAAATTAGAGACTAATTGTAGAGGTAAGAGCTACTTTTAAGTTCTTCTTCATTAATTTTTTTTGTTGTTTGTTATTTTTGTTCGTTCTTCTCCAAATCAAGATGTTTGCTACTTAATTTGTGTTTTAAGAGTTAATTTATTGCAAAGAGTTGAATGAATGAATATGGCTATCATGCTTAAATTATATATTTTGGGTAATATGATTATGATTGGTTTATAAGTTTTGATTAGAGTAAAATTTATTTGGGTAATCGCAGACTTGTAATTTGATTTTGTTAATTTATGTCGGTTTGGGTAACTTGATTAGTGATAGGATGGAGTTAGTATAAAATTTATATTTTGGGTAAATTGATTTGGGTAATAGGATGAATGTATTAGATTGTAGTTAGTATAAAATTTATATTTTGGGATTCTTTTTGTGCAATAGAGGTAGTAAGAATTTGGTTATTATAGGAAGTCATGTACATGATATAGACTCGTGAATCCCATGTTTATGTTTGTAGTTTAACCAATTATATTGGTCATTGTGAAAAAATCATTTGTAGACTGAGAACTTGACATTGACATCATAATGTGAATCAAAACGTGAACAATTGCTCCCACGAAAAATGATTGGGTTTCAAAGTTTACAAGTTTGATCCTCACATGATATTGGTATCTCATATGGATTTGTTGGTTTATGTCTTGTGTTCCTAGAAATGACCTTATATATACATGCCGCCGCATGTGGTTAATCCATATTACAGGGGAGACTCTGGCGAAATTTTTTTATTGGTCGGGTTATTTGCGAACATTTATACTATTAACGAGCCTATTGGTGATCCACTAGAGCCTATTAAGGGGATGTTAGAGCGGATGGGCTGGGCTTGGGGCCGCAAGGCCACACGAGGCTACGCCAAGCTTAGTTAATTGTTACACACAGGCCAAGCCAAGCTTGGTTGTTAATCATATGCTTACAAGTATGCTCAAGTCATATGGTTACAAGTATGCTTAAGTCATATGCTTAGAAGTATGCTTAAATGTTAATCATATGCATGATTACAAGTATGCTCAAGTTATATGGTTATAAGTATGCTCAAGTCATATGTTAACATTTATAATGTTGTTCGTAGTATAGGTACTGTGGAATCATGGACCTCTATTCGAGATCAGAGTTGGATCTTGACGACAAAAGTCAAGTACCCGGATAGGTCTACTGATTGAATTTAGAGTGGTTGCCAAGTGTTTTTGGAGTATGCGTGATAGTCACCCGTAATGTATGAATGGTAAGTCGCAGACATCGATGTCCATGTTTAAAGTGTAAAATGTAAATTATATGGACAGAGACATGGTAAACTATCATTTACTTGTTTTCGGGTTCATGAGAAATTACGAAGAATCTTTGGTGGGCACATGGGGCAGAGAAGAGATGGTGGCATCACACAAGTACACAATTAGGCAAAGAGTACTCATCGTATGAATGAAATGGTCTATGATATTGCAGGGCGATTTTGATTGGGAGCAAGCAGAGAGCAACCTATGAATTTCGATGCCAAAGACTTCTTTAAGTTGTTAGACGAGGGTAAGAAGCCATTGTGGCATGGTTGCACCAAACACACTACATTGTCTCGCAGTGGCGACATTACTTAACATCAAGGTCGATCACAACATGAGCCATGAGTGTTTTGAGTCGCTCTTGAAGGCAATTAAGAGTATGTTGCCTGACGGTGAGAAATTACCTGGTAACTATTACTTTTGTAAGAAAATGGTGAAGAAGTTGGGTCTTGGATACCAAAAGATCGATGCATGTCCCAACGACTGCATGTTGTTTTATAAGGAAAATGATAAGATGATAAGGTGCACGTTTTGCAGTCATGATCGGTTTAGGCCTAATAAAGAGGGTGTGACTACAAAAAATCAAGTATACCGCTTAAGATTCTAAGGTATTTCCAATAACACATCGACTAAAAAGATTGTACATGTCTTCAAGATCATTTGAACATATGAGTTGGCATGCGAAATCTCCAACTAAAGATGGAGAACTAAATCATCCATGCAGATGGGCGGGGCTTGGAAAGATTTCAACTTAGCACATCCCGAATTTGCATTGGAACCTAGAAATGTGAGGCTTGGATTGTCCACCGATGGTTTCAACCGGTTGGCCACTCAAATTATTCCGCACTCATGTTGCTCGTGATTGTTATCTCGCATAACTTGCCTCCTTGGATGTGTATGAAACAACCATACTTATTTCTTTCACTCGTGATTTCTGGTCCTAAGAGTCCCGGAAAGAACTTAGATGTTTACTTGAGACCTCTTATAGACGAAAGTTAAAGGTATTGTGGGAGGATGGAGTACAGACTTGGGATGTTGCAACGAAAACAAATTTCAACCTTAGGGCGTGCGGTTATGTGGACTATAAGTGACTTCCCGACTTATGGTATGTTAATTTGGATGGAGTACACACGGAAGTTGGTTTTGTCCGTATTGTATGGAGCATACAAAGTCGTTTAATCTATCAAAAGGTCGAAAGCCTTGTTGGTTTGATCGCCATCGCTTGCTTCTACCGGTAGATCACCCGCTTCAAGAAATAGAGAACACTTGAGTGAAAGGGAAGTAGATAATGATATGCCTGCACCGCGATTGTCGGGAACGGAGATGCGAGATCGTGTGATGAGATTGCCGGTTATCCCATTTGGTAAGGTTGATGCGACAAACATAATCAATGGGTTTGGTGAATCTCATAACTGGGTTCGGAGAAGCATCTTTTGGGAATTGCCTTATTGGTCTACAAATTTGATTAAATCATAATCTAGATGTGATGCATATTGAGAAGAATGTGTTTGACAATGTGTTTAACACTGTGATGAATGTTACGGGGAAGACAAAAGATAACGATAAGGCACGTTTGGACATGAAAGATATTTGTAAGCGTCCTGGATTAGAACTTTATGAATCTCTTAATGGTAAGATTGTCAAACCGCATGCAAGGTACACATTGTCCAAAAAGAAAGTTGAAGATGTGTGCACATGGGTTAAGTCTCTGAAACTACCAGATGGATATGCGTCAAACATTGCAAGGTGTGTTACGGGTGGGAAATTGCAAGGGATGAAGAGTCATGACTGTCATGTGTTCATGGAGAGACTCATGCCTATAGCATTTCGGGATCTGCTTGATAAACCAATATGGGATGCTTTGACGGATCTTAGTCGTTTCTTCAAAGACTTGTGTTCAAAATCATTGAATGAGAAGGACATGTTTGTACTTGAGAAGAACATCATAGAGATCACGCGTAAACTGGAAAAAATATTCCCACTTGGTTTTTTTGACTCCATGGAGCATTTGCAAATCCATCTTCCCTATGAAGCTCGTGTTGGGGGTCCAGTTCAATATAGATGGATGTACCCTTTCGAGAGGGTGATGGGAAACCTTAAGAGGAAGGTGAAGAATAGAGCTTATGTCGAGGGGTCGATATGCGAGGCATACAGTTTTGATGAGATATCTACGTTTGTCTCAGACTATTTTTCGGATGAAGTCTTGACAAAGGCCAATCGAGTATCGAGACATGATGATGGGGGAAATGTTGAACTAAATGGTCGGCTCTCTGTATTTGGTCCTCGGCCGCGCTTATGGAAAAGGGAAGCGCATATTCCTCTCTGAGCAAGAATTACATGCCGCACATACTTACATTCTTCTCAATTGTGAGGAGATTGACGAATTTGTGAGGTACACATGTAAACTTGATATTTTATCTTTTAAGTTAAAAATTTATTCTAATATGTTAATGTTTATAACATGGTATAGATTATACGATGTGAGTTAAAAGTGAAGCATGCCGACATGGCGATAAAGATATTCAAATCAATCGGGATAAAAACTTTGCACTTTGGCTAAAGGACAAAGTAAGTTCAATTTTAACACGTGGTGTATATATATATAATATATATACTTCATATGTTAACTATGACTTCATTTAATAAGATGGAGTTTTTTGTAGGCTTTGTTCGAGGATCAACGATTAGGCTAATGTACAAGTCCTAGCTATGGGACCGCATAAGGATCAAGTCGGTATAATGGTTACAAAATAAATGGTTGTGAATTTCACACAAAGGCATATGGGCGCGGTAAAAGAACAACGAACTCTGGAGTGTGTGTCCAAGGAGATTGTTACAATGAGCTTGGTCGTGCCTTTTATGGGGAGTTGGAGGAAATCGTAGAGTTGTCGTACAAGGGCACGTACGGGGGTCATATTCACTTGTTCAAGTGCCGTTGGTTTGATTCAGAAAAAGGGATACGTGTTGACAGACATGGAATCGTCGATATTGACCTCCATAGGTCTGCGTACTCCAACGAACCGTTTGTTTTACCAACTCAAACAAAGACAAGTATACTACACTCCTAGTCCTGTTAGGAAAAGGATAGTAATCACCATGTATCTGATTGGCAAGTTGTAATTTATACTCCCGCGCGTAGTCGTGTAGAATTAGTTGATGGGGAGATTTACCAAGAGCAGATGCTTCATAGTCAGACTATAATAAATGTGGAGGACGACAATGAAGTAATCCAGTTAGATGGTGGAGATGAACCACATGAATTAGATCCCGAGTCAATACTTGTGTCGGATGACATTGATAATCGAGGAGGAAGAGTTATTGATTGAATCGACTACGAGAATCGAAGAAGATGATGGTTATGAATCGCAACACGTTATACAAGATGATTCGAATCGACATTGACACTTGAACTCATGCAATGTATGTTTAGCAATACATGTTTTTATATCATTGTCATGTTTATGTACTAAACTATTTAAATGCAACTTTTTGTTTATTGTCATTTTATATTCATATATATACATGTTTATATCATCATCATGTTTATTGTCATATATACATATAATCAAATATGACTCCTAATAACATCTTGAAATTTGTAATATCTGAGATGGCTTCACAAGCGGTAGAAAAGCGCGGCTTGGGTAGGGGCCTAATAATGTGCCCAAGGCCCCTACTAATCCCGATGATCGGATTCTTATTTGATTCGCCTCCTCCTCCGAATAAAGACGACGTCCGACATATATCATTTATATAAAAGCATTTAAGCATTTAATATATGCTAATTGATGTTGTATATTATAGTGATTTTTCAGATAATAAGATCGTCAAGTGCATATCACAGCTGTGTTTACAGAATTGGCCTACACCTGTGATTACGTGGGCGAGCACACCTATCGCCCACAAGGATGCTGTTTGGGCAGAATTTCAGGTATATTTTTTTTAATTATGACAAATAATATTAATATAATATTCAAAGGATAATTATTTAGTAATGTTATTATTGTTTTTTTTATTTGCGTAAAGCAGTATAGATGGGAGGACGCGCAGTTTTGATGATTTGAGACATTATTTCGGCAAAAGTGCGCGGTCCGCACCAATGACAACTTGAATAAAGAACGACAAAAAGCCATTCACAATGCCGAGATCGACCATCCAGGCCAGGGAGAGGATTATATGCACGAGCATAGCCTCTGGTGGTGCACCGATCCATATGGGTGAGATGTGTGCCCAATGGAGAGCCGAGAGTGGGTGAAAGACGTAAAGACCGCCGCCACCAATGTGAGCCTCGGGTGTATCCGATGGCGAAAAGGCTAAAAAGGAACATACATCTGGTGGCGAAGATTTCACGATTAAAGATATCACTTGCCCGCACGATTTACAAGTTTTAATATGTTTACAATCATGAATTGTAGAAAATATCCCATTTTACTTAGTAATATTGTCTTTGTTTGTGTATAGGAGTCTAGGTCTCAAGGTCACCCTATCCATTGGTGGATGGATATTATGCGTGCCACCCGTGATGGTTGCGCTCTGAGGCTATCCGGATAAGCGGTAATAAGTTTTAACAACTTTGATCTTGTTTATTAATACTTACAAAATATTATTTTAACTATTTAAGTGTTAACATGATGATGAGGATACTTATAAACGCGTTTATTGAATGAGCGCTATCCTCGAAGGCACTCCACGTCCGCCTATTGATCAAGAGTTGTGGGAGAGGGTCTCATTGTGAAGAAGAACTACATTAAAGGTCAAGGACAACGACGACGCCCATCCTTCTTGATGGCTCAGTAGCTCTGCTACCCAGTCTTCTGATCATCGAGTCATCCAATTGTTCATACTCCTACCGATTGTGTGAGAGCTATATGTCAAGATCGAAATCTTTCGAAGATATTGGCGGGCACACAGGGGCTCTTGATCACGAGGAGTTAGTGAAGCAAGATGGAAGCAGCAGCAGAAGACGAGCATGGGGGGGGATGCGACGAGGTATAAAATCAATTTGTTGTATGTATTGTCGTAATATATACCAAGATCAACATATTTATTATATTTGTAACTTGTTTTATTATTTTGTTAATTATGTGGGTGCATGATCAAGGAGGGGATGACGCTTGACATAACCTTGTACTTGTATATTCATTATTTGGATGTTTGTATATATGTTACTTAAACAAGTTTTGAAATGTTATTATATTTATTCAAATCATATTGGTTTTTAAAGGTTTATATACTAGTTTGGTGTATGTGTTGGTGGACGATGGATGTTTATATTGTTTTGTATGTTGTTTATCTTGGTGTATATGTGTGTTGGGATAAAGCAGGTAGAAAACAGTATGAGTTTTGGGAATTTCGCAAAGCAAAGAAAATCGGGTCAGTAATGTTTTTTCATATCGGCGACCGTGATGTCATGCCGAACGTATTAGCGATTAATGACAAGATAATCTCATCGATCGCGACCTTGCGGTCGCGGATAATGGTCACGACACGTGGACCACGTCATCTTTGGCCTCGACCATGCCGATTTCATTTCATCGGCCGTATTTGTCATTTCGGTCGCTCATAGCGGTCGCAGATATGTCGGTCGCTAATAGTGGTCGCTGATGTGCATCCCAGCGACCAGATTTTATGCGACGACTATCAATGACCGTGATGCGGTCATAGATATATCTCATGACCGAGTACGGTCGCTGATAGTCGGTCGCTGATAAGCTTTTTTGTTGTAGTGTAATGGAATAAGTTTGAAATATTAAACTTATACGATAAGGTTTAGAATGTAAGTTAATAAAATATAGATTTTGTTTTATTTAACTAGAAAATGCCGCCAAGACGTCAAACTCGAAACCAAAGGGCATACGAATCTGTCAATAATGCAAGAGGACAACAACCAGACCTGATGCAGAATTTCACGAACATGGGGGGTCAAGCATGCAGAATGGAATGCCGGGCGCAGAAAATCAACCAGACAATCGATTTGCAAACTTCAAAGATTTTAAGGCCGTAGGACTGCCAGAATTTAGAGGTACCACTGACCCGATAGAAGCCCAAACTTGGGTTAAGGAAATAGAAAGAGCATTTGTAGTCGCTAGGGTAGATGAAAGACAACTTTTGCCACTTATATGATGAAAGGAGAGGTGAATTTCTGGTGGGAGGAAAATCAAGCTAGGGCAGGAGAAGGAGTGATAACATGGACTAGGTTTAAGTTGCTATTCTTTGAGAATTATTTCTCGTCTAGTGTTCATGTTTTATTTGTGGGTTGGAAGGTCATTGGGGAAAAGGTTGTCTAGAATCAGGAAAAAGGCATAGTGAATAAGTAGTATAAGTACTGTTTGAATATGTATATTCTATGATAAGTATATCTGTGTAATATAATATTTTCACATTTTTTGTAAGTTGTGGTAGCGATTCCCGACTTTTGCGGTCACAAAGGGATATCAGATGTTTAAAGCAGTATGTGTTATGCTCTGTACTACGAAATAGTTGAATGAATATGAATCTATATTTGATTAATGGAATAACTTTGAAAAATTAAACTTATACGATAAGGTTTAGAATGTAAGTTAATAAAATATAGATTTTGTTTTATTTAACTAGAAAATGCCGCCAAGACGTCAAACTCAAAACTAAAGGGCATAAGAATCTGTCAACAATGCTAGAGGACAACAACTAGACCTGATACAGAATTTCATGAACATGGTGGCTCAAGCCATGCAGAATGGAATGCCGGCCGCGGGAAATCAACCAGACAATCGATTTGCAAACTTCAAAGATTTTAAGGCCGTAGGACTGTAAGAATTTAGAGGTACCACTGACCCGATAGAAGCCCAAACTTGGGTTAAGGAAATAGAAAAAGCGTTTGTAGTCGGTAGGGTAGATGAGGGGTAAAAGACAGCTTTTGCCACCTATATGATGAAAGGAGAGGTGAATTTCTGGTGGGAGGCAAATTAAGCTAGGGCAGGAGAAGGAGTGATAGCATGGACTAGGTTTAAGTTGCTATTCTTTGAGAACTATTTCTCGTCTAGTGTGCGGGCTAGGATGGAGGTGAAGTTTTTGGAATTGAAGCAGGAGAACTTGACAGTTGCGCAGTATGCCGCAAAGTTTAATGAATTAGCTAGGTTCGCTGCACACCAAGTGGATACGGAGGCTAGAAAGGCAAGGAGGTTTGAGCAAGGCCTAAAACTCTGGCTCTATAATAAGGTGGCGGTATTGCAGCCCAATACGTTTGTCGCACTCTTAGAAAAGGCTATCATAGCTGAAGGGGGAAGTGATGTGACGCCCCCAAAATAGGTATACATCACCTATTCTGAGTTGTCAATACATGGTACAGAAACAACTACAACTTTATTATTACAACGGTAAAGCTGTGAGTTTGAATACAAATATTATCTTCAGACAATATCTATACTCAAATAAATCCTCATCACATTTATTGATACATTATTTCACAAAATGGTGAGGACTACTAAACAATCCTTTCTAAAACCTTCATTCCATACCCAGACTCACTTTCGCTTATATTCTCGCCTCCGAGAAAAATGGAACAAAAAGGAAAAGGGTGAGCTCAACTAGCTCAAGAAGAATATTATGACTAAGATAATATACAACAAATTATCGTTAGTCTTCAACAGGGAAAAATCTAATAGAATACAATAGACAACAAATTTTAAATCAATATTCGCAATGAAATAATAATTCATTAGAAGAGTTAAGTAGAGAATGCAAACTACTATCTTCTATGTATGAATTTAAAAGTTCATAAATCTATCTTTTATCCTGTAACATCAATCAATATACATCCGGAATCAAATATTCATCTTTGCACTCTGTGCCAAAGATATTCATCGATTGGTCATGTTCATTTAAACACATTCATCTTTGCACTACGGGCCAAAGATATTCTTGAAATCATTCATCTTTGCACTACTGAGCCAAAGATATTCTTAAGAAATCATTCATCTTTGCACTACTGAGCCAAAGATATTCCATAATATCATCATTTAAGACCGAGGATGATGAAAATATATATTTTTTTTTTTAAAGAAAGCGAATCCGATTGAAACAAAATGACAAGGATTAAGGATTAAGGATTCGTACTTGGTTTTATCCACGCCCAAAAATACCTCAAAAATAATCATAGTGGTGTAAAATTCAAGAATGATCAAAACATGGATACAACCGAGTTAGTATCCGAATAGATGTTTTAGATTTAAAAGAAGAAATTTTATTTTAAATTGAATAGTACCAGTATCGTGAATAGTAACTCAGACACCAAAAGATAGAAATTCACAAAAAACATCTTCACGCTTCATGAATAGTACTCGTGAATAGTAACTCGTGAATAGTAACTCATGAATAGTAACTCGTGAATAGTAACTCATGAATAGTAACCCCGACATGAAAAAGTTCCAAATTTGATAAAAAGTTCCAACCAATATTTCAGCATAATGATATTGAAGAAATAATATTATTTGAGAAGAAAATAACATCCCTTACCTCGAAAGATCAAGACTTCTAAATTTAAAACAGGACACAAAGCTATGACTTGGACTTGCATCAGTATAGCAATACTCAAACTATACTCAAAATACTCACAAGAATACGCTCGATAATATAGAGAGAGAAAACATCAGTTTCTGGTGTGATTTTCAATTCTAACCTAAGCACCCTATTTATAGGAAAATGCTTAGAACACCAAAGCAGAAAATTTAATAAAATATATTATTATTAATAAATTTCCTACGCCTCTTTGGAAATCAGATCCCAACATTTCCCACATGCCAACCTTCTAGAAAGAAATGATAAAAACGTTTTTCATAAAATAAATAATTAAAACTTACAAAATCAATTATTTGAACTCAGAAACTTCAATAATTCATAATAAATAGCCGTTTTTCATCAGAAAATTCGATCTCATGAGTTTTTATAGGAAATTCAATTCTCTACAACTTTGCAGAAGAAAGTTTTTCCAAATTCCAAACAAAAATTGACCGAAATCTACAAGCGGGCGATTTAATAAAGTTATAATCAAATTTCAATCAATAAATGGGGTCCACCGACATGTTTAACATGTTTTAAACATTTATTGCAACAAAATACTCTTCCTCCTCGTATACTCATATATCCCACATTCGTTGTAAAAATATCACCGTTAATATATTATTAAAATAATATATTTAAATGAATTATTTTATCGAAAAAGATAAAATATTAATTTTTAACAATTGTCATTTTAAAAATTTTCTCCATCTATATCCACATAAAATCAATATTTTCCTCATCATATAAATCAATAATTAATTATTCACAAATAATATTATTACGAGAATCACAATATTGACAACCGCGCAGTTCCTCAGAAAGAGGGGCTTTCCAATAAGAATTTCTTCTCATCTTGGCGCACAATTAGGTGACCAAACCTCTCCTTAGAGCGAGAACTTTCTAGACATTGCCAATAATGTTATCTAATAATATTATTCGGATAATATGAATTATTGCTTCGATAATGACAAAATTGTGTAATGACAATTATTGAAACAACAAAGAATATAAAATATCAACGCAAAGACAATTATTAACTCAATAAAATATTGAATAAGTAATTATCGTAACCATTATTGAGTAGTGCCTTCTTACGTAAGAATCAATAATTGGTGCAATACTGGTGTGCTACCGCTCAACAACGCGTATTTGTGTGTTTTAACCAACGGGTATTCCAACAAGATGATAGCTTGGTAATAACTACGTCGTTATTTAAAAACAACTTATATTTGTCGTTTTCTTCATCCAATCGCTTTCCATTATGGGGCCCACACATGGCTGGTCGCATACGAATATTCCCCGACGAGACGAATATTCCACGACCAAACGAATATTCCCCGACAATAATGAATATTTTATAACCACTTGCTTATTTTGAAATATTTGCGTATTTAACCCTTAACTATCCACATTAATCAAATCAACCCTTACTATTTCAAAATAATAAATAAAGGAAATTCCTTTTTATTTAAAAATTTCGGGGTCTTACAAGTGAGGCCATGAGCCTCTACAATAAGGAGAGAAAGAATAAGGGTGAGGGAGTTGGGAAGGTAGAAGTAGGTAGTGGAAGTAGGGGTGAGAAAAGAAAGTGGAACAATATTGGGAGTGTCCAAGTCAAGGAGGAAGGTGTGAAAAAGTAGGTTGTGCAGTGTAAGAATTGTGGGAAGAGTCATTCAGGTGAGTGTCTTAAGGGTAAGTTTGTGTGCTACAAGTGTGGGCATGAGGGACATATCTCTCCTGACTGCCCCAATCCTAGGATGAGCAATGGGTGTTTTCTGTGTGGATCAACGAAGCACAAGGTTAAGGACTATCAAAAAAGGAGAATGGATATAGGAAGCGTGAATGCGGGGAAAGGCAGTGGAACAATGGCGATAACGGGACCAACTTCGAAGAAATCAACCGCAAGAGTCTTCAACACATGCAGTTCGAGGATACTGATGGCAATGGGGATGGAACTTGAAATTATTATTCGTATGAATTGTATTTTCATATATATGATTTTTCTTAAATATAAGTAAATTATGTTATAAAGAAATTTTGAAGGAGAAATTTGAGTTCTGTTAGAAATCAAATTTCCGTAAAATTAGATAGACAAGCTTTATATTGAGTAGTTAAAGATCAGTTCGATCAAATCTGATCGAGATCTACTTGAAATGACTGTGTATGCTATTTGCCCTTGTGTCTATAAGTTTTAAAGTAGTGATTCCGGGGATAGAATCCTTATAAGGGAGGGTGGATGCAATAACCCAATATTTTTAATGAGAAATTTTGCGAATAATTTTTGTTTTATATATATATATATATAAAGGTGGGAATATGTGCAAAGTAAAAGTATATGTATATATGTGATAAATAAAATTATTTATTACATGAATAATTGTAAATAAATTCTTTTTAAGAATCATTGATCATTTTAGATTATATTCTTATAATAAATTAATTTTGTAATAAAATATTTATTATTTATTTTCTATGAAAATATGATTATTATGATATGTATTTTATTATATTAGTTAATTTAATTATTTTAACTTAATTAATAATGGTATGTATGAAGGTTATATAGGATATGAATTCAAAACCCTAAGTCTGGATTTTGAATAAGGAATGAGAATAAGAATATAATATTATATATATTCACAAACTATAAACATGTATGGTATGTGTGTAATGTTAATTTATGGAAGCGATTATAAAGAAAACAAAGACAAAACCCTAGCATTACGGATAAACTATAGTACAGAAGTCAACTATGACTGTAAGATTTGTTAAGTTTTGTGTTATGTAATTAATGAACATCATTATGTTTAATGTTAATTACGTAAACTCTAATTAATATTTAGAAACCCTAATCACTAAATTAAAACACTAATTGCAAAGTTATAAACCTTAATTATTAATTTAGCAAGCTTAATTGTAATTAGTTTTTTTATAAAGCCTATTTTACAAGTCTAAAGTGATTAGGAAACCTAATTCAATAAGGGAACCCTAATTCAATTAGGGAACCCTAATTCACATTTTTAGAAACTAAGATTCCCATTTTGCCTTTATTACACAATCCTAGATAATGAGCTTAGGAAACCTTAGGGTTAAACCCTAAGGGTCAAACCCTAAGGGTTAGAAATGAATTGACAACTTTGCCACTAAAAGTAAAAGCTAAATAACATAATTGCCTTTTTGAATATTTTATTAAGGTGGAGTGTAGATCTAGCCCTAGTAAGTGGTTGGTGACCAACTCTAGCTATCTATGTGGTCTAGTGATGAACTTTAATTATTCAAATCCGATAAACATGATCAGCCCTAAGAATTTCACCATATTATAAATAGAATTGGAGAGAGAAATCATTTTACAAGCTCATTTGTGCTCATATCCTCAACCAAAGTTTTTTTCTCTGTAAACCTACAAAAACCTTTAGTAAATCAGTCCCACAAACGAGCCCCACAAACATTCATAGCAGATCAGAAGCTCAGATTCTTGATTTGATCAAAGAAAGGTATAACCCTAAACCAAATTTTCAATCTTGTATGCTATGTTAGATGTTAAGTTTAAATGGTTAAATATGTTGTTTATAGTGTCTATAAGTGATTTGGGTTGACACATGTTAGATCCATAACATCTAAGTGCACGAATTTGAAGTTTTTAAGAATCTGGAAAAAATTCAAAATGATGTCTGACAATGAATGTCGGGCCTTCTAGATCTCAACATGTTTACTGTTTTGGCAGTTTAAATGTTTAAACTTGTAGTATGTTATGATATCTTTAATCTGGAACTAGAATCAGGGTCAGGGATATGTAGATTTCATGTTATTCTTGGTAAAACTTCGGTTGATGAAAGCATGATGAGCAATTCTGGGTAACCCAGAAACTGCCCAGATCATGTCTGACAAGAACTTTGTGGCCCCAGATTTGTCAATGTTTTGTTGTTTTTATTTTGTTGTTGTAACTAAGTTGTAGCTTGGTATACGTATTACATGTTCATGCCTTAAGATCACCTTAATGATAAACAGATTGGACTTAGCAGCTGGTCAAACTAGCCAAGACGAACACGTTTTCTATTTTTTGGGTAACCTAGAAAACATATGAACGTGTTGCCTGACATGGTTTGACCGGACCTTATCTACTCGATGTGTTATTGTTATATGTGTTTTATGTAATAGATCTGTACCTCTACATGTTAGCTACACACTACAACTCTTAGATCACTAAAACATTACACAAGCAACATGTAGTGGAATCCCAAAGTAGGCTAGTCGAACTGTTCTTCATTTCTGGGTAACCCAGAAAATGAAGATCAACTTTGACAGCTACTTTGAAGGCTTTGATCTTTTAATTTTGATGCAGTTTGTTCATGATTGTTGTTGGATCTTGTAGTATTACACTAGTAATACAAGATCAAGGTATTAGCTTGCACAGAATCACACTGAATCAGTGTTTAATGTTTGGTCAATGTGAGACCCTTGAACACTGACTGTCAGTGTTCTTGGTGCTCAAAAACAATTTAGGCGATGATTTCTGTCGCTAAAAGCTATAGTGGCAGACTTATTAATTTTAATTATATTAATTTATAAAAATTATTTAAAAATAGAAAATAAATTCTAAAAATTACAAAATTAGTTTTAAAAATTATTTTAAGTTATAAAATTAACTTTTAATAATTTGACATATTTTCCATAAATATTAGTAATTATTTGAATATTATCGATATTTAATTTATTTAATAAATGCATTAAATTTATTAATCAAAAATGATTTTATTATATTAAAAATTATTTTAAAGGATAATAAGGCACTTAAAAATATTTTAAGTTATAAAATGTACCTTTTAATATTTTAAAGCAAATTTCATTAATTCTTTAATATTAATGATATTAAATTTATTTAATAATTATATTAAATAAATTAGTTTAAAAATGATTTTAATATTAGAAAAATCATTTTAATTGAAAATAAAGAGTTTAAAGATATTATAAGTTATAAAATATAACTTTTAATATTTTTAGGTAAATTTGATTAATTATTTAATATTAATAATATTAGATTTATTTAATAATAATATTAAATAAATAGTTTAAAATGGTTTTTATGATTTAAAAATCATTTAAAAAGGATATAAATGAATTAAAAATATTTTAAGTTATAATTAATGACTTTTATTATTTTGATAAATAATACCTTAATATTTAAATATTAATGGTAATTATTTAAAAATGATTTTTAATGTTTTAAAAATCATTTAAAGGGTAATAATAATACTTTAAAAATATTTTGAGTTATCATAAATTGATTTAATGGTTTCATTAATATTTGGATATTATTTAAATATTAATGATAATAGAATTATTTAATATTTAATCATTTAAAATGATTCCAGAGTTTGAAAAATTATAAAAAATTATAATAATTAATTATTATAAGTCATTTATAAATAATATGATTGATGTTTCAATTATCCAGGATAATCTTTAAGATACAGATTAAAGTTTTATTAACAAATAAACTCGATAATTACCGATAAAAGCGTAAAGATTTCAAAATGTTACCGAAATTTATCCGAACCTATATAGTTTGACTGTATAAGTGTTTGTTTGTGTCTTAATGACTGATATAACTATGTGACGATGTGATTAGGTTATGTGTTGATACCTTAATATTTAAATATTTAAATATTAATGGTAATTATTTAAAATGATTTTAATGTTTTAAAAATCATTTAAGGGTAATATTAATACTTTAAAAATATTTTGAGTTATCATAAATTGCATTAATGGTTTCATTAATATTTGGATATTATTTAAATATTAATAATAATAGAATTATTTAATATTTAATCATTTAAAATGATTCCAGAGTTTGAAAAATTATAAAAAATTATAATAATTAATTATTATAAGTCATTTATAAATAATATGATTGATGTTTCAATTATCCAGGATAATCTTTAAGATACAGATTAAAGTTTTATTAACAAATAAACTCGATAATTACCCGATAAAGCCGTCGGTACACCGAAATGTTACCGAAATTTATCCGAACCTATGTAGTTTGACTGTATAAGTGTTTGTTTGTGTCTTAATGACTGATATAACTATGTGACGATGTTATTAGGTTATGTGTTGATAACAGTATGATGTTTTACAATATGTTATTCTAATCAATAGAACAATCTTATAAATGATAGGTCATTGAATTAAAGATAGAACTAAGTTGTGTAAGTAGTAGACCATGCAAGTATCTGAATTATCTTTTACATTGTGCAAGTATCCTAACCTTTGTATTTCCTTTATGCAATGGACATGAGTAAAAAAGTTTCAGAATTATATTATTATTATGCCAGATTATTAAACTCTATTGTTATTGATTATGTATCTAATCATTTATATTCACACAAGTTCCCAAACTTTATTCGTTCATTGTTTATCAGTATCGTATTACTATAAGATTCAGATATATATACATATATATATACACACACATATATATATATATATATATATATATATATATATATATATATATATATATATATTCTATTCGTGAATTTCTAAGTATGGTTATACAAGTGTCCTCACTTGGATAATTATTGTACATATCGATACATACTTGTTGATTTCCGGTATGTATACTTTAATTAAAAATCGTCTAAGCTATTTGACTCAGCTAGACATAGATTTAAGAATATCGTTGAAAATGATAGAATACTATTGTTATCCAACCAAATTATTTTGGTTCAGATTCAAGCTAAGTATGAACATCCCGAATCTGGGAAACTTTTTGTGCGCCCTAGGCGGTTACGATGAACGAGAATATCGTCCTGGTATGTAGTATTGATCAATACAGGGCATAACGGCCTGATCACCCCCCGTGCCCATAAGTTATGACGGTTTACAGATGAATTTTTGTTAAACCTTTTCGAAAATAGAAAATAATGTTCATAGTCTGTCGACTGATGTCCATTTATAGTCAGTACGTAGTTTCAAAAATTTGAAATAAAATTAGTATGTTGATTAGAATTGTTTCAGTTACTTCTCAACTATTGCTTCGTTGTAGAAGTGTCACTCAAAGAAAACATTTAATCCTTTCAGCTAATGTTTATTTAAGTCTCATTCTTGCTTAATTTAAATGTTTTCAGTTAAGTATGATCAACTAAAGGGCTCTTCCAGGAACAAAGGGAAAGGAAAGCTGTCAGAATAAGTTTGTGTTATCTTATGTAATAACTAGACTTAAATAAGATGATGATATTTATTATCTATCATGTAATGAAATGTTTTAAGGTCGCGTACCTGGGATTTAGACAACTCTGATATGTAAATTAAGTTTGATATTTATGACAATATTATTATTGTTCTGCTCAAAGAAATGGTATCGTGAAGCACTGAATTCGGGTTTCAAGTACCTGAATTTGGGGGCGTTACACATGATATACACGTGTTATATGAGGCACCATTGATAGTTGAGCCTATTTTGGTAGTGGCTCTTGTCGATGATGATGATGAGGAGGAGGAGATGGATCCATTTTTCGTAGAGACAAATCCAGAGGAGGAACCCATGGAGGACAAGCCCTCAGAAGATCCCAATGAGGCTACATGTGACACCCCCAAATTCGGTACTTTCATTTCCACAGGATTTGGTGTTCACTGTACAAATATCATCTATCTATCTACCCATAAATAAATGCAAACCATACAATAGATAGAAATAATAAATAAATCTCCCCTTATGGGGTTACATCAATTGCATAATAATAATAATAAAAAATCCCAGGTTTCTCTAACCTTAAGCATCTGTGCGAAATCATAAACAAATAATAAGTCTTAAGTAACTTCAAGTCTAAATATCATTACATAACCACATAAATAATCAATCTTCATTACTTGCTAATCTTGCCCTTGCCTTTACTAGTGGAAGGATCGTTTGCTCTTTCGTTCTTAACTAAAATGTTGTTATTACGCAAGAGTGAGCACGATTTCCCACAAGTATAACAATATAACAATGAATAATAACATGCGAATAAATTTAAGACTTCTGAAATAAAAACTCAACTTTTGAATCATGAATGAATAACAAGAGACAAAAGAACTTCTGAGGGTCATAAGACCTTGAACTATGTCCTAGGTTATCAAGTGTTTATACTTGAAACCTTTAATGATCATAAAGACTATGGAATCTTCTTCTCGCATTACTTGGGGGATCAGCCCTTAGTACCATCACATGCGTAATATCTTAACGCTAACGCATAAGTAATCCCCTATCTGAGGTTGTTCATCTCGGTTTGACATTAGAGTCCGCTTTTCAAAGGAAGTTTGGTTTGGATAATTCATCAAGGGTTCTAAAATTTAGAACGCTTATCAATCGTGGACTAGTCGAATCATTAAAGGTTCGCTTAGTCTAACAAGGTTTAATGAAGAATTGATAACCGAATTTGAATAAAATCTCATAAAGTATACAATAGAATAAGTATCAGATAAGCGACATCATGCTTGAAAGATTAATAAACTCGATATAACAAAATAGACTTGATCAATAATAATGAGAACTTGCTCAATGTAGAAAGGTGAATTTATCAACTTATATAACGATAACAAGTAGGGTTAGGAAACTTGCCTCGTGCGTAGATTAAACTTTAATTAAACTCGTTCCTTGATTTAAATCCTACATATCATTTACGTTCATAATACCAGTAAATTATAATGTACTAAACATCACAAGTTTATTCTTTTGTCTAACTCAAATTCAAGACTATACTTAGTCAATTACTACACTTATTGTTAAAATTAAGACTTCACGAAGAATAAGCTAACTATGCATTCAATCATTCAATTCACACATAATTGTGTTATGGACGTGTTAAGAATTTATTTTAACACCTCAATATATGTCTAACAAGTTTTTATGCTCATTAGATTAAGTTAATAACACATTGCTAGACTTAAACATTTTAAAAACTCATTTCTACTATTTACGCTAAGTGGTATTTGTGACGCCACTATTGTACTATGTATAAAGGCCTGCGGTGGAGACTTAACCTGCGGTCAGTAAGGACTTGATTACGGAGTTGGCGCCATGCGATAAACTCAGATTTTGATTCTCAGTTCGCGAAGAACACAGAGTTCAGCGAAAAAAACACTACATAATCATTAATTTCACCAATTTAATGTACCCACATGCTAGAATTCATACATAATCATTACCCAACATTTATAGAGTGATTTTAACCCATTAAAACACATAATTACAGAATTAAAATATATAAATTTCACTGTTCTTGATGTTCTTGAAGGTTTTGAACATAAATCATAAAATTCAACACCACGGATTCGATATAACACCAAATCCATCCATTCGAGTTTTGTTTACTTCGTTTTAGCATGCATAATCATATACCATTGTGAATTTTGCAGAACAATTTATGTTTGACATATTAATTTTACGTATAAGGGCCATATGGCCATATAACATACTCTGTAATCAGATACTGTGAAATTTTATGAAACTGATGATATGGAATCATATACAATATATATTAAAACATGTTATGATGCTATATTAATACATATATTCACATAATTGTTACCCTAACCAACTACAGAGACTTTACAGAAGACTTAAGAGCCATATTCATGAAAACTTTAAAAGACGTAAAATAGGAATTGGGTTGAAGAGATTACCCAAGCGTAGTGTGATTGAGGATGAAAATTTCTCTTTCAGATAGTACTTCAATCACAGAGTTTCTCCCACAATTTCTCTAAATTCTCTCTGAAATCTCTCCGACTCTCAAGTTAATTCTAAATGAAGAATACGTAAACACAAAATGAACTTGTCCTTTATGCGCAGAGTTAAGGTCAGTTACTCCATACGTGGTTTAACTGCCCCCAACTCCCCTTAAGGTCTCGTTTGGCTAGCCTTAAAGGCTTATACCCAATTTAATTTAATAAAAACTTTATAATATAGTTTAAATCATGTCACATTCCTTTATAAAAATAAATCATTATCTTATATAATTTATTTTAAATACAATATAATAATTTCTCATTAATTCACATAGTCACATAATTAAATATCTCATTTATTAATAATGTCAAATTATTAAATTTCTAATTACTAATTAAATTAATTAAAATACTATTAGGCTTATTAAATATTTCTTTTAATACAATAAGCTCACATTGTGACACCCCCAAAATAGGTATACATCACCCATTTTGAGTCGTCAATAACATGGTACAGAAACAACTACAACTTTATTAATACAACAGAAAAACTGTGAGTTTAAATACAAATATTGCCATCTAGACAATATTCACACCCAAATAAGTCCTCATTACAATTATTGGTACATTATTTTACAAAAATGGTGAGGACTACTAAACAACTTTCTAGAACCTTCATTAAATACCCCGACTAGTACTCGCTACATTCTCACCTCCTGAGAAGAAAAATTGAACAAAAAGGAAAAGGGTGAGCCCAACTAGCCCAGTAAAGAATATTATGACTAAGATAATATAGAACAAATTATCGTTAGTCTTCAACAGGGAAAGAATCAGATAAAATACAATAGACAACAAGTTTCAGATCAATATTCGCAGTGGAAATAATAATTCATAGAAGAGTTATGTAGAGAATGAAATCTACTTTTATCTATAAATTTAAAAGTCCATCATCAATATTTTATCCCTGTAACATCAATCAATATTCATCTTGGATCAAATATTCATCTTTGCACTACAGACCAAAGATATTCACTATCAGTCATGTTCATCTCAACACCTGTACATCTTTGCACTACAGGCCAAAGATATTCATCAAAAATTCATTCATCCTTGCACTACAAGCCAAAGATATTCAGTAATACCATCATTTAGGACTGAGGATGATGAAAAATATTTTAAACAAAACGAATCTAGTGAAACAAAAGAGCAAATATTAAGGATTCGTACTTTAAACAGTCCAAGTTCAAAAATACTTCATTAATAATCATAGTGAAGTAAAATTCAAGAATGATAAAAACATGGATACAATCAAAGTTAGTATCCATAATAGATATTTTGGGCAAAAAACAAAAATTAATTTTTTCACGTGAATAGTCTTAGTATTAAGTGAATAGTCTTCAGATATCGTGAATAGTGCCGTATACGTGAATAGTAACTCCGACACCAAAAGACAATAATTTAACAAGAAAAATCTTACCAATAATCCGGTATAATGATATTAGAAGAAATAATATCATTTTAAAAAAAATAATATCCCTTACCTTGAAAAGACAATACTCGATTAGAATCTTTGGATATAGTCTTTGAAGGGAACTTGCACCGTATAGCAACACTCAAAGTATCAAAATACTCACAAGAATACGCTCGACAATATAGAGAGAGAAAACTTCAATTTTTGGTGTGATTTTTAATTCTAACCTAAACACCCTATTTATAGGAATATGCTTAGAACACCAAAGTAGAAAATTTAATAAAATAATAATATAATTAACAAAATTCAAGCTCACCTTTGAAATCTGATTTCAGCTCATTTAAATCACATGTGAGGCCAACTTAATTGTAAAAAACATTTTTCTTTAAAAAAATAATTAAAACTTCCAAAAATCAATTATTCCGGAACTTCGGAACTTCAATAATTCATAATAAATAGCCCTTTTATCAGAAAAATTCGAACCACATGACATTTCCATAGGAAATTCCATTCTCTACAACTTTGCAGAAGAATGTTTTTTCAAATTCCAAACACAAATTGACCGAAATCCACAAACGGGCGATTTTATAGGCTTTAATCAAATTTTAGTCAAGAAATGGGGTCCACCGACATGTTTAACATATTTTAAATATTAATTATAACAAAAATACCCCTCCTCCCCATATACTCATATATCCCACATTCATTGTAAAAATATCACCATTATTATATTATTAAAATATAATAATATATTTAAATAAATTATTTATCAGAAAAGATAAAATAACAATTTTTCAACAATTGTCACATTAAAAATTTTCTCCATCTCTATCCACATAAAATGAATATTTTTCTTATCATATAAATCAATAATTAATTATTCACAAATAATATTATAGAATCACAAATCGACAACCAGTGCGGTTCACAGGAAAGAGGGGCTTTCAATAAGGATTTCTCCTTCTTTGGCGGCGTAATTAGGTGACCAAACCTCTCCTTAGAGTGAGAACTTTCTAGACATTGCCAATAATGTTATCTAATAATATTATTCAAATAATATGAATTATTGATCTGATAATGAAAATACTGTGTAGTGACAATTATTGAAACAACAATAATATAAAATATCAATGTAGCAATTATTGAATCAATAAAATAAAATATTGAACAGTAACTACTGTAACAATTATTGAGTAATGCCTTCCTACGTAAGAATCAATAATTGATGTAATACCGTGTGCTACTGTGTTTTAACCACCGGGTATTCCAACAGTATTAACGGTAACAACTACGATATTATTTATAAACAACTTAAACTTGTCATTTTCTTCATCCAATCGCTTTCCATTATGGGGCCCACACAAGGCTGCGCCGTCGTATGAATATTCCCCGACAGTAAGAATATTCCATGACCAAACGAATATTCTCTGATAAAATGAATATTTTATAACCACTTGCATATTTAAAATATTTTTGCATTTTACCCATAACTAACCACATTAATCAAATCAACCCTTACTATTTCAAAATAATAAATAGAGGAAATTTAATTTAATTTATAATAAGTTGGGGTCTTACAACCTCCCCTCCTTATGAAATTTCGTCCTCGAAATTGACGTACGTACTGGTGTTTCAAAAAGGTGAGGATACCTCGTTTCATTTCCGTTTCCAACTCCCAGGTCATTTCCTCAATAGCATAGTTTCTCCACAAAACTTTGACTTGTGGTATGACCTTTGTACGTAATACATGCTCCTTCCTATCCAAGATCTTGACAGGTACCTCCTCATACGTTAAGTCTTTGGCTATCTCATCCGGTTCTAACTCAATAACGTGGTTCGGGTCTTTCACATATTTACGAAGCACAGATATATGAAAAACATTATGAACACGAGACATACTTGGAGGTAACGCAAGTCTATAAGCTACATTTCCTACTCGGTCGAGAATCGAAATGGACCGATAAATCGTGGATTGAGCTTTCTCTCTCTTCTCGAATCTTGTAACTCCCTTCCATGGGGCAACACGCAACAATACATGATCCCCAATACTAAATTCCACGTCCTTTCGATGAAGATCCGCATAACTCTTTTGTCGATCCTGTGTCGTTTGTATACGTTGTTGAATCATTTGGATCTTTTCTATAGTCATACGTACCAACTCGGGTCCCAAAAATGTTTCTTCACCCACCTCATCCCAACATATTGGAGAGCGACACTTTCGTCCATACAATGCTTGAATGGAGCCACACCTATACTTGCACGATAAGCTGTTGTTGTAGGAGAATTCCACCGATGGTAAATACTTATCTCAACTCCTTTGAAATCTAGGACATAGAGTCTTAATAGATCTTGAGAGTTTGAATAGTCCTCTCGATTGTCCGTCTGTTTGAGGATGGTATGCCAAGCCAATAAATAAATCCGTGTGGCCATAGCTTTTTACAAACTAACCCAAAATCGTGAAGTGAATCTTGGGTCACGATCCGAAACTATGGATACTGGCATGCCATGCAATCTCACAATCTCATTTACATACATATGAGCAAGACGTTCAAGGGAATAAGTCTCCCGTATCGGCAAGAAATGAGCAGACTTGGTTAATATATCAACAATAACCCAAATAACATTTATGCCTTGAGAAACCGTGGGAAGACCCATAACGAAATCCATGATAATGTGTTCCCACTTCTATTTCGGAATCTTAAGTGGTTGCAATGGACCCTTAGGCACTTGATGCTCCGCCTTTACACGTTGACAAGTTAAACACCTCGAGATAAACTTTGCAATCTCTCTTTTCAAATTGTTCCACCAAAATATATGTCGAAGATCACGATACATTTTGGTACTTCTAGGATGGATTGCAAACGGTGTATTGTGTGCTTCCATCATGATCTTGTACTTCAAATTAGAGTCATTAGGAACACAAAGTCTGGAGTGTACTCGAAGTATTCCTTCTTCATCGATTCTTGCTTCCGAAATAGCACCTTCTTGTACTTTCTTCTTCATACGCATCAGCTCCGGGTCTGTGGCTTGAGCAATTTTAACTTCATCGATTAAAGTTGGTTCTATGCGTATACTTGACATCATTGCATTCATTCCTACATATGATCTTCTACTCAACGCGTCAGCTACCACGTTTGCTTTTCCAGGATGGTATTGAATGGTGTGGTCATAATATTTTAACAGCTCGAGCCAACGTCGTTGTCGCATATTGAGTTCCTTTTGGGTGAAGAAATATTTGAGGCTTTTATGGTCTAAATATATCTCCACTTTCTCTCCATATAGATAGTGCCTCTAGATCCTTAGCACGAAAACGACTGCTGCCAACTCTAGATCATGAGTAGGATAATTCCTCTCATATTCTTTAAGTTGTCGCGAGGCATAGGCTATGACTTTCCCACGTTGCATGAGAACACATCCTAACCCTTTGCCTGAAGCATCGCTATTGATAACAAATCCATCTGAACCAGATGGTATAGTCAGAACAGGTGCCAAAATGAGTCTCCTCTTGAGCTCTTGGAAACTCTTCTCGCATTCCTCGCTCCATATGAATTTTGTATCTTTCCGAGTCAGCTGAGTTAATGGAGTAGCAATTAGAGAAAATCCTTCCACGAATCTCCGATAATAACCAACTATGCCCAAAAAGCTACGAACTTCGGTTACCGACTTCGGTTGCTCCCAACTTTGTATTGCCTCAATCTTCGCCGGATCAACATATACTCCATGTTTTGACACCACGTGCCCAAGGAATGCTACTTCCTCAAGCCAGAATTCTCATTTCTTCAACTTGGCATATAGCTTGTTTTCACGAAGCCTTTGGAGTACCAGCTTCAAATGGTGCTCATGATCTTCACGGCTTTTGGAATATATAAGGATGTCATCAATAAAGACAATAACGAATTGATATAAATATTCCTTGAATACTCGGTTCATCATATCCATGAAAGCCCCAGGAGCATTAGTCAATCCAAAAGACATGATTAAGAATTCATAATGCCCGTATCGAGTTCTGAAGGCAGTCTTTGGAATATCCTCAGTTCTAATCTTCAGCTGATGATATCCAGAACGAAGATCGATCTTTGAAAAGAATTGTGCTCTTTGCAACTGGTCAAACGGGTCATCAATACGAGGTAACGGATACCTGTTCTTGATGGTGACATGGCTCAATTCTCGATAGTCAATACAAAGTCGCATACTCCCGTCTTTCTTCTTTACAAATAAAATAGGAGCACCCCAAAGAGATGTACTAGGACGAATTAAACTTATGTCCAATAATTCCTGTAGTTGGACCTTTAACTCCTGAAGTTCAATAGGAGCCATTCGATATGGGGTTTTATAAATGGGATTTGTACCATGTTCAAGATCAATAAAGAATTCAACTTCACGTTCTGGGGGTAGATCGGGAAGTTCTTCAGGAAACACATCTGGAAATTTACTAACAACATGAATATTATTCAAATCTGACGTGTCTTTATTCAAATCCATAATATGGGCTAAGAAAGCTTGACATCCGTTTTTTAATAAACGAATAGCTTTATGACTAGATATGATAGTGATTGATTTTAATGCTTTATTTGCTTGAATTCGTACAACATGTTGGTTAGGAATATGAAAACTAAAAACCTTACGAAAATAATCAATTTTGGCATGATGAGTAGTTAACCAATCAATCCCTAAAATCACATCAAAAGTAAGTATCTTTAAAGAGATAAGGTCAACAGGTAATGTGATGGTGCCAACTTGGATCAAACAAGATTTATTAACAATGGATGTGATGAAAGTTTCTCCTAACGGAGTCACAACAGATAAATCAAAGTCTAATTTCTCCGGATTTAAGTTTAAACGTTGAGCACAAGCAGGAGAGATAAATGAATGGGTAGCACCAGTATCAAGTAAGGTATAAACTTTGCAAGAATTTATGATTAGCTTACCCATGATCACCTCATTTGGGTTCCTCACATTTTGACCAGTCACGACAAACGCTCTTCCAGGAACCGTTAACTTTGACTTTTACGGAAGCGACCTTTTGAGTCAGCATCCCCGCTGGACTTTGTTTCTCTACCATACAATCTCGAGCGATATGTCCTTCCTTTCCATAATTATAACATACCTTGAACTGTTGTGGGCAGTTTGGGCTGATATGTCCCTCTTTTCCACATTTATAGCATCTGACCGGTGGTTGTTCTCCTCCCTAAGAACCGGTTACTCTTTGGTCTTTGGCGTCTTCACATGGTCGTTGTTGAATCTCCTCTTTAAAATCTCCTTCAGGCTAAGCTTCTTTTATTCTCATGGCCATGATTACCACCAAAGTGGTTCCGCTTTTGTCAAGTATTTTTCTTTTTCCGTTGGTTATCATTGTTACGATGATTCTTATCATCATCGGTATGATCCTTGTTGTGGTCCCTCGGTTGAGCGTCTTCGTTATTTCGCTCTAATAATTGAGCCACATTGACAACATCCGAATAGAGAAAATTTATGAGAAATAAGATATTGGCGTGCCGGGTTTCAAACCTCTCGAAACATCCGCGTCATCGTTCCTCATTCTCCACCAAATGAGGTGCAAACCTGGATAACTCTGCGAACTTCGCCTCGTACTGGGACACCGTCATGTTATTTTGTTCCAATCTAATAAACTCTACTTCCTTCATATGATGAATACTTTCAGGAAAGTACTTGTCATTGAATAGTTTCTGAAACGTCTCCCAAGACATCTTTGAGTCTTGGTTTGGATGGGTACGCTTCACAGATTCCCACCAGTAATCTGCCTCATTACGGAATATAAAGGTGGCGAATGGAACCTTCTGTTCCTCCGTACATCCCAAGACATCGAATATCTTGGTGATTTGTTTGACCCACGTTTCTGCCTTAATCGAATTTGGCTTTCCCCAGAATTATGGTGGTCCCAACTCTTTGAACTGTTTGGCTGTGACAAACCGTGCGTTGTTATCATTTCCATCGGTATTTTGTGCACGAGTCTCCCTTGTCTGATTTTGCATGAACTGCAAAATGCTTCTAAACATCCCGTCGTTCATCTTCTGCTCAGTGGTGTTGTTCACAGGAGGAACATTGCCAGCCTGTTGCACGTTCTCCTCGTTTTTGAGTAAAGGTGTCTCCACGGTCTCATTTACTGCACTGTTAACATTCTCAATCGACATTCTCAAATACTGCCATAAAACAATGGTTAATTAAAGAAATCAACATATCACATAATATCCCTATATACTGACCAACCAACAAATAAGCTTAGGTAAGACACACTAGCGAAGGTTTTACTTGTCTCTCCCCTCCTAGTTCTATTCCCGATCTCGCTTGGAGATCATATCCTAAGCTCGATACCAATTGTGACACCCCCAAAATAGATATACATCACCCATTTTGAGTCATCAATAACATGGTACAGAAACAACTACAACTTTATTAATACAACAGAAAAACTGTGAGTTTAAATACAAATATTGCCATCTAGACAATATTCACACCCAAATAAGTCCTCATTACAATTATTGGTACATTATTTTACAAAAATGGTGAGGACTACTAAACAAATTTCTAGAACCTTCATTCCATACCCTGACTAGTACTCGCTACATTCTCTCCTCCTGAGAAGAAAAATGGAACAAAAAGGAAAAGGGTGAGCTCAACTAGCCCACTAAAAAATATTATGACTAAGATAATATAGAACAAATTATCGTTAGTTTTCAACAGGGAAAAAATCTGATAAAATACTTTCAGATCAATATTCGCAGTGAAAATAATAATTCATAGAAGAGTTACGTAGAGAATGAAATCTACTTTTATCTATAAATTTAAAAGTCCATCATTAATATTTTATCCTTGTAACATCAATCAATATTCATCTTGAATCAAATATTCATCTTTGCACTACAGGCCAAAGATATTCATCAGTCGGTCATGTTCATCTCAACACCTATACATATTTGCACTACAGGCCAAAGATATTCATCAAAAATTCATTCATCTTTGCACTACAAGCCAAAGATATTCAGTAATACCATCATTTAGGACTGAGGATGATGAAAAATATTTTAAAGAAAACGAATCCAGTGAAATAAAAGAGCAAATATTAAGGATTCGTACTTTAAAGCGATCAAGTTCAAAAAACTTCATTAATAATCATAGTGAAGTAAAATTCAAGAATGATCAAAACATGAAACAATCAAAAGCTAGTATCCATAATAGATATTTTGGACAAAAAATGAAAATTTAATTTTCGTGACAGTGAATAGTCTGAATAGTATCGTGAATAGTAACCCCGACACTAAAAAACAATAATTTCACAATAAAAACTAACCAATAATCCGGTATAATGATATTAGAAGAAATAATATCATTTTTAAAAAATAATATCCTTACCTTGAAAAACGAGTACTTACATTTGGAATAATTGGATATAGTCTTTGAAGGAACTTGCAGAGTATAACAACACTCAAAGTATCAAAATACTCACAAGAATAAACCGATAATATAGAGAGAAAACTTGGTTTACGGTGTGATTTTCAATTCTAACCTAAGTACCCTATTTATAGAAAAATGCTTAGAACACCAAAACAAAAAATTTAATAAAATAATAATATAATTAACAAAATTCAAGCCCACCTTTGAAATCTGATTTCAGCTCATTTAAATCACATATGAGGCCAACTTAATTACAAAAAATGTTTTTCTTTAAAAAAATAATTAAAACTTCCAAAAATCAATTATTCCAGAACTTCAGAACTTCAATAATTCATAATAAATAGCCCTTTTATCAGAAAAATTCGAACCACAAGTCCTTTCCATAGGAAAGTCCATTCTCTACAACTTTGTAGAAGAAAGTTTTTCCAAATTCCAAACAGAAATTGACCGAAATCCACAAACGGGCGATTTTACGGGCTTTAATCAAATTTCAGTCAAGAAATGGGGTCCACCGACATGTTTAACATATTTTAAACATTAATTGTAACAAAAATACTCCTCCTCCTCATATACTCATATATCCCATATTTATTTTAAAAATATCACCATTATTATATTATGAAAATATAATAATATATTTAAATGAATTATTTATCAAAAAAGATAAAATAACAATTTTTCAACAATTGTCACATTAAAAATTTTCTCCATCTATATCCACATAAAATGAATATTTTCCTTATCATATAAATTAATAATTAATTATTCATAAATAATATTACAGAATCACAATATTGAAAACCTAGGCAGTTCCCAAGAAAGAGGGGGCTTTCCAATTAGGATTTTTTCTTACTGGCGCGCAATTAGATGACCAAACCTCTCATTGGATAGAACTTTCTAGACATTGCCAATAATATTATCTAATAATATTATTCAAATAATATGAATTATTGATATGATAATGAAAATACTGTGTAGTGATAATTATTGAAACAACAATAATATAAAATATCAATGTAGCAATTATTGAATCAATAAAATAAAATATTGAACAGTAACTACTGTAACAATTATTGAGTAATGGCTTCCTACGTAAGAATCAATAATTGATGCAATACCATGTGCTACTGTGTTTTAACCACCGGGTATTCCAACAGTATTAACGGTAACAACTATGCCGTTATTTATAAACAACTTATACTTGTCATTTTCTTCATCCAATTGCTTTCCATTATGGGGCCCACACAAGGCTACGCCGTCGTACGAATATTCCCCGACAGTAAGAATATTCCACGACCAAACGAATATTCTCTGATAAAATGAATATTTTATAACCACTTGTATATTTGAAATATTTGCGCATTTTACCCATAACTAACCACATTAATCAAATCAACCTTTACTATTTCAAAATAATAAATAGAGGAAATTTAATTTTATTTATAATAAGTTGGGGTCTTACACACATAACTACATAATTCGAATAATAAAAATTCTCCACATTAATTTAATAAATATAACACTTATAATTAAATTAATCTACCACAACTTCATCAATTAATTATTTAATCAAATAATTAATTCATCGAAAATATTTATTCAATCCAATAAATATTAAAATTAAATTACAAAATCTCAGTTGTCACACTACATTTCAGGATCAGATGTTGGGTGCGTATGAGGAGCAAATTTTGGAATTAGGATGTAGAGTCGAGGAGTTAGAGGCTGAGGCTCTTTAGAGGCAACTGAAGATACAGGAGTTGGAGGCAGAACTTGCATATCGCAAGGAGGCTGGGGTGCATATGGGCACTCTTTCTCACCGTTAAATAGCTAGGAACGTGGCATTGACAGGTAGGCTAGAGGAGTCAAAATAGAGAGAGCTTAGCGAGAAAGCTGAAAAGGAAGCTCTCCGTACTCAGCTAGAGATGGAAGTGATGGAGAGGATTCACTTTGAGGAAAAGTGGGAGGAAGCCAATGATGGGGCTAATGATCTAGAAGATGAGGTGATATGCAAGAGGAGGAAGATGAACAAGATGGGCTATGCTGTTCGTACGACCATGAAGAGATTGATTGATGGGGTATATCATTACACAACAGAGCAGGGATAGACTCGGAACACCACAAGCTGAGATTTGGTGGCGCACATCACTCAGAAGGAGTATCGGAGCGTTGTGGAGCACGAGATAATAGATTGAGGTCTAGGTGTTAGAAATTTAATAGTTATAGTATTTCATTTATGTGATGTATATATCGTAATGTAATCTCAGTCTCTTGTGTAAGATGTGAGATAGTTGTAAACCCCAAACTTTTGAAAAATATTAGAGGGGTAGTATGATTAATGGTTGTCCCTGTCTTTTGTGATATTAGGCAATATGTTATGTCATTTATAGAAGTATACTAGGGATAATTTTGTGATGTAAGTATTTGGCATATGAATATAAATGATCTTATTTAAGAAACATGTTATAAATTTTATTCCTTTTCATTGAGAAATGTTTAAGTAATATAAATAGATAATAAAAATAAAAATTTTGTGATGCAGAAAAATGCCGCCCAGACGTAGAATAACTGCATCGGAAGAGTTGGTCAATGGTGAGAGAGGATAAGTAGACCCTATACGAAGGCTAGTATACTTGTTAGAGGAGGCTCTTAGGGGAGGAAACGAACCAGTACCACCAATTCCCCAAGCAGCTCCAGTCATAAACTTTAAGGAATTTAGGAGTGTAGGACCTCCAGAATTCATAAGTACTACTGATCTGATCGTGGCACAGACATGGATCAAGGAGATGGAGAAGGCCTTCACTATCGCTCATGTGGGTGAAGACCAGAAGACGGTGTTTGCTACCTACATGATGAGAGGCGAGGCGAACTACTGGTGGGAGGTGAACTAGCAAAGAGCAGGCGAAGGGATAGTAACATGGGAGAGATTTAAGACTTTGTTCTTTGAGAATTACTTCTCGTTGAGTATGAAAAATAGGATGGAGATGAAGTTCTTAGAACTTAATTAGTGTGATATGACGATGGCGCAATATGCGGTTAAGTTCAATGAGTTAGCCCATTTTGCAGAATACCAAGTAGGAGATGAAGAGAGAAAGGTAAGACGTTTTGAACAATGACTGAAGTCTTGATTGTTTAACAAGGTGTCAGTTCTTCAGATTGATTCTTTTGCGACATTGTTAGAGAAGGACATTATTTCAGAGGGAGGTAATGAAGCTTTAAGTTTGTATAACAAGGAGAAGAAAGGTAAGAACACGGGAGGAGATAGCCGTGGAGGAAGCAGCAACGGATGAAGTAATTTAGGAAAGAGGAAGTGGGAGAACAACAACAACAACAAAAATCACAACAATCAAGTGGGGAAGTTTCGTGGAGATTTTAAGAAGAGGGCTGAGGGATGCCCGAAGTGTGGAAAGAATCACCAGGAGAGTGCTGGAAGGGGCTTAGTGTTTGTTACAACTACGGCCAAGAGGGACATCTTTTGCCCAACTACCCAACGCCTAAGAAGATCAAAGGTTGTTACGCATGTGGCTTGGCGGACCATCTGATTAAAGACTGCCCAAAGAAAAGGAGTGGTGGAGGAAGCGGCTAGCAAGGAGGAAGCGGTAAACTGATGATTGGTGGTCTGATGCCATCCAACCATCCAACTGCATGAACGTTTAACATGATTGTCTAGGACGCAGTAGCTGCAAAGGACGTGGTGTCAAGTATTATCCCAATCAATAATATAAATGCCCATGCATTATTTGATTCGGGTGCCGCATGTTCTTTTGTATCTGAGGAATTTGCTAGTCGACTTAATTTACCCCGAGAACGATTAGGAAATCCTTTGAACATAAAAGTTAAAAATAAGGAAGTAATACTCGTAGAATATGTTTACCAAAATTGTCACGCAAACATTAGAGATCATGGATTAAGCATAGACTTGATCCTAATAAGACTGAGAGAGTTTGACGTAATAATGGGTATGGATTGGTTGTATAACCATGCTGTGATAATTAATTAGCAGAATAAAAGTGTAAACCTTTAGACTCTGAATAAGTCTAAGTTAGTGTTTTATGGTAGCTCACTGCTTAAGCAATCGTGTTGCCTTACGATGATGCAGGCCAAGAAATTGTTAAGGAAAGGATGTGTAGGTTACTTAGCTTACATTATTGATACTCGGAAAAAGGAAGTGGAAATTAAGGATATATCCGTAGTAAGAGAATTTTAAGATGTATTTCTAGACGATCTGCCTGGTCTTCCACCAGACAGAGAAATTGAATTCATAATAGACTTAGCACCAGGAACTGCACAGATTTTAAAATCCCCATATCGTATGGCGCCACTAAAAATGAAGGAATTGATGATAAAATTGCAAGAGTTGTTAGATAGGGGTTACATTCGGTCGAGTGTGTCTCTTTGGGGAGCACCAGTGTTGTTTGTGAATATGAAGGACGGGTCGATGAGGCTCTGTATCGATTATCGAGAATTAAATAGAGTAACAATTAAGAATAGATATCTGTTAGCAAGGATAGATGACCTTTTCGATCAACTGAAGGAAGCAAAGTGTTTCTCGAAGATAGATTTGCAGACAAGCTATCACTAGTTGAAGGTACGAGAGAAAGACATATCAAAGATGACATTTCAAACTCGATACGAACATTTTGAAATTTTAATGATGTCATTCGGGTTGATAAATGCTCCGGCTGCATTTATGGACTTGATGAACCGAGTCTTCAAGCCATTTTTAGATAAATTCGTAGTAGTTTTCATCGACGATATCTTTATTTACTCAAAGAAGGAAGATGAACACGCTGAATATCCGAAGATGGTTCTAGAGGCGCTAAGAAAGAAGAAGCTATATTCAAAGTTTTCCAAGTGTGAATTTTGGATAGAGAAGGTTCAATTCTTAGGACACGTGGTGGTTAAGGAGGGAATTTTAGTAGACCCTGCAAAGGTAGAAGTATTGAGTAATTGGGAATAACTGAAAATACCAACTGAAGTAAGAAGTTTCTTAGGGTTACCTGGGTACTATTGAAGATTTATCCAGGATTTTTCTAAGATAACAACTCCGTTGACCAATCTAACGAGGAAGACGGTAAAGTTCGTGTGGATGGATAAGTGTTAAGAAATTTTTCAAAAACTAAAAAAGAGACTAAGCGAAGCGCCTGTATTATAATTACCAGATGATGCGGGAGGATTTATGGTATATAGTGATGCGTTGCACAGAGGACTTGGTTGTGTGCTAATGCAGCATGGCAAGGTTATTGCGTACGCATCGTAACAACTGAAGGATTACAAAAAATGATACCCTACTCATGACTTAGAGTTAGTGGAAGTAGTTTTTGCGTTTAAGATTTGGAGACATTATTTCTGCGGAGAGAAATGTGAGATATACACGGACCACAAGAGTCTAAAATATATCTTCACATAGAAAGAATTGAACATGCATCAGAGAAGGTGGTTAGAATTAATCAAGGATTACGATTGCGATATTCTTTATCACCTTGGAAAGGTAAATATAGTAGCCAACACGCTAAGCAGGAATGGAAGGGAGAACTTGTCTCAACTAACAACTCAGAAGGAGTTAATAAGAGAAATGGAGAAATTGGTAATAGAGGTAAAAGGACCAGGGAGGTATGAAGAGAAATTGTTTACAGTGGAAGCTCATCCAACCTTGTTGGACAGAGTAAAGGAAACACAAGAGAAGGATGAAGAGTGCGGGAAAATTAAGAAGAGAATCACATAAAATGAAGAAGAGAAATTCAAAATGGGCAAAGGCGATATTTTGAGATTTAAAGGGAGAGTGTGGGTACCAGCGATAACCAAGTTAAGAGAAGAATTATTGTATGAGCCACACAATACGATATATTCCCTTCATCCTAGAGGCACAAATATGTACCAAGACTTGAGGCAACATTTTTGGTGGCCCAATCTGAAACGTGAAATTGCGGAGTGCGTTAGTAGATATCTTACTTGTTAATGGATCAAAGAAGAGCACCAGATGCCGAGTGGTCTACTTCAATCGTTGGAAATACTAGAGTGGAAATGGGAGCACATTGCGATGGACTTTGTGGTGTGACTTCCAGTCACGTAGAAATGTTTTGATGCCATTTGAGTTATCGTAGATTGACTAACAAAGACGGCTCATTTTCTACCGATCAAAATCTGATATAGTTTAAATCAGTTAGCGAGCCTGTACATAAAGGAAATATTTTTGCGATATGGAGTGCTGATATCGATTGTCTCTGATCGAGATCCTCGATTCATGTTAAAATTTTGGAAAAGCTTACAAGAAAGGATGGGAACACAGCTGAGATTAAGTACTGCTTATCATCCACAGACAGAAGAATAATGTGAATGAACGATACAAACTCTAGAAGATATGCTTAGGACTTGCGTGATAGACTTCAAAGGGAGTTTGGACGATCATCTACCTCTAGTAGAATTTGTATATAACAATAGTTATCATGCAAGTATAGGCATGCCACCGTACGAAGCTCTTTACAGAAGAAAGTATCAAAGACCGTTGTGTTGGGATGAAGTCGGGGAACAAAAAATGTTGGGACCAGAGTTAATGCAACAATTCGTGGATGTGGTGACAATGATAAGAGCTAGACTAGTAGTTGCACAAGATCGCCAAAAGAAATACACAAATTTACATCGTCAAGACCGCGACTTTGAAGTCTGGAGTTATATTTTCTTGAAAGTATCTCCTTGGAAGGGAAATATACAATTTGGCAAGAAGGAAAAATTGAGTCTGAGGTTCATAGGACCATTCAAAATATTAAAGCGAGTGGGAGAATTGGCATACAAAGTTGCATTATCACCCGAGTTGGAGCACATCCACAATGTGTTTCATATCTCCGTGTTGCATCCGTACAAGCCTGACTACAAACATGTGATTTCCTACGAGACCATTCAAGTGGAGAAGAATCTGGCGTATGAAGAAATTCCTATATAGATATTAGTTAGGAAAGAGCAGACATCAAGAAATAAAATCATATCCTCTGTAAAAGTACTTTGGCAAAACCACGACGCCGAGGAGGCCACGTGGGAATTAGAAGATAAGATGTGAAGGGACTATCCTTACCTATTCGTGTAACCTTATACCAATTCCTAGGACAAAAATTTTATAAGTGGGGAGGATGTATGAACCGTGAATTTCATGAATAAATAATTATTTTGAAGTAATAAGGAAATGAATATTTATTTGAATATAAATATTGATGTGTTGTGAGATGAGTATTTCAATTAATTCAAATTGAATTTAGAAGAAATGAGAAAAATGTGGAGTTTATAATGAAATTTGTGAAATGCCTTGTGTGGCATGAGAATGGAAATTTGGAAGGTTTAATTTAATTAAGGGATGAATAAATTAAGGAGTGAATGATTAATTAATATTATATTATTAATTAATTGATATTGTGAATAATAGAATAATAATGAGCAAAATAAATCACATAATTAGAATTATATTTACTCATTTAATTGATATGTACAAGATATGTGATAAAGTATAGTATCTACATTAAAAAGAAAGTGTAGTGCGACACTTTAATTTGACTATATAATATATAAAACTATATATTAAAATTGAATGAATTATAAGTTACATAAATAAAGCTTATGTGATAGTATGTATGGAGGAGAACATTAAAGATGTACTATATTAAAGAATTACAAATTATTTTAATAAGTGAGTCTAATTGGAATATTTTAAGGAGATAATAAATTCTTAGTGACCAATTAATTTGAGTCCATACATGTTATAAACACTAATTAGACTGGACTAATGTACATGGATTATATGATATGGGTACATAAATAATCCCTAACTTTCCATTATATAGTAGCATTGACACATTAAAATTATATTTTTGGAAGTCCAAGGAACCAAACTCAGTATTTTATTAACCAAGTTGCTGAGATTTAAAACTCGTGTCCCATATTAAGTGACCCAAACAGTGCTTTACAATAGCCTAACTTCCATTGTTGCGTGAACTTAGTTCCTCGGTCTAGCTAGCCATGATGAAGAAGGGTGTGGGTGATAGGAGTGGTTGGCTAACTTTTCTTTGTCCATTATTTTCTTCCATCTTCCATTAATTCAAACCATGGGATGAGACCATTAACAAGACAACCATTTCTCTATATATAGCAACCTCTTCTTCTCATTCTCGGTTGCTTGAAGATTTGTCTGATAAGTGTAATTGAGAGTGTGAGTTGCTGAACATTGAGAGAGTATAATAAGTACATTGAGGAGTATCCATTTAAGCCTCAAGAGGTATAAAATTATGTTTTATTCTTAATTTTGAGTTTGTCAAATTCTTATAATTTTCATGAATTCTCTGAAAATTGGTGTGAGATAGCATGCCTTATATTGTCTGTATACATGTTTAGGAGCAATGTAGTTGGTCTGGTTTCAGGTTTAACATTGGTTGTGTTGAGGCTCTGCAGAAGTAGAGCCATCATTTTTGTTTCTGCTCGAAGTAAGCGGTCATGCCACTTCTATATAGCACAAACAGCGTGTGGTACATGCTTTTACGCCAATCTTGGATCTTGATCTGGTTTATACATTATGATGAGCATGCTAGTAAGGATTCATTATGACTATTTATGCTTCTGATATGCTAATATAAGTAACATTGCACGTTACCACTTACCATAGCTTGAATTTCAAAAGGGAACTTGAGTTTCAAAGTATGAACTCAATGAGCCATGTATAATTTAAATTCTGAACTTGAAAACATGTTATCATGATATTATTATATACAAATATAAGCATGAATGCATGAAAGCATGATTTAGAATATGTGGACTTACCTTGCATGCTTGAATAATTTTTACTAATGGAAACTTAAAGTTTCAAAAATAAACTTGATAAACTATATATACTTTGAGCTAGGAATTTATGAGCATGCTTGTGTGGTCTAATATGTAAATATGAGAGTATGAAGTATAACAAGTGAAGTAGCTTTGCATGCTTGGTGGATTAACATGAGATTTTCAAAGAAAACCTTAAGAATTAAAAGCTAGTTTTTGCCAATAAATACATTACAAGTATTCTAAAATTAACTATCATCTTAGGGTGTGATATCTATGGACATGATCAATATGAATACCTAGCTAGGCATATGCATTGAAAATAGTTGAGCATTAGATATGACAAGTCTAGATGATGTAAAACTTCATGATTTGAAATACCTTATTTAACTAACGTAAGAATGAATAGTTGAGACCTATTGACCATGTAGCATATGTATAATGACTAAACGTAACATAATTTATGAATTGAACACTTAAAGTCTTGATTTAATGAGAATGGGTAATGACCTATGTTAAAGATAAGATGTAGGGTTAAACTTAGTTATCCACACACTGACATGTGTGGTTTTCATGATTATTCATATATGTGTAAGTCGGGTTTACATTGGGTTTCTGCTGGGACAACCATATCTTGGTTTGCACCAGGAGCAGCGCGGCCGCGCCACTCCTTAGTACAAACCAAGCGCGGCTGTGCCACCCTGCAGTGAGATCTTTTTTCTGTTGATAGTTTGAGGGTTTATGCATACCTATATTGTTACCTTAATCTGTAATACATGTCTAGTGTAGTATTCATGTGTCAATAGGCATGTTAATGAAAGAATCCTATGTTGAATAAGTGTTTATAACCTTAAGTCAAAATATGATTACAAACTATGATTTTTGATCTCATAGAGTCTTACAAACTGATTTGGTATGTGATAATGGGATAAAGTTTTCAAAGAATGATGATATGATATGAACTAAAGTGAAACTTAACTTATATGCTCAATGGTTAAGCATAAATAGGAGATTGGTTTATTTATATAAAGCATGTATGACTAATGTGTATACATAAATAGGATAATATAGTTCGTTGGGTGATAGTAAGTTATAAGTTGGTAATCGACGCGGAAGTCAAGTTTCTTAACTTACACAACTTTGGATTTTGTGCAAGTTCTCGAATTTCATTTGATTCTTATATTGAATGCAAGTATCTGAACTCAACTAATATTGAGCAAGTATCTTAACCTATGCATTTACTTTATGTAAGGATTTTATGATACAAGTTTCTAACTTATACAACCTTGGTTAATGTACAAGTATCTAAATCTTATGATTCCTATCTTATGACATAATACTTCATAGATAGAATAGAGTTGTTATATTCTTTAAATTTGATTCGAGTATTGAACTTATATTTATTCGTGTATACATTTAAAGAGTGGTCTATGCCAATTAATTTGGCTAGACCTAAATCATAAATTGAAAGCGATCCAAACCAATTGATTGGTACATAATCTTGTATTGATTGAGATGAACAACCCTTTTTGGAGGGGAAACTATATTTATCGGGAGACCGACGTGCGCACTTGAGTACGATTAAACGATATGCATAACGTAGGGTATTTTAGGCTGATCACCTATTATACTCATTTTTGTTGGATTATCAGTATATTACTACTAATTCTAGTAGAAGTTCATAGTCCTTAGTGACTGCTCAGTATTCATATATTTGAAATCTCAAACTGATTAAGTATTGAATCTTATTGATATTTTCTGTCCTAAGCAACTATTGGTGAGAACCATTGATACTTCTTGCTATCTTTGAACTATCATTATTGTTGTACCCTTGAGAAATTTAAAACTATATTGAACACCCTTATTGCTATAATACTTGTTGAGCAAACTTTTTGCTCATTATTGCTTTCCCTAAGGAATATTGTGTTATGTAATAGTTATGTCTAAACTATGTTTAATTACGTTTAAGGTATGTAAGAGATGTTTAAAGTTACGACACCTTGGGGTATGAATGATTATATTAAATAAATGTAATCTTTTCTATTATGTCTATTGCATGAGATGTTATTTAGTTATTAGATTTGTAGTACGTGATACACCGAATTTGAGACATGAGTGGTCTGAATTTGGGGGCGTCACAGATTATGCAATGCTACTTGATTCATTTATAAACACCTAAGATGTTCATTCATATATGTCTAACAAATTAGTATTGATAACAATACTCAAATACACAAAGTATTCACGTTCGGGTTAAGTTTAATATGATTTCGGTGTCCTAAAACTTTACTGGTTAATTAATAAACTAATAACACGGTTAAACTTATTTTATAAGCTTTATTATATACTTATATACTTTGTATATCTTTTATAATAATTTAGGAAGCTTATAATAATTTTTAGATATTTATTTATCCGTTAAATAATTTTTAAATCATTTATTTCTATTTCCAAATAATTAATATTTATTTAGAATATTATTAAAATCTTGTTTATTATTTTTAATAATTTATAACCATTTAATATGATTTTTAGATCATTAATATCATTTTTAAATGATTATCTATTATTTATAAATGATTATTTTAATTAAATTATTAATAACATAATTATTAATAATATTTAAATAAATAAAGTATTTATTAAATTTATGTAGAAATATTAAAAGTTATTTATTATAACTTAAAATAATTTTTAAAGCTATTTTTATAATTATTTACATTTATTTATTAATTATTTCTAATTTGATTAATTTTTTTATTAAATTTATATTTACTGTGTCGCTAAAAGCCTATAACAACAGAAAGTGTTGCTATAGGTGTTCTTCATTTCTGGAAAATAGTTTGGACAAGGCTTAGAGGTCACTTTGACCTTAGCCTAATTCTTTACTGTTGATGATTCTAGGTTTGTAAGTGTATATGTGTTATAATACTCATGTAGTAGTACAACATTATACAAATTTCAAGCTCTAACCTTCATATAACAAGAAGTTATAAAGGCTCAAAGTCACTGTCAGAGCTGTTCTTGGGTTTCTGGGTAACCCAGAACAGTGGTCATGGTCAGTCAACGCTTTTGTGGCCTCTATACCTTTCAATCTGTGTGATAAATGTGTGTTTTGATAGTTGTAATATGTATTCTATATATATCAATTTACATATATGATACACTGGTTTGGACTGAGTAAGACCCTAAGGTTTAGATTTATGTTGGTCAAAGCGCACCGGAGGTCGTTCTCAGTGTTCTTTAGTTTTTTCGGGTTTTCCAAAAAGCCTTGATCATCTTTCGGTCAACGATATTTGACCATTTATTCTAGTAATCCTATTAATTAATTAAGAGTTTGAGTGTCATAGATATGTAGTATGTATGTTAGGGTATCATTTCATAACACTTAGACATCCTAACAACAAACATAAAACAATTTAATGGTTAGTCAAATTAACCAGCTTAACCAGTTCTTGAGATTTCTGGGTAACCCAGAAATCAGAACTTCGTGGTCGGTCAATGACTTTTGACCACTTATATCTTACAATATATGAATCAAATAGACCTGTTTTCTTTTATAGATTAATGACATCATGTAATACTACAAGTAGCATACAATTAACAAACTAGATATTAACATACACAGATCTACAGGCTCTGACATTCAACTGTCAGACCTATTTTTCCAGAATTTCCATTTTTCATAAAACATCATTTTGATGTATCTAGAAGTTATGAAAACATGATCTATCAACTTAGCATACTTACTAACATGTTATTACACATATCTAAACAACTAAACTACAGATTAAACATAGTATCAAAGATATAGGTTAAAATTATGGTTTGCACCTTTCCTTAAGTGATTTTGATTTCTAGCTTTTGAATCTAATCTTGCTATCACTAGGGCTTGTATAGGTATGATATATGAGTGTATAGGCTTAATATTTTTATGAGTTTGGCTTGAGTTAGGGCTGCTATTTATAGAATTAGAGGTTTAGAGTTTTTGGTCATTTTCCACCAACTTGCCTCCCTAAAGATCTAATTTTCTATTTCTTGTGCTGCTTTGGGTGTGTTACCATGTCATGTGCTACCTTGGGAGTTGATGTGGTGACCTGAATCCTACTTGTGAGCTAGTTCACCAACTTTAGTAGCTTAATTATGCCCTAATCATGCTTAATCTTGATTAGGGTTTTGGTTTTTATAATTAGGGTTGCTTAATGATGTTTATTAACACCTAATTGAAGTTTAATAATCATGGTTAGGGTTTAGGATAACTTAACTAGGGTTTAGTCTAACCAATTATGGTTAGGGTTTCAAAATTAGGGTTTAGGTTTGAAAATATAGGGATAGGATTTCCTGATTTTGATATTAGTGTTCCTAACTTAGATTTTTCACAAATCCTAAAAAACACGAGAAAACGTTTTGTCATTGTAAGCACGATAAAGCAGCTTGTCAAAATATATGTATCGAAAATTTCATTTTCGGAAGACAAATTTTAAGCACGACGTGTCAAGCACGTCAAATTTTGGACAAAAAATTATTTAACCTAATTCTATAATAGAGTATATAATAACATAATACACATACAGAATGGAGAGATTTTATTTAATAATACTGAATTTACATAACCGAGTCTTATTAGAGTTTTGGGGTTTCACATATCATGTGTTAGAAAATTATCCAATCCATTTGACTTGGTGTGGACTCTTATAAATCTACTGAGATGAATAACCCTCATTGAAGGGGAAATTATATAACTATCGGGAAACCGACCTGCACACATACTAGCATGTTTAAATGTTATGCATAACGTAGGGTACTTTAAGCTGATCACATGTTGTAATTTTTTATATTGGATTTTTAGTATAATACTGTTAATTTTAGTAGAAGTTCTTAGTCCCTAGTGACTGCTCAGTGTTCATTCTTCTAGAACCTTGAAATGATTAAACCTTGGAATCTTGTTGATATCATTCAGTCCATAATGACACTTATTGAGAACTATTGATACTTCTTGTTATTCTTGAACTATCATTTACTTTTATACCATTGAGATTCAAACTTTATATTTGTTCACCCTTATTGTTATATTACTTGTTGGGAAAATTTGTTGCTCATTCTTGCTTTCCTAAAAATATTACAGTTAAGGCAAAGCAAGGCAGTACCTCGGGTTAAGACAAAGGAAAAGGCAATGCTATGAAATAGCTTTAGTCCTTTAAGTGTAGGAGAACTATTATTATTATTATAATGATGTATTAAGGGATGATTTAATTATGTTTAAGTTATGTGTAAGTTTAATTATTAGAATGTTGTAGTAACGGTCACGAGACCTTGGGACAAGAATATTTATGTCATAACAATGTAAATTATTCTATTTTTCTGTTGTTGATGATTTTAGTATGATATTAGAATTAGCACGTGATGCACCGAATTCGTGATATGAGCGTTTGAATTTGGGGGCATCACAGTTTAGGAATAGGAACTTGTCAATAAAGATACAACTTGAATACTCATAATTTCTTTAAGGTAATGAACTTGCATAATTGTAAACAAGGTAGGTAAAGAACTTACTCGATGTAAAAAATAAGGTTTAGAACTTGCATAATGGTAATTAGTTAAGGATAGGAAACTTGCTCAAAGAAATTTTAGGGTTAGAGAACTTGCCTCGTGCGTAAGCTATACAATTATAACTTGATTCCCAAATATCCTATGTACATGTTATTAAAAATCATAACATAAATTAGTTGCTTCATGACCAAGTTACATAATTAGATATCCATTTCATGTTAACATAGAACCTTTAGCCTTAGGTCTAATCACATTCTTCACAAGGCACAAAATAACATCACTTAATATGTTTAATCATTATTTCTATTCATAAGATCGAGTTACATTAGCATTTACTGGATTGAATAAATAAAATAACATTTCTGGGTCAAATCAATACATTGATCATACTAGTTTGAATTGGGGACCAATATTTAGTATTACTGTGATTACGGCGTTCCATGGCTTCCAAGATTAGCTTGTGGCCAGGCGCTGCAAATTTCAATCATGGCAATCAGAAATCGAAAGTATGCTTTGACATGAGCGATGCGCGTGTCGGCACAATTTCAGACATTTTCAGTTCGCGAAGAACACAAAATAAAGCCAAATAGGCCTAAAAACTTTGCTCGAACAACAAATTTAACATACACATGTTATATAAACTTTACAGAAACATAAACTAACACTTCTAGCATGATTTTTACCACACACACAACATAAATAATTAAATTAAAACCTTTAAATTCCTCGTTCTTGTTTAAAACACCATTTTTAACACTTTTAACTAATTCATTCATTGTAAATTCGTTTCTTAACCAACTTAATCCGTTTAAATTACTTTCTTTTTGTTTCTTCATGTATTTATACAATCAACGATCAATTTACATATTATAATATGAATTGAACAATTATTTTAGTATCAAACAAGCAATATGTATATATATATATATATATATATATATATATATATATATTTCACTTTAAACTCACTTTAAACATAATTTCTTCTTATTTATTACGTTTTCATGGATTAATTATCATATACTAACCATATCCTCAATAAATTAATCATCAGCAACAATTATAGAGATATTTTTAAATAAAACAAAAACTAAACTATAACACTAAAATTATACCTTCAAATCTTTGTTTAGCTTTGTTAGATGATAACAAATTGCTTTGATAATCCCCCTCTTCTTCCAATTTTCTCTAAAATTTCTCTAGAGCTCTCTCTTTTTTCTTTCTTTGTTTTTCTTCTTTCTTGTTCTTTAGACTTAAGAGAAACTAACTGATAAAAACACGTAAAACTAACCTAACATATACATATAATACTACGTAATATAAATTGTCAAACATATAATGTCCCTTTAATTATATGTCAGTTATATATATATTTTTTAAATTTAAAAGTCACTAAGGCTTGTTTGGCAAAAAAACTAAATTAAAATAAGAATTCAAAAGTCTTAAGGCTTTGTTTGGTAAAACTAAATTAAACCTATTTTAATAACTCATTTACTATATAATTTAATCGTCACACTTTATTTAATTAAATTTTAATATTCAAATTCAATTAAATTAAAGTTAACATCAACTTATTAAATCAAATTGCCATATAAATCAAATTGCTACATAATTATAATTTTTATTATAAATTATAATTAAATTAGTAAATCTCTAATTTAATTATTAAATTAAATTAGAACACCATTATATTTATTGAACAATTCATTTAATCATTACCAACTTTCTAATTTAATTATTAAATTAAATTAGAATAATACCGATATATAATATGATGATTAGTTAAGAACTCATTTAATTTAATAAACTCATAAATTTAAAACTTCAAACCACAAAATTACCAAACAACAACTTAATTAATATATTACACTTAATTAAGTTAATCTACAACAATTCATGAATTATTTAATAAATAAATAAATCAAATATTTATTTAACCAATTAGCACATCAATTAAGATATTTATTTAATTCAATAAATATTTTAAATTACATATAAAATTCCCGATCGTTACAATGTCTTTTTATTTAAGAAATGTCTCTATAGTTAAAAATAAATTTTGAAGGTAAATATTTGAAAGTAGTATGCACACAAGCCAATCATGTTTGATGATAAAGCATATACTTTGTAACAATCTTATTCATTTATTAATAAAAGGTATTAAATTATTAAAGGCTTTTAATTTTCTACATGATGTTGTTTTATAATATGTGATAAACCCATAGTTTTAAGCAATGCTTTTAGAATAATGATGATGATCATTCTAATGAGATCTAAATTCTTAGAAAGCTTAAAACTTAAATAGTTCCCAATCGTTGGATTACAAAATTGGGGATTAGTGAATCCAGATAGATTGGTACATACGTTGCTTGCTCATTAGATGAGGATGATTGATCTCATGATCATTTGTGTGGAGGCACTAAGGCAAATATGTAGGTGCTTATTAGAGAATAAGTTCACTGAACGTGGCTCGCTAAGGAATACCTAATAGAGTTTTACTTGCCTGTCAATAGGAATTCCTGTAGTGATAGTAGTACAAGTGATCCTTGGACTTGAGATCATCATAGTATCTTGTGTATGATGATTTATACTTTGACTTATTCCTTAAGACCCTTAGGATATATCAAAGGGTATGCTTGGGTATAATAAGTTGTACATGGAGATAATTTATGATTAATAAAGAATCTACCACTTCTAATAAAAGAAGAGAAATGTCCTATGTGATTCGATAAATGATAACTCAGTAGTCCTTGGCCAAGGCAGAATAAAATTAAAAAGGAGTTTCTAATTTGCATTATTTGGAGTTGTGCATTTAAGAGTCGAAATACATATAATTAAATAAAATAAGACTTGACAGTAATTTCATGTCTTATATTTAATTGGGACATTGTATGGTGGAAGGATTGAATTGTACGGTAACTATTTACTCAAAGGTTCTTTTATGATTAATGTTGAAATCTATATTATCCGAAAAGTCGTTGATACATTAGGGAGGCTTATCCCTATTGTAGAATAAATATTATTTATTTAAATAAATTAATAATTTAATTTATTTATTTAAATAAGATTAGAATTGTTTCTAATTGATTTATTCACAATAGGTTTAATATGGAGAACCTAAAGGGTCACACCATAAAAGGAAGAATAATTATTTAAGAAGTTAATGGCATAATTGTAATAATATGTTAAGTGTATTTAATTTAATCTATGTTGATAGAATAAATTAAATAGCTTAATATTTATTAGTTAATATTTTGGAAATATTAAATATATAAATTAATAAGAGGAGTCCTATTAATATTATTACAATTATTATTATTTTAATTTCTAAAGAGTTAGAAATTAATTTAATATTAGTACTCTCATTTATTTCTAATAAGATTAGGAGACAAATTAATTAAAAGAGTTTAATTAATTATCCCTAATAAGATTAGGGAGCTTAATTAATTAAAAGAATTTAATTAATTAAATAAAACCCAATTCCTTAATTGTTAAGGAGGGTTGCCTACATCTATAAATAAGAGGAGTCTTATTATGGGTGAGGTGGCTGAAACTGTCACAAAAACACGTGAATACGTAATCCAATTATTGGGAGAGTACACCATTTTCTATGAGAGATAGAAAAACTAGGGTTTTGCCAAATACCCATCTTCTTGAATCTTTCTTTTTCCTTGGTGGATCACCTCTAGAGGCCAAACACTTGGGTGGCTAACGTTAATCAAAGGAAGGAACCAAACTCGGTGGATTCAAGTTTAACGCGAAAAAGATTGGAGGTGAACTTGTACCTGAGGAAACTCGAATCTTCAAGGGTATTATTCTTGTTCTTCATATTTTTGTTTAATTAATAATTATGCATAAAGGGTGATCCAGGTTTATGGTTTGTAAAATTTTAAAACTCTGATTTTCACGTTTCCACTTACTTTGTGCTATTTGATTGCGTTCATGAATATTACAAACCTAACAGTGGCATTAGAGCCAAACCTTTATGCGAATTATTAATTGTTTTAATTTGATATGTATATTTATATGTGTTTAGAACAAATTAATTGGGAATAATTTTGTGGTATAAAATTTATTTTAAAAAAATAAAAAATTTAATTCTCGAAATCTATTTTGAAAATCAGTTTCGATCCTTTTTCGCTGATCTGTGTGGTGTGTATCAAATTATATATATGTTAATAGGGATATATTAGATATATCCTGATTCATGATTCACGTGGCACATGATCCTATTATCATATAAACATGATTCGGTGGTAACTAATTTGGTTGCTGTTCCATATATATGATATAATATTTGGTAGTAACGTAATATATGATATGTTCCTTTATATTTTTATGTTCATAAGGATTCATGATTCAGGTAGCTTAAGATTATTAAGATTATAATAGTTATATATATATATATATATTATATATATAATAGTTATATATATTATATATATATATAACGGTATATATATTAATCTTAATTATTTTATAATTAAAATAAAAGTTTATTTTAATCTTAAAATAAAAGATTTATTTTAATTTTAAAATAAAGAGTTTATTTAATTTTAAAATTAAATTTCATGTTAACTAATTAGAGTTGGAATTTGATTCCATAATAACTAATTGGAGTTGAAATTGGATTCCATATTTCCTTAAATAAAGGAGTTTATTTAGATATGTAATAAGATTTAGTATTATTCAAAATAAAAGAGTTTATTTGTGAATAAAGAAAGAGAATTCGTGTTTCCTTTAATAAAGGAGTTTTTTTTCTTGGAATTGAATTCGTAATTAATTAAAATAAATAAGTTTATTTTGATTAAATATTTTGATTAAAATAAAATAGTTTATTTTATTCAAAATTGGATAAATTAAAATAAAAGAAGTTTATTTTGATTTAAATTTGGATTAAAATAAAGGAGTTTATTTTGATTCAAAATTAGATTTTATACTAACTAAATTTGCCCATTAAATGATATCAATATATATATTGAATGTTTATTATTCATGAGATGAATGTTATTTATTGATGAATATGGTGATGTGTATGATAATAAATAGAATTGATTATGGACTATTGACCAATGTGATTGAATTTTATTTTAGTTGGATGCATGAATGTAAGGGTTTTATTAAATGTGATCTGCGTACCTCGTCTTCTCTAATTTTTCTTAATGTAAATTCTAACTCCCTTCTATGTACTTCCCCTTGACTGCTGATCAAGGTTTCTATTTATTTTAAATAATTTTGTAATAGGAATAGTTAGAATTAATTTTTGAAGAATTGGAGATCAAGGAGCAAGGAGCGCTTGAAGACCCGTTTGTAATGGAGCCCGGGTTTAAATATAATATTTATGTTTAAATATTAATTCTTGCACCCCTAGGGTTTGACCTTTTGGTTCACTTGGTGGCTCTAGTGAACCAAACTAGAATAAAAGTCCATAATCAATTCGGGTAGAATATAGTATTCTATATGTGCATGCTTATACTATATATATTATATATTATGCAAACATGCTTCGCATGTTAATTAATATAATATATATATATATATATATATATATATATATATATATATATATATATATATATATATATGCACAATGTATTAAACAAGATGAGACATTTAATAACAAATCCCTCAAATATTTTATATTAAGTCCTAAGTGTTCAAAGATATTTGGAATATAGAACGTCGCCTTCTAGCATGATAAAATTAATAGAGTATTAAATATTTAATATGAGTTTGTTGTGTCACCACAAGGAAAATATTAAGTATTTAAGATGTTAATTTATCACATTTGATGCTTATAAAGAAAATTGAACAATATTGTTTTGTTGTGTCACCACAAGGATAATATTTTTCTTTTTTGAATATATAGAGTGCTAGGTCGGACTTAACTTGGATCATTTTATTTCGGATGTGCACACACTTGACCATTATGATCTAAGAGACAAAATACAAGGAGTTGCATAGTTGATGTAATTGACAAGAGTTGTCTACCTATTTATTTATATATAGTTTGTTGTGTCACCACAAGGCTATATACATTTGAAATGGGATCCTTATTCTCACTAGCATATCTTTAATTAGATATTGTCGAACTATATATATTGAGGGTAATATAGTTTGAAGAAAATAGTGGGAGATACCAATTTAAAAGAAGACCTAATTTATTTTGGTAATTAATAAAAGAATGTATGCTAAAGTGTTGTTAATTACAAATTCATTTACAGAATTTTACAATGTCTAAATCATTATCACTGCGTAGCATATTAGATGCTAAATTAACCGGACCGAATTAAACAGATTGGTTAAGGAAATTGCGAATAGTTCTCACGGCTGAAAAGCTATCTTATGTCCTTAATACGCCTATCCCTGCAATGGTTGTAGACAATGCCTCTGAGGAAGAAATTGCTACTTTTAGAAAGTGGCAAGATGATGCACAGTTGGCTCAATGCATCATGCTCGCATCCATGAGTAACGAGCTTCAGCGTCAGCATGAAACTATGGATGCTCTTACAATATTTCTGCACATCAAGTAGTTGATGGTAAGGAAAGTAAGACCGATAGATATCAGATATCTAAGGAGCTCTTCCGATCTAGAATGACCGATGACACTACAGTATAGACAAAAGTCCTTAACATAATCAATTTGATTGATCAATTAGGACAACGGGTTTTGTCATGGATGGAGAGTTGAGCCAAGATTTGATCTTGCACTCACTCTCGGACTCTTTTAATAATTGTTCTGAATTTTTCACATGAACAAGCTAGATATCAGCCTCGCTGATTTGCTTAAAATGTTGAAAAATGTTGAGTCACTTTCCAACAAAGAAAAACCATGTCTTACTGGTAGGGGCCAAAGGATCTTCTGAAAAGAAGAACGATTCGAAGAAGGTAAATAGAAAGGGCAAAAACAAAGGATAATAAGAACAAAATTGATAAGGATAACAAAGGAGTTTGCTTCCACTGTAATAAGCCTGGACACTGGAAAGAAACTGCAAGAAGAATCTTGCAGAGGCTAACCAGAAGAAATTTAGTGAAGTTTCGGTTACAAATACAATTTTGTTCATGATTTAAAATAAATTTTTATTTAAGTCAAGATTCTACTTGGGTATTGGATACCGGCTTTGGTTATCATAAATATAGATTTATGAAGGGACCAAGCTGAAGTAGAAAGCTAAACAAAGATAGGTAATCCTATGTGTGGGAAATGAAGCAAATGTTGTTACATTAGTCATAGAAACTTATAGTTTAGCAATGCCTATAGGCGGGTCTATTAATTAAGTCAATAAGTTGTTATTGTATTCCAGTTGTCGTTAGAAATATTATTTCCATTTTATTGTTGGACAATGAAATTTGGTATTATATTTAAGAACAATCGTTGTTCTATTTATAATAATAATGTTTTGTATAGAACTGGAATATTACTTAATGGATTTTGTATACTTGACTTACGTGAAAATAATTTTACAAATTGAACAAACTAGTATAAGAAAAGGAGATGATCATTCAAAGAGTTGAATGTGTGTATTTGCTGAAATACAAGTGTGAATTATTTGAAAGGTTCAAAGAATTCAGAAGTGAAACAGATTGACAAAGTATTAAGATTATTTGATTAGATCAAGGAATAAATACTTGTGCAATAAGTTTCTAGATCATCTCAAATGGTTTTCTCATAATGGACGCCTCCTGATATGCAATAATTGATTGATGTATTTAAAAAGAAAAATTGTACCTTGTTGGACATGGTACGATCCATAATGATTTTACCGACATTCCAGTATTCCTCTGGGGTCATGCCCTAGAAATGGTTGCATATCTACAAAATGGGTAACCTCAAAATCCGGCCCCAAGACTCCATAAAAGTTATGGACATAGAGGATTCCTAATCTTAAGTATGTTAAGATAAAGGTTGTCCAACTTATGTGAAAAAGTTTCAAAAGGATAAGCTTGGGACAAAATTTGACAAGTATAGATTTGTGGGACATCCTAAAGTAAGTTTAGGATATATGTTCTATAATCCTACTTAGCAAAAGGTGTTTGTTGCGAAACACGATGCCTTCTAAGATAAAGGTGTTTATCATTGAAAGGGCTAGTGGGAGGATAATAGAATATTGAAGAGTTCAAGAACCACAAAACAATATAAGTCAAATAAGAGGAACCTGTAGATGGACGTATTGTACCACAACCGAATCGTAAATCTGGAATAGTACCAAAGATACCTGGGGAGTATGGATTCATCATAGATGATGATGATGAGGTACGCATCATAGAAGATGATGATCCAGTTACATACGATGAGGTAAGAGTTGTAGACACTCAAAGAAATGGATTGAAGTAAGCTTCTCAAAAATGGAACATTCGTTTTGATGAAATAATCAAAAGAGTTTGATTTCTTCAAAAATAAGAATGAACCTAGTATGTACAAAGGGTCAGTGGGAGCGTTGTGACATTCCTAGTATTATATGTTGATATACCACGGATAAGGAATGACATACCAATGCTACATTAAGTAAAGATAAATTTGTCTAAACATTCCTCCATGAATGATTTGGGAAGAATATCTTAATTGGGGATACAAATCTATATAGATAGATTTAATAGGATGTTCGACTTAACCTAAGGAACGTATATTCATTTGATGCTAAAGTCGTTTAGCATGGCAAACTCCTTGGGGTATCTCATGTTGATGAGCCCTGGAGTGTATCTCTCTTAATAATCCCCATAGACTCCTAAAAGAGAGATCACATGAGTAACTATCATGTATGCAATGAAATATACGAGACTTGATGTTGACCAGTCATATTCTGGAGAAGTTCACTATGAGTCAGTGAAAAAAATCTTAAAGTACTTAACCGGCACTAAGGATACGATCATATTCATGGTGGGTCTAAATTAAAACTAGAGGGCTTAACAGACTCAAGTTTTTCAGACAGACCAAGACGAAAGAAAATCCACTTTAAGGTAAAGGGTTACCTTGAACGGTGGTGTAGTGAATTGGAAAGGTTTCAAAGCAAAGAAAGAGTTCTTTGGTTTAGTAATAAAGACAAAGTATATAGCTATAAATGAAGCTGCAAGTTGATTGTTTGGATGAAAAGTTCATTACAGAACTAGGAATAGTTCCTAAGTCTCATCTTGGATCTAAACATGTGTTGTGGCACTTTCATTTGATTATAAGAATCATTGAAAGATGGGAAATCACTATAGAGATAGTGGACTCTCAAGAACAACATTACATATCCATTAACTAAAGCTTATCCAATAACAAGATAATAGTCACTTAGAGAAGAAGGGTATGAGATACCATGACGATTGGCTTTAGTGCAAGTGGGAGATTGAAAGTAGTATGCACATAAGCCAATCATGTTTGATGCTAAAGCATATACTTTGTAACAATCTTATTCATTTATTAATAAAAGGTATTAAATTATTAAAGGCTTTTAATTATCTACATGATGCTGTTTTATAATATGTGATAAACCCATAGTTTTAAGCAATGCTTTTAGAATAATGATGATGATCATTCTAATGAGATCTAAATTCTTAGAAAGCTTAAAACTAAAATAGTTCCCAATCGTTGGATTACAAAATTGGGGATTAGTGAATCCAGATAGATTGGTACATACGTTGCTTTCTCATTAGATGAGGATGATTGATCTCATGATCATTTATGTGGAGACACTAAAGCAAATATGTAGGTACTTATTAGAGAATAAGTTCACTGAATGTGGCTCGCTAAGGAATACCTAATGGAGTTTTACTTGCCTGTCAATAGAAATTCCTGTAGTGATAGTAGTACAAGTGATCCTTGGACTTGAGATCATCATAGTATCTTGTGTATGATGATTTATACTTTGACTTATTCCTTAAGACCCTTAGGGTATGTCAAAGGGTATGCTTGGGTATAATAAGTTGTACATGGAGATAATGTATGATTAATAAAGAATCTACCACTTCTAATAAAAGAAGAGAAATGTCCTATGTGATTCGATAAATGACAACTCAGTAGTCCTTGGCCAAGGCAGAATAAAATTAAAAAGGAGTTTCTAATTTTTATTATTTGGAGTTGTGCATTTAAGAGTCGAAATACATTTAATTAAATAAAATAAGACTTGACAGAAATTCCATGTCTTATATTTAATTGGGACATTGTATGGTGGAAGGATTGAATTGTACGGTAACTATTTACTCAAAGGTTCTTTTATGATTAATGTTGAAATCTATATTATCTGGAAAGTCGTTGATCACTAGGGAGGCTTATCCCTATTGTAGAATAAATATTATTTATTTAAATAAATTATTAGTTTAATTTATTTATTTAAATAAGATTAGAATTGTTCTAATTGATTTATTCACAATCGGTTTAATATGGAGAACCTAAAGGGTCACACCATAAAAGGAAGAATAATTATTTAAGAAGTTAATGGCATAATCGTAATAATATGTTAAGTGTATTTAATTTAATCTATGGTGATAGAATAAATTAAATAGATTAATATTTATTATTTAATATTTTGGAAATATTAAATATATAAATTAATAAGAGGAGTCTTATTAATATTATTACAATTATTATTATTTTAATTTCTAAAGAGTTAGAAATTAATTTAATATTAGTACTCTAATTTATTCCTAATAAGATTAGGGAGCTTAATTAATTAAAAGAATTTAATTAATTAAATTAAACCCAATTCCATAATTGTTAAGGAGGGTTGCCTACATCTATAAATAAGAGGAGTCTTATTATGGGTGAGGTGGTTGAAACTTTCACAAAAACACGTGAATACGTAATCCAATTGTTGGGAGAGTACACCCTTTTCTATGAGAGATAGAAAAACTAGGGTTTTGCTAAATACCCATCTTCTTGAATCTTTCTTCTTCCTTGGTGGATCACCTCTAGAGGCCAAACACTTGGGTGGCTAACGTTGATCAAAGGAAGGAACCAAACTTGGTGGATTCAAGTTGAAAGCGAAAAAAATTGGAGGTGAACTTGTACTTGAGGAAGCTCGAATCTTCAAGGGTATGATTCTTGTTCTTCATATTTTTGTTTAATTAATAATTATGCATAAAGGGTGATCCGGGTTTATGGTTTGTAAAATTTTAAAACTCTAATTTTCACGTTTTCGCTTACTTTGTGCAATTTGATTGCGTTCATGAATATTACAAACCTAACACTATTTTTATATGAGAGGCCAATGAGATTGAATCTATACCCCAATTATTTTGTATATGAAACATAATGACCAAGTATTTTACATTACAATGATCAAAAAGTCAAATAACAAGTACACTGGACTAACACATAAATCACAACTTTACCATCATCACTTTCAGGTAGAGGTCGAAAGGATATGGGGTCGAGTATATGATAAGCTAGTGAACAAGCTAGCAGCTACAAGGCACAAAGCTGAAGAAAAGCAAGCAGCAGCAGAATCCTACAGAAAATGCTGAGCTGCAAAAATAGAGAAACAAGTAGAGTATATTTGCAGAATTGGTCGAATAGCTTCTTCATTTTCTTGTGTGGTCGGTGCTGCTCTTGAAATTTGAATTACCTAATGCCGATATTTTATTTAGTCTAGATGTATGTACATACTTTTCTGGTGTTTATCTATATAGTAAAATCATTTTCAAATTATAAAAGTTCATACTCGATCACATGCTAATAGTTGGGTTTGTACGGTCGTAACACTAAAACATTGAAAACATTGTGAATGTACTCTAATTCTGGAGGTAAAGCTACCTCATATGCCACTTCACCAACTCTTCGGAGTAACTGAAAGGGACTAGTAAATCTTAGATTTAATTTCCCTTTCTTACCAAATCGGATCTTCCCCTTTTAGGGAGACACTTTTAAGAAAATAAATTTTTTGACATCAAATTCTTGATTCTGTCGATGTTGATCGACATACTTCTTTTGTCTATCTTGAGTAGATATAAATCTTTCCCTAATGACTTTGACCACTTTGGTGGTCTGTTGCACCAGTTCAGGCCCTAATAATTGACGTTCACCAACTTTATCCCAACACAGTGGAGTTCACAAGACTTCGCCAGATAACGCCGTAGAAGGCAAAGATGCCAATACTTGCGTGGTAACTATTATTGTAGGCGAATTCAGCTAATGATAAATGGTCATCCCAATTCCTTTAAAATCCATAATGCAAGCTCTGAGCATATCTTCTAATGTCTGGATTATTCGTTCTCTTTAGCCGTCTGTTTGAGGATGGTATGCCGCCATGCATTCTTGTAGTCTCTTCAAGAAGTTTGATGTGAATTATGAATCTCTATTTGATACAATTGACAATAGAACACCATGCCTCAAAACAATCTCCTTAACATACAACTTTGCTAATTGATCTAGATTAAATCTAACTTGATTGGCAAAAAGTGTGCTGATTTTGTCAGTCTATCCACAATCACCCAAATTGCATCATACCCTTTCTAAGTAGTCGAAAGACCTACCACGAAATCCATCGTGATATGCTCCCACTTACATTCTGGTATTTATAATGGCTGTAATAATCCACTTGGTATTTGATGTTCAGCTTTAACTTTTGGAAAAATCAAGCATTTCGTGACACACTCTCCAAAGTCTCTTTTTATATTCGGCCACCAGAAATGCTGTTGAAGATCCTGGTACATCTTTGTGCTCCTCAGGTGAATTGAATATCTTGAGTTATGAGTTTCGGTCAACATATTTCATCTTTAATCTCTGGTACCAGCGTAAGCCATATTCTTTCCTCGAATCTCAGTAACCCTTAGATATCGACTTTGAACTTCACTTCTTGACCTTCAGACATCTTATTTCATATTTTCTGACACACTTTATCTTAAAGTTGAGCTTCTTTTACCTTGTCGACCAAAGTTGAACTAGTCTTCATCTAGAATAATCTTTCATCCGATTCCTTCAAATATCTTACCTCCAACTCCAGTTTCGCCATTGCTGAGATTAGCTCCTCTTGAGCAGTTAACAACATCAATTTCTCCCGACCCTTTCTACTTAAGGCGTCGGCCACCATATTTTCTTTACCTGGATGATAAAGAATCTCACAGTCGTAATCTTTTATCAGTTCTAACCATCTTCTCTGACGTATATTTAAATCCTTCTGTGTGAAAATATACTTGAAACTCTTATGATATGTATATATCTAACATTTCTCTCCATAGAGATAGTGCCTCCATATCTTCAAAGCAAACACTACCTCGGCTAATTCCAAATCATGAGTCGTGTATCCTTTTTCATAGTCCTTTAATTGTCTTAAGGCATACATAATGACTTTGCCATTTTGAATAAGCACACATCCTAGTATTTTATGCTATGTGTCACTATACACCACAAAATTTCCTGTATTATCTGGTAAAGACAACACATGTGCCATACTTAGCTTCTTCTTCAATTCCTGAAAATTTTCTTCGCACTTCTCCTTCCAAACAATCTTTATAACTTTCCTTGGTAAATTCATTAACAGAGTGACAATATTGGAAAAGTCTTGAATAAAGCGTCTATAGTAACCTGCCAATCCCAAGAAACTTCTTACCTCTAATAGTGTTTTCGGCTGTTCCAAATTTATTACAGCTTCAACCTTTGATGGATCTACCGAAATTCCATCTTTGTCAATCACATGCCCAAGAAATTGCAAGCGTTCCAGCCAGAATTCACATTTAGAGAATTTTGAGTACAACTTTTCTTTTCTTAGTGTCTCCAATGTCAACCTTAAGTGTTCCACATGTTCTTCTTGAGTTTTAGAGTACACCAGAATATCATCAATGAACACCATCACAAACTTATCTAAGAATGGTTTAAATACCCTGTTCATCAAATCCATAAATGATGCGGGGGCATTAGTCAAACAAAAGACATTGTCAGAAACTCGTAATGTCCATACCGAATTCTGAATGAGGTCTTGATATATCCTCCTTCCTTACCTTCAGCTGATTATACCCACTTCTCATATCTATCTTTGAGAAGTATCTAACTCCCTTCAGCTGATCATACAAGTAATCTATTCTTCGTAATGGATATTTATTCTTAATAGTGACTTTGTTCAATTCTTAATAATCGATTCAAAGATGCAATGACCCATCCTTCTTCCTCACGAATAACACTAATGCTCTCCATGGCAATACGCTCGAATGAATGTACATCTTGTCTAACAGCTCTTGAAGTTGTACAATTAAATCTTTCATCTACACTGGAGCCATTCTATACATGGCTCTCGATATCGGAGCAGTCCCTGGTGCAAAGTCAAACGAACTCAATATCTCTGTCAGGCAGAAGTCTTGGCAAATTATCTGGAAATACGTCCATAAAATCCCTAACAACTGATATTTCCTCTAGTTTCACACCTTTCTTTTGAATATCAACTACGTAGGCTAAATATCCTACACACCCTTGTCTTAACAGCTTCTTGGCTTGCATCATCCTTAGACAACTTGCTTGTCTAGGTGACTTGCTGCCATAGAACATTACATTTGACAGAGTCATAAGGTTTACACACTTCTTTTGGCAATCAACTATTGCTCCATAATTGAATAGCCAATGAATTCCCAATATAACGTCAAATTCCCCAAGTTTAATCGGGACTAAATCTACCACCATCATATTTCCCTTAATATTCACCCTACAGTTCTTATATACATACTTAACATGAATCACTTCCATATTCCCAATTTTTATGTTCAAAGGGAAATTTAACTCTTCTCTAGGCAAACCCAAATTCTTAGCAAAATCATCAGATATAAATGAACAAGTAGTACCTGAATCAAATAATATGTAAGCATTTATATCATTGATCGGAATGATATCTAACACCACATCCTTTGACTGCAAAGCATCCCGCACGGTCAAGTTGAACATTCTAGCAGTGGGTCAGTTTGATGGTGTTGGTCCAACAATAGTCAGTGTGCCACCACTACTATTCCCCTTATTTCCAATTATTCATCTTGCTGCCTTTCTAGGACAATCGCGAGCCAAATGATCCTTTGACCCACACGTAAAGCAAGCACCTTTCCTCAAAATATAGCAACTTGGAGTAATGTGGCCCTCTTGACCACAATTGAAGCACACACTCTTCCCTTTCGAGTAAACACCTGCGTGACTCTTTCCACGTGTAACACAAGCTTTGAATTTTCTCTTCTGCTGGCCACCTTGCTGAGTTCCAGTGCTTTTATTTTCATTCCACTTCCTCTTATGAGTGTTGCCACCACTGCTGCTACCACCAGTCTTATTCTCCATTTCATTCTTTTTCTTCTTTCACTCCTAGTTATACTTGGTCAAAGCGTCACTCCCACCTTCTATAATTATCTCCTTTTCCAACACTGCTGCAAACGTATTCAGCTGGAACATTGAGACTTTTTTATACAACCAGGGTTTCAGTCCCTGATCAAACCTCCTAGCCTTGTGCTCATCTGTGTTGACTTGATATGGCATAAACCTCGCCACCTCGTTTAACTTTTCCGCATATTTTGACACTGTCATTGCACCCTCTAGAAACTGAACCTCCGTCTGGTTCTGTGAGCTCATTGGAAATTATGTCTCAAAGAATATTTCCTTGAATCTGTCCCATGATATTATCTCTTGTTCCCTTTAAGTCTTATTTGCCTTCCACCAGTAGCCGACTTCAGTATAAACGTTGCAAAGGTCATCTTCTGATCATCATTGACCCTGGCAATGTCGAACACTTTCTCCATCTTCATAATCCAGGTTTTGGCATCCACTCGATTCATAGTTCGTCGAAACTCTGGCGACTGATTCTGTAGTGCTCCCGTAAGTAAGGTCACCAACTACTAGACTAGAGTAACATTGGCATCATTGTTATTAGTAGACCCCTCAGGGTTTTGTTGTCGTGGTTGACGTCTTCTTGGCGACATTTTCTGTTTAAAAGATATACTTATTAGATCATTGCACAATTCCTTCAGTATTTAATACTTAACTTGAACCTTTTAAAATCAACACGTAACACATAACATCTTGAATAAACCTTAAAATTTTATTCATTTAAAACTTTTAAAAACATAAAAAAGATAGCATTACTGCTATTTACATCAACTTTCCAGAACTAGTAAGGTTTCAGAATAACATCATCATATCCCATTAATCACATAAAACTCAGAATTTATATCTTATTTATAACATAGGTATTCACATAATAATTACACTTTCTATCAAGGCCTATTAAAATGTTCCACAGCCTTACTGCGCTCCTCCTCCATGTTACGGAACATCGTTCTATTATCTAACATATACCATGGCAATTCCTCGAACTGAATCGGATAGTAGATGACTCGGTCCTTGGCTCTATTGTAACAATCCAATATTTTATTTGTAATTTCAAATATTTATTAAATTAAATAAATATTTTATTTATGTAGTTGTTGTTCGTAGATATTGTGAATTAAATAAATTAGATAATACTCTAATTTAATTTAATAGTTAGAGAGTTGTTAAAGATAACATGAAATGGTATATTGCTATTTTAATTTAATTATTTAAAATGGTTTGTTAAGTTATTAAATAAAATTATAATGAGATTATAATTTTGGGATATTTGGATTAAGTGGGAAATTTATTTAGTATGTTGTAATTAGTTTATTTAACTAAGATTGGATATGAATATCTAAAGAAATAATATGGGACTATAAACTATAGTATAAATTGTTTATTAAAATAAATTAAAGTAGTTTTAAATGGATTTACCCAAACAAGGCTTAAAGATATTAGTCTTTATTTTAAAAGTGTTTTGCCAAACAAAGCCTTATGTCTTTTGAATTTGAATTTGATTTTTAAAAAAATAATAATAAAATAATTATTTTTATAACTGATTTACGTTTAAGTTTTGTCACTCTTTTTTTATACGTATTATGACTATCAGTTTATTATCTTTACGCATAAGAGTTAGATGGTTTTACGTGAAAAGAGAATTGACTTATACTAAGAAAGAAAGAAGAAAATTACGGAGAATTAGTGGGAGAGTTTGAGAGAAAGATTCCTGAGAATTTCAAAGAAATTATTTGTGTTTTAGCAAGGATTACCAAACAATTGAAGATATTCTTCTAACACCTTAATATTATATATACGAATATTTTATGTTCACGAGTATTTAATTTTCTGTGAATTCAAATTGATGAATTGTAGTTGTATAAACTGACTTATTGTGTTTGTGTGTAATTGTGATGTTAAAATTAACATTTAGACAAGGAATTAGTGTGCTAATTATGTTAAAAAGGAAGAAACTAATTATAGTGACTATATATATATATATATGGCTTGTGAAAGTACTAAATTTGTTAGTTAATTTTTAAACTAATCTGTAAATTGAGCCTTTAATATGTTAACTCAATAAGAACCGAAGAGAACGTAGTTTGAATGAGTTAATTTGGTGTAGAATTGTGATCTCAATGTTAATTTTTGTCAAGGATGTCAAAAATGGACTTTTTGGTATAAAACATGGGATTTAAAAGATTTAAATTGGCTGTAGTGTTATTTAATTATTCTAAGTTAGTACATATGTGAGGAACCATGTTTATATGAGTTCTATATCATTTGGGTGAGTTAAAATTGATGTTTTGTGAATGAAATTCGTGATAGTTGGGCTAAACAAAGTGCTGGAAATAGAATGCGTAGTTTCTGTCTGTACACCAGTGCAGTTGCGCTGGTGTGAAGGCCATAAATAGCGTAGCTGCGCCGATCCCAGGCTTAAGTATGGCATAGCTGCGCCATACCCTGATCAGAGGCAGTGATGCCTGTTACTTATATGGACCTTGAAAATCTATTATAACATAGTCTAATGAGATGTTAATGTGACAAACACGTAATGAAGAGATTAAAACAGAATTGTATCATGTGATTAGTAATTCCAAAGTTCTAAAAAGATTAGTAAGTTATAAAAGCAATACGTTATGATTTAAGGTACACAATGAGTAGTGAAAAAGTGTTTTGAAGTTAATACTTGTGATTTCTAAAATGCATATGGTGTAAAGTAAAACTTGTACTAAAATAACAAGTTTAACTAGAAGTGAGTGTTATTTTGGAAAGTGAATGTTAGTATATCTAATAGATATTGTGATTCTAATAATGTGTGTAGGTGAACGTGAGTTGTAATTTATAGCTTACGCACGAGGCAAGTTCCTTACCCTAAACTTTAATTGAGCAAGTTCTTTTATCCTTAAACTTTATTTGAGCAAGCTCTAACCTTATCTTTATTCGAGCAAGTTTTGAATTCTAATCATTGGTGATTTATTCTAACTTGTTTATAGTTAAGCAAGTTTCCTTAGTTTCATTCTTTTATAGTGAATGCAACATCTTGAACTCTAATCTCTAATATTGAGCCGTCATATTTCATTTACTTTGCACAAGTTATTATCATGTTGAGCAAGCTTTGTTTTCGGCTTGTTATCAGTTAATGCATGTTTAGTAATTCAATTTCTTGTTTGACAAGATCATAGCCTTAGCTTAATATTGTTCAAGCAAGGTTTATTGTTTTATTCAATGCTTATGCTTTTAGCTATTTCTAAGCATGAGTTTAATGTATAGTTGGTTCACCTATGATTCTTAATTATTTTACAATATATTGTTATTGATCACTCGTAGTGCTGTTAAGTCTTGTTGATTCAATTAATCCTTTAGTTGATGATCGTGAAACTCTAAATTACCCTTGAAGCTTATCCAACCCAAACTTTCTTTGGTGCGGACTTGTACTCTAAAACTGAGAAGAACAACCCTATTATAGGGGAGTTATTTTACACGATGCGTTTAGATGTTTGTGCACAATACATGGTACGATGGGCTGATCACCCTAAGTACGGGGAGTCCCTATAGTATTATTGTTTAGGTTAAAGTTGAAAGATTACTTGTAACCGTGGATATAGTTCATGGTCTTGTCACCCTCAGTTACATTTTGTATGTTGATATTAGTTTTTGATTATCGTTGACAGAGTATTATTCAACTTTGATGAGCTTATTCATTGGCATTTATTATGCTATTGTTATTCATTGCTATTTCAAGTGAGCATTTGTTTTGCTCACACTTGCATATATATGCTCATTGTAGCTAAGGTTGAGAAGGTCGATGAGCTACCACTAGCAAGGGAAAAGGGAAAATGAACAAGTGATGAAGACTTTTAATTTATTTAATGTCATGATGATAGACTTTATATTTAATGATGTGATGTAATTATTTTATTTTCGCACTTGATTTAGGTTAAAGGTTAGATAACCTGGGAGACTTATTGATTTATTGATGTAACCCTTTTAATGGGAGGATTTATGGTTTAATTTTATTATAATTGGGTATTTAGATATGAATAAATGGAAAATGAACACCAAGTCTTATGGGAATGAAGTACCCAAAATTAGGGGTGTCACAGGTTAGTATCAAAGGCTTAGGTTATGAACCTTAGGTGGGGAAAAGCCTTAGGAAGTAACCTTATAGAAGATTGAAAATATAGTGGTGATAAACTTTTATAGAGTTTTAAGAAAGAAGTAATAAAACACTTTATGTGTTTGTGTGATTGCAACCTATGTGCTCGTGAGTGTCGAGTAGTAATGATTAGTAATTAAAACTTAAAATTTTGTTACTAGTCAGGCTTGGGAGGAAGGATCTTAGATGCCTAGAAAGAAGGAGCCTCGAGATATTCATGTGGTTTGGGAACAACTACTGACACATGAGTCATCTCCGTTGGTCACAGTGGTTGAGTAAGAGGGCTTACCTGATGAGGATGATGAGGTAGAGACGGATGAGGAGGATCTCGTTGAGCTACCACAATCAGATGGGGATGAGGAGAACGAGGAGGAAGAGTTTCCACCAAACTCAATTGCTGCCCGTATGTATGACAAAGTATACGACCGCAATGTCGAACTTTAGGATAGAGTCAAGGAGTTGGAAGAGATAGTAGCGGAACAGCAGACCTCAATGGCACAGAAGGACGACGAGATCCGGAATCTAGATGAGCGTCTAGGAAATGTCGAATGGAAGCTGATTCATACTGAAGGAGAGAATGAGAAAATGACAGAGGAGATCACTGAACTGAAGAACAAATTGAAAGAAGAGTCTACTAAGAGGGCAAGAGCTGAGGACGCATACGAGGAAGCTTTTCAACGAGCCGTAGTAGCAGAGAGAGAGAGAGAGGTACAAGTAAAGAAGATCAAGATGGAGGAGATGAATAGCATTTTCAACACCATTGTAAATCGAGCTCGAGAACGAATCATGTATTATCCAATTCAGTTTGAGATGCTGCCATGGTACATGCTAGACCGCCGAACAATGTTCCATATTATGGAAGAGGATCGTCGTAAGGCTATGCAGCATTTTAGTAGGTCGTCATAAGAAATGTAATTATTGTGTGATTAATGATTAAATAAGATGTAAATCCTGGGTATTATATAACCAATGGGATATGATGATGATGATGTTATCCTGAAACTTTTGCCGTTTAGGAAAGTAATGTAGATAGCAGGGATGCTATCATGACTATGTTTTTTAGAAAGATGATGAATAAATAAAAGGTAATATTTATTCAAGATATTGTGTGCTATGTGGTAATTTTTTGTGTGATGTGCAGGTGAATATATAATACTTAAAGGATTGAATAATAATTTAATGAGAATATTTTAACAGAAAATGCCTCTAAGACGTCAACCACGACAAAGGACCCTTGAGGGATCTACCAATAACAACAATGCTGAGGCTAATCTAGTTCAGCAATTAGTAACGTTACTGACGGGAGCATTGCAGAATCAGCCGCAGAATCAAGCTGCGACATTTAAAGACTTCAAGGTGGTTGGGCCACCAGAATTTCGTGCATCCAAGAATCTGGTTGAGGCACAGACCTGGATCATGGAGATAGAGAAAGTTTTTGATGTTGCTAGAGTAGGGGAGATTCAGAAGACTACTTTTGCAACATTTATGTTGAAAGAAAAGGCTAGTTAATAATGGCAAGCCAATAAAACTTGAGGAGGTCAAGGGGTGATGACTTGGGATAGGTTTAAAGAGATATTTTTCGAGACTTATTTCCTAGAGAGTTCGAAAAATTAGATGGAGGTGCAGTTTTTAGAATTAAAGTAGGGATCAATGACGGTATCGGAGTGTGTCACAAAATCTAACGAGTTGGCGAGGTTTGCGCCATATCAAGTCAACACAGATGAGCACAAGGGTAGGAGGTTTGAACAGGGACTGAAACCCTGGTTATACAGTAGAGTCTCTATGTTTTAACTGAAGACATTTACAGCGGTACTAGAGAAAGTAATTCTCACTGAGGGTGGAGGCGAGGCTGTAAGAAAGTACAATCAAGAGCAGAGAAAGAAGAAGAGTGAGGGAGAAGCTAAGAATGGTGGTGGTAGTGGTCGAAATGGTAATAATAACTTGAAGAGGAAGTGGAATGTAGATTTGGGAGCTAGGAACTAGCAGGGTAACCAGCAGAAGAAGAAGTTCGAAGCATGTGCTAGATGCGGGAGGTTTCACGCGGGTATGTGCTTAAGGGGGAAACGAGTATGCTTTAACTGTGGCCAGGAGGGTCACATTGCCCCAAATTGCAATCAACCCAAAAAGAATGCTTGGTACACTTGCGGGTCAAAGGATCATTTTGCTCGCGAGTGTCCTAAGAAGAAATCTGGTGAGACAACAGAAAACAAGGGAGGTAGTAGTGGAGGTACAATGACTATTTCTGGACCAACATCATCAAATAAGCCCACAGCAAAAACCTTCAACATGACAGTGCAATCAAAAGATTTCGTGTCAGGTATTATCCCAATCAATGATATAAATGCATATGTATTATTTGATGAACTCTACCACCTTCATGTGAAGAATACTTTCAGGAAACTACTTGTCATTCAACAGCTCTTGGAACTTCTCCCAAGACATTTTTGAGTGCGGTAGATTGAGTACGCTTTACAGATTCCCACCAGTAATCTGCCTCTGCTCGCAACATGAAGGTGGCAAAGGGAACCTTTTGCTCCACGGAGCATCCCAAGACATCAAATATCTTGTTGATCTGCTTTATCCACGTCTCCACCTTAAGTGGTTTTGGCTCTCCAAAAAACTCCGGTGGTCCCAGCTCCTTGAACTGCTTAGAGGTGACCATCCGAGAGTTGTCAGTGTTTCCACCTGTATTTTGGGCAGGAGCCGCTTTCGCCTGATGTTGCATGAATTGCATAAAGCCTCTGAACATCCCATTGTTCACCATTTCATCGGTGTTATTATTTACATGAGGATTATTGTCTTCCTGTTGCAGATTATCCTAGACATTAATCTGTGGTGAGTCGACGGTCTCATGTGCTTCATTGTTTATCTCAACATTTTTGGATGCCATTTTCAAATACTGCCACAAAACAAGGGTTAATTAACATATCACATATTATCCCTATACTCTGACCGACCAATTAAATACCAAGTAAACTTAGGTAGGTCATACTAGCGAAGGAATTCCCCGTCTCTCCCCTCCTAGTTCTTGTCTCACATCTTAGCCAGGGATCATATCCCTAAACTTTGATACCAACTGTGATGCCCCCAAACAAGTATACATCACCCATCTTGAGTCGCCAAATACATGGTACAGAATACAAATACAAACTTAATTATACAACAGTCGTGTAAAATATGAAAAAACATAATCTAAGAGTTTTAATAAGAATATTGTCATCTAGACAATATCCACACTCAATGGAGTCCTCATTACATTTATTGTCACACAATTTAACATAACAGCGAGGACTACAAATGCTATCATCTGGACCGTCACCCCATTCCCTGACTAGTCCCGACTACATTCTCATTTCCTGAAGAGAACAATGAAAGAAAGGGTGAGCTCAACTAGTGTGACGCCCCCAAAATTAGGTATACATCACCCATCTTGGGTAGTCAGATACATGGTACAGAATTTAAATACAACTTACTAATATAAGCGTAGTATGTATAATACGACATAAAGCGTGAGTTTGAATACAAATATTGTCTACTAGATATTATACAAACTCAAAAGGAGTCTTCATTACAATTATTATCACACTATTTCACGAGAATAGTGAGGACTACTAATGCTATCCTACGGACCATTACTCCGTTCCCGACTCATCCCGGCTATATTCTCATTTCACGAAGAGAACGGTGAAAGAAAAAGGGTGAGCTCAACTAGCTCAAGAAGAAATATTATGACTAAGATAATGCGAATAAATTATCATTAGCCTACAACAATGTTAAACCGATAAAATATAATGAACATCAAGTTTAACTACAATGAACCAATGAATCCATTAAAAGAGTCAAGTAGAAAATAAAATCTACTATCTTTTATGATTTAAAAGGTTTTCATCATTGTTATAGGCGAGACTCGACTTTAATAAATATTCCACATCATCGAATCACCCCGCACTTTTCTGACGAGGATATTCTTTAGTATCGGGACCACAATTATTCATGCACTACGGGCCAAGAATAGTTGTGTATTCATTAATGGTCATGATCATGCCAACAATCGTCCATCAATGCACTACTACTAATCGAGGATTTTTATCACATCATTTGTAACATTACGGTCATGATTACAACAAGAATAGTCGTGGTCATAATCATACCAAGTCCATCTATGCACTACAGGCCACAGATGACTTTCAACATAATATAAACATGAGGATGATGACAATGATATAAGAATTCAATAAAACAAGTTCAAGAATTATTTTATCCGGGAATTATTAACGTCCAAATTGTCAACATGATACTGTTTTGTAGAGTAAAATTCAAGAATGATCGGAAGAATATTTCCATGAAAGATATCTTTGGATGAAACGCAAATATCAAGGATATTCTACTAATTTCATGGAGTATAGAAGTCAATGTTTTAACCAACTGGGTATAATAAAGAATAGAATAACAAAAGAAATCACCATGCATGCGATAGACCGCACAGGCAGGTTATTCCAACAGAATAATAAATAACGGAACTAGGTCCGGCGTAAAACGCATAGACAGGATGTTACAACAGAATAATAATAAAGATGGAACCAGGTCCGGTGTAAAACACACAGACAGGATGTTCCAACAGAATAATAATAAAGAGCGGAACCAGTCCAGATGTAAAAAACACATGCATGGATGTTCAGCGAATAATAATAAAAAGCGCGGAACCAGTTAGGTGTAAAAAACATGATACATGATGTTCTAACAGAATAATAGAAGAATGTCACCGAGTATAGGGTAAACCGCGTATACAAGTTATTCCCATAGAATAATAAGTAATGGAATAACAACATTTCTCTTCATGAATAAGAAAGAATAACACCCTTTACGAGTACAACAAATAATATTCCCTACCTTAGAAGAACTGAATATTGGAAAAGTGAAGTAGCGCAGAATACTTTTCTTCTTTCTCTCTATAGTTTCTTTCTCTAGAGTTTCAATGAATTAAGTAAGAAATAATGAAGGTATGAGCTTTCTATTTATAGAAAAGCGAGGGTGGCTCTTGGTCTTAACGAAGGGTCAAAATGACTCTTGGTAATATTGAAGAGACAACTACTATTATTTCTTGAAGGGTAATTAACCTTTGGAACCTTAGAAGAGGTAGTTAACTCGTAATATTGAAGGGACAACTACTATTTGCGAAGGGGTAATTACTATTGACGAAGGTAATTACTATCGATTTGAAGGTAAATACTATTGAAGAAGGTAATTACTATTGAGGAAGGTAAATACTATTGACGAAGGTAATTACTATTCACAAAGGTAATTATTATTTACAAAGGTAATTACTATTGATAAAGGTAATTACTATTGACGAAGAGACGCTTAGATGATGACATATGGGCCCCCCATAAAATAATCAAACTTACCACAAACGTCTCATAACAGACTCTTTATATACATCAAGGATTGAATAAATATTACCACAAATCATTTTATTTTTAATCAACACATTTTTAATCTTTCAACAATTATTAATCATTTATAACTTGTCGTCTCAATTAATAATATAACATATATTATCTGAGATGATCTTTGTGACAATAATTGAATCAATAATATAAGAGATATGATGCAACAATTCGTGTAGCAATAATTGAGTATAGCTAAGTGACTTCTCACGTAAGCATCGATAATCAACACCGAGTGTGCTACTATGCGACCATGCCAGCGTATTCTTTGTACTTTTACCAACGGGTAGTTCAACAGCTTTTAATGGTAACACCTCCTCCGTAGTTATATTTATAGAAAGATAATTTTGTCGTTTTTAACTACGACAATACTCCGTTTATGGGGTCCACTAATGATTGAGTAGTCGTCATGCGAATATTCCCAGATAAAAGAATATTCCCGACCAAACGAATATTTTATAACAACTTGCTTACTTTGCAAAATTTATAAATATTACCCACAACTATAACATTATATCAAATTTATTCCATAATATTCAAAATAATATTTATAGAAAGTTCATCTTTATTTATAAAAGTGGGGTCTTACAACCTCCTTCTTATGAAAATTCACCCTCGAAATTAGGGTGCACGTACACGGTATGTCGAAGACGTAAGGATACCTTGATTTCATTTGATTCTAACTCCCAAGTCATTTCCTCAACATCGTGGTTCCTCCACAAAACTTTGACTTGAGGTATAACCTTGGAGCGTAGAATATGTTCCTTCTTATCAAAATTTGAGCAGGAACCTCTTCATATATCAAATCTTCCGCTATTTAAATGCGGGTTCTAACTTCAATAATATGGTTCGGGTCTTTCACATATTTACGTAACATGGATATGTGAAAATGTTATGAACACGAGACATATTTGGCGAAGCGAGTCTATAGGCCACGAGTTCCTACTCGATCGAGGATTAAAATGGATAGATGAATCGAGGATTAAGTTTCCTCTCTTTCCAAATCTTGTAACTCCTTTCCATGGAGCAACTCTTAACAACAAATGATCTCTATATCAAATTCCACGTCCTTTCGATGAAGATCGGATAACTCTTTTGTCAATTTTGTGAGAGGTTTTATACGTTGTCGGATCGTTTGAATCTTTTCCGTAGTCATACGTACCAACTCCCGGTCCCAACAACGTTGCTTCACCCACCTCATCCCGACATCTTTGGAAGCGACACTTTCTTCCATACAACGCTTGAATGGAGCCATGCGATACTTGTTTGATAAGCTGTTGTTGTAGGAAAACTCCACGATGGTAAGAACTTGTCCCAACTCCTCTTGAAATCAAGGACACGAGTCTTAATAGATCTTTAAGAGTTTGAATAGTCCTCTCCATTGTCCGTCCGTTTGAGGATGATATCTTAGAGCTAAATCGTAAGTTTGTGCCCATAGCTTTTTGCAAACTAACCCAAAATCGTGAAGTGAATCTTGGTTCTCGATCGAAACTATAGATCTTAAGCATACCATACTGATCTTACAATCTCGTTTATGTATATATCTGAGCAAGGCGTTCAAGTGTATAAGTTTCTCGTATCGGTAAGAAATGAAGCGAGACTTGGTCAATCTATCAACAATGACCCAAATCGCATCAATGCCTTGAGAAACCTTAGGAAGACCCAGAACGAAATCCATGGTAATGTGCTCCCACTTCCATTCTAGAATTTAAAGTGGTTGCAATGGACCTTTTGGTACTTGATGCTCCGCTTTAACTCGTTGACAAGTTAGACACCTTGAGATAAGCAATTGCTATCTCTCTCTTCATATTGCTCCACCAAAATGTATGATGAATATCATGATACATTTTGGTACTCCCTGAGATGGATTGCAAATGGTGTGTTGTGCGCCTCCATCATGATATTATACTTTAAATCGAGGTCGTTAGGAACACAAAGTGGAGTTGACTCGAAGTATTCCTTCTTCATCGATTCTTGCTTGGCGATAGCACCTTCTTGCACTTTCTTCCTCATACGCATCGGCTCCAGTGCAGTAGCTTGAGCGACTTTAACTTTATCGATTAAAGTCGGTTCTACTCGTATACTCGCTATCATCACATCGTCCACGAGTCTTTAACTCTATCTCCATCATTTGCAAGTCACACAAAATGGGCGCTTTGCGTTGACAATACTTTTCGTAGATTGCATATGATCTTCTACTCAATCGTCGGCTACCACGTTCGCTTTTCGAGGATGGTATTGGATGGTATGATCATAATCTTTCAACAGTTCAAGCCAGCGTCGTTTGTCGCATGTTGAGTTCCTTTTGAGTGAAGAAATATTTGAGACTTTTATGATCCAGTAAAGATCTCCACTTTCTCCCCATACAAGTAATGCGTCCAAATTTAAAGTCTTGAAGATAACGGTATTTGCTAACTCTAGATCGTGAGTAGGATAATTCCTCTCATATTCTTTGAGTTGTCGCATGAGGCATAGGCTATAACTTTTCCATGTTGCATGAGAACACATCCCAACCCTTTGCCCAAAGCATCACTATAGATGACAAATCCCTCCGAGGCGGATGGTATTGTCGAGCAGTCTTTGAAATAAGTCTCCTCTTGAGTTCTTAAAACTTTTCTCACATTCTTCGCTCCAATAGAACTTTGTATCTTTTCGAGTTAAATTTGAGTCGATGGAGTAGCGATTCGAGAAAATCCTTCCACGAATCTCCGATAATAACCAAATTAAACCGAGAAAGCTACGTACTTGATTCCTTCGATTTAGGTTGTTCCGACTTTGAATAGCTTGATCTTTCTTTGGGTCAGCGGATATTCCATGACTTGATACCCGTGCCCAAGGAATGCTACTTCTTCAAGTCGAACTCGCATTTCTTCAACTTGGCATAAAGCTTATATTCACGAAGCTTTTGGAGTGTCGACCTCAAGTGTTGCTTTCATGATCTTCACGGCTTTTGGAATAAATAAGGATGTCATCAATAAAGACGACCACAAAGTGATCTAAATATTCCTTAAATACTCGGTTCATCATATCCATGAAGGCGGCGGAGCATTAGTCAATCCAAAGTACATGACTAGAATTCATAATGCTCGTCTCAGGAGTTAAAAAAAGCGTCTTTGGAATGTCGTGGTTCTAATCTTTAATTGGTGATATCCGGAACGAAGATCAATCTTTGAAAAGAATTTGGCTCCTTGCAATGGTCAAACAGGTCATCTATCGTGGCAATGGATACCTATTTTGATGGTGACATGATTCAACTCCCGATAATCAATATAAAAGTCGCATACTCCCATCTTTCTTCTTCACGAATAGAAGCAGGAGCACCCCAAGGAGAAGTACTAGGGACGAATAAAGCCGATGTCTAACAATTCCTGCGGTTGGGTCTTTAACTCCACGAAGTTGATAGGAGCCATTAGATATGGGGCTTTGGAAATAGGTTTTGTCTAGGGTTCAAGGTCGATACAAAATTCAATTTCACGCTTTTCTGGGGTAGGCGAGAAGTTCTTCTGGAGAATCGTCAGAAATTTATTAACAATAGAAATATCGTTCAAAACCGGCGTATTTTTGTTTAAATCTGTGAAATGAGCTAAAAAGCTTGACATCCGTTTTTCAATAAGCGAATAGCTTTATGGCTTGAGATGATCGTGATTGATTTTAATGGTTTGGTCGTTTGAATTTCGCATAATAGGTTGATTAGGAATATGAAAGCTAACAACCTTACGAAAACAATCAATTTTGCATGATAAGTAGTTAACCAATCAATCCTAGAATCACGTCAAATGCAAGTATTTTTAATGAAATAAGATCGACGGGTAATGTGAGGGTACCGATTTGAACCAAACAAGACTTATAAGCGATTGGATGTAATGAAGGTTTCTCCCAACGAAGTTTCCACAGATAAGTCAAAGTCTAATTTCTCAGGAGTTAAATTTAATCGATGAGCGCAAGTAGGATAAATAAAAGAATGGGTAGAACCGGTATCAAATAAAGTATAGACTTCGTTAGAGTTTATGATAAGCTTACCCGTGATGACATCATTCGGGTTCCTTGCTCTCTGGGGAGGTCACAACAAACGCTCTCCTTGCTTACCTCTGGGTTTTGACTTTTTTGGAGCGGCCTTTGGTGCCTCCATCCTAGTTGAATTTGTCTTGATGAAATGACAAAATCGAGCTAAGTGACCTTCTCTTCCATAATTATAACATGCTTTGGACGGCATGGCGCGATTCGGATGATGTGTCCCTCTCCTCGCATTTGAAGCATATGATAGGTGGTCTTTCTCCTTCCTTAACAACGGTCTTTGGTCTTTGGCGTCTTTCCATCATTGTTGAATCTCCTTTTCTTGAAATGTCCATTCTTATTGTTTTGGCCACGATTACCACCGAAGTGGTTACCATATCGGCTGTTGATTCCCTCACGCTTGTTGTCACCGCTTCGATGACTACTCTCTTTGGTATTATAATTTTCTTAAATTTGCTCTCTTTTAGTTGCGTTGACTCGTATATCGCTCCACTAAGCGAGCCCTATTTACAACATCGAATACAAACACGGTTTATGAGAAATAAGATGTTGACGTATCTCAAACTTCAAACCTCTTAAAAACATTAGCGCCATTCCCTCTTCATTATCCACCAAGTGGGAATATGAAACCATGATAACTCATGATTTTTGCCTCGTATTGCGACATGGTCATATTATTTTGTTCCAACTTGATAAACTCCACCTCCTTCATGTGGCTAATACTTTTAGGAAAGTATTTGTCGTTGAAACGACTCTGGAACTTCTCCCAAGATATCTTGATGCAATGAGGTTGAGTCGTTTTCTGGATTCCCACCGATGTCTGCCTCTCTCCAAGCAACATAAAAGCGTGAAAGGAACCTTTTGCTCCTCGGAGCATCCCAAGACATCAAATATCTTGGTAATCTACTTTATCCATGCTTCCGCCGAAGTGGTTTTGGCTCTCCCTTAAACTCCGGTGGTCCCGGCTCCTTGAATTATTTAGCGGTGACCGCCGAGAGTTTTCCGTGTTTCCACCTACGTTTTGGGACAGGAGTCGCTCTGCTTTCTTTGTTGCATAAATTGCATAAAGCCTCACGAACATTTGATCATTCGGCATTTGGTCGGTGTTGTTGTTTGCATGAGGATTGTCGCCTTCACGATGCACATTATCACGATTATTGATATGTGGTGAATCAACGATCGCTTTATGCTCCATTGCTATTCTCAACATTCTCGGATGTCATTTCGAGATCTTGCCACAAAACAAAAGGTTAATTGACATGTAACAAATTATCTCTATATTACGTGAGCAATAAAATAGCACATAAACTTAGGTAGGTCATACTAGCGAAGGTATTCCCGTCTCTCCCCTCCTAGTACTATTCTCACATCTTAGCGGGATCATATCCTAAGATCTCGATACCTGTTGTGGCGCCCCCAAAATTAGGTATACATCACCCATCTTGGGTAGTCGGATACATAGTGCGAATTTAAATACAACTTACTAATATAACTGTCGTGTACAATACGACATAAACTTTGAGTTTGAAGACAAATATTGTCTACTAGATATTATACAAACTCAAAAGGAGTCCTCATTACAATTATTATCACACTATTTCACAGAATAGTGAGGACTACTAATGCTATCCTCTAGACCATTACTCCGTTCCCCGACTCATCCCAGCTATATTCTCATTTCCTGAAGAGAACAGTGAAAGAAAGGATGAGCTCAACTAGCTCGAAGAAATATTATGACTAAGATAATGCAGAATAAATTATCATTAGCCTTCAACAATGTTAAAGCGATAAAATATAATGAACATCAAGTTTAACTACACAGTGAAGAACAAGAATCCATTATAAGAGTCAAGTAGAAAATAAAATCTGCTATCTTTTATGATTTAAAAGGTTTTCATCCTTTGTTATATTTGAGACTCGACTTTAATAAATATTCCACATCATCGAATCACCCACACTACGGCCGAGGATATTCTTTAGTATCACGACCACAATTATTCATGCACTACGGGCCAAGAATAGTTGTGTATTCATTAATGGTCATGATCATGCCAACAAGCGTCCATCAATGCACTACGATTAATCGAGGATTTTTATCACATCATTTGTAACATTACGGTCATGATTACACCGAATAGTCTCGTGGTCATAATCATACCAAGTCCATCTATGCACTCTGAGCCACGAGATGACTTTAAACATAATATAAACATGAGGATGATGACAATGATATAAGAATTCAATAAAACAAGTTCAAGAATTATTTTATCCGGGGAATTATTAACGTCAAATTGTCAACATGATCTTTGTTTTGTAGAGTAAAATTCAAGAATGATCGGGAAGAATATTTCCATGAAAAGATCTTGGATGAAACGCATGAAATATCGAGGATATTCTACTAATTTCATGGAGTATAGAAGTCAAAGTTTTAACCAATTTGGGTATAATAAAGAATGGAATAACAAAAGAAATCCCCGTGCATGCGATAATCGCCTTTGCAGTGAGTTATTCAACAGAATAATAAATAACGGAACAAGGTCGGGTGTAAAAGCGCATGCGAGCAGGATGTTTCAACAAATAATAAAAAGCGGAACCCGGTAGGTGTAAAACACATGACGAGGATGTTCAGCAGAATAATAATAAAGAGGCGGAACCGGTCCGGTGTAAAAACACATGCAGGATATTCCAAAGAATAATAATAAAAAAGCGGAACCGGTTAGATGTAAAACACATGAGACAGGATGTTCCAACGAGAATAATAGAAGAATGTCACCAAGTATAGGGTAAACCGCAGATATCTGAGTTATTCCCATAGAATAATAAGTAATTGAATAACAACAGTTCTCTTCATGAATAAGAAAGAATAACACCTTTACTGAGTACAACAAATAATATTCCCTACCTTAGAGAAGAATGAATATTGGAAAAGTGAAGTAGCGAGAATACTTTTCTTCTTTCTCTCTATAGTTTCTCTCTCTAGTTTTGATGAATTCATAAGAAATAATGAAGGAATGAGCTTTCTATTTATAGAAAAAGCGAGGGTGGCTCTTGAGTCTTATGAAGAAGGGTCAAAATGACTCTTGGTAATATTGAAGAGACAACTACTATTTATTTATGAAGGGGTAATTAACCTTTGGAACACCAAGAAGAGGCGATTAACTCTTGGTAATATTGAAGGGACAACTACTATTTGCGAAGGGGTAATTACTATTGTGAAGGTAATTACTATTAACGAAGGTAAATACAATTGAAGAAGGTAATTACTACTATTGGCGAAGGTAAATACTATTGACGAAGGTAATTACTATTCACAAATGTAATTACTATTTACAAATGTAATTACTATTGACAAAGGTAATTACTATTGACGAAGAGACGACTTAGATGATGACATATGGGCCCCCATAAAATAATCAAACTTACCACAAGCGTCTCATAATGAGACTCTTTATATACATCGAGGATTGAATAAATATTACCACAAATCATTTTATTTTTAATCAACACATTTTTAATCTTTCAACAATTATTAATCATTTATAACTTGTCGTCTCAATTAATAATATAACATATTATACTGATTGATCTTTGTGACAATAATTCAATCAATAATATAAGAGATATGATCACAATATTCTTTGTACTTGATAATTGAGTATAGCTAAGTGACTTCTCACGTAAGCATCAATAATCAATCTGAGTGTGCTACTACGCAACCACGCCAGCGTATTCGCATTACTTTTACTACTGGGGTAGTTCAACGGTTTTAACGGTAACACCTCTCGCCGTTATTTTTATAGAAAGATAATTTTGTCGTTTTTAACTACGACAATACTTCCGTTAATGGGGTCCACCAATGATTGGTAGTCGTCACGAATATTCCCAGAACAAAAAGAATATTCCCCGACCAAACGAATATTTTATAACAACTTGCTTACTTTGCAAAATTTATAAATTTTACCCACAACTATAACATTATATCAAATTTATTCCATAATATTCAAAAATAATATTTATAGAAAATTCATCTTTATTTATAAAAGCTGGGGTCTTACAATTAGCCCAGTGAGAAATATTATGACTAAGATAATGCAGAATAAATTATCATTAGTCTTCAACAATGTTAAACTGATAAAATACAATAGATATCAAGTTTAACTGCAGCGGAATAAGCAATCCATTAGAAGAGTCAAGTAGAGCATGATATCTACTATCTTCTATGGTTAAAAATGTTTTCATCAAATTTTATCGTTGAGACTCAACTTAATAAATAAACCACATCATCGAGTCATCCCTGCACTACGGGCCAAAGATATTCATTAAATCATCAATGGTCATGACTATACCGAAAAATCCCTGGTCATAATCATACCAAAAACTGTCCATCAACGCAGTACAGGCTACTGAGGACTTTTACCACATTATTTATAACATTACAGGTCATGATTATACCGAATAATCCCTGGTCATAATCATACCAAAGCCATCTATGCACGTAAGCCAAAGATGACTTTCATCACAATATAAGCATGAGGATGATGACAATGACATAATAATTCAATAAAACAAGTTCAAGAACAAATTTTAAAGATTTATAAGTTAATTTATATTGAAATCAATTACGTCCAAATTATCAACATGATACTGCTTTGTGGTGTAAAATTTAAGAATCCTCAGAAGAATATTTCCATGAAAACATACTGGATAAAGCGCAAATATCCAGGATAGTCTACTAATTTCATAGAGTATAGAAGCCAAAACTTTAACCAAATGAGTATAATAGAATATATGAAACTGCAAATTGATTTTCACCCGCCATGCGGTAATCCACGTAGACAGATCATTTTCATAATTTAATAAGGAATGAATACGAAGGATCATTCACCATGCATGTGATAATCCACATAAAAAGGTTATTCCAACAGAATAATAAAGAATGGAACTAGGTCATGTGTAATCTGTACTGATAGGATATTCCAACAGAATAATAAAGAATGGAATAACAGAAGAATTCACCGTGCATGCGACGGGCGCATACGGACATGTTATTTCAATAGAATAATAAAGAATGGAACCGAGTCTAAGCGTAATCCGCTTGCGAACAAGATATTCCAACAGAATAATAAAGAATGGAATAACAAAGAATTCACCATGCATGCGATAGGCGCAGAATGAGTTATTTCAGCGTAATAATAAAGAATGGAACCAGGTCTAGCGTAATCCGCACAGACAGGATATTCCAACAGAATAATAAAGAATGGAATAATAGAAGAATTTCACCATGTCTGTGGTACTTCACATAGATAGGTTATTCCAACATAATAATAAAGAATGGAATAACAGAAGCTCTCTTCATGAATACGAAAGAAATAATACCCCTTACCTTAGAATAAAGCTGGATACTGGAATAGAGAGGTAGCAAACTTTTCTTCTTCTTTCTCTCTATAATTTCTCTCTATAATAATTGCTCTATATCTTTAGCGAATTGGTGAGAAATGAATGAAGAATGAGCTTCTATTTGTAGAAAAATATAGTTTCGATAATTGCACGTTTTGGGGCTCAAAAAATTACAGTACAATACCTCCAACTTTTCTTTCATTTTTAATTTAGTCCTGCAAGTATTATCAAACTTGCACCACCTCCCCTAATAGTAAATAATGTGAATCAATAGTTCAGTCACATGATTCAATAGTTATAATCATGTGAAAATACGAATAACAGTATAGTACCTCCATCTATACCTCCATCTTTAACTTAGTTATGCAAGTATTATCAATCTTGCTCCAACTCCCCTAATAGTACATGAATGTGAATCAATAGTACACACATGTGAACAAATAGTTATAATCATGTGAATTAATAGCAATTAATTCCTCATTTATCCAATTAATTACCCGATAACTTCCAGACATCAATTATTATCGAAATAAATGTCGATTTCCACTATCACTAATAATTCCAACACAATGGAACTATCAATTTCATCTTTAATCAACACGAACTTATTCATCATTAATATTATAACTCATAATATTTAATAACCGTGTCGTTCGAGAAAGGGGCTTTAGATAAGGATTTCTCCTTATCGGGCGCATGATTAGATGACCAAACCTCTCATTGATGTAACTTCTAGACATTGTAAATATTGCAATTTAATAATATGAATAACTTTGTCGTCTCAATTATTAATTTAATAATATATCATATTATGAAGATATTGTGACAATAATCGAATCAATAATATGAGAGATATGATGCAGCAATTACTATAGCAATAATTGAGTATAACTGAGTGACTTCTCACGTAAGCATCAATAATCAATACCGTGTGCTACTATGCAACCACGCGTATTACTGTACTTTTACTACCGGGTAGTTCAACAGTTTAACTGTAAAACTTCCGCCGTTATTTTTATAAAAAGATAACTATGTCATTTTTTAACTACGACAATACTTCCATTGTGGGGTCCACCAATGATTGTGTCGTCGTACGAATATTCCCTGTTAAAACGAATATTCTCCAACCAATCGAATATTATATAACCACTTGCTTACTTTGCAAAATTTGTAAATATTACCCACAACTATAACATTATATCAAATCCACACCATAATATTCAAAAATATATTTCGAGAAAATTATTCTTTATTCATAAAAGTTGGGGTCTTACAACCTCCCCTTATTATGAAATTTCATCCTCAAAATTAGGGTACATACCTGGTATGTCGAAGAGGTGAGGATACCTTGATTTCATCTCAGTTTCTAACTCCCAGGTCATTTCCTCCACATCGTGGTTTCTCCACAAAACTTTGACTTGAGGTATAACTTTAGAGCGTAGAATATGATCCTTCTTATCCAAGATTTTAACAGGTAACTTTTCATATGTTAAATCTTCCTCTATCTCGTCTAGTTCTAATTCAATAATATGGTTCGGGTCTTTCACATATTTATGTAACATAGATATGTGAAAAATGTTATGAACACGAGACATACTTGGCGGTAAGGCAAGTCTATAGGCCACAGTTCCTACTCGATCGAGGATTAAAAATGGGCCAATGAATCGAGGATTGAGCTTTCCTTTCTTTCCAAATCTTGTAACTCCTTTCCATGGAGCAACACGTAACAACACATGATCTCTAATACTGAATTCCCCGTCTTTTCGATGAAGATCAACATAACTCTTTTGTCAATCTTGTGAGGTTTTTATACGTTGTCGGATCGTTTGAATCTTTTCCGTAGTCATACGTACCAAATTCGGTCCCAACAACGTTGCTTCACCCACCTCATCCCAGCATACTGGAGAACGACGCTTTCTTCCATACAACGCCTCAAATGGAGCCATGCCAATACTTGTTTGATAACTATTGTTGTAGGAAAACTCCACCAATGGTAAGAACTTGTCCCAACTTCACTTGAAGTCAAGGACACAAAGTCTTAATAAATCTTCAAGAGTTTGAATATTCCTTTCCGACTGCCCATCCGTGTTAACTTATGTCACACTCCATGTTTTGATGATGACTCGATTATTTCTCTAATCAATGCTATATTATTTCAGGGAAAGATATGGAACTTCAGAAAACGTCAAGGAAGAAATCACAAAGCCAAGACATCCTTGGAGAAAGAAAAGCCAATTTGAGTCCTAGGAATATATGTAAGATCTTAGCATTTATTACTTTCCAAAATAAGGCTCTAGGACATGTGCATTACATAATAGCATTCTCATGCTTAATCCCACCTGCTGATTCACAAGCACTAATATACACGGGCCGACATCTCTTACCATATCATAAGAAATCAAATCTTGATACTTTTGGTAACCTGGAATAAGCTATCGATTTTTAGAAAATATCATACCAGCTTGACATATCTTAAATCATGCGAACTATTTAAAGAAACAAGTTGATTGAATAGCAGTAATTATGCCCTATAATCTTGCCTCATAGTTCTAGAAATCTAGTTGGGCTTAATCACTGATCCAAGATTTGTGGACACCGGTCAATAGATATAAAAGGTATGCATATATCATGACATTATAGATACTACTCTTAAAACACGCTGCACACATCATGCTCATAAATTAAGCAGCATAATTCTAGGAAATTAATTAAGGTAACGTGTCAAATGCGTGTATCAACAGATTCTGCAGAGATCATGGGTCATGATTTGAGAAATCCAATTGGTCAATTCTAACGGTCCAATGTATGCTTAGTAATATGGAAACATGCCAGCAAGTATTTATGGTAATCCTAGAAGTTGACTTCTGGCTTTTTAGAAATTGGACCGTGGAAAGCTGCAAATAGAAATCATTTAGGCGAAAGTTACTAATAGCATGATATCTCAGAATCTCTGTGATGGAAAAACAAATTAAGTATATCATGATTCACGAAGGACATCAAGATTCATGAAAAATGTTATAGAATGTAAATATTTGGGAGTCGTCTATATTAATGGCGAGCTCATTAACAAATCTGAGATCTGAAAAATATACACAAAAGAATATAGCATACAAGCTACGAAATTGTTTTTCATCGAGTGCATTAAGAACGAGGTTGCTGCTTCAAAAATATTTTGGTAATATCCATTTTGCATATCACTTCATACTAGAGCCTTGAGTTGGAGAGTAATATAATGCTTGATCATTAGACCTCTAGTGTGTATCTTTCATTTCCTATCTTAGTCAATATTACATATAAAATTGTCTTGAATTGATAACTAATTACAGTCAAGTTCAAAGGAAGCATAGGTGCTTAAGTGTGCATAGGTGCCGCGAGGAACAAAGGTGTTCATCTTATTGGAACTTGTATTGTAATTGAAGAAGTTTAATAAAGTGAGTCTCCAATACTAGTTGGTATTGGACGTGGACTAGACTACTATTCTAGAGGGTAGTAGTTGAACCATGTAAAAATTCCAATGTTGGTGTGATTGCTTTACGTGATTCTACATTAAATTTACATTCAGCTACCTGCATCAGTAAAACTTGGTCAACTAAATAATATTCTGATTTGATAATCCAGCTTGCTGCATTAGAAATAAAAGTTGGTCATAGTTAGTGCCTACACTTATTCAACCCCCTCCCCTTCTAAGTGTATCTATTTAAATTTTAATCTGGTTTGAGGATGATATTCCAAACTAAATCGTAAACCGTGCCCATAGCTTTTTGCAAACTAACCCAAAATCTTGAAGTGAATCTTGGGTCTCGATCAGAAACTATGGATATTGGAATACAATGAAATCTTACGATCTCGTTTATGTACACACTAGCAAGACGTTCAAGTGTAAAAGTTTCTCGTATCGATAAGAAAATGAGCGAATTGGTCAATCTATCAACAATGACCCAAATCGCATCTATGCCTTGAGAAACCACAGGAAGACCAATAATGAAATCCATGGTAATGTGCTCCCACTTCCATTATGGAATTTCAAGTGGTTGCAATGGACCTTTTTGGCACTTTATGCTCCACTTGACTCGTTGACAAGTTAGACACCTTGAGATAAACCCTCTATCACTCTCTTCATATTGCTTCACCAAAATGTATGTCGAAGATCACGATATATTTTGGTACTCGAGATTGATTGCAAATGGCAGGCTCCATCATGATTTTTTACTTCAAGTTAGAATCATTAGGAACACAAAGTCTGGAGTTGACTCGAAGTATACCTTTTTCATCGATTCTTGCTTCCGGAATAGCACCTTCTTGCACTTTCTTCTTCATACGCATCAGCTCCAGGTATATAGAGTGACACCCCCAAATCCGGGTACTTCGATTCCACGGGATTTGGTGTTCATTGTACAAATATCATCTATCTATCTACCCATAATAAATGCAAACCATGCAATAGATAGAAATAAAAATCTTCCCCTTATAGGGTTACAACATCTAAATAATAAACATAATCCCAGGTTGAACTAACCTTAAACATCTGTGCGGAAATATAAACAATAAGTCTTAAACAACATCATGAACTCAAGTCTAACATAAATACATCATCAAATAAAATAACAAGTCTTCAACACTTGCTAACTTTGCCCTTGCCTTTACTAGTGGAAGGTTCATCAGTTCTTTCATTCTTAACTGCAATGTTATTATTACGCAAGAGTGAGCACAAATGCCCACAAGTATGACAATGAAATAACAGTATAATAACATCTAAGTGAATCAAAGACATCTAAATAAAAGCTCAACTTTTGAATCAAGAATGAATAACAAGAATCAAAAGATTTCTGAGGGTCATAAGACCTTGAACTATGTCCTAGGTTATCAAGGGTTATACTTGAAACCTTTAACAGTCATAAGACTATGGACCTTTCTACTCAGTACTTGGGGATCAGCCCTTAGTACCATCTTACATGCACAATATCTTAACGCTTAACGATAAGTAAATCCTTTACTGAGGTTGTTCATCTCGGTTTGACATTCGAGTCCGCACCAAAGGAAGTTTGGTTTGGATAATTCAATAAGGGTTACGAAATTTAGAGCGTTCATCAACTAAGGACTAGTTGAATCAATAAAGTTCATTAGTCTAAAAAAAGGTTCAACAATAATGATATTGATTTGAATAATAATCTCAAGAAATATCTGATAGAACAATTATTGTATAAGCTGAATCATGCTTGAAAAGATAATAAATCTTTAATATAACAATTGAACTTGAATAATAGTAATGATAATTTACTCGAGGTAACTAATAACATGAACAATAATGACAAGTAGAGTTAGGAAACTTGTCTCGTGCGTATGTTAAACGATTACTACTTCCGTTCACCACAAATCCTACACACATACCATATGTATTCACGACATTCATTAGTTACATTTTCACTTAATTAGTTAATATAAACTCCACTTTATTTAACAAATCATTACCCTTCTAATTTAATTACTTAATTAAATTAGAATATTTTCATTCTCTTACTATTATTACACTCGAATAAATTATTTCATAATAATTTCTATCGAATATTTATTTTATTCCATAAATATCTCAATTAAAATATTTAATTTATTTTATAAATATTTTAATAATAATTTTCATCGAATATTTATTTTATTCCATAATATCTCAATTAAAATATTTAATTTATTTTATAAATATTTTAATAATAATTTTCATCGAATATTTATTTTATTCCATAATATCTCAATTAAAATATTTAATTTATGTTATAAATATTTTAATAATAATTTTCATCGAATATTTATTTTATTTCATAAATATCTCAATTAAAATATTTAATTTATTTTATAAATATTTTAATAATAATTTTCATCGAATATTTATTTTATTCCATAAAAATCTCAATTAAAATATTTAATTTATTTTATAAATATTTTAATAATAATTTTCATCGAATATTTACTTTATTCCATAAATATCTCAATTAAAATATTTAATTTATTTTATAAATATTTTAATCAAATATTTTTTTTATTATTATTATTTTTTTTATTTATTTATTTGTGCTGTATGGGTAATTTAGTTTAGTAACTTGGCAAGAAGCGAGGTTACCAGTTCATTTTCTGCGAGTTTACTGCGATTCGCTTGAACATAATAAGAGCCAAATTAGGCCAAAAAAAATCAATCCTGCGTAAAATTATACGTGAATATGGCCATAACTTCCAATTTCCTTGTCCATATATTAGTTTAAGCATACCCAAATACTAGAATTTATACATAATCATTACCCAACATTTATAGAGTAATTTAAACCCATTAAAACACATAGTTACAAAATTAAAATATGTAAATTATACTGTTCTTGATGTTCTTGAAGGTTTTTGAATAAAAGCATAGAATTTACTACTATGGATTCGTTATAAGGTCAAATCCAACCACTCAAGTTTCATTTTGTTTGTTTTAGCATGTATAATCATATATAAGTGTAAAATTTAGGAATAATATATGATCAACACATTAAATTTGTGCGTAAGGGCCATATGGCCATATCATGTACTCTGTAAATTTTTGGAATAACAAGCCAAAATCATACGTTATAATCTTATGAAACCAATGATATGGAAGCACAATATATATATATATATATATATATATATATATATATATATAACATGCCTTACAACTCAAATTATTACATATATTCACATAACACCATAATTTCCCAATTAGAGAGAGAATCACGAGAAAACTTAAGCCATATTCATGAAACTTAAAAGGCGTAAATTATAAATTGGGTTGAAAAAATTACCCAAAGCGTATAGTGAAATAGTAGGAGATGAATTGAAACCCTTCCCAAACTCTTCAATCACTCAACTCACACTTTACTCAACAATTTCTCAACTCTCTTTCTCTTCCCTCTCTCAGCAATGTCGGACTTAGGAAATTAATGAAGAAGGAAGGCGTATTCAATAAATAAAAGCGATCGACGCTTTGTGGTGATTACCCAGTCGTGATGTAAGCGCCCTCAACTCCCACTAAGGCCACGTTTGGCTTAACAAAAATGGGTTTTAAAACCATTTAATTTAATAAAGCTTTATAATATAGTTTTAAATAATGTCACACCCATTATAAAATAAATCTAATATCTTATTTAATATAGTAAATTCTCATTAATTCACATAGTCACATAATTAAATTTTTATTTAATAATAACATTAAATTATTAAATCTCTAATTAATAATTTAATTAATTGAAATAACATAAGCTTATTAAATATATTTCTTTTAATTCAATAAGCTCACATAATCACATACTTCGAATAATAAAAATTCTCCACATTAATTTAATAAATATAACACATATAATTAAATTAATCTATCACAACTTCATCAATTAATTAATTAATCTAATAAATATTAAAATTAAATTACAAAATTACCGAGTGGATTGCTACAACCGTTAGAAATCCCTGAATGGAAATGGGAACATATTATAATGGACTTCGTGGTTGGCCTTGAAGCGACTCGGTAAAGGCTACGACGCAATATGGGTTAACGTTGACCGACTGACGAAATCTGCACACTTCCTTCTGATCAAAATAAGATTCAACTTAGATCAGTTGGCGAGGCTATACGTAAAAGAGATTGTTTTGAGGCACGGAGTTCCGGTATCAATTGTTTCAGATAGGGATCCGCGCTTCACATCAAATTTCTGGAAATGTCTTCAGGAATGCATGGGTACGCATAATTGCGAATGAGTCTGACTTACCACCCACAAATGCAGAATGAGACAGAGTGAGAGAACGATTCAAACATTAGATGATATGCTGAGAGCCTGTGTGATGGACTTCAAAGGAAATTGGGATGATCACCTACCGTTAGTAGAGTTCGACTACAACAACAGTTACCACGCTAGTATTGGAAAGCCACCCTATGAAGCGTTATCTACGAAAGTGCGAACTCCACTATATTGGGATGAAGTTGGCGAAAAGACAACTACTAGGCTTAATTGGTACAACAAACAGCAGACATAGTCAAGGTGATTCGAGCAAGATTGACAGCAGCTCAAGATAAACAGAAGTAATACGCCGATCCACACCGTAAGAATGTTGAGTTCGAACCAGGTAGTTATGTGTTCTTAAAGGTCTCTCCTTGGAAAGGAAAGATCAGGTTCGGAAAGAAGGGAAAATTGAGCCCAAGATTCATCGGACCCTTTGAAGTTCTGAGAAGGGTCGGAGAAGTTGCTTATGAGGTAGCCTTACCTCCATCTCTAGAGAATGTCCACAATGTTTTCCATGTCTCAGTCTTACGACCCTACAAATCCAATTAAAAGCATGTGATTGAATATGAACCCCTACATTTCGACAAAGACTTGCTTACGAAGAAATTCCTGTTCAAATTATTGACCGAAAAGAACAAGTTCTGAGAAATAAAGTAATACCTTCTGTTAAGGTAATTTGGAGGAACCACAACGCTGAAGAAGCTACGTGGGAACTCAAAGAGAATATGATGAAGAATTATCCTCATTTATTTATTTAGATTGTTATATGCGATTCTGGGGACAGAATCTTTGTAAGGGGGGGAGAATGTAACGGGACAAATTTTTGAGTTGTGACTCTAGGGACAGAATCCTTTTAAGAGGGGAAAGATGTGACAACCGTAATTTTGTAATTTAATTTTAATATTTATTAGATTGAATAAATATTTTTTGATGAATTAATTATTAGATTAATTAATTAATTGATGAAGTTGTGATAGATTAATTTAATTATATGTGTTATATTTATTAAATTAATGTGGAGAATTTTTATTATTCGAAGTATGTGATTATGTGAGCTTATTGAATTAAAAGAAATATATTTAATAAGCTTATGTTATTTCAATTAATTAAATTATTAATTAGAGATTTAATAATTTAATATTATTATTAAATGAGAAATTTAATTATGTGACTATGTGAATTAATGAGAATTTACTATATTAAATAAGATATTAGATTTATTTTATAATGGGTGTGACATTATTTAAAAACTATATTATAAGGCTTTATTAAATTAAATGGTTTTAAAACCCATTTTGTTAAGCCAAACGTGGCCTTAGTGGGAGTTGAGGCGTTACCCATGACCGGGTAAGCCCACCACAAAGCGTCACCGCTTTTATTTATTGAATACGTCTTCCTTCTTCATTAATTTCCTAAGTCCGACATTGCAGAGAGAGGAAAAGAAAGAGAGTTGAGAAATTATTGAGTAAAGTGTGAGTTGAGTGATTGAAGAGTTTGGGAAGGGTTTCAATTCATCTCCTACTATTTCACTATACACTTGGGTAATTTTCTTCAACCTAATTTATAATTTACGCCTTTAAGTTTCATGAATATGGCTTAAGTTTTTCGTGATTCTCTCAGTAATTGGGAAATTATGGTGTTATGTGAATATATGTAATAATTCGAGTTGTAAGGCATGTTTTATATATATATATATATATATATATATATATATATATATATATATATTGTGCTTCCATATCATTGGGTTTCATAAGATTATAACGTATGATTTTGGCTTGTTATTCCAAAAATTTACAGAGTATATGATACGCTATATGGCTCTTTACGCACAAATTTAATGTGTTGATCATATATTATTCCTAAATTTTACACTTATATATGATTATACATGCTAAAACAAGCAAATGAAACTTGAGTGGTTGGATTTGACCTTATAACTAATCCATAGTAGTAAATTCTATGTTTTTATTCAAAAACCTTCAAGAACATAAAGAATAGTATAATTTATATATTTTAATTCTGTAACAATGTGTTTTAATGGGTTTAAATTACTCTATAAATGTTGGGTAATGATTATGTATAAATTCTTGTATTTGGGTATGCTTAAACTAATATATGGACAAGGAAATTGGAAGTTATGGCCATATTCATGTATAATTTTACGTGTGATTGATTTTTGGCCTAATTTGGCCTTGTTATGTTCAAGGAATCGCAAAACCGCAGTAAACGCAGAAAATGAGTTCGGTAACTCATTTCCTGGCATGCATTTAAACTAAATTACCAGCCTTGGCCAATAAATAAATAAATAAATAAATAAATAAAAAATATTTGATGAAAATTATTATTAAAATATTTATAAAATAAATTAAATATTTTAATTGAGATATTTATGGAATAAAATAAATATTCGATGAAAATTATTATTAAAATATTTATAAAATAAATTAAATATTTTAATTGAGATATTTATGGAATAAAATAAATATTCGATGAAAATTATTATTAAAATATTTATAAAATAAATTAAATATTTTAATTGAGATATTTATGAAATAAAATAAATATTCGATTAAAATTATTATTAAAATATTTATAAAATAAATTAAATATTTTAATTGAGATATTATGTAATAAAATAAATATTCGATGAAAATTATTATTAAAATATTTATAAAATAAATTAAATATTTTAATTGAGATATTATGGAATAAAATAAATATTCGATGAAAATTATTATTAAAATATTTATAAAATAAATTAAATATTTTAATTGAGATATTTATGGAATAAAATAAATATTCGATGGAAATTATTATGAAATAATTTATTCGAGTGTAATAATAGTAAGAGAATGAAAATATTCTAATTTAATTAAGTAATTAAATTAGAAGGTAATGATTTGTTAAATAAAGTGGAGTTTATATTAAATAATTAAGTGAAAATGTAACTAATGAATGTCGTGAATACATATGGTATGTGTGTAGGATTTGTGTGAACTAATTAGTAATCGTTTAACATATGCACAGGCAAGTTTCCTAACTCTACTCATTGTCATTATTGTTCATGTTATTAGTTACCTTCGAGTAAATTATCATTACTATTATTCAAGTTCAATTGTTATATTAAAGATTTATTATCTTTTCAAGCATGATTCAGCTTATACAATAATTGTTCTATTGTATACTTTTGAGATTATTATTCAAATTGAATAACATTATTGTTGAACCTTATTAGACTAGTGAACTTTATTGATTCAACTAATCCTTAGTTGATGAACGCTCTAAATTTCGTAACCCTTATTGAATTATCCAAACCAAACTTCCTTTCAAGCGGACTCGAATGTCAAACCGAGTTGAACAACCCTATAAAGAGATTTACTTATGCGTTAGCGCTAAGATATTATGCACATGATGGTACTAAGAAATTTGATCCCCAAGCACGTAGTAGAAAGGTCCATAGTCTTACGATCGTTAAAGGTTTCAAGTATAACCCTTGATAACCTAGGACATAGTTCAAGGTCTTATGACCTCGTAAATCTTTTGATTCTTGTTATTCATTCTTGATTCAAAAGTTGAGCTTTTATTCAGATGTCTTTGATTCACTCGCATGTTATTATACTATTATTTCATTGTTATACTTGTGGAATTTGTGCTCACTCTTCATGTAATAATAACATTGCGCTTAAGAACGAAAGAACCAAATTTAACCTTCTACTAGTAAAGGCATGGGCAAGGTTAACAAGTGATGAAGACTTGTTGTTTTATATGATGATGTATTTGTTTAAGACTTAAGTTAATGATGTTGTTTAAGACTTAATTGTTTATGATTCCGCATGTATGTTTAAGGTTTAGATTAACAGGATCAGATTTATTATGTAGTTGATGTAACCCCATAAGGGAGATTTATTATTATTTCTATCTATTGCATGGTTTCAGATTTATTATGGGTAGATAGATAGATGATATTTCAGACAAATGAACACCAAATCCGTGGAATCGGCACACCAATTTGGGGTGTCACATATAGTTTGAGCAGCTTTAACTTTATCGATTAAAGTCGGTTCCACTCATATATTTGCCATCATCACATGGGTCCCTGGAGTCTTTAACTCTATTTCCTTCCTTTCCAAGTCATACAAAATGGGTCTTTGCATTGACAATATTACACTCGTGCCCGCATATGATCTTCTACTCACTGCGTCTGCTACTACGTTCGCTTTTCCAGGATGGTATTGGATGGTATGATCATAATCATTCAACAACTTAAGCCATCATCGTTGCCGCATGTTGGGTTCCTTTTGTGTGAAGAAATATTTGAGGCTTTTATGATCCGTATAGATCTCCACCTTCTCTCCATACAGGTAATGCCTCCAAATCTTAAGCGCAAAAACGACTGCTGCCAACTCTAGATCATGAGTAGGATAATTCCTCTCATATTCTTTGAGTTTTCGTGAGGCATAGGCTATGACTTTCCTATGTTGCATGAGAACACATCCTAACCCTTTGCCTGAAGCATCACTGTAGATGACAAATCCCTCCGAGCCAGATGGTACTGTCAGAACAGGTGCTGAAATGAGTCTCTTCTTGAGTTCTTGAAAACTCTTTTCACATTCCTCGCTCCAACCGAATTTTATATCTTTTCGAGTCAGCTGAGTTAATGAAGTAGCGATTCGAGAAAACCCTTCTACGAATCTTCGATAATAACCAGCTAAACCGAGAAAGCTACGTACTTCGGTCACTGACTTAGGTTGCTCCCAGCTTTGAATTGCTTCAATCTTTGTTGGGTTAATAGATATTCCATGATTTGATATCACGTGCCCAAGGAATGCAACTTCCTCAAGCCAGAACTCGCATTTCTTCAACTTGGCATAAAGCTTATTTTCACGAAGCTTTTGGAGTATCAGCCTCAATTGTTGTTCATGGTCTTCACTGGTTTTGGAGTATATAAGGATGTCATCAATAAAGACGACCACAAAGTGATCTAAATATTCCTAGAATACTCGGTTCATCATATCCACGAAGGCAGCAGGAGCATTAGTCAATCCAAAAGACATGACTAGGAATTCATAATGCCCGCATTCAAGTTAAAGAAGTCTTTGAATGTCATCGCTTTTAATCTTCAATGATGATATCCGAATGAAGATCAATCTTTGAAAAGAATTTGGCTCCTTGCAATCGGGTCAAACAGTCATCAACTGTGCTATTTTGATGGTGACATGATTCAACTCCCGATAATCAATACAAAGTCGCATACTTCCATCTTTCTGTTAGGTTTGTAATATTCATGGGCGCAATCAAATTGCATAAAATTAGCGGAAGCGTGGTAAAATCAGACTTTAAATAATTTACAAACCATATACCCGGATCACCCTTTATGCACAATTATTAATTAAACGAAAAGATAAAGAATAAAATCATACCCTTGAAGATCGAGCTTCCTCAGGTACAAGTTCACCTCCAAATCCTTTCGCGTTCAACTTGAATCCACCGGGGTTTTGTTCCTTCCTTTGATCAACGTTAGCCACCCATATGTTTGGCCTCTAGAGGTGATCCACCAAGGAAGAAGAAAATTCAAGAAGAAGGGGTATTGGCTCAAACCCTAGTTTTTCCTATCTCTATAGAAAAAGGGTGTACTCTCCAACAAATTGGAATTATGTCATATGTTGAAAAAGTCAACAACCCCCTCACCCATAATAAGACTCCTCTTATTTATAGATGTGGGCAACCCACCTTAACAATTAAGGAATTGAGTTTTATTTAATTAATTAAATTCTTTTAATTAATTAAGCTCCCTAATCTTATCGAGGATAATTAATTAAACTCCTTTAACTAATTTTCCTTCCTAATCCAATTAGGAATAAATGAGAGTACTTATATTAAATTAATTCCTAAACTCTTTTAGAAATTAAAATAATAATAATTGTAATAATATTAATAAGACTCCTCTTATTAATTTATATTTAATATTTCTAAAATATTAAATAATAAATATTAAGCTATTTAATTTATTCTATCACCATAGATTAAATTAAATATACTTAATATATTATTACTATTATGCCATTAACTTCTTAAATAATTATTCTTCCTTTTATGGTGTGACCCTTTAGGTTCTCCATATTAAACCTAGGTTGTGAATAAATCAATTAGAACAATTCTAATCTTATTTAAATAAATAAATTAAACAATTAATTTATTTAAATAAATAATATTTATTCTACAATAGGGATAAGCCTCCCCAAATGATCAACGACTTTCCAGATAATATAGATTTCAACATTAATCATTAAAAGAACCTTTGAGTAAATAGTTACCGTGACAATTCAATCCTTCCACCATACAATGTCCCAATTAAATATAAGACATGGAATTCTTGTCAAGTCTTATTTTATTTAATTATATGTATTTTCGATCCTTAAATGCCTAACTCAAATAATGCAAATTAGAAACTCCTTTCTAATTTCATTACATATCGCCAAGGACTATTGGGTTGTCATTTATTGAATCACATAGGACATTTCTCTTCTTTTATTAGAAGTGGTAGATTCTTTATTGATCATACATTATCTCCATATACAACTTATTATACCCTAGCATACCCTTTGATATACCCTAAGGGTCTTAAGGAATAAGTCAAAGTATAATTCATCATACACAAGATACTATGATGATCTCAAGTCCAAGGATTACTTGTACTACTATCACTACAGAATTCCTATTGACAGCAAATAAAACTCCATTAGGTATTCCTTAGCGAGCCAACGTTGGTGAACTTATTCTCCAATAAGCACCTACATACTTGCTTTAGTGTCTCCACCACGATGATGATCGTGAGATCAATCATCCTCATCCAATGAGCAAGCAACGTATGTACCAATCTATCCGGATTCACTAATCCCCAATTTAGTAATCCAATGATTGGGAACTATTTTAGTTTTAAGCTTTCTAAGAATTTAGATCTCATTAGAATGATCATCATCATTATTCTAAAAGCATTGCTTAAAACTATGGGTTTATCACATATTATAAAAACAAAGATCATGTAGATAATTAAAAGCCTTTAATAAATTAATACTTTTTATTAATAAATGAATAAGATTGTTACAAAGTATATGCTTTATCATCAAACATGATTGGCTTGTGTGCATACTACTTTCAATCTCCCACTTGCACTAAAGCCAATCGTCATGGTATCTTATACTCTTCTTCTCTAAGTGACGATTATCCCGCCGTTGGATAAGCTTTAGTTAATGGATATGTAATGTTGTTCATGAGAGTCCACTATCTCTATAGTGATTTCCCATCTTTCAATGATTCTAATAATCAAATGAAAGTGCCACAACACATGTTTAGATCCAAGATGAGACTTAGGAACTATTCCTAGTTACAGAATGAACTTTATCCAAACAATCAACTTGCGACTTCATTTATAGCTATATACTTTGTCTTTATCACTAAACCAAAGAACTCTTTCTTTGTTTGGAACCTTTCAATTCTTCGCACCACTGCTCAAGATAACGCTTTACCTTAAAGTGGATTTTTACATCATCTTAGTGCATGCGAAAAAACTTGAGTCTGTTAAGACCTCTAGTTTTAATTTAGACCCACCATGTATGCTCACATCCTTAGTGCAGGTTAAGCACTTTAAGATATTTTTCACTGACTCATAGTGAACTTCTCCATAATATGACTGATCAACATCAGGTCTCATACATTTCATTGCATGCATGATTGTCACTCATGCGACCTCTCTTTTCATGAGTCTGTGGGGACTATTAAGAGAGATACACTCCATGGCTCATCAACATGAAACATCTCTTGGAGCTTGCCATGCTAAACAACTTTAGCATCAAATGAATATACATTCCTTGGGTTAAGTCGAGCATCCTCTTGAATCTATCTATATAGATTTTATCCCCAATTAAGATACTCTTCCCAAATCATTCATGGAGGAATGTTTAGACAACTTTATCTTTACTGATTGTAACATTGGTATGTCATTCCTTATCCGTAGTATATCAACATATAGTACTAGAAATGTCACGATGCTCCCACTGACCCTTTTGTACACACTAGGTTCATTCTTATTTTTGATAAAATCAAAATCTTTTGATTGCCTCATCAAAACGAATGTTCCATATTTGAGAAACTTGCTTCAATCCATTTCTCACGAAAGTGTCTACAACACTTACCTCATCGTATGTAAGCTGGATCATCATCTTCTATGATGTGTACCTCATCATCATCATCTATGATGAATCCATACCTCCTAGGTATCTTGGTGATTATTCCGATTTACGATTATCTTTTGTGGTACAATGAGTTTATCTATAGGTTCCTCTTATTTGACTTATAGTGTTTTGTGGTTCTTGAACTTTTCAAGATCTATTATCCTCCCACTAGCCCTTCAATGATAAACACCTTTATCTTAGAAGGCAGCGTGTTTCGTAACAAACACCTTTTGCTAAGTAGAATTATAGAACAAATACCCTAAACTTACTTTAGGATGTCCCACAAATCGACACTTATAAAATCTTGTCCCAAGCTTATCCTTTGAAACCTTTTCACATAAGTTGGACAACCCTTATCTTAACATACTTAAGATTAGGAATCCTCCCATCCATAACTTTTATGGAGTCTTGGGGTATAATTTTGAGGTTACCTTTTCATAGATATGGCCATTTCTAGAACATGATCCCAGAAGGATACTGGAATGTCGGTAAAATCATTATGGACAGCACCATGTTCAAATAGGTACAATTTTTCATTCAGATACATCAATCATTTATTGCGTATCAGGATGTGTCCATTATGAGAAAACCATTTGAGATGATCTAGAAACTTATTGCACAAGTATTTATTCCTTGATCTAATCAAAGAATCTTAATACTTTGCCAATTTAGTTTCACTTCTGAATTCATTGAACCTTTCAAATAATTCACATTTGTATTTCAGCAAATACACACATTCAACTCTTTGAATAATCATCTCCTTTTCTTATACTAGTTTGTTCAATTTGCAAAATTATTTTCATGTAAGTCAAGTATACAAAATTTATTAAGTAATATTCCAGTTCTATACAAAACATTATTATTATAAATAGAACAACAATTGTTCTTAATTATAATACCAAAGATTTCATTGTCAACAATAAAATGGAAATAATATTTTTAACAAGAGGCGGAATACAATAACAACTTATTGACTTAATAGATTTGCTGTGGCATTTCTAAACTATAAGTTTCTATGGCTAATATGGCAACCTTGCTACATTTCCATACATAGGATTACTTATATTTGTTTAGCTTTTACTATCGCTTGGTCCTTCATAAATCTATATTTATGATAACCAAAGTCGGTATCCAATACCCAAGTAGAACCTTGACTTAAAGAGAAAATTTATTTCAATCATGAACAAAAGCGTATTATAAATAGAAACTTCACTAAGCTTCTTTGGTTAGCCTCTGCAAGATACTTCTCGCAGTTTCTTTCCAGTGTCCAGGCTTATTGTAGTGGAAGCAAACTCCTTTGCTATCCGTATCAGTTTTGTTCTTATTAACCTTTGTTTCTGCCTTTCTATTTACCTTCTTTGAATCGTTCTTCTTTTCAGAAGATCCTTTGGCCCCTACCAGTAAGACTTGATCTTTTTGGTTGGAAAGTGACTCTCAACATTTTTCAATATGTTAAACAAATCAACGAAACTGATATCTAGCTTGTTCATATGGAAAAATTCACAACAATTGTGAGAGGAGTCCGGAAGTGAATGCAAGATCAAATCTTAGCTCAACTCCCCATCCATGACAAAACTCGTTGTCCTAATTGATCAATCAAATTGATAATGTTAAGGACTTTTATCTGTACTGTAGTGCCATTGGCCATTCTAGATCGGAAGAGCTACTTAGATATCTGATATCTATCTGTCCTACTTTCCTCACCATCAACTACTTGATGTGTAGGAATATAGTAGGAGCATCCATAGTTTCATCGCCGTATTTCAAGCTCGTTACTCATGGATGCGAGCATGATGCATTCGAGCCAATCGTGCATCATCTTGCCACTTTCTAAAAGTAGCAATGTCTTCCTCGGAGGCATTATGCGCAACCATTGCAGGATAGGCGTATTAGGACATAAGATAGCTTTTTCACTATGAGAACTATTCTCAAATTCCTTAACCAATCCGTTTAATTGATGCAAGTTAATTTAGTATCTAATATGCTTCACGTTGATAGTAATTTTAGACATTGTAAAATTTCGTAAATGAATTTGTAATTAACAACATTTTAACATACATTCTTTTATTAATTACCAAAATAAATTAGGTCTTGTTTTAAATTGGTATCTCCCACTATTTTCTTCAAACTATATTACCTCACTTATATAGTTCGGCAAAATCTAATTAAAGATTTGCTAGTGAGAATAAGGATCCCATTTCAAATGTATATAGCCTTGTGGTGACACAACAAACTATATATAAATAAATAGGTAGACAACTATTGTCAATTACATCAACTATGCAACTCCTTGTATTTTGCCTCTTAGATTATTTTGATCAAGTGGTGGCACATCCAGAATCAAAATTATCCAAGTTAAGTCCAACCTAGCACTCCATATATTCAAAAAGAAAAATATCATCCTTGTGGTGACACAACAAAACAATATTGTTCAATTTTCTTTATAAGCATCAAATGTGATAAATTAACATCTTAAATACTTAATACTTGCCTTGTGGTGACACAACAAACTCATATTAAATATTTAATACTCTATTAATTTTATCATGCTAGAAGGCGACGTTCGATATTCCAAATATCTTTGAACGCTTAGGACTTAATATAAAAATTGAGGGGTTTGTTATTAATTTGTCTCATCTTGTTTAGCGCGCATGCACATATATATATAAAATACGCGTCATATTAATGAACATGCGAAGCATGTTTGCATAATATATAACGAATATTCTCCAACCAATAGAATATTATATAACCACTTGCTTACTTTGCAAAATTTGTAAATATTACCCACAACTATAACATTATATCAAATCCACACCATAATATTCAAAAATATATTTCGAGAAAATTATTCTTTATTCATAAAAGTTGGGGTCTTACAACCTCCCCTTATTATGAAATTTCATCCTCAAAATTAGGGTGCATACCTGGTATGTCGAAGAGGTGAGGATACCTTGATTTCATCTCAGTTTCTAACTCCCAGGTCATTTCCTCCACATCGTGGTTTCTCCACAAAACTTTGACTTGAGGTATAACTTTAGAGCGTAGAATATGATCCTTCTTATCCAAGATTTTAACAGGTAACTTTTCATATGTTAAATCTTCCTCTATCTCGTCTAGTTCTAATTCAATAATATGGTTCGGGTCTTTCACATATTTATGTAACATAGATATGTGAAAAATGTTATGAACACGAGACATACTTAGCAGTAAAGTAGTCTATAGGCCACGATTCCTACTCGATCGAGGATTAAAAATGGGCCAATGAATCGAGGATTGAGCTTTCCTTTCTTTCCAAATCTTGTAACTCCTTTCCATGGAGCAACACGTAACAACACATGATCTCTAATACTGAATTCCCCGTCTTTTCGATGAAGATCAACATAACTCTTTTGTCAATCTTGTGAGGTTTTTATACGTTGTCGGATCGTTTGAATCTTTTTCGTAGTCATCATCGCGTACCAAATTCGGTCCCAACAACGTTGCTTCACCCACCTCATCCCAAAGATCTTCGGAGAACGACGCTTTCTTCCATACAACGCCTCAAATGGAGCCATGCCAATACTTGTTTGATAACTATTGTTGTAGGAAAACTCCACCAATGGTAAGAACTTGTCCCAACTTCACTTGAAGTCAAGGACACAAAGTCTTAATAAATCTTCAAGAGTTTGAATATTCCTTTCCGACTGCCCATCCGTGTTAACTTATGTCACACTCCATGTTTTGATGATGACTCGATTATTTCTCTAATCAATGCTATATTATTTCAGGGAAAGATATGGAACTTCAGAAAACGTCAAGGAAGAAATCACAAAGCCAAGACATCCTTGGAGAAAGAAAAGCCAATTTGAGTCCTAGGAATATATGTAAGATCTTAGCATTTATTACTTTCCAAAATAAGGCTCTAGGACATGTGCATTACATAATAGCATTCTCATGCTTAATCCCACCTGCTGATTCACAAGCACTAATATACATGGGCCGACATCTCTCACCATATCATAAGAAATCAAATCTTGATACTTTTGGTAACCTGGAATAAGCTATCGATTTTTAGAAAATATCATACCAGCTTGACATATCTTAAATCATGCGAACTATTTAAAGAAACAAGTTGATTGAATAGCAGTAATTATGCCCTATAATCTTGCCTCATAGTTCTAGAAATCTAGTTGGGCTTAATCACTGATCCAAGATTTGTGGACACCCCGATAGATATAAAAGGTAAGCATATATCATGACATTATAGATACTACTCTTAAAACACGCTGCACACATCATGCTCATAAATTAAGCAGCATAATTCTAGGAAATTAATTAAGGTAACGTGTCAAATGCGTGTATCAACAGATTCTGCAGAGATCATGGGTCATGATTTGAGAAATCCAATTGGTCATTTCTAACGGTCCAATGTATGCTTAGTAATATGGAAACATGCCAGCAAGTATTTATGGTAATCCTAGAAGTTGACTTCTGGCTTTTTAGAAATTGGACCGTGGAAAGCTGCAAATAGAAATCATTTAGGCGAAAGTTACTGATAGCATGATATCTCAGAATCTTTGTGATGGAAAAACAAATTAAGTATATCATGATTCACGAAGGACATCAAGATTCATGAAAAATGTTAGCAACAGAAATATTTGGGAGTCGTCTATATAAACTGAGCTCATTAACAAATACAGATACGAAAAACATACACAAAAGAATATAGCATACAAGCTACGAAATTGTTTTTCATCGAGTGCATTAAGAACGAGGTTGCTGCTTCAAAAATATTTTGGTAATATCCATTTTGCATATCACTTCATACTAGAGCCTTGAGTTGGAGAGTAATATAATGCTTGATCATTAGACCTCTAGTGTGTATCTTTCATTTCCTATCTTAGTCAATATTACATATAAAATTGTCTTGAATTGATAACTAATTACAGTCAAGTTCAAAGGAAGCATAGGTGCTTAAGTGTGCATAGGTGCACAGGGAACAAAGGTGTTCATCTTATTGGAACTTGTATTGTAATTGAAGAAGTTTAATAAAAGTGAGTCTCCAATACTAGTTGGTATTGGACGTGGACTAGACTACTATTCTAGAGGATAGTAGTTGAACCATGTAAAAATTCCAATGTTGGTGTGATTGCTTTCTGTGATTCTACATTAAATTTACATTCAGCTACCTGCATCAGTAAAACTTGGTCAACTAAATAATATTCTGATTTGATAATCCAGCTTGCTGCATTAGAAATAAAAGTTGGTCATAGTTAGTGCCTACACTTATTCAACCCCCCCCTCCCCTTCTAAGTGTATCTATTTAAATTTTAATCCGTTTGAGGATGATATTCCAAACTAAATCGTAAATCCGTGCCCATAGCTTTTTGCAAACTAACCCAAAATCTTGAAGTGAATCTTGGGTCTCGATCAGAAACTATGGATACTGGAATACCATGAAATCTTACGATCTCATTTATGTACACACTAGCAAGACGTTCAAGTGTAAAAGTTTCTCGTATCGATAAGAAATGAGCAGAATTGGTCAATCTATCAACAATGACCCAAATCGCATCTATGCCTTGAGAAACCTTGGGAAGACCAGTAATGAAATCCATGGTAATGTGCTCCCACTTCCATTATGGAATTTCAAGTGGTTGCAATGGACCTTTTTGGCACTTTATGCTCCGCCTTGACTCGTTGACAAGTTAGACACCTTGAGATAAACCCCTCTATCACTCTCTTCATATTGCTTCACCAAAATGTATGTCGAAGATCACGATATATTTTGGTACTCCCAGGATTGATTGCAAATGGTAGGCTCCATCATGATTTTTTACTTCAAGTTAGAATCATTAGGAACACAAAGTCTGGAGTTGACTCGAAGTATACCTTTTTCATCGATTCTTGCTTCCGGAATAGCACCTTCTTGCACTTTCTTCTTCATACGCATCAGCTCCAGGTATATAGAGTGACACCCCCAAATCCGGGTACTTCGATTCCACGGGATTTGGTGTTCATTGTACAAATATCATCTATCTATCTACCCATAATAAATGCAAACCATGCAATAGATAGAAATAAAACCTTCCCCTTATAGGTTACAACATCTGAATAATAAACATAATCCCGAGTTGAACTAACCTTAAACATCAATGTATGAAATATAAACAATAAGTCTTAAACAACATCATGAACTCAAAGTCCAACATAAATACATCATCAAATAAAATAACAAGTCTTCAACACTTGCTAACTTTGCCTTGCCTTTACTAGTGGAAGGTTAAATGGTTCTTTCATTCTTAAGCTGCAATGTTATTATTACGCATGAGTGAGCACAAATGCCCACAAGTATGACAATGAAATAACGGTATAATAACATCCGAAAGTGAATCAAAGACATCTAAATAAAAGCTCAACTTTTGAATCAAGAATGAATAACAAGAATCAAAAGATTTACGAGGGTCATAAGACCTTGAACTATGTCTAGGTTATCAAGGGTTATACTTGAAACCTTTAATGATCGTAAGACTATGGACCTTTCTACTCGTACTTAGGGGATCGACCCTTAGTACCATCACTGTGCACAATATCTTAACGCTTAGCATAAGTAAATCCTTTACGAGGGTTGTTCATCTCGGTTTGACATTCGAGTCCTTTTGAAAGGAAGTTTGGTTTGGATAATTCAATAAGGGTTCTGAAATTTAGAACGTTCATCAACTAAGGACTAGTTGAATCAATAAAGTTCATTAGTCTAAAAAGGTTCAACAATAATGATATTCAATTTGAATAATAATCTCAAGAAATATACAATAGAACAATTATTGTATAACTGAATCATGCTTGAAAAGATAATAAATCTTTAATATAACAATTGAACTTGAATAATAGTAATGATAATTTACTCGAGGTAACTAATAACATGAACAATAATGACAAGTAGAGTTAGGAAACTTGCCTCGTGCGTATGTTAAACGATTACTACTTCCGTTCACCACAAATCCTACACACATACCATATGTATTCACGACATTCATTAGTTACATTTTCACTTAATTAGTTAATATAAACTCCACTTTATTTAACAAATCATTACCCTTCTAATTTAATTACTTAATTAAATTAGAATATTTTCATTCTCTTACTATTATTACACTCGAATAAATTATTTCATAATAATTTCTATCGAATATTTATTTTATTCTATAAATATCTCAATTAAAATATTTAATTTATTTTATAAATATTTTAATAATAATTTTCATCGAATATTTATTTTATTCCTTAATATCTCAATTAAAATATTTAATTTATTTTATAAATATTTTAATAATAATTTTCATCGAATATTTATTTTATTCCATAATATCTCAATTAAAATATTTAATTTATGTTATAAATATTTTAATAATAATTTTCATCGAATATTTATTTTATTTCATAAATATCTCAATTAAAATATTTAATTTATTTTATAAATATTTTAATAATAATTTTCATCGAATATTTATTTTATTCCATAAAAATCTCAATTAAAATATTTAATTTATTTTATAAATATTTTAATAATAATTTTCATCGAATATTTATTTTATTCCATAAATATCTCAATTAAAATATTTAATTTATTTTATAAATATTTTAATCAAATATTTTTTTTTATTATTATTATTTTTTTTATTTATTTATTCGCGAGTATGGTAATTTAGTTTAGTAGCATGGCACGAAGCAGGGGTTACCAGGTTCATTTTCTAGGTTTGCGGTTAGCATGAATATAATGAGGCCAAATTAGGCCGAAAAATCAATCACACGTAAAATTATACATGAATATGGCCATAACTTCCAATTTCCTTGTCCATATATTAGTTTAAGCATACCCAAATACTAGAATTTATACATAATCATTACCCAACATTTATAGAGTAATTTAAACCCATTAAAACACATAGTTACAAAATTAAAATATGTAAATTATACTGTTCTTGATGTTCTTGAAGGTTTTTGAATAAAAGCATAGAATTTACTACTATGGATTCGTTATAAGGTCAAATCCAACCACTCAAGTTTCATTTTGTTTGTTTTAGCATGTATAATCATATATAAGTGTAAAATTTAGGAATAATATATGATCAACACATTAAATTTGTGTGTAAGGGCCATATGGCATATATCATATACTCTGTAAATTTTTGGAATAACAAGCCAAAATCATACGTTATAATCTTATGAAACCAATGATATGGAAGCACAATATATATATATATATATATATATATATATATATATATATATATAACATGCCTTACAACTCGAATTATTACATATATTCACATAACACCATAATTTCCCAATTACAGAGAATCACAGAAAACTTAAGCCATATTCATGAAACTTAAAAGCGTAAATTATAAATTGGGTTGAAAAAATTACCCAAGCGTATAGTGAAATAGTAGGAGATGAATTGAAACCCTTCCCAAACTCTTCAATCACTCAACTCACACTTTACTCAACAATTTCTCAACTCTCTTTCTCTTTTCCCTCTCTGCTTAATGTCAGACTTAGGAAATTAATGAAGAAGGAAGACGTATTCAATAAATAAAAGCGACCGACGCTTTGTGGTGGATTACTCAGTCATGGGTAAGCGCCTCAACTCCACTAAGGCCACGTTTGGCTTAACAAAAATGGGTTTTAAAACCATTTAATTTAATAAAGCTTTATAATATAGTTTTAAATAATGTCACACCCATTATAAAATAAATCTAATATCTTATTTAATATAGTAAATTCTCATTAATTCACATAGTCACATAATTAAATTTCTCATTTAATAATAATATTAAATTATTAAATCTCTAAATAATAATTTAATTAATTGAAATAACATAAGCTTATTAAATATATTTCTTTTAATTCAATAAGCTCACATAATCACATACTTGAATAATAAAATTCTCCACATTAATTTAATAAATATAACACATATAATTAAATTAATCTATCACAACTTCATCAATTAATTAATTAATCTAACAAATATTAAAATTAAATTACATAATTACCGAGTGGATTGCTACAACCGTTAGAAATCCCTGAATGGAAATGGGAACATATTACAATGGACTTCGTGGTTGGCCTTCCGACGACTCAGAAAAGGCTACGACTTAATATGGGTTAACGTTGACCGATCGATTTAAATCGCACACTTCTTCTCGATCAAAATAAGATTCAACTTAGATGGGTTAAGCGAGGCTATACGTAAAAGAGATTGTTTTGAGGCACGGAGTTCAGATCAATTGTTTCAGATATAGGATCCGCGCTTCACATCAAATTTCTCGGAAATGTCTTGAGGAATGCGTGGGGCACGCAATTGCGAATGAGTACTGACTTACCACGCACAAAATGCAAATGACAGACAGTGAGAGAACGATTCAAACATTAGATGATATGCTGAGAGCCTGTGTGATGGACTTCAAAGGAAAGAAGGGAAAATTGAGCCCAAGATTCATCGGACCCTTTGAAGTTCTGAGAAGGGTCGGAGAAGTTGCTTATGAGGTAGCCTTACCTCCATCTCTAGAGAATGTCCACAATGTTTTCCATGTCTCAGTCTTACGACCCTACAAATCCAATTAAAAGCATGTGATTGAATATGAACCCTACATTTCGACAAAAAGACTTGCTTACGAAGAAATTCTGCTCAAATTATTGAATTGAAAAGAACAAGTTTCGAGAAATAAAGTAATACCTTACATTAAGGTAATTTGGAGGAACCACAACGAAGAAGCTACATTGGGAACTCAAAGAGAATATGATGAAGAATTATCCTCATTTATTTATTTAGATTGTTATATGCGATTCGGGGATGTAATCTTTGTAAGTGGGGGAGAATGTAACAGGACAAATTTTTTGAGTTGTGACTCTGGGGATGTAATCCTTTTAAGAGGGAAAGATGTGACAAACCGTAATTTTGTAATTTAATTTTAATATTTATTAGATTGAATAAATATTTTTGATGAATTAATTATTAGATTAATTAATTAATTGATGAAGTTGTGATAGATTAATTTAATTATATGTGTTATATTTATTAAATTAATGTGGAGAATTTTATTATTCAAGTATGTGATTATGTGAGCTTATTGAATTAAAAGAAATATATTTAATAAGCCTATGTTATTTCAATTAATTAAATTATTAATTAGAGATTTAATAATTTAATATTATTATTAAATGAGAAATTTAATTATGTGACTATGTGAATTAATGAGAATTTACTATATTAAATAAGATATTAGATTTATTTTATAATGGGTGTGACATTATTTAAAACTATATTATAAGGCTTTATTAAATTAAATGGTTTTAAAAACCCATTTTGTTAAGCCAAACGTGGCCTTAGTGGGAGTTGAGGCGCTACCCACGATCGGGTAATCGACCACAAAGCGTCATCGCTTTTATTTATTGAATACGCCTTCCTTCTTCATTATTTTCCTAAGTCCGACATTAAGCGTAGAGAGGAAAAGAGAAAGAGAGTTGAGAAATTATTGAGTAAAGTGTGAGTTGAGTGATTCAAGAGTTTGGGAAGGGTTTCAATTCATCTCCTACTATTTCACTATACACTTGGGTAATTTTCTTCAACCTAATTTATAATTTACGCCTTTTAAGTTTCATGAATATGGCTTAAGTTTTCTCGTGATTCTCTCGTAATTGGGAAATTATGGTGTTATGTGAATATATGTAATAATCTGAGTTATAAGGCATGTTTATATATATATATATATATATATATATATATATATATATATATATATTGTGCTTCCATATCATTGGTTTCATAAGATTATAACGTATGATTTTGGCTTGTTATTCCAAAAATTTACAGAGTACATGATATGGCCATATGGCCCTTACGCACAAATTTAATGTGTTGATCATATATTATTCCTAAATTTTACACTTATATATGATTATACATGCTAAAACAAGCAAAATGAAATTTGAGTGGTTGGATTTGACCTTATAACGAATCCATAGTAGTAAATTCTATGTTTTTATTCAAAAACCTTCAAGAACATAAAGAATAGTATAATTTATATATTTTAATTCTGTAACAATGTGTTTTAATGGGTTTAAATTACTCTATAAATGTTGGGTAATGATTATGTATAAATTCTAGTATTTGGGTATGCTTAAACTAATATATGGACAAGGAAATTGGAAGTTATGGCCATATTCATGTATAATTTTACGTGTGATTGATTTTTTGGCCTAATTTGGCCTTGTTATGTTCAAGGAATCGCAGAATCAGCTAAATCATAAAATGAGCTCGGTAACTAGCTTGCCATGCTGTTATTTAAACTAAATTACCATTACTTACAATCAATAAATAAATAAATAAATAAATAAAAAAATATTTGATGAAAATTATTATTAAAATATTTATAAAATAAATTAAATATTTTAATTGAGATATTTATGGAATAAAATAAATATTCGATGAAAATTATTATTAAAATATTTATAAAATAAATTAAATATTTTAATTGAGATATTTATGGAATAAAATAAATATTCGATGAAAATTATTATTAAAATATTTATAAATAAATTAAATATTTTAATTGAGATATTTATGAAATAAAATAAATATTCGATTAAAATTATTATTAAAATATTTATAAAATAAATTAAATATTTTAATTGAGATATTATGTAATAAAATAAATATTCGATGAAAATTATTATTAAAATATTTATAAAATAAATTACATATTTTAATCGAGATATTATGGAATAAAATAAATATTCGATGAAAATTATTATTAAAATATTTATAAATAAATTAAATATTTTAATTGAGATATTTATGGAATAAAATAAATATTCGATGGAAATTATTATGAAATAATTTATTCGAGTGTAATAATAGTAAGAGAATGAAAATATTCTAATTTAATTAAGTAATTAAATTAGAAGGGTAATGATTTGTTAAATAAAGTGGAGTTTATATTAAATAATTAAGTGAAAATGTAACTAATGAATGTCGTGAATACATATGGTATGTGTGTAGGATTTGTGGTGAACAAGTAGTAATCGTTTAACACACGCATTTAGGCAAGTTTCCTAACTCTACTCATTATTATTGTTCATGTTATTAGTTACCTCGAGTAAATTATCATTACTATTATTCAAGTTCAATTGTTATATTAAAGATTTATTATCTTTTCAAGCATGATTCATTATTATACAATAATTGTTCTATTGTATACTTCTTGAGATTATTATTCAAATTGAATAACATTATTGTTGAACCTTATTAGACTAGTGAACTTTATTGATTCAACTAATCCTTAGTTGATGAACGTTCTAAATTTCAGAACCCTTATTGAATTATCCAAACCAAACTTCCTTTGGTGCGGACTCGAATGTCAAACTGAGTTGAACAACCCTATAAAGGGATTTACTTATGCGTTAGCGTTAAGATATTATGCACAGTATGGTACTAAGGGCTGATCCCCCTAAGTACGAGTAGAAAGGTCCATAGTCTTATGACTATTAAAGGTTTCAAGTATAACCCTTGATAACCTAGGACATAGTTCAAGGTCTTATGACCCTCAGAAATCTTTTGATTCTTGTTATTCATTCTTGATTCAAAAGTTGAGCTTTTATTCAGATGTCTTTGATTCACTCGCATGTTATTATACTATTATTTCATTGTTATACTTGTGGGAATTTGTGCTCACTCTTGCGTAATAATAACATTGCAGTTAAGAACGAAAGAACCGACGAACCTTCTACTAGTAAAGGCAAGGGCAAGGTTAACAAGTGATGAAGACTTGTTGTTTTATATGATGATGTATTTGTTTAAGACTTAAGTTAATGATGTTGTTTAAGACTTAATTGTTTATGATTCCGCACAGATGTTTAAGGTTTAGATTAACCTGGGATTGTATTTATTATGTAGTTGATGTAACCCCATAAGGGGAGATTTATTATTATTTCTATCTATTGCATGGTTTGCATTTATTATGGGTAGATAGATAGATGATATTTGTACAGTGAACACCAAATCCCGTGGAATCGAAGTACCCAAATTTGGGGATGTCACATATAGTTTGTGCAGCTTTAACTTTATCGATTAAAGTCGGTTCCACTCATATATTTGCCATCATCACATGGGTCCCTGGAGTCTTTAACTCTATTTCCTTCCTTTCCAAGTCATACAAAATGGGTCTTTGCATTGACAATATTACACTCGTGCCCGCATATGATCTTCTACTCACTGCGTCTGCTACTACGTTCGCTTTTCCAGGATGGTATTGGATGGTATGATCATAATCATTCAACAACTTAAGCCATCATCGTTGCCGCATGTTGGGTTCCTTTTGTGTGAAGAAATATTTGAGGCTTTTATGATCCGTATAGATCTCCACCTTCTCTCCATACAGGTAATGCCTCCAAATCTTAAGCGCTTAAAAAGCATTACGCGCTAACTCTAGATCATGAGTAGGATAATTCCTCTCATATTCTTTGAGTTTTCGTGAGGCATAGGCTATGACTTTCCTATGTTGCATGAGAACACATCCTAACCCTTTGCCTGAAGCATCACTGTAGATGACAAATCCCTCCGAGCGGATGGTACTGCCGAGCAGTCTTTGAAATGAGTCTCTTCTTGAGTTCTTGAAAACTCTTTTCACATTCCTCGCTCCAACCGAATTTTATATCTTTTCGAGTCAGCTGAGTTAATGAAGTAGCGATTCGAGAAAACCCTTCTACGAATCTTCGATAATAACCAGCTAAACCGAGAAAGCTACGTACTTCGGTCACTGACTTAGGTTGCTCCCAGCTTTGAATTGCTTCAATCTTTGTTGGGTTAATAGATATTCCATGATTTGATATCACGTGCCCAAGGAATGCAACTTCCTCAAGCCAGAACTCGCATTTCTTCAACTTGGCATAAAGCTTATTTTCACGAAGCTTTTGGAGTATCAGCCTCAATTGTTGTTCATGGTCTTCACTGGTTTTGGAGTATATAAGGATGTCATCAATAAAGACGACCACAAAGTGATCTAAATATTCCTAGAATACTCGGTTCATCATATCCACGAAGGCAGCAGGAGCATTAGTCAATCCAAAAGACATGACTAGGAATTCATAATGCCCGTACCAAGTTCTGAAAGCAGTCTTTGGAATGTCATCAGTTTTAATCTTCAACTGATGATATCCAGAATGAAGATCAATCTTTGAAAAGAATTTGGCTCCTTGCAACTGGTCAAACAGGTCATCAACGGGTGCCTATTTTTGATGGTGACATGATTCAACTCCCGATAATCAATACAAAGTCGCATACTTCCATCTTTCTGTTAGGTTTGTAATATTCATGGGCGCAATCAAATTGCATAAAATTAGCGGAAGCGTGGTAAAATCAGACTTTAAATAATTTACAAACCATATACCCGGATCACCCTTTATGCACAATTATTAATTAAACGAAAAGATAAAGAATAAAATCATACCCTTGAAGATCGAGCTTCCTCGTGTACAAGTTCACCTCCAAATCCTTTTCGCTCAACTTGAATCCACCGGGGTTTTGTTCCTTCCTTTGATCAACGTTAGCCACCCATATGTTTGGCCTCTAGAGGTGATCCACCAAGGAAGAAGAAAATTCAAGAAGAAGGGGTATTGGCTCAAACCCTAGTTTTTCCTATCTCTATAGAAAAAGGGTGTACTCTCCAACAAATTGGAATTATGTCATATGTTGAAAAAGTCAACAACCCCCTCACCCATAATAAGACTCCTCTTATTTATAGATGTGGGCAACCCACCTTAACAATTAAGGAATTGAGTTTTATTTAATTAATTAAGCTCCCTAATCTTATCAGGGATAATTAATTAAACTCCTTTAACTAATTTTCCTTCCTAATCCAATTAGGAATAAATGAGAGTACTTATATTAAATTAATTCCTAAACTCTTTTAGAAATTAAAATAATAATAATTGTAATAATATTAATAAGACTCCTCTTATTAATTTATATTTAATATTTCTAAAATATTAAATAATAAATATTAAGCTATTTAATTTATTCTATCACCATAGATTAAATTAAATATACTTAAATATATTATTACTATTATGCCATTAACTTCTTAAATAATTATTCTTCCTTTTATGGTGTGACCCTTTAGGTTCTCCATATTAAACCTAGGTTGTGAATAAATCAATTAGAACAATTCTAATCTTATTTAAATAAATAAATTAAACAATTAATTTATTTAAATAAATAATATTTATTCTACAATGAGGATAAGCCTCCCTAGCGATCAACGACTTTCTAGATAATATAGATTTCAACATTAATCATTAAAGAACCTTTGAGTAAATAGTTACCGCACAATTCAATCCTTCCACCATACAATGTCCCAATTAAATATAAGACATGGAATTCTTGTCAAGTCTTATTTTATTTAATTATATGTATTTCGATCCTTAAATGCACAACTCCAAATAATGCAAATTAGAAACTCCTTTCTAATTTCATTCGCCGCCAAGGACTACTGGGTTGTCATTTATCGAATCACATAGGACATTTCTCTTCTTTTATTAGAAGTGGTAGATTCTTTATTGATCATACATTATCTCCATGTACAACTTATTATACCCAAAGCATACCTTTGATATACCCTAAGGGTCTTAAGGAATAAGTCAAAGTATAATTCATCATACACAAGATACTATGATGATCTCAAGTCCAAGGATTACTTGTACTACTATCACTACAGAATTCCTATTGATGACAGCAAATAAAACTCCATTAGGTATTCCTTAGCGAGCCACGTTCAATTGAACTTATTCTCCAATAAGCACCTACATACTTGCTTTAGTGTCTCCACACGATGATCATGAGGATCAATCATCCTCATCCAATGAGTAAGCAACGTATGTACCAATCTATCCGGATTCACTAATCCCCAATTTAGTAATCTAATGATTGGGAACTATTTTAGTTTTAAGCTTTTTAAGAATTTAGATCTCATTAGAATGATCATCATCATTATTCTAAAAGCATTGCTTAAAACTATGGGTTTATCACATATTATAAAACAAAGATCATGTAGATAATTAAAAGCCTTTAATAAATTAATACTTTTTATTAATAAATGAATAAGATTGTTACAAAGTATATGCTTTATCATCAAACATGATTGGCTTGTGTGCATACTACTTTCAATCTCCCACTTGCACTAAAGCCAATCGTCATGGTATCTTATACTCTTCTTCTCTAAGTGACGATTATCCCGCTTGTTGGATAAGCTTTAGTTAATGGATATGTAATGTTGTTCATGAGAGTCCACTATCTCTATAGTGATTTCCCATCTTTCAATGATTCTAATAATCAAATGAAAGTGCCACAACACATGTTTAGATCCAAGATGAGACTTAGGAACTATTCCTAGTTACGTAATGAACTTTTATCCAAACAATCAACTTGCGACTTCATTTATAGCTATATACTTTGTCTTTATCACTAAACCAAGAACTCTTTCTTTGTTTGGAACCTTTCAATTCAACTTCGCACCCTTTATTCAAGATAACGCTTTACCTTAAAGTGGATTTTTCATCATCTTGGTGCATGCAAAAAAACTTGAGTCTGTTAAGACCTCTAGTTTTAATTTAGACCCACCATGTATGCTCACATCCTTAGTGCTTGAGTTAAGCACTTTAAGATATTTTTCACTGACTCATAGTGAACTTCTCCATAATATGAGTGATCAACATCAGGTCTCGTACATTTCATTGCATGCATGATTGTCACTCATGCGACCTCTCTTTTCATGAGTCTGTGGGGACTATTAAGAGATACACTCCATGGCTCATCAACATGAAACATCTCTTGGAGCTTGCCATGCTAAACAACTTTAGCATCAAATGAATATACATTCCTTGGGTTAAGTCGAGCATCCTCTTGAATCTATCTATATAGATTTTATCCCCAATTAAGATACTCTTCCCAAATAATTCATGGAGGAATGTTTAGACAACTTTATCTTTACTGATTGTAACATTGGTATGTCATTCCTTATCCGTAGTATATCAACATATAGTACTAGGAATGTCACGATGCTCCAATCGACCCTTTTTTGTACACTAGGTTCATTCTTATTTTGATAAAATCAAAATCTTTTGATTGCCTCATCAAAACGAATGTTCCATATTTGAGAAACTTGCTTCAATCCATTTCTCTCGAGTGTCTACAACACTTACCTCATCGTATATAATGGATCATCATCTTCTATGATGTGTACCTCATCATCATCATCTATGATGAATCCATACCTCCTAGGTATCTTCTTGGTATTATTCCGATTTACTGATTAGGTTGTGGTACAACATGTGTCTATCTATAGGTTCCTCTTATTTGACTTATAGTGTTTTGTGGTTCTTGAACTTTTCAAGATCTATTATCCTCCCACTAACCCTTCAATGATAAACACCTTTATCTTAGAAGGCAGCGTGTTTCGTAACAAACACCTTTTGCTAAGTAGAATTATAGAACAAATACCCTAAACTTACTTTAGGATGTCCCACAAATCGACACTTATAAAATCTTGTCCCAAGCTTATCCTTTGAAACCTTTTCACATAAGTTGGACAACCCCTTATCTTAACATACTTAAGATTAGGAATCCTCCCTGTCCATAACTTTTATGGAGTCTTCAAATAGGATTTTGAGGTTACCTTTTCATAGATATGCAGCCATTTCTAGAACATGATCCCAGAAGGATACTGGAATGTCGGTAAAATCATTATGGACAGCACCATGTTCAAATAGGTACAATTTTTCATTCAGATACATCAATCATTTATTGCGTATCAGGATGTGTCCATTATGAGAAAACCATTTGAGATGATCTAGAAACTTATTGCACAAGTATTTATTCCTTGATCTAATCAAAGAATCTTAATACTTTGCCAATTTAGTTTCATACGAATTCATTGAACCTTTCAAATAATTCACATTTGTATTTCAAACAAATACACACATTCAACTCTTTGAATAATCATCTCCTTTTCTTATACTAGTTTGTTCAATTTGCAAAATTATTTTCATGTAAGTCAAGTATACAAAATTTATTAAGTAATATTCGATTCTATATACAAAACATTATTATTATAAATAGAACAACAATTGTTCTTAATTATAATACCAAAGATTTCATTGTCCAACAATAAAATGGAAATAATATTTTTAACAAGAAGCTGGAATACAATAACAACTTATCGACTTAATAGATTTGTTCGTGGCATTTCTAAACTATAAGTTTCTATGGCTAATATGGCAACCTTGCTACATTTCCCGCACATAGGATTACTTATATTTGTTTAGCTTTCTACTTCTGCTTGGTCCCTTCATAAATCTATATTTATGATAACCAAAGTCGGTATCCAATACCCAAGTAGAACCTTGACTTAAAGAAAATTTATTTCAATCATGAACAAAAAGCGTATTATGTAGAAACTTCACTAAGCTTCTTTGGTTAGCCTCTGCAAGATACTTTCGCAGTTTCTTTCCAAAGGTCCGGGCTTATTGTAGTGGAAGCAAACTCCTTTGCTATCCGTCAAGTATCGATTTTGTTCTTATTAACCTTTGTTTACGCCTTTCTATTTACCTTCTTTGAATCGTTCTTCTTTTCAGAAGATCCTTTGGCCCCTACCAGTAAGACTTGATCTTTTTGGTTGGAAAGTGACTCTCAACATTTTTCAATATGTTAAACAAATCAACGAAGCTGATATCTAGCTTGTTCATATGGAAAAATTCACAACAATTATGAGAGGAGTCCGGAAGTGAATGCAAGATCAAATCTTGGCTCAACTCCCCATCCATGACAAAACTCGTTGTCCTAATTGATCAATCAAATTGATAATGTTAAGGACTTTTATCTGTACTGTAGTGCCATTGGCCATTCTAGATCGGAAGAGCTACTTAGAGATCTCGATATCTATCATCCTACTTTCCTCACCATCAACTACTTGATGTGCGGGAATATAGTAGGAGCATCCATAGTTTCATCTTGATTTGAAGCTCATTACTCATGGATGCGAGCATGATGCATTGAGCCAACTGTGCATCATCTTGCCACTTTCTAAAAGTAGCAATGTCTTCCTCAGAGGCATTGTCTGCAACCATTGCAGGGATAGGCGTATTAAGGACATAAGATAGCTTTTTCAATTATGAGAACTATTCTCAAATTCCTTAACCAATCCGTTTAATTGATTACGGTTAATTTAGCATCTAATATGCTTCACAAAGTGATAGTAATTTTAGACATTGTAAAATTTCGTAAATGAATTTGTAATTAACAACATTTTAACATACATTCTTTTTTTAATTACCAAAATAAATTAGGTCTTGTTTTAAATTGGTATCTCCCACTATTTTCTTCAAACTATATTACCTCACTTATATAGTTTAAGCAAAATCTAATTAAAGATTTGCTAGTGAGAATAAGGATCCCATCTCAAATGTATATAGCCTTGTGGTGACACAACAAACTATATATAAATAAATAGGTAGACAACTTTTGTCAATTACATCAACTATGCAACTCCTTTTCTTTTTGCCTCTTAGATTATTTTGATCAGTGGTGGCACATCCAGAATCAAAATTATCCAAGTTAAGTCCGACCTAGCACTCCATATATTCAAAAAGAAAAATATCATCCTTGTGGTGACACAACAAAACAATATTGTTCAATTTTCTTTATAAGCATCAAATGTGATAAATTAACATCTTAAATACTTAATACTTGCCTTGTGGTGACACAACAAACTCATATTAAATATTTAATACTCTATTAATTTTATCATGCTAGAAAGCGACGTTCGATATTCCAAATATCTTTGAACGCTTAGGAATTAATATAAAACCGAGGGTTTGTTATTAATTTGTCTCATCTTATTTAAGCGCACGTATGCATATATATATATAAAATACGCGTCATATTAATTAACATGCGAAACATGTTTGCATAATATATAATATATATAGTATAAGCATGCACATATAGAATACTATATTCTACCCGAATTGATTATGGACTTTTATTCTAGTTTGGTTCACTAGAGCCACCAAGTGAACCAAAAGGTCAAACCCCTGGGGTGCAAGAAATAATATTTAAATATAACTATTACATTTAAACTAGGGCTCCATTACAAAACGGGTCTTCAAGCGCTCCTTGCCCTTGATCTCCAATTTTTCAAAATTAATTCTAACTATTCCTATTACAAAACTATTTAAAATAAATAGAAACCCTTGATCGTGAGGGAGGGAAGTACATAGGAGGAGATAGAATTTACATTAAGAAAAATTAGAGAAGGCGAAAGTCTGCAGACCCCATTTAATAAAACCCATACATTCATGCATCCAACTAAAATAAAATCCAATCATATTTGGTCAATAGTCCATAATCAATCCCATTTATTATCATACACATCACCATATGTATCAATAAATAACATTCATCTTATGAATGATAAACATTTAATATATATATATATTGATATCATTTAATGGGCAAATTTAGTTAGTATAAAAGCTAATTTTTTTTTTGAATCAAAATAAACTCCTTTATTTTAATCCAAATTTAAATCAAAATAAAACTATTTTATTTTAATTTATCTAATTTTTGAATAAAATAAACTATTTTATTTTAATCAAAATTTTAATCAAAATAAACTCCTTTATTTTAATTAATTATGGAATCCAATTCCATGTTATAAAAAAATCTTTAATTAAAATAAACTCTTTTATTTTAATTAATTATGGAATCAATTCCATGTAAAAAAAAAATCTTTTATTAAAGGAAACACGGATATTCTTTTCCTATTCACAAATAAACTCCTTTATTTTGAATAATATGAAATCTTATTTCATATTTAAATAAACTCCTTTATTTAAGGAAATTAGGATTATCTTTCCTATTCACAAATAAACTCCTTTATTTTGAATTAATTTGAAATCTTATTTCATATTTAAATAAACTCCTTTATTTAAGGAAACACGGATTTTCTTTTCCTATTCACAAATAAACTCTTTTTATTTTGAATGATATGAAATCTTATTTCATATCTAAATAAACTCCTTTATTTAAGGAAATTAGGCAATCCAATTTCAACTCCAATTAGTTATCATGGAATCAAATTCCAACTCTAATTAGTTAGCATGAAATTTAATTTTAAAATTAAAATAAATCTTTTAATTTTAAGATTAAAATAAACTTTTATTTTAATATTAAAATAAACTTTTATTTTAATTATAAAATAATTAAAAATATATATTACATATACATAATATATATATATTACAGTAACTATGTAATATATATTACTTTTATATTATATACATAATATATATATAATATATATATATATATATATATATATATATATATATATATAAAAGTAAACCTAGGTTATCATTGATTTCAGTGCATGAGTCATGCCCTTTTTTTTTTTCATTCCGTCAAAGATAGATTTCGTGCATCTTTGAATCATTTTGAAAGAATGCATCATGCTTTTTTTTTTTTTTTTAATAAATTTTATCTGAAAATTATGCCCAATTAAATTGTTCTAAACACATATCAATATACATACCAAATTAAAACAATTAATAATTCGCATAAAGGTTTGGCTCGATGCCCTTTGTTAGGTTTGTAATATTCATGGGCATAATCAAATTGCATAAAATTAGCTAAGCGTGGTAAAATCGGACTTTAAATAATTTACAAACCATATACCGGATCACCCTTTATGCACAATTATTAATTAAACGAAAAGATAAAGAATAAAATCATACCCTTGAAGATCGAGCTTCCTCAGTACAAGTTCACCTCCAAATCCTTTTTCGCGTTCAACTTGAATCCACGGGGTTTTGTTCCTTCCTTTGATCAACGTTAGCCACCCATATGTTTGGCCTCTAGAGGTGATCCACCAAGGAAGAAGAAAATTCAAGAAGAAGGGTATTGGCTCAAACCCTAGTTTTTCCTATCTCTATAGAAAAAGGGTGTACTCTCCAACAAATTGGAATTATGTCATATGTTGAAAAAGTCAACAACCCCCTCACCCATAATAAGACTCCTCTTATTTATAGATGTGGGCAACCCACCTTAACAATTAAGGAATTGAGTTTTATTTAATTAATTAAATTCTTTTAATTAATTAAGCTCCCTAATCTTATCAGGGATAATTAATTAAACTCCTTTAACTAATTTTCCTTCCTAATCCAATTAGGAATAAATGAGAGTACTTATATTAAATTAATTCCTAAACTCTTTTAGAAATTAAAATAATAATAATTGTAATAATATTAATAAGACTCCTCTTATTAATTTATATTTAATATTTCTAAAATATTAAATAATAAATATTAAGCTATTTAATTTATTCTATCACCATAGATTAAATTAAATATACTTAACTATATTATTACTATTATGCCATTAACTTCTTAAATAATTATTCTTCCTTTTATGGTGTGACCCTTTAGGTTCTCCATATTAAAGCAGGTTGTGAATAAATCAATTAGAACAATTCTAATCTTATTTAAATAAATAAATTAAACAATTAATTTATTTAAATAAATAATATTTATTCTACAATAGGATAAGCCTCCCTAGCGATCAACGACTTTCCAGATAATATAGATTTCAACATTAATCATTAAAGAACCTTTGAGTAAAATAGTTACCGCATAATTCAATCCTTCCACCTTACAATGTCCCAATTAAATATAAGACATGGAATTCTTTGTCAAGTCTTATTTTATTTAATTATATGTATTTCGATCCTTAAATGCACAACTCAAATAATGCAAATTAGAAACTCCTTTCTAATTTCATTCCGCCGCCAAGGACTCTTTGGGTTGTCATTTATCGAATCACATAGGACATTTCTCTTCTTTTATTAGAAGTGGTAGATTCTTTATTGATCATACATTATCTCCATGTACAACTTATTATACCCTAGCATACCCTTTGATATACCCTAAGGGTCTTAAGGAATAAGTCAAAGTATAATTCATCATACACAAGATACTATGATGATCTCAAGTCCAAGGATCACTTGTACTACTATCACTCACAGAATTCTTATTGACGAGCAAATAAAACTCCATTAGGTATTCCTTAGCGAGCCATGCGTTCGGTGAACTTATTCTCCAATAAGCACCTACATACTTGCTTTAGTGTCTCCACACAGATGATCATGAGATCAATCATCCTCATCCAATGAGCAAACAACGTATGTACCAATCTATCCGGATTCACTAATCCCCAATTTAGTAATCCAATGATTGGGAACTATTTTAGTTTTAAGCTTTCTAAGAATTTAGATCTCATTAGAATGATCATCATCATTATTCTAAAAGCATTGCTTAAAACTATGGGTTTATCACATATTATAAAACAGCATCATGTAGATAATTAAAAGCCTTTAATAAATTAATACTTTTTATTAATAAATGAATAAGATTGTTACAAAGTATATGCTTTATCATCAAACATGATTGGCTTGTGTGCATACTACTTTCAATTTCTTCTTTACGAATAGAACAGGAGCACCCCAAGGAGACGTACTAGGACGAATGAAACCGATGTCTAACAATTCCTGTAGTTGGGTTTTTAACTCCTGAAGTTCAATAGGAGCCATTCGATATAGGGCTTTAGAAATGGGATTTGTACCGGATTCAAGGTCAATACAAAATTCAATTTCACGCTCTAGGAAAACAAAGACCTAGTTATGAGAAACAAGGCTTAGGTTACAAGTCAACTCATAGGAAAGAAGTTGAAATGCTAAAATCTAAATCATCATTCAAAGTGAATTACTTCACACCTTTTACGTCTTGCAAAAACTGTGGCATTAAAGGACACCTAGAGATAAACTGCTCAAGAAAGAAAAATTTAAGTAAAACCATATGGTTTAAAAAAAGTGATTTGAAGTCAACTAACACAAGTGGACCCAAAAAGATATGGGTACCAAAAATATAAATTGTATTTCTCTCATACAGGTTTGCCTTAAAGCCAAAGTATCTTCTCGAAAGTGGATCCTTGATAGCGGATGTTCACGTCATATGACGGGAGACCAATCTAAGTTCGTGGAACTAAATGTCAAAAAGAAACATGGAACTGTTACATTCGGTGACAATCGGTCATGCGAAATAATTGGGAAAGGTAAAATCGGTAACGGTAAGGTCAACATTAATAATGTTCATCTTGTTAATGGTCTAGAATTCAATCTTATCAGTGTTAGTTAATTAATGGATAATGATCATCAAGTAAAATTTGAAAAAGATAAATGTACAATTTCACATAGTACTAACAATAATGCTCTAGTTGCCCAAAGGGAAGGGAATATATATACCCTTGATTTTGAGAAACAAGAAGATGAATTATGTCTTGCAACCATTCAAGATGAAGCGAATCTATGGCATAGAAGGACGAGACATGTTCATATGGATTTAATCAAGAAGTTGTCATCAAATAACTTAGTAAGAGGACTACCCAAAATGAATTTCAAGAAGAAAGAAATATGCGAACCTTGTCAACTTGGAAAATAAGTAAGAACGTCATTCATAGTCAAAAACATGGTATCAACTTCTTCTCCCTTACAATTGCTTCACCTCGATTTATTTGGACCTGGAAGGCATGCTAGTCTAAACAGAAAATTCTATGCTTTTGTAATTGTCAACGATTTTTCTAGATATACATGGGTACTATTCCTTAGAACAAAAGATGAGGCGTTTAAAGAATTTGAAAAATTGATTAAAAATTTGGAGACCAAATATAGCCTTAATCTTATAAGAATTAGAAGTGATCATGGTACCGAATTTTAAAAAGATTTCATTACATTCTGCAATAAAAAAGGAATCTCTCATGAATTTTCAGCACCTAGAACTCCACAGCAAAATGGAGTGGTTGAAAGAAGGAATCGAACATTACAAGAAACAGCTAGAACTCTAATTCAAGAAAGTAAACTCCCTAAGAAATTTTGAAATTTGAGGTCAGAAAAACATGACATGTTATGTGCTAAATAAATCTTGATCCAGACCTATTATTCCGAAAACACCGTATATGAATTATTAAACAATCGGCTTCCTAACATAAGTTATTTCAAAGTGTTTGTATCTAAATGTTTTATTCTTAATACAAATGGAAATCTAGGCAAATTCGATGCTAGATCATATGCAGGAATATTCATAGGCTATTCATAAAATAGTAGAGCATATCAGATTTATAATGCCCAAAAGATGTGTATCCAAAAATCTATACATGTCAAATTTATCGAATCTAACCATGATATTCCAAAAGAAAAAGAAGAAGATGTAGGAGATTTAGAAACTGCTGCAAATCCAGCCTACCAGATAAAACAAAGCAACAAGCTCATGGAGTCAATCCAGCAAGATGAAATAGAAGAACAGCAGGACCTAGACTCTATCCAGCAAGCCGAATATGAAAATCAAGAGCATATCCAGCCAGCTAAAATAGATGAACAACAAGACCACAACTCTGAATCTACTGAAGAAGTCATACATGATATTCAATTTCCAAAGTCAGCAAGATATATCAAAAACCATCCTCCTGAGAACATTATTGGAAACATAAATGACAAAGTTATGACGAGAAGAAAAGCACAAAATATGTGTGCTTTCTCAGCATTTCTATCCCAAATAGAACCAAAGAACGTCGAAGAGGCCATAATGGATGAGAGCTGGCTTATAGCTATGCAGGAGGAACTACAACAATTTGAAAGATGTCCAGTATGGGAATTAATGCCTACTCCAAAAGTTGTGTCCATTATCGGAACTAAATAGGTCTTCAAAAACAAGCTTGACGAATACGGAACAATTACGAGAAACAAAGCGAGACTAGTTGCTCAAGGATACAATCAACAAGAAGGAATAGACTATGAAGAAACATTTGCTCCAGTAGCTCGCTTGGAGTCTATTCGTATACTACTAGCATTTGCCTGTTTCAAAAAGTTCAAGCTACACCAAATGGACGTCAAAAGTGCCTTCCTCAATGGATACATAAATGAAGAAGTGTATGTAAAATAGCCACCTGGGTTTGAGCATGACAAGTTCCCGCATTACGTATACAAACTCAAAAAGGAACTCTATGGACTCAAACAAGCCCCAAGGGCTTGGTACGAAAGATTAAGTAAGTATCTCCTATTAAATGGATTCATATGAGGTAAAATCGACTCCACTCTGTTCATTAAACGTCAAAATAAAGATATTATTATTGTGCAAATATATGTAGATGATATAATATTTGGTGCTACTAATAATTTTCTATGCGAGTGGTTTTCCAAATGCATGCACAAGGAGTTTGACATTAGTCTGATGGGAGAACTTAACTACTTTCTAGGCCTTCAAATTAAGCAAAATCACGAAGGGATATTCATTCATCAAACCAAGTATACAAAAGAGTTACTAAAGAGATTCGGTTTTGACAAGTCAAACACAAAGTCCACACCAATGAGTACATTAATAAAACTCACAGCAGATGAAAAAGGTACGGACGTAGAGGTAACAAAATACAGAGGTATGATTGGATCCCTACTTTACTTAACTGCCTCTAGACCTGATATAATGTACAATGTGTGTCTATATGCTTGGTTTCAAGCTAAACCCAAAGAATCCCACTTACAGGCCGTTAAACGAATTTTTAAAAATTTGAGTGGTACGACAAATTTAGGATTGTTCTACCCAAAATGCGATAATTTTGACCTAATGGGCTATTCAGATGCTGACTATGTAGGTTGTCAAACAGATAGAAAAAGCACAAGTGGTGCATGTACATTTTTGGGACAAAGTCTTGTCTCATGGCATAGCAAGAAACAGACGTCAGTTGCTCTATCCACTACAGAGGGCGAATATTTAGCAGTAGGAAGTTGTTGTTCCCAAATCTTGTGCATGCGTCAAACATTGTGCGACTTTGATATTACATGTGAAAGTGTGCCCATATACTGTGATAATACCAAAGACCATAGACATCTCAAAAATCCGAAGATTACACTCCCCAAGACAAAACACATAGAAGTATCGTCACCATTTTCTTAGAGATAATGTGTCCAAAGGTTTAATAAGGTTGATATTCATTCCCACCGAACTCCAATTAGCGATTTCTTTACAAAACCTTTTAGAGAAGACCATTTCTACGTACATAAAGAAGAGAACTCGGGATGTGTCTGATATAAACACAATCTGTATGAGTTAAGAAAAGTAGACAGTCACGGCGTATCTATAGGCCATAATGAATCTGCCCAAAATCTTCATTCCCAAAACACTGCATCACGTCTTCCCAAATCTCGGTAACACACGGCCTTTAAAAGATAAACTCTGCTTTACCAATTCAAGCTATCCTCTCTTCGTAAATGCCGCACATATCAAACTTCATCACATTCTTTCCCGTCTCTCTAACCCCAACTGAAAAGATGAAAACACGAAGAACCAGACAAATACATGACGAATCAGATGACGAGATATCTCTACCATCACAACCTCTTCATCCCACAACTTCTCGACGCCTGAAAAGGAAGCAGCCATCGGTCCAAACCATCTCCGGCGACTCCTCTCTGGCTGAATATGAGGCTAGTCTACCCTCTCCTCCACCGATTGGGACCTCCACGGTCACTAAACGACGAGTAATCAAGGACTCATCTCTTAGCTCTCCTCCTCTAACGGTAAACCCTCTTCCTGTCTCAATGCATGATGTTCCTGAAGATTTCTTTAGAGGTCACAACTTTGAACTTCGGTTTAAGTCATCCATATGTCACAAAACCTTTGTCTATGAAAAATCAATAGACATGTTCTACTATCAAACTCACCTCTACAACGTCTTTTTGAGTCATGTGGTCTGTCTTCTTTAAGGACTCCTCCTTCGGCCGCTTATCCAAAATTAGTCCAGCAGTTTTATACAAATCTTGAGAACAATAGTGATTGCTACACCTCCTTTGTGAAAGGGAAATCTCTATTTTTTACAGCTATGGACTTAGGTAGCATTCTGTCAATGCCATACACCGGTGACTGCCCCTTCACTCTCAAAGGACCTATCTCTACTCCTCTTTCTCCCCTAGTCTAGCTCCGAATTGTTCTAGATAATCCAACTGTCTCCTCTGTCACCCTTCCCAAAACCACGGAAGTGTCTCCCCTGGCCATCGTCCTTCACAAACTGTTACGCTACAATCTCCTTCCCCGTCTAGGCGGTGGAGCAGACTTAACATATCAAGACTTAGCCCTCGTGGCATTAATAATGACTGGTCAGCCTTTTAACTTCTCCCGCATGATGCTAAAACACATGATCCATTGTGTTAAACACTCCAAAAAATGTCTGCCCTACAGTTGTTTCCTTACCAAACTCTTCACCCATTTCCAAATTCCACTCGATGATGAGGGGTGTATCCACTTGACTGATTCCATTGACTCAAATTATCTCAAAGGGGCTCATCTCACTTTGCTTAAAGAAAATTCATTCGTCTGGTTCCCGATACACCTAAACCCATACCTCCTACCTCCCTGCCCCCTACCCCTAAGGTTTTGACTCTCCTTCACACCATAGCAGACAATCAAGCTTAAATCAGTTCTGATGTCAAAGACATCCAACTCCGTCTCTCCATTCTTGCAAAAGGAAAAATGCCCATTCGTTGTGATGATCTCCAAAACATGTTTCGACATGTCGAAGATGAATTTATTGATCTCCAAGCTGGTTTCGGGCTGCACATCAGGGCAATGGTTGAAGCCCTCCAACGCAAGATGAATCGCAATGCCTGTCAACTGAGCACGGAACTCAAGTTCATCAGTAACCAAGTTGGAACTCTGGGTCGGTTTACCGAGCGACGTATGAATGACCTGAGTGAGGAACTGCAAGCGGACCAAGTCCAAGCACGTATACCCGAGTGGCCCCAATGCAATTAGATGGCTGAATATCAAGGTGATTTTCTGGATCTGCCATTACCTCCTCCTACCTTCATTGCTCGACCCCCCAGATTTGCCAATACCATATCCCTGGAAGAAATCATGCACCACCGACTTCACCGCCCCTACTTTACAGCTCGCGAGGCCAATCATGTCAACCTTGAGGGGGACGATGCTTAGCTATACTTTCCCTTTTTGGCATTCTCGGCTCTCCTTTTTGATGGATGCCAAAGGGGGAGAAGACTTCTGGTTTTAACCCCCTGCCCCCAAAGATAATTTTTTTTATTAAGACTATTGGTTTAAACTTGTTATTTGATGAATGATGGATGCTTTTCATTACTGCAGTTTTATGATTCTACTTAACATGTTGAGACCTAACTAGTACTTGAAGGGTTGATCAAAATACTGCACATATGCAATTTATGGTATGCATGAACTAAGGGGGAGCTATAACTCTCCTAAAGTGGTGCATAGTCTTAGGGGGAGCTATATTTATTGTGTTGTCACCATCAAAAAGGGGGAGAATGTTGACTTATGTCACACTCCATGTTTTGATGACGACTCGATTATTTCTCTAATCAATTCTATATTATTTCAGGGAAAGATATGGAACTTCAGAAAATGTCAAGGAAGAAATCACAAAGCCAAGACATCCTTGGAGAAAGAAAAGCCAATTTGAGTCCTAGGAATATATGTAAGATCTTAGCATTTATTGCTTTCCAAAATAAGGCTCTAGGACATGTGCATTACATAATAGCATTCTCATGCTTAATGCCACCTGCTAATTCACGAGCACTAATATACACGGGCCGGCATCTCTTACCATATCATAAGAAATCAAATCTTAATACTTTTGGTAATCTGGAATAAGCTATCGATTTTTAGAAAATATCATACCAGCTTGACATATCTTAAATCATGCGAGCTATCTAAAGAAACAAGTTGATTGAATAGCAGTAATTATGCCCCATAATCTTGCCTTATAGTTCTAGAAATCTAGTTGGGCTTAATCACTGATCTAAGATTTGTGGACACCGGCCAATAGATATAAAAGGTAAGCATATATCATGACATTATAGATATTTACTCTTAAAACACATTGCACATCATGCTCATAAATTAAGCATCTTAATTCTAGGAAATTAATTAAGGTAACGTGTCAAGTGCGTGTATCAACAGATTCTGAAGAGATCATGGGTCATGATTTGAGAAATCCAATTAGTCAATTCTAACGGTCCAATGTATGTTTAGTAATATGGAAACATGCCAACAAGTATTTATGGTAATCCTAGAAGTTGACTTCCGGCTTTTTAGAAATTGGACCGTGGAAATCTGCAAATAGAAATCATTTAGGCGAAAGTTATTGATAGTATGATAACTCAGAATCTCTGTGAAGGAAAAACAAATTAATTATATCATGATTCACGAAGGACATCAAGATTCATGCAAAATGTTAACAACGGAAATATTTGGGAGTCGTCTATATAAACTGAGTTCATTAAAAAATACAGATAGAAAAAACATACACAAAAGAATATAGCATACAAGCTACGAAATTGTTTTTCATCGAGTGCATTAAGAACGAGGTTGCTGCTTCAAAAATATTTTGGTAATATCCATTTTGCATATCACTTCATACTAGAGCCTTGAGTTGGTGAGTAATATATTGCTTAATCATTAGACCTCTAGTGTGTATCTTTCATTTCCTATCTTAGTCAATATTACATATAAAATTTTCTTGAATTAATAACTAATTACAGTCAAGTTCAAAGGAAGCATAGGTGCTTAAGTGTGCATAGGTGCACAGGGAACAAAGGTGTTCATCTTATTGGAACTTGTATTGTAATTGAAGAAGTTTAATAAAAGTTAGTCTCCAATACTAGTTGGTATTGGACGTGGACTAGACTACTATTCTAGAGGGTAGTAGTTGAACCACGTAAAAATTCCAGTGTTGGTGTGATTGCTTTCGGTGATTCTACATTAAATTTAAATTCAGCTACCTGCATCAGTAAAACTTGGTCAACTAAATAATATTCTGATTTGATAATCCAGCTTGCTGCATTAGAAATAAAAGTTGGTCATAGTTTGTGCCTACACTTATTCAACCCCCCCCCCCCTTCTAAGTGTATCTATTTAAATTTCAATCCGTTTGAGGATGATATTCCAAACTAAATCGTAAATCCATGCCCATAGCTTTTTGCAAACTAACCCAAAATCTTGAAGTGAATCTTGGGTCTCGATCAGAAACTATGGATACTGGAATACCATGAAATCTTACGATCTCGTTTATGTACACACTAGCAAGACGTTCAAGTGTAAAAGTTTCTCGAATCGATAAGAAATGAGCAGAATTGGTTAATCTATCAATAATGACCCAAATTGCATCTATGCCTTGAGAAACCTTGGGAAGACCAGTAACGAAATCCATGGTAATGTGCTCCCACTTCCATTTTGGAATTTCAAGTGGTTGCAATGGACCTTTTGGCACTTTATGCTCCTCCTTGACTCGTTGACAAGTTAGACACATTGAGATAAACCCCGCTATCTCTCTCTTCATATTGCTCCACCAAAATGTATGTCGAAGATCACGATACATTTTGGTACTCCCGAGATTGATTGCAAACGGTGTGTTGTGCGCCTCCATAATGATTTTTCACTTCAAGTCAGAATCGTTAGGAACACAAAGTTTGGAGTTGACTCGAAGTATTCCTTCTTCATCGATTCTTGCTTCCGGAATAGCACCTTCTTGCACTTTCTTCTTCATACGCATCAGCTCCAGGTATATAGTTTGAGCAACTTTAACTTTATCGATTAAAGTCGGTTCCACTCGTATATTCGCCATCATCACATTGGTCCCTGGAGTCTTTAACTCTATTTCCTTCCTTTCCAAGTCATACAAAATGGGTCTTTGCGTTGACAATGTTATACTCGTGCCCGCATATGATCTTCTACTCAATGTGTCTGCTACTACATTCGCTTTTCCAGGATGGTATTGGGTGGTATGATCATAATCTTTCAACAACCTAAGCCATCGTCGTTGCCGCATGTTGAGTTCCTTTTGTGTGAAGAAATATTTGAGGCTTTTATGATCCGTATAGATCTCCACCTTCTCTCCATACAGGTAATGCCTCCAAATCTTAAAGCTTAAAAACGCATCGCCGCTAACTCTAGATCATGAGTAGGATAATTCCTCTCATATTCTTTGAGTTTTCGTGAGGCATAGGCTATGACTTTCCCATGTTGCATGAGAACACATCATAACCCTTTGCCTAAAGCATCATTGTAGATGACAAATCCCTCCGAGCCAGATGGTATTGTCAGAACAGGTGCTAAAATGAGTCTCCTCTTGAGTTCTTGAAAACTCTTTTCACATTCCTCGCTCCAACCGAATTTTATATCTTTTCGAGTCAGCTGAGTTAATGAAGTAGCAATTTGAGAAAACCCTTCTACGAATCTTCGATAATAACCAGCTAAACCGAGAAAGCTACGTATTTCGGTCACTGACTTAGGTTGCTCCCAGCTTTGAGTTGCTTCAATCTTTGCTGGGTCAACAGATATTCCATGATTTAATATCACGTGCCCAAGGAATGCAAATTCCTCAAGCCAGAACTCGCATTTCTTCAACTTGGCATAAAGCTTGTTTTCACAAAGTTTTTGGAGTATCAGCCTCAATTATTGCTCATGGTCTTCGCTGGTTTTGGAGTATATAAGGATGTCATCAATAAAGACGACCACAAAGTGATCCAAATATTCCTTGAATACTCGGTTCATCATATCCATGAAGGCAGCGGGAGCATTAGTCAATCCAAAAGACATGACTAGGAATTCATAATGTCCGTACCGAGTTCTGAAAGCAGTCTTTGGAATGTCATCAGTTTTAATCTTCAACTAATGATATCCATAACGAAGATCAAAATTTGAAAAGAATTTGGCTCCTTGTAACTAGTCAAACAGGTCATCAATGCGAGGAAACGGGTACCTATTTTTGATGGTGACATGATTCAACTCCCGATAATCAATACAAAGTCGAATACTTCCATCTTTCTTCTTTACGAATAGAACAGGAGCACCCCAAGGAGACGTACTAGGACGAATGAAACCGATGTCTAACAATTCTCGTAGTTGGGTTTTAACTCACGAAGTTCAATAGGAGCCATTCGATATGGGGCTTTAGAAATGGGTTTTGTACCGGATTCAAGGTCGATACAAAATTCAATTTCATGCTCTGGGGGTAGGCCAGGAAGTTCTTCAGGGAATACGTCAGGAAATTTATTAACAATAGAAATATCATTCAAATCTGACGTATTTTTATTTAAATCCATGACATGGGCTAAGAAAGCTTGACATCCGTTTTTCAATAAACGAATAGCTTTATGACTTGATATGACAATGATTGATTTTAGTGATTTGGTTGCTTGAATTCGCATAATAGGTTGGTTCGGAATATGAAAGCTAACAACCTTACGAAAATAATCGATTTTAGCTTGATTAGTAGTTAACCAATCAATCCCTAAAATCACATCAAATGCAAGTATTTTCAAGGAAATAAGATCGATAGGTAACACGCGGTTACCGATTTGAATCAAACATGACTTATAAACCGTGGATGTAATGAAGGTTTCTTCCAACGGAGTTTCAACAGATAAGTCAAAGACTAATTTCTTTGGAGTCAAATTTAAACGTTCAGCGCAAGTAGGAGAAATAAAGGAATGGATAGAATCGGTATCAAATAAAGTATAAACTTTGCTAGAGTTTATGATTCGCTTACCCATGATCACCTCGTTCAGATTCCTCTCTTTTTGGGAGGTTACGACAAACGCTCTCCCTTGAACTACTGGTTTTGTCTTGTCTAAGATACCCTTTGATGCCTCCATCCCAGCTGGACTTGACTTTGGTGAATGACAAAATCGGGCTAGGTGACCTTCTTTTCCACAATTATAACACGTTTTAGACTGCATCGTGCAGTTTGGACTTATGTGTCCTTCCCCTCCACATTTGTAACATACGGCCGGTGGTCGTTCTCCTTCCTTAACAACAGGTGCTGCTGCTGACGTCTTTCCATCCTTATTGAATCTCCTCTTTTTAAAATGTACACTCTTATTGTCATGTCCATGATTACCACCGAAGTGATTATTATTTCTGGAATGTTGATTCCCTCCACGTTTGTTGTCACCGCTTCGATGACTGCTACCACTGGTATTATCAACTTTTCTGTTACTCTCTCTTGGTTGGGTTGACTCATTATCGTGCTCCAATAACTGAGCCCTATTCACAACATCTGAATACAAACACAGTTTATGAGAAATTAGGTATTGACGTATCTCGGGTTTCAAACCTCTTAGAAACATCCGTGTCATTCTCTCCTCATTATCAACCAAGTGGGACGCAAACCGAGACAACTCGGCAAACTTAGCTTCGTACTGCGCCACAGTCATATTGTTTTGCTCAAGCTTGATGAACTCTACCTCCTTCATGTGACGAATACTTTCAGGAAAGTACTTGTCAATGAACAGCTCTTGGAACTTCTCCCAAGACATTTTGAGTGTGGCAGGTTGAGTACGCTTTGTAGACTCCCACCAGTAATCTGCCTCTGCTCACAACATGAAGGTGGCAAAGGGAACCTTTTGCTCCTTGGAGCATCCCAAGACATCAAATATCTTGTTGATCTGCTTTATCCACGTCTTCGCCTTAAGTGGTTTTGGCTCTCCAAAAAACTCCGGTGGTCCCAGCTCCTTGAACTGCTTAGCGGTGACTGTCTGAGAGTTGTCTGTGTTTCCACCTGCATTTTGGACAGGAGCCGCTTTCGCCTGATGTTTCATGAATTGCATAAAGCCTCTGAACATCCCATCATTCACCATTTCATCGGTGTTATTGTTTACATGAGGATTATTGTCTTCCCGTTGCAGATTATCCTGAGCATTAATCTGTGGTGACTCAACGGTCTCATGTGCTTCATTGTTTATCTCAACATTTTCGGATGCCAATTTCAAATACTGTCACAAAACAAGGGTTAATTAACATATCACATATTATCCCTATACTCTAACCGACCAATTAAATACCAAATAAACTTAGGTAGGTCATACTAGCGAAGGAATTCCCCATCTCTCCCCTCCTAGTTCTTGTCTTACATCTCAGCCAGGGATCATATCCCTAAGCTTTGATACCAACTGTGACACCCCCAAAACAGGTATACATCACCCATCTTGAGTCGCCAAATACATGGTACAGAATATAAATACAAACTTAATTATACAACAGTCGTGTAAAATACGATAAAACATAATCTAAGAGTTTTAATAAGAATATTGTCATCTAGACTATCCACACTCAATGGAGTTCTCATTACATTTATTGTCACACTATTTAACAGAATAGTGAGGACTACTAATGCTATCATCTGGACCGTCACTCCATTCCCGGACTAGTCCCGGCTACGTTCTCATTTCCTGAAGAGAATAGTGAAAGAAAGGGTGAGCTCAACTAGCCCAGTAAGAAATATTATGACTAAGATAATGCATAATAAATTATCATTAGTCTTCAACAATGTTAAATTGATAAAATACAATAGACATCAAGTTTAACTGCAGCGGAATAAGCAATCCATTAGAAGAGTCAAGTAGAGCATGATATCTACTATCTTCTATGATTAAAAATGTTTTCATCAATTTTTATCGCTGAGACTCAGTTTATTAAATAAACCACATCATTGAATCATCAATGGTCATGACTATACCGAATAATCCCTGGTCATAATCATACCAAAAACTGTCCATCAACGCACTATAGGCTACTGAGGACTTTTACCACATCATTTATAACATTACAGGTCATGATTATACCGAATAATCCCTGGTCATAATCATACCAAGGCCATCTATGCACGTAAGCCATAGATGACTTTCATCACAATATAAGCATGAGGATGATGACAATGACATAATAATTCAATAAAACAAGTTCAAGAATTTTTTTAAAATATTTATAAGTTAATTTATCTAGAAATCAATTACGTCCAAATTATCAACATGATACTGCTTTGTGGAGTAAAATTCAAGAATGCTCAGAAGAATATTTCCATGAAAACATACCGGATGAAGCACAAATATCCAGGATATTCTACTAATTTCATAGATTATAGAAGCCAAAACTTTAACCAAATGAGTATAATAGAATATATGAAACTGTAAATTAATTTTCACCCGCCATGCGGTAATCCACGTAAACAGATCATTTCCACAATTTAATAAAGAATGAATACGAATGATCATTCACCAAGCATGTGATAATCCACATAGACAGGTTATTCCAACAGAATAATAAAGAATTGAACCAGGTCATGCGTAATCTGCACAGACATGATATTTCAACATAATAATAAAGAATGGAATAACAGAAGAATTCACCATGCATGCGATAGACCGCACATACAGGTTATTCCAACAGAATAATAAAGAATGGAATCAGGTCTAACGTAACTCGCACAGACAGTATATTCCAATAGAATAATAAAGAATTGAATAACAAATAATTCACCATGCATGCGATAGACCCTTACAGATGAGTTATTCCAATGTAATAATAAAGAATGGAACCAGTGTCTAAGCGTAATCATGCATGCATGAGGATATTCCAAATGTAATAATAAAGAATGGAATAATAGAAGAATTTCACCATGTATGTGATACTCAGATAGACAAAAGTTATTCCAACATAATAATAAAGAATGGAATAATGAAGCTCTCTTCATGAATACGAAAGAAATAATACCCTTACCTTAGAATAAAGTGGATCTTTGGAATAGAGAGGTAGCAGACTTTTCTTCTTCTTTCTCTCTATAATTTCTCTCTATAATAATTGCTATATAGCTTTAGTGAATTGGTGAGAAATGAATGAAGAATGAGCTTCTATTTGTAGAAAAATATAGTTTTGATAATTGCACGTTTTGGGACTCAAAAAATTACAGTACAATACCTCCAACTTTTCTTTCATTTTTAATTTAGTCCTGCAAGTATTATCAAACTTGCACAACCTCCCCTAATAGTAAATAATGTGAATCAATAGTTCAATCATGTGATTCAATAGTTATAATCATGTGAAAATACGAATAACAGTATAGTACCTCCATCTTTAACTTAGTTATGCAAGTATTGTCAATCTTGCTCCAATTCCCCTAATAGTACATGAATGTGAATCAATAGTACACACATGTGAACAAATAGTTATAATCATGTGAATTAATAGCAATTAATTCCTCATTTATCCAATTAATTACCCGATAACTTCCAGACATCAATTATTATCGAAATAAATGTCGATTTCCACTATCACTAATAATTCCAACATAATGGAACAATCAAATTCATCTTTAATCAACACGAGCTTATTCATCATTAATATTATAACTCACAATATTTAACAACCAGGTCGTTCCCAGGAAAGAGGGGCTTTTCGATAAGGATTTGTCCTTATTGACGCACAATTAGATGACCAAACCTCTCCTTGATAGAACTTCTAGACATTGTAAATATTGTAATTTAATAATATGAATAACTTTATCGTCTCAATTATTAATTTAATAATATATCATATTACGCAGATGATATTGTGACAATAATCGAATCAAAAATATGAGAGATATGATGCAGCAATTACTATAACAATAATTGAGTATAACTTAGTGACTTCTCACGTAAGCATCAATAATCAATACCGTGTGCTACTATGTAACCACATGTATTATTGTACTTTTACTACCGGGTAGTTCAATAGTTTAACGGTAAAACTTCCGTCGTTATTTTTATAATAAGATAATTATGTCATTTTCTAACTACGTCAATACTTCTGGTGTGGGGTCCACCAATGATTGTGTTGTCGTACGAATATTCCCTGTTAAAATGAATATTCCCTGACCAATCGAATATTATATAACCACTTGTTTACTTTGTAAAATTTGTAAATATTACCCACAACTATAACATTATATCAAATCCACACCATAATATTCAAAAATATATTTCGAGATAATTATTCTTTATTCATAAAAGTCGAGGTCTTACAATATAGGTAATAGTGTACAAATTAACGAAATCACCACTTTTTTGCCAATAAAGATTAGATTTAATCTTGATCAGCTGACAAAACTGTACGTGAAGGAGATTGTTTCAAGACATGGAGTTCCAGTGTCAATTGTATCATACAGAGATCCGGGATTCACATCAAACTTCTGGAAGAGACTACGAGAATGCATGGGAACACAACTGAAGATGACTACGACATATCATCCGCAAACCGATGGTCAAAGTGAACAAAAAATCCAGACGTTAGAAGATATGCTTAGAGCATACATCATGGATTTCAAAGGAAAGTGGTACGATCATCTACTATTGGTAGAATTCTCCTACAATAATAGTTACCACGCAAGCATTTGCATGCCGCCATACGAGGCATTATTCGGTAGGAAATACAGAACTCCATTATGTTGGGATGAAGTTGGTGAACGTCAACTGTTAGGACCAAAACTAGTACAATGGCATCATTTGAAATCATCAAACTCATCGAGGAAGGTGGTAGTTGCTCGGGATGATGTAAGAAATATCGATCAACACATGCAAAATTGCGAATTTGACGTGGGATATTTTATTTTCCTGAAAGTTTCTCCTTGGAAGGGGAAAATTTATTTTGGCAATGAAGGAAAGTTAAGTCCAAGGTTCATTGAACCCTTCGAGGTACTACGAAGAGTGGGAGAAGTAGCTTACGAGGTAGCTTTACCTCCAAAATTAGAATATGTTCACAATGTTTTTCATGTGTCGGTGTTGCGATCGTATAAACCTGATTACAAACATGTGATCGAGTATGAACTAGTACAGTTCAATAAGGATTTATCTTACGAAGAGATTCCTATCCAGATAGTCGACAAGAAAGAACAAGTGCTTAGGAATAAGGTGATACTTTCTGTGAAGGTGATATGGAGAAACCACAATGTCGAAGAGGCTACATGGGAACTCGAAGCTGAAATGATGAAGAACTACCCTGAGTTATTTGTTTAATCTTCGTCTTCGATTCTGGGGACAGAATCTTTGTAAGGAGGGAAGAATGTGACGAATGAATTATTTGAGATATGATTCTAGGGACAAAATCATTGTAAGGATGGAATTATGTAACAATCCAAGATTTTATTTGTAATTTAAATTATTTATTAAATTCAATAAATATTTTATTGATGTAGTTGTTGTTCGTAGATAATTGTTAATTAAATTTATTAGATAATACTTTAATTTAATTTAATAGTTAGAGAGTTGTTAAAGATAATATGAAATGCTATATTCTTTGCTTTTAATTTAATAATTTAAAATGGTATGTTAAGTTATTAAATAAAATTATAATGAAATTATAATTTTGGGATATTTGGATTAAGTGAGAAATTTATTTAGTATGTTGTAATTAGTTTATTTAACTAAGTTTGGATATGGAAATCCAAAGAAATAATATGGGACTCTAAACTATAGAATAAATAGTTTATTAAAATAAATTAAAGTAGTTTTAAATGGATTTACCCAAACAAGGCTTAAAGATATTAAGTCTTTATTTTAAAAGTATTTTGCCAAACAAAGCCTTATGACTTTTGAATTTGAATATGAATTAAAAATAATAATAAAAATATAATTAATATTTTTATAACTGATATACATTTAAGTTTTGTACCTGTTTTTTAATGCGTATTATGACTATCAGTTTATTATCTTTACGCATAAGGGTTAGTTGGTTTTACGTGAAAAGAGAATTGGCTTATACTGAGAAAGAAAGAAGAAAATTACAGAGAATTAGAGGGAGAGTTTGAGAGAAAGATTCTTGAGAATTCCAAAGAAATTCTTTATGTTTTAGCAATGATTACCAAGAAATTGAAGGTATTCTTCTAATACCTTAATATTATATATATGAATATTTTATGTTCACGAGTTTTCAATTTTTGTGAATTCAAATTGATGAATTATAGTTGTACAAACTGACTTATTGTGTTTGTGTGTAATTGTGATGTTAGAAGTAACATTTAGACAAGGAATTAGTGTGCTAATTATATTAAAAAGAAAGAAACTAATTATACTGACTATATGTATATATATGGCTTGTGAAAGTACCAAATTTGGTAGTTAATTTATAAACTAATCTTTAAATTGAGCCTTGAATATGTTAATTCGGTAAGAAATAAAGAGAACGTAGTTTGAATGAGTTAATTTGGTGTAGAATTGTGATCTCAATGTTATTTTTTGTCAAGGATGTCAAAAATGTAGTTTTTGGTATAAAACATGGGATTTAAAAGATTTAAATTAGTTGTAGTGTTATTTAATTGTTCTAAGTTAGTATATATGTGAGGAACCATGTTTATATGAGTTCTATATCATTTGGGTGAGTTTATATTGATGTTTTGTGGATGAAATTCGTGATAGTTGGGCTAAACAAAGTGCTAGAAACAAACTGCGTAGTTTTTGTCTATGCACATCAAGCAATTCTTATTTGGGACAAGGCCAGATATGGCGCGGTCAGACTTCTTAAATACGGTCCCGAGCTTAAGTATTCATGTAATTGCGCCATACCACCGATTAGAGGCGTTGATGCACATTACTTATCTGCACCTTGAAAATCTATTATATCCTAGTCTAATGAGATGTTAATGTGACAAACACATAATGAAGAGATTAAAATAAAATTGTATCATGTGATTAGTAATTCCAAAGTTGTAAAAAGATTAGGAAGTTATGAAAGCAATATGTTATGATTTAAGGTACACAATGAGTAGTGAATAAGTGTTTTGAAGTTAATACTTGTGATTTCTGAAATGCATATGGTGTAAAGTAAATCTTTTACTAAAATAAAAAGTTTAACTAGAAGTTAATGTTATTTTGGAAAGTGGATGTTAATATATCTAATAGATATTGTGATTCTAATAATGTGTGTAGGTGAACGTGAGTTATAATTTATAGCTTACACACGAGGAAAGTTCCTTACCCTAAACTTTAATTGAGCAAGTTAATTATTTTATCCTTAAACTTTATTTGAGCAAGGTTTAACCCTAACTTTATTCGAGCAAGTTTTGAATTCTAATCATTGTTGATTTATTCTAACTTGTTTATAGTTAAGCAAGTTTCCTTAGTTTCATTCTTTTATAGTGAATGCAACTTTTTGAACTCTAATATCTAATATTGAGCCGTCATATTTCATTTACTTCGCAAAAGTTATTATCATGTTAGCAAGCTTTGTTTCCAGCTTGTTATCAGTTAACGTATGTTTAGTAATTCAATTTCTTATTTGACAAGATCATAGTCCCTACAGTATTACTGTTTAGGTTAAAGTTTAAAGATTACTTGTAACCGTGGACATAGTTCGTGGTCTTGTGACCCTCAGTTACATTGTGTTTGTTGATACCAGTTTTTGATTATTGTTGACAGAGTATTATTCAACTCTGATGAGCTTAATCATTGGCATTTATTATGTTGTTGTTATTTATTGCTATTTTAAGTGAGCATTTATTTTGCTCACTCTAGCATATATATACTCATTGCAGCTAAGGTTGAGAAGGTCGATGAGCCTACCACTAGCAAGGAAAAAGGGAAAATGAAAAAGTGATTAAGACTTATAATTTATTTAATGTCATGATGATAGACTTTTTATTTAATGATGTGACGTAATTAATTTATTTCCGCACTTGATTTAGGTTAAAGGTTAGATAACCTGGGAGACTTATTGATTTATTCATGTAACCTTTTTAATGCGAGGATTTATGGTTTAATTTTATTATAATTGGGTAGCTAGATATGAATGAGTGGAAAGTGAACACCAAGTCTTGTGGGAATGAAGTACCCAGATTTGGGGGTGTCACATCTATTCATCACAGCCTCAAAAACATACTCCATCTCTCCCATCTTGGCCTTGCTTGCCTGCACCTCTTCTTCAACTACATTTGCATGCTGGGAAGCCTTCTCGTAAGCGTCTTCAGCTCTCGCTCCCATAGTGAATTCTTCTTTCAGGTCATCTCTCATCTTCGGAACCTCTGCCAGCAGCTGCTCCTTGTCACTCTCTATTTGAACCAACTTGCACTCCACATTAGTGGGACGTTCGTCAAGATATTGGATCTCGTCATCCTTCTATGCCATAGCGATCTGACGTTCATCTGCCAGCAAGTCCAATTCTTTGACTCTATCATTCAGCTATATTTTATGGTCGTATACTTCTTCATATATCTAAACTACAATAGAGTTTGGTGGGAACTCTTCAGGATCCTCATCCTCATCCTCATCCGTCTCTGCATCATTCTCCTCATCTGATAACTCCTCCTGCTTAAACTCAGGGTCATAACCAACAACTGTGACCAACGGAGATTACTCCCTTGGCACTAGCTGCTCCCAGACTACCTGAATATCTCGAGACTTCTCCTCTCTAGGCATCTGAGATCCCTCCTCCCTAGCCTGACTGGATCCTCCAATATTAGCCATCTTAGCAAAAAAGTTTTAAGTTTTAATCACTAATCGTCGCTACTCGACACTCGCAAACACATAAATTATAAACACATAAGCAGATAAAGTCTTTTATTATTTATCTTTTAATGAATTTCCTTATTTCATTCCTTAGGACTCGATAGGAGTTTATAAAAACTATCTTTTCGATCTCTTATAAGGTTATACCCTAAGGTTTTTCCCCGCCTAAGGTTCATAACCTAATAGCTTTGATACCAACTTATAACACCCCCAAATCCAGGTACTTCATTTCCACATGATTTGTTGTTCACTATCCAAACATTCATATCTAACTACCCAAGTTAAAGAAAACTTAAACGATAAATTTTCCCATTAAATGGTTACATAGCTTAATCAAATAAATCTCAGGTCGTCTAACCTTAAATACATCATCAAGTGCAGAAAAAATAATTACATCACATCCTTAATCAAGTCTAGTTACATAAACCATTTAAATAAAATGGAACAAATCTTCAACACTTGTTCATCTTGCCTTTGCCTTTACTAGAAGATGGATCGTCAATTTTCTCAGCTTTAGCTACAATGGTTATATATGCAAGAGTGAGAAAAACAAATGCTTACTTGGAATGACATTAAATAATAAAAACGTAATAACTATTAATGAATAATCTCAATTGAATTGAATAAGATTTCCTATCATTGATAATCAAGAACTGAAATCAAGACTTAGAATTCAACTAAGGGTCAAAAGATTATGAACTACATCCTGAGTTATAAGTATTTCTACTTAAACCTTTAACAGTCGTTAGACTATATGGACCTTCCTTCTCATACTTAGGGGAACTACCTTCGTACCATGTATTGTGCACAAACATCTTAATGCTTTCGCGTAAATAAACCCATATAATGGGGTTGTTCATCTCAGCTTTAACTTACGAGTGCGCACCAAAGAAAGTTCATTTTGGATTAGTTTCAAGGGTAATTTGGAGTTCAACGTTCATCAACTAAGGATTAGTTGAATCAAAAACTAAATAACATTTCAAGGGTTCGATAACAATATGTTATGGAGTAGTCATGAGTCACAATCGAATAAACATAATGAATCAAAGTCATGCTTTAGGAATGAATTTAAAAGCATTGAAAGATATACTAAACCTTGCTTGAGCAGTAACAATAAGCTAAGGTTACAATCTTTTTCAATAAAGATATAGAATTAGAAACTTTGTTCAATATAAGAGTAGGTTTAGGAATAGAAACTTGTTCAATAAAGATACAACTTGAATAATTGTAATTAATTTAGGGTATTGAAATTGCATAATTGTAAACAAGATAGGGTAAAGAACTTGCTCAATGTAGAAAAAAAATAAGGTTTCGAACTTGCATAACTATAATTAGTTAATGACATGAAATTGCTCAAAGAAATTTAAGGGTTATGGAACTTGTCTCGTGCGTAAGCTATACAATTATAACTTGATTCCCATATATCCTACACATATGTTATTAATCATAACACAAATTAGTTGATTCATGACCAAGTTACATAATTAGATATCCATTTCATGTTAACTTACAACCTTTTGCCTTAGGTCCAATCACATTCTTCACAAGGCACAAAATAATATCACTTAACATGTTTAATCATCTTTTATATTCATAAGATCGATTTACCTTAACATTTACTGGATTGAATAAATAAAATCACATTTTTGGGCCAAAAATGCCAACTAGCGCTACAACGCCCCAGTTTGAACTAGGGATCGGCGCAGTAGCGTTTGTCTGGCACTGCGGCTCCCCAAATTAGCATTTGGACATGCGTTGTATCACAATACTGGTGTTGTAGTGCTGAAACTATAACGTCCCCAAATCCGAGTAATTTTTACGTCAAACCTGATACATCATTTCTATAACTATTGCGGAAGATATAAACATAAATTGTTTATACAATAAACTGTACACATAATCCCCAAGGTCGATAACCTTAACTTAATACCTTAATTAAAAATCCTACTCGACATACAATGTCATTATCATACAATACTGTTACAAGTTTTAACTGCACAATAATTCAATGTTGCAAATTGTCTTTGCCTATGCCTGTATCCAAAGTTTCGTCTTAATCTGAAATGTTTATCATGATATAGCAAGGGTGAGTAACAAGTTTACCCAGCAAGTTTAAGTTCAAAAGAAGATATATCATGATGGAAAATAATAATAAGCTAACAAACTTTCAACAGTATAATAATTGTGAAAGAACATGAATCAATTTCCATAACCGAATGACTGAATCAATATTTATAAGACCCCAAATTTTATGCATAAAGATTAATTTTCTCAAAATATTTTTTGAATATTAAGGTGTGGATTTGATATAATGTCATAGTTGTGGGTAATATTTATAAATTTTGCAAAGTAAAGAAGTTGTTATATAATATTTGATTGGTCGAAAAATATTTGTTTTAACAGGGAATATTCGTACAACGGAACAATCATTGGTGGACCCCACAACGGAATTATTGTCGGAGTTAGAAAAACGACAAAAATATCTTTTTATGAAAATAACGACAAAAGTTTTATCGTTAATTGTTAAACTACCCGGTGGTAAAAGTACAGTAATACGCGTGGTTGCATAGTAGCACACGGTATTGATTATTGATGCTTACATGAGAAGTCACTCAGTTATACTCATTTATTGCTACAGTAATTGCTGCATAGTATCTCATGTTATTTGATTCAATTATTGTTAATATTTTATATATTATTAAATCAATAATTGAGACGATACATTTATTTATATTATTATTTGCATTATTGATGATGTCTAGAAAGTTCTATCGAGGATATGTTTGGTCACCTAATTGCGCGCCAATAAGGAGAAATCCATATAGGAAAGCCCCCTCTTTCCTGGGAATGATCTGGTTGTTAAATATTGCGAATAATAATAATGATGAATAAATGTTGTTAAAAATATAGAGGAGATTTTTTTATGCAGTGTTTGTTGTAAATTTTACCTATTATTTGGACCCCCACTTACCAATTTTTCAAAATTATCAGTAGAAAGTTATTCAATATATATATATATATATTTATAATATGATGGGACCCACCTATGATAGTGACATGTTGGTGGGAGGGAAACACGTGGGGTCCACGTGGAAGAAAATGAAAATGGGTGGGAGGCATGAATTATGAATTCACGGGAGGGAGTACTGATATGGTTATTATATATATATATATAAATTTATATATATATATATATATATATATATAAATTATAATAAGTTTTGTTTTTAATGAAAAATAGAATATATTATATTTTATTATGCATAGTGCTAGCATAGTGTTTGTATAGAAAAAATAAAAAAAAATTCTAAAAATTTTCGGCGTTCGTATTGTTGCACTGTGCAGTCCATGATTCTAAAATTCAAATAGTATCTTTTCCATTCTCCTATAAATAGGATGCTTAGTTAGAATTGAAAATCACACCAGAATCAGAAAATTCTTCTTCTATAATATTGAGCGTATTTCTTTAAAGTTTAAGGAAGCTTTGAGTGTAGAAAACAGTGAAAGTTTTCTTCAAGAATATCTCCGCTATACCAGTTAGAATACTCTTCTTTTTAAGGTAAGGGGTATTATTTATTTCATTTTCGCTTACAATATTATTTTTAGTATTCGTAAGAAATTTTATTTCGTTCAATATTTGCAAGAAATATTATATTCGTTTAATATTCGTTAGGAATATTATATTCATTTAATATTCTTAAGGATTATTATTTTCGTTCAACAGTCGTAAGAGATATTAATTTTGTTTAGTATTCGTATGAAATAATATTTTCTTCCATACTCTGTAGTATGTAAGTAATATTATTTCGTTTCAGATTTCGAATTCTAAACTCATTTTGTTAAAGTTTTGGCTTCTATACTTCATGAAATTAGTAGAATATCTTTGATATTTGCGCTTCATCCAGTATCTTTTCATGAAAATATTATTATGAGCATTCTTGATAAGTTTTAACTTTTTCATGTCGGAGTACTATTCACGGGGGTACTATTCCCAAAGTACTATTCACGGGATACTATTCAATCAGGTACTATTCATGACAAAAATTGATTTCTTTTCGATCCAAATCATTTTTGATACAATATTATTCTTAAATTTTACTCCACAAAGCAGTACCAGGTTGACAATTTGGACATTATTGAATTTTGGATAAATTAAATTATAAATCTTTAAAAATTTATCTTTTGCTTTCATTTAATTGAATTCTTATTTCATTGTCATCATCCTCATGCTTATATTATGATGAAAGTCATCTGTGGCCTGTATTGCATATATGGACTTGGTATGATTATGACCAGGGATTATTCGGTATAATCATGACCATAATGTTACAAATGATGTGGTAAAAGTCCTCATTGGCCCATAGTGCATTGATGGACAGTTTTTGGTATGATCTTGATCATGGGTTCTCTTCGGCCAAGGGTGCAAAGATGAATTGTTTTATTGTGTTCATGACTGTTGATGAAAGCACAAATATCCTTGGCCCGTAGTGCATGGATAATTCAGTGATGTGGATTATTTATTAAGCTGAGTCTCAGCAATAAAATTTATGATTAAACTTTTAAATCATAGAAGATAGTAGATATCATGCTCTATTTGACTCTTTTAATGGATTGCTTATTCCGCTGCAGTTGTTGATCTAAAACTTGTTGTCTATAGTATTCTATCAGTTGTTATACTGTTGAAGGCTAAGGATAATTTATTCTGCATTATCTTAGTCATAATATTTTTTACTGGGGTAGTTGAGCTCACCCTTTTCTTCACTGTTCTCTTAAAGAAATGAGAACGTAGCTGGGACTAGTCGGGGAATGGAGTGACGGTCCAAGATTGTTGTTTTAGTAGTCCTCACTATTTAGTTTGATAATAAATGTAATGAGGATTGAATTTGAGTTTGGATATTGTCTAGAAGACAATATTCCTGTTAAAACTCTCAGTTTATGTTTTATCGTATGTTACATGACAGTTGTATAATTAAGTTGTATTTGAATTTTTTACCATGTATTTAGCGACTCAGAATGGGTGATGTATACCTATTTTGGGGGCGTCACAGTTGGTATCAAAGCTTAGGGATATGATCCTTGGCTGAGATGTGAGACAGGAACTAGGAGGGGAGAGACGGAGAATTCCATCGATAGTATGAGCTACTTAAGTTTATTTGGTATTTAATTGGTCGGTCAGAAGATAGGGGTATTATGTGATATGTCAATTAACCCATTTTTTCTTTGCAATATTTGATAATGACATCTGAAAATGTTGAGATAAGCAATGGAGCACAAGAGACCATTGAGTCACCACGGGTCAATAACCAGGATAATGTGCAGGAAGGCAACAATCCTCAGGTGAACAACAACACTGACCAAATAATGAAGGATGGGATGTTTTGAAGCTCTGTGTAGTTTATGCAATATCAGGCGAGAGAGACTCCTATTCAAAATGCAGGTAGAAACACTGGAAACTCTCGGATGGTCACCGCTAAGCAGTTCAAGGAGCTGGGACCATCAAAGTTTTTGGGAAAGCCAGAACAACTTAAGGCAGAGACGTGGATAAAGCAGATCACCAAGATATTTGATGTCTTGGAATGCTCAGAGGAGGAAAAGGTTCCCTTTGCCACCTTTTTGTTGTGAGAAGAGGCATATCATTGGTGGGAATCTGTAAAACACACTACAAGAAATCTCACAAAAAATGACGTTAAAATTTGTCACAAAAAATTCATTTTTCGTCACTAAAACATTTGTTGACGATTGTTAATCGTCACAGAGACCGTCACCGTATGAGCGTGGTATTAGGTATATGTGACACTATTTGATGTCGTCACTAAATATTTTAACTTATGGTGACGATCTACATCATTGTCACTATAATTAATTACTTTTAGTGACGTTAATAGCATCACTATTTGAACGAAACTTTCGTCACTCTATATTATGTTTCGTCATCAGAACTTGGTGCATTAAATGACAAAAATCATTTTTCGTCATTAAATGATATTGTTTAGGTGACGAAAATATGTTACTCTATTTAAATCATCTAATTTTAATGACGACAATATTGTCATATTTATGATTATTCTTTTGTCATGTTATTGTGTTTATCATCACCAAAAATAATAAAATAAATGACGACAGAACAATTCGTCACCTAATAATATATTTAACATGACATTTATGTCATTGTCATTTCATATTTTAAATAATATTACAAAATAATTTGTCACCAAAGAGTTATTTTTTGGGACACAATTTTCAATGTCACTAATTGAATAGTTATGGTGACAATACATCTCGTCACAAAAAGAGTTACTAATAGTGACAAAATTAGTTATTGTGACTAAATGAATATATAACAGTGATGATATAGTTTGTCACCAAAGAATTATTTTCTACGACACATTTTTCTATGTCACTAATTGAATACTTATGGTGACGATAGAACTCGTCACATAAAGAGCTATTAATAGTTACAAAATTAAAAGTCATCACTAAATGATATATAATAGTGACGACATAACTTGTCACCAAATAGTTAATATTAGTGACAAGATCAATTGTCATAACTAAATGAATATATATAATGACAATACTATTAATTCTAAAGAGTTAATATTATTCGTCATTAAATTTTAATTTTCATTGACCAAATATTATTTGCCAATAAATGATTATAAATCATGATGATGTTGTGGTCATATTAAGTTGTTTGACATTCAAAATGTATTGTTACATTAACAATTTTCAATAAAAGAAATATAATACATTTAGTGAGCTTTTTAAATCAACTTTACACCTGTATATAATATAAGAGACAAAAGGCAATAAACATTTAAAATAAAAAGTAATTATCTTATAAAAAAAATAGTAGATTCATTGATTCAACAAAATACCCAACTAGCTAGACAATAAACAGTTGCTTAAATAATCGAAGTACCACAAAACCAAATTATATAATCCAAAAAGCTGAAATTCTAAAATCCATATCCTAAGAAAATGCTTAATTAAAACCTTCAACCTTGTGGTTATTGACCTTCCAGAAAAAACTCTATCTGCAAATCAAAAAAACATATAAATATAAATCAATCAAATAATTATGAAATTAAAAAAATGTATATAAAGAAAGAAATGTTTAAATTGTAAGACCCCAAAATTTTTAAATAAAAAGGAATTTCCTTTATTTATTATTTTGAAATAGTAAGGGTTGATTTGATTAATGTGGATAGTTAAGGGTTAAATACACAAATATTTCAAAATAAGCAAGTGGTTATAAAATATTCATTATCGTCGGGGAATATTCGTTTGGTCGTGGAATATTAAATCTTTGTCGGGGAATATTAAGACGACGACTTGACCATGTGTGGGCCCCATAAGCTGAAAGCGATTGGATGAAGAAAACGACAAATATAAGTTGTTTTTAAATAACGGCGTAGTTGTTACTGTTAATACTGTTGGAATACCCGGTGGTTAAAACACACTAATACGCGTTGTTGAGCAGTTGCACACGGTATTGCACCAATTATTGATTCTTACGTAAGAAGGCACTACTCAATAATGGTTACGATAATTCTTCATTCAAATATTTTATTGAGTTAATAATTCTTTGTGTTGATATTTTATATATTTTGTTGTTTCAATAATTGTCATTACACGGTATTTTTCATTATCGAAGCAATAATTCATATTATCCGAATAATATTATTAGATAATTATTATTGGCAATGTCTAGAAAGTTACATGTCTAAGGAGAGGTTTGGTCACCTAAATTGCTACCTTGAGAAGAAGAAATTCTTATTGGAAAGCCCCTCTTTCTCGAGAAGCTGCTGGTTGTCAATATTGTGATTACGTAATATTATTTATGAATAATTAATTATTGATTCATATGATGGGAAAAATATTGATTTTATGTGGATATAGATGGAGAAAATTTTTATAGTGACAATTGTTGAAAATTGAAATTTTATCTTTTTCTGATAAAATAATTCATTTAAATATATTATTTTAATAATATATTAACGGTGATATTTTTATAACGAATGTGGGATATATGAGTATACGAGGAGGAAGAGTATTTTTGTTGCAATAAATGTTTAAAACATGTTAAACATGTCGGTGGACCCCATTTATTGATGAAATTTGATTATAGCCCTGTAAAATCGACCGTTTGTGGATTTCGGTCAATTTCCATTTGGAATTTGGAAAAACTTTCTTCTGCAAAGTTGTAGAGAATTGAATTTCCTATAAAAACTCGCGAGATTCGAATTTTCTGATGAAAGGGCTATTTATTATGAATTATTGAAGTTCCGAAGCTCCGAAATAATTGATTTTTGAAAGTTTTAATTATTTATTTTATGAAAACGTTTTTTTCTTACTTTTCTAGAAGGTGGCATGTGGGAAATGCTAGGATCTGAATTCTAAGGTTGGCGTATGAATTTGATATATATATATATATTAATTTATTAAATTTTACGCTTTTTGGTGTTCTAAGCATTTTCCTATAAATAGGTGCTTAGGTTAGAATTGAAAATCACACGTAAATCAAGTTTTTCTCTCTATATTATCGAGCGTATTCTTGTGAGTATTTTGAGTATACTTTGAGTATTGCTATATGGTGCAAGTCCAAGTCATAGCCTATATCCGGTGTTCAATTTAGAAATCCGATCTTTCGAGGTAAGGGATATTATTTTTTCGTAATGATATTATTTCTTCAATATCATTATCTTTGAAATGTTGATCGAAGTTTTATCAAATTTGGAACTTTTTCATATCGGGGTTACTATTCATGGGTTACTATTCATGAGTTACTATTCACGAAGTTACTATTCATGAGTTCTTATTCACGAGTTACTATTCACGAGTACTATTTGTGGACGCCCCCAAAATAGGTATACATCACCTATTCGAGTTGTCAATACATAGTACGAAACAACTATAACTTTATTATTACAATGATAAAAGCTGTGAGTTTGAATACAAATATTATCTTCTAGACAATATCTATACTCAAATAAATCCTCATCACATTTATTGATACATTATTTTACAAAATGGTGAGGACTACTAAACAATCCTTTCTAAAACCTTCATTCCATACCCAGACTCGTACTCGCTATATTCTCGCCTCCACGAGAAAAATGGAACAAAAAGGAAAAGGGTGAGCTCAACTAGCTCGATAAAGAATATTATGACTAAGATAATATACAACAAATTATCGTTAGTCTTCAACGAGGAAAAATATAATAGAATACTGATAGACAACAAATTTTAAATCAATATTCGCATGGCGGAAATAATAATTCATTAGAAGAGTTAAGTAGAGAATGCAAACTACTATCTTCTATGTATGAATTTAAAAGTTCATCGTCTATCTTTTATCCTGTAACATCAATCAATATACATCGGAATCAAATATTCATCTTTTGCACCTCTGAGGCCAAAGATATTCATCGATTAAGTCAGTATTCATTTAAACACTGTTCATCTTTGCACTACGGCCAAAGATATTCTTTAGAAATCATTCATCTTTGCACTCTGAGGCCAAAGATATTCTTAAGAAATCATTCATCTTTGCACTCTGAGCCAAAGATATTCCATAATATCATCATTTAAGACCGAGGATGATGAAAATATTTTTTAAAGAAAGCGAATCCGGTGAAACAAAATGACAAGAATTAAGGATTAAGGATTCGTACTTGGTTTTATCCACGTCCAATAATACCTCAAAAATAATCATAGTGGTGTAAAATTCAAGAATGATCAAAACATGGATACAATCAGAGTTAGTATCCAGAATAGATGTTTTGGACGAAAAGAAGAAATTTTATTTTTCGGTGAATAATATCGTATACGTGAATAGTGCCGTATACGTGAATAGTAACTCCGACACCAAAAGATAGAAATTCCACAAAAACATCTTCACGCTTCATGAATAGTACTCGTGAATAGTAACTCGTGAATAGTAACTCCTGAATAGTAACTCATGAATAGTAACTCGTGAATAGTAACTCATGAATAGTAACCCGAGCATGAAAAAGTTCCAAATTTGATAAAAGTTCCAACCAATATTTCAAAGATAATGATATTGAAGAAATAATATCATTTGAGAAGAAAATAACATCCCTTACCTCGAAAGATCAAGACTTCTAGCTAGAATACTGGGTATAGTCTTTGAAGGGAACTTGCACCGAATCTAGCAATACTCAAAGTATATTCAAAATACTCACAAGAATACTCGATAATATAGAGAGAGAAAACTTGATTTACGGTGTGATTTTCAATTCTAACCTAAGCACCCTATTTATAGGAAAATGCTTAGAACACCAAAGTTAGAAAATTTAATAAAATAATAATATAATTAATCAAATTCAAGCCCACCTTAGACCAACTGAATTCAGCACATTTGTATCACATGTGGGATTGCAAAAACGTTTTTCTTAAATAAAACAATTAAAACTTCCAAAAATTAATTATTTGAACTTGAACTTCAATAATTCATAATAAATAGCCCTTTCATCAGAAAATTGGAATCTCATGAGTTTTTATAGGAAATTCAATTCTCTACAACTTTACTGAAGAAAGCTTTTCCAAATTCCAAACAGAAATCGACCGAAATCCACAAAGCGGACAATTTTTTAAAGTTATAATCAAATTTCAAATAATAAATGGGGTCCACCAACATGTTTAACATGTTTTAAACATTTATTGCAACAAAAATACTCTTCCTCTCGTATACTCATATATCCCACATTCATTGTAAAAATATCACCGTTAATATATTATTAAAATAATATATTTAAATGAATTATTTTATCAGAAAAAGATAAAATATTAATTTTCAACAATTGTCATTTTAAAAATTTTCTCCATCTATATCCACATAAAATCAATATTTTCCTCATCATATAAATCAATAATTAATTATTCACAAATAATATTACAGAATCACAATATTGACAACCAGGCAGTTCCCAAGAAAGAGGGGGCTTTCCAATAAGAATTTCTTCTTACTGGCGAGCAATTAGGTGACCAAACCTCTCCTTAGACAGAACTTTCTAGACATTGCCAATAATTTTATCTAATAATATTATTCAGATAATATGAATTATTACTTCAATAATGAAAAATACTGTGTAATGACAATTATTGAAACAACAGCAATATAAAATATCAACGCAGCAATTATTGAATCAATAAAATAAAATACTGAACAGTAATTACTGTAACCATTATTGAGTAGTGCCTTCTTACGTAAGAATCAATAATTGGTGCAATACTGCAGTAATCGCTTTCAACAACGCGTATTAGTGTGTTTTAACCACCGGGTATTCCAACGAAGATAATTGAGAATAACTACGCCGTTATTTAAAAACAACTTATATTTGTCGTTTTCTTTATCCAATCGCTTTCCGTTATGGGGCCCACACATGGCTGCGCCGTCGTACGAATATTCCCCGACAGTACGAATATTCCACGACCAAACGAATATTCCCCGACGATAATGAATATTTTATAACCACTTGCTTATTTTGAAATATTTGCGTATTTAACCCTTAACTATCCACATTAATCAAATCAACCCTTACTATTTCAAAATAATAAATAAAGGAAATTCCCTTTTATTTAAAAATTTCGGGGTCTTACACTATTCATGAAGCGTGAAGATGTTTTTGTGGAATTTCTATCTTTTGGTGTCGGAGTTACTATTCACGTATACGGCACTATTCACGATATCTGAAGACTATTCACGATACTACGGTACTATTCATAGAAAAATAAAATTTCTTCTTTTCGTCCAAAACATCTATTCGGATACTAACTCGATTGTATCCATGTTTTGATCATTCTTGAATTTTACACCACTATGATTATTTTTGAGGTATTTTTAGGCGTGGATAAAACCAAGTACGAATCCTTAATCCTTAATCCTTGTCATTTTGTTTCTTTGGATTCGTTTCTTTAAAAAAATATTTTCATCATCCTCGGTCTTAAATGATGATATTATGGAATATCTTTGGCACGTAGTGCAAAGATGAATGATTTCTTAAGAATATCTTTGGCTGTAGTGCAAAGATGAATGATTTTGAAGAATATCTTTGGCCCGTAGTGCAAAGATGAGCAGTGTTTAAATGAACATGATTAATCGATGAATATCTTTGCCCGTGAGTAAAAGATGAATATTTGATTCGGATGTATATTGATTGATGTTACAGGATAAAAGATAGAGCGATGAACTTTTAAATTCATACATAGAAGATAGTAGTTTGCATTCTCTACTTAACTCTTCTAATGAATTATTATTTTCATTTGCGAATATTGATTTAAAATTTGTTGTCTATTGTATTCTATTATATTTTTCCTGTTGAAGACTAACGATAATTTGTGTATATTATCTTAGTCATAATATTCCTTCTCGAGCTAGTTGAGCTCACCCTTTTCCTTTTTGTTCCATTTTTCTCGGGAGGCGAGAATATAGCGAGTGCAAGTGGGGTATGGAATGAAGGTTTTAGAAAGGATTGTTTAGTAGTCCTCACCATTTTTGTAAAATAATGTATCAATAAATGTGATGAGGATTTATTTGAGTATAGATATTATGCGGAAGATAATATTTGTATTTAAACTCACAGTTTTCTTGTTGTAATAATAAAGTTGTAGTTGTTTTTTGTACCATGTATTGACAACTCGGAATGGGTGATGTATACCTATTTTGGGGCGTCACAAAGTTGGTATCGAGCTTAGGATATGATCTCTGGCGGAGATCGTGGAATAGAACTAGGAGGGGAGAGCGAGTAAATCCTTCAGCTAGTGTGTCCTACCTAAGCTTATTTGTTAGTTGGTCGAGTATATAGGGATATTATGTGATATATTGATTTCCTTAATTAACCCTTGTTTTTATGATGATTTGAGAATGTTGACTAAGAATATTAACAATGGAAATGAGATAGTGGAGATGCTGTACTCACCAACGAGGAGAACGTGCAACAGTGGCAATGTTCCTCCTGTGAACAACACCATTGAGCGAGATGATGAAGCGAGGGGATGTTTAGAAGTTTTTGCAGTTCATGCAAAATCGAGACGAGGAGACTCGTGTTCAAAATACTGAGGAGGAAATGATAGCAATTCACGGGTTGTCACAAATAAGCGATTCAAAGAGTTGGGACCACGAGAATTTAAGGGAAAGCCAGATCCGATCATGGCGGAAACATGGGTCAAACAAATTACCAAGATATTCGATGTCTTGGGATGCACGGAGAACAGAAGGTTCCATTCGCCACCTATATGTTCCGTGGCGAGGCGGACTCTTTGGTGGAGATGCGTGAAGCGTACCCATCCGGCCGCACTCAAAGCATGTCTTGGGAGGCGTTTGAAGCTATTTAATGACAAATACTTTTTCGAAAGTGTTCGTCATATGAAGGAAGTGGAGTTCATCGATTGGAACAAAACAAATGGACGGTGTCTCAAAGACGAGGCAAAGTTTGCGAGTTATCGAGTTTGCACCTCATTTGGTGGAGAATGAGGAGCGTATGACGCGGATGTTTCTTAGAGGTTTGAAACCGGCACGCGTCGATATCTCATTTCTCATAAATTTTCTCTTTATTGAGATGTTGTAAGCAGGGCTCAATTATTAGAGCGAGATAACGAGTAGTACCAATCGTTGAGGACCACAACAAGAATCGTACCGGAGATAGCGTCAGCGAGAATAATGATAACCGGAGAAAGAAAACAGACGGACAAAATTGGTAACCACTCTGGTGGTAATCATGGCCATGAAAATAGAAGAAGCGAGTGGGGAGGAGATTTTAAAAGAGGAGATTTAACAACGACCATGTGAAGACGCAGCGGTCTTAAGCAACAAGCGGTTCTAAGGGAGGAGAACGACCACCGGTCGTATATGCTACAAATGCGGAAAAGAGGGACATATCGGTCAAAGCGCCCCACAACAGTTCAAGGTATGCTATAATTGTGGAAAGGAAGGACATATCGCTCGAGATTGTACGATGAGCGAAACCTAGTTCAATGAGGACGGTGACTCAAAAATCGTCCCCGAGAAAAGTCAAAGTCAACGATTAGGGAAGAGCGTTTGTTGTTTGGTCAAAATGCGAGGAACCCAAACGAGGTGATCACGGGTAAGCTATTTATAAATTCTTGCAAAGTTTATACCTTACTGATAATCTTTGGTGCTACCCATTCATTTATCTCTCCTGCATGTGCTCAGCGTTTAAACTTGACTCAGGAGAAATTAGACTTTGACCTATCTGTGGAAACTCCGTTAGGAGAAACTTTCATCACATCCATTGTTTATAAATCTTGTTTGATTCAAGTTGGCACCATTACCTTACACATTGACCTTATCTCTTTAAAGATACTTGCTTTTGATGTGATTTTAGGGATTGATTGGTTAACTACTCATCATGCCAAAATTGATTGTTTTCGTAAGGTTGTTAGTTTTCATATTCCTAACCAACTCGTTTTATGCAATTCAAGCAACTAAACCATTAAAATCAATCAACATCATATCTAATCATAAAGCTATTCGTTTATTAAAAAGCGGATGTCAAGCTTTCTTAGCCCATGTTATGGATTTGAATAAAGACACGTCAAATTTGAATAATATTCTGTTGTTATTGACTTTCTGGACGTATTTCAGAAGAACTTCCGCCTACCCCCGAGCGTGAAGTTGAATTCTTTATTGTTCTTGAACTGGTACAAAGCCCATTTCTAAAACCCCATATCGAATGGCTCCTATTGAACTTCGGGAGTTAAAGGTCCAACTACGAGAATTGTTGGACATCGGTTTCATTAAATCTAGTACATCTCCTTGGGGTGCTCCTGTTTTATTTGTAAAGAAGAAAGAAGGCGGGAGTATGCGACTTTGTATTGACTATCGGAATTGAACCTTGTCACCATCAAGAATAGGTATCCTCTACCTCGTATTGATGACTTGTTTGACCGATTGCAAGGGCACAATTCTTTTCAAAAATCAATCTTCGTTACGGATATCATCGGTGAAGATTAGGCGAGGATATTCAAAGGCGCCTTGAGAACTTCGGTATGGGCATTATGAATTCTTAGTCATGTCTTTCGGACTAACTAATGCTCCTATGCTTTCATGGATATGATGAACCAAGTATTCAAGGAATATTTGGATCAATTCGTTGTTGTCTTTATTGATGACATCCTCATATATTCTAAAAGCCGTGAAGATCATGAGCACCATTTGAAATTTGGTACTCCAAAGGCTTCGTGAAAACCAACTATATGCCAAATTGAAGAAATGCGAGTTTTGGCTTGAGGAAGTAGCATTCCTTGGGCGCGTGGTGTCGAAACATGGAGTATCTGTTGATCCAAGCGAAGATTGAAGCAATACAAAGTGAGAGCAACCAAAAGTCGGTGATAGAAAGCACGTAGCTTTTTGGGCTTAGTTTGGTTATTATCGGAGATTCGTGGAAGGGTTTTCTCGAATCGCTACTCCATTAACTCACTAACTCGGAAGGATACAAAATTCGTTTGGAGCGAAGAATGCGAGAAAAGTTTCCAAGAGCTTAAGAGGAGACTTATTTCAAAGACTTTTGTTCTAACAATACCATCCGGTTCGGATGGATTTGTTATCTACAAATGATGCTTGAGTGCAAAGGGTTAGGATTTGTTCTCATGCAGCGTGGGGGAAAGTCATAGTCTATGCCATGACAACTTAAAGAGTATGAGAGGAATTATCCTACTCATGATCTAGAGTTGGCGCAGATCGTTCAGCGCTAAAAATATGGAGGCACTATCTATATGGGGAGAAAGTGGAGATATATTCGGACCATAAAAGCCTTAAATATTTCTTCACTCAAAAAAAGAACTCAACATGCGGCAACGACGTTGGCTCGAGCTATTGAAAGACTACGACCACACTATTCAATACCATCTGGTAAAAGCGAGCGTGGTGGTGACGCATTGAGTAGAAGATCATATGCGAGGAGCGAAAGTGCGATGATGTCAAGTATACGACAGAGCCAACTTTAATAGAAAAAGTTAAGGTTGCTCAAGCCACCGAGGCAGGGAGTGATGATGCGTATGAAGAAGAAAGTACAAGAATGAGCTATTAGGGCGAGAATTGATGAAGAAGGAATACTTGAGTCCACTCTAGACTTTGTGTTCCTAACGACTACGATTTGAAGTACAAGATTATGATGGAGGCACACAATCGCCATTTGCAATCCATCCTGGAAGTACTAAAATGTATCGTGATCTTGACATACATTTTGGTGGAACAATATGAAGAGAGAGATTGCAAAGTTTATCTCGATGTGTTTAACTTGCCCGGTGATGTAAAGGCGGAGCATCTTGTACCTAAGGGTCCGTTGCAACCACTTGAGATTCCGGAATGGAAGTGGGCACACATTACTATGGATTTCGTTACGGGTCTTCCTACGGTTTCTCAAGGCATCAATGCTATTTGGGTTATTGTTGATAGATTAACCAAGTCTGCTCATTTCTTGCCGATACGGGAGACTTATTCCCTTGAACGTCTTGCTAGTATGTACGTGAATGAGATTGTGAGGTTGCATGGCATGCTTGTATCCATAGTTTCGGATCGTGACCCAAGATTTACTTCAAGATTTTGGGTTAGCTTGCAAAAAGTTATGGGCACGGATTTGCGATTTAGTTCGGCATACCATCCCCAAACGGACGGACAATCAGAGAGGACTATTCAAACTCTTGAAGATCTATTAAGACTCTGTGTCCTAGACTTCAAGGGTAGTTGGGATAAGTATCTACCATTGGTGGAATTCTCCTACAACAACAGTTATCAGGCAAGTATAGGTGTGGCTCCATTCGAAGCATTATATGGACGAAAATGTCGTTCTCCAATATGTTGGGATGAGGTGGGTGAAGCAACATTGTTGGGACCCGAGTTAGTACGTATGACTACCGAAAAGATCCAAATGATTCGACAACGTATACAAACGGCACAAGATCGACAAAAGAGTTATGCGGATCTTCATCGAAAGGACGTGGAATTTAATGTAGGGGATCATGTATTGTTGCGAGTTGCTCCATGGAAGGGAGTTACAAGATTTGGGAAGAGAGGAAAGCTCAATCCACGATTTATTGGTCCATTTCAAATTCTTGACCGAGTAGGAAATGTAGCCTATAGACTTGCGTTACCTCCGAGTATGTCTCGTGTTCATAATGTGTTTCACATATCTGTACTTCGTAAATATATGAAAGACCCGAACCACGTTATTGAGTTAGAACCGGACGAGATAGCTGAAGACTTAACGTATGAGGAGGTACCTGTCAAGATCTTGGATAGGAAGGAGCATGTCCTACGCGCAAAGGTCATACCACAAGTTAAAGTTTTGTGGAGGAATCATGCTATAGAGGAAATGACCTGGGAATTGGAAACGGAAATGAAAGCGAGGTATCCTCACCTTTTCGAAACACACCAGTATCGCACGCCAATTTCGAGGACGAAATTTCATAAGGAGGGGAGGTTGTAAGACCCCAAAATTTTTAAATAAAAAGGAATTTCCTTTATTTATTATTTTGAAATAGTAAGGGTTGATTTGATTAATGTGGATAGTTAAGGGTTAAATACGCAAATATTTCAAAATAAGCAAGTGGTTATAAAATATTCATTATCGTCGGGGAATATTCGTTTGGTCGTGGAATATTAGATCTTTGTGGGGAATATTAAATACTGACAGTAGTGACCATGTGTGGGCCCCCAAAAGCGATTGGATGAAGAAAGCGACAAATATAAGTTGTTTTTAAATAGCGGCGTAGTTGTTGCTTGAATTAATCTTGTTGGAATACCCGGTGGTTAAAACACACTAATACGCTGGCGTTGTTGGCGATTACTGCACGGTATTGCACCAATTATTGATTCTTACGTGAAGAAGGCACTACTCAATAATGGTTACGATAATTCTTTATTCGATATTTTATTGAGTTAATAATTCTTCGTGTTGATATTTTATATTCTTTGTTGTTTCAATAATTGTCATTACACATTATTTTTCATTATCGAAGCAATAATTCATATTATCTGAATAATATTATTATATAACATTATTGGCAATGTCTAGAAAGTTACATCTAAGGAGAGGTTTGGTCACCTAATCTAATTGCGCCTTGATGAAGAAATTCTTATTGGAAAGCCCCCTCTTTCTTGGGAACTGCCTGGTTGTCAATATTGTGATTCTGTAATATTATTTATGAATAATTAATTATTGATTCATATGATGAGAAAAATATTGATTTTATGTGGATATAGATGGAGAAAATTTTTATAGTGACAATTGTTGAAAATTGAAATTTTATCTTTTTCTGATAAAATAATTTATTTAAATATATTATTTTAATAATATATTAACGGTGATATTTTTACAACGAATGTGGGATATATGAGTATACGAGGAGGAAGAGTATTTTTGTTACAATAAATGTTTAAAACATGTTAAACATGTCGGTGGACCCCATTTATTGACTGAAATTTGATTATAGCATGTAAAATCGACCGTTTATGGATTTCGGTCAATTTCCATTTGGAATTTGGAAAAACTTTCTTCTGCAAAGTTGTAGAGAATTGAATTTCCTGTAAAAACTCGCAAGATTCGAATTTTCTGATGAAAGGGCTATTTATTATGAATTATTGAAGTTCCGAAGCTCCGAAATAATTGATTTTTTGAAAGTTTTAATTATTTATTTTATGAAAAACGTTTTTTTTCTTACTTTTCTAGAAGGTGGCATGTGGGAAATGCTAGGATCTGAATTCTAAGGTTGGCGTATGAATTTGATATATATATATATATATATATTAATTTATTAAATTTTCTGCTTTGGTGTTCTAAGCATTTTCCTATAAATAGGTGCTTAGGTTAGAATTGAAAATCACACGAAGCGAAGTTTTCTCTCTATATTATCGAGCGTATTCTTGTGAGTATTTTGAGTATACTTTGAGTATTGCTATCTGGTGCAAGTCCAAGTCATAGCCTTTATATCAGGTGTTTCAAATTTAGAAGTCCGATCTTTCGAGGTAAGGGATATTATTTTTTTTTCAGTAATGATATTATTTCTTCAATATCATTATAATTGAAATGTTGATCTGAAGTTTTTATCAAATTTGGAACTTTTTCATGTCTGGGTTACTATTCATGGGTTACTATTCATGAGTTACTATTCACGAGTTACTATTCATGAGTTCTTATTCACGAGTTACTATTCACACGAGTACTATTCATGAAGCGTGAAGATGTTTTTTGTGGAATTTCTATCTTTTGGTGTCTGAGTTACTATTCACGTATCTCGGCACTATTCACGATATCTGATACTATTCATAGAAAAATAAAATTTCTTCTTTTCGTCCAAAACATCTATTACGGATACTAACTCGATTGTATCCATGTTTTGATCATTCTTGAATTTTACACCACTATGATTATTTTTGAGGTATTTTTGGGCGTGGATAAAACCAAGTACGAATCCTTAATCCTTAATCCTTGTCATTTTGTTTCTTTGGATTCGTTTCTTTAAAAAAAATATTTTCATCATCCTCGGTCTTAAATGATGATATTATGGAATATCTTTGGCTGTAGTGCAAAGATGAATGATTTCTTAAGAATATCTTTGGCACAGTAGTGCAAAGATGAATGATTTTGAAGAATATCTTTGGCCCGTAGTGCAAAGATGAAGCAGTGTTTAAATGAACATGACTAATCGATGAATATCTTTGGCTAGAGTGCAAAGATGAATATTTGATTCAGATGTATATTGATTGATGTTACTGGGGATAAAAGATAGAGCGATGAACTTTTAAATTCATACATAGAAGATAGTAGTTTGCATTCTCTACTTAACTCTTCTAATGAATTATTATTTCATTCATGAATATTGATTTAAAATTTGTTGTCTATTGTATTCTATTATATTTTTTCCTGTTGAAGACTAACGATAATTTGTTGTATATTATCTTAGTCATAATATTCTTTCTTGAGCTAGTTGAGCTCACCCTTTTCCTTTTTGTTCCATTTTTCTCGGGAGGCGAGAATATAGCGAATGATGCAGTCGGGGTATGGAATGAAGGTTTTAGAAAGGATTGTTTAGTAGTCCTCACCATTTTTGTAAAATAATGTATCAATAAATGTGATGAGGATTTATTTGAGTATAGATATTGTCTGGAAGATAATATTTGTATTTAAACTCACAGTTTTACTGTTGTAATAATAAAGTTGTAGTTGTTTCTGTACCATGTATTGACAACTCAGAATGGGTGATGTATACCTATTTTGGGGGCGTCACATAAATAATAAATTGTGAGTTTTCCAGAACTATAGCTATACTAGCATTATAGCAACCAAAATCAATATCCATAGAATTTAGAGGGTCCGCAGAATCGGATTCTGGTTGAAGCTGTATTATGAAAATAAACTTCAAGAAAGTCGTCCCATGTGCAGAGAGAGATATTTATGAATCCCAAAATATTAGAACTATTAGAACAAGTTTTAAACTAACCGAGAAGCTTGAGGAAGGGAAAGCAACCCAAGAGCTCCTGCACAAGTGAAGAAGTAATTATGTCAGCACTAAAATATCAGTGTGAAGTAATGAGCACCATTTACGAAAAATATTGAACAACTATTAAACAGATGCATGCTCTTTGCAATTTTGCAGTTATGTTCTGATGTTTCCCAAATAGATGAATGTTGTTCAACAATTAGTTACTCAATTTTGTAGTTACCTAATCATGGAACTTTAATATTCATCTTTCTATAATAGAGCCTATGTATCTAACCAATAAAAAACATGAGCACTGTAACCACACACTAGCAGCAACACAACACCCAAAAAAGCCCAACAATAGAGACCAGTAACCCAACAACCAACAACAGGAATTACAACTTTAGCAGGAATCACTTTTTGAGCAAAGCTAAAATAAACCACCAAATTAGACCAACTGAGTTTGTTTGCTACAACAACAATCCAAACAAAAAACTATAGCAGTATAAATAAAATTCATGTTTATCCTAAATGGAGGAAAATAAATAAAAAAATCCAACATTTGTAAGAATTCAACACATCACACACCAAATTCAAAATATTTAATAGAAAGTGAAGGAAACATTACCTAGAATAATTCTTTTATAGCAAATTTATGATACAAGACAATTGAAAGGAGGTAAAAGAGAGATTGTTACTGATTTAAACTAATTTTTTGGGAATGAAAAAAAAAGCCATATACAGATTCATCTTATACTATCATTACTTCAGAGTTCATTATTCACTCATTTATAAAGTTTCGAAGAATATCAAAAATCTGCATTAACACAAATTTAACCATGGAAAGCAACATTTAAAAGCTTAATTGAAGTTTAAAAGTATTTATTACTTATATGATATTTTTCTCTAGTATATGTTCATCCCATTAGCAGCCATAATTACCATAAGTTTGTTGATATTTACACCTTGATCAACCAATTGAGTTTTCAAATCGAGACACTTGGTCTCAAATTCAAACCACTTGTGTCTTAAGATCATTTACTTGAGAGTTAGACATTTGTAGCTTTTGTTGTGTATCTTGAAGTTCCTTTTGGACTTGTTAGGTAGCTAAATCAGATGATGTGATGAGCTTGCTTGGAGGTTTTGGACCATACCCAAGGCCTTTAATGTAACCAAATCCATGGCCAAGAACCTCCAAGACTATTTCATATGTGTTCTTCTCAGATCCTTCTTCTCTATATTGATCTCGCTTTTTTTTTCATCAATTCCTATTAAAACACATGGATGTAAGAAGGTATATATGTGACACCCCCAAAATAGGTATACATCACCCATCTTGAGTCACCAAATACATGGTACAAAAATACAAATACTACTTAATAATACAACTGTCGTGTAAAATACGACAAAACATAAATTAAGAGTTTTAATAAGAATATTATCATCTAGACAATATCCACACACAATCGAGTTTTCATTACATTTATTGTCACACTATTTAATAGAATAGTGAGGACTACTAATGCTATCATCTGGACCGTCACTCCGGTCCCCGACTAGTCCCGGCTACGTTCTCATTTCCTGAAGAGAACAGTGAAAGAAAGGGAGACCTCAACTAGCATAGTAAAAAATATTATGTCTAAGATAATGCAGAATAAATTATCGTTAGCCTTCAACAGTGTTAAACTGATACAATATAACAAACATCAAGTTTAACTACAGTGGAACAAGCAATCCATTAAAAGAGTCAAGTAGAGAATAAAATCTACTATCTTTTATGATTTAAAAGTTTTTTTTATCACCTTTATCGCTGGGACTCAGCTTAATAAATAATCCACATCATCCCTGCATTACGGCCAAAGATATTCATTAGTATCACAACCACAAATTATCCATGCACTACGGGCCAAGGATATTCGTGTATTCATCGATGCTCATGATCATGCCAACAACTGTCCATCAATGCACTACGGGCCAATGAGGACTTTTACAACATCATTTGTAACATTATGGTCATGATTATACCGATTAATCCCTGGTCATAATCATACCAAGTACATCTATGCACTACACACCACAGATGACTTTCAACATAATATAAACATGAGGATGATGATAATGATATAAGAATTCAATAAAAACAAGTTCAAGAATTAATTTATCTAGGAACTAATAACGTCCAAATTGTCAGCATGACACTTCTTTGTAGAATAAAATTCAAGAATGCTCTGAAGAATATTTTCATGAAAAGATACTGGATGAAGCGCAAATATCAAGGATATTCCACTAATTTCATGGAGTATAGAAGTCAAAACTTTAACCAACCGAGTATAATAAAGAATGGAATAACAAAAGAAATCACCGGGCATGCAATAGACCGCATGCAGACGGAGTTATTCCAATAGAATAATAAATAACGGAACCGGTCGGGAGAAATTGCGACCAACGAGGATATTCCAACGAGAATAATAAAGAGTGGAATAACAACGAAATCACCATGCATGCGATACCGCCATGCATAAAAGTTATTCCAACAAAATAATAATTAATGGAACCGAAGTCGGGCATAATACACCACCAAGCGAGGATATTCCAACAGAATAATAAATAACGAAACCAGGTCATGCGTAAACGCACAGACAGGATGTTCCAACAGAATAATAAAGAATGGAATAACAGAAGAATTTCACCATGTATGTGATACTTCACATATACAGGTTATTCCAACATAATAATAAAGAATGGAATAATAAAAGAATTTCACCAAGTATAGGGTAGCCCGCGTATACAGGTTATTCCAACAGAATAAAAAAGAATGGAATAACAGAAGTTCTCTTCATGAATACGAAAGAAATAATACCCCTTACCTTAGAATAACTGGATATAGGAGTAGTGAAGTAGCAGAATACTTTTCTTCTTTCTCTCTATAGTTTCTCTCTCTAGAATTTCAGTGAATTCGTAAGAAATAATGAAGGAATGAGCTTCTATTTATAGGAGAATGGACTGAATAGTAACTAATTCATGAACGGTCCAGATTGATTTACTTTTAAACGGACGGTCCATATTGATTTACTATGCAGTATAAATAAAATATTCTAATAAAACAAAATCATTTAAATAAAATATAATATATTCTAATTATTGTCTAATAAAACAAATAACTTTATAAAAGTATTTTGTTTTACATAAAAAGATTTTATTATGCAAAACACTATGCAGACACTATGCAAACACTATGCATAATAAAATATAATATATTCTAATTATTATCTAATAAAATAAATAACTTTATAAAAGTATTCTATTTTATATAAAAAGATTTTACTATGCAACACACTATGCTTATTATTTGGACCCCCCACTTATCCATTTTTCAAAATTATCGGTAGAAAGTTATTCAGTATATATATAATATGATGGGACCCACCTGTGATGGTGACATGTTGGTGGGAGGGGAACACGTGGGGCCCACATGGAAGAAAATGAAAATGGTGGGGGGGATGAATTATGAATTCATGGGAGGGAGTACTGAAAGTTATTAAGTTTTGTTTTTTATGAAAAATAGAATATATTATATTTTATTATGCATAGTGTTTACTTAGTGCCTGCATAGTGTTTGCATAGTAAAAATCAGAAAATTTTCTAAAAATTTTCGGCGTCCGTGTTGTTGCACTGTGCAGTCCGTGATTCTAAAATTCAAATAGTATCTTTTTCATTCTCATATAAATAGGATGCTTAGTTAGAATTGAAAATTACACCATAATCAGAAAATTCTTCTTCTATAATATTGATCGTATTTCTTTAAAGTTTAAGGAAGCTTTGAGTGTAAAAAACAGTGAAAGTTTTCTTCAAGAATATCCCCTCTATACCAGTTAGAATACTCTTCTTTTTAAGGTAAGGGGTATTATTTATTTCATATTCGCTTACGATATTATTTTTCGTATTCGTAAGAAATTTTATTTCGTTCAATATTCACAAGAAATATTATATTCGTAAGGATTATTATATTCGTTTAATATTCGTAAGGAATATTATTTTCGTTCAACAATCGTAAGGGATATTATTTTTGTTTAGTAATCGTATGAAATAATATTTTCTTCCATACTATGTAGTATGTAAATAATATTATTTCGTTTCAGATTTCGAATTCTACACTCATTTTGTTAAAGTTTTGGCTTCTATACTCCATGAAATCAGTAGAATATCCTCGATATTTACGCTTCATCCAATATCTTTTAATGGAAATATTATTCTGAGAATTCTTGATAAGTTTGAACTTTTTCATTTTGGAGTACTATTCCTTTGGGTTACTATTCGAAGTACTATTCACTTGGGTACTATTCAATTGGGTACTATTCATGACAAAAATTGCTTTCTTTTCGGACCAAATCATTTTTGATACAATATTATACTTGAATTTTACTCCACAAAACAGTATCATGTTGATAATTTGGACATTATTGACTTTTGGATAAATTAAATTATAAATCTATAAAAATTTATCCTTTGCTTTCATTTAATTGAATTCTTATATCATTGTCATCATCCTCATGCTTATATTATGATGAAAGTCATATGTAGCCCGTAGTGCATAGATGGACTTGGTATGATTATGACCATGGATTATTCGATATAATCATGATCGTAATGTTACAAATGATGTTGTAAAAGTCCTCATTGGCCCGTAGTGCATTGTTAGACAGTTTTTGGTACGATTATGACCATGGGTTCTCTTCGGCCAAGGGTGCAAAGATGAATTGTTTTATGGCATGATCTTGACCGTTAATGAAAACATGAATATCCTTGGCCCGTAGTGCATGGATAATTCAGTGATGTGGATTATTTATTAAGCTGAGTCTCAGCGATAAAATTTATGATTAAACTTTTAAATCATAGAAGATAGTAGATATCATTCTCTACTTGACTCTTCTAATGGATTGCTTATTCCGCTGAATTTGTTGATCTAAAACTTGTTGTCTATTGTATTCTATCAATTGTTATACTGTTGAAGGCTAAGGATAATTTATTCTACATTATCTTAGTCATAATATTTCTTACTGGGCTAGTTGAGCTCACACTTTTCTTCATTGTTCTCTTTAAGAAATGAGAACGTAGCCGGGACTAGTCGGGGAATGGAGTGACGGTCCGAGATGGTTTTTTTAGTAGTCCTCACTATTTAGTTTGATAATAAATGTAATGAGGATTGAATTTAAGTTTGGATATTTTCTAGAAGACAATATTCCTGTTAAAACTCGCAGCTTATATTTTGTCTTATGTTACACGACAATTGTATAATTAAGTTGTATTTGAATTTTGTACCATGTATTTAGCGACTCAAAATGGGTGATGTATACCTATTTTGGGGGCGTCAGAATAATGTTGAATTGCCAATAATGAAAATGAACAAATTTAACTGAACCAAATGGGAATGAAGGTGATCAACCTTTTATACCTGATGAACATATACAACATGTACAACGTGCGAATCAATAAATCATAGTTGTGGTATAATTAATAATAATTATCCACTATTGTGCTTTTGAAAAATAATAACTCAAATTTGAGTTAGAGAACTTGCTTAATTAAAAGTATAGTTCGAGAACTTGCACTACCATCACTATCGCTCATCGCTGAAAGCTAATTTTAGCTTCATCTAAAAGACCTAATATTGATAATATCGATCTCTCAATTAGAATAATATTATAACATATACTACTATTAAATACATCTTAAACTATCTTAAATACATAAGCACATATCCCTTACAGTCACTAAAACATATAAGACCCGATATCAATTCAAACTATTTCAGTCTGATTTGAGTTTGGTACTATTTCGACGTCCTGATTGCCTTATCGGATAATTATCAAGTTTATTGTAAATAAAACTATACTTAACTACTTCAATTTTGTTTTAGATAATTCAATTATCAGCAATAACATTTTTCGGTAGCTCATAATAGTTTTTAAATAATTATTATCATTCATAATATTTTTAATTCATTAATATAATTTTAAATGATATAAATACCACATAATTCTATTATCATTAATATTTAATTAATTTCAAATATTAATGAAATACATGTCCCAATATTATAAGTTATTCTTTAAAATATAATAAATCAAATACTAATCCAGCAACCTGAATTATCCAAACATATCAATCCAGTAACCCAGATTGCAATCCAGCAAACTGGATTCCAAGTCCAGGAATCAGATGGCCAATCCAGCAAGCCTGGATTCATTAATTTCCAATCCAGCAAACTGGATTCAACTGATGTTCAATCTAGCAAGCCTGGATTCGTTAATTCTTTTCATGAAAATACCAAATCAACTTAGTATTTTTCTATCCTTTGGGAAAACATATATACATATATTCTATACACAAAAAGAATTTTTCTATAATTTTTCAACTCACTTTAATATTTTTCAAAAATCATTTTTAGCTCATAGCTTAAGAAATTAGCCCTATGATGCTCAACTCCAGAAATTCAAATCTCTAGGCATAATCTTAAACGTGTTAACATGAACCTCCAATTTAAATTTTGTGGTCATCGGAGTTATAGAACTACAGTTATAGCCGTTTTCGTCAGAAAATCTTAAAAATTGAAATGGCCATGACTTGGTCATTTTAAGTCGGAATGAGCTCATTTTTGGGCAGGAGCTACTTTATATCATATATTTACATTTCCCAAAAGCCCTGAATTTATTTCATTAATTAAGTGGCCGAAACCACCCTTGCAAAAAATGGGATAGTAACTTTTAGAATTTTTCACTTTTCGTACTTTTCTAAAAAAAGCGATATCTGAAATCTACAACTCCTTTTTCAAAGTGATTCGAGTTGGAGATGTTAGAAAATTCATCATATTATCATCCCAAATGTTTCCTGAATTTTTAAATATCAGAAAAATGACAAAACTGCCCCTGGCAGTGACTGGCCAAAAATATTTTGTTTTTCTTTTTAAAAACGAAACTATTTTTTCTAAAACAACCACTGCAACTTGTGAACCCAACATTCTTAAGTGATAACACTTGGGTTTAGTATTTAACTTAAATATCTAGCACCCCTCTTTGACGCATCGTAAAAAGAAGTAGTAGATCAAAAACGATGGAAATCCAAAGTACATAAAAATTATTGTTCTCTAAACTAAAAAAATTATTTTTCTTTTCTTTTGATTTCCAAACAAATAAACACCCAATATGGGTATATCTAAACATAAAACACTCATCAACAAGTAAATACCAAGTTTTTGAGTTTAGAAACATAGATTCAAGTTTTGATTTAAAATAATCAAAAATATATAAACAAAATGTATATATACCTTTGATTCGCATGCTCTCTTTCTTCTTCTTCCATGGATGACCCTTCTCTCTCCTCTCTACCTCTCATGGCTTCCGCCCCTCTTCCTTCTCTCTCCCTCGTTAGTTTCTTATGTTAGCTAAATGAAGGAGATGAAAGAGAAAGAAATAAGATATCTTTCTTTTATTAAACTAGATATATTGTAAATATCTCCACATACATCTTTCTTTTTTTTTCCGACAATCCACCGGCCACTTTCCCTCTTTATCTCCCACATGTTAGTTAACATGAGTGGCTTAGCAATAGGATGACACATAAGGCATTAGGTAATGAGTGGTTAAAATGAAATCATTACGTTCATGAACCTCCCATCTCTTCCCTTTTTGGCCGGTTATTTGGCCAATTTCTCCACCAATTATTGTTTTCATTTAATTGCTTATTTAGTATCTCAAATGTCTAAAGTGCCCTCCATCCCATTAGGTTAAGCTTGGGCAGTTTTTATTTGATGTCTTGGGCTTTTAAATTAATTCTTTGGCCATGGAAAATTAATATCTTCCAATACTTTTCATTTATCTTACCCTAAATATTTAATTGGGGTTTTCATTCCCCACATTTAGAATTTAAATCATTACTCTTGTACATTAATTTTATAACTCAATTAGACTTGCTTAAATTAAGTTATAAAAATTAATTAATTGATCGAGATATATAAAATAAATCTCTTGGGATTAGTATATATTTTAAATACAAATATTCTCCCATACCATAACCATTAAGTTATTAAATTTTTCATTCTTAACATATAATTAGGTTACATTAGTTTCTTTTATTTGTTTATATAATAAACAAATATAAACCATCACATAATATTCATATTCACTTACTCACATATTCATACAAATTAATTTAGTAGGCGGAGGAGACATGATCCACAAATCTTTTTAGATTAGGTCGTTAAGATATAATTAAATACTAGGATCACTAAATAAAGATAACCATTTAGGTTATTTAATTCCAATACTTAATTTATAATTAGGTTATGCAACTTTCTATTTAATTTTTCTTTATATAATAAATAAATAAATATATTTATTTATTTAATCACATGCATACTTCAAAAAATATAATTTCATTCTAGGTTTTGAATTTTGTAACCATTATTTCTAAATTCTATTCAAATATTAAATCATATAAGTTTTTCTTTTAAAAAATAATTAAATCATTCCTCTATTTCCACTCTAGGTTTTATTCTTTAACCTTTAATTTAATCATTCAAAATCTTATGAATTTTAAGAAGTCACATTCTTTTCCCCTTATAAGGATTTCATCCCCGAATAACTATTACAACAAAAGTACATATATTTAACCTCTTCTATCGAGAATTTCATCCTTGAAATTTTAGCCTACTACACTCTACTCCTTTCACACTCGCCAAAAGTAATGAGTTCATGCTATTTCCTATTCATCATCACATCCAACCAGGACATCACTCCAAAGAGTTAAAATTTTCATATCATGCTGAGGGGTCATATAGACTATGAACTTAGAGGTTTAAAGGTAGTAATACCTGCTACCTCTTTCAATAAAGAAAAAGGTACTCTACATCTGAAAAGGTTAACAATATGTTTACAATCACGAAGAAGGTAAACTACTGGTGCAGGTACTTTAGGTAATTAGCCTATCGTACGCTTACGCCATATAGAACGTATTAATCACGTCTCACGAATATTTTCGCTACAAATAGATTGGATTATTTGATCCAATCGACATAGTTCACCGCAGTCTTACCAAAGGATTTTGCACCAAAACAATTTTGTTTGGGATAAATTCTCAAAGAATACTTTTATTTTTCATAAACATTTTTCTAGCTGAACAAATAGCTTAGACTTATACCAATAATTCAATTTCAATCGAAACATGTCTGGCCAAATCCAATTGGCAATAATTTACCTTTAAAATTCCAAAATCATTTTATGACTTCATGATACCGCACAATATTTATAGTCTGTTTGAGGATTCTGTCATTGTGCGATTTTGTCATACTACATCATTCCATTGTGGACTGACGATCTTTAGATCGCATACACACGAAGTAATTCTGCATTGATAACTCCATCATTTTTATCATCTCTGCACTAGGTTACATGATGCATTAATGATATATAAAATACATTTGATAATTTAAATTATTTTCGTCTAGCTGAAACAATTAACATAGAATTTTCTTTTAAACGGTTCAAAACCATTGAAATTTAATTTAACTGTTATCATACCTCAATAGGTAACGATGTGTCAGTTTCCCAAAATCCACACATACACACTTGTCGCTATGCGTTGAGAATAAAAAAAATTCATTTTTAAAAGGCACATCAGTGCGAATTTAGCTAGATGTCAAAAATTTTGAAGTCTAGCATAGCTAGAAGATTTGAAATACCTACGCTTCCACCATCAACTCCACTTTCTATAATGATCCATTGCTTAATAATCCTATATTTTTCTATCTTCCTCAATTCTCCATTCACAACTTTTCTATACCTCGGTATAGTTCATCAAACTTACCATATATTATTAGTTCATGAACTTTCCATAATAATATGAGTTTAGGAACTTATCCTAGCAATACATAGTTCAAGAACCAATCAAGAAATGTCCATAAGCTTAGGAGTTCAAAAACATACCATTCGATTATGAGTCAGTCACAAACTTACAATAATTATGAGTTTTAAGAACTCGCACCTAACCTTGTATTCTCTACTCATCCGTTATACACATGAAAAAAGAATCACCTTCTCAACACGTATATAGGAAATAGCATGACACAAACATTTCAATGATTATCAATACGAGAAACTAAGTGGTCGTCAAACCAAGCACAATCCCTTTCCCATACAAGGAATTGGTCAACTCGACCACTAATCAATATAGGAAGCTAAGCGGTTGTTAAACCAAGGACAATTCTCCACCCATACAAGGAATTATACAACTTAGCTGCTAACATGAGTCCTTAATTAAAATCCCACATAATCCTAGCTTTCCCTTACTCCATACGAATTTTGTTTAATCCGTATTTCATCATCCACAACTCTTTTCTGAGTGTGTATAGTACTATTTCATAATACAACTTACATACAATAATTTTGCTATAAAATTATTAGATCATGGGGTGATCTCATATTATAATCGTATTATATTACGATTCATTCCTATGTTATGATCATTTTATTTTACGATCTTCTTTCCCTTTAATACTTTTAGTCTTTTAGTATCTATCTATTCATTATTACTATTCATCTTCATTATCAGATTTAGGTAACTCTGGATCTTTATAACTTGTCATGATTTTTCTTTGAATCTCATTGATTTAATACTTTTCCCAAAGGCATCGCTTAGAATTTAAACTCTATTTAAGTTAGTCGTTATCCTTATCCCTGTGGTTATTAGCCTAAGGTAACCCTACCTAAGGTTTATAACCTTTAACTTTGATAGCAACTGTGACGTCCCTAAATCTGGGTACTTTTTACCTCGAACCTGGTAAATCATTTCTATAACTATTGCGGAAGATATAAACATAAATTATTTATACAATAAAATTTACACATAATCCCCAAGGTCGATAACCTTAACTTAATACCTTAATTCAAAATCCTAGTACTTGACATACAATGTCATTATCATACAATACTGTTACAAGTTTTAACTGCACAATAATCCAATGCTGGAATTTGTCTTTGCCTTTTTTCGTATCCAATTTTCGTCTCAATCTTAAATGTTTATCATGATATAGCAACGGTGAACAACAAGTTTACCCAACAAGTTTAAGTTCAAAAGAAGATATATCATGATGGAAAAGAATAATAAGCTAACAAACTTTCAACAATATAATAATTGTGAAATAACATGAATCAATTTCCATAACCGAATGACTGAATCAATAATGTTGAATAGCCAACAATGAACATGGACAAATTTAATTGAACCAAATGGTAATGAATGTGATCAGATTTTCATACCTGATGAACATATACAACATGCATAACGTGCGAATCAATAAAGCATAGATGTAGTATAATTAACTATAATTATCCACTACTGTTCTTGAAAAACAATAACTTGAATTTGAGTTCGAGAACTTGCTTAATTAAAAGTATATTTCGAGAACTTGCATGTACCGTCGACTACTGCTACGCAATGCTAATTTTAGCTTCATCTGAAAGACCTAATATTGATAATATAGATATCTCAATTAGAATAATATTATAACATATAGTATTGTTAAATACAGCTTAAACTATCTTAAACACATAAGAACATATCCCTAACAATCACTAAAACACATAAGATCCAATATCAAGTCAAACTATTTCGACCGATTTGAGTTCTAAGATTATTCCGATGTCCCGATTGCCTTATCGGATAATTATCGAGTTTATTTTAAATAAAACTCTACTTAACTACTTCAATATTATTTTAGATAATTCAATTATCAAGTATTAGCATTTTCTAAAGCTCATAATAATTTTCCAATAATTATTATCATTTATAATGATTTTTTAATCATTAATATCATTTTTAAATGATTTAAATACCACATAATTGAAAGTAGTATGCACACAAGCCAATCATGTGTTTGATGATAAAACATATACTTTGTAACAATCTTATTCATTTATTAATAAAAAGTATTAATTTATTAAAGGCTTTTAATTATCTACATGATCTTTGTTTTTTATAATATGTGATAAACCTATAGTTTTAAGCAATGCTTTTAGAATAATGATGATGATCATTCTAATGAGATCTAAATTCTTAGAAATCTTAAAACTAAAATAGTTCCCAATCATTGGATTACTAAATTGGGGATTAGTGAATGGGATAGATTGGTACATACGTTGCTTGCTCATTGGATGAGGATGATTGATCTCATGATCATTTGTGTGGAGACACTCAAAAGCAAGTATGTAGGTGCTTATTAGAGAATAAGTTCATTGAACGTGGCTCGCTAAGGAATACCTAATGGAGTTTTAGTTGCTGTCAATAGGAATTCTGTAGTGATAGTAGTACAAGTAATCCTTGGACTTGAGATCATCATAGTATCTTGTGTATGATGAGTTATACTTTGACTTATTCCTTAAGACCCTTAGGGTATATCAAAGGGTATGCTTGGGTATAATAAGTTGTACATGGAGATAATGTATGATCAATAAAGAATCTACCACTTCTAATAAAAGAAGAGAAATGTCCTATGTGATTCGATAAATGACAACCCAAAGTAGTCCTTGGTTAATGTAATGAAATTAGAAAGGAGTTTCTAATTTGCATTATTTGGAGTTGTGCATTTAAGAGTCGAAATACATATAATTAAATAAAATAAGACTTGTGAGAATTCCATGTCTTATATTTAATTGGGACATTGTATGGTGGAAGGATTGAATTGTACGGTAACTATTTACTCAAAGGTTCTTTTATGATTAATGTTGAAATCTATATTATCCGGAAAGTCGTTGATTGCTTAGGGAGGCTTATCCTATTGTAGAATAAATATTATTTATTTAAATAAATTAATTGTTTAATTTATTTATTTAAATAAGATTAGAATTGTTCTAATTGATTTATTCACAATAGGTTTAATGTGGAGAACCTAAAGGGTCACACCATAAAAGGAAGAATAATTATTTAAGAAGTTAATGGCATAAACGTAATAATATGTTATGTATATTTAATTTAATCTATGGTGATAGAATAAATTAAATAGCTTAATATTTATTATTTAATATTTTAGAAATATTAAATATAAATTAATAAGAGGAGTCTTATTAATATTATTACAATTATTATTATTTTAATTTCTAAAAGAGTTTAGGAATTAATTTAATATAAGTACTCTCATTTTTTCCTAATAAGATTAGGAGGTTAAATTAATTAAAAGAGTTTAATTAATTATCCCTAATAAGATTAGGGAGCCTAATTAATTAAAAGAATTTAATTAATTAAATAAAACCCAATTTCTTAATTGTTAAGGAGGGTTGCCCACATCAATAAATAAGAGGAGTTTTATTATGGGTGGTGTGGTTGTTGATTTTTAACAATGCAGACGTAATTCCAATAGTTGGGAGAGTACGCTCTTTTCTATGAGAGATAGAAAAACTAGGGTTTAGCCAATCACCCATCTTCTTGGATCTTTCTTCTTCCTTGGTGGATCACCTCTAGAGGCCAAACACTTGGGTGGCTAACGTTGATTAAAGGAAGGAACCAAACCCGGTGGATTCAAGTTTAACGCGAAAAGGATTGGAGGTGAACTTGTACCTGAGGAAGCTCGGATCTTCAAGGGTATGTTTCTTATTCATCTTTTTCGTTTAATTAATAATTATGCATAAAGGGTGATCCGGGTATATGGTTTGTAATTTTTTTTTAAACTCTGATTTTACACGTTTCCGCATTATTATGCAATTTGATTGCGTTCTTGAATATTACAAACCCAACAGTGGCATCAGAGCCAAACCTTTATGCAAATTATTAATTGTTCAAATTTGATATGTATATTGATATGTGTTTAGAACAATTTAATTGGACATAATTTTATTGTATAAAATTTATTATAAAAAAAAAAAAATCGCGAAACTAATTTTTTTTTTCTCATACCGGATTGCGTGGCTAAGTAAATGTCGGCTGAAACATTAGTAGGAAACAAAGGATTACATATTATATTATAATTATATAATATAATATTTCATGTTGTAATTTTTTACTGCACGTGGTCATGGAATATGATATAGGACCATGTTTCATGTTAAAGTAATGTTATGATTACTTATATTATATATATATATATAATATGTTTTCTTAATAATAATATATATGATAATCTAAAGCTGTAGATTACTTGTTCGTTATTTCTAACTTGATTTTTTTTGTTTTATTATTATATATATATAATATTCTTTATAATTTTATTATTAAAATAAAAGTTTATTTTAATTTTAAAATTAAATTTCATGCTAACTAATTAGAGTTGGAATTGGATTTCAAGATAACTAATTAGAGTTGAAATTGGATTCTATTTTTCCTTAAATAAAGGAGTTTATTTTGATATGAAATTAGATTTCATATTATTCAAAATAAAAAGGTTTATTTGTGAATAGGAAAAGAATCGGTCTTTCCTTAAATAAAGAAGTTTATTTAGATATGAAATAAGATTTCATATTATTCAAAATAAAGGAGTTTATTTGTGAATAGGAAAGATAATCCGTGTTTCCTTTAATAATTTTTTTTTACATGGAATTGGATTCCATAATTAATTAAAATAAAGGAGTTTATTTTGATTAAAGATTTTGATTAAAATAAAATAGTTTATTTTAATCAAAATTGGATAAATTAAAATAAAATAGTTTTATTTTGATTTAAATTTGGATTAAAATAAAGGAGTTTATTTTGATTCAAAAATTAGATTTTATACTAACTAAATTTGCCCATTAAATGATATCAATATATATATTAAATGTTTATTATTCATAAGATGAATATTATTTATTGATGCATATGGTGATGTGTATGATAATAAATGGGATTGATTATGGACTATTGACCAATATGATTGGATTTTATTTTAGTTGGATGCATGAATGTATGTGTTTTATTAAATGGGGTCTGCGTACCTCGTCTTCTTTAATTTTTTCTTAATGTAAATTCTAATTCCCTCCTATGTACTTCCCCTTGACTGCTGATCAAGGTTTCTATTTATTTTAAATAGTTTTGTAATAGGAATAGTTAGAATTAATTTTGAAGAATTGGAGATCAAGGAACAAGGAGCGCTTGAAGATCCGTTTGTAATGGAGCCCGGGTTTAAATGTAATAGTTATATTTAAATATTATTTCTTACACCCTTAGGGTTTGACCTTTTGGTTCACTTGGTGGCTCTAGTGAACCAAACTAGAATAAAAAATCCATAATCAATCCGGGTAGAATATAGTATTCTATATGTGCATGCTTATACTATATATATTATATATTATGTAAACATGTTTCGCATGTTAATTAATATGACGCGTATTTTATATATATATTTGCATGCGCGCTAAACAAGATGAGACAAATTAATAACAAACCCCTCAATTTTTATATTAAGTCCTAAGCGTTCAAAGATATTTGGAATATCGAGCGTCAGCCTTCTAACATGATAAAATTAATAGAGTATTAAATATTTAATATGAGTTTGTTGTGTCACCACAAGGCAAGTATTAAGTATTTAAGATGTTAATTTATCACATTTGATGCTTATAAAGAAAATTGAACAATATTGTTTTGTTGTGTCACCACAAGGATGATATTTTTCTTTTTTGAATATATGGAGTGCTAGGTCGGACTTAACTTGGATAATTTTGATTCGGATGTGCCACCACTTGATCAAAATAATCTAAGAGGCAAAAGAAAAGGAGTTGCATAGTTGATGTAATTGACAAAAGTTGTCTACCTATTTATTTATATATAGTTTGTTATGTCACCACAAGGCTATATATATTTGAAATGGGATCCTTATTCTCACTAGCAAATCTTTAATTAGATTTTGCCGAACTATATAAGTGAGGGTAATATAGTTTGAAGAAAATAGTGGGAGATACCAATTTAAAACAAGACCTAAATTATTTTGGTAATTAATAAAAGAATGTATGTTAAAATGTTGTTAATTACAAATTCATTTATGATTTTACAATGTCTAAAATTACTATCCGCTGCGAAGCATATTAGATGCTAAATTAACCGTAATCAATTAAATGGATTGGTAATGAAATTTGAGAATAGTTCTCATAGTGAAAAAGCTATCTTATGTCATGTCGCCTATCCCCGCAATGGTTGCAGCATAATGCCTTTAAAGAAGAGATTGCTACTTTTAAAAGTGGCAAGATGATGCACTGATTGGCTCGATGCATCATGCTCGCATCCATGAGTACTTGAGCTTGACAAGACGAAACTATGGATGCTCCTACTATATTCCGCACATCAAGTAGTTGATGGTGAGGAAAGTAAAGACAGATAGATATCGATATCTAAGGAGCTCTTCCGATCTAGAATGGCCAATGGCACTATATAGTATGCATAAAAGTCCTTAACATAATCAATTTGATTGATCAATTAGGACATTTGGTTTTGTCATGGATGGAGAGTTGAGCCAAGATTTGATCTTGCACTCACTCCGGACTCCTTTCATAATTGTTGTGAATTTTTCATATGAACAATCTAGATATCACCACCGATTTGCTTAACATATTGAAAAATATTGAGAGTCACTTTCCAACCAAGAAAGATCAAGTCTTCTTGGTAGGGGCCAAAGGATCTTCCGAAAAGAAGAACGATTCAAAGAAGGTAAATAGAAAGGCATAAACAAAGGATAATAAGAACAAAACCGATATCGGATAGCAATTGAGTTTACTTCCACTACAATAAGCACGGACCTTTGGAAAGAAAGCTAGAAGAAGCATCTTGCGAGAGGCTAACCAAAGAAGCTTAGTGAAGTTTGATTCTATATCTGACGCTTTTTGTTCATGATTGAAATAAATTTTTCTTTAAGTCAAGGTTCTACTTGGGTATTGGATACCGACTTTGGTTATCATAAATCTGATTTATGAAGGGACCAAGCAGAAGTAGAAAGCTAAACAAATATAAGTAATCCTATGTGCGGGAAATGTAGCAAAGGTTGCCATATTAGTCATAGAAACTTATAGTTTAGCAATGCCTACGGGCAAATCTATTAAGTCAATAAGTTGTTATTGTATTCCAGTTCTTGTTAAAAATATTATTTCCATTTTATTATTGGACATTGAAATCTTTGGTATTATAATTAAGAACAATTGTTGTTCTATTTATAATAATAATGTTTTGTATAGAACTGGAATATTACTTAATAAATTTAGTATACTTGACTTACATGAAAATAATTTTGCATATTGAACAAATTAGTATAAGAAAAGGAGATGATCATTCAAAGAGTTGAATGTATGCATTTGTTGAAAAACAAGTGTGAATTATTTGAAAGGTTCAAAGAATTCAGAAGTGAAATAAATTGACAAAGTATTAAGATTCTTTGATTAGATCAAGGAATAAATACTTGTGCAATAAGTTTCTAGATCATCTCAAATGGTTTTTCTCATAATGGACACTTCATGATACGTAATAATTGATTGATGTATCTGAAAGGAAAAATCGTACCTTGTTGGACATGGTGCGGTCCATAATGATTTTACTGACATTCCAGTATCCTTCTAGGATCATGTCCTAGAAATGGCACGCATATCTCTGAAAATGGTAACCTCAAAATCCATTTCAAGACTCCATAAAAGTTATGGATGGGAGGATTCTAATCTTAAGTATGATAAGATAAGGATTGTCCAACTTATGTGAAAAGGTTTGAAGGATAAGCTTGGGACAAAATTGACACATACTGATTTGTGGGACATCCTAAAGTAAGTTTAGGGCATATGTTCTATAATCCTACACATAGCAAAAGGTGTTTGTTGCGAAACACGTTGCCTTCTAAGATAAAGGTGTTTATCATTGAAGGGCTAGTGGGAGGATAATAGATCTTGAAGAGTTCAAGAACCACAAAACACTATAAGTCAAATAAGAGGAACCTATAGATGAAAGCTATTGTACCACAACCGAATCAGAATCTGGAATATTAAAGAAGATACCGTGAGGTATGGATTCATCATGGATGATGATGATGAGGTACGTATCATAGAAGATGATGATCCGATTACATACGATGAGGTAAGTGTTGTAGACACTCGAGGAGAAATGGATTGAAGCAAGTTTCTCAAATATGGAACATTCGTTTTGATGAGGCAATCAAAAGTTTGATTTTATCAAAATAAGAATGAACCTAGTGTGTGTCAAAAGGGTCGATTGGGAGCATCGCGACATTCCTAGTACTATATGTTGATATACTACGGATAAGGAATAACATACCAATGCTACAATCAGTAAAGATAAAGTTGTCTAAACATTCCTCCACGAATGATTTGGGAAGAGTATCTTAATTGGGGATAAAATCTATATAGATAGATTTAAGAGGATGCTCGACTTAACCCAAGGAACGTATATTCATTTGATGCTAAAGTCGTTTAGCATGGCAAACTCCAAGAGATGTCTCATGTCGATGAGCTATGGAGTGTATCTCTCTTAATAGTCCCCACAGACTCCTGAAAAGAGAGGTCGCATGAGTGACAATCATGTATGCAATGAAATGTACGAGACATGATGTTGATCGGTCATATTATGGAGAAGTTCACTATGAGTCAGTGAAAACATCTTAAAGTGCTTAACCCAAGCACTAAGGATGTGATCATATTCATGGTGGGTCTAAATTAAAACTAGAGGGCTTAACAGACTCAAGTTTTTCGAATGCAGACCAAGATGATGAAAATCCACTTTAAGGTAAAGCGTTATCTTGAGCAAGGTGCGGTGAATTGGAAAGGTTCCAAACAAAGAAAGAGTTTTTGGTTTAGTGATAAAGACAAAGTATATAGCTATAAATGAAGTCGCAAGTTGATTGTTTGGATTAAAAGTTCATTCTGTAACTAGGAATAGTTCCTAAGTCTCATCTTGGATCTAAACATGTGTTGTGGCACTTTCATTTGATTATTAGAATCATTGAAAGATGGAAATCACTATACAGATAGTGGACTTTCATGAACAACATTACATATCCATTAACTAAAGCTTATCCAACAAACATGATAATCGTCACTTAGAGAAGAAGGGTATGAAATACCATGGCGATTGGCTTTTAGTGCAAGTGGGAGATTGAAAGTAGTATGCACACAAGCCGATCATGTTTGATGATAAAGCATATACTTTGTAACAATCTTATTCATTTATTAATAAAAATATTAATTTATTAAAGGCTTTTAATTATCTACATGATCTTTGTTTTTATAATATGTTATAAACCCATAGTTTTAAGCAATGCTTTTAGAATAATGATGATAATCATTCTAATGAGATCTAAATTCTTAGAAAGCTTAAAACTAAAATAGTTCCCAATCATTGGATTACTAAATTGGGGATTAGTGAATCCAGGATAGATTGGGTACATATTGCTTGCTCATTGGATGAGGATGATTGAACTCATGATCATTTGTGTGGAGACACTAAAGCAAGTATGTAGGTGCTTATTAGAGAATAAGTTCACTGAACGTGGCTCGCTAAGGAATACCTAATGGAGTTTTACTTATTCATACATAGGAATTCCTGTAGTGATAGTAGTACAAGTAATCCTTGGACTTGAGATCATCATAGTATCTTGTGTATGATGAGTTATACTTTTACTTATTCCTTAAGACCCTTAGGGTATATCAAAGGGTATGCTTGGGTATAATAAGTTGTACATGGAGATAATGTATGATCAATAAAGAATCTACCACTTCTAATAAAAGAAGAGAAATGTCCTATGTGATTCGATAAATGACAACCCAAGAGTCCTTGGTTAAGCGAGAATGAAATTAGAAAGGAGTTTCTAATTTGCATTATTTGGAGTTGTGCATTTAAGAGTCGAAATACATATAATTAAATAAAATAAGACTTGATGAAATTCCATGTCTTATATTTAATTGGGACATTGTATGGTGGAAGGATTGAATTATGCAGTAACTATTTACTCAAAGGTTCTTTTATGATTAATGTTGAAATCTATATTATCTACGGAAAGTTGTTGATCGCTAGGAGGCTTATCCTATTGTAGAATAAATATTATTTATTTAAATAAATTAATTATTTAATTTATTTATTTAAATAAGATTAGAATTGTTCTAATTGATTTATTCATAATGGTTTAATATGGAGAACCTAAAGGGTCACACCATAAAAGGAAGAATAATTATTTAAGAAGTTAATGGCATAATCGTAATAATATGTTATGTATATTTAATTTAATCTATGGTGATAGAATAAATTAAATAGCTTAATATTTATTATTTAATATTTTAAAAATATTAAATATAAATTAATAAGAGGAGTCTTATTAATATTATTACAATTATTATTATTTTAATTTCTAAAAGAGTTTAGGAATTAATTTAATATAAGTACTCTCATTTATTCCTAATAAGATTAGGAGGTTAAATTAATTAAAAGAGTTTAATTAATTATCCCTAATAAGATTAGGGAGCCTAATTAATTAAAAGAATTTAATTAATTAAATAAAACCCAATTTCTTAATTGTTAAGGAGGGTTGCCCACATCAATAAATAAGAGGAGTCTCATTATGGGTGGTGTGGTTGTTGATTTTTTAACAACAGACGTAATTCCAATAATTGGGAGAGTACGCTCTTTCCCATGAGAGATAGAAAAACTAGGGTTTAGCCAACCACCCATCTTCTTGGATCTTTCTTCTTCCTTGGTGGATCACCTCTAGAGGCCTAACACTTGGGTGGCTAACGTTGATCAAAGGAAGGAACCAAACCCGGTGGATTCAAGTTGAACGCGAAAAGGATTGGAGGTGAACTTGTACCTGAGGAAGCTCGGATCTTTAAGGGTATGTTTCTTATTCATCTTTTTCGTTTAATTAATAATTATGCATAAAGGGTGATCGGGTATATGGTTTGTAAATTTTTTTAAACTCGATTTTTACGTTTAGCATTATTATGCAATTTGATTGCGTTCTTGAATATTACAAACCTAACAATAATTCCATCATCATTAATATTTAATTAATTTTAAATATTAATGAAATACATGTCCCAATATTATAAGTTATTCTTTAAAATCAAATAAATTAAATACAAATCTAGCAAACTGGATTATCCAAACATAGCAATCCAGCAACCCAGATTGCAATCCAGTAAACCAGATTGAAATCCAGCAAACTGAATTCTAATTCCAGTAATCAAATGGCTAATTCAGCAAGCCTGGATTCAATTGACATCCAATCCAGTAAGCTTGGATTCATCAATTTCCAATCCAACAAACTGAATTCAACTGATGTTCAATCCAGCAAGCCTTGATTCATAAATTTTCAATCCAGCAAACTAGATTCAACTGATTTTCAATCCAATAAGATGGATTCATTAATTCTTTTCACGAAAATACCAAATCAACTTATCATTTTTAGCTCGTAGCTTAAGAAATTAGCCCTATCATGCTCAACTCTTGAAATTCCCATCTCTTGTCATAATTTTGTGGCCATCGAAGTTATAGAACTTCGGTTATAGCCATTTTCGTTGGAAAATTCTAAAAAATTAAAATGGCCATAACTTTGTCATTTTCAGTCGGAATGAGCTTATTTTTGGACATGACCTACTTTATATCATATATATTCAAGTCCTAAAAGGCCTGAATTTATTTCAATAATTAAGTGGCTAAAACTTCCCTTGCAAAATCTGGGACAATAGGTTTTTGGAATTTTTCACTTTTTTGTACTTTGCTAAAAATAGTCCATACGGAAATCCACAACTCCTTTTTCAGTGATTCCACTTGGAGATGTCAGAAAACTCAATATATTATCATCCCAAATGTTTTCAAAATTTTTAAATGTCAAAAAAAATGAGGAAACTGCCCCTGGCATTGACTGGCCAAAAATAGTTTGTTTTTCTTTTTAAAACTAAGCTGCTTTTTTAAAAAAAACAACCACTACGGTTTGTGAAATCAACATTTTTGAGTGCTACAACTTGGGTTTAGTATTTAAATTACCTATCTAGCACCCCACTTTGACGGATCGTAAAAAGAAGGTTTAGATCAAAAACGGTGGAAATCCAAAGTACATAATAATTATTATTTTTCTTAACTACAAAAATTATTTTTCTTTTCTTTTGATTTTCAAACAAATCAACACCCAATATGGGTATATATAAACATAAAACACTCATCAACAAGTAAATACCAAGTTTTTGAGTTTAGAAATATAGATTCAAGTTTTGATTTAGAATAATCAAAAATACATAAACAAAAGGTATTTATACCTTTGATTCCCATCTTCTCTTTGTTCTTCTTCCATGAATGACCCTACTCTTTCCTCTCTACCTCTCATGGATACCGCCCCTCTTCCTTCTTCTATCCCTAGTTAGTTTCTTTGGTTATCTAAATGAAGGAGATGAAAGAGAAAGAAATAAGATAGCTTTCTTTTATTAAACTAGATATATTATAAATATCTCCAGATGCATCTTTTTTTTTCCCACATACCACTGGCCACTTGGCCTCTTTATCTCTCACATATTAGTTAACATGAGTGGCTTACCAATAGGATGCCACATAAGGCATTAGGTAAGGAGTGGTTAAAATGAAATTATTACATTCATGAACCTCTTATCTCTTTTCTTTTTGGCCGGTTATGTGGCCAATTTCTCCTCCAATTATTGTTTTCATTTAATTGCTTATTTAGTATCTCAAATGTCTAAAGTGCCCTCCATCCCATTGGGTTAAGCTTGGGCAGTTTTTATTTGATGTCTTGGGTTTTTAAATTAATTCTTTGGCCATGGAAAATTAACATCTTCCAATAATTTCTATTTTATCTTACCTAATTATTTAATTAGGGTTTTCATTCAACACATTTGGAATTTAAATAGTTACTCTTGTACATTAATTTCTATTTTATCTTACCTAATTATTTAATAAAGAGTGGAATAACAATGAAATCACCATGCATGCGATAATCGCATGCAGCATGAGTTATTCCAACAAAATAATAATTAATGGAACCAAAGTTAGGCATAATACGCACCGGACGGATATTCCAATGAATAATAAATAACGAAACCAGTCATGCGTAGAACGCACGCATGCGAGGATGTTCCAACGAGAATAATAAAGAATGGAATAATGAAGAATTTCACCATGTATGTGATACTACATATACAAAGTTATTCAACATAATAATAAAGAATGGAATAATAAAAGAATTTCACCAAGTATAGGGTAGCTGGCGTGATATCTGAGTTATTCCAATGAAAAAAAAAGAATGGAATAATGAAGTTCTCTTCATGAATACTGAAAGAAATAATACCCTTACCTTAGAATAACCTGGATATAGGAGTAGTGAAGTAGCGAATACTTTTCTTCTTTTCTCTCTATAGTTTTCTCTCAGAGTTTCAAATTGAATTAAGTAAGAAATAATGAAGGAATGAGCTTTATTTATAGGAGAATGGGTGAATAGTAACTAATTCATGAACGGTCCAGATTGATTTACTTTTAAGCGGACGGTCCATATTGATTTACTATGCAATTATAAATAAAATATTCTAATAAAACAAAATCATTTAAATAAAATATAATATATTCTAATTATTGTCTAATAAAACAAATAACTTTATAAAAGTATTTTGTTTTACATAAAAAAGATTTTATTATGCAAAACACTATGCGAGACACTATGCAAACACTATGCATAATAAAATATAATATATTCTAATTATTATCTAATAAAATAAATAACTTTATAAAAGTATTCTATTTTATATAAAAAGATTTTACTACGCAACACACTATGCTATGCTTATTATTTGGACCCCCACTTATCCATTTTTCAAAATTATCGGTAGAAAGTTATTCAATTATATATATAATATGATGGGACCCCACTGTGATGGTGACATGTTGGTGGGAGGGAACACGTGGGGCCCCATGGAAGAAAATGAAAATGGTGGGGGGATGAATTATGAATTCATGGGAGGAGTCTTGAAAGTTATTAAGTTTTGTTTTTATGAAAAATAGAATATATTATATTTTATTATGCATAGTGTTTACTTAGTGCTCGTGATAGTGTTTGCATAGTAAAAATCGAGAAAATTTTCTAAAAATTTTCACGATAAAATTGTTGCAGACCGTGCAAATTCAAGTGATTCTAAAATTCAAATAGTATCTTTTTCATTCTCATATAAATAGGATGCTTAGTTAGAATTGAAAATTACACCATAATCAGAAAATTCTTCTTCTATAATATTGATCGTATTTCTTTAAAGTTTAAGGAAGCTTTGAGTGTAAAAAACAGTGAAAGTTTTCTTCAAGAATATCCCCTCTATACCAGTTAGAATACTCTTCTTTTTAAGGTAAGGGGTATTATTTATTTCATATTCGCTTACGATATTATTTTTCGTATTCGTAAGAAATTTTATTTCGTTCAATATTCACAAGAAATATTATATTCGTAAGGATTATTATATTCGTTTAATATTCGTAAGGAATATTATTTTCGTTCAACAATCGTAAGGGATATTATTTTTGTTTAGTAATCGTATGAAATAATATTTTCTTCCATACTATGTAGTATGTAAATAATATTATTTCGTTTCAGATTTCGAATTCTACACTCATTTTGTTAAAGTTTTGGCTTCTATACTCCATGAAATCAGTAGAATATCCTCGATATTTACGCTTCATCCAATATCTTTTAATGGAAATATTATTCTGAGAATTCTTGATAAGTTTGAACTTTTTCATTTTGGAGTACTATTCACTGGGTTACTATTCCCGAAGTACTATTCACGGGGTACTATTCACCTGGGGTACTATTCATGACAAAAATTGCTTTCTTTTCGGACCAAATCATTTTTGATACAATATTATACTTGAATTTTACTCCACAAAACAGTATCATGTTGATAATTTGGACATTATTGACTTTTGGATAAATTAAATTATAAATCTATAAAAATTTATCCTTTGCTTTCATTTAATTGAATTCTTATATCATTGTCATCATCCTCATGCTTATATTATGATGAAAGTCATATGTAGCCCGTAGTGCATAGATGGACTTGGTATGATTATGACCATGGATTATTCGATATAATCATGATCGTAATGTTACAAATGATGTTGTAAAAGTCCTCATTGGCCCGTAGTGCATTGTTAGACAGTTTTTGGTACGATTATGACCATGGGTTCTCTTCGGCCAAGGGTGCAAAGATGAATTGTTTTATGGCATGATCTTGACCGTTAATGAAAACATGAATATCCTTGGCCCGTAGTGCATGGATAATTCAGTGATGTGGATTATTTATTAAGCTGAGTCTCAGCGATAAAATTTATGATTAAACTTTTAAATCATAGAAGATAGTAGATATCATTCTCTACTTGACTCTTCTAATGGATTGCTTATTCGCTGAATTTGTTGATCTAAAACTTGTTGTCTATTGTATTCTATCAATTGTTATACTGTTGAAGGCTAAGGATAATTTATTCTACATTATCTTAGTCATAATATTTCTTACTGGGCTAGTTGAGCTCACACTTTTCTTCATTGTTCTCTTTAAGAAATGAGAACGTAGCCGGGACTAGTCGGGGAATGGAGTGACGGTCCGAGATGGTTTTTTTAGTAGTCCTCACTATTTAGTTTGATAATAAATGTAATGAGGATTGAATTTAAGTTTGGATATTTTCTAGAAGACAATATTCCTGTTAAAACTCGCAGCTTATATTTTGTCTTATGTTACACGACAATTGTATAATTAAGTTGTATTTGAATTTTGTACCATGTATTTAGCGACTCAAAATGGGTGATGTATACCTATTTTGGGGGCGTCAGAATAATGTTGAATTGCCAATAATGAAAATGAACAAATTTAACTGAACCAAATGGGAATGAAGGTGATCAACCTTTTATACCTGATGAACATATACAACATGTACAACGTGCGAATCAATAAATCATAGTTGTGGTATAATTAATAATAATTATCCACTATTGTGCTTGAAAAATAATAACTCAAATTTGAGTTAGAGAACTTGCTTAATTAAAAGTATAGTTCGAGAACTTGCCTGTACCATCGACTACTGCTACGCAAAGCTAATTTTAGCTTCATCTAAAAGACCTAATATTGATAATATCGATCTCTCAATTAGAATAATATTATAACATATACTACTATTAAATACATCTTAAACTATCTTAAATACATAAGCACATATCCCTTACAGTCACTAAAACATATAAGACCCGATATCAATTCAAACTATTTCAGTCTGATTTGAGTTTGGTACTATTTCGACGTCCTGATTGCCTTATCGGATAATTATCAAGTTTATTGTAAATAAAACTATACTTAACTACTTCAATTTTGTTTTAGATAATTCAATTATCAGCAATAACATTTTTCGGTAGCTCATAATAGTTTTTAAATAATTATTATCATTCATAATATTTTTAATTCATTAATATAATTTTAAATGATATAAATACCACATAATTCTATTATCATTAATATTTAATTAATTTCAAATATTAATGAAATACATGTCCCAATATTATAAGTTATTCTTTAAAATATAATAAATCAAATACTAATCCAGCAACCTGAATTATCCAAACATATCAATCCAGTAACCCAGATTGCAATCCAGCAAACTGGATTCCAAGTCCAGGAATCAGATGGCCAATCCAGCAAGCCTGGATTCATTAATTTCCAATCCAGCAAACTGGATTCAACTGATGTTCAATCTAGCAAGCCTGGATTCGTTAATTCTTTTCATGAAAATACCAAATCAACTTAGTATTTTTCTATCCTTTGGGAAAACATATATACATATATTCTATACACAAAAAGAATTTTTCTATAATTTTTCAACTCACTTTAATATTTTTCAAAAATCATTTTTAGCTCATAGCTTAAGAAATTAGCCCTATGATGCTCAACTCCAGAAATTCAAATCTCTAGGCATAATCTTAAACGTGTTAACATGAACCTCCAATTTAAATTTTGTGGTCATCGGAGTTATAGAACTACAGTTATAGCCGTTTTCGTCAGAAAATCTTAAAAATTGAAATGGCCATGACTTGGTCATTTTAAGTCGGAATGAGCTCATTTTTGGGCAGGAGCTACTTTATATCATATATTTACATTTCCCAAAAGCCCTGAATTTATTTCATTAATTAAGTGGCCGAAACCACCCTTGCAAAATCTGGGATAGTAACTTTTTAGAATTTTTCACTTTTTCGTACTTTTCTAAAAACAGTCTATACGGAAATCTACAACTCCTTTTTCAGTGATTCCAGTTGGAGATGTTAGAAAATTCATCATATTATCATCCCAAATGTTTCCTGAATTTTTAAATATCAGAAAAATGACAAAACTGCCCCTGGCAGTGACTGGCCAAAAATATTTTGTTTTTCTTTTTAAAAACGAAACTATTTTTTCTAAAACAACCACTGCAACTTGTGAACCCAACATTCTTAAGTGATAACACTTGGGTTTAGTATTTAACTTAAATATCTAGCACCCCTCTTTGACGCATCGTAAAAAGAAGTAGTAGATCAAAAACGATGGAAATCCAAAGTACATAAAAATTATTGTTCTCTAAACTAAAAAAATTATTTTTCTTTTCTTTTGATTTCCAAACAAATAAACACCCAATATGGGTATATCTAAACATAAAACACTCATCAACAAGTAAATACCAAGTTTTTGAGTTTAGAAACATAGATTCAAGTTTTGATTTAAAATAATCAAAAATATATAAACAAAATGTATATATACCTTTGATTCGCATGCTCTCTTTCTTCTTCTTCCATGGATGACCCTTCTCTCTCCTCTCTACCTCTCATGGCTTCCGCCCCTTTCTTTCTCTCTCCCTCGTTAGTTTCTTATGTTAACTAAATGAAGGAGATGAAAGAGAAAGAAATAAGATATCTTTCTTTTATTAAACTAGATATATTGTAAATATCTCCACATACATCTTTCTTTTTTTTTCCGACAATCCACCGGCCACTTTCCCTCTTTATCTCCCACATGTTAGTTAACATGAGTGGCTTAGCAATAGGATGACACATAAGGCATTAGGTAATGAGTGGTTAAAATGAAATCATTACGTTCATGAACCTCCCATCTCTTCCCTTTTTGGCCGGTTATTTGGCCAATTTCTCCACCAATTATTGTTTTCATTTAATTGCTTATTTAGTATCTCAAATGTCTAAAGTGCCTCCATCCCATTAGGTTAAGCTTGGGCAGCTTTTTATTTGATGTCTTGGGCTTTTAAATTAATTCTTTGGCCATGGAAAATTAATATCTTCCAATACTTTTCATTTATCTTACCCTAAATATTTAATTGGGGTTTTCATTCCCCACATTTAGAATTTAAATCATTACTCTTGTACATTAATTTTATAACTCAATTAGACTTGCTTAAATTAAGTTATAAAATTAATTAATTGATCGAGATATATAAAATAAATCTCTTGGGATTAGTATATATTTTAAATACAAATATTCTCCCATACCATAACCATTAAGTTATTAAATTTTTCATTCTTAACATATAATTAGGTTACATTAGTTTCTTTTATTTGTTTATATAATAAACAAATATAAACCATCACATAATATTCATATTCACTTACTCACATATTCATACAAATTAATTTAGTAGGCGGAGGAGACATGATCCACAAATCTTTTTAGATTGAGTTCGTTAGTATATAATTAAATACTAGGATCACTAAATAAAGATAACCATTTAGGTTATTTAATTCCAATACTTAATTTATAATTAGGTTATGCAACTTTCTATTTAATTTTTCTTTATATAATAAATAAATAAATATATTTATTTATTTAATCACATCATACTTCAAAATATAATTTCATTCTAGGTTTTGAATTTTGTAACCATTATTTCTAAATTCTATTCAAATATTAAATCATATAAGTTTTTCTTTTAAAAAAATAATTAAATCATTCCTCTATTTCCACTCTAGGTTTTATTCTTTAACCTTTAATTTAATCATTCAAAATCTTATGAATTTTAAGAAGTCACATTCTTTCCCCCTTATAAGGATTTCATCCCCAGAATAACTATTACAACAAAAGTACATATATTTAACCTCTTCTACTGAGAATTTCATCCTTGAAATTTTAGCCTACTACACTCTACTCCTTTCACTCGCCAAAAGTAATGAGTTCATGCTATTTCCTATTCATCATCACATCCAACCAGGACATCACTCCAAAGAGTTAAAATTTTCATATCATGCTGAGGGGTCATATAGACTATGAACTTAGAGGTTTAAAGGTAGTAATACCTGCTACCTCTTTCAATAAAGAAAAAGGTACTCTACATTTGAAAAGGTTAACAATATGTTTACAATCACGAAGAAGGTAAACTACTGGTGCAGGTACTTTAGGTAATTAGCCTATCGTACGCTTACGCCATATAGAACGTATTAATCACGTCTCACGAATATTTTCGCTACAAATAGATTGGATTATTTGATCCAATCGACATAGTTCACCGCAGTCTTACCAAAGGATTTTGCACCAAAACAATTTTGTTTGGGATAAATTCTCAAAGAATACTTTTATTTTTCATAAACATTTTTCTAGCTGAACAAATAGCTTAGACTTATACCAATAATTCAATTTCAATCGAAACATGTCTGGCCAAATCCAATTGGCAATAATTTACCTTTAAAATTCCAAAATCATTTTATGACTTCATGATACCGCTGATATTTATAATACATTTGAGGATTACGTCATTATGCGATTTTTGTCATACTACATCATTCCATTGTGGGTGACGATCTTTAGATCGCATACACACAAGTAATTTTGCATTGATAACTCCATCATTTTTATCATCTCTGCACTAGGTTACATGATGCATTAATGATATATAAAATACATTTGATAATTTAAATTATTTTCGTCTAGCTGAAACAATTAACATAGAATTTTCTTTTAAACGGTTCAAAACCATTGAAATTTAATTTAACTGTTATCATACCTCAATAGGTAACGATGTGTCAGTTTCCCAAAATCCACACATACACACTTGTCGCTATGCGTTGAGAATAAAAAAAATTCATTTTTAAAAGGCACATCGGTCTGCGAATTTAGCTAGATGTCAAAATTTTGAAGTTCAAAGCATAGCTAGAAGATTTGAAATACCTACGCTTCCACCATCAACTCCACTTTCTATAATGATCCATTGCTTAATAATCCTATATTTTTCTATCTTCCTCAATTCTCCATTCACAACTTTTCTATACCTCGGTATAGTTCATCAAACTTACCATATATTATTAGTTCATGAACTTTCCATAATAATATGAGTTTAGGAACTTATCCTAGCAATACATAGTTCAAGAACCAATCAAGAAATGTCCATAAGCTTAGGAGTTCAAAAACATACCATTCGATTATGAGTCACAAACTTACAATAATTATGAGTTTTAAGAACTCGCACCTAACCTTGTATTCTCTACCTATCCGTTATACACATGACAAAAGAATCACCTTCTCAACACGTATATAGGAAATAGCATGACACAAACATTTCAATGATTATCAATACAGGAAACTAAGTGGTCGTCAAACCAAGCACAATCCCTTTCCCATACAAGGAATTGGTCAACTCGACCACTAATCAATATAGGAAGCTAAGCGGTTGTTAAACCAAGGACAATTCTCCACCCATACAAGGAATTATACAACTTAGCTGCTAACATGAGTCCTTAATTAAAATCCCACATAATCCTAGCTTTCCCTTACTCCATACGAATTTTGTTTAATCCGTATTTCATCATCCACAACTCTTTTCTGAGTGTGTATAGTACTATTTCATAATACAACTTACATACAATAATTTTGCTATAAAATTATTAGATCATGGGGTGATCTCATATTATAATCGTATTATATTACGATTCATTCCTATGTTATGATCATTTTATTTTACGATCTTCTTTCCCTTTAATACTTTTAGTCTTTTAGTATCTATCTATTCATTATTACTATTCATCTTCATTATCAGATTTAGGTAACTCTGGATCTTTATAACTTGTCATGATTTTTCTTTGAATCTCATTGATTTAATACTTTTCCCAAAGGCATCGCTTAGAATTTAAACTCTATTTAAGTTAGTCGTTATCCTTATCCCGCGTGGTTATTAGCCTAAGGTAACCCTACCTAAGGTTTATAACCTTTAACTTTTGATAGCAATTGTGACGTCCCTAAATCTGGGTACTTTTTACCTCGAACCTGGTAAATCATTTCTATAACTATTGCGGAAGATATAAACATAAATTATTTATACAATAAAATTTACACATAATCCCCAAGGTCGATAACCTTAACTTAATACCTTAATTCAAAATCCTAGTACTTGACATACAATGTCATTATCATACAATACTGTTACAAGTTTTAACTGCACAATAATCCAATGCTGGAATTTGTCTTTGCCTTTGCCTGTATCCAAATTTTCGTCTCAATCTTAAATGTTTATCATGATATAGCAACGGTGAACAACAAGTTTACCCAACAAGTTTAAGTTCAAAAGAAGATATATCATGATGGAAAAGAATAATAAGCTAACAAACTTTCAACAATATAATAATTGTGAAATAACATGAATCAATTTCCATAACCGAATGACTGAATCAATAATGTTGAATAGCCAACAATGAACATGGACAAATTTAATTGAACCAAATGGTAATGAATGTGATCAGTTTTTCATACCTGATGAACATATACAACATGCATAACGTGCGAATCAATAAAGCATAGATGTAGTATAATTAACTATAATTATCCACTACTGTTCTTGAAAAACAATAACTTGAATTTGAGTTCGAGAACTTGCTTAATTAAAAGTATATTTCGAGAACTTGCATGTATCAAGTCGATCATCGCTACGCAATGCTAATTTTAATTTAGCATCATCGAAAGACCTAATATTGATAATATAGATATCTCAATTAGAATAATATTATAACATATAGTATTGTTAAATCTGACTTAAACTATCTTAAACACATAAGAACATATCCCTAACAATCACTAAAACACATAAGATCCAATATCAAGTCAAACTATTTTGATCGATTTGAGTTAGATTACTATTCGATGTCCCGATTGCCTTATCGGATAATTATCGAGTTTATTTTAAATAAAACTCTACTTAACTACTTCAATATTATTTTAGATAATTCAATTATCGTATTAGCATTTTCAAAGCTCATAATAATTTTCCAATAATTATTATCATTTATAATGATTTTTAATCATTAATATCATTTTAAATGATTTAAATACCACATAATTGAAAGTAGTATGCACACAAGCCAATCATGTTTGATGATAAAACATATACTTTGTAACAATCTTATTCATTTATTAATAAAAAGTATTAATTTATTAAAGGCTTTTAATTATCTACATGATGCTGTTTTTATAATATGTGATAAACCTATAGTTTTAAGCAATGCTTTTAGAATAATGATGATGATCATTCTAATGAGATCTAAATTCTTAGAAATCTTAAAACTAAAATAGTTCCCAATCATTGGATTACTAAATTGGGGATTAGTGAATCCGGATAGATTGGTACATACGTTGCTTGCTCATTGGATGAGGATGATTGATCTCATGATCATTTGTGTGGAGACACTAAAGCAAGTATGTAGGTGCTTATTAGAGAATAAGTTCCTTTGAGCGTGGCTCGCTAAGGAATACCTAATGGAGTTTTAGTTGCTGTCGTCAATAGGAATTCTGTAGTGATAGTAGTAGTACAAGTAATCCTTGGACTTGAGATCATCATAGTATCTTGTGTATGATGAGTTATACTTTGACTTATTCCTTAAGACCCTTAGGGTATATCAAAGGGTATGCTTGGGTATAATAAGTTGTACATGGAGATAATGTATGATCAATAAAGAATCTACCACTTCTAATAAAAAAGAGAAATGTCCTATGTGATTCGATAAATGACAACCCAAGTAGTCCTTGGTTAAAGCGAATGAAATTAGAAAGGAGTTTCTAATTTGCATTATTTGGAGTTGTGCATTTAAGAGTCGAAATACATATAATTAAATAAAATAAGACTTGACAGTAATTCCATGTCTTATATTTAATTGGGACATTGCATGGTGGAAGGATTGAATTATGCATTAAGTAACTATTTACTCAAAGGTTCTTTTATGATTAATGTTGAAATCTATATTATCTGGAAAGTCGTTGATTGCTAGGGAGGCTTATCCCTATTGTAGAATAAATATTATTTATTTAAATAAATTAATTGTTTAATTTATTTATTTAAATAAGATTAGAATTGTTCTAATTGATTTATTCACAAGGTTTAATGTGGAGAACCTAAAGGGTCACACCATAAAAGGAAGAATAATTATTTAAGAAGTTAATGGCATAAACGTAATAATATGTTATGTATATTTAATTTAATCTATGGTGATAGAATAAATTAAATAGCTTAATATTTATTATTTAATATTTTAGAAATATTAAATATAAATTAATAAGAGGAGTCTTATTAATATTATTACAATTATTATTATTTTAATTTCTAAAAGAGTTTAGGAATTAATTTAATATAAGTACTCTCATTTTTCCTAATAAGATTAGGAGGTTAAATTAATTAAAGAGTTTAATTAATTATCCCTAATAAGATTAGGGAGCCTAATTAATTAAAAGAATTTAATTAATTAAATAAAACCCAATTTCTTAATTGTTAAGGAGGGTTGCCCACATCAATAAATAAGAGGAGTTTTATTATGGGTGGTGTGGTTGTTGATTTTTTAACAACAGACGTAATTCCAATAGTTGGGAGAGTACGCTCTTTTCTATGAGAGATAGAAAAACTAGGGTTTAGCCAATCACCCATCTTCTTGGATCTTTCTTCTTCCTTGGTGGATCACCTCTAGAGGCCAAACACTTGGGTGGCTAACGTTGATTAAAGGAAGGAACCAAACCCGGTGGATTCAAGTTTAACGCGAAAAGGATTGGAGGTGAACTTGTACCTGAGGAAGCTCGGATCTTCAAGGGTATGTTTCTTATTCATCTTTTTCGTTTAATTAATAATTATGCATAAAGGGTGATTCGGGTATATGGTTTGTAAATTTTTTTTAAACTCTGATTTTACACGTTTCCGCATTATTATGCAATTTGATTGCGTTCTTGAATATTACAAACCCAACAGTGGCATCAGAGCCAAACCTTTATGCAAATTATTAATTGTTCAAATTTGATATGTATATTGATATGTGTTTAGAACAATTTAATTGGGCATAATTTTATTGTATAAAATTTATTATAAAAAAAAAAAAAAAAATCGCTGAAACTAATTTTTTTTTTCTCATCACTAGGATTAACGTGGCTAAGTAAATGTAAATTTGAAACATTAGTAGAAATAAAGGATTACATATTATATTATAATTATATAATATAATATTTCATGTTGTAATTTTTACCGCACGTGGTCATGGAATATGATATAGGACCATGTTTCATGTTAAAGTAATGTTATGATTATTATATATATATATATATATATATATATATAATATGTTTTCTTAATAATAATATATATGATAATCTAAAGTCAGTAGATTACTTGTTCGTTATTTCTAACGATTTTTTTTTTTGTTTTATTATTATATATATATAATATTCTTTATAATTTTATTATTAAAATAAAAGTTTATTTTAATTTTAAAATTAAATTTCATGCTAACTAATTAGAGTTGGAATTGGATTTCAAGATAACTAATTAGAGTTGAAATTGGATTCTATTTTTCCTTAAATAAAGGAGTTTATTTTGATATGAAATTAGATTTCATATTATTCAAAATAAAAGGTTTATTTGTGAATAGGAAAAAGAATCGGTCTTTCCTTAAATAAAGAAGTTTATTTAGATATGAAATAAGATTTCATATTATTCAAAATAAAGGAGTTTATTTGTGAATAGGAAAGATAATCCGTGTTCCTTTAATAATTTTTTTTTTTTACATTACATGGAATTGGATTCCATAATTAATTAAAATAAAGGAGTTTATTTTGATTAAAGATTTTGATTAAAATAAAATAGTTTATTTTAATCAAAATTGGATAAATTAAAATAAAATAGTTTTATTTTGATTTAAATTTGGATTAAAATAAAGGAGTTTATTTTGATTCAAAAATTAGATTTTATACTAACTAAATTTGCCCATTAAATGATATCAATATATATATTAAATGTTTATTATTCATAAGATGAATATTATTTATTGATGCATATGGTGATGTGTATGATAATAAATGGGATTGATTATGGACTATTGACCAATATGATTGGATTTTATTTTAGTTGGATGCATGAATGTATGGGTTTTATTAAATGGGGTCTGCGTACCTCGTCTTCTTTAATTTTTTCTTAATGTAAATTCTAATTCCCTCCTATGTACTTCCCCTTGACTGCTGATCAAGGTTTCTATTTATTTTAAATAGTTTTGTAATAGGAATAGTTAGAATTAATTTTGAAGAATTGGAGATCAAGGAACAAGGAGCGCTTGAAGATCCGTTTGTAATGGAGCCCGGGTTTAAATGTAATAGTTATATTTAAATATTATTTCTTACACCCTTAGAGGTTTGACCTTTTGGTTCACTTGGTGGCTCTAGTGAACCAAACTAGAATAAAAATCCATAATCAATCCGGGTAGAATATAGTATTCTATATGTGCATGCTTATACTATATATATTATATATTATGTAAACATGTTTTAGCATGTTAATTAATATACGAGCGTATTTTTTATATATATATTTGCATGCTGCGCTAAACAAGAAGATGAGACAAATTAATAACAAACCCTCAATTTTTATATTAAGTCCTAAGCGTTCAAAGATATTTGGAATATCGAGCGTCGCTTTCTAGCATGATAAAATTAATAGAGTATTAAATATTTAATATGAGTTTGTTGTGTCACCACAAGGCAAGTATTAAGTATTTAAGATGTTAATTTATCACATTTGATGCTTATAAAGAAAATTGAACAATATTGTTTTGTTGTGTCACCACAAGGATGATATTTTCTTTTTGAATATATGGAGTGCTAGGTCGGACTTAACTTGGATAATTTTGATTCGGATGTGCCACCACTTGATCAAAATAATCTAAGAGGCAAAAGAAAAGGAGTTGCATAGTTGATGTAATTGACAAAAAGTTGTCTACCTATTTATTTATATATAGTTTGTTATGTCACCACAAGGCTATATATATTTGAAATGGGATCCTTATTCTCACTAGCAAATCTTTAATTAGATTTTGCCGAACTATATAAGTGAGGTAATATAGTTTTGAAGAAAATAGTGGGAGATACCAATTTAAAACAAGACCTAAATTATTTTGGTAATTAATAAAAGAATGTATGTTAAAATGTTGTTAATTACAAATTCATTTTACGATATTTTACAATGTCTAAAATTACTATCATCATGAAGCATATTAGATGCTAAATTAACCAGACCGAATTAAATGGATTGGTAATGAAATTTGAGAATAGTTCTCATAGCTGAAAAGCTATCTTATGTCCTTAATACGCCTATCCCTGCAATGGTTGCAGACAATGCCTTTAAAGAAGAGATTGCTACTTTTAAAAAGTGGCAAGATGATGCACAGTTGGCTCAATGCATCATGCTCGCATCCACGAAAGTAACGAGCTTCAGCCACAAGATGAAACTATGGATGCTCCTACTATATTCCCGCACATCAAGTAGTTGATGGTGAGGAAAGTAAAAAGAATGAGATAGATATCGGATATCTAAGGAGCTCTTCCGATCTAGAATGGCCAATGGCACTATAAGATGCAGACATAAAAGTCCTTAACATAATCAATTTGATTGATCAATTAGGACAACTGGTTTTGTCATGGATGGAGAGTTGAGCCAAGATTTGATCTTGCACTCACTCCCGGACTCCTTTCATAATTGTTGTGAATTTTTCATATGAACAATCTAGATATCAGCCACGCTGATTTGCTTAACATATTGAAAAATATTGAGAGTCACTTTCCAACCAAGAAAGATCAAGTCTTACTGGTAGGGGCCAAAGGATCTTCTGAAAAGAAGAACGATTCAAAGAAGGTAAATAGAAAGGCATAAACAAAGGATAATAAGAACAAAACTGATACGGATAGCAATTGAGTTTGCTTCCACTACAATAAGCCTGGACACTGGAAAGAAACTGCAAGAAGCATCTTGCAGAGGCTAACCAAAGAAGCTTAGTGAAGTTTCGAGTTACAATACAGTTTTTGTTCATGATTGAAATAAATTTTCCTTTAAGTCAAGGTTCTACTTGGGTATTGGATACCGACTTTGGTTATCATAAATCTGATTTATGAAGGGACCAAGTAAGTAGAAAGCTAAACAAATATAAGTAATCCTATATATATGGAAATGTAGCAAAGGTTGCCATATTAGTCATAGAAACTTATAGTTTAGCAATACCTCTGACGGCAAATCTATTAAGTCAATAAGTTGTTATTGTATTCCAGTTCTTGTTTAAAAATATTATTTCCATTTTATTATTGGACATTGAAATCTTTGGTATTATAATTAAGAACAATTGTTGTTCTATTTATAATAATAATGTTTTGTATAGAACTGGAATATTACTTAATAAATTTAGTATACTTGACTTACATGAAAATAATTTTGCATATTGAACAAATTAGTATAAGAAAAGGAGATGATCATTCAAAGAGTTGAATGTATGCATTTGTTGAAAAACAAGTGTGAATTATTTGAAAGGTTCAAAGAATTCAGAAGTGAAACAAATTGACAAAGTATTAAGATTCTTTGATTAGATCAAGGAATAAATACTTGTGCAATAAGTTTCTAGATCATCTCAAATGGTTTTTCTCATAATGGACACTTCATGATACGTAATAATTGATTGATGTATCTGAAAGGAAAAATCGTACCTTGTTGGACATGGTGCGGTCCATAATGATTTTACTGACATTCCAGTATCCTTCTAGGATCATGTCCTAGAAATGGCTGCATATCTACGAAAATGGTAACCTCAAAATCCAGCCCCAAGACTCCATAAAAGTTATGGACAGGGAGGATTCCTAATCTTAAGTATGATAAGATAAGGGATTGTCCAACTTATGTGAAAAGGTTTCGAAGGATAAGCTTGGGACAAAATTTGACATGTACAGATTTGTGGGACATCCTAAAGTAAGTTTAGGGCATATGTTCTATAATCCTACATAGCAAAAGGTGTTTGTTGCGAAACACGTTGCCTTCTAAGATAAAGGTGTTTATCATTGAAGGGGCTAGTGGGAGGATAATAGATCTTGAAGAGTTCAAGAACCACAAAACACTATAAGTCAAATAAGAGGAACCTATAGATAGAGCTATTGTACCACAACTGAATCGTAAATCTGGAATATTACCGAAGATACATTGTGAGGTATGGATTCATCATGGATGATGATGATGAGGTACGATCATAGAAGATGATGATCCGATTACATACGATGAGGTAAGTGTTGTAGACACTCGGAGAAATGGATTGAAGCAAGTTTCTCAAATATGGAACATTCGTTTTGATGAGGCAATCAAAAGTTTGATTTTATCAAAAATAAGAATGAACCTAGTGTGTACAAAAGGGTCAGTGGGAGCATCATGACATTCCTAGTACTATATGTTGATATACTACGGATAAGGAATAACATACCAATGCTACAATCAGTAAAGATAAAGTTGTCTAAACATTCCTCCACGAATGATTTGGGAAGAGTATCTTAATTGGGGATAAAATCTATATAGATAGATTTAAGAGGATGCTCGACTTAACCCAAGGAGCGATATATTCATTTGATGCTAAAGTCGTTTAGCATGGCAAACTCAAGAGATGTCTCATGTCGATGAGCTATGGAGTGTATCTCTCTTAATAGTCCCCACAGACTCCTGAAAAGAGAGGTCGCATGAGTGACAATCATGTATGCAATGAAATGTACGAGACCGATGTTGATCGGTCATATTATGGAGAAGTTCACTATGAGTCGGTGAAAAACATCTTAAAGTGCTTAACTTAAGCACTAAGGATGTGATTATATTCATGGTGGGTCTAAATTAAAACTAGAGGGCTTAATGGACTCAAGTTTTTCAGACAGACCAAGATGACGAGAAAATCCACTTTAAGGTAAAGCGTTATCTTGAAGCGGTGGTGCGTTGAATTGGAAAGGTTCCAAACAAAGAAAGAGTTCTTTGGTTTAGTGATAAAGACAAAGTATATAGCTATAAATGAAGCTGCAAGTTGATTGTTTGGATTAAAAGTTCATTACAGAACTAGGAATAGTTCCTAAGTCTCATCTTGGATCTAAACATGTGTTGTGGCACTTTCATTTGATTATTAGAATCATTGAAAGATGGAAATCACTATACAGATAGTGGACTTTCATGAACAACATTACATATCCATTAACTAAAGCTTATCCAACAGCATGATAATCGTCACTTAGAGAAGAAGGGTATGAAATACCATGGCGATTGGCTTTAGTGCAAGTGGGAGATTGAAAGTAGTATGCACACAAGCCAATCATGTTTGATGATAAAGCATATACTTTGTAACAATCTTATTCATTTATTAATAAAAAATATTAATTTATTAAAGGCTTTTAATTATCTACATGATGCTGTTTTTATAATATGTTATAAACCCATAGTTTTAAGCAATGCTTTTAGAATAATGATGATAATCATTCTAATGAGATCTAAATTCTTAGAAAGCTTAAAACTAAAATAGTTCCCAATCATTGGATTACTAAATTGGGGATTAGTGAATCCGGATAGATTGGTACATACGTTGCTTGCTCATTGGATGAGGATGATTGAACTCATGATCATTTGTGTGGAGACACTAAAGCAAGTATGTAGGTGCTTATTAGAGAATAAGTTCCTTTGAACATTGGCTCGCTAAGGAATACCTAATGGAGTTTTACTTGTCTGTCTATAGGAATTCCTATAGTGATAGTAGTACAAGTAATCCTTGGACTTGAGATCATCATAGTATCTTGTGTATGATGAGTTATACTTTTACTTATTCCTTAAGACCCTTAGGGTATATCAAAGGGTATGCTTGGGTATAATAAGTTGTACATGGAGATAATGTATGATCAATAAAGAATCTACCACTTCTAATAAAAGAAGAGAAATGTCCTATGTGATTCGATAAATGACAACCCAAGAGTCCTTGGGTTAAATGAATGAAATTAGAAAGGAGTTTCTAATTTGCATTATTTGAGTTGTGCATTTAAGAGTCGAAATACATATAATTAAATAAAATAAGACTTGGATGAGAAATTCCATGTCTTATATTTAATTGGGACATTGTATGGTGGAAGGATTGAATTGTACGCAGTAACTATTTACTCAAAGGTTCTTTTATGATTAATGTTGAAATCTATATTATCCGGAAAGTTGTTGATCGCTAGGGAGGCTTATCCTATTGTAGAATAAATATTATTTATTTAAATAAATTAATTATTTAATTTATTTATTTAAATAAGATTAGAATTATTCTAATTGATTTATTCACAACTGGTTTAATATGGAGAACCTAAAAGGGTCACACCATAAAAGGAAGAATAATTATTTAAGAAGTTAATGGCATAATCGTAATAATATGTTATGTATATTTAATTTAATCTATGGTGATAGAATAAATTAAATAGCTTAATATTTATTATTTAATATTTTAAAATATTAAATATAAATTAATAAGAGAGTCTTATTAATATTATTACAATTATTATTATTTTAATTTCTAAAAGAGTTTAGGAATTAATTTAATATAAGTACTCTCATTTATTCCTAATAAGATTAGGAGGTTAAATTAATTAAAAGAGTTTAATTAATTATCCCTAATAAGATTAGGGAGCCTAATTAATTAAAAGAATTTAATTAATTAAATAAAACCCAATTTCTTAATTGTTAAAGAGGGTTGCCCACATCAATAAATAAGAGGAGTCTCATTATGGGTGGTGTGGTTGTTGATTTTTTAACAACAGACGTAATTCCAATAATTGGGAGAGTACGCTCTTTCCAATGAGAGATAGAAAAACTAGGGTTTAGCCAACCACCCATCTTCTTGGATCTTTCTTCTTCCTTGGTGGATCACCTCTAGAGGCCTAACACTTGGGTGGCTAACGTTGATCAAAGGAAGGAACCAAACCCGGTGGATTCAAGTTGAACGCGAAAAGGATTGGAGGTGAACTTGTACCTGAGGAAGCTCGGATCTTTAAGGGTATGTTTCTTATTCATCTTTTTCGTTTAATTAATAATTATGCATAAAGGGTGATCCGGGTATATGGTTTGTAAATTTTTTTTAAACTCTGATTTTACACGTTTCCGCATTATTATGCAATTTGATTGCGTTCTTGAATATTACAAACCTAACAATAATTCCATCATCATTAATATTTAATTAATTTTAAATATTAATGAAATACATGTCCCAATATTATAAGTTATTCTTTAAAATCAAATAAATTAAATACAAATCTAGCAACCTGGATTATCCAAACATAGCAATCCAGCAACCCAGATTGCAATCCAGTAAACCAGATTGAAATCCAGCAAACTGAATTCTAATTCCAGTAATCAAATGGCTAATTCAGCAAGCCTGGATTCAATTGACATCCAATCCAGTAAGCTTGGATTCATCAATTTCCAATCCAATAAACTGAATTCAACTGATGTTCAATCCAGCAAGCCTTGATTCATAAATTTTCAATCCAGCAAACTAGATTCAACTGATTTTCAATCCAATAAGATGGATTCATTAATTCTTTTCACGAAAATACCAAATCAACTTATCATTTTAGCTCAGTAGCTTAAGAAATTAGCCCTATCATGCTCAACTCTTGAAATTCCCATCTCTTGTCATAATTTTGTGGCCATCGAAGTTATAGAACTTCGGTTATAGCCATTTTCGTTGGAAAATTCTAAAAAATTAAAATGGCCATAACTTTGTCATTTTCAGTCGGAATGAGCTTATTTTTGGACATGACCTACTTTATATCATATATATTCAAGTCCTAAAAGGCCTGAATTTATTTCAATAATTAAGTGGCTAAAACTTCCCTTGCAAAATCTGGGACAATAGGTTTTTGGAATTTTTCACTTTTTTGTACTTTGCTAAAAATAGTCCATACGGAAATCCACAACTCCTTTTTCAGTGATTCCACTTGGAGATGTCAGAAAACTCAATATATTATCATCCCAAATGTTTTCAAAATTTTAAATGTCAAAAAAATGAGGAAGCGCTTACAGCATTATTGACCGCCAAAATAGTTTGTTTTTCTTTTTTAAAAACGAAACTGTTTTTGCTAAAAAACAACCACTACGGTTTGTGAAATCAACATTTTTGAGTGCTACAACTTGGGTTTAGTATTTAAATTACCTATCTAGCACCCCACTTTGACGGATCGTAAAAAGAAGGTTTAGATCAAAAACGGTGGAAATCCAAAGTACATAATAATTATTATTTTTCTTAACTACAAAAATTATTTTTCTTTTCTTTTGATTTTCAAACAAATCAACACCCAATATGGGTATATATAAACATAAAACACTCATCAACAAGTAAATACCAAGTTTTTGAGTTTAGAAATATAGATTCAAGTTTTGATTTAGAATAATCAAAAATACATAAACAAAAGGTATTTATACCTTTGATTCCCATCTTCTCTTTGTTCTTCTTCCATGAATGACCCTACTCTTTCCTCTCTACCTCTCATGGATACCGCCCCTCTTCCTTCTTCTATCCCTAGTTAGTTTCTTTGGTTATCTAAATGAAGGAGATGAAAGAGAAAGAAATAAGATAGCTTTCTTTTATTAAACTAGATATATTATAAATATCTCCAGATGCATCTTTTTTTTTCCCACATACCACTGGCCACTTGGCCTCTTTATCTCTCACATATTAGTTAACATGAGTGGCTTACCAATAGGATGCCACATAAGGCATTAGGTAAGGAGTGGTTAAAATGAAATTATTACATTCATGAACCTCTTATCTCTTTTCTTTTTGGCCGGTTATGTGGCCAATTTCTCCTCCAATTATTGTTTTCATTTAATTGCTTATTTAGTATCTCAAATGTCTAAAGTGCCCTCCATCCCATTGGGTTAAGCTTGGGCAGTTTTTATTTGATGTCTTGGGTTTTTAAATTAATTCTTTGGCCATGGAAAATTAACATCTTCCAATAATTTCTATTTTATCTTACCCTAATTATTTAATTAGGGTTTTCATTCAACACATTTGGAATTTAAATAGTTACTCTTGTACATTAATTTCTATTTTATCTTACCCTAATTATTTAATAAAGAGTGGAATAACAACAGAAATCACCATGCATGCGATAGACCGCACAGACAGGTTATTCCAACAAAATAATAATTAATGGAACCGAGTCGCATATGTCACGCAAGCGAGGATATTCCAATGAATAATAAATAATGAAACGGTCATGCGTAAACGCACAGGCAGGATGTTCCAACAGAATAATAAAGAATGGAATAACTGAAGAATTTCACCATGTATGTGATACTTCACATATCAAAAGTTATTCAACATAATAATAAAGAATGGAATAATAAAAGAATTTCACCAAGTATAGGGTAGTGGCAGATATCTGAGTTATTCCAATGAGAAAAAAAAGAATGGAATAATGAAGTTCTCTTCATGAATACGAAAGAAATAATACCCTTACCTTAGAATAACTGGATATAGGAGTAGTGAAGTAGCGAGAATACTTTTCTTCTTTTCTCTATAGTTTCTCTCTCAGAGTTTCAAATTGAATTCGTAAGAAATAATGAAGGAATGAGCTTCTATTTATAGGAGAATGGAGTGAATAGTAACTAATTCATGAACGGTCCAGATTGATTTACTTTTAAACGGACGGTCCATATTGATTTACTATGCAGTATAAATAAAATATTCTAATAAAATAAAATCATTTAAATAAAATATAATATATTCTAATTATTGTCTAATAAAACAAATAACTTTATAAAAGTATTTTGTTTTACATAAAAAGATTTTATTATGCAAAACACTATATCTGATAACACTATGCAAACACTATGCATAATAAAATATAATATATTCTAATTATTATCTAATAAAATAAATAACTTTATAAAAGTATTCTATTTTATATAAAAGATTTTACTATCAACACACTATGCTTATTATTTGGACCCCCACTTATCCATTTTTCAAAATTATCGGTGAGAAAGTTATTCATTATATATATAATATGATGGGACCCCACCGTGATGGTGACATGTTGGTGGGAGGGAACACGTGGGGCCCACATGGAAGAAAAAAAAAATGGTGGGGGATGAATTATGAATTCGGAGGAGAATCTTGAAAGTTATTAAGTTTTTGTTTTTTTTATGAAAATAGAATATATTATATTTTATTATGCATAGTGTTTACTTAGTGCTCGTGATAGTGTTCAGATAGTAAAAATCGGAAAATTTTCTAAAAATTTTTACGTCTAAAATGTTGTTACCTTTGTGCAAATCAAGTGATTCTAAAATTCAAATAGTATCTTTTTCATTCTCATATAAATAGGATGCTTAGTTAGAATTGAAAATTACACCATAATCGGAAAATTCTTCTTCTATAATATTGATCGTATTTCTTTAAAGTTTAAGGAAGCTTTGAGTGTAAAAAAAAAGTGAAAGTTTTCTTCAAGAATATCCCTCTATACCAGTTAGAATACTCTTCTTTTTTAAGGTAAGGGTATTATTTATTTCATATTCGCTACGATATTATTTTTTCAGTATTAAGTAAGAAATTTTATTTCGCTCAATATTCACAAGAAATATTATATTCGTAAGGATTATTATATTCGTTTAATATTCGTAAGGAATATTATTTTCGATTCAACAATCGTAAGGGATATTATTTTTGTTTAGTAATCGTATGAAATAATATTTTCTTCCATACTATGTAGTATGTAAATAATATTATTTCGCTTTTGATTTCAATTCTACACTCATTTTGTTAAAGTTTTGCTTTTATACTCCATGAAATCGGTAGAATATCCTCGATATTTACGCTTCATCCAATATCTTTTAATGGAAATATTATTCGAGAATTCTTGATAAGTTTGAACTTTTTCATTTTGGAGTACTATTCTTTGGGTTACTATTCTCAAGTAGTATTATTCACGGGTACTTATTCACGGGGTACTATTCATGACAAAAATTGCTTTCTTTTTGGACCAAATCATTTTGATACAATATTATACTTGAATTTTACTCCACAAAACAGTATCATGTTGATAATTTGGACATTATTGACTTTTGGATAAATTAAATTATAAATCTATAAAAATTTATCCTTTGCTTTCATTTAATTGAATTCTTATATCATTGTCATCATCCTCATGCTTATATTATGATGAAAGTCATATGTAGCCGTAGTGCATAGATGGACTTGGTATGATTATGACCAGGGATTATTCGATATAATCATGACCGTAATGTTACAAATGATGTTGTAAAAGTCCTCATTGGCCCGTAGTGCATTGTTAGAGACGTTTTTTAGTACGATTATGACCATGGGTTCTCTTGACCAAGGGTGCAAAGATGAATTGTTTTATGGCATGATCTTGACCAGTTAATGAAAACATGAATATCCTTGCCCGTAGTGCATGGATAATTCAAAGTGATGTGGATTATTTATTGTTTGAGTCTCAAATGATAAAATTTATGATTAAACTTTTAAATCATAGAAGATAGTAGATATCATTCTCTACTTGACTCTTCTAATGGATTGCTTATTCCGCTGAATTTGTTGATCTAAAACTTGTTGTCTGTTGTATTCTATCAATTGTTATACTGTTGAAGGCTAAGGATAATTTATTCTACATTATCTTAGTCATAATATTTCTTACTGGGCTAGTTGAGCTCACCCTTTTCTTCATTGTTCTCTTTAAGAAATGAGAACGTAGCCGGGACTAGTCGGGGAATGGAGTGACGGTCCGAGATGGTTTTTTTAGTAGTCCTCACTATTTAGTTTGATAATAAATGTAATGAGGATTGAATTTAAGTTTGGATATTTTCTAGAAGACAATATTCCTGTTAAAACTCGCAGCTTATATTTTGTCTTATGTTACACGACAATTGTATAATTAAGTTGTATTTGAATTTTGTACCATGTATTTAGCGACTCAAAATGGGTGATGTATACCTATTTTGGGGGCGTCAGAATAATGTTGAATTGCCAATAATGAAAATGAACAAATTTAACTGAACCAAATGGGAATGAAGGTGATCAACCTTTTATACCTGATGAACATATACAACATGTACAACGTGCGAATCAATAAATCATAGTTGTGGTATAATTAATAATAATTATCCACTATTGTGCTTGAAAAATAATAACTCAAATTTGAGTTAGAGAACTTGCTTAATTAAAAGTATAGTTCGAGAACTTGCCTTCGCCTATACCATCGACTACTGCTACGCAAAGCTAATTTTAGCTTCATCTAAAAGACCTAATATTGATAATATCGATCTCTCAATTAGAATAATATTATAACATATACTACTATTAAATACATCTTAAACTATCTTAAATACATAAGCACATATCCCTTACAGTCACTAAAACATATAAGACCCGATATCAATTCAAACTATTTCAGTCTGATTTGAGTTTGGTACTATTTCGACGTCCTGATTGCCTTATCGGATAATTATCAAGTTTATTGTAAATAAAACTATACTTAACTACTTCAATTTTGTTTTAGATAATTCAATTATATAAATAACATTTTAGGTAGCTCATAATAGTTTTTAAATAATTATTATCATTCATAATATTTTAATTCATTAATATAATTTTAAATGATATAAATACCACATAATTCTATTATCATTAATATTTACTTAATTTCAAATATTAATGAAATACATGTCCCAATATTATAAGTTATTCTTTAAAATATAATAAATCAAATACTAATCCAAAGAACTTTGAATTATCCAAACATATCAATCCAAGAATCTTGATTGCAATCCAAAGAAACCTGGATTCCAAGTCGAGAATCGGATGGCCAATCCAAAGAAGACTGGATTCATTAATTTCCAATCCAGCAAACTGGATTCAACTGATGTTCAATCTAGCAAGCCTGGATTCGTTAATTCTTTTCATGAAAATACCAAATCAACTTAGTATTTTTCTATCCTTTGGGAAAACATATATACATATATTCTATACACAAAAAGAATTTTTCTATAATTTTTCAACTCACTTTAATATTTTTCAAAAATCATTTTTAGCTCATAGCTTAAGAAATTAGCCCTATGATGCTCAACTCCAGAAATTCAAATCTCTAGGCATAATCTTAAACGTGTTAACATGAACCTCCAATTTAAATTTTGTGGTCATCGGAGTTATAGAACTATTGTTATAGCCGTTTTCGTCAGAAAATCTTAAAAATTGAAATGGCCATGACTTGGTCATTTTAAGTCGGAATGAGCTCATTTTTGGGCAGGAGCTACTTTATATCATATATTTACATTTCCCAAAAGCCCTGAATTTATTTCATTAATTAAGTGGCCGAAACCACCCTTGCAAAATCTGGGATAATAACTTTTTAGAATTTTTCACTTTTTCGTACTTTTCTAAAAACAGTCTATACGGAAATCTACAACTCCTTTTTCAGTGATTCCAGTTGGAGATGTTAGAAAATTCATCATATTATCATCCCAAATGTTTCCTGAATTTTTAAATATCAGAAAAATGACAAAACTGCCCCTGGCAGTGACTGGCCAAAAATATTTTGTTTTTCTTTTTAAAAACGAAACTATTTTTTCTAAAACAACCACTGCAACTTGTGAACCCAACATTCTTAAGTGATAACACTTGGGTTTAGTATTTAACTTAAATATCTAGCACCCCTCTTTGACGCATCGTAAAAAGAAGTAGTAGATCAAAAACGATGGAAATCCAAAGTACATAAAAATTATTGTTCTCTAAACTAAAAAAATTATTTTTCTTTTCTTTTGATTTCCAAACAAATAAAACACCAATATGGGTATATCTAAACATAAAACACTCATCAACAAGTAAATACCAAGTTTTTGAGTTTAGAAACATAGATTCAAGTTTTGATTTAAAATAATCAAAAATATATAAACAAAATGTATATATACCTTTGATTCGCATGCTCTCTTTCTTCTTCTTCCATGGATGACCCTTCTCTCTCCTCTCTACCTCTCATGGCTTCCGCCCCTCTTCCTTCTCTCTCCCTCGTTAGTTTCTTATGTTAACTAAATGAAGGAGATGAAAGAGAAAGAAATAAGATATCTTTCTTTTATTAAACTAGATATATTGTAAATATCTCCACATACATCTTTCTTTTTTTTTCCGACAATCCACCGGCCACTTTCCCTCTTTATCTCCCACATGTTAGTTAACATGAGTGGCTTAGCAATAGGATGACACATAAGGCATTAGGTAATGAGTGGTTAAAATGAAATCATTACGTTCATGAACCTCCCATCTCTTCCCTTTTTCGGTAGGTTATTTGCCGATTTCTCCACCAATTATTGTTTTCATTTAATTGCTTATTTAGTATCTCAAATGTCTAAAGTGCCCTCCATCCCATTAGGTTAAGCTTGGGCAGTTTTTATTTGATGTCTTGGGCTTTTAAATTAATTCTTTGGCCATGGAAAATTAATATCTTCAATACTTTTCATTTATCTTACCCTAAATATTTAATTGGGGTTTTCATTCCCACATTTAGAATTTAAATCATTACTCTTGTACATTAATTTTATAACTCAATTAGACTTGCTTAAATTAAGTTATAAAATTAATTAATTGATCGAGATATATAAAATAAATCTCTTGGGATTAGTATATATTTTAAATACAAATATTCTCCCATACCATAACCATTAAGTTATTAAATTTTTCATTCTTAACATATAATTAGGTTACATTAGTTTCTTTTATTTGTTTATATAATAAACAAATATAAACCATCACATAATATTCATATTCACTTACTCACATATTCATACAAATTAATTTAGTAAAGGAGGAGACATGATCCACAAATCTTTTTAGATTAGGTCGTTAGTATATAATTAAATACTAGGATCACTAAATAAAGATAACCATTTAGGTTATTTAATTCCAATACTTAATTTATAATTAGGTTATGCAACTTTCTATTTAATTTTTCTTTATATAATAAATAAATAAATATATTTATTTATTTAATCACATGCATACTTCAAAATATAATTTCATTCTAGGTTTTGAAATTTTGTAACCATTATTTCTAAATTCTATTCAAATATTAAATCATATAAGTTTTTCTTTTAAAAAATAATTAAATCATTCCTCTATTTCCACTCTAGGTTTTATTCTTTAACCTTTAATTTAATCATTCAAAATCTTATGAATTTTAAGAAGTCACATTCTTTCCCCCTTATAAGGATTTCATCCCCGAATAACTATTACAACAAAAGTACATATATTTAACCTCTTCTATCGAGAATTTCATCCTTGAAATTTTAGCCTACTACACTCTACTCCTTTCACTCACCAAAAGTAATGAGTTCATGCTATTTCTATTCATCATCACATCCAACCGTGACATCACTCCAAAGAGTTAAAATTTTCATATCATCTTTGAGGGGTCATATAGACTATGAACTTAGAGGTTTAAAGGTAGTAATACACCGCTACCTCTTTCAATAAAGAAAAAGGTACTCTACATTTGAAAAGGTTAACAATATGTTTACAATCACGAAGAAGGTAAACTCTTTGGTGCGGTACTTTAGGTAATTAGCTTATCGTGACGCTTTACGCCATATAGAACGTATTAATCACGTCTCACGAATATTTTTCGCTACAAATAGATTGGATTATTTGATCCAATCGACATAGTTCACCATGATCTTACTAAAGGATTTTGCACCAAAACAATTTTGTTTGGGATAAATTCTCAAAGAATACTTTTATTTTTCATAAACATTTTCTAAATTTGAACAAATAGCTTAGACTTATACCAATAATTCAATTTCAATCGAAACATGTGCGGCCAAATCCAATTGGCAATAATTTACCTTTAAAATTCCAAAATCATTTTATGACTTCATGATACCGCACAATATTTATAGTGCATTTGAGGATTACGTCACATGCGATTTTTGTCATACTACATCATTCCATTGTGGGTGACGATCTTTAGATCGCATACACACTGAAATAATTCTGCATTGATAACTCCATCATTTTTATCATCTACGCACTAGGTTACATGATGCATTAATGATATATAAAATACATTTGATAATTTAAATTATTTTAAATCATTTGAAACAATTAACATAGAATTTTCTTTTAAACGGTTCAAAACCATTGAAATTTAATTTAACTGTTATCATACCTCAATAGGTAACGATGTGTCAGTTTCCCAAAATCCACACATACACACTTGTCGCTATGCGTTGAGAATAAAAAAAATTCATTTTTAAAAGGCACATCAGTGCGAATTTAGCTAGATGTCAAAAATTTTGAAGTCTAGCATAGCTAGAAGATTTGAAATACCTACGCTTCCACCATCAACTCCACTTTCTATAATGATCCATTGCTTAATAATCCTATATTTTTCTATCTTCCTCAATTCTCCATTCACAACTTTTCTATACCTCGGTATAGTTCATCAAACTTACCATATATTATTAGTTCATGAACTTTCCATAATAATATGAGTTTAGGAACTTATCCTAGCAATACATAGTTCAAGAACCAATCAAGAAATGTCCATAAGCTTAGGAGTTCAAAAACATACCATTCGATTATGAGTCACAAACTTACAATAATTATGAGTTTTAAGAACTCGCACCTAACCTTGTATTCTCTACCTATCCGTTATACACATGACAAAAGAATCACCTTCTCAACACGTATATAGGAAATAGCATGACACAAACATTTCAATGATTATCAATACAGAAACTAAGTGGTCGTCAAACCAAGCACAATCCCTTTCCCATACAAGGAATTGGTCAACTCGGCCACTAATCAATATAGGAAGCTAAGCGGTTGTTAAACCAAGGACAATTCTCCACCCATACAAGGAATTATACAACTTAGCACGCTAACATGAGTCCTTAATTAAAATCCCACATAATCCTAGCTTTCCTTACTCCATACAATTTTGTTTAATCCAGTATTTCATCATCCACAACTCTTTTACGAGTGTGTATAGTACTATTTCATAATCTGACTTACATACAATAATTTTGCTATAAAATTATTAGATCATGGGTGATCTCATATTATAATCGTATTATATTACGATTCATTCCTATCATTATGATCATTTTATTATACGATCTTCTTTCCCTTTAATACTTTTAGTCTTTTAGTATCTATCTATTCATTATTACTATTCATCTTCATTATCAGATTTAGGTAACTCTGGATCTTTATAACTTGTCATGATTTTTCTTTGAATCTCATTGATTTAATACTTTTCCCAAAGGCATCGCTTAGAATTTAAACTCTATTTAAGTTAGTCGTTATCCTTATCCTCGTGGTTATTAGCCTAAGGTAACCCTACCTAAGGTTTATAACCTTTAACTTTGATAAAGAATTGTGGCGTCCCTAAATCGGGTACTTTTTACCTCGAACCTGGTAAATCATTTCTATAACTATTGCGGAAGATATAAACATAAATTATTTATACAATAAAATTTACACATAATCCCCAAGGTCGATAACCTTAACTTAATACCTTAATTCAAAATCCTAGTACTTGACATACAATGTCATTATCATACAATCTTTGTTACAAGTTTTAATCGCATTAATAATCCAATCTTTGGAATTTGTCTTTGCCTTGCCTCTGTATCCAAATTTTCGTCTCAATCTTAAATGTTTATCATGATATAGCAAACGGTGAACAACAAGTTTACCCAACAAGTTTAAGTTCAAAAGAAGATATATCATGATGGAAAAGAATAATAAGCTAACAAACTTTCAACAATATAATAATTGTGAAATAACATGAATCAATTTCCATAACCGAATGACTGAATCAATAATGTTGAATAGCCAACAATGAACATGGACAAATTTAATTGAACCAAATGGTAATGAATGTGATCAGTTTTTCATACCTGATGAACATATACAACATGCATAACGTGCGAATCAATAAAGCATAGATGTAGTATAATTAACTATAATTATCCACTACTGTTCTTGAAAAACAATAACTTGAATTTGAGTTCGAGAACTTGCTTAATTAAAAGTATATTTCGAGAACTTGCATGTACCGTCGACTACTGCTACGCAATGCTAATTTTAGCTTCATCTGAAAGACCTAATATTGATAATATAGATATCTCAATTAGAATAATATTATAACATATAGTATTGTTAAATACAGCTTAAACTATCTTAAACACATAAGAACATATCCCTAACAATCACTAAAACACATAAGATCCAATATCAAGTCAAACTATTTCAGTCTGATTTGAGTTCGGTACTATTTCGATGTCCCGATTGCCTTATCGGATAATTATCGAGTTTATTTTAAATAAAACTCTACTTAACTACTTCAATATTATTTTAGATAATTCAATTATCAGTATTAGCATTTTTCGAAAGCTCATAATAATTTTCCAATAATTATTATCATTTATAATGATTTTTCAATCATTAATATCATTTTTAAATGATTTAAATACCACATAATTGAAAGTAGTATGCACACAAGCCAATCATGTTTGATGATAAAACATATACTTTGTAACAATCTTATTCATTTATTAATAAAAAGTATTAATTTATTAAAGGCTTTTAATTATCTACATGATGCTGTTTTTATAATATGTGATAAACCTATAGTTTTAAGCAATGCTTTTAGAATAATGATGATGATCATTCTAATGAGATCTAAATTCTTAGAAATCTTAAAACTAAAATAGTTCCCAATCATTGGATTACTAAATTGGGGATTAGTGAATGGGGATAGATTGGTATATACGTTCTTGCTCATTGGATGAGGATGATTGATCTCATGATCATTTGTGTGGAGACACTAAAGCAAGTATGTAGGTGCTTATTAGAGAATAAGTTCTTTGAACGTGGCTCGCTAAGGAATACCTAATGGAGTTTTAGTTGCTGTCGATAGGAATTCCTGTAGTGATAGTAGTACAAGTAATCCTTGGACTTGAGATCATCATAGTATCTTGTGTATGATGAGTTATACTTTGACTTATTCCTTAAGACCCTTAGGGTATATCAAAGGGTATGCTTGGGTATAATAAGTTGTACATGGAGATAATGTATGATCAATAAAGAATCTACCACTTCTAATAAAAGAAGAGAAATGTCCTATGTGATTCGATAAATGACAACCCAGTAGTCCTTGGCCAAGGCAGAATGAAATTAGAAAGGAGTTTCTAATTTGCATTATTTGGAGTTGTGCATTTAAGAGTCGAAATACATATAATTAAATAAAATAAGACTTGTGATAATTCCATGTCTTATATTTAATTGGGACATTGTATGGTGGAAGGATTGAATTATCGGTAACTATTTACTCAAAGGTTCTTTTATGATTAATGTTGAAATCTATATTATCTGGAAAGTCGTTGATTGCTAGGGAGGCTTATCCCTATTGTAGAATAAATATTATTTATTTAAATAAATTAATTGTTTAATTTATTTATTTAAATAAGATTAGAATTGTTCTAATTGATTTATTCACAACCGGTTTAATGTGGAGAACCTAAAGGGTCACACCATAAAAGGAAGAATAATTATTTAAGAAGTTAATGGCATAAACGTAATAATATGTTATGTATATTTAATTTAATCTATGGTGATAGAATAAATTAAATAGCTTAATATTTATTATTTAATATTTTAGAAATATTAAATATAAATTAATAAGAGGAGTCTTATTAATATTATTACAATTATTATTATTTTAATTTCTAAAAGAGTTTAGGAATTAATTTAATATAAGTACTCTCATTTTTTCCTAATAAGATTAGGAGGTTAAATTAATTAAAAGAGTTTAATTAATTATCCCTAATAAGATTAGGGAGCCTAATTAATTAAAAGAATTTAATTAATTAAATAAAACCCAATTTCTTAATTGTTAAGGAGGGTTGCCCACATCAATAAATAAGAGAAGTTTTATTATGGGTGGTGTGGTTGTTGATTTTTTAACAACAGACGTAATTCCAATAGTTGGGAGAGTACGCTCTTTTCTATGAGAGATAGAAAAACTAGGGTTTAGCCAATCACCCATCTTCTTGGATCTTTCTTCTTCCTTGGTGGATCACCTCTAGAGGCCAAACACTTGGATGGCTAACGTTGATTAAAGGAAGGAACCAAACCCGGTGGATTCAAGTTTAACGCGAAAAGGATTGGAGGTGAACTTGTACCTGAGGAAGCTCGGATCTTCAAGGGTATGTTTCTTATTCATCTTTTTCGTTTAATTAATAATTATGCATAAAGGGTGATCAAGGGTATATGGTTTGTAAATTTTTTAAACTCGATTTTACACGTTTCCGCATTATTATGCAATTTGATTGCGTTCTTGAATATTACAAACCCAACAGTGGCATCAGAGCCAAACCTTTATGCAAATTATTAATTGTTCAAATTTGATATGTATATTGATATGTGTTTAGAACAATTTAATTAGGCATAATTTTATCAGTATAAAATTTATTATAAAAAAAAAAAATCATGAAACTAATTTTTTTTTCTCATCTAAGGATTAAGTGGCTAAGTAAATGTAAATTTGAAACATTAGTAGGAAATAAAGGATTACATATTATATTATAATTATATAATATAATATTTCATGTTGTAATTTTTTATTGCACGTGGTCATGGAATATGATATAGGACCATGTTTCATGTTAAAGTAATGTTATGATTACTTATATTATATATATATATATATATATATATATATATATATATAATATGTTTTCTTAATAATAATATATATGATAATCTAAAGCTGTAGATTACTTGTTCGTTATTTCTAACGATTTTTTTTGTTTTATTATTATATATATATAATATTCTTTATAATTTTATTATTAAAATAAAAAGTTTATTTTAATTTTAAAATTAAATTTCATGCTAACTAATTAGAGTTGGAATTGGATTTCAAGATAACTAATTAGAGTTGAAATTGGATTCTATTTTTCCTTAAATAAAGGAGTTTATTTTGATATGAAATTAGATTTCATATTATTCAAAATAAAAAGGTTTATTTGTGAATAGGAAAAAGAATCAGTCTTTCCTTAAATAAAGAAGTTTATTTAGATATGAAATAAGATTTCATATTATTCAAAATAAAGGAGTTTATTTGTGAATAGGAAAGATAATCCGTGTTTCCTTTAATAATTTTTTTTTTTTTACATGGAATTGGATTCCATAATTAATTAAAATAAAGGAGTTTATTTTGATTAAAGATTTTGATTAAAATAAAATAGTTTATTTTATTCAAAATTGGATAAATTAAAATAAAATAGTTTTATTTTGATTTAAATTTGGATTAAAATAAAGGAGTTTATTTTGATTCAAAAATAGATTTTATACTAACTAAATTTGCCCATTAAATGATATCAATATATATATTAAATGTTTATTATTCATAAGATGAATATTATTTATTGATGCATATGGTGATGTGTATGATAATAAATGGGATTGATTATGGACTATTGACCAATATGATTGGATTTTATTTTAGTTGGATGCATGAATGTATGGGTTTTATTAAATGGGGTCTGCGTACCTCGTCTTCTTTAATTTTTTCTTAATGTAAATTCTAATTCCCTCCTATGTACTTCCCCTTGACTGCTGATCAAGGTTTCTATTTATTTTAAATAGTTTTGTAATAGGAATAGTTAGAATTAATTTTGAAGAATTGGAGATCAAGGAACAAGGAGCGCTTGAAGATCCGTTTGTAATGGAGCCCGGGTTTAAATGTAATAGTTATATTTAAATATTATTTCTTACACCCCTAGGGTTTGACCTTTTGGTTCACTTGGTGGCTCTAGTGAACCAAACTAGAATAAAAAATCCATAATCAATCCGGGTAGAATATAGTATTCTATATGTGCATGCTTATACTATATATATTATATATTATGTAAACATGTTTCGCATGTTAATTAATATGACGCGTATTTTATATATATATTTGCATGCGCGCTAAACAAGATGAGACAAATTAATAACAAACCCCTCAATTTTTATATTAAGTCCTAAGCGTTCAAAGATATTTGGAATATCGAACGTCGCCTTCTAGCATGATAAAATTAATAGAGTATTAAATATTTAATATGAGTTTGTTGTGTCACCACAAGGCAAGTATTAAGTATTTAAGATGTTAATTTATCACATTTGATGCTTATAAAGAAAATTGAACAATATTGTTTTGTTGTGTCACCACAAGGATGATATTTTTCTTTTTTGAATATATGGAGTTTTAGGTCGGACTTAACTTGGATAATTTTGATTCGGATGTGCCACCACTTGATCAAAATAATCTAAGAGGCAAAAGAAAAGGAGTTGCATAGTTGATGTAATTGACAAAAGTTGTCTACCTATTTATTTATATATAGTTTGTTATGTCACCACAAGGCTATATATATTTGAAATGGGATCCTTATTCTCACTAGCAAATCTTTAATTAGATTTTGCCGAACTATATAAGTGAGGGTAATATAGTTTGAAGAAAATAGTGGGAGATACCAATTTAAAACAAGACCTAAATTATTTTGGTAATTAATAAAAGAATGTATGTTAAAATGTTGTTAATTACAAATTCATTTACAGTATTTTACAATGTCTAAAATTACTATCACTGCGAAGCATATTAGATGCTAAATTAACCAGACCGAATTAAATGGATTGGTAATGAAATTTGAGAATAGTTCTCATAGCTGAAAAGCTATCTTATGTCCTTAATACGCCTATCCCTGCAATGGTTGCAGACAATGCCTTTAAAGAAGAGATTGCTACTTTTAAAAAGTGGCAAGATGATGCACAGTTGGCTCAATGCATCATGCTCGCATCCATGAGTAATGAGCTTCACACAAGATGAAACTATGGATGCTCCTACTATATTCCGCACATCAAGTAGTTGATGGTGAGGAAAGTAAGAGAGCAGATAGATATCGAGATATCTAAGGAGCTCTTCCGATCTAGAATGGCCAATGGCACTATAGTATGCATAAAAGTCCTTAACATAATCAATTTGATTGATCAATTAGGACAACTGGTTTTGTCATGGATGGAGAGTTGAGCCAAGATTTGATCTTGCACTCACTCCGGACTCCTTTCATAATTGTTGTGAATTTTTCATATGAACAAGCTAGATATATCGTAATACCGATTTGCTTAACATATTGAAAAATATTGAGAGTCACTTTCAACCAAGAAAGATCAAGTCTTCTTGGTAGGGGCCAAAGGATCTTCGAAAAGAAGAAGCGATTCAAAGAAGGTAAATAGAAAGGCATAAACAAAGGATAATAAGAACAAAAGCGTCACGGATAGCAATTGAGTTTGCTTCCACTACAATAAGCACGGACCTTTGGAAAGAAACTACAAGAAGCATCTTGCGAGAGGCTAACCAAAGAAGCTTAGTGAAGTTTTGATTTATAATCGATTTTGTTCTGATTGAAATAAATTTTCTTTAAGTCGAGGTTCTACTTGGGTATTGGATACCGACTTTGGTTATCATAAATCTGATTTATGAAGGACCAAGCGTAGAAAGCTAAACAAATATAAGTAATCCTATGTATGGGAAATGTAGCAAAGGTTGCCATATTAGTCATAGAAACTTATAGTTTAGCAATGCCTACGGGCAAATCTATTAAGTCAATAAGTTGTTATTGTATTCCGGTTCTTGTTAAAATATTATTTCCATTTTATTGTTGGACATTGAAATCTTTGGTATTATAATTAAGAACAATTGTTGTTCTATTTATAATAATAATGTTTTGTATAAATGGAATATTACTTAATAAATTTAGTATACTTGACTTACATGAAAATAATTTTGCATATTGAACAAATTAGTATAAGAAAAGGAGATGATCATTCAAAGAGTTGAATGTATGCATTTGTTGAAAAACAAGTGTGAATTATTTGAAAGGTTCAAAGAATTGTAGAAGAAACAAATTGACAAAGTATTAAGATTCTTTGATTAGATCAAGGAATAAATACTTGTGCAATAAGTTTCTAGATCATCTCAAATGGTTTTTCTCATAATGGACACTTCATGATACGTAATAATTGATTGATGTATACGAAAGGAAAAATCGTACCTTGTTGGACATAGTGCGGTCCATAATGATTTTCTTGACATTCCGGTATCCTTCTCAGGATCATGTCCTAGAAATGGTAATTTGCATATCTACTGAAAATGGTAACCTCAAAATCCAAATTTCAAGACTCCATAAAAGTTATGGATGGGAGGATTCCTAATCTTAAGTATGATAAGATAAGGGATTGTCCAACTTATGTGAAAAGGTTTCGAAGGATAAGCTTGGGACAAAATTTGACATGTACAGATTTGTGGGACATCCTAAAGTAAGTTTAGGGCATATGTTCTATAATCCTACATAGCAAAAGGTGTTTGTTGCGAAACACGTTGCCTTCTAAGATAAAGGTGTTTATCATTGAAGGGGCTAGTGGGAGGATAATAGATCTTGAAGAGTTCAAGAACCACAAAACACTATAAGTCAAATAAGAGGAACCTATAGATAGAGCTATTGTACCACAACTGAATCGTAAATCTGGAATATTACCGAAGATACCTGTGAGGTATGGATTCATCATGGATGATGATGATGAGGTACGTATCATAGAAGATGATGATCCAGTTACATACGATGAGGTAAGTGTTGTAGACACTCAGAGAAATGGATTGAAGCAAGTTTCTCAAATATGGAACATTCGTTTTGATGAGGCAATCAAAAAGTTTGATTTTATCAAAAATAAGAATGAACCTAGTGTGTACAAAAGGGTCAGTGGGAGCATCATGACATTCCTAGTACTATATGTTGATATACTACGGATAAGGAATAACATACCAATGCTACAATCAGTAAAGATAAAGTTGTCTAAACATTCCTCCACGAATGATTTGGGAAGAGTATCTTAATTGGGGATAAAATCTATATAGATAGATTTAAGAGGATGCTCGACTTAACCCAAGGAACGTATATTCATTTGATGCTAAAGTCGTTTAGCATGGCAAACTCCAAGAGATGTCTCATGTCGATGAGCTATGGAGTGTATCTCTCTTAATAGTCCCCACAGACTCTCGAAAAGAGAGGTCGCATGAGTGACAATCATGTATGCAATGAAATGTACGAGACACGATGTTGATCGGTCATATTATGGAGAAGTTCACTATGAGTCGGTGAAAAACATCTTAAAGTGCTTAACCTAAGCACTAAGGATGTGATCATATTCATGGTGGGTCTAAATTAAAACTAGAGGGCTTAATGAGACTCAAGTTTTTCAGATTGACCAAGATGATGACGGAAAATCCACTTTAAGGTAAAGCGTTATCTTGAGCGGTGGTGCGATTGAATTGGAAAGGTTCCAAACAAACAAAAGAGTTCTTTGGTTTAGTGATAAAGACAAAGTATATAGCTATAAATGAAGCTCGCAAGTTGATTGTTTGGATTAAAAGTTCATTCTGAGAACTAGGAATAGTTCTAAGTCTCATCTTGGATCTAAACATGTGTTGTGGCACTTTCATTTGATTATTAGAATCATTGAAAGATGGAAATCACTATACAGATAGTGGACTTTCATGAACAACATTACATATCCATTAACTAAAGCTTATCCAACAGCATGATAATCGTCACTTAGAGAAGAAGGGTATGAAATACCATGGCGATTGGCTTTAGTGCAAGTCTTGAGATTGAAAGTAGTATGCACACAAGCCAATCATGTTTGATGATAAAGCATATACTTTGTAACAATCTTATTCATTTATTAATAAAAATATTAATTTATTAAAGGCTTTTAATTATCTACATGATCTTTTTTTTTATAATATGTTATAAACCCATAGTTTTAAGCAATGCTTTTAGAATAATGATGATAATCATTCTAATGAGATCTAAATTCTTAGAAAGCTTAAAACTAAAATAGTTCCCAATCATTGGATTACTAAATTGGGGATTAGTGAATCCGGATAGATTGGTACATACGTTCTTGCTCATTGGATGAGGATGATTGAACTCATGATCATTTGTGTGGAGACACTAAAGCAAGTATGTAGGTGCTTATTAGAGAATAAGTTCACTTTGAACGTGGCTCGCTAAGGAATACCTAATGGAGTTTTACTTATGCATACATAGGAATTCTGTAGTGATAGTAGTACAAGTAATCCTTGGACTTGAGATCATCATAGTATCTTGTGTATGATGAGTTATACTTTTACTTATTCCTTAAGACCCTTAGGGTATATCAAAGGGTATGCTTGGGTATAATAAGTTGTACATGGAGATAATGTATGATCAATAAAGAATCTACCACTTCTAATAAAGAAGAGAAATGTCCTATGTGATTCGATAAATGACAACTTGAGTAGTCCTTGGCCAAGGCAGAATAAAATTAGAAAGGAGTTTCTAATTTGCATTATTTGGAGTTGTGCATTTAAGAGTCGAAATACATATAATTAAATAAAATAAGACTTGACAGAAATTCCATGTCTTATATTTAATTGGGACATTGTATGGTGGAAGGATTGAATTGTACGGTAACTATTTACTCAAAGGTTCTTTTATGATTAATGTTGAAATCTATATTATCTGGAAAGTTGTTGATCGCTAGGGAGGCTTATCCCTATTGTAGAATAAATATTATTTATTTAAATAAATTAATTATTTAATTTATTTATTTAAATAAGATTAGAATTGTTCTAATTGATTTATTCTAATTTGGTTTAATATGGAGAACCTAAAGGGTCACACCATAAAAGGAAGAATAATTATTTAAGAAGTTAATGGCATAATCGTAATAATATATGTTATGTATATTTAATTTAATCTATGGTGATAGAATAAATTAAATAGCTTAATATTATTAGTTAATATTTTAAAATATTAAATATAAATTAATAAGAGGAGTCTTATTAATATTATTATAATTATTATTATTTTAATTTCTAAAAGAGTTTAGGAATTAATTTAATATAAGTACTCTCATTTATTCCTAATAAGATTAGGAGGTTAAATTAATTAAAAGAGTTTAATTAATTATCCCTAATAAGATTAGGGAGCCTAATTAATTAAAAGAATTTAATTAATTAAATAAAACCCAATTTCTTAATTGTTAAGGAGGGTTGCCCACATCAATAAATAAGAGGAGTCTCATTATGGGTGGTGTGGTTGTTGATTTTTTAACAACAGACGTAATTCCAATAATTGGGAGAATGCGCTCTTTCCCATGAGAGATAGAAAAACTAGGGTTTGTGACCACCCATCTTCTTGGATCTTTCTTCTTCCTTGGTGGATCACCTCTGAGGCCTAACACTTGGGTGGCTAACGTTGATCAAAGGAAGGAACCAAACCGGTGGATTCAAGTTGAACGCGAAAAGGATTGGAGGTGAACTTGTACCTGAGGAAGCTCGGATCTTTAAGGGTATGTTTCTTATTCATCTTTTTCGTTTAATTAATAATTATGCATAAAGGGTGATCCGGGTATATGGTTTGTAAATTTTTTTTAAACTCTGATTTTACACGTTTCCGCATTATTATGCAATTTGATTGCGTTCTTGAATATTACAAACCTAACAATAATTCCATCATCATTAATATTTAATTAATTTTAAATATTAATGAAATACATGTCCCAATATTATAAGTTATTCTTTAAAATCAAATAAATTAAATACAAATCTAGCAACTGGATTATCCAAACATAGCAATCCAAAGAACCAGATTGCAATCCGAGAAACAGATTGAAATCCAAAGAAGCGAATTCTAATTCCGGTAATCAAATGGCTAATTCAATGAAGCACGGATTCAATTGACATCCAATCCGATAGCTTGGATTCATCAATTTCCAATCCAACAAACCTGAATTCAAGCGATGTTCAATCCAATGACCTTGATTCATAAATTTTCAATCCGTGAAACTAGATTCAATCGATTTTCAATCCGATAAGATGGATTCATTAATTCTTTTCACGAAAATACCAAATCAACTTATCATTTTTAGCTCAGTAGCTTAAGAAATTAGCCCTATCATGCTCAACTCTTGAAATTCCCATCTCTTGTCATAATTTTGTGGCCATCGAAGTTATAGAACTTGGTTATAGCCATTAATAGTTGGAAAATTCTAAAAAATTAAAATGGTCATAACTTTGTCATTTTCAGTCGGAATGAGCTTATTTTTGGACATGACCTACTTTATATCATATATATTCAAGTCCTAAAAGGCCTGAATTTATTTCAATAATTAAGTGGCTAAAACTTCCCTTGCAAAATCTGGGACAATAGGTTTTTGGAATTTTTCACTTTTTTGTACTTTGCTAAAAATAGTCCATACGGAAATCCACAACTCCTTTTTCAGTGATTCCACTTGGAGATGTCAGAAAACTCAATATATTATCATCCCAAATGTTTTCAAAATTTTTAAATGTCAAAAAAAATGAGGAAACTGCCCCTGGCATTGACTGGCCAAAAATAGTTTGTTTTTCTTTTTTAAAAACGAAACTGTTTTTGCTAAAAAACCACTACGGTTTGTGAAATCAACATTTTTGAGTGCTACAACTTGGGTTTAGTATTTAAATTACCTATCTAGCACCCCACTTTGACGGATCGTAAAAAGAAGGTTTAGATCAAAAACGGTGGAAATCCAAAGTACATAATAATTATTATTTTTCTTAACTACAAAAATTATTTTTCTTTTCTTTTGATTTTCAAACAAATCAACACCCAATATGGGTATATATAAGCATAAAACACTCATCAACAAGTAAATACCAAGTTTTTGAGTTTAGAAATATAGATTCAAGTTTTGATTTAGAATAATCAAAAATACATAAACAAAAGGTATTTATACCTTTGATTCCCATCTTCTCTTTGTTCTTCTTCCATGAATGACCCTACTCTTTCCTCTCTACCTCTCATGGATACCCCCCCTCTTCCTTCTTCTATCCCTAGTTAGTTTCTTTGGTTATCTAAATGAAGGAGATGAAAGAGAAAGAAATAAGATAGCTTTCTTTTATTAAACTAGATATATTATAAATATCTCCAGATGCATCTTTTTTTTTCCCACATACCACTGGCCACTTGGCCTCTTTATCTCTCACATGTTAGTTAACATGAGTGGCTTACCAATAGGATGCCACATAAGGCATTAGGTAAGGAGTGGTTAAAATGAAATTATTACATTCATGAACCTCTTATCTCTTTTCTTTTTGGCCGGTTATGTGGCCAATTTCTCCTCCAATTATTGTTTTCATTTAATTGCTTATTTAGTATCTCAAATGTCTAAAGTGCCCTCCATCCCATTGGGTTAAGCTTGGGCAGTTTTTATTTGATGTCTTGGGTTTTTAAATTAATTCTTTGGCCATGGAAAATTAACATCTTCCAATAATTTCTATTTTATCTTACCCTAATTATTTAATTAGGGTTTTCATTCAACACATTTTGAATTTAAATAGTTACTCTTGTACATTAATTTTATAACTCAATTAGACTTGTTTAAATTAAGTTATAAAAATTAATTAATTAATCGAGATAAATAAAATAAATCTCTTGGGATTAGTATATATTTTAAATACAATTATTCTCCCATACCATAACCATTAAGTTATTAAATTTTTCATTCCTAACATATAATTTGGTTACATTAGTTTGTTTTATTTGTTTATATAATAAACAATTATAAACCATCACATAATATTCATATTCACTTACTCACATATTCATACAAATTAATTTAGTAGGTGGAGACATGATCCACAAATCTTTTTAGATTAGGTCACTAGTATATAATTAAATACTAGGATCACTAAATAAAGATAACCATTTAGGTTATTTAATTTCAATACTTAATTTATGATTAGGTTATGTAGCTTTTTATTTAATTTTTCTTTATATAATAAATAAATAAATATTTTATTTATTTAATGACATGCATATACTTTCAAATATAATTTCATTCTAGGTTTTTAATTTAGTAACCCTTATTTCTCAATTCTATTTAAATAGTAAACCATATAAGTTTTTCTTTTTAAAAAAAATTAAAGAATTCCACTATTTCCACTCTAGGTTTTATTCTTTAACCTTTAATTTAATCATTCAAGATCTTATGAATTTTCAGGATGTCACAGAAACTGTGCTCTAGACATGCGCTGCAGAGCCTCGACATAATTTTAAACAGTTATAGTTTGGGAAGAACATAGAACAAAACCAAATAGGCCTAAAAGCTTCGCTTAAACAAAAAAATTAACATACACCGGTTATATAAACTTTACATAAACATAAAATAACACTTCTGGCATGATTTTAACCACGTACAGAACAAATTTAAACCTTTAAATTCCTTGTTCTTGGTTAAAACTCCATTTCTAACACTTTTAACGAATTCATTCATTGTAAATTTATTTCTTAACCAAATTAATCTGTTCAAATTATATTTTTTTTCGTATCTTCATGTATTTACACAATAAACAATCAATTTACATATTATAATATGAATTGAACAATTATTTTAGTATCAAACAAGCCATATGCATATATATTTCACTTTAAACTCACTTTAAACATTATTTCTTCTTATTAATCATGTTTTCATGGATTAATCAACTCTAAATCATATACAAATCATATAAAAATATATTATATATACAAATTCACATATATAAACCATATCTTCAACAAATTAATCATCACCATCAATTACAGATAACTTTTTAAACAAAATAAAAGCTAAACTTCAACACTAAAATTATACCTTCAATTCCTTGTTTAGCTTTGTTAGATGATAGAAATTTGCTTTTATAATCCCCCTCTTTTTCCAATTTTCTCTCAAATTTCTCTATAGCTCTCTCTGTTTTCTTTCTTTGTTTTTCTTCTTCCTTGTTCTTTAGACATAGGAGAAACTAACTGATAAAAACATGTAAAACCAACCCGACATATACATATAATACTACTTAATATAAACTGTCAAACATATAATGTCCCTTTAATTATATGTTAGTTATATATTTTTTTAAATTCAAAAGTCACTAATGCTTATTTGGCAAAAAAACTAAATTAAAATAAGAATTCAAAAGTCTTAAGGCTTTGTTTGGTAAAATTAAATTAAACCTCTTTTAATTTATTTTAATAAATCATTTACTATATAGTTTAATTGTCACACTAATTTAATTAAATTTAAATATTCAAATTCAATTAAATTAAAGTTAACATCAACTTATTAAATCAAATTTTCACATAAATCAAATTGCTACATAATTATAATTTTCATTATAAATTATAATTAAATTAGTTAATCTCTAATTTAATTATTAAATTAAATTAGAACACCATTATAATTATTTAACAATTCATTTAATCATTATCAACTCTCTAATTTAATTATTAAATTAAATTAGAATATTTTCATTATATAATATGATGATTAGTTAACAACTCATTTAATTTAATTAACTCATTAATTTAAAACTTCAAACTACAAAATTACCAAACATCAACTTAATTAATATATTACACTTAATTAAGTTAGTTCACAACAATTCATGAATTATTTATTTAATAAATTAATCAATCAAATATTTATTTAACCAATAACCACGCTAATTATAATATTTATTTAATTAAATAAGTATTTTAAATTATATATAAAATTTTCGATCGTTACAATGTCTTTTTATTTAAGAAATGTTTCTATAGTTAAAAATAAAATTTGGAGGTAACTATTTGTATATGAGAGGCTAATGAGCTTGAATATATACCCCAATTATTTTGTGTATGAAATATAAGTATTTTACATTACAATGCTCATAATGCAAATAACAACTTCTCTAGACTAAACACACAAATGACAACCTTACCATCATCACTTTCAGGTAGAGGTCGAAAGGATAAGGGGCCGAACATATGATAAGCTTGTAAACAAGCTAGCAAAGCTGCAAGATACAAAGCTGAAGAGAAGCGAGCAGCAGCAGAATCCTACAGAAACCGCTAAGCTGCAAAAAAAAAAGAAACAAGTAGATTATATTTACAGAACTATGCGAATACCTTCTTCATTTTCCTGTGTGGTTGGTGCTGCTCTTGAAATTTGAATTACCTATTGCTGATAATTTATTTAGTCTAGACGCCTGTACATACTTTTCTGGTATTTATCTATATAGTAAAATCCATTTCCTTTGTTGTTGTGGTGGTTGTTATCATTTTATTGTTATCCTTTCAGTTTTTTTATGTTAGTTAATTAACTTTGTAGGTACTATGGTCTTTGGGAGACCAATATACAATAAATAATTTTGTAGTTATCGTGACTCAAGCATTATCTATTTATATGTGGCGTATTGATTTTATTAGCTCTTTATGCATTAGTTTATCAATTAGTTTGAAACAAGTATGACAATATTTATAATTATTTGAAATGTTAAATTTAATATTTCTTATAGAGATTAATAATAATAATAATAAATATGAAATCACTTATTTGAAAATTAATTATAATTTCAATGAATTTTTATTATTTAGCTATTAATTTTTTATTTACAAATTTATAATTTGTGAATGAGTTTTCTCTCACTAAATTGAAGAAATATTCTCAATTTATAATTAGTGAAGGAAAATATTCTCTCGTTAAATAAAAGTGTTCTTCACAATATATTATTTGTGAGGGAATAAAGTTATTCATTAATTTCAAATAGTCCTTCTTAAAAATATTATTCATGAAGAAAACCAATCTTTCACTAAATAACAATATTCCATTACCAAATATAATTTGTGAATAAAAAATTATTCATAATATATCCTTCATAAAAAATATTTAGTTACTACTTAGCGAAGGATACCCAATTGCGAGTAGGTCGTATGCGATTAATCATGTGAAGAAAATATTTCTTCACAATAAATGTCTTGTGAGTGATATATTATGTCTTTTGAATGATTTGTCTGTAACTAGATGCCATTTTTGTGTAGTGCATGTCTCCAATCATTGGTCATGTCTTTGGGGAACAATTCTATGACCGTGGTTGGGAGGGTTCTCTTTACTACCTTCACATCCAAGTCCTCTCGTTGGACACACACTCGAGATACTACTATTGCCAGTGCATCAGGATGTTTATTTCTCCTCTTGGAACATATTTAATCACCACCTTCTTGAAAGCCTCCACCATTTTTTGTGCTACAGCTCGATATGGCGCCAAGATAGGTTCTTTCACTGGGAATTGTCCTTTTATTTATTGCACTATAAGATTTGAATCTCCCTTTACTTTAAGATGTTTGGCACCCAACTCTTGAGCCGAAAAAATTCCTAATATAAATGCTTCATAATCTGCTTCATTGTTCGTGCAAGGGAAATCCAATTTGTATGACAAGGCCACTTCATTCCCTTCTTTGGAGGTCAATACCACTCCTGCTCCTCCTTTTCCTTCTGTAGACGACCTATCGAAGGCCAAACTCCACCATTCTGGGTCTTCATCCATTATATCAATTTCTTCCTCTTCTCCTCTAGGAAGATCCTTGGAGGGAGGTTCATACTCTCCATTCAGAACTTTAGCTAGTAGGTTTGCCAGGGCTTGATATCTGATTGTCTTCGGCGTCACACACTTGATTTCATACTCTAAAAGGATCATCATCCATCTAGCAGGTCTTGCTAATAATGCTGGCCTAGTCAATAGATATATAATCAGATTAATTGTTGTTGCATGCTTCACTTTGTGCATGTGACGCCCCCAAAATAGGTATACATCACCCATTCTGAGTCGCTAAATATATGGTACAAAATTTAAATACAAACTTCCTTATACAATACGACAAAAAACATAGCTGAGAGTTATAACACGAATATTGTCTGCTATACAATATCCAAACTCAAATGAAGTCCTCATTACAAATATCATTACATTATTTCATAGAATAGTGAGGACTACTAAAGCAACCATCAGGACCGTCACTCCATTCCCTGACTAGTCCCAGCTATATTCTCATTTCCTGAAGAAAACAATGAAAGCAAATGGTGAGCTCAACTAGCCCAATAAGAAATATTATGACTAAGATAATGCATAATAAATTATCGTTAGCCTTCAATAGTATTAAACTGATAGAATACAATAAACAACTAGTTTATCTACAACGAAAAAAGCAATCCATTAGAAGAGTCAAGTAGAGCATGATATCTACTGTCTTCTATGATTTAAAAGTTTGTCATCAATTTTATCGCTGAGAATAATATACATCACTGAATTATCCATGCACTACGGGCCAAGGATATTCGTGTTATCACCAATGGTCATGATCATGCCAAAAACTATCCATCAATGCACTATGGGCCAATGAGGACTTTTACCACATCATTTGTAACATTACAAGTCATGATTATACCAAATAATCCCTGGTCATAATCATATCAATCAACAGTCCATCTATGCACTACGGGCCAAAGATGACTTTCATCACAATATAAGCATGAGGATGATGACAATGATATAAGAATTCAATTAAATGAGAGCAAGGATAAATTTTAAAAAAATATAATATAATTTATCCAGAATTCAATAATGTCCAAATTGTCAACATGATACTGCTTTGTGGAGTAAAATTCAAGAATAATATTGTAACAAAAATAATTTGGACAGAAAAGATATCAATTTTTGTCATGAATAGTACCCCGGTTGAATAGTACCTCTGGTGAATAGTACCCGAGTGAATAGTACCTCGGGAATAGTACTTCAAGAATAATACCATGTGAATAGTACCCCGGTATGATAAGATTAAAAATTATCAAGAATGCTCAGAATAATATTTCCATGAAAAGATACTAGATGAAGCGTAAATTTCAAGGAGTATAGAAACAATACTTTAACAAAATGAGTGTAGAATTCGGAACCTGAAACAAAATAATATTACTTACATACTACAGAGTATGGAAGCAAATATTATTTCATACGGATATTGAACAAAAATAATATCTCCTACCTCAAAAAGAGAGTACTTCTGACTGGTAGGGTAAGTATATATTCTTGAAGAAAATTTAAACTATTTTCTACACTCAAAACTTCCTTAAATTCTAAAGAATTATGCTCAATATTATAGAAGAAGAATTCTCTGATTTTGGTGTGATTTTTAATTCTAAACTAAGCATCCTATTTATAGGAGAATGAAGGGTTACTACTTAGGAAAAATCACGAACTGCATAGTGGGATTCGACAAATTCACGGGCATTCGGCTGAATTTTTTTTTTTTTGATTTTACTATACAAACACTATACATAATAAAATATAATATATTCTATTTTTCATAAAAAACAAAACTTATTATAATATATATACTAAATAACTTTTTACCAATTACTTTTTAAAATGGGTAGGTGGGGGGTCCATATAATAAGCAAAATTTACAACAAATACTTCATAAAAATCCCCTCTATTTATCTCAACCCACTTGGCTTCACAAAACATATTTTTAAACAATAATTATTCATCAATAATATAACTTGCAAAATTAACACCCAAATTATTCCCAGGAAAGAGGGGACTTTTCAATAAGGATTTCTCCTTATTGGCACACAATTAGGTGACCAAAACCCTTTCCTCGACAGAACTTTCTAGACATTGTCAATAATATAGATAATAATATGAATAACTTGTTACCTCAATTATTGTTTTAATAATATAAAATATTATGACAATAATTGAATCAATAATGTGAGATACTATGCAGCAATTACTATAGCAATAATTGAGTATAATTGAGTGACTTCTCACGTAAGCGTCAAATATCGCGTGCTACTATGCAGCCACGTGTATTACTGTACTTTTATCACCGAGTATTTCAACAGTTAACGGTAAAACTTTCATCGTTATTTTTATAAAAATATATTTATGTCATTTTCTAACTCCGAAAATAATTTTGTTGTGAGGTCCACTAATGATTGTGTCTTCGTACGAATATTCTCTGTTAAAATGAATATTCCCCGACTAATTGAATATTTTATAACAACTTTCTTACTTTGCAAAATTTGTAAATATTACCCACAATTATAACATTATAACAAATTCACCTTAATATTCAAAAATGACATTTAGAGAAAAAAATCATCTTTATTCATAAAAGTTGCGGTCTTACAATGCTCCAAAAAGTAATGTCGTATTTTCTCCACCTATTAATATCGGGTTTCTGGTCCTCTGTTTATCCAGCTAATGTAATAGACATGTTTTTCTTCTCCATCTACCTTCTGCCTTATCAATCCACCTATAAACTTCTTGGTAGATGAGATGTACAATTGCAATGGTATTCCTCTTTGTGGCACTACCATCATTTGTGCTGAAGCCAAAATTCCTTTTACCTTTTCAAAGGCATGGTATTGGTCTTGCCCCCAGTCCCATTCTGCCTTTCCTTTCAGTAATTTTTCGAAAGGTTCCGTAACTTCTGCCAATGCTGGCATGAATCTTCTCAGGTATGAAACTTTCCCTAAATAGTTTTTCAACTGTTTCTGCATTTTTGGTAGGGCATCTGTGTAATATCTTTCTTCTTGCTTGGGTCTACCTCCAGACCTCTATTATGCACTAGGAAACCAAAATTTTTTTTAGTTGTCATCCTAAAGGCACACTTAGGATTCATCTTCAACTTGTACCTTCGGCACCGCTCAAACACCTTTTTTAAGTCCTCCACATGGGTTGCTGCTTTCTTAGATTTTACCACTATGTCATCCACGTAGTCCTCCAGTATATCATGAATAATGTCATGAAATATAGCATAAATTGCCTTTTGGTAAGTTTCTTCTACATTCTTCAACCCGAATGACATTATTACATAGTAGAAATTCCTAAATGGGGAATGAAAGGCTGTTAACTCTTCATCTTCTATGGACATCTTTATCTGATTATAACCTATAAACCCATCTATGAATGACATCATCTTATGATTAGCAATTGTATCTACTAAAGTGTCTATATTGGGTAGCGGGTACATATACTTTGGGCATGCCTTGTTCAAATATTTAAAATCCACACATATATGTAGCAGTCCATTGGATTTCTTTACTGGTACAATGTTGGATAGCCATATTGGATGTTGAATTGGCTTGATGAACCCTATTTCCATAAACTTCTTAATTTTTTTCTTTTATTTGGGCTTCGACTTTGGGTGCATAATTGTGAGGTGCTTTCTTTACTGGCTTTATTCTCGGGTTTATTTTTATAATGCTCTACTAGCTCATTGTTAATTTCGGGCATCTCATCATAATTCCAAGGAAAGACATCCCTATACCCTCGCAGTAATTTCACGAGATCCTCCTTCTAATTAGCGTTCAGCTCTTTGTTAACATAAGTTGGTGTTGACTTTCCTCGAACTGTTGCAAAATGAACCTCTTCTAATTCATTTTTTAGGTTTTGAACTATCCTCAAAGCATTCTGGAGCTGGTTCTAACTTCTGCTACATAACTTCTCCCTCTTAATTAATGTTGGAGTGAGGGACACCTCTTTAGCAATCAGGTTTGAATGTTCCCTTGGGCTCTTCCCCCTTACACCTTCACAAGTGAAACACTACCTTTCCATTGGGTTTAAGAACCCTCCCTCATTTCTTCTTCTGGCCATCTTCTGATTGTGTTGTCCGCTTGGCATTTATTATGTTTCTAGCATCTTCAAGGTCTTCTGGACTCTTCTTCTCTCTTTTTCCTTCCTTCTCTAGATCCACTACGACTGGCTTCTTGTTCTGGGAACATTCTCCTTATTTCAGAGGTTTTCTTCTTTTCTTTCTTTGCAGGTATGTACTTATCTTCCTGCACTTCCTCCCAACTTACTAGCTTTAGGGAGTCAGGCTTTGCAATCTGGTTCTCTCCCTCTTCAGCGACATCATCGAAAAAAGTTACTTTGGTGATGTGTACACCCTCTGGTCTAAAGGGATTCCTTGTTGTTGGTACCTTTACTTTAGTCCCTTTCCAAATAGCTTTTATGCATTGGTGAAAGACCTAGGGTAATCTGTAGTCATTTTTCTAATCCCTTCCTAGCAAGACATGATATGCTGCATCTACCCCGGCTTCATGGAATATCTTAGGTCCTCAAATATTACCAACTTGCATATCCACCTTGATGTGTCCAAGGGTTCTTAAGCTTTGGTTAGCGAACCCTATAATCTTTATTTTTTCCTTCACAATCTTTTTCTCTGGCAGACTTAACCGTTTAAACATTGTATAGGGCATAATATTTATAGACGCTTCATTGTCAAAGACACCCTCCACACTTTTATGCCATTGATTACTGATGTCACATATAACGGCTTATTATGCAGGTATCTTATCTCTCTATCAGCTTTAGAGAAAGATATCTTATTTTCTTCTTCTTCCATTGTCTTCACAAATCCTTTACTCAGGGCCATGCAGGTCTTCTGTATCTCGGTAACTTTAATGATTGCCTTGGTTGCTTCTATCCTTGCTACCTTGGCCAATCTTATCTAATTAAAACAATTTATGAACTTCTCTCCATTCATTAACGCCGTCACCTGCAAGCCTGGATCACATTCCTTTCTTTCTTCTGTCATTTTTAAATTTTCCATCATCTCAATTTTTGGGACTGCACCATAGGTGATAGTGTTTCACGTTTCCTTTCCTTTGTGATTTGGTAGTGGCTTGTCATGCATGTCACTTTCTTTTCCCAATTCAATTTCTTCGGTTGCTAGCTTCTCATAGTATATCCTCTACAGACTGTAACAGTCCGTAGTGAAATGTCATGTGTATTGGTGGTATAAAAAGAAGTCCAATCTTCTTTTCATCTCTCCTGTCGTAACAAATCTAGGCATAAGAGGTTTCACCACTCCGTGCTCAACCCATTGTTCGTACAGACCCCTGAATGCCTTCTCACTTCATGTAATAGCCTTCGAGACTGAATTTCTTGAATATTTGTCCTTGGGATTTCCTTTATTCCATTCAAAATTTCTCTCGTTCTTCTCCTTCTTGCCCCTTTGTGGTTTTGACTGAGAATCTGCCAAGGCCACAGTTGTCGTCCTCTTGCTCTTCTATATAATTTTTGCTTGGCTGGTGGGCAATCTCAGGATTTCTCCCAAGTCTTGTGCAAAAGATGAGAGGGTCGCAAATGAATCACAGGCCTTTGTAATGGGATGGGTGTAGACACTCGAAATTTTTCACACTCTTGTTACTAACATTGCAGGAGGGCAGAATCGTCTTCCAAAGATAACCTTGGAGGACAACTCAACTCAATTCCGGAGATAACCTCGGGATACTTAGTTCTTACCGTCTCAGAGATAACCTCGAGATAATATGTCCCATCCCAGAGATAACCCCAGGAGTTCCAGTTTCAACCTCGGAGATAACCCCAAGGGATGCATTTCAAGCTCTTGAAATAACACCGAAGAAAGATCTTTCATCTCGGAGATAACCTTGAGATAATCAGTTTCATCCCGGAAATAACATCGGGAGTTTCAGTTCCAACCTCAGAAATAACACCGAGGAGTGAAGTTTCAGTTCCAGAGATAACCCCGAAAAAGCTCCCTTCAACCTTTGCAGTCAGCTTCAACCTTAGAGATAACCCCGACACCCTCAGTCCCAAACCCGGAGACAACCTCGAGAGGTCAGACACACCTCAGAGATAACCCTGAGGACATTCAACACTTGCAGCAGCCCAATCTCAGAGATAACCCTGAGCAACGACTGCTATATTAGCCCAAACTGGAGATAACCCCAGTGAGGGACAAAATCATCATTTTGCCACCTCGATCCTACATGCGCGCCGTCTCAACACAGTTCCATATTCATTCTATACAACAGTGTCCTAGAAGAACCAATAGCTCCAATCCCAAGTGACTACTACACAGGACAACACACCAGATATAATTTGAAGACTTAAAGACCAAGGGCATGGTCACATCTTCCTGACTTCTCACAACCTCTAATCCCATGTCATTGTGAAGCTCTCGATAATAGCACTCCGAAAAATGTCTTATCCACCTCAATAGGATGCCCAGATTGATGTTCTGAAAGTTTAAGCGAATAATATGTTGTATGCGTGCACGTACTTCGAGACAGTAGGACCCACGGAGCCCGGGGCACCTCGGGCAGCCACAGGTGCACCTGTGGCTCCCTCCTCTATAAATAGAGGGCTTGGGGTGGCCATTTTGCAAGAGAAAAAGGCGAGGATGCCCTGTCTAATTTGCTCGGTACACACTATAAACTGAGTGCTTTCTCATTTCAAACATTTGTGAGCTTACATTTGGCTATATTTTTACCTGTGGGAACCGAGTGTTCATCCATTTAAAGCTATAGAAGTCTTCTTTGGCAGTCCACTGTAAGCCTTCTTACATTTCTTAAAGCCTTTCTCCACTACTGTGCACACACAGTTCTTCATGTTGAGAGTCGTGTGTATACCCGGACTTCGGTCCGTGGCTTTTTATTTCTTTTTTGAATATATAATTATATATATGGCTTAAAATTATCGAGTTATGCCTCGATTGAGCCTGGACTCACGTCCGGAGCGTTTATTAGTTATATATATATATATATATATATATATATAAGCAATAAGCGCTCGGACGTGAGTCCGTGCTCATCGATATGTATATACTTATATATAAATTGTTTTTGAACTCTAATCGATGAGCACGGACTCACGTCAGGAGGCGTTTATTGCTATATATATATATATATATATACTTATATATAAACTGTTGTCAAACCACATGCTCGATGCGCCTAGATTTACATCCAAGGCGTTCGCTTATATATATATATATATATATATATATATATATATATATATACACACACATTTCTATTAGGCCTGGAGTTTACTTCGTGGCCTTTTTTACTTTCTTTATATTTCTTCCGCACAGAGTTTACTTACGTGGCGGTTGATAAATCTTCTTGCTTTATTTATATTTCGATCCCCCATGGAGGTGCTTCGTGGTGGTTGATCGTGTCTATATATATATATATATATATATATATATATATATATATATATATATTTACATTTCCATTCCCCGTGAAGTTCTCTTCGTGGTGGTTGGACCGTCTCAGATATATATATATATATATATATATATATATATATATATATATATATTTACAACTTTTATACAAATTGCTAAATCATGTGATCCTAGGAATCACGTGATCATAGATTCAGACTCCTAAATCTAGATTCATTTCCCGTGATGGACATTTTCGGCTGTAATCATCTTGTACATTATTCACAGTGTTTGAATTTCCTTAGATGGCTCTCATGCCCACAAGGAGTTCGACACTGCTATATACCTTTATTTTCTCGAAGATGCTTTGCATCTCGAAAATAAAATCAATCAAGCCAAACATATAATAAAATGAAAGTATCAAAGGCCTCAATTAATATTGAGCATAAGGGTTTGAAAAACCTCTTTTACAAAACATCACTACTATATCTTGTTAAAATTGAATTTTTACACAAATTCAAACCCTTTGTATATAGGTGCGAACGAGGCATAGCACTACTTCCTGATAATTTCATATTTATCCACACACACACACACACACACATTCATATAATAGTTTAATTGAAAAGTGGCGGTCACCGTGGTAACACAGATGTCGGGGGGTGCCTAACACCTTCCCTCCGCATAATCAAGTCCCCGGACCCTAACGAATCTCAGTTTCACAAACATGTTAAACAGTGTCACATCACTGGGTCAATGTGCAAACCTTTTCTCGATTGAGTTGGGGCAACCATTTAAAAATAACAACTAGCGACTCTTACAGTCCAATCGTCGACATATACATGTCGAACCTTTTCACAACTTATTTTTTCAAACAAATCTCACCTAACATGAGAACACCAAAAAAAAGAACAGAAAAGGGACAATAAAAATCCAGAACGTCGACAGGTGGCGACTTTGCTGGGGATCTCTAGTAAGAGGACTTAAGCCGCTACTACAAACTTTTCAAACTGTTATATGCTTGTGTGTGGATGTTTCATTTACATTTACATATATGTGTACGAATGCATTTACCTACTGCACTTAGTGCTTCACACTATATCTACTTGTGATATTAAAGTGCTTTGCACATGTCATCATTTCCATAACGGTGAGACACATTGTATGTTAATGTATGTTGTGTGGTCCCTCCCTTAGGAGGTTATCCTGTCGGTGTTTGATTACTAGACTCGTGGGGAGACTAATTCCAACTAGGCTCAAGAAATGCGCCACCGATATTCGCTCTAGTTGAAAGACCAGATTAACTTCCCGTCAAGTAAATTGCGATGATCTTGGAACCTTCATGCCAAAATGCCGCGAGAGTAACCTAAGATAGGTCAGCCTCTGATAAACCAAACGCGGAGGGAAGTTTCTTCATACTTTCCATTTAAATTACTCGTAAATTCAATTACTTATAATGTCATTCCATATCAATCTTATTATAGTGGGAAATATGAAGAAGTATGTGTAAATGCCTAATTTATAACATGACATGTTATCATGTATTACAAACAACTAACATCTGTTTTGCAGGATAATACTCCTAAAACAGACACATCACAAAGCATGTAAAATTTATACATTCCCTAAGACTAAACTACATAAGTTTTTTGTAGGGAAACAATTGTGCCTGTTACCCGTTCAAAGCCCAAAAAGGCAACGAGCCTACAACCAATTATGTCTTCATCTAACCAAACTAATCCTGCTCCTGTCTCTCATGAGGAGTTTGACGGATTAAGCAAACAAATTACATATTTGGTTGTTCTACTTAAAGAACTGCAACAGTCTACTCAGGGTCCACGAATACCCATATATATAGAATCCTCTGCACATGGAGGAATTCAAGGTTTTGACCAAGAAAATCCAGTACCTGAGCTTCAGTTGGATAAGTCCAATAAAACCCCTGAAATTACCAATCTCAAATAAGATCCAGACACCGGTGATATCAGGAAGAAAATCCTTTAAATGGAAGAGACCAATCGTTCTATCAAAGGGATTGGAGCACACATGAGTGTCTCATATGCTGTCCTTTGTATATTCCCTGGTGTTCATTATCTAGAAAAGTTCAAGACTCCTAATTTTGAAAAGTATGATGGGTTGGGAGATCCTTACACATATTTGAAGGTATTCATTGGAGAACTCGGATCTTATGCCGAGGATGAGAAGCTCAGAATGCAGCTGTTCCAGAAAAGTTTGACTGGAGAAGCCCGATCATGGTATACTAGATTAGACAACTCCAGGAGTTATAGTTGGGAAGAGCTAGCTCATGCCTTCCTCAGCCAGTACAGTTTCAAGTCTCAAGTGGCTCCTGACCGGTACCAAATTACCAAAGTCAAGAAACAATCTAATGAGTCTTTCAGAGAATATGCTCAAAGGTGGAGATGCCTTGCTGCTCAAGTTATTCCCTCTATGACTGAGTTGGAAATGGTGATGACCTTCATAGACATAAAAGAAGCTCCCTTGTATGAGAGAGTCTTAGCTGGCATAGGCAAGCCATTTTCTGAAATGAACAAACATGGAGAGATGGCTGAGATGGGATTGAAGTCAGGAAAGATTCAAGACCTAGCCGCTCTAAAAGCTGTTGCTGAGCACATCTAGTCAGGAAGTTATGGAAACAACCCCAGGAGGGTCCATAAGAAGAAAGAGGATGATGTTTCCTTGATACTACAAGGTTAAAAATGCAATCAGAACATACCTATCCAGAAGAGAAACTACTCCCTTTTTCAAGAACAATCTTTCAACCAATGGAGGAGATATTTCAGACACTGGTTAATGAAGGAAGAATCAAAGCTCTGCTACCTCCAATCAATCCTTGTTCTAGACGGTTCAATTCTAATGGAGTATATGAGTATCACTCCCACTCTCGCGGACATAGCATAGAAGAATGCTGGGCACTCCACCATCTTATTTAGAATTTAGTGACAGCGGTGTCCTGTAGTTGGAAGACAATGACACTGTGTCACTGGAGAGTGGGGACACATTTCCTACAAAATGGAAAGAAGTCGTAGTAGTTATATCCGCTGAGGATGATTTGGCTAATAGACCACTCACAATACGAGCAATTCAACTCAAAGGTACTGACAATCCTTTGAAAGTGGCTGCACCAAAGCCAATCACATTTCCATCTAGGCCAAAGTATCCTATTTTCAGCTTAAAAAAATACCATGGAATTATGGACAGGCTGAAGGATCCACATTGGGTGATGAAGCCTACCATCAAATTAAAGGGGAATGTTCCCATGGAGAAAATCAAAGAGTTCCTCCATACTATGGGTTATAATGAAGCCAAGGTGGTTTTAAGCTTGAAAGAAGCTCCACAACAAATTTCTATACTGGACTTGGTTTTCTCTTCTGAGGATCATAGGAAGGTCTTGCTAAATGATTTGGAAGAAGCCCATTTGCCGAAATTAGTGGATGTAGAAAAGTTCCAACATCTGGTTGATCACATTTTTAACAACAATGTGATATCTTTCACTGATGACGACATACCTCCCGAAGGGACTAGTCATTGTAAATTGTTGCATATAACGGTTCTATCCTCCGGATACATGGTGGGAGGAGTTTTGATAGATGGAGGTTCATCTTTAAATATCTGTCCTTATGCCACTTTGGAGAAGCTGAACATCAATCTCAAGAGGATCAAAAGTAGCCATACGGTTATCAAAGCTTTTGATGGATCTCGACGTAATGCTGTCGAAGAGATTGAACTGTATGTGGAGATTGGTCCACATACTTTTTGTGTATCCTTTCACGTGCTCAAAATAGCCACAGGATACAACCTGTTTTTGGGAAGACTATGGATTCTTATGGCTGGAGCCGTCCCTTCCACCCTTCATCAGCAACTTAAATAAATTATCAACAATAGCCTAGTCACTGTTAATGCTAAGTTGGAATGTCGTAAAAAGGGTGACACATACCAATTGGGGCGCCACCTCTCATACCCAATATTTCTACCTAGGTAATGGTAGCAACTCAAGAGATGATATCACCGGGCTATCAACCTGGACAAGGGTTGGGAAAAGATCATCAGGGCATCAAGCGTCCAATTCAAGTTCCCAGTCAAATCGGGATAGCTGGACTAGGCTATTCTGCCAGTTCCAGTCATAGAAATCCTTATAAGCATAAACAGATTCCTTCAGGTTTAGCCACAAGGCGAATATCGCAACCTACAGATCCTAAGCCTGTGCGGTCTCTGGTAAAGGTGCCTTCCCATGTAATGGCTATGTTATTTCCAAAACTGATATCAGTTAAAGCAAAAGAAGTCTTGATTCCTGATCCCGAAGTGAAAGAAAGGGAACAGAGACGTAAACAAGACATCGCTAGGAGATTGTCTCACCTACGCATCATTTTCCATGATGAGCACATAAATAGAGACACCCCAGACGATGATTGTCCAGACAATATAGTCATCATTCGGGAAAAAGAGGATGATAATAGCCCCTTTGTCATTGAAGTCCAACAGGACTTCACCCCTGACAATTGGAACATCACTCATTGCATTTGTGGACAAAGGTAAAAAAGGACAGAAACTCCCTCTGCCCTGTAGATAGTTTATAACTGCTTACTTTTATGTACAGTATTAGCAGTTGTTTTGTCATTACAGGCTAACACTTTGTATGATTTAACAGTTTCATATATTAAGTGAAAGCATATTTTATTTCAGGACTCTGAATTTAGATGTGCATATACTTGCTGATGATGTGCCTTTTCTCCACAAGGACTGTAACTTTGATGAAAAGTTGGACTCAGACTTGATGGAAATACAAGAGGACACTGAGATACCTCAGGAGATCAAAGAATGGGTCGAGGATAAACCCAAACAAAATCTTGATCAAACCACCTCTTTTAACCTTGGAACCTTAGAAAACCCTAAGCTAATCCAGATTGGTACAGACCTCACTCCAAAACAAAAGAATGACATGGTTGCACTTTTAACCCAATTCTAGGATGTGTTTACATGGTCTCATGAAGACATGGTGGGCTTATCCACTGACATCTTCATTCATCGTCTTCCCATTAAAGAGGGATTCAAGCCAGTCAGGCAAAAGCTCAGGCGATTAAAACCTGATTAGAGTTTAAAGGTTAAAGAAGAAATTTTGAAACAATTTCGAGCAGGCATCGTCATGGTGTCTACATGCCCTGAATGGCTATCCAACATAGTCCTCATACCTAAACTAGGATAAAAGGTGCGAGTTTATGTGGATTGTAGGGATTTGAATAAACCTTGCCTTAAAGATAGCTTTCCCGTGCCATTTATCCACATTCTCATTGACAATACTGCTCAATACGACATGTACTCCTTTGTTGATTGTTTTGCGCGGTACCATCAAATCATGGTTGCTGAAGAGGATCGTGAGAAAACTACATTCATCACGCCTTGGGGGAACCTTTTGCTATAGACGGTTGTCATTCGGCCTCATTAATGCCGGAGCTACCTATCCGCGGGCCATGATGGCTCTTTTCCATGACTTAATGCACAAGGAGATAGCTCTATGTGGATGACATCATTCTCAAATTCTGAAGGGAAGAAGACCACTTAGAACATTTCAAAAAGCTCTTTAACAGGTTGCGTAAGTACAACTTGAAGTTGAATCTAGCTAAGTGCGTCTTTGGCGTTAAATCAAGCAAGTTGCTAGGATTCCAAGTCAGCCACAAAGGGATTGAGCTGGATCCCACCAAAATCTAGGCCATCAAGGAAATGCCCATTCCTCAGACAGAGAAGAAAATACAGGGATTTTCTGGAAGGATCAATTTCATCAGCCGATTCATCTCCCAACTCACAGCAACTTGTGAGCCTATTTTTAAGTTGTTAAGGAAGAACTCCTCCATGAAATGGAATGATGAGTGTCAAAAAGCCTTCCTTACAATCAAAGAGCAGCTGGTCAACACTCCTATTTTGGTACCTCCTAGGGATGATGTTCCCCTGTTCATGTACCTGTCCATTAATGACAATGCCATGGACTGCATGCTGGGACAGAAAGATGATAGAGGCCAAGAGTGAGCTATCTATTACCTCAGCAAAAGATTCAGCAGCAGTGAACACAAGTACACTCTGATTGAGAAGACTTGTTGTGCTTTAGCATGGGCTTCCATGAGGTTACAACATTACCTCTATGGTCACACAACCCATCTCATATCCCACGTGGATCCTCTAAAGTACATGTTCAGTAAACCCATAATGAATTGTTGACTGTCCAGATAGCAGTTGATCCTACAACAATCTGACATCGTCTACATATCACAAAAGTCTATTAAAGGTTAAGGAATTATAGATCAACTAACCGACACACCTTCAGGGGATTTCAAACCCTTGAAAACATACATCCCTGATAAAAGGGTAATGACAGTCCGGCTACACCATCAGTACGATACACACCAATCATGGAAAATGTATTTTTATGGAGCTGTTCATATGGAAGGTTCTGGAGCTGGAGCAGTTCTAGTATCTGGTATGAGGGAGTAGTATCCCGTCACCGTCAAATTACAGTTTGTCAGCACCAATAACACAGCTGAGTATGAAGGCTGTATCATGGGACTCAAACTTGCCCAATCAATGGGTATCATGCCGTTAACTGTCTTTGGAGATTCCGAATTGGTAATCAGACAAACCATCGGAATCTATCACACCAAAGATCTACATTTGCTGCCTTACCATCGTCAGGTTATCCAGATGGCTTCAGAGTTTGAAGAAATAAACTTCCTCCATATTCCTCGGAATAGGAATGACTTTATGGATGCGCTAGCAACTTTGGCCTCCTTGATCAATATACCTGACAAGGAAAACATGCCAAGCATGCCATTTGCTATGCAAAAGGCTCCAGTCAGATGAGCTACCTCCCATCCAGCACCCTTGGTATCAGCACATCAAGGAGTATCTACGAGATGGATCTACACTCGCTGAGGCAAGTCCTGTAAAGAAAAACTAGATCCATCGAATGGCTATGAAATTTTACTTGAGCGGAGATGCACTTTACAAACGAGATGCAGGACTAGGTTGTAAGACCCCAACTTATTATAAATGAAATTAAACTTCCTCTATTTATTATTTTGAAATTGTTAGGGTTGATTTGATTAATGTGGTTAGTTATGGGTAAAATGTGCAAATATTTCAAATAAGCAAGTGGTTATAAAATATTCATTATTGTCGGGGAATATTCGTTTGGTCGTGGAATATTCTTACTATCGGGGAATATTCGTACGACGGCGCAGCCTTGTGTGGGCCCCATAATGGAAAGCGATTGGATGAAGAAAACGACAAATATAAGTTGTTTATAAATAATGGCGTAGTTATTCACAATTAATTTGTTAAAATAACAGATGGTTAAAACAAAGTAGCTATTACGGTATTACCGATTATTGATTCTTACGTAAGAAGGCACTACTTAATAATTATTACGCATAGTTCTTTGTTCAATATTTTATTTTATTGATTGATAATTGCTACGTCGATATTTTATATTATTGTTGTTTCAATAATTGTCACTACACAGTATTTTCATTATCAGATCAATAATTTATATTATTTGAATAATATTATTAGATAACATTATTGGCAATGTCTAAAAAGTTCTATCTAAGGAGAGGTTTGGTCACCTAATTGCGTGCGAAGAAGGAGAAATCCTAATTGAAAGCCCCTCTTTCTAAGAAATGACTGGTTGCCGACAAGATGTGATTTTGTAATAATATTTGTGAATAATTAATTATTGATTTATATGATAAGGAAAATATTCATTTTATGTGGATATAGATGGAGAAAATTTTAATGTGACAATTGTTGAAAATTGATATTTTATCTTTTTCGATAAAATAATTCATTTAAATATATTATTATATTTTAATAATATAATAATGGTGATATTTTTACAATGAATATGGGATATATGAATAAATGAGGAGGAAGAGTATATTTGTTGAAATAAATATTTAAAACATGTTTTTCATGTTTGTGGACCCCATTTCTTGACTGAAATTTGATTATAGCATGTAAAATCGCTCGTTTGTGGATTTTGGTCAATTTCTGTTTGGAATTTGGAAAAACTTTATTCTGTAAAGTTGTAGAGAATGAAATTTCCTCTGGAAATGACACGAGGTTTGAATTTTTCTGATAAAAGAGCTATTTATTGTGAATTATTGAAGTTTCGGATTAATTGATTTTGATTTTTTTGGAGTTTTAAATGATTTATGTGAGAAAACGTTTTTTAAGAGGTGGGCTACATGTGTGGCTGATGTTGGACTCAGTTGGTGTGCGTAGGGATTTTTAGAAAAATAATATTAATATTATATTAATTTTTCTGCTTTGGTGTTCTAAGCATTTTCCTATAAATAGGGTGCTTAGGTTAGAATTGAAAATCACACCAGAAACTGAAGTTTTCACTCTCTTTCTCTCTCTATATTATCGAGCGTATTCTTGTGAGTATTTTGATACTTTGAGTATTGCTATACGGTGCAAGTTCCCTTCAGCACTATATCTAGTACTCTAGTTAGAAGTACCGTCTTTTCGAGGTAAGGGATGCTATTTTTTTAAAAATGATATTATTTCTTCTAATATCATTATGCTAGAATATTGATAGTATTTTTCTTGTGAAACTCTTGTTTTTTTAGTGTTGGGGTTACTATTCACGTATACGGCACTATTCACATATACGGTACTATTCACAAATACGACACTATTCACAGAAAAATTAAATTTTCGTTTTTTGTCCAAAATATCTATTATGGATACTAGCTTTGATTGTATCCATATTTTGATCATTCTTGAATTTTGCTCCACTATGATTGTTTACGAAGTATTTTTGAACTCGGATTGTTTAAAGTACGAATCCTTAGTATTTGTTCTTTTGTTTCACTGGATTCGTTTTCTTTAAAATATTTTTCATCATCCTCAGTCCTAAATGATGATATTACTGAATATCTTTAGCCTGTAGTGCAAAGATGGTTGATTTTCTTATGAATATGTTTGGCCCGTAGTGCAAAGATGAACATGTGTTGAGATGAACATGACCAACTGATGAATATCTTTGGCCTGTAGTGCAAAGATGAATATTTGATTCAAGATGTATATTGATTGATGTTACAGGGATAAAAGATAGAAGATGTTAAATTCATACATAGAAGATAGTAGTTTGCATTCTCTACTTAACTCTTCTAATGAATTATTTGATTCTAATGAATTCATAGATAATAGTAGATTTCATTCTCTACGTAACTCTTCTATGAATTATTATTTTTACTGCGAATATTGATCTGAAACTAGTTGTCTATTGTATTTTATCAGATTTTTCCTGTTGAAGACTAACGATAATTTGTTCTATATTATATTAGTCATAATATTCTTTACTGGGCTAGTTGAGCTCACCCTTTTCCTTTTTGTTCCATTTTTGTTCTCAGGAGGCGAGAATGTAGCTAGTTCTAGTCGGGGTGTGGAATGATGGATCTAGAAAGTTATCTTAGTAGTCCTGACCATTTTTGTAAAATAATGTACCAACAATTGTAATGAGGACTTGTTTGGGTGTGAATATTGTCTAGATGGCAATATTTGTATTTAAACTCACAGTTTATATGTTGTATTAATAAAGTTGTACTTGTTTCTGTACCATGTTATTGACGACTCAAAATGGGTGATGTATACCTATTTTGGGGGCGTCACATAGGTCTCCTTAGATGTCTGGACAAGGACCAAGCTCAGAGGCTCATGGATGAATCTTATGGTGGAGTATGTGGCCCACACATGAGCGGCCCTCTACTTGTCAAAAAGATCCTCAGAATAGGGCATTACTGGCTCTCTCTCAAGGCTGACTGTGATGATCACGTCAAAAAATGTTATCAATGCTAAATTCATGGGAATGGTATCCATGCCCCTCCAAGGGAACTCCACAATATGAGTTCACCCTGGCCCTTCTCAATGTGGGGAATGGACGTTATCGAGCCCATTGAGCCCAAAGCCAGTAATGGGCATCAGTTTATCTTCACCATGATCAACTACTTCACTAAATGGGTAGAAGCAGCCTCCTTCCCCAAGGTTACCAAAGAAGTCATCATTGGTTTTATCAGAAATAATGTCATTTGTTGATATGGAAAACCAGAGGTAATTGTTTCAGACAATGCAAAGAACCTCAACAACAAAATGATGGAGGAGTTCTGCCGTAAATTCCATATCAAACAACTTAACTCCGTCGTCTACCATCCAAAGATGAATGGTGTTGTTGAAGCGGCTAATAAGAACATCAAGAAGATCATGCAAAAGATGTCCGCCAATCACAAAGGATGGCCTGACCTCTTGCCTCTGAATCTATTAGCCTACAGAACTTCAATGCGTACTTCCACTAGGAAATAGACGGCGATGAATTTCCATAACTCATCAACCCGGACACAGTAAAATGGTACTATGTCTGAGGTTACCATCAAGCAAACATCCTGGTTTTGGATCACCAGATCCCCAGTCATTTCAGGTTTTCTAACCCTTACTATATACAATGTTTCTTCTTACCCATTTGCCTCATCAGGGAAACACACTCTTCAAGCCAGCAGCCTGGTTTTGGATCAGCAGATCCTTTACTACACTTCATTTCAAAACCTATCACACAACTTTGGTTATCCCACAAGGGATTGAACCTTTCACACCTGCAGTTTTGTCCCACTACGGATAAGACTTTTCACACCTGCAGTTTGTCCTGTACATGGGATCAAACTTTCTCCTCTGTAGTTTGTCCTAAACATGGGATCAAACTTTTTGGTTGCATTTCGTCCTACACATGGGGCGAACTACGTTGACTTGATCTCCCCGATGCCTGGGAGTATGTAGGCAACCATTTTATAATGGCCCGATCACAATAAAAAAAATAAAAACACTTCTACACCTTCTTACACTTCCACATCTTTCTACACCCTTTCACATACAACGTTGAACCTCTTACACCAGGTTCGAACTACGCAGACCCGATCTCCTCTTCAATAGGAGTCATAGGCAGCCATTTATGGTTTCGGTCTTACCCCCTACCAAAACACAAATACTTGTCACATGATACTGGGATCAACCTTCAATCTACCACTTTTCATCAGCTTCAGACAAAAGGGATGGAACTAACTGATCTCACCACACAAATGGGAGAATTGGCGATGATCTAAGCTGCAGTTAAGTCCTCAAAGAGCAACACCAATACATAAGAGAGGGAAATACCTGAGATCTCTTTTTCAATAGGAGTACCAGCGACCATCTGTAGTGCGGTCAATCTCAGAGAGTAAAGCCACATTCCTCTCCACATTTACATACAGAAACTAGTCTGAAGACACCAAAAAGGGTAGGGATATACAAAGATCAATGATCCATTCTGAAAGATCCTGAGACATCTCAATGTCCACCCATGAAGGATGAGTTTAGAATACATCAAGATCGCAAGCCCTGAAGAAACAGGCAAATATCAAGCAATTAACAAGGCACAACTAAAAGGGAAGTGAATCAAAATATATTTCCCTGCCATAAATAATGTTGTTTGATATATATAATATGTATTGTACATGACAAAATGGCTAAACTAGTCTGTGCAGGAACATACAAGCCTATCTACAATCCCGTGGATATACGAGATATCAAGTCCAACATGGCATCTCTCTCTGAAGAAAGAGGTAACGATGTGAGCTCCTGCCCAAGGGTATCTATACGCGCCAACAAATCCACTGCAAACTTCTTGGTGACATGGTGCTCATCAATATATGTGCTCATCTCAGCAATAATACCAGTGGTAAGGGATCTCACTGTAGTACTATCTGTAATAGCTATATCCCGGGAAGATATGGCAGCATCCCGCTCAATAATCAAAGCATCTCTGGATGATCTAGCCTCATCCCGCTCAGCAATAGCGGTGTCTCTATGAGCTAAGGCATCATCTCTCTCTAATAGAGCGTCATCTCTCCCAGCAAGAGCTGTCAACATCAAGGCCCTAGCCTGATCTCTCTTAAATGTCATCAAATGAAGACTCTGCGCTAAATACTCTGAAGGGGGAGTCACAGCTACAGAAGTACTAGGAGAATCTATCATAACTACTGGAAACCCAGCAACTAGCTCCTCCTCGACGGGAAAATCAATGTCATCTGCAGGCTCTCCACTCTCCGAATCAATCCCCGACCTTGTGGATACAACAGCACCCGATGCATTCTCTATTTCCATCCATGAAGAATACTCTGACGAACAACCCAGATGGCTAACAAAAAACTTAACTAGCTCATGTTGATCCCAAAAGGCGTACACCCTGGATCTGTCCTTTGCTGACTAGTGGCGAGAAGCCAGGCGCTGACCGAATGCCCCCTCAAAAGGATGGAAGTCCTAAAACTGGTGGAACTATGACATCACAACTAGTGGGTGATAAGTCGTCATGCCCCTCAAACCAGCCAGAGGGAGATAATCCATGCCAGGTGCTTTAGTAATGAAGCTGTAGGGTGAACTAAGCCCTGTACATGGCAAAATCCCAAATGGATCTCCGATCCCTGCCAAAAACACCGACCATGATGTAGCATCTGTACACTCCGCTGACTGAAAGGAGTAAGACATGGTTATCTCATGGGTAAAAATAGTATCCATGCTGTCGGAAGGTGCCAATCGGTCTCAGATGTGACATGAACCATACATACAATATGGTCAAGTTGCCAATGAATACCCCTACGGGATAGGTATGACAATACGTGGCGGATCTCAATATCTCTATCACAATCATCGGCACAATGGTATGACCCTCCCTGAGAGCTCTCATTGCCATGATAACACTGATGTCAAACTCATCCATATAATGTGGCATGTATACATAAGCCACTACGCACATAATGAGTACATCTACTTTGGCCAAATGCAACTGGTCCTCTGGTGTTGGGAAATCCCCCGAGTGCCGTGCATAACTGTCCACCGAGCCAAATCTATCTATCAGAAAATGCTGGGATATCACATGGTCGGATGTAATCTCATCCTATACAACTCTACGCCTCAGCCCAGTGAGGGTTAGAAACTTCCAGCTCATGTCGCCGATAGCCATCTGCGCATAAAGTTTGTCCAATGGCAGCACCATTAACCGCACATACTCCTCTAAGGTGGGAGTCAACTCATGTGTCTCAAACCAAAAAACCTGCCTCTCTGGTATCTAATGCTCCAGCATACCCTCTACAAAGCTTGTGGGAACCTGAAATATCAAGAGGGTCATAGAATGCTTTAATAACTGATCTACGCTCACCTTGTCTGGAGGTGACAAACTATCATACCACGACCGTAGACGGGAGGCTACCAATACTCGTGGGGTGTGACCAATGCGGCTAACTGTCGAGGAAGACATCTGTGTGGGTCGTATCATAAGACCATCCAAGGGTCAATGATGAATATCTCTGGACATACACATATATGCATAACATAATACATGCTTGATAAATAATAGATGACAATATGATGTAGGGAATATTAATATATACATTCCTAAGTACATCATCTTCTAATACATCTCTGTACAACTAAAAATACAGGGAAATGGGGCATAGACGCCCAACAACTAATAGAGGCCTATCAAAAGATATAGCGAGAATGGGGGATAACCACCCAGTGTCTAACAGAGGCCTATCAAAAGATATAAAGAGAATATACATCAGAAGAAGACTATTATCTCAATATCTACATCATCAATCTTGTCCACCTTATGTAACTCCTCCTGAGTTACTGGATCTCCATCAATGAAGATGTCAAGCCTATAAAACAGAGGATCTGCACCGACAAAGCCATATGGGTCCCCTGAGGGGTCAGCACATGAGCTGGAAGGAACAAAAGTATCTGCCTCTAAAGGATCTCTACCCAAGAGCCGGATAAAGAAATGTGCCTGATCCAACCACCGGGTCAAACTGTCAATCTGTGTCAAATAAGCCAGATCTCTGACATAGGCCATCCAATCCATCATCATCACGGATCCAGGATCCATATCCCCTATAAAATGAGTGGCGCAGGTCTGGGCTCCGATGATACAAGGGGACCACCAATGCTGGAACATCTCCTGAGTATAAGGACCCTTTGACAGTGTAAAGTTGTCAACGCCCATCAATAGGATATCAATAACGGGCGATTATGATACAGGCTAATAATGCCTGACAGGAGGCAAGATCGGTTCATGAAACTCCCATGTGGTGCTCTTAATAACACGCTCTCCTTAATAGAGCTCCCATCCTCCATCTGTGAAGAGAGGAATCCTACGGGTGGATATCACATACTCGAAACTAGTCGGGTACCCATCCTCAAACCCAATGGTCAAATGCTCCCCGAAATAGGGAATCCAAGTGATAGCATTAGCTGTCAATAACTCCAACTGTAGACAATAATGGGTGAAATCCTCAGCTACAGGAACCTTCACCAGTATGGAGTGATGCCATCACCGTCCTCGTGGATAGGTATCTAAACCTAACACACTCACATGATAAAAACCTGAGAACCTCTCATAGGCCTAGAACCGCCAACACAAAGGAAAACATTTGCTGTCAGTCAACACTCTTAACCTGTACATAGGAAATCAAAAGAGAAATACTCACTAGAAGAAATTGGTAAAATCCTAGCCAAGCCTCTGTCTAGCCCTGCGAACGCATGCACATGCCCTTGAGGAAATAGGCGAAGGTGTAGGAGCCCCAATCATACTCTCCGATATGGTCCACATCTTGTGTGGCGCTCACCAAAGCGAATGACACTGTGGAAGAGTTATCTGCTATGAAGAAGCCCCTAATGATTATCAGGAACAATCGCCGAAGAATGTGATCCCCAATCCTCACATCATCGGGTATGGGCTCACTCAATAGCCCGCTCATAACATCTATGCTCAAAGGACCTGTACGAACTATGCTGCCTTTGAGCGCCTTAGCCGGGACTCCTAGCAATGATCTGATAGCAATTAGGGTAATATTCATCGTACAAGGCACTAGCGCCCCTCCAAACTCAATACCTGTGATAAACCGCCAATCCATCGGCGTCATCATCACCTCACGGTCTAACAAATGGAGAGACTGAGTCTAGTGAAACCAGCGCTCAGACAACGCCCTGAGGTAACCCAGGGATAACGACGGGGGAGGATGGAAAAGAATGCCTCGAAGCCCCAGCCATGTATAATTACTCGATAATCGGGATGCAGAGCCTGATATGTAGAGTAAATGTTGATCCAGGAACCTACATCACAAAAGTGGATCAACATCAGAATCCTTTACTCCTCATCAATAGGAAAGAATGAAGATCAAAATCCAGCTTGTACCTCGTTTGCATGCAAGTAAACCTTGGGGTGTCCACTCAAATCACCTAGAAGCTCTGGGATCATCACCTGAATACCTGGGAAATCCCTATGGGGAATAGGAGCAGCAGGAGCAGGGTCCATAATCAATACATCCTCCTCCTCGTCCACAACATCCGGTGCACTCAACCGAACATAACGATCATCACCGCCTCCGCTTGCATTTACGAGGTCAGCCTAACCGAAACGAGGTTGAGGCACATGAAAAGCCCTCCTTCGTACACCTGAAGTGGTCCTATAAGAATTACTCAGCTGATCCGGATCCATTTATCTGGACACAAGTCTCCAAATCACCTTAAAAAGGGTGTGGTAAACTCTAACATGAGGTTTTTTCTAAATGCATTCTATGACTTTGTGCATGCATGCATTACTTTAACATACGTCTACAGTAGAGTTAAAAATGCATGACTACCCAATGCCTACATTTTGGAAATTTTTGCCATAGTCTCCTTTGTAAACAGGACTATCCATATGCACATAGGCATGACTAGGTGGCCATTCAGTAGCACACCTACCCACAGTCATAAACATCCTATATACATTATACTATTAAAGACATAATCCGTAAGGGTAGCCTAATTACCAGGATTACTTTGCTTTACCACCTTTGCTCATTTGTCCTCAAATAGGATAAGAAATACCATGACAAAGGTGTCAATTTGACTGTTTCAAAAGTTTAATTTTTTCACATCATTATGTTTAACATGGTTAAATACTAACATTTACTTTGTTGAATATTTTTTATCAAGTCATATGAGCATGCATATTCACTACTATATGTTTAGAAGCATTTCATGTGATAATTCATTTTCCAACGGATAAAAATTTGAAAAGAAGACACGCATACGTTACCTGAAATGACTTGTGACAGCAACAAGCCATTTAAGGCCACTCACAGCTAGCCACAGGTGTACCTACGGCTCCTCTAGGTGCGACCCACCTCTTCGACTCGGTTCAGGTTGAGTTGTAAAGGAGGTTTCACAAGCTAAACAAGTCAAATCAAGAAAAAAGATGCTACGCGATTGAGTAGAAGAGCCTGAAATCCTTGTTTTAAGAGATCAAATTGTGGGTCTACATGGAACTCATTGTTATTCGCCCAAACACAGGGTTTACTATACCGATGATCACAACTATTGCAAACCACACTCGGCAATGTTAGAGTTATTGCCCTAGAGGCCAATTATTTGATATAATTGCTTAACGTTTTGATATTATATTTTATTGAATAAATGAATGATTTTATTATGGTTTTATTTACTGCGTTATATAAATGTTAACATAATAAAATTCCTTAAAATAGTGATACAAATTATATAGTTTCAAGTATGTGACTTGAACATGAGATTATATAATTACAATTAGTATCATTGTTCTTAAATGTTCTTAGTCAAGTATCATTGTTGATGGGACAACAATGATGCATTGAGACTAGTATGTGGATTAACTGATGACCAAATTTCATTGGTCATAAATATATGAGATATTAAGTCAATGCATAGGTACATGTTAGAGAACGATGTACTGGACAGACCCACCATGATATTTCTATATGGAGCATTATGCGAAGTGTCATTAGCAATTATCATAGTGACAATGATGTAATGGTCCTCCGACCTGAAATCACTATATTACTACACAGGAATTTATGTACTTTGATATCATCAAATGTCACCTTTAATAGGGTGGACTATAAAGGTGATTATTGGGTACATCATTAATCGTGTGAGGAATATGAGTGATCTAGATAGAATTTAACCTTCCTATATATTAGGGGTGATATCCATAGGCCTCTTGATTGAGTAGGACTATGAAATGCATGGCCATGCTCAAATAATGATTTGATTCATATAGTCTACTCATTGATCAAGAAAACTCAGGTTAATCTATGATATTAAGGTTAAAAGGATTAAATTACATTGAAACATAGGTCACAAAAAGGTTGCATCGAATCATCGATCTTATTATTACTTGGGTAGAAGTGATGCATTACTAGATGTCGCTCACTGTTTATAATTTTATAATATTACTTGGGTAGCAGTGATTTAAACATAATGTTTAAATCAAAAATTTAAATTAAAAGGATAATTTGTATATATGCATATTAATTAAGTAAGACTTAATTAAGATATATATATATATATATATATATATAAATTCAGATTTTATTAAATTAGGTTTTGAATAATATTTTTTAATGACTATATATATGATATGTAGCAGCCATTTTAGGTATTATTTCATAAACCAAAAACCCTAGCATCTCTTAGAGAGAGACTAGAGAGAAATCGTTTTGAAATCATCATCTTTGGTGGCTAGTACCGCAGTTCCTTCTTCTGCATATCGTAGGACGATTCTCAGAGTGTTCGTGTGGATACCGTAGAGGTACGATTCATTTGGATTGCGTTGGAGATTCGAGTGCATCAATTTTAGTATCACAATTGGTATAATTTCTAACCACTTAGTTAATTAATTTTCGTATGGATCCTGTTTAGGGTTTCGGAATTGCCTTAAATTTTTCTATTTCAGCTGTGCATTTCTGCGCCAAAATCCCTTCGGTGGTATCAGAGCTACTTGCGAAACGATTAAATCAGATTGCGTGTTTTATTGCTTTCGATATATTTGATATATGATGTTACAATTTTACCAATCTGAAATTGATTATATTGTTTTCGATATATATATGATATATGATGATACAATTTTATCGATTTGATATTGAGTATATGATATTCTGTATGTAAGCGTATTCTGGTATTATGAATATCAGTGATAGATATGCATGTATATGATGTTCTGTTAATTGTATCTTATATGGCGTAATAACAGTATACAACTTATGTTCTAATTGGATTAGAAGTATGCAGATTCGGTTTAATATGATTAATTGAAACTGGACATATATGATATGTACCGGGTGTATTGTTATTATGACTGTTTTGGTGGATTAGATATATGATTCTGAAACTGTGTCAGAGATTCGTATAGAAAAATTCTGCAATACAAATCGTAGTTCAAAATTTTTTTCCAGGGGCGCCAAGGGGGGAGACCACCCCTTGGACTACCGCCAAGGGGGGAGACCCCCCCGTCGTAGCGCACGATGGTCGTGTCCCCTATATGTTATATATAGTTTTCTTTAATTATATATAAATTGTTATATGTTTATTGTGATATGCATGGTGCACAGTTATGGCCTTTTTACCCATAGGTTAGTGGTTTTTGGTTTTGAAATACGGCTTGCATGTCATGCCTTTCTATAAATTCTAATATAATATTCTCTTCTCATCTAAATCCCCTCGAATGTAACTCGAGGTTTCTTTATATCATGTAATAATTTTTAATCGATGAAGATGTCAAGATGGAGAACATGATGAAAGATGATGATGGAGAGGAGGCACATGCTTGAGGAAGATCCAAGGAAGCTATTTATTTTAAGATCTTTTACCACCTTAGATTGACCTTCAATCTTTCATTAGCTTGAAAAGATTGACAGTGGATTGGGCCATAACCGTGACACATTTAATTTCTCACTTTATTTATGCTTGTATGTGATATGATATGATAAATAATGTGCATTCTTAATAAGATTAAGAATTGGTGTGATCTAAATTTATTAATAAAACCCCTCATTAAATTATTAAGTCTAAATCAGATGCCTTCCAATGAATAACACTCATCAAGACCTTGATCAATAGATGTAGGTTTGCCAAAGCAAAGTACCCTATTTATCTAGGTAAGATGCGATAGGATAATTGTGATATCCAAACTATTAAAATCATTGAGCCCGACTTAACTAACTTATCACAATAGGATCGTGGACTTAGAGGCATAGAGTTTGGTAGGTACCATTAGATGGACTAGAAACAATTGTTGTTTACCAAACTATCCAAGAGTTATATATGATATAATTGACAAAAGGGTTGTCTACCTAAATAATTGTGTTTTAAGAGATTAGCCCAAGCTAACTTAAGTCATAATGAAATATGGATCTTGGCTCACTAGAAAGATTTAATAGAAAATGCTTTCCGAATTAATGGTGAGGGCTATTAATTTGAATAAAAGAGTGGGAGGTATATTTTGAATGTACTATAATCAATTAAATAATATCAACTCTACAATTTGACTTATTATTTTGGCACTTATAAATTGTAGATATCAATGGCAAACAACAACAACACAAGTAGTCTTTCACTACGATCAGTCCTTGAGAAGGACAAGCTGAGTGGAATTAATTTCCTCGACTGGCATAGGAACTTGAAGATTGTCCTCAAATAAGACCGCAAGCTATATGTCATTGAAAATCCCATTCTCTATGACACCAGTTTATCTTTGCACGCGTTTATATATTATTTACAAGAAGCATCAAGATGATGCTCTGGATGTGAGTTGTCTCATGCTAGCAACCATGAACGCCGAGCTTCAGAAGCAACATGAGTTGATGGATTCTTATGAGATGATCGAGCATCTCAAGAAATTGTTCGAAGGGCATGCTCGACAGGAGAGGTATGATACAAGCAAGGCGTTGTATCACTGCAAGATGGGTGAACGTGATCTAGTTAGTCCACACGTGCTGAAAATGATTGGGTATATTGAGTACTTTGATAGGTTAGGTTTTCCAATCACTTCGGAGGCCCAAACAAATCTTTTTTTGCAATCCCTAAACATCATCTATTCTCAATGTGTCATGAATTATCTTATGAATGAAATTGCGAAACCCCTTACTAAGTTGTTGAGCATGTTTAGAACTGCCAAGAACAACATGAAAAAGGCAGGACCCACTCCCATAATGATGGTGAAAAAGGGGAATGCTAAGGGAAATTGGAAAGCCAAGAAGAAGATAGGATCTAAATCTGGTGCAAAACTTAATCCCAAAATCAAACATGCTTTAAAACCTAAAGCCAGGGTGGCTAAAGAAGGTGATTGTCACTTTTGTGGAAAACCTAGACACTGGAAAAGGAATTGTCATGCTTATTTGGAAGAAGTGAAGAAAAGGAAAGGAATTATGACTTCTACATCATGGGTATTAGATACTGGATGTGGTTCTAACATTTGTGTTAATGTGCAGGAAATTCGAAGGAGTGGGACTTTGGCAAAAGGAGAGGTTGACCTACGTGTTGGGAATTGGGCAAAAGTTGCTGCACTGGCCGTAGGAACTTATCATTTATCTTTGCCCTATGGGCTAGTTTTAGAATTAGAAGATTATTATTTTGTGCCTGGTATAAGCAAAAACATTATTTCTGTTTCTTGTTCGGACAAGAAAGGTTTTTCATTTATAATAAAGAACAACCGTTGTTCATTTTACTTAAATGATATATGCTATGATGTTGCACAATTGTTTAATGGTCTTTATATTCTTGATTTGGAAATGTCTATCTATAACATAAATACAAAACGATTTAAATCAAATGATTCAAATCTGACATATCTCCAGCACTGTCGTTTAGGCCATATAAATGAGAAACGCATATCAAAACTCAAAATAAAGATAGATTTTTGGATTCATTTGATTTTGAATCATATGAAAAATGTGAATCTTGTTTATTAGGCAAGATGACTAAAGCCCCTTTCACTAGACACAGTGAACGGGCTAGCGATATATTGGGACTTATACATAGTGATGTATGTGGACCCATGAGTTCGTTAGTAAGAGGTAGGTTTTATTACTTCATTACATTTACTGACGACTTCAGTAGATATGGATATGTGTATCTTATGAGACACAAATTCGAATCCTTTGAAAAGTTCAAGGAATTCAAGAATGAAGTTCAAAACTAATTTGGCAAAAGCATAAAAGCCCTTCAATCCGATCGAGGAGGTGAATACTTAAGCCAAGACTTTGATGACCTTCTAAAGGAGTGTGGTATTATATCACAGCTCACTCCACCTGGAACATCACAATGGAATGGTGTCTCTGAGAGGAAGAATCAAACCTTGTTGGACATGGTACGATCAATGATGAGTCATGCAGATCTTCCAATATGCTTCTGGGGTCATGCCCTAGAGACAGCTGCATTCACACTTAACCATGTTCCTACAAAAATGGTTAAGAAGACACCATATGAGATGTGGACTGGGAAATGTCCAAGTATGTCGTTCATGAAGACTTGGGGTTGTGAGGCGTTTGTAAAACGTCTGGATTTTGACAAGCTCGGACCCAAATCTAACAATTGTAAATTTGTGGGACACCCAAAGGAAACAAAAGGGTATTATTTCTACAAACCTTCTGAGAACAAAGTGTTTGTTGCTCGAACTGGTATTTTTCTAGAAAGAGAATTTATCTCTAAAGGAAACAGTGGGAGGAAAGTAGAACTCGAAGAAATTCGAGAACCACAGAATAGCATTGAACTTGAGTTGGAACGTGAGCAGGAACCACAAGATGTTGTGGAAAGTGAACCTGATCAAATTACACAAGGAATTCGTAGATCTGGTAGGACACGAGAAGAGCCTTAGAGATATTATGGATATCTTATGACTCAAATTGGCGATGTGTTGCTCATATATCAGGATGAGCCTGCTTCCTACCAAGAAGCTATGAATGGACCAGATTCTGAGAAATGGCTTGAAGCCATGAGATCTGAAATGGACTCCATGTATACTAACCAAGTATGGAATTTGGCTGATCCACCCGAAGGGGTAAAACCAATCGGGTGCAAGTGGGTTTTCAAGAAGAAAACCGACATGGATGGTAATATACAAATCTACAATGGTCGACTGGTAGCAAAAGGTTTCAAACAAGTTCAAGGTGTTGACTATGATGAAACCTTCTCCAGTGGCAATGGTTAAATCCATCAGGATCTTACTTGATATTACAGCCTTTTACGATTACAAAATCTGGCAGATGGATGTCACAACTGCTTTCCTTAACGGAAATCTCCTTGAGGATGTGTACATGACACAAGCTGAGGGATTTGTAATTCCAAAGGATGCTGGAAAGGTATGTAAGCTGCATCGATCCATTTATGGATTGAAGCAAGCATCTCAGAGTTGGAATCTTCAATTTGATGAAGCAGTCAAAGAGTTTGGCTTTATTAAAAATGAAGATGAACCTTGTGTATATAAGAAAGTTAGTGGGAGTCATATTGTATTCCAGATATTATATGTTGACGACATATTAATTATTGGGAATGACATTCCTTCTTTACAAGTTGTAAAAACATGGTTAGGAAAATGTTTCTCCATGAAAGATTTAGGCGATGCAGCCTATATTTTAGGTATCAAGATCTATCGAGATAGATTGAGGAAAATGCTCGGCCTAAGTCAAAGAACATATATTGATATAGTGCTGAAATGATTCAGCATGCAAGAGGCAAAAAGAGGACACTTACCCATGAATCATGGTGTAAGGTCTCTAAGGCTCAATGTCCTCAATCACAAGATGATGAGGAGCGTATAAGAAAGATCACTTATGCTTCGGCAATTGGATCTATCATGTATGCAATGATATGTACTCGTCCGGATGCCTTGTATGCTTTGAGCATGACAAGCAGATATCAGTCGAATCAAGGTGAAGGTCACTAGACAACAGTCAAGAATATCCTCAAGTACCTATAATGGACTAAGGATTCATTCTTGGTATATGGAGGTGAAGACGAACTGGCAGTAAAAGGTTACATAGATGCTAGTTTCCAGACTGACAATGATGACTATAAGTCTCGATCGGGGTTTTGTGTTTTTTTTTACCATCAAGCGGTCTTTGTTAAGAATTTGGAAGAGTTCAAGCAAGAGCGATGGCGATTCTACAATAGAGGCTGAGTATATTGCTGCTTCTAGTGTGGCCAAGGAGGCTGTATAGATTAAAAAGTTCATCTCTGAACTAGGTGTTGTTCCAACCATTGTTGATATTATATTTGATTGAATAAATGAATGATTTTATTATGGTTTTATTTACTGCGTTATATAAATGTTAACATAATAAAATTCCCTAGAATAGTGATACAAATTATATATTTTCAAGTATGTGACTTGAACATGAGATTATATAATTACAATTAGTATCATTGTTCTTAAATGTCCCTAGTCCAGTATCATTGTTGATGGGACAACAATGATGCATTGAAACTAGTATGTGGATTGACTGCTGACCAAATCTCATTGGTCATAAATATATGAGATATTAAGTCAATGCATAGGTACATGTTAGAGAACGATGTACTGGATAGACCCACCATGAGAATTCTATATGGAGCATTATGCAAAGTGTCATTAGCAATTCTCATAGTGACAATGATGTAATGGTCCTCCGACATGAAATCACTATATTACTACACGGGAATTTATGTACTTTGATATCATCAAATGTCACCTTTAATAGGGTGGACTATAAAGGTGATTATTGGATACATCATGAATCGTGTGAGGAATATGAGTGATCTAGATGGAATTTAACATTCCTATATATTGTGGGTGATATCCATTGGCCTCTTGATTGAGGAGGACTATGAAATGCATGGCCATGCTCAAATAATGATTTGTTTCATATAGTCTACTCATTGATCAAGAAAACTCTGATTAAATTATAAAGAGTATGACACATTCCATGACTCTAGTTTAATCTAGGATATTAAGGTTAAAAGGATTAAATTACATTGAAACATTGGTCACGAAAAAGTTGCATCGAATCATCGATCTTATTATTACTTGGGTAGCAGTGATGCATTACTAGATGCCGCTCACTGTTTATAATTTTATAATATGATTTTAAAATTTTTGCCAACGTAATAATAACCAATAGGGTCACACACATAGAACGTAATTTAAAAGGGAATTAATTTAAATTTTATGGATTTAAATATATTAATATGATTAATAGTGTTTAAATAACGAATTTAAATTAAAAGGATAATTTGTATATATGCATATTAATTAAGTAAGACTTAATTAAGATATATATATATATATATATATATAAATTTGGATTTTATTAAATTAGGTTTTGAATAATATTTTTTAATGGCTATATATGATATGTAGCAACCATTTTAGGTATTATTTCATAAGCCAAAAACCCTAGCAGCTCTTAGAGAGAGACTAGAGAGAAATCATTTTGAAATCATCATCCTTGGTGGCTAGTATCGCAGTTCCTTCTTCTGCAGATCGTAGGACGATTCTCGTAGCGTTCGTGTGGATACCGTAGAGGCGCGATTCATTTGGATTGCGTTAGAGATTCGAGTGTATCAATTTCAGTATCACAATAGGTATAATTTCTAACCACTTAGTTAATTAATTTTCGCATGGATCATGTTTAGGGTTTTGGAATTGCCTTAAATTGTTCTATTTTCGCTGTGCATTTCTGTGCCGAAATTCCTTCAGTGGTATTAGAGCTACTTGCGAAACGATTAATTCAGATTACGTGTTTTATTGCTTCCAATATATTTGATATACGATGTTACAATTTTATCAATCTGAAATTGATTATATTGTTTTGGATATATATATATGATATATGATGATACAATTTTATCGATCTGATATTTAGTATATGATATTCTGTATGTAAGCGTATTCTGGTATTATAAATATCAGTGATAGATATGCATGTATATGATGTTCTGTTAATTGTATCTTATATGGCGTAATAATATTATACAACTTATGTTCTAATTGGATTAGAAGTATGCAGATTCAGTTCAATATGATTAATTGAAACTGGACATATATGATATGTACCGGGTGTATTGTTATTATGACTGTTTTGGTGGATTAAATATATGATTCTGAAACTGTGTCAGAGATTCGTATAAAAAAATTGTGCAATACAGATTGTAGTTCAAAAAAAATTTCCAGGGGCGCCAAGAGACCACCTCTTGGACCACCGCCAAGGGGGGAGACCCCCCCTTGGACCCCCTCGTCGTAGCGCACGATGGTCGTGTCCCCTATATGGTATATATAGTTTTCTTTAATTATATATAAATTGTTATGTGTTTATTATGATATGTATGGTGCACAGTTATGGCCTTTTGACCCATAGGTTAGTGGTTTTTGTTTTTGAAATATTTCTTGCATGTCGTGCCTTTCTATAAATTCTAATGTAATATTCTCTTCTCATCTAAATCCCCTCGAATGTAACTCTAGGTTTCTTTATGTCATGTAATAATATGTAATCGATGAAGATGTCAAGATGGATAACATGATGAAAGATGATGATGGAGAGGAGGCACATGCTTGAGGAAGATCCAAGGAAGCTATTTATTTTAAGATCTTTTACCACCTTAGATTGACCTTCAATCTTTCATTAGCTTGAAAAGATTGACAGTGGATTGGGCCATAACTGTGACACATTTAATTTCGCACTTCATTTATGTTTGTATGTGATATGATATGATAAATAATGTGCATGCTTAATAAGATTAAGAATTGGTGAGATCTAAATTTATTAATAAAACCTCTCATTAAATTATTAAGTCTAAATCAGATGCCTTCCAATGAATAACACTCATCAAGACCTTGATCAATAGATGAAGGTTTGCCAAAGCAAAGTACCCTATTTATCTAGGTAAGATGCGATGGAATAATTGTGATATCCAAACTGTTAAAATCATTGGGCCCGACTTAACTAAGTTATCACAATAGGATTGTGAACTTAGAGGCATAGAGTTTGGTAGGTACCATTAGATGGACTAGAAACAATTGTTGTTTACCAAACTATCCAAGAGTTATATATGATATAATTGACAAAAGGGTTGTCTACCTAAATAATTGTGTTTTAAGAGATTAGCCAAAGCTAACTTAAGTTATAATGAAATATGGATCTTGGCTCACTAGAAAGATTTAATAGAAAATACTTTCCGAATTAATGGTGAGGGTTATTAATTTGAATAAAAGAGTGGGGGGTATATTTTGAATGTACTATAATCAATTACATATTATCAACTCTGCAATTTGACTTATTTTTTTGGCACTTATAAATTGTAGATATCAATGACAAACAACAACAACACAAGTAGTATTTCACTACGATCAGTCCTTGAGAAGGACAAGCTGAGTGGAATTAATTTCCTCGACTGACATAGGAACTTGAGGATTGTCCTCAAATAAGAGCGCAAGCTATATGTCATTGAAAAGCCCATTCCTGTAGCACCAGCTGATACTGCACCACGTACGGAGCATAATGCTTACAAGAAGCATCAAGATGATGCTCTGGATGTGAGTTGTCTCATGCTAGCAACCATGAACGCTGAGCTTCAGAAGCAACATGAGTTGTTGGATTCTTATGAGATGATCGAGCATCTCAAGAAATTGTTCGAAGGGCATGCTCGATAGGAGAGGTATGATACAAGCAAGGCGTTGTATCACTGCAAGATGGGTGAACGTGATCCAGTTGGTCCACATGTGCTGAAAATGATTGGGTATATTGAGTACCTTGATAGGTTGGGTTTTCCAATCACTCCGGAGGCCTAAACAGATCTTGTTTTGCAATCCCTGAACAACATCTATTCTCAATGTGTCATGAATTATCTTATGAATGAAATTGCGAAACCCCTTACTGAGTTCTTGAGCATGTGAGGAACTGCCGAGAACAACATGAAAAAGGCAAGACCCACTCCCATAATGTTGGTGCAAAAGGGGAATTCTAAGGGAAATTGGAAAGACAAGAAGAAGATAGGATCTAAATCTGGTGCTAAACCCAATCCCAAAACCAAACAGGCTTTAAAACCTAAAGGTGGGGTGGCTAAAGAAGGTGATTGTCACTTTTGTAGAAAACCTGGACACTGGAAAAGGAATTGTCATGCTTATTTGGAAGAAGTGAAGAAAAGGAAAGGAAGTATGACTTCTGATTTAGGTATATATATTATAGAAGTTAACTTGTCTACTTCTACATCATGGGTATTAGATACTGGATGTGGTTCTCACATTTGTGTTAATGTGCAGGAACTCCGAAGGAGTGGGACTTTGGCAAAAGGAGAGGTTGACCTACGTGTTGGGAATGGAGCAAAAGTTGCTGCACTGGTCGTAAGAACTTATCATTTATCTTTTCCCTATGGGCTAGTTTTAGAATTAGAAGATTGTTATTTTGTGCCTGCTATAAGCGAACACATTATTTCTGTTTCTTGTTTGGGCAAGAAATGTAACGACCCCAAAATAGGTCCATTCCATCCAACCCATTCTGAGTCGTCAATACATGGTACAGAAAAACAACTACAACTTTATTACAACAATTGTCGTGCAAAATACAACAACACATATGCTGTGAGTTTGGATACAAATATATACCAATTGTAGCACGTCACAATGACACCTTACATAAAGGTATAGTCAAAAACTGTTTTAGAAATTAGAATCTTTGGGAAGTGCTCAAGGAAACCTTCGTACATGGGAGGCCATGCTTTTAGGTTATGGTAGATATCATATGGCCACATAATTATCCTTGGTTGACCCAATAGACCCCAAAGAAAAACGAGAAGATTACTATCGTATTCTTCCCAATGGTGAGTCTTCTCTTGACATATCATTATCTCCACTATCTCTAATTGGGTATTATACTCCAAACAAACACCAAGATTATATAAGTAGTACTTGTAAATATACTCAGCAAGTGGATGAGCACAACCATGTCTTATGATAACACGAGTTTGTATGTCATTAGACATCTTGTATGATAGTGACAAAACACCCTTCCAAAGTTGGGTTCGCCTCACCCTATTTAATTCACCAAAAATAACTATTAAATGATGTATAAAATACAACACACTAAAGCCCTCAATAAAATTATTTTCATACTCTTTAGGGAGAACCTCAACAACTATAGACCACCGTTCTATTCCTTGTTATCCCCGCTCAACCCAAAGCTACACTTTTATTACACGAAGGAATTGTGAAACAAAAGGGTGAGCACAACTAGCTCGATAAAGAATATTATGACTAAAGATAAATAAATTATCAATAGTCTTCATCGGTAATGAATCGTAGATTTAGAACATATGGTAGATGATAAAACTTTTCAACCATAGTTGCGGTGAACGAAGCAATCCATTAAAAGAGTCAAATAGACTATAAAGTCTATTGTCTTCTCCACATTAAAAGTCCACCAACAATATTTTATCCTCGTAACATCAATCAACAGTTCCTTTCCACAATCATATGAATAACTCATAATCATAATTGTGATTCTAAATTCCTCTTCTCATCCGAGACGAAGATAATTTTCATCACTGTCTTTACGAAACATCAAATATCATGGTTATACCAAATCACAGTTCTCATTCATAATCATACTAATAAATTCATCTTTGCACCCTTTGGTCAAAGATATTCATCAACATTCATCTTTACACTACAAAGCTAAAGATATTCAACAACAGTCATCTTTGCATTACGAGCCAAAGATATTCATCAATAATTCATTACAAAGCTAAAGATATTCAACAACAAAGTCATCTTTGCATTACGAGCAAAAGATATTCATCAATAATTCATCTTTGCACTACAAAGCTAAAGATATTCAACAACAGTCATCTTTGCATTACGAGCCAAAGATATTCATCAATAATTCATCTTTGCACTACAAAGCTAATGATATTCAACAACAAAGGTCATCTTTGCATTACGAGCCAAAGATATTCATCAATAATTCATCTTTACTACAAAATTTAAAGATATTCAACAACAGTCATCTTTTGCATTATGAGCCAAAGATATTCATCAATAATTCATCTTTGCACTACAGGCTAAAGATATTCAACAACAGGTCATCTTTGCACAACGAGCCAAAGATATTCATATATCAAAGAAATACATAATCATTTCAGAAGTTATATAACAATAATTATAACCATGTTGATCAATTCACCTTTGCACTTAAGCTAAAAATATTCAATTGTAAATTCAATGGTCATGATCATACCAGTCAACAATTCAACTTTTGCACTACTGGCCAAAGAAAACCTATGGTCACGATCATACCAATAATCTACCCATCTTTACACTCAAGTCAAAGAGAAATATCATCATTAGGGTTATAAGAATGTTATATAAAAATAATATAATCAAAACATGGTTTTAATTTCAAGAGTAAGATTCATAAATCAACGATAATTTGGTGGAGAAGAAACCAATTTGTTGTGAATAGTACCCCGTATTAAACATAGTCCCGTATATACGCATAGTAGTAACCTCGACACGAAAAGATAAAGTTTTATAATAAAATTCATATCCATATTTATAACACCTTAATCCAAATGTTATAAATCACTTAGAAATCTCATAATCTAATATTATTAATATTATAATAATATTTTAATCATTTCTCAAACTTATAAACAATTTAATTAAATTGTTTACACTTTACTAATTAATGCATTTAATCATCATAAAATGCCAAACTCATAAAATTTCATCACCAATAACTAAAACCCTCATCAAAAATCTGCATATACCTCATATATGATTCTCAAACCATAAAATCATATTTTCTAATTTTCTTACTTCACATAACATATTTAATTCATTTGCTCATAACTAGAACATTTTCATGAAAAATACCAAATCAGTTCTAAAAATATTTCTTTTCTTGGATTTAGCATAAAATAGTCCCATATTGAACATATATTTTTCTCGAAATTTTAAAAATTCATTTACTATTTTTCATACGGCCAAACCCATAGAATATTTAAACATTTATCATAAATTGTACTTTTATCCAAAAATTTCGAAATTCACAGAGTACACTGATATTATATAGATGTACTCTCAATAAAAATTTTATCAATTTTGGAGTTAACCGCAAGGAGTTATAAATAGTTACTTTTAAAATAGTCTTTTCTTATAAAATCCATAACTCCTAATCTATACATCCAAAAATACCTCAAAATAATCATAGTGGTGTAAAATTCAAGAATGATCAAAACATGGATACAATCAAAGCTAGTATCCAGAATAGATATTTTAGACGAAAAGAAAAATTTTCATTTTTAAGGTGAATAGTCAGATATCGTGAATAGTCTTGAGTATCGTGTGAATAAGTAACTCAAACACCAAAAGATAGAAATTCCACAAAAAAACATCTTCACGCTTCATGAATAGTACTCGTGAATAGTAACTCGTGAATAGTAACTCATGAATAGTAACTCGTGAATAGTAACTCGTGAATAGTAACCCCGACATGAAAAAGTTCCAAATTTGATAAAAAGTTCCAACCAATATTTCAGCATAATGATATTGAAGAAATAATATCATTTGAGAAGAAAATAACATCCCTTACCATCCCTTACCTCAAAAGAGCAGCACTTCTGACAGGATATCGGATATGACGCTGACGGAAACTTGCACTGATGAATATCAACTCACCAAGTATCTAAATACTCACAAATTACACTCAATAATCTAGAGAGAGAAAGCTTATGTTTCTGGTGTGATTTTCAATTCTAACTTAGCCCTCTATTTATAGGAAAATGTTAGCACGCCGAAGAAGACTTGACCTGCTACCTGATGGCTTTACCTGCTACTATTCCACCCACCAAAAATCAGCCATCTTCCCCAACAACCAAGAGTGGGGCCCACTCAATTCTAGAATTTTCCACCAAAACCTAATTTCCGAATCAGTTACCTCTTAAAATTCATAACAAATCATACGTTCATTTTTAACGGTTCAAAATTTATGGACATATACTCAACTTATATATGTATAACATATCCAAAAATTACAACGATCCAGCAATCGGATCAAAATATTATAACTCACACAATAAAGTCACATAAGAACACCGATTTTATCTTTTAATACCTCCAATCGACAAAATCCGATAAAATACCTCAATATTAATTCCTTCATTTATAACCATATAAATAAATCCATCATTTATATTCACATCAAATAAATATTTCCTTATCATATAAATCGGTAATTAATTATTCACAAATAATATTACGAATCACAATAATGACAACGAGCGGTTCCGGAAAGAGGGGCTTTCCAATAAGAATTTCTCCTTACTGGCGCGCAATTAGGTGACCAAACCTCTCCTTGACAGAACTTTCTAGACATTGCCAATAATGCTATCTAATAATATTATTCAAATAATATGAATTATTGATCTGATAATGAGAAATATTGTGCAGTGATAATTATTGAAACAACAATAATATAAAATATCAACGCATCAATTATTGAATCAATAAAATAAAATATTGAACAATAATTACTGTAACAATTATTGAGTAGTACCTTCTTACGTAAGAATCAATAATTCAAAAATATTGTGCAATACCGTGTGCTACTGTTCAACAACGCGTATTACTTTACTTTACCCACCGGGTATTCCAACAGTGTTAACGATAACAATTACGCCGTTATTTATAAAAACTCAAACTTGTCATTTTCTTCATCAAGCGGTTATTACGTTATAGGGCCCACAAATGGTTGCGTAGTAAATACGAATATTCTGAAGCGTAAAGAATATTCCACGACCAAACGAATATTCCCCGACAACAATAAGTATTTTATAGCCACTTGCTTATTTTGAAAAAAATTCATATATCACCCTTAACTTTAACCTTTTATCAATTTAACCATTTACTAAATAGGAAAATTGAATACTTTTATTTCATAAAATTCGGGGTCTTACAATCTCCCCTCCTTATGAAATTTCGTCCCGAAATTTACGTACCTGGTATTTCAAAGAGTTGAGAATACCTTGTTTTCATTTTGATTCTATCTCCCCCATCATCATGATTTCTCCATTGCTCATCTCCCGTATTTCGGATATCATTCTAGAATACTGACTTCAAAACAAGGGTTAATTTAACAAATTAACATATCACATAATATCCCGATATTATGGTGACCAACAAATAAGCTTAGGTAGGACACACTAGCGAAGGATTTACTCATCTCTCCTCCTAGTTCTAATCCAGATCTCCGCCAGAGATCATATCCTAAGCTCGATACCAAATGTAACGACCCCAAAATAGGTCCATTCCATCCAACCCATTACGAGTCGTCAATACATGGTACGAAAAACAACTACAACTTTATTACAACAATTGTCGTGCAAAATACAACAACACATATCGTTGTGAGTTTGAATACAAATATATACCAATTGTAGCACGTCACAATGACACCTTACATAAAGGTATAGTCAAAAACTGTTTTAGAAATTAGAATCTTTGGGAAGTGCTCAAGGAAACCTTCGTACATGGGAGGCCATGCTTTTAGGTTATTGTAGATATCATATGGCCACGAATTATCCTTGGTTGACCTAATAGATTTAAAGAAAAACGAGAAGATTACTATCGTATTCTTCCCAATGGTGAGTCTCTCTTGACATATCATTATCTCCACTATCTCTAATTGGGTATTATACTCCAAACAAACACCAAGATTATATAAGTAGTACTTGTAAATATACTCAAGAAGTGGATGAGCACAACCATGTCTTATGATAACACGAGTTTGTATGTCATTAGACATCTTGTATGATAGTGACAAAACACCCTTCCAAAGTTGGGTTCGCCTCACCCTATTTAATTCACCAAAATAACTATTAAATGATGTATAAAATACAACACACTAAAGCCCTCAATAAAATTATTTTCATACTCTTTGGGAGAACCTCAACAACTATAGACCACCGTTCTATTCCCTTGTTATCCCCGCTCAACCCAAACTACACTTTTATTACACGAAAGGAATTGTGAAACAAAAGGGTGAGCACAACTAGCTCAATAAGAATATTATGACTAAAGATAAATAAATTATCAATAGTCTTCATCAAGTAATGAATCGTAGATTTAGAACATATGGTAGATGATAAAACTTTTCAACCATAGTTGCGGTGAAGCAAGCGATCCATTAAAAGAGTCAAATAGACTATAAAGTCTATTGTCTTCTCCACGTTAAAAGTCCACCAACAATATTTTATCCCCTGTAACATCAATCAACAGTTCCTTTCCACAATCATATGAATAACTCATAATCATAATTGTGATTCTAAATTCCTCTTCTCATCCGGGACGAAGATAATTTTCATCACTGTCTTTTACGAAACATCAAATATCATGGTTATACCAAATCACAGTTCTGTTCATAATCATACTAATAAATTCATCTTTGCACCATTGGTCAAAGATATTCATCAACAGATTCATCTTTACACTCTGAGGCTAAAGATATTCAACAACAGTCATCTTTGCATTACGAGCCAAAGATATTCATCAATAATTCATTACAAAGCTAAAGATATTCAACAACAAAGTCATCTTTTGCATTACGAGCAAAAGATATTCATCAATAATTCATCTTTGCACTACAAAGCTAAAGATATTCAACAACAAAGTCATCTTTGCATTACGAGCCAAAGATATTCATCAATAATTCATCTTTTGCACTACAATTTAAAGATATTCAACAACAGTCATCTTTACATTACGAGCCAAAGATATTCATCAATAATTCATGTAAGACCAGAAATTTTTAAATAAAAAGGAATTTCCTTTATTTATTATTTTGAAATAGTAAGGGTTGATTTGATTAATGTGGATAGTTAAGGGTTAAATACATAAATATTTCAAAATAAGCAAGTGGTTATAAAATATTCATTATCGTCGGGGAATATTCGTTTGGTCGTGGAATATTAAATCGTTTGGGAATATTATGCATTTACCAAGTGACCATGTGTGGGCCCCATAATGGAAAGCGATTGGATGAAGAAAGCGACAAATATAAGTTGTTTTTAAATAACTGAGCGTAGTTATTCTTATTATCATTGTTGGAATACCGGTGGTTAAAACACACTAATACGCGTTGTTGAAAGCGGTTGCACAGTATTGCACCAATTATTGATTCTTACGTAAGAAGGCACTACTCAATAATGGTTACGATAATTATCGCTTCGTTATTTTATTTTATTGATTCAATAATTGCTGCGTTGATATTTTATATTCTTTGTTGTTTGATAATTGTCATTTACGGTATTTTTCATTATCGAAGCAATAATTCATATTATCTGAATAATATTATTAGATAACATTATTGGTAATGTCTAGAAAGTTACATCTAAGGAGAGGTTTGGTCACCTAATTGCGGCGCCAAGAAGAAGAAATTCTTATTAGAAAGCCCCTCTTTCTAGAAGGCGCTGGTTGTCAATATTGTGATTACGTAATATTATTTGTGAATAATTAATTATTGATTTATATGATGAGGAAAATATTGATTTTATGTGGATATAGATGGAGAAATTTTTAAAATGACAATTGTTGAAAACTTAATATTTTATCTTTTTACGATAAAATAATTCATTTAAATATATTATTTTAATAATATATTAACTTGTGATATTTTACAATGAATGTGGGATATATGAGTATACGAGGAGGAAGAGTATTTTTGTTGCAATAAATGTTTAAAACATGTTAAACATGTTGGTGGACCCCATTTATTGACTGAAATTTGATTATATCCTGTAAAATCGTCCGTTTGTGGATTTCGGTCGATTTTTGTTTGGAATTTGGAAAAACTTTCTTCTGTAAAGTTGTAGAGAATTGAATTTCCTATAAAAACTCGCGAGATTCGAATTTTCTATTGAAAAGGCTATTTATTATGAATTATTGAAGTTCTGAAGTTCTGAAATAATTAATTTTTGGAAGTTTTAATTGTTTTATTTAAGAAAAACGTTTTTTGCAATCCCACATGTGATACAAATGTGCTGAATTCAGTTGGTCTAAGGTGGGCTTGAATTTGTTTAATTATATTATTATTTTATTAAATTTTACGCTTTGGTGTTCTAAAGCATTTTCCTATAAATAGGGTGCTTAGGTTAGAATTGAAAATCACACCGAAGCTGAAGTTTTCTCTCTATATTATCGAGCGTATTCTTGTGAGTATTTTGAGTATACTTTGAGTATTGCTAGGCGGTGCAAGTTCCTTCAAAGACTATACTTTATTCTAGCTAGAAGTCTCGATCTTTCGAGGTAAGGGATGTTATTGTCTTCTCAAATGATATTATTTCTTCAATATCATTATGCCGCAATATTGGTTGGAACTTTTATCAAATTTGGAACTTTTCATGTCTCGGGGTTACTATTCATGAGTTACTATTCACGAGTTACTATTCATGAGTTACTATTCACGAGTTCTTATTCACGAGTACTATTACGAAGCGTGAAGATGTTTTTGTGGAATTTCTATCTTTTGGTGTCTGAGTTACTATTCACGATATCACGACTATTCACGTATATCTGGTATTATTCAATCGAAAAATAAAATTTCTTCTTTTTCGTCAAAACATCTATTCGGATACTAACTCGATTGTATCCATGTTTTGATCATTCTTGAATTTTACACCACTATGATTATTTTTGAGGTATTTTGGACGTGGATAAAACCAAGTACGAATCCTTAATCCTTAATCCTTGTCATTTTGTTTCTTTGGATTCGTTTCTTTAAAAAAAAATATATTTTCATCATCCTCGGTCTTAAATGATGATATTATGGAATATCTTTGGCACATAGTGCAAAAGATGAATGATTTCTTAAGAATATCTTTGGCCCGTAGTAGTGCAAAGATGAATGATTTCTGAAGAATATCTTTGGCGTAGTAGTGCAAAGATGAGCAGTGTTTAAATGAACATGACCAATCGATGAATATCTTTGGCCCTGTAGTAAAAGATGAATATTTGATTCGAGATGTATATTGATTGATGTTACGAGGATAAAAGATGAGCGATGAACTTTTAAATTCATACATAGAAGATAGTAGTTTGCATTCTCTACTTAACTCTTCTAATGAATTATTATTTCATTGCGAATATTGATTTAAAATTTGTTGTCTATTGTATTCTATTATATTTTTCCTGTTGAAGACTAACGATAATTTGTTGTATATTATCTTAGTCATAATATTCTTTTATTGAGCTAGTTGAGCTCACCCTTTTCCTTTTGTTCCATTTTTCTCGGGAGGCGAGAATATAGCGAGTATTTAAGTGGGGTATGGAATGAAGGTTTTAGAAAGGATTGTTTAGTAGTCCTCACCATTTTGTAAAATAATGTATCAATAAATGTGATGAGGATTTATTTGAGTATAGATATTGTCTAGAAGATAATATTTGTATTCAAACTCACATTTTTCTTGTTGTAATAATAAAGTTGTAGTTGTTTACATACCATGTATTGACAACTCGAATAGGTGATGTATACCTATTTTGGGGGGCGTCGCAGTTGGTATCGAGCTTAGGATATGATCTCTGGCGAAGATCGGGGAATAGAACTAGGAGGGAGAGGCGAGTAAATCCTTCGCTAGTGTGTCCTACCTAAGCTTATTTGTTAGTTGGTCAAGTATATAGGGATATTATGTGATATATTGATTTCCTTAATTAACCCTTGTTTTATGACGAGATTTGAGAATGTCGTGAGAATATTAACAATGAAAATGAGAATAGTGGAGATGCTGTACTCACCAACGAGGAGAGCGTGCAACAGTGGCAATGTTCCTCCGTGAACAACACCATTGAAAGCGATGATGAGCGAGGGGATGTTTAGAAGTTTTTGCAGTTCATGCAAAAATCGGACGAGGAAACTTCGTGTTCAAAATCTGAGAGAAATGATAGCAATTCACGGGTTGTCACACCAAGCGATTCAAAGAGTTGGGACCACGAATTTAAAGGAAAGCCGGATCCGATCATGGCGGAAACATGGGTCAAACAAATTACCAATCCGGTACCTTTCAAAGATGTCTTGGGATGCGGAGGAACAGAAGGTTCCATTCGCCACCTTTATGTTAAAAGTGGCGAGGCGACTCTTGGTGGAGTCTCAGTGAAGTGTACCCATCCGGCCGCTTCAAAGATGTCTTGGGGAGGCGTTTGAAGCTATTTAATGATAAATACTTTCCGAAAGTGTTACATCATATGAAGGAAGTGGAGTTCATCAGATTGGAACAAAACAACATGCCGATTGTCTCGATGCGAGGCAAAGTTTGCAGAGTTATCCGTGTTTGCACCTCATTTGGTGGAGAATGAGGAGCGTATGCGCGGATGTTTCTTAGAGGTTTGAAACCCTAAGATACGTCGATATCTCATTTCTCATAAATTTTCTCTTTATTCGGATGTTGTAAATGCAGGGCTCAATTATTAGGCGAGATAACGAGTACACAGTTTGAGGGACCACAACCAGGATCGTGTATCGAGATAGCAATCAGCAGAATAATGATAACTGCGGAGAAAGAAAGCAGACAGGCATGAAATGGTAACCACTCTGGTGGTAATCATGGCCGTGAAAATAGAAGAAGCGAGTCGGGAGGAGATTTTAAAGAGGAGATTTAACAACGACCATGTGAAGACAGCGGTCTTACGTGAAAGAATCGGTTCTAAGGAGGAGAACGACCACCGGTCATATGCTATAAATCGGGAAAGAGGACATATCACCAAAGCTGTCCCAGCACATTCAAGGTATGCTATAATTGTGGAAAGGAAGGACATATCGCTCGAGATTATGCGATGAGTGAAACCTAGTTCAATGAGGACGGTGACTCAAAAGATCGTCCCGAAGAAAAGTCAAAGTCAAGCGATTCCGGAAGAGCGTTTATTGTGGATTGGTCATAATGCGAGGAACCCAAACGAGGTGATCACGGGTAAGCTATTTATAAATTCTTGCGAAGTTTATACCTTACTTGATCACGGTGCTACCCATTCATTTATCTCTCTCGCTTGTGCTCAGCGTTTAAACTTGACTCAGGAGAAATTAGACTTTGACCTATCTGTGGAAACTCCGTTGGGAGAAACTTTCATCACATCCACCGTTTATAAATCTTGTTTGATTCAAGTTGGCACCATTACCTTACACATTGACCTTATCTCTTTAAAGATACTTGCTTTTGATGTGATTTTAGGGATTGATTGGTTAACTACTCATCATGCCAAAATTGATTGTTTTCGTAAGGTTGTTAGTTTTCATATTCCTAACCAACCGTTGTTATGCAATTCAAGCAACTAAACCATTAAAATCGATCAACGTCATATCTAATCATAAAGCTATTCGTTTATTAAAAAGCGGATGTCAAGCTTTCTTAGCCCATGTTATGGATTTGAATAAAGACACGTCAAATTTGAATAATATTCTGTTGTTATTGACTTTCTGACGTATTTCTGAAGAACTTCCGGTCTACCCCGAGCGTGAAGTTGAATTCTTTATTGATCTTGAACCCGTACAAAGCCCATTTCTAAAACCCTATATCGAATGGCTCCTATTGAACTTCGGAGTTAAAGGTCCAACTACGAGGAATTGTTGGACATCGGTTTCATTCGTCTAGTACATCTCCTTGGGGTGCTCTGTTTTATTTGTAAAGAAGAAAGATGTGAGTATGCGACTTTGTATTGACTATGGGATTTGAACCATGTCACCATCAAGAATAGGTATCCTCTACCTCGTATTGATGACTTGTTTGACCCGATTGCAAGGGGCACAATTCTTTTCAAAAATCGATCTTCGTTACGGATATCATCGGTGAAGATTAGGCGAGGATATTCAAAGGCGCCTTGAACTTCGGTATGGGCATTATGAATTCTTAGTCATGTCTTTCGGACTAACTAATGCTCCTGCGGCTTTCATGGATATGATGAACCGAGTATTCAAGGAATATTTGGATCAATTCGTTGTTGTCTTTATTGATGACATCCTCATATATTCCAAAAGCCGTGAAGATCATGAGCACCATTTGAAATTTGGTACTCCAAAGGCTTCGTGAAAACCAACTATATGCCAAATTGAAGAAATGCGAGTTCGGCTTGAGGAAGTAGCATTCCTTGGGCACGTGGTGTATTAAAACATGGAGTATCTGTTGATCCGTGAAGATTGAAGCAATACAAAGTTGGGAACAACCGAAGTCGGTGGTGATCAAGTACGTAGCTTTTTGGGCCTAGGTGGTTATTATCGGAGATTCGTGGAAGGGTTTTCTCGAATCGCTACTCCATTAACTCGAATAACTTCGAAAGGATACAAAATTCGTTTGGAGTGAAGAATGCGAGAAGAGTTTCCAAGAGCTTAAGAGGAGACTTATTTTAAGACTGTTCTAACAATACCATCTGGTTCGGATGGATTTGTTATCTCTGATGATGCTTGAGCAAAGGGTTAGGATGTGTTCTCATGCAGCGTGGGAAAGTCATAGCCTATGCCTCATGACAACTTAAAGAGTATGAGAGGAATTATCCTACTCATGATCTAGAGTTGGCAGCAGTCATTTTCACGCTAAAAATATGGAGGCACTATCTATATGGGGAGAAAGTGGAGATATATTCAGACCATAAAAGCCTTAAATATTTCTTCACTCAAAAAGAACTCAACATGCGGCAGCGACGTTGGCTCGAGCTATTAAAAGACTACGACCACACTATTCAATACCATCCTGGTAAAGCGAACGTGGTAGCTGACGCGTTGAGTAGAAGATCATATGCGAAGAACGAGTGCGATGATGTCAAGTATACGCATAGAGCCAACTTTAATAGAAAAAGTTAAGGTTGCTCAAGCCCCAGGCCGGAGGCGATGCGTATGAAGAAGAAAGTACAAGAAGGAGCTATTCCTAAGCGAGAATTGATGAAGAAGGAATACTTGAGTCCACTCTAGACTTTGTGTTCCTAACGACTCGATTTGAAGTACAAGATTATGATGGAGGCACACAATCGCCATTTGCAATCCATCTGGAAGTACTAAAATGTATCGTGATCTTGACATACATTTTGGTGGAACAATATGAAGAGAGAGATTGCAAAGTTTATCTCGATGTGTTTAACTTGCCAGCGTGTAAAGGCGGAGCATCTTGTACCTAAGGGTCCGTTGCAACCACTTGAGATTAGGAATGGAAGTGGGAACACATTACTATGGATTTCGATTTACGGGTCTTCCTACGGTTTCTCAAGGCATCAATGCTATTTGGGTTATTGTTGATAGATTAACCAAGTGCGCTCATTTCTTGCCGTCACGGGGACTTATTCCTTGAACGTCTTGCTAGTATGTACGTGAATGAGATTGTTAGGTTGCATGGCATGCACTGTATCCATAGTTTCGGATCGTGACCCAAGATTCACTTCAAGATTTTGGGTTAGCTTGCAAAAAGCTATGGGCGCAGATTTGCGATTTAGTTCGCATACCATCCCCAAAGCAGACGGACAATCGAGAGAGGACTATTCAAACTCTTGAAGATCTATTAAGACTACGTGTCCTAGACTTCAAGGGTAGTTGGGATAAGTATTTACCATTGGTGGAATTCTCCTACAACAACGAGTTATCGAGCAAGTATAGGTGTGGCTCCATTTGAAGCATTATATGGGACGAAAATGTCGTTCTCCAATATGTTGGGATGAGGTGGGTGAAGCAACATTATTGTTGGGACCCGAGTTGAAATACGTATGACTACCGAAAAGATCCAAATGATTCGACAGCGTATACAAAGCGGCACAAGATCGACAAAAGAGTTATGCGGATCTTCATCGAAAGGACGTGGAATTTAATGTAGGGGATCATGTATTGTTGCGAGTTGCTCCATGGAAGGGAGTTACAAGATTTGGGAAGAGAGGAAAGCTCAATCCACGATTTATTGGTCCATTTCAAATTCTTGACCGAAGTAGGAAATGTAGCCTATAGACTTGCGTTACTCTCCGTAGTATGTCTCGTGTTCATAATGTGTTTCACATATACTTCAGTAAATATGTGAAAGACCCAAACCACGTTATTGAGTTAGAGCCAGGACGAGACGAGATAGTGAAGACTTAACGTATGAGGAGGTACTGTCAAGATCTTGGATAGGAAGGAGCATGTCCTACGCATGAAAGGTCATACCACAAGTTAAAGTTTTGTGGAGGAATCATGCTTATAGAGGAAATGACACAGGAATTGGAAGCGGAAATGAAAGCGAGGTATCCTCACCTTTTGAAAACACAGAATCGTCACGTCAATTTCGAGGACGAAATTTCATAAGGAGGGAGGTTGTAAGACCGAAATTTTTAAATAAAAAGGAATTTCCTTTATTTATTATTTTGAAATAGTAAGGGTTGATTTGATTAATGCAAATATTTCAAAATAAGCAAGTGGTTATAAAATATTCATTATCGTGGGAATATTCGTTTGGTCGTGGAATATTAAATGCGTCGGGGATTATTAAATGCTGATGGTAGCATGACCATGTGTGGGCCCCATAACTAAAGCGATTGGATGAAGAAAGCGACAAATATAAGTTGTTTTTAAATAACTGGCGTAGTTATTCTTTATTATCTTGTTGGAATACCCGGTGGTTAAAACACACTAATACGCCATGGCGTTGTTGAAGCGGTTACTGCAGTATTGCACCAATTATTGATTCTTACATAAGAAGGCACTACTCAATAATGGTTACAGTAATTACTGTTCAGTATTTTATTTTATTGATTTAATAATTGATGCGTTGATATTTTATATTGTTGTTGTTTCAATAATTGTCATTACACAGTATTTTTCATTATCGAAGCAATAATTCATATTATCTCGATTAATATTATTAGATAATGATATTGGCAATGTCTAGAAAGTTACATCTAAGGAGAGGTTTGGTCACCTAATTGCGGCCATGAAGAAGAAATTCTTATTGAAAGCCCCTCTTTCTGAGAGGCGCACGGTTGTCAATATTGTGATTCTGTAATATTATTTTTGAATAATTAATTATTGATTTATATGATGAGGAAAATATTGATTTTATGTGGATATAGATGGAGAAAATTTTTAAAATGACAATTGTTGAAAATTAATATTTTATCTTTTTCTGATAAAATAATTCATTTAAATATATTATTTTAATAATATATTAACGGTGATATTTTTACAATGAATGTGGGATATATGAGTATACGAGGAGGAAGAGTATTTTTGTTGCAATAAATGTTTAAAACATGTTAAACATGTTGGTGGACCCCATTTATTGACTGAAATTTGATTATAGCCTGTAAAATCGTCCGTTTGTGGATTTCGGTCGATTTCTGTTTGTAATTTGGAAAAACTTTCTTCTGCAAAGTTGTAGAGAATTGAATTTCCTATAAAAACTCGCGAGATTCGAATTTTCTGATGAAAGGGCTATTTATTATGAATTATTGAAGTTCCGAAGCTCCGAAATAATTAATTTTTGGAAGTTTTAATTGTTTTATTTAAGAAAAACGTTTTTGCAATCCCACATGTGATACAAATGTGCTGAATTCAGTAGGTCTAAGGTGGGCTTGAATTTGTTTAATTATATTATTATTTTATTAAATTTTTACGCTTTGGTGTTCTAAAGATTTTTCTATAAATATGGTGCTTAGGTTAGAATTGAAAATCACACCGAAGCTGAAGTTTTTCTCTCTATATTATCGGCGTATTCTTGTGAGTATTTTGAGTATACTTTGAGTATTGCTAGGCGGTGCAAGTTCCCTCAAAGACTATACCGGTATTCTAGCTAGAAATCTTGATCTTTCGAGGTAAGGGATGTTATTTTCTTCTCAAATGATATTATTTCTTCAATATCATTATCTTTGAAATATTGGTTGGAACTTTTATCAAATTTGGAACTTTTTCATGTCCGGGGGTTACTATTCATGAGTTATTATTCACGAGTTACTATTCATGAGTTACTATTCACGAGTTATTGTTCACGAGTTACTATTCACGAAAGTACTATTCATGAAGCGTGAAGATGTTTTTGTGGAATTTCTATCTTTTGTGTGTGAGTTACTATTCACGTATCGGCACTATTCACGATATCTGGTACTATTCAATTAGAAAAATAAAATTTCTTCTTTTTCGTCAAAACATCTATATACGGATACTAACTCGATTGTATCCATGTTTTGATCATTCTTGAATTTTACACCACTATGATTATTTTTGAGGTATTTTTGGGCGTGGATAAAACCAAGTACGAATCCTTAATCCTTAATCCTTGTCATTTTGTTTCACCGGATTCGTTTCTTTAAAAAAAATATATATTTTCATCATCCTCGGTCTTAAATGATGATATTATGGAATATCTTTGGCACTGTAGTGCAAAAAAGATGAATGATTTCTTAAGAATATCTTTGGGCTGTAGTGCAAAGATGAATGATTCTGAAGAATATCTTTGGCCCGTAGTGCAAAGATGAGCAGTGTTTAAATGAACATGACTAAGCGATGAATATCTTTGGCTGTAGTGCAAAGATGAATATTTGATTCGGATGTATATTGATTGATGTTACAGGATAAAAGATGAGCGATGAACTTTTAAATTCATACATAGAAGATAGTAGTTTGCATTCTCTACTTAACTCTTCTAATGAATTATTATTTCCATTGCGAATATTGATTTAAAATTTGTTGTCTATTGTATTCTATTATATTTTTCCCTGTTGAAGACTAACGATAATTTGTTGTATATTATCTTAGTCATAATATTCTTTCTTGAGCTAGTTGAGCTCACCCTTTTCCTTTTGTTCCATTTTTCTCGTGGAGGCGAGAATATATATAGAAAGTGAGAGTGGGGTATGGAATGAAGGTTTTAGAAAGGATTGTTTAGTAGTCCTCACCATTTTTGTAAAATAATGTATCAATAAATGTGATGAGGATTTATTTGAGTATAGATATTATGCAGAAGATAATATTTGTATTCAAACTCACAGTTTCTTGTTGTAATAATAAAGTTGTAGTTGTTTACGTACCATGTATTGACAACTCGAGAATAGGTGATGTATACCTATTTTGGGGCGTCACAATTCATCTTGCACTACTGAGCTAAAGATATTCAACAACAAACAGTCATCTTTGCATTCTGAGCCAAAGATATTCATCAATAATTCATCTTTGCACTACAGCTAAAGATATTCAACAACAGTCATCTTTGCACAACGAGCCAAAGATATTCATATATCAAAGAAATACATAATCATTTCAGAAGTTATATAACAATAATTATAACCATGTTGATCAATTCACCTTTGCACTTAAGCTAAAAATATTCAATTGCAAATTCAATGGTCATGATCATACCGATTCAACAATTCAACTTTTGCACTCATCGGCCAAAGAGAACCTATGGTCACGATCATACCAATAATCTACCCATCTTTACACTCAAGTCAAAGAGAAATATCATCATTAGGGTTATAAGAATGTTATATAAAAATAATATAATCAAAACATGGTTTTAATTTCAAGAGTAAGATTCATAAATCAACGATAATTTGGTCAGAGAAGAAACCAATTTGTTGTGAATAGTATCCCGTATTCGTACATAGTCCCGTATACGTGCATAGTAACCTCGACACGAAAAGATAAAGTTTTATAATAAAATTCATATCCATATTTATAACACCTTAATCCAAATGTTATAAATCACTTAGAAATCTCATAATCTAATATTATTAATATTATAATAATATTTTAATCATTTCTCAAACTTATAAATAATTTAATTAAATTGTTTACGCTTTACTAATTAATGCATTTAATCATCATAAAATGCCAAACTCATAAAATTTCATCACCAATAACTAAAACCCTCATCAAAAATCTGCATATACCTCATATATGATTCTCAAACCATAAAATCATATTTTCTAATTTTCTTACTTCACATAACATATTTAATTCATTTGCTCATAACTAGAACATTTTCATGAAAAATACCAAATCAGTTCTAAAAATATTTCTTTTCTGGGATTTAGCATAAAATAGTCCCATATTGAACATATATTTTTCTCGAAATTTTAAAAATTCATTTACTATTTTTCATATGGCCAAAACCACCGAATATTTAAACATTTATCATAAAATTGTACTTTTATCCAAAAATTTCGAAATTCACAGAGTACACTGATATTATATAGATGTACTCTCAATAAAAATTTCATCAATTTTGGAGTTAACCGCAAGGAGTTATAAATAGTTACTTTTAAAATAGTCTTTTCTCATAAAATCCATAACTCCTAATCTATACATCCAAAAATACCTCAAAATAATCACAGTGGTGTAAAATTCAAGAATGATCAAAACATGGATACAATCAAAGCTAGTATCCAGAATAGATATTTTAGACGGAAAGAAAAATTTTCATTTTTCGGTGAATAGTGCCGTATTCGTAAATAGTGCCGTATACGTGAATAGTAACTCCGACACCAAAAGATAGAAATTCCACAAAAAAACATCTTCACGCTTCATGAATAGTACTCGTGAATAGTAACTCGTGAATAGTAACTCATGAATAGTAACTCGTGAATAGTAACTCGTGAATAGTAACCCCGACATGAAAAAGTTCCAAATTTGATAAAAAGTTCCAACCAATATTTCAGCATAATGATATTGAAGAAATAATATCATTTGAGAAGAAAATAACATCCCTTACCATCCCTTACCTCAAAAGAGCAGCACTTCTGACAGGATATCGGATATGACGCTGAAGGAAACTTGCACTGATGAATATCAACTCACCAAGTATCTAAATACTCATAAATTACACTCAATAATCTAGAGAGAGAAAGAGAGAAAGCTTATGTTTCTAGTGTGATTTTCAATTCTAACTTAGCCCTCTATTTATAGGAAAATGTTAGCACGCCGAAGAAGACATGACCTGCTACCTGATGGCTTTACCTACTACTATTCCACCCACCAAAAATCAGCCATCTTCCCCAACAACCAAGAGTGGGGCCCACTCAATTCTAGAATTTTCCACCAAAACCTAATTTCTGAATCAGTTACCTCTTAAAATTCATAACAAATCATACGTTCATTTTTAACGGTTCAAAATTTATGGACATATACTCAACTTATATATGTATAACATATCCAAAAATTACAACGATCCAACGGTCGGATCAAAATATTATAACTCACACAATAAAGCTGTAAGAACACTGATTTTATCTTTTAATACCTCCAATCGACAAAATCTTCGATAAAATACCTCAACATTAATTCCTTCATTTATAACCATATAAATAAATCCATCATTTATATTCACATCAAATAAATATTTCCTTATCATATAAATCAATAATTAATTATTCACAAATAATATTACGAGAATCACAATAATGACAACTGAGGCGGTTCCTGGAAAGAGGGGCTTTCAATAAGAATTTCTCCTTCTTTGGCGGCGCAATTAGGTGACCAAACCTCTCCTCGATGAACTTTCTAGACATTGCCAATAATGCTATCTAATAATATTATTCAAATAATATGAATTATTGATCTGATAATGAGAAATATTGTGCAGTGATAATTATTGAAACAACAATAATATAAAATATCAACGCAGCAATTATTGAATCAATAAAATAAAATATTGAACAATAATTATTGTAACAATTATTGAGTAGTACCTTCTTACGTAAGAATCAATAATTCAAAAATATTGTGCAATAATCTGGTGTCTCTTTGTTCAACAATCGTATTACTTTACTTTACCCACCGGGTATTCCAATGATGTTAACGATAACAATTACGCCGTTATTTATAAAAACTCAAACTTGTCATTTTCTTCATCCGAAGCGGTTATTACATTATGGGGCCCAATGGGTTTGCGCCATTAAATACGAATATTCCCGACGGAAAAAGAATATTCCACGACCAAACGAATATTCCCCGACAACAATAAGTATTTTATAGCCACTTGCTTATTTTGAAAAAAATTCATATATCACCCTTAACTTTAACCTTATATCAATTTAACCATTTACTAAATAGGAAAATTGAATACTTTTATTTCATAAAATTCGGGGTCTTACAAGAAAGGTTTTTCATTTATAATAAAGAACAACCGTTGTTCGTTTTACTTAAATGATATATGCTATGGTGTTGCACAATTGTTTAATGGTCTTTATATTCTTGATTTGGAAATGCCTATCTATAACATAAATACAAAACGATTTAAATCAAATGATTCAAATCAACATATCTCTCTAACCGTCGTTTGGGCTATATAAATGAGAAACGATATCAAAACTTCATAAAGATGGATTTTTGGATTCATTTGATTTTTGAATCATATGTAAAATGTGAATCTTGTTTATTAGGCAAGATGACTAAAGCCCCTTTTTTGGACACAATGAAGCGGGCTAGCGATATATTGGGACTTATACATAGTGATGTATGTGGACCCATGAGTTAGATTAGCAAGAGGTAGGTTTTATTACTTCATTACATTTACTAACGACTTCAGTAGATATGGATATGTGTATCTTATGAGACACAAATTCGAATCCTTTGAAAAGTTCAAGGAATTCAAGAATGAAGTTCAAAACCAATTTGGCAAAAGCATAAAAGCCCTTCGATCCGATCGAGGAGGTTAATACGTAAGCCAAGACTTTGACGGCCTTCTAAAGGAGTGTGGTATTATATCATAGTTCACTCCACCTGGAACACCACAATGGAATGGTGTGTCTGAGAGGAGGAATCTAACCTTGTTGGACATGGTACGATCAATGATGAGTCATGCAGATCTTCCAATAAACTTCTGGGGTCATGCCCTAGAGACAGCTGCATTCACACTTAACCGTGTTCCTACAAAAACGATTCAGAAGACACCATATGCGATGTGGACTGGGAAACGTCCTAGTATGTCGTTCATGAAGATTTGGGGTTGCGAGGCATTTGTAAAACGTCTTGATTCTGAGAAGCTCGGACCCAAATCTAACAAATGTAATTTTGTGGGATACCCAAAGGAAACAAAAGGGTATTATTTCTACAAACCTTCTGAGAACAAAGTGTTTGTTGCTCGAACTGGTATTTTTCTAAAAAGAGAATTTGTCTCTAAAGGAAACAGTGGGAGGAAAGTAGAACTCGAAGAAATTCGCGAACCATAAAATATCATTGAACTTGAGTTGGAACGTGATCAGGAACCACAAGATGTTGTGGAAAGTGAACCTGCTCAAATTACACAAGGAATTCGTAGATCTGGTAGGACACGTCAAGAGCCCGAGAGATATTATGGATATCTTGTGACTCAAAATGTCGATGTGATGCTCATAGATCAGGATGAGCCTGCTTCCTACCAAGAAGCTATGAATAGACCGAATTCTGAGAGATGGCTTAAAGCCATGAGATCTAAAATGGACTCCATGTATACTAACCAAGTATGGACTTTGGCTGATCCACCCGAAGGGGTAAAACCAATCGGGTCCAGGTGGGTTTTCAAGAAGAAAACCGACATGGATGGTAATGTACAAATCTACTAAGGTCGACTGGTAGCAAAAGGTTACAAACAAGTTCAAGGTGTTGACTATGATGAAACCTTCTCTCCAGTGGAAATGGTTAAATCCATCAGGATCTTACTTGCTATTGCAGCCTTTTACTATTACAAAATCTGGCAGATGGATGTCAAAACTGCTTTCCTTAATGGAAATCTCCTTGAGGATGTACATGACACAAGCTGAGGGATTTGTAATTCTTAAGGATGCTGGAAAGGTATATAAGCTGCAGCGATCCATTTATGGATTGAAGAAAGCATCTCAGAGTTGGAATCTTCAATTTGATGAAGCAGTCAAAGAGTTTGGCTTTATTAAAAATGAAGATGAACCTTGTGTATATAAGAAGGTTAGTGGGAGTCATATTGTATTCCTTATATTATATGTTGACGACATATTAATTATTGGGAATGACATTCTTTCATTACAAGTTGTAAAAATATGGTTAGGAAAATGTTTCTCCATAAAAGATTAGGCGATGCAGCCTACATTTTAGGTATCAAGATCTATCGAGATAGATCGAGGAAAATGCTCGGCCTAAGTCAGAGTACATATATTGATAAAGTGTTGAAATGGTTCAGCATGCAAGAGGCAAAAAGAGGACACTTACCCATGAATCATGGTGTAAAGGTCTCTAAGGACCAATGTCCTCAATCACAAGATGATGAGGAGCGTATGAGAAAGATTCTTTATGCTTCGGCAATTGGATCTATCATGTATGCAATGATATGTACTCGTCTGGATGTCTTGTATGTTTTGAGCATGACGAAAGAGATACGGTCGAATCCGGTGAAGGTCATCGACAACGATCAAGAATATCCTCAAGTACCTAAAAAGGACTAAGGATTTATTCTTAGTATATGGAGGTGAAGACGAACTGGCAGTAAAAGGTTACAAAGATGCTAGTTTCCAAACTGACAATGATGACTATAAGTATCAGTCAGGTTTTGTGTTTTGCCTTCTTGGTGTGTCTTTGTTAATGGAAGAGTTGAAGCAAGAGATGCGATGGCGATTCTACAACAGAGGCTGAGTATATTGCTACTTCTAGTGCGGCCAAGGAGGCTATATAGATTAAAAAGTTCATCTCTGAACTAGGTGTTGTTTCAACCATTGTTGATCCGATTAAGCTATACTGTGATAACAATGGAGCCATTGCACAGGCTAAGGAACCCAGATCTCACCAACGATCCAAGCATATACCTAGGCGGTACCATCTCATCAGTGAAATCATTAATAGTGGAGATGTACATATAGGAAGAGTGCCAACTGATGATAATGTTGCAGATCACTAACCAAGGCTTTGTCGCAACAGAAGCACGATGGTCACACTAGTTCCACGGGTATTAGATACATGAGTGATTAGCTCTAGTGCAAGTGGGAGACTGTTAGAGTTTATGCCCTAGAGGCCAATTTTTTGATATAATTGCTTAACGTTTTGATATTATATTTGATTGAATAAATGAATGATTTTATTATGGTTTTATTTACTGCGTTATATAAATGTTAACATAATAAAATTCCTTAGAATAGTGATACAAATTATATAGTTTCAAGTATGTGACTTGAACATGAGATTATATAATTACAATTAGTATCATTGTTCTTAAATGTCCCTAGTCGAGTATCATTGTTGATGGGACAACAATGATGCATTGAGGCTAGTATGTGGATTGACTGATGAACAAATCTCATTGGTCATAAATATATGAGATATTAAGTCAATGCATAGGTACATGTTAGAGAACGATGTACTGGACAGACCCACCATGAGAATTCTATATGGAGCATTATGCGAAGTGTTATTAGCAATTCTCATAGTGACAATGATGTAATGGTCCTCCGACCTGAAATCACTATATTACTACACGGAATTTTATGTACTTTGATATCATCAAATGTCACCTTTAATAGAGTGGACTATAAAGGTGATTATTGGGTACATCATGAATCGTGTAAGGAATATGAGTGATCTAGATGGAATTTAACCTTCATATATATTAGGGGTGATATCCATAGGCCTCTTGATTGAGTAGGACTATAAAATGCATGGCCATGCTCAAATAATGATTTGTTTCATATAGTCTACTCATTGATCAAGAAAACTCAAATTAAATTATGAAGAGTATGACACATTCCATTACTCTAGTTTAATCTAGGATATTAAGGTTAAAAGGATTAAATTACATTGAAACATTGGTCATGAAAAGGTTGCATTGAATCATCAATCTTATTATTACTTGGGTAGCAGTGATGCATTACTAGATGTCGCTCACTGTTTATAATTTTATAATATGATTTTAAAATTATTGCAAACGTAATAATAACCTATAGGGCCACACACATAGAACGTAATTTAAAAGGGAATTAATTTTAATTTTAAAGATTTAAATATATTAATATGATTAATAGTGTTTAAATCACGAATTTAAATTAAAAGGATAATTTGTATATATGTATATTAATTAAGTAAGACTTAATTAAGATATATATATATATATAAATTTGGATTTTATTAAATTAGGTTTTGAATAATATTTTTTAATGGCTATATATGATATGTAGCAGCCATTTTAGGTATTATTTCAAAAACCAAAAACCCTTGCCACTCTTTGAGAGAGACTAGAGAGAAATCATTTTGAAATCTTCATCCTTGGTGGCTTGTACCGCAGTTCCTTCTTCTGCAGATCATAGGACAATTCTCGGAGCGTTCGTGTGGATATCGTAGAGGTGCGATTCATTTGGATTGCGTTGGAGATTCGAGTGCATCAATTTTAGTATCACAGTCGGTATAATTTCTAACCACTGAGTTAATTGATTTTTGCATGGATCCTATTTAGGGTTTCAGAATTGCCTTAAATTGTTCTATTTCCGCTGTGCGTTTCTGTGCTGAAATCCCTTCGGGCAATACCTTACGAATGTGCGACGCCATCTGTTCAGGGTGGGAACCCCAGAACCTTTCTTCCCTAGTGAAAACTCTATCCAACTCAGCAGTTGATGCACACGTCAATGAAGGTCAAGCTACCTTAACACTAACCTCAGCAGGGATTTCATTCGCTATTGTACATTTCATTAAAGGTCAAGAAGCCTTGACATCATCAACCGTTGGCAGTTAAACCCAACGAAGCATCGGTAATGGTCTGATGACGGTATCCATTGATGTACATTTCAGCGAGGGTCAGGTAGCCCTGACAACACAGACTGTTAGCACTAACTTCGACAGACCAATAGAAGGACCTGGCGACATAAACCAGGAAAGACCATCCTCATCGGGGAGGATCGATGATGGAATATGTTATACAAGGTCTCCTCAGACAAACCTGCTTAGTTCGGGCGATTTTCTTCACATTCTGCCATCGTACAAGTGTTCTTCACTGTCTTGGTAACATATGCATGTATTCTTTTCCCGTTTCTATCCGTTGGAAAGTGATTTATCACATGAAATGCACTTAGACACATAGTAGTGAATATGCATGCTGATATGACTTTAAAAAATATTCAACACAGTAAATGTTAGTTTTAAACCATGTTGAACATAATGATGTGAAAAAATTTGACTTTTGAAACAGTGAAATTAGCACCTTTTACTATCATTTCTTATCCTATTTGAGGATAAATGAGTAAGGGTAGAAAAGTAAAATAATCCTGGTAAATAGACTACACTTATGGATTTTTTACTATGATGTATTAATGCATGTAGAATGTATATGATTGTGGGTAGGTGTGCTACTGAATGGCCACCTAGGCATGCCTATGTGCATGTGGATAGTCCCATTTAGAAAGGGGACTATGGCAAAAATTTTCCAAAATGTAGGCATTGGGTAGTTATGCATTTTTAACTCTATTGTAGATGTATGTTAAAATAATGCATGCATGCATGTACTCATAAAATGCATTTTGAAAAGCTCCAGGTGAGAATTTACCACACCCTTTCTAAGGTGATTTGGATATTTGTTGCCCTGATATTATGGATCCGGATCAGCCAAGTAGTTCCTGCAGGACCACTTCTGGTATACGGAGAAGGGCTTCTGAAGTACCTCGACCCTGTTCTATTAGACAACCTTGTCATTTGGTGGAGGCGGTGATACGTCCTATCCGGGTTGAACTGCCAGACGTAGAGGATGAGGAGGAGGATGTACCGGTTGAGGTTCCTGCTCTTGCTGCTCGTGTTCCCCGTAGGGATTTCCCAGGTATTCAAGTGGTGAACCCAGAGCTTCTAGGCGACTTGAGTCGACATCCTTCAATCTACCTGTATGCAAATGAGGTATAAAGTTAGATCTTAATCTTCTTTGTTTCCTATTGATGAGGAGTGAAGGGTTCTGATGTTGATCTGCATTTGATGTAGGTTCTCGGCTTTACACAGCCTCGAGGGAATTAGTTCAGCATCCACTCTATGTATCATGCTTTTCACGATGACTATAGAGCGATTGTACATGGTTGGGGATTCAGGATGTTCTTTTCTATTCTTCCATGTTGTTGTCCCTGGGGTTACCTCAGGGCATTGTTTGAGCACTGGTTTCACCAGACTCAGTCACTCCATTTACTGGACTGTGAGGTGATGATAACGCCGATGGATTGGCGGTTTATCACAGGTGTTGAGTTTGGAGGGGATCCAGTGCCTTGTATGGAATATATTACCCCTACTGTCGTCAGATCCTTGTTGGAAGTTCCGCTGGAGGCGCTCAAGGGCATGACTGTACATACAGGTCCTCTGAGCGTAGATGCTATGAGCGGGCTGTTGAGTGAGCCTATACCCGATGATGTGAGAGTCAGGGATCACATTCTTCGGCGATTATTCCTGCTGATCATTAGGGGCTGCTTCATAGCAGATAACTCTTCTACGGTGCCCTTCGCTTTGATCAGCGCCACTCGACACGTGGACCGTATAGGAGATTATGATTGTGGTTCCTACACATTTGACTATTTTCTCAGGGGAATGTGCATGTGATCGCAGGGTTTGACCGAGGCTTAGTTAGGATTCTGCCCATTTCTGTAGGTGAGTATTTCTCTTGTGTTTTCCCATGTATAGGTTAAGAGTGCTGACTGACAACAGATGTTTTCCTTTGTGTTGGCAGTTCTGGGCCTATGAGAGGCTTTCTTGTCTATGTCCTGTGAGCGTGTTAGGTTTAGACACCTATCTACGAGGACGGAGATGGCGCCATTCCATAGTGGCAGAGGTCCCTGTTGCTGAGGGTTTCACTCATTGCCGCCTATAGCTGGAGCTGTTGACAGCGGATGTCATCACATGGGTTCCCTACTTTGGGGAGCATTTGAGCATTGGATTTGAGAATGGATACCCGAATGGTGTCGAGCACGTGATTTCCACCCGTAGGATTCCTCTCTTCATAGATGGAGGATGGGAGCTCTATTTAGGAGAGCGTGCTATCAGGAGCACTACAAGAGAGATTCGAATGCCGATCGTGCCTCCTGCTAGGCGTTATTGGCCTGTTTCGCAGTCACCCATCACTGACATCCCATTGTTGGGGATTGATGGTTTTACATTATCAGAGGGTCATTGCACTCAGGGAGATGTTCTTGTATTGGTGGTTCCCTCATACCATTGGAGCCCAAACCCACGGCACTCAGTTCATGGGGGATATGGTTCCAGGATCTGTGATGATGACGAATTGGCTAGCCTGTGTAAGAGATCCAACTCATATAACACAGATTAACAGTTTGACCCGGCAGTTGGACCTGGCACATTTCTTTATCCGGCACTTGGGCAGAGATCCTTCAGAGGCAGACATTTTTGATCCTTCCAACTCTGGCGCTGGCCCCTCAATTGACCCATATGGATTTGCCGGTGCATATCCTCCCTTATATAGGCCTGACATCCATGTAGATAGAGATCCAGTGACTTAGGAGGAGTTACATGAGATGGACAGGATTTACTATGTAGACATCGATACCATTGACTTCTTCTGATGTATATTCTCATTATCTCTTTTGATAGGCCTCTGTTAGTTGTAGGGCAATCTTGCCCCATTCCCCTGTATTTTAGCTGTACAGAGATGTATTAGATGATGATATACTTAGGAATGTATGTACAGTTTGCTATTCCCTATATCATATTGCCATCTATTCTATCATGCATGTTATTATGTTATGCATATGTATGTATGTCTAGAGATATTCAGCATTGACCCCTGGATGGTCTTACGACACGGCCTGTACAGATGTCTTCCTCGACAGTTAGCCGTATTGATCATACCCCACCATCTTTGGTGGCATCGGGTATGCGATCGTGGTATGATAGCATGTCACCATCAGACAGGGTGACTGTAGATCATTTGTTGCAGCACACTATGACCCTGTTGATGTTTCAGGTTCCCACAGGATTCGTGGAGGGCATGTTGGAGCACTGTGTATCGGAGAGACATGTTTTTTGATTTGGGACCCAGGAGTTGACTCCTACTTTGGAGGAGTATGCATGTTTAACGATGCTTCCACTGGATAGACCTTGCGTACATATGGCTATTATAGACATAAGTAGGCAGTTCATGACCCTCACTGGCTTGAGGCGTAGAGTGGTGTAGGATGAGATCACATCTGGCCACGTTATATCCCAGCATTTTTTGTTTGATAGATTTGGCTTTGAGGATAGTTATGCATGATATTTCGGGGATTTCACCACACCGGAGGATCATTAGCGTCTGGCCAGAGTGGATGTACTGCTATTGTGCGTACTGTCATATGTCTACATGCCACGATACATGGATGAGTTGGACATTGGCATCATTATGGCAGTGAGAGCTCTCAGGAAGTATCATACCATTATACCGATGATCATAGCAGAGACTCTGAGGTCAGCTATATACTACTGCACTTATCCGGCAGGGGTGTTTACAGGCAGCTCGGTCTTGCTGTATGTGTGGTTTATGTCACACTTGAGACCGATTGACACTTTTAGATGGCATGGATATTGTTTCACCCATGATATAGCCATGTCATACTCCTTCCAGCCTACAGAGTGTGCAGATGCTGCATCTTGGTCAGCCTTCCTGGCTGGGATTGGAGATCCATTTACTATATTACCGTGTACATGGCTCAGTTCACCCTACAGCTTCATTACTCATGCTCCGAGCATGGATTATCTTCCTCTAGCTGGCTTGAGAGGCATGATTACTTACCACCCACTAGCTGTGATGTGTCAGTTTGACCAGTTTCAGGATTTTCATCCTTTTGAGGGGGCATCGAGTCAACACGTTGCTTCTTGGCATTTATCAGTAGAGGACAGATCCAGGTTGTATGCATGTTGGGATCAGCAAGAGCTATCTGAGTTTTTATTAGCCATCCAGGTTGTTCTACAGATTATTCCGCATGGATGAAGATAGAGACTTCATCGACTGCGGTAGTATCCACAGTGCAGGGGACTAATTCTGATGATGAAGAGCCTGTGGAAGAGGTTGATATTCCCATCGAGGAGGATTTGACTGCTGGGTTGCCAGCATTTGTGATGGATTCTCCCACTACTAGTGCTACTGTCATTTAGCATTCAACACAGTATCTGGAGCAGAGTCTACATCTGATGACTTATGAGAGAGATAAGGTTAGGGCCTCGATGTTGACAGCTCTTGATGGGAGAGACGCGGGTCTGTTAGAGAGAGACGAGGCTAGATCAGCCAGAGATGCATTGATTGTGGAGCGGGATGCGGCCCTATCTGCTCGGGATGTGGCTGTCACAGACAGTACTTCAGTGAAATCCCTTACGACTGGCATCCTTGTTGATATGAATGCAAATATTGATGAGCATCATGCCACCATGCAGTTAGCCTCTGATTTGCTAGCTTATGTAGATACCATTGGGTAGGAGCTTGCAGCGTTACCTCCTTCTTTAGAGAGGGATGCTATGTTAGATCTGATAGTCCGCATACACACAGATCCGTAGATAGACTTGTATTTTCCTGCATAGACTAGCTTAGCCATTTTTTCATGTATAACACATATTGTATATATCAAATAATATTATATATGGCAGAGAAATATATTTTGATTTACTTCCCTTTCAGTTGATCCTTGATACTTGCTTGATATTTATATGTTTCTTCTGGGCTTTGTGATCTTGATGCATTCTGATCTCATCCTTGATGTGTCGACATTGAGATGTCACAGGATCTTTCAGAATGGATCATTGATCTGTGTTTATCCCTACCATCTTTGGTGTATTGGGACTGGTTTCTATATGGAAATATGGAGAGGAGTGTGGCTTTTCCTCTATGAGATTGGCCACACCACAGATGGTCGTCAATACTTATATTTGTGAGAAGCCTAGTTAATTCCATCTCTTATGGATTGGTGTTGCTCTTTAAGGCATAACCGAAGCTTAGATGGTCACCAAATCTCCTATTGGTGAGGAGAGGTTAGATAATTCCATCCCTTTGGTCTGAAGCCGATGAAAGATGGTGGATTGAAGTTTGATCATAAGATCGCAGTGACAAGTATTTTGTTACGGTAGGGGTTTAACCGAACCGTAAATGGTCGCCACGTACTCTATTGAAGAGGAGATCAGGTCTGCGTAGTTCGAACCTGGTGTAAGAGGTTCAACGCTGAATGAGAAAGGCAGATGGGTGTAGTAGCTTTATTGATGAAGAAGGGTGTAGAAGTGTTTTTGTTGTTTTTATTTTTGTAGAGAAAGGGTAGAAATGTTTTTGTGTTTTTTGTTTATTGCGACCGAGCCATATAGAATATGGTTACCTACGTACTCCTGTATATCAGGGAGATCAAGTTGACGTAGTTCGCCCCTCAGGATGAATTGCAACCGAATAGAAGTGTAAATCCCATGTGCAGGCTATACTGCGGGGAGAAGAAAGTTTGATCCCATGACGGGGACAAACTGTAGGTGTGGAAAAAGTTTGATCCCGTCTTCAGGACAAACTGTAAGTGTAGAAAAGTTTAATCCCATCTTCAGGATAAACTGCAGGTGAGAAAGGTTCAATCCCATCTTCAGGATAACCAAAATTATGTGAAAGGTTTGAAATGAGGTGAAACCAGGCAGAAATGTATGTAAAAATGGATAGAAAACTGGAATGACTGGTGATTTGATGATCCATAAACCAGGATGTTTGCTTGATGGTAACTTCAGACATAATATCGTTTCACGGTGTCCGAGTTGATAAGTTGTGGAAATTCATCGCCATCCATTTCCTGTAGTCTGAAAGCACCTCCTATCAATACCTCCCTGACAACAAACGGGCCTTCCCAGTTAGGAGCAAATTTTCCCTTAGGTTGATCTTGGTTGTCAATAATCTTCTTCAAAACCAAGTCATGTTGTTTGAACTGCCATAGCCGGAATTTTCTATTATAGGATCGTACGATCCTTTGCTGATATAACTGACCATGGAAGATAGTCGCGGTTCGCTTTTCGTCTATTAGAGAAAATTGGTGATACTTATCTTATCTTCATCCAACTGAGCATCCATCAACACTCTGAGGGATTCCATTTCCACTTCTATGGGGAGCAATACTTCCATCCCATAGGCTAATGAGTAGTGGGTTGCCCTAGTGGAAGTACACATTAAAGTTCTGTAGGCTAATAAAGTCAGAGGCAAGAGGTCAGGCCATCCTTTATGATTGACGGACATTTTCTGCATGATCTTCTTGATGTTTTTATTGTCCGCTTCAATAACACCATTCATCTTTGAATGGTAGATGACGGAGTTAAGGTATTTGATGTGGAATTTACTGCATAACTCCTCCATCATTTTGTTATTTAGGCTCTTAGCATTGTCTGACACAATGACCTCTGGTTGTCCATATCGATAGATAATATTGTTTTTGATGAAAGCAATGATGACTTCTTTGGTAACCCTAGGGAAGGAGGCAGCTTCTACCCATTTATTGAAGTAGTCAATCATGGTGAATATGAATCGATGTCTATTACTGGCTTTGGGCTCGATGGGCCGCCCGATCTCGTCCATTCCCCACATTAAGAAGGGCTATGGCAAACTCATATTGTGGAGTTCCCTTGGAGGGGCGTGGATAGCATTCCCATGAATCTGGCATTGATACCACCTCTTGACGTGATCATCACAGTCAGCTTTGAGCGTAAGCCAATAATGCCTTGTTCTGAGGATCTTCTTAATAAGTAGGGGTCCGCTCATGTGTGGGCCACATACTCCACCATGGATCTCATCCATGAGCCTCTGAGCTTGGTCTTTGTCCAGACATCTTAGGAGACCTAATCCGACATCTCTTTTGTAGAGTGCATCTCCGCTCAGGTAAAATTTCATAGCAAGTCGATGAATCCGCCTCTTTTCAATCAGGCTCGCCTCAGTGGGTGTAGATCCATCTCGCAGATACTCCTTGATATGTTGATACCAAGGGTTTTGGATGAGAGGTAGCTCATCCTATACTTCTCCAACATATTTCCCATAAGCTGGGGCCTTTTGCAGGGCAAATGTGATGCTTGGCATGTTTTCCTTGTGACGCCCCCAAAATAGGTATACATCACCTATTCTGAGTTGTCAATACATGGTACAGAAACAACTACAACTTTATTATTACAACAGTAAAACTGTGAGTTTGAATACAAATATTATCTTCTAGACAATATCTATACTCAAATAAATCCTCATCACATTTATTGATACATTATTTTACAAAAATGGTGAGGACTACTAAACAATCCTTTCTAAAACCTTCATTCCATACCCAGACTGTACTTTCGCTATATTCTCGCCTCCCGAGAAAAATGGAACAAAAAGGAAAAGGGTGAGCTCAACTAGCTCAAGAAGAATATTATGACTAAGATAATATACAACAAATTATCGTTAGTCTTCAACAGGAAAAATATAATAGAATACAATAGACAACAAATTTTAAATCAATATTCGCAATGAAATAATAATTCATTAGAAGAGTTAAGTAGAGAATGCAAACTACTATCTTCTATGTATGAATTTAAAAGTTCATCGTCTATCTTTTTCCCTGTAACATCAATCAATATACATCTAGAATCAAATATTCATCTTTGCACTAAAAGCCAAAGATATTCATCATTGGTCATGTTCATTTAAACACTGTTCATCTTTGCACCACGGCCAAAGATATTCTTCAGAAATCATTCATCTTTGCACTACAGGTGCCAAAGATATTCTTAAGAAATCATTCATCTTTTGCACTACACAGCCAAAGATATTCCATAATATCATCATTTAAGACCGAGGATGATGAAAATATATTTTTTTTAAAGAAACGAATCCGGTGAAACAAAATGACAAGGATTAAGGATTAAGGATTCGTACTTGGTTTTATCCACGCCCAAAAATACCTCAAAAAAAATAATCATAGTGGTGTAAAATTCAAGAATGATCAAAACATGGATACAATCGGAGATAGTATCCGAATAGATGTTTTGACGAAAAGAAGAAATTTTATTTTTAAATGAATAGTAAGTATACGTGAATAGTGCCGTATACGTGAATAGTAACTCCGACACCAAAAGATAGAAATTCCACAAAAACATCTTCACGCTTCATGAATAGTACTCGTGAATAGTAACTCGTGAATAGTAACTCGTGAATAGTAACTCATGAATAGTAACTCGTGAATAGTAACTCATGAATAGTAACCCCGACATGAAAAAGTTCCAAATTTGATAAAAAGTTCCAATCAATATTTCAGCATAATGATATTGAAGAAATAATATCATTTGAGAAGAAAATAACATCCCTTACCTCAAAAGATCAAGACTTAGCTAGAATACCGGGTATAGTCTTTGAAGGAACTTGCAAATCTAGCAATACTCAAAGTATACTCAAAATACTCACAAGAATACGCCGATAATATAGAGAGAAAACTTGAGTTTCGTGTGATTTTCAATTCTAACCTAAGCACCATATTTATAGGAAAATGCTTAGAACACCAAAGCGTAAAATTTAATAAAATAATAATATAATTAAACAAATTCAAGCCCACCTTAGACCAACTGAATTCAGCACATTTGTATCACATGTGGGATTGCAAAAACGTTTTTCTTAAATAAAACAATTAAAACTTCCAAAAATTAATTATTTCAGAACTTCAATAATTCATAATAAATAGCCCTTTCATCAAAAAATTCGAATCTCGCGAGTTTTTATAGGAAATTCAATTCTCTACAACTTTGCAGAAGAAAGTTTTTCCAAATTCCAAGCAGAAATCGACGAAATCCACAAGCAGACGATTTTACAGGCTATAATCAAATTTCAGTCAATAAATGGGGTCCACCAACATGTTTAACATGTTTTAAACATTTATTGCAACAAAAATACTCTTCCTCCTCGTATACTCATATATCCCACATTCATTGTAAAAATATCACCGTTAATATATTATTAAAATAATATATTTAAATGAATTATTTTATCAGAAAAAGATAAAATATTAATTTTCAACAATTGTCATTTTAAAAATTTTCTCCATCTATATCCACATAAAATCAATATTTTCCTCATCATATAAATCAATAATTAATTATTCATAAATAATATTACAGAATCACAATATTGACAACCGTGTGCGGCCTCAGGAAAGAGGGGCTTTCAATAAAATTTCTTCTTCTTGGCGCCGCAATTAGGTGACCAAACCTCTCCTTAGACGTAACTTTCTAGACATTGCCAATAATGTTATCTAATAATATTATTAGAAAATATGAATTATTGCTTCGATAATGAAAAATCTTGTGTAATGACAATTATTCAAACAACAAGAATATAAAATATCAACGCAAGCAATTATTGAATCAATAAAATAAAATAATCGAATAAAGAATTATCGTAACCATTATTGAGTAGTGCCTTCACGTAAGAATCAATAATTAGTGCAATACCGCAGTAAATCGCTTTCAACGCAGTATTAGTGTGTTTTAACCACCGGGTATTCCAACAAAGATAATAAAGAATAACTACGCCGTTATTTAAAAACAACTTATATTTGTCGTTTTTCTTCATCCAATCGCTTTCGTTATGGGGCCCATTATGGTTATGCGTCGCATACGAATATTCCACGACCAAACTAATATTCCCGACGATAATGAATATTTTATAACCACTTGCTTATTTTGAAATATTTGCGTATTTAACCCTTAACTATCCACATTAATCAAATCACCCTTACTATTTCAAAATAATAAATAAAGGAAATTCCTTTTTATTTAAAAATTTCTGGTCTTACAACCTCCCTCCTTATGAAATTTCGTCCTCGAAATTGACGACGCACTACTGTGTTTCAAAAGGTGAGGATACCTCGCTTTCATTTCCGCTTTCAATTCCCGTGTCATTTCCTCTATAGCATGATTCCTCCACAAAACTTTAACTTGTGGTATGACCTTTTTTGCAGTAGGACATGCTCCTTCCTATCCAAGATCTTGACAGTACCTCCTCACACGTTAAGTCTTCACTATCTCGTCCGGTTCTAACTCAATAACGTGGTTGGGTCTTTCACATATTTACGAAGTACTGATATGTGAAACACATTATGAACACGAGACATACTCGGAGGTAACGCAAGTCTATAGGCTACATTTCCTACTCGGTCAAGAATTTGAAATGGACCAATAAATCGTGGATTGAGCTTTCCTCTCTTCCCAAATCTTGTAACTCCCTTCCATGGAGCAACTCGCAACAATACATGATCCCCTATATTAAATTCCACGTCCTTTCGATGAAGATCCGCATAACTCTTTTGTCGATCTTGTGCCGTTTGTATACGTTGTCGAATCATTTGGATCTTTTCGGTAGTCATACGTATTTAACTCGGGTCCCAACAATGTTGCTTCACCCACCTCATCCCAACATATGGAGAACGACATTTTCGTCCATATAATGCTTCAAATGGAGCCACACCTATACTTGCTCGATAAGCTGTTGTTGTAGGAGAATTCCACCAATGGTAAATACTTATCCCAACTACCCTTGAAGTTCAGGACACGAGTCTTAATAGATCTTCAAGAGTTTGAATAGTCCTCTCGATTGTCCGTCTGTTTGGGGATGGTATGCGAACTAAATCGCAAACCGCGCCCATAGCTTTTTTTGCAAGCTAACCCAAAATCTTGAAGTGAATCTTGGGTCACGATCCGAAACTATGGATACTGTGCATGCCATGCAACCTAACAATCTCATTCACGTACATACTAGTAAGACGTTCAAGGAATAAGTCTCCGTGATCGGCAAGAAATGAGCAGACTTGGTTAATCTATTAACAATAACCCAAATAGCATTGATGCCTTGAGAAAACCGAAGTAGGAAGACCCGTGAACTAAATCCATAGTAATGTGTTCCCACTTCCATTAGGAATCTCAAGTGGTTGCAATGGACCCTTAGGTACAAGATGCTCGCCTTTACACGTTGGCAAGTTAAACACATCGAGATAAACTTTGCAATCTCTCTCTTCATATTGTTCCACCAAAATGTATGTCGAAGATCACGATACATTTTAGTACTTCCAGGATGGATTGTAATTGGCGATGATTGTGTGCCTCCATCATAATCTTGTACTTCAAATCGTAGTCGTTAGGAACACAAAGTCTAGAGTGGACTCAAGTATTCCTTCTTCATCAATTCTCGCCCTAATAGCTCCTTCTTGTACTTTCTTCTTCATACGCATCCTCCTGCCTCGGTGGCTTGAGCAACCTTAACTTTTTCTATTAAAGTTGGCTCTACGCCAGATATACTTGACATCATCGCACTCATTCTCGTGATATGATCTTCTACTCAACGCGTCGCCTACCACGTTCGCTTTTACCGGGATGGTATTGAATAGTGTGGTCGTAGTCTTTTAATAGCTCGAGCCAACGTCATTGCTGTAGCATGTTGAGTTCTTTTGAGTGAAGAAATATTTAAGGCTTTTATGGTCCGAATATATCTCCACTTTCTCCCATATATAGATAGTGCCTCCATATTTTTAGCGCGAAACGATCGGCCGCTAACTCTAGATCATGAGTAGGATAATTCCTCTCATACTTTTAAGTTGTCGCGAGGCATAGGCTATGACTTTCCCACGCTGCATGAGAACACATCCTAACCCTTTTGCTCAAGCATCATCAGAGATAACAAATCCATCCCAACAGATGGTATTGTTAGAACAAAGTCTTAGAAATAAGTCTCCTCTTAAGCTCTTGGAAACTCTTCTCGCATTCTTCACTCCAAACGAATTTTGTATCCTTCCGAGTTAGGCTGAGTTAATGGAGTAGCGATTCGAGAAAACCTTCCACGAATCTCCGATAATAACCAAATTAGGCCCAAAAGCTACGTACTTGACCACCGACTTTCTGGTTGCTCCTAACTTTCAGATTGCTTCAATCTTCACGGATCAACAGATACTCCATGTTTCGACACCACGCGCCCAAGGAATGCTACTTCCTCAAGCCGTAACTCGCATTTCTTCAATTTGGCATATAGTTGGTTTTCACGAAGCCTTTGGAGTACCAAACTTCAAATGGTGCTCATGATCTTCACGGCTTTTGGAATATATGAGGATGTCATCAATAAAGACAACAACGAATTGATCCAAATATTCCTTGAATACTTGGTTCATCATATCCATGAAAGCCGCGTAGAGCATTAGTTAGTCCGAAAGACATGACTAAGAATTCATAATGCCCATACCGAAGTTCAAGGCGGTCTTTGGAATATCCTCGATTCTAATCTTCAATTTGATGATATCCGTAAAGAAGATCGATTTTGAAAAGAATTGTGCCCTCTTGAATCGGGTCAAACAAGTCATCAATACGAGGTAGAGGATACCTATTCTTGATGGTGACATGGTTCAAATCCCGATAGTCAATACAAAGTCGCATACTCCGCTCTTTCTTCTTTACAAATAAAACAGGAGCACCCCAAGGAGATGTACTTGGACCTAATGAAACCGATGTCAAACAATTCGTAGTTGGACCTTTAACTCCGAAGTTCAATAGGAGCCATTCGATATGGGGTTTTAGAAATGGGCTTTGTACCGAGTTCATGATCAATAAAGAATTCAACTTCACGCTCGGGGTAGACCGGAAGTTCTTCAGAAATACGCCGGAAAGTCAATAACAACAGAATATTAATCAAATTTGACGTGTCTTTATTCAAATCCATAACATGGGCTAAGAAAGCTTGACATCCGCTTTTTAATAAACGAATAGCTTTATGATTAGATATGACAATGATCGATTTTAATGGTTTAGTTGCTTGAATTCGCATAACAGTTGGTTAGGAATATGAAAACTAACAACCTTATTTAAAACAATCAATTTTGGCATGATGAGTAGTTAACCAATCAATCCCTAAAATCGCATCAAAAGCAAGTATCTTTAAAGAGATAAGGTCAATGTGTAAGGTAATGGTGCCAACTTGAATCAAACAAGATTTATAAAAAATGGATGTGATGAAAGTTTCTCCCAACGGAGTTTCCACAGATAGGTCAAAGTCTAATTTCTCCGAGTCAAGTTTAAACGTTGAGCACACAAGGGAGAGATAAATGAATGGGTAGCACCCCAGATCAAGTAAGGTATAAACTTCGCAAGAATTTATAAATAGCTTACCCGTGATCACCTCGTTTGGGTTCCTCGTGATTATGACCAAATCACAACAAACGCTCTTCCGGAATCGTTGACTTTGACTTTTTAGGGGGATGTTTTTGAGTCACCGTCCCTCATTGAACTAGGTTTCGCTACTGATATAATCTCGAGCGATATGTCCTTCCTTTCCACGATTATAGCATACCTTGAATGTTCAGGACAGATTTTGACCGATATGTCCCTCTTTCCCGATTTATAGCATATATGACCGGTGGTCGTTCTCCTCCCTTAGAACCCGCTTGTCTTAAGACCGCTGTCTTCACATGGTCGTTGTTAAATCTCCTCTTTTAAAATCTCCTCCCGACTCGCTTCTTCTATTTTCATGGCCATGATTACCACCGAGTGGTTACCATTTCGTCTCGTCTGTTTTTTCTCCGCAGTTATCATTATTCGCTGATCGCTATCTCCGACACGATCCTGGTTGTGGTCCTCGGTTTGACCGTACTCGTTATCTCGCTCTAATAATTGAGCCCCTGTTTACAACATCCAATAAAGAGAAAATTTATGATAAATGAGATATCGACGATGCCGGGGTTTCAAACCTCTAAGAAACATCCGTCATACGCTCCTCATTCTCCACCAAATGAGGTGCAAAACCGGATAACTCTCGCAAACTTTGCCTCGTCTTCGAGACACCGGCATGTTGTTTTGTTCCAATCGATGAACTCCACTTCCTTCATATGATTTAACACTTTCGTGAAAGTATTTGTCATTAAATAGCTTCAAACGCCTCCCAAGACATGCCGAGTGCGGGTTGGATGGGTACGCTTCATGAGACTCCCACCAAGAGTCCGCCTCGCCACGGAACATAAAGGTGGCGAATGGAACCTTCTGTTCTCCGTGCATCCCAAGACATCGAATATCTTGGTAATTTGTTTGACCCATGTTTCCGCCCATGATCGGATCTCGCTTTCCTTTAAATTCGTGGTCCCAACTCTTTGAATGCGCTTGGGCCGTGACAACCCGTGAATTGCTATCATTTCCTCCTCAGATTTTGAACACGAAGTTTCCTCTCGTCGATTTTGCATGAATCGCAAAAACTTCTAAACATCCCTTGTTCATCATCCGCTTCAATGGTGTTGTTCATGGAGGAACATTGCCACTTTGCACGTTCTCCTCGTTGGTGAGTCTGAGCATCTCCACACGGCCTCATTTCCATTGTTAATATTCTCATTCGACATTCTCAAATCGTCATAAAACAAGGGTTAATTAAGGAAATCAATATATCACATAATATCCCTATATCTCGACCAACTAACAAATAAGCTTAGGTAGGACACACTAGCGAAGGATTTACTCGTCTCTCCCTCCTAGTTCTATTCCCGATCTCCGCCAGAGATCATATCCCTAAGCTCGATACCAACTATGACGCCCCAAAATAGGTATACATCACCTATTACGAGTTGTCAATACATGGCATGTAAACAACTACAACTTTATTATTACAACAAGAAACTGTGAGTTTGAATACAAATATTATCTTCTAGACAATATCTATACTCAAATAAATCCTCATCACATTTATTGATACATTATTTTACAAAAATGGTGAGGACTACTAAACAATCCTTTCTAAAACCTTCATTCCATACCCCTAATTGCACTCATTTATATTCTCTCGCCGCCCCCCGAGAAAAATGGAACAAAAAGGAAAAGGGTGAGCTCAACTAGCTCAAGAGAAGTATATTATGACTAAGATAATATACAACAAATTATCGTTAGTCTTCAACAGGAAAAATATAATAGAATACAATAGACAACAAATTTTAAATCAATATTCGCAATGAAATAATAATTCATTAGAAGAGTTAAGTAGAGAATGCAAACTACTATCTTCTATGTATGAATTTAAAAGTTCATAAATCTCATCTTTTATCCCCGTAACATCAATCAATATACATCCGAATCAAATATTCATTTTGCACTACAGCCAAAGATATTCATCATTGGTCATGTTCATTTAAACACTGCTCATCTTTGCACTACGGGCCAAAGATATTCTTCAGAAATCATTCATCTTTGCTCATGAGCCAAAGATATTCTTAAGAAATCATTCATCTTTGCACTTCTGAATGTGCCAAAGATATTCCATAATATCATCATTTAAGACCGAGGATGATGAAAATATATTTTTTTTTAAAGAAACGAATCCAATTGAAACAAAATGACAAGGATTAAGGATTAAGGATTCACTTGGTTTTATCCACGCCCAAAAATACCTCAAAAATAATCATAGTGGTGTAAAATTCAAGAATGATCAAAACATGGATACAATCGAGTTAGTATCCGAATAGATGTTTTGGATTTAAAAGAAGAAATTTTATTTTTCGGTGAATAGTATCAGATATCGTGAATAGTCTTAGTATAACGTGAATAGTAACTTCACACCAAAAGATAGAAATTCCACAAAACATCTTCACGCTTCGTGAATAGTAAATCGTGAATAGTAACTCGTGAATAGTAACTCATGAATAGTAACTCGTGAATAATAACTCATGAATAGTAACCCCGATACATGAAAAAGTTCCAAATTTGATAAAAGTTCCAATCAATATTTCAAAGATAATGATATTGAAGAAATAATATCATTTGAGAAGAAAATAACATCCCTTACCTCAAAAGATCAAGATTTCTAGCTAGAATCTAGGGTATAAGGTCAAGGGAACTTGCACCGCCTAGCAATACTCAAAGTATACTCAAAATACTCACAAGAATACGCTCAATAATATAGAGAGAAAACTTGAGTTTTCGTGTGATTTTCAATTCTAACCTAAGCACCATATTTATAGAAAATGCTTAGAACACCAAAGCGCAGAAAATTTAATAAAATAATAATATAATTAAACAAATTCAAGCCCACCTTAGACCAACTAAATTCAGCACATTTGTATCATGCGGGATTGCAAAAAACGTTTTTCTTAAATAAAACAATTAAAACTTCCAAAATTAATTATTTTGTAACTTCGTAACTTCAATAATTCATAATAAATAGCCCTTTCATCAGAAAATTTGAATCTACTTGAGTTTTTATAGGAAATTCAATTCTCTACAACTTTGCAGAAGAAAGTTTTCCAAATTCCAAATGTAAATCGAATCAAATCCACAAACGGACGATTTTACTGTGTTATAATCAAATTTTCAAATAATAAATGGGGTCCACCAACATGTTTAACATGTTTTAAACATTTATTGCAATAAAAATACTCTTCCTCCAAGCGTATACTCATATATCCCACATTCATTGTAAAAATATCACCGTTAATATATTATTAAAATAATATATTTAAATGAATTATTTTATCGAAAAAGATAAAATATTAATTTTCAACAATTGTCATTTTAAAATTTTCTCCATCTATATCCACATAAAATCAATATTTTCCTCATCATATAAATCAATAATTAATTATTCACAAATAATATTATGAGTAATCACAATATTGACAACCAGCAGCGGTTCTCAGAAAGAGGGGCTTTCAATAAGAATTTCTTCATCTTGGCGCCGCAATTAGGTGACCAAACCTCTCCTTAGATGTAACTTTCTAGACATTGCCAATAATGTTATCTAATAATATTATTAGGATAATATGAATTATTGCTTCGATAATGAAAAATACCGTGTAATGACAATTATTGAAACAACAAAGAATATAAAATATCAACGCAAAGAATTATTGAATCAATAAAATAAAAATCTCGAACAGTAATTATCGTAACCATTATTGAGTAACGCCTTCTTACGTAAGAATCAATAATTGGTGCAATACTGAGTGTCTGTTGCTTTCAACAACGCGTATTAGTGTGTTTTAACCACCGGGTATTCCAACAAGATAATAAAGTAATAACTACGCCTGTTATTTAAAACAACTTATATTTGTCGTTTTCTTCATCCAATTGCTTTCCGTTATGGGCCCACACATGGTTGCGCCCGTCGCATGCGAATATTCTCCAAACGATTTAATATTCCACGACCAAACGAATATTCCCCGATGATAATGAATATTTTATAACCACTTGCTTATTTTGAAATATTTGTGTATTTAACCCTTAACTATCCACATTAATCAAATCAACCCTTACTATTTCAAAATAATAAATAAAGGAAATTCCTTTTATTTAAAAATTTTCGGTCTTACATTCCTTGTCGGTAAGTAAGTGAATCAAGGAGGACAATGTTGCTAGTAAGATCCACAAAATCATTCCTATTATGAGGAATGTGTATAAAGGAGACTTATTCGAACTCCAAAGCCATCTATAGAACTTGCTGATGGTAAGGAAGCAAATGTAGTGCCTTGGTTTGATAGATTCTTGTGGATTGTTTGATTACCAATTCAGAATCCCCAAAGACAGTTAACCGCCTGATGCCCATTGAATGGGTAAGTTTTATCCCCATGATACAGCCTTCATACTCATCTATTTTGTTGGTACTGACAAACTGCAATTTGACGACGACGGGATACTGTTCCCCCGTACCGGATACTAGAACTACTCCAACTCCTGAGCCTTCTGTGTTAACAGCCCCATCAAAATACATTTTCCATGTGTGGCATGCAACGTACTGATGGTGTTGCTAAACTGCCATTACCCCTTTATCAGGAAAATATGCTTCCAAGGGTTTGTAATCACCTGCAGGTGCGGTGGCCAGTTGATTCGCAATTCCTTGACCTTTGATAGACATTTGCGTCACATAGATGATATCAAATTACTGTAGGATCAACTTCCATTTGGACAGCTGACAATTCAGTATGGGCTTACTGAACAAGTACTTGAGAGGATCCACGCGTGATATGAGATGGGTTGTGTGACCATGGAGGTAATGTTGTAACCTCATGGAAGCCCATGCTAAAGCACAACAAGTCTTCTCAATCAGAGTGTACTTGTGTTCACTGTTGCTGAATCTTTTGCTGAGGTAATAGATAGCTCGTTCTTGGCCTCTATCATCTTTTTTCCCCAGCATACAGCCCATGGCATTGTCATTAATGGATAGGTACATGAATAGGGGAACATCATCCCTAGGTGGCACCAAAATAGGAGCATTAACTAGCTGCTCTTTGATTGTAAAGAAGGCTTTCTGACACTCATCGCTCCATTTCATGGACGAGTTCTTCCTTAACAACTTGAAGATGGGATCATATGTTGCTGTTAGTTGAGAAATAAACCTGGTAATGAAGTTAATTCTTCCCAAAAATCCCTTTATTTCCTTCTCTGTCTGAGGAATGGGCATTTCCTTGATGGCTTGGATTTTGGTGGGATCCAGCTCAATCCCTTTGTGGCTGACTAGAAAACCTAGCAACTTGCCTGAATTGACACCAAATGCGCACTTGGCTGGATTCAACTTCAAGTTGTACTTATGCAACATGTTGAATATCTTTTTGAGATGTTCTAAGTGGTCTTCCTCCCTTCAAGATTTTATAATGATGTCATCAACATAGATCTCTGTCTCTTTATGCATTAAATCGTGGAAAAGAGCCATCATAAAACGCTGGTAGGTTGCCCTGGCATTGATGAGGCCGAATGACAACCGTCTGTAGCACAATGTTCCCCAAGGCGTGATGAAATCAATTTTCTTACGGTCCTCCTCAGTGACCATAATCTGATGGTACCCCGAGAAAGCAATTAGCAAAGGAGTACATGTCGTATTGAGCAGTATTTTCAATAAGATTGTGGATAAAGGGCACAGGAAAGCTTTCTTTAAGGCAAGCTTTGTTCAGATCCCTGTAAGCCGCGTAAACTCGCACCTTTTCTCTTGGTTAGGCACGGGAACAATGTTGGATATCCATTCCGGATATGTAGACACCATGATAATGCCAGCTTGAAATTGTTTCGCAATTTCTTCTTTCACCTTTAAACTCCACTCAGGTTTCAATCGCCTGAGCTTCTGCCTGACTGGCTTAAATCCCTCTTTAATGGGAAGGCGATGAAGGACAATGTCAGTGGGAAAACCCACCATATCTTCGTGAGACCATGCAAACACATCCTGGAATTGGGTTAATAGTGCAACTATGTCATTCCGTTGGTTTGGGGTGAGGTCTGAACCAATCTGGATTAGCTTAGGGCTTTCTAAGGTTCCTAGATTGAAAGAAGTCATTTGATCAAGGTTGGGTTTAGGTTTGTTTGTGACCCATTCCTTAATCTCATGAGGTGTCTCAATGTCCTCTTGTATTTCCATCAAGTCTGAGTCCAACTTTGCATCAAAGTTACAATCCTTGTGGAGAAAAGGCACCTCATCAGCAAGTACAGGCACATCTAACAAAATATTCTTTCACTTAATATATGAATCTGTTTAATCATACACAAGTGTTAGCATGTACTGATAAAATAACTGCTTATACTGTATAGAAAAGTAAGCAATTAAAGTTATCTATAGGGCAGAGGGATTTTTGCCCATTTTACCCTCATCGACCAATGCATGGAGTGCTACTCCAATTGTCGAGGGTAAAGTCCTGATGGACTGCAGTGATGGAGGGGCTGTCATCATCCTCCTTCTCCCGAATGATGATCATAACATTTGGGCAATCATCGTCTGGGGTGTATCTGTTTGTATCTTTATCATGGACAATGATGCGCATGCCTGACATCATCAAGGTGATGTCATGTTTACATTTTCGCTCCCTTTCTTCAACTTTGGGATCAAGAATCAGGACCTGTTTTGCTTTGAATAGTACTAGTTTGGGAAACAGCATAGCCATAACATGGGCTGACACCTTTACCGGAGACTGTATCCGCTCATGAGGTGCAGGTGTAGAAAATCGTCGTGTAGCGGAAGCTTGAGGAACCTACTTGTGCTTATGAGGATTCCCGTGACTGGAACTGGAAGAATAGCCTAGTCAGGATGTCCTAGTTTGTCTGGACACTTGAATAGGGTGCTTAATACCCTGCTTATCTTTACCAAGCCCTTGTTCAGGCTGATGACCCAATGACATCATTTCTTGAGTAGCCGACATAACCTAGACAGAAATCTTGGGTACAGGAAGTGGCGCTCCAATAGGATGGTATTGCTTGTTACTCACTTTTAAAGTATGAAAATTGGTTGGCTCAACTTCAGAATTGAAGCTGATGATTGGTAGGTCTCCTTGTTCAGGACATTCCAGCTCAGTATTGACAGTGACTAGGCTGTTGTTGACAATGTATTTGAGTTGTTGATGTAGTGTATAAGGAACGACTCCAACCATGTGAATCCATGGTCTCCCCAATAGCAGGTTGTATCATGAATCTATCTTGAGGACATGGAAGGATACATTGAATGTATTTGGACCAATCTCAATTGACAGCTCAATCTCTCCGACAGAATTTCGTCGGGATCCATCAAAAGATTTGATAACCATATGGCTACTTCGGATCCTTTTGAGATTGACGTTCATCTTCACCAAGGTGGTATAAGGACATATATTCATAGACGAACCTCACTATTACAAAACAGTAAATAGACAACGTGGAAAAAACGTTGTGGTTTCTGTTAGAAAAACGTCGTGGTTAAGGGTGTTGTCTATTTGACACCGTTACACAGCGTTTTTAAAATGTTGTAGTTAAGCACAATACACAACATTTTTTAGAAAAAAGCGTTGTAGATTTGTTTTCCAAAAATTAGAAGATGCTTAAAAACATTGTAGAATGTATGATTTCACAACGTTTTTTGGATAAAAATGTTATTGTTTAGTATATCAGACAACGTTTTTTAAATGTTGTAGATAAAAAAGAAAAAAGAAAAAAAAAAGATGTGGTTCACCTATATTACCAATGCACCTGCAATATGCTAATGCCATAATATATAGCCAGAATGTATCAACCATTCAAAATACATCCCAATAATACCTTTCGTTTACAGTTTCAAATTACTACATCCACAAAACATTTACCAAATTGTATCCATATATGCATCTTAAATTCACTTTTCAATATAAATTACTACTATATTGAATTGTGAATTTGATTACATGCATCCACAAAATTAAGCTACAACCTAAGCATGTGCAAAAAAGCCTAGTTCTCCCAAAATACGTACATTCATCTAACATATTCACAGTTAACTCGAGGCTCAACATATAGCTGCTCACGTACGTTGCCCACTCATCTCGTACTTCTTCAATTTGTTCTTGTGTGTACGTTGGCTCTTACTGTTATTGCCAGTTTTGGAATAACCGCAGCACAAGATATTGGAGCACCTGCACCTGCACCAGCACTACAGAGCGACATATCAACACTTTATGTTCCAGTAAGACATTTATAATGACATGATACATATAGCAATAAGCCAACAACTCAATACTCTAAAATTAACAGAAGTATATATGAAGGTCAGTTAAATGGACTTACAAGATTTGGGAACATGTTTCTGAGAGGCGCCATTCAGTTTTGTCAACCATAAACCTACTCAATCTTAAAATAGTACCCTTTCGCATTAGAAGCAATGCCACAAACCCCTCAGCAAAAATAATCAAGTACAACAACTGAATCATCTTTACCAAAAGATAATTAGCTCCTTTCTACAATTGTAAAGTTTCCCAAAACTTATCTCAAGTAAGTGCCCAAAATAATGAAAAACTCAGCTCACAACCAAATTATCCCTTCAAACAATCAAATATGTAGAGATTTTAGATCCCTTGATAAGTCCTAACTAAAAAGAAACAAACTTTGCATAAACTTTGCATAACTAAAAAGAGAACTTTGCATAAGGTTGGTTGTCCACATGGCAGCGAAAACAGATAGCAAAGGTACCCGGGGCAATTTCCCCTGCTAAGTCTAGACAATCACTTTATATCCATCCCTTGAAAACTAGATTACTTTATAGAGGCTTCTTTACTTTTAAATACTAGTACCACAAGATGTTTCTGATGCACATACCTTCATGTTTTCTATAATTGTTTAAAACATACCTTCATGCAAAATAAGGCAATCTTTTATGCACATACCTTCATGCACATCCCTTGAAAACAACAAATAAATGTGATCTATAATTGGTTAGCTACTTAATTGCACCAGCTGCTTAGACTTGATAATGGTTCTGGAAGGTTTTCTGTAATTCTTTTTCCTCCTAGGCAATTTACGAGTTAATCTATTTCGTTTGCTAATCTTTGAGCTTTTCTCCATTTGGCACTTCATCCCACTATCGGCTGGAAGACATTATTTTTCCTTTGATAATTCTGCAGTTGTTTAATCCTCTTTTTCCCATAAGTTACAACTTGTTCAGCACGTTTTCCATTATGTCGATTCAGCCCTACATGAATCTAATAAAAAAAGAGAGGATATTATGGTTAGAAATAAGCTGGTCAAATTTCATCTCATATGTATAAAAATAACAAAGATCAAGTATTAGGTAACTGGTTATCACAAAATTGTCATCACTAGTCAGCTATCAATCATAAAAGATTCTATGTGCACAAACAGTTGTACACACACTTACCCCATGTTTATGTATAGTTTGTGCTCATAAAAATACTCATGGTTTTTAACGTGTGGCAATATTTTACAGGGACTACAACGTGGATTATGTATGAGAAAACATCAAGGTATGTGCATCAGAAACATCTTGTGGTACTAGTGTTTAAAAGTAAATAAGCCTCTAAAAAGTAATCTAGTTTTCAAGGGATGGATATAAAGTGATTGTCTAGATTTAGCAAGGGAAATTCTATAGGTTGATTGCTGGTACTATGCTAGTTGCTTCCATACTATGATCAACATGGGCAATAACAGACATATTACGGATGTTCTGTTTATAGTCCATGATCCTTCGGAGCTCATCAGCTGTGAACTTCACCTGTATAGTACCAGGTAAATTGCCATTAGAACAATATATATGTTCAACAAGCCCAAAAAAAAAATAAGCAACAAGAAAAATGCAAAGAAAGTTGAAAAAAAACAAAAAGAAGTTACTTACCATCTTGACAGCGATTGTCAAAGAATAAAGAGGAAAAACCTTCAAAGCTATCAATAATAAAGAGAGGTCGGCATATCACCAAACATGTATCTCGAATAGAACTCAATAATAGAAAATATAAGGTAGTCATGCACGCATTCAATGATTTTTAAATGTTCAATGTTCAAATACAAAGAGTATAACTCATGATAAGTAAAATAGAGAATAAAAGTATTACCACTATCGTAATTAAATAGGACCTTTGCATCACCAAATGAGAACTTGTAAACACTGCAGAAGTAACATAATAAACCCACATTGTTAGATACAAGAGCAGTTAAATCTTCAGCCTCAGATAGCAGAAGAAAATAAACATAAAAATATTTTAGAAATGTGTACATATATGAATAAGTTATAAATCTATCATTGACTATCAAATTCTATCAACCATAACAGCTGAATCTAAAAAACAAGATTAAAATTTAAAATTCTAAAATTAATTTTAAAGGCTAACTACAGTCCATTAAACCATGTTCAAGAAAATAGCATAATTTCAAACCCTAGATAGAGTATCAGAACAAACACAAATATACATATATAGAGATATAGGGACAGAAATTGGTACCGACAAGAGAGAGAAGGCCATGGATATTGGTACCGGCAGAAATTGATACCGACAACCTTTTTATCACCAGCGCCATCGCCTCTCATCTTCATGGGTACTTCTTTTATGATACTTTCTCTATCCTCCTTGGTTTTCGAACCCTTCGGCCTCCCTCTCTTCTTCGGCTGCAAAGCTGAAGATGTTGAATCCATGGAGATTTTCAAGTTAAACCCTCTCTTCACAAGACCTACCAGTCTACCAGTAGTGAGTAGTGTTGAATCCATGGAGATTTCCTTTCTTAGTCGCTGGTTACCTGGACGTATGTAGACGTTGAAGACTTGAGATGGGTCAAACTTTAGCGGTATTGCAGGAGAGATCCATAACTAGGGTTTTGGTTTTGTGAGCAAAAAAGAGCAGAGAAAGATATAACCATGCTCTGCGCTCGGTGTTTTAATTTTAAGTTTTCATTTTGCTCCGTGTTTTTCTTTCATAGACAACATTTTTTAAAAAAAAGGTTATCTAATTAAAACCAAAAAAATGCCCTTTTAAATAGATAACGTTTTGGCATATCTATCTACAACATTTTTTTAAAAAATGTTGTAAAAAAATAATACAACGTTTTTATAAAAAACGTTGTGGTTTAAATGTTGTCTATTTAGTACTTTGTACCGGTGCCTCCATCTATCAAAACTCCAGCTAACATATATTCGAAGGATAAAACTGCAATGTGCAATAGCTTGCAATGACCGGTCCCTTCAGGAGGTATGTCGTCATCAGTGAAGGATATCACATTGTTGTTGAAAATGTGATCAACCAGATATTGGAATTTTTCTACATCCACTGATTTTGGCAAGTAGGCTTCTTCCAAAACCTTTAATAAAATCTTCCTGTAATCTTCATAAGAGAAAACCAAGTCCAGTATTGAGATCTGACGTGGAGCTTCTCTTAAGCTTAAAACCACCTTGGCTTCATTATGGCCCATAGTGCGGAGGAATTTTACAATCTTCTCCATGGGAATCTCCCCCTTTCCTTTGATGGTGGGCTTCATAACCCTCTGAGGAAGATACAGTGGATTTTCTTTCGACACTGTAGCAGTAGTATGAAATGTGGATCCTTCAGCTTCCCCATAATTCTATGGGACTTCGTGTAAGCTGATAACAGGATATTGTGCTCTAAATGGTAAAGAAATTGGCTCTAGTGCAGCCACTTTCAAAGGATTGTCAGCTTCTTTTAGTTGAGTTTCTTGTATGGGAAATGCCTTGATAGTATCAATAGCCTCAGTGGATATAACTGCTACTGATACCTTCCATTTGGTAGGATATGTATTCCCACTCTCGAGTAGCACAGTGTTATTGTCTGCCAATTGCAGGACACCGCTATCAATTAGATTCTGAATAAGGTGGCGGAGTGCCCATCATTCTTTCGTGTTATGACCGCGAGAATGTGAATGATATTGACATACTCTATTGGAGTTGAACCATCTTGAATGGGGATTGATTGGAGGTAGAAGGGAGGTAATTCTTCCTTTGTTGATTAGTATCTGAAATATCTCCTCCATAGGTTGGCCTAGGTATTAAATTCCCTTTGATTGGCAAAATCCTTATAGGCTTTAGCATTTTCTCTCTTTACAAACTTATCCTCTATAGCTTCGTTTTTTGAAGGTGATGGTGGAGCAATCATAACATAAGGAAGGAGATAGGCATGCTCCTGGCTAACCAACTAGCGTGTGACTTGATGCTGATGGGTCACCAGTTCTACCAGTTTTTCAATTTACTTTCAAAGAGCTTTCATCTTTCATTCCATGGTAAATTAAAACTTTGCGTAATCCCATCTGTCAACACCATCTTTGATGGTCTGGGATGATTCACCGTTAAAACTGGAACTATGTCCAACGCTCCAACTAATCATGTTGACCTCTTCTTTTTTCTGTTGAGGAAGAGGGTTGTCTTGCACATGAGGTTGATTTGGTTTGGTAATCACGATCTCACCGTTGTCTATCAAATCTTGGATCTTGTGTTTCAAGGCCCAACAATCTTGAGTATCATGTCCAGGTGCTCCGGCATGATAAGCACACTTCCGAGTAGCATTGAAACCCCTCCCATTAGGGTTGGCTGGTGGAACAAGATGTGTGATTTTCTTCTGAGTAGTCAGAAGAGCAAGAATATTCTCGAGCGAATCCCCTAAGGGTGTGAACGTTCGTGGGCGCTTTACATCTCCACCTTTAGGCAATGGAGGATTTGAAGACTGTTCTTGGAAAAGGGAGTAGTTTCTCCTTTGTATAGGCATGTTCCGACTGCCTTTTTGACCTTGTAGTATCAAGGAAACATCATCCTCTTTCTTTTTATGGACCCTCCGGGGGTTGTTCCCATAAGATCCGGACTAGATGTGCTCATCAACTGCTTTAAGAGTGGCTAGGTCTTGAATCTTACCAAACTTCAATCCCATCTCAGCCATCTCTCCGTGCTTGATCATTTCAGAAAATGGTTTGCCAATACCAGCTAAGATTCTCTCATGGAGAGGAGCTTCCTGTATGTCTCTGAAAGTCATGACCATTTTTGATTTCGTCATAGAAGGAATAACTTGAGCAGCAAGGTGTCTCCACCTTTGAGCATACTCTCTGAAAGACTCATTAGACTGTTTCTTGACCTTGGTAATCTAGTACCGATCAGGAGCAATCTGAGATTGAAAACTGTATTAAGTGCGGAAGGCGTAAGCTAGCTCTTCCCAGCTATGGATCTTGGAGTTGTCTAATCTGGTATACCATGAACGGGCTTCTCCAATCAGACTCTTCTAGAACAGCTGCATTCTGAGCTTCTCATTTTTCGCATAAGATCCAAGTTCTCCAACGAACACCTTCAAATGTGTGTAAGGATCCCCTAACCCATTATATTTTTCAAAGTCAGGGGTTTTGAATTTCTCTAGATAATGAACACCAGGGAATATGCAAAGGTCAGCATATGAAATACTTCTATGTGTTCCAATCCCTTTGAGAGCACGGATAGTTTCCTCCATTTGAAGGACCTTCTTCCTGATATCACCGGTGTCTGGATCTCCTTTGAGATCGGTGCTTTTAGGATCTTTGTTGGTCATATCTAACTGAGGTTCTGAATTTGTGTTATCCAAACCTTGTGCTCCTCCTTGTGTAGAGGATTTTGTATGTGTAGGCATCTTTGTACCCTTAGTAGACTGATGCAATTCCTTTAGCAGAACAGTCAAATCTATAATTTATTTACTTAATCCATCAAATTCTTCTCGAGAAATGGCATTAGACTTGTCAGAAGAAGACATGGTTGGTTGTACGCTTGTGGCCTTTTTGGATTTTGAGCGGGTAACAGGCCCAATTGTGTCCCTACAACAGACTTATGTAGTTTAGTCTTAGGGATAATGTAAATGCTATTATGTGTCCATTTTAGGAATATCATCCTGCAAAAACGGGCGTTAATTTGATAACATGTTATGTATGCACAAATATTCTTCATATTTTCCATTACATAAAGATGAACATGGAATAAAATTACAAGTAAATGCTTTTACAAGTAATAGAAAAATGGAAAGCATGAAAAGACTTTCCTCCGCATTTGGTTTATCAAAGGTTGACCTATCTTAGGGTTACTCTCGTGGGTTCTTGGCATGAAGGTCCCCAGATCATCGCAATCTACTTGACGGGAAGTTAATCTGGTCTTTCAAATGGAGTGAATCTGGGTGGTGCATTTCCTAAGCCTCGTTGGAATTAGTCTCCCTACGAGTCCAGTAATCAAACACCGACAAGATAGCCTCCTGGTGGAGGAACCACACAACATACATTTACATACAACTTGTCTCACCGTTTATGAAAATGATGACATGTACAAAGCACTAATACCACAGATAGAAATATTGTAGTGCAGTAAGTAAAATGCATTCGTACACATTCATCATAAATGTAAATGAAACATTCATACACAAGCATATAACAGTTTTGAAAAGCTTGTAGTAGCGGCTTAAGCCCTCTTACTGGAGTCCCCAACATAGTAGCCACCTGTCGACGTAGGGATTTTTATTTGTCCCTTTTTTGTTACTTGTTCTTTAGTGTTCTCATGTTATGTGAGATTTGTTTGAAAAAACAAGTGAAAAAGGTCCGACATGTGTAATGTCGACGATTTAACTTTAAGAGTCGCCAGTTGGTGTTTTTAACTGGTTGCACCAATGCAACCAAGAAAAGGTTTGCACATTGACCCAGTGATGTAACACTACTAAACGGTTTTGTGAAATCGAGATTCATTTGGGTTTGGGGGCTTGATTATGCGCAGGGAAGGTGTTAGGCATCCCCCGACATCCTTGTTGCCACGGTGACCTTCTACTTTTCAAGAAACTGTTATATGAATGTGTGTGTGGATCAATGTGAAATTTATTTAGAAGTAGTGCGAGGCTTCGTTCGCACCTATATACAAAGGGTTTGAATTTATAGAAAAATTCAGTTTTAAACAGGATATAGCAATGAAGTTTTGTTAAAAGAGGTTTTTCAAACCCTGTGCTCAATAGGAATTGAGACATTTTCATACTTTCATTTTATTATTAAATGTTCGGCTTGTTTGCTTCTTCTTTTTTCGAGATGCGAGGCATCTTCGAGAAAATAATATACAGCAGTGGTGAATTCCTCATGGGCATGACAGCCATCCAAAAAATTAAAACACTGTAAATAATGTACAAGCTGCTTACAGCTGAAAATGTCCATCATGGGAACCGAATCTAGATTCAGTAGACTGAATCTGTTATCACATGATTCCTAGGTTCCCATGATGTCGCAGTTTATATGAAAAGTAGTAAGCAATTATATATATAAAAGCTGTAAATATATATACATATATATACCACGAAGCACCTCCACGGGGGATAAGAAATGTAAATATATAAAAGCATTATATATATATATGGACATTATCAACCACCACGAAGCACATCCATGGGGGAGCAGAAATGTAAATAAAGCTGTAAAAGACGATCAACTGCCACGAAGTAAACTCCAGGCGGATGTAAAGAAAGCAGTAAAAGGCCTCGAAGTAAACTCCAGGCGTGACAGAAATGTAAATATATATATATATATATATATAAAAGCAAGTAAACGCTCCAGACATAAGTCTAGGCTCAATCGACGCATAACTCGATAATGTTAGTCCATATATAAATATATACATATATAAGTATTTATATATATATATACAGATAGAAATTAAAACCACGGACCGAAGTCCGAGCATACGCACACAACACGACTTTCAATGTGAAGAATAGTGTGTGCAAAGATGAAGAGAAAGGCTTTATAGAGTGTAAGAAGGCTTACAGTGGGCTGCCAAAATAGGTTTCTTCTATAACTCTAGATAGATAAACACTCAGCTCCCGCCGGTAGAAATATAACTCTAGATGGATAACAGATGTTTAAAATGAGGAAACACTCAATATGGGTGTGTGTATAGAGCAAATTGGATAGGGCTTCCTCGCCTTTTCCTTTTTTCAAAAATGGCCACCCCAAGCCCTCTATTTATAGATGGGGAGCCATAGTGTATTTCATGGCGGCAACCGCAGATGCATTTCTGCTGTTGCCGGTACCCGGCTTTTCTGGTCCCGTCGTCTCGAAGTACGTGCACTCGTGCACTGTGATTTCTGGTCAAACTTGCAGAACTTCAATCCGAGCATCCGAACGAGGTATGCAAGACCATCTTCGGACTGCTTTTGTCAAGAGTTATGCAATGACATGGGATTAGAGGTTGTACGAAGTCAGGAAGAGGGGACCATGCCCATAGTCTTCAAGCTTCAAATTCTATCTGGTGTGCTGCCACGCGTAATAGTCATTCGGGATTGGAACACCTTGGCTCTTGTGGGATATTGTTGTATATATGTATGAAATTTTGAGACGGTGCGCAGGTGTTGAGGTGGCAAGATGACGGTTTAACTCCTCATCGGGGTTATCTCCGATTTGGGCTGATAGCAGATGTTGCTCAGGGTTACATCTGAGATTGGATTGCTGCAAATGTTAGAATTCCGCAAGGTCATATGTAAGTGTGCCTGTCTTCCCTGTGTTAGCTCTAGGTCTTCGGTATGAGTGCCTCAGCATGAGGTCTGAGACTGAAGTTGATTGCATGCATTTGAAACAAGCATTTCCAGAGTTATCGCTGGAACTGCAATAACATTCCTTGGGGTTATCTCCAAGGATGAAACTCGGGGTTATCTCCGAGGTTGGAATTGATACTCCCGGTGTGTGTTTCGGGGTTGAGACTAAACTTCTGGTAGTATCCAGAATGGATGTGAGCTGTCTTCCACGGTTATCTCCAAAAGACTAATCTGCCCTCCTGCAATGATATTAATAGGTGTGCAAAACAATTTTAGTGTCTACAACACCGGAGAAAGATCTTTCATCTCGAAGATAACCCCGAGATAATCAGTTTCATCCCAAAAACAACATCGGGAGTTTTAATTCTAACCTCGAAAATAACACCGAGGAGTACAGTTGCAGTTCCGGAGATAACCCCGAAAAAGCTCCCTTCAACCTTTGCAGTTAGCTTCAACCTCGTAGATAACACCGAGGCACTCAGTCCTAAACCCAGAGATAACCCCGGGAGGTCAAGCACACCTCAGAGATAACCCTAAGGACATTCAGCACTTGTATCAGCCCAATCTCAGAGATAACCCTAAGTAACGACTGCTATATCAGCCCCAACTGGAGATAACCCTAGTGAGGGGCAAAATCATCATTTTGCCACCTCGATCCTACATGTGTGTCGTCTCAACATAGTTCAATATACATTCTACACAGCAGTGTTATACATAAACAAATAGCTCCAATCCTAAGTGACTACTACACAGGACAACACACCTGATAGAATTTGAAGACTTAAAGACCAAGGGCATGGTCCCATCTTCCTGACTTTGCACAACCTCTAATCCCATGTCATTGTGTAGCTCTCGACAATACCACTTTGAAAAAGGTCTTATACACCTCAATCGGATGCCCGGATTTAAATTCTGAAAGTTCAAGCGGACAACACGTTGTATGCATGCACGTACTTTGAGACGACAAGACAAGTGGAGCCCAGGGCACCCCGAGAAGCTGCAGGTACACCTGTGGCTCCCCCTTCTATAAATAGAGGCCTTGGAGTGGCCATTTTATAAGAGAAAAAGGTGAGGAAACCCTATTCAATTTGCTATGTACATACTATAAACTGAGTGTTTTCTCATTTCAAACACTTGTGAGCTTACATTTGGCTATATTTTTACCAATGGGAACCGAGTGTTCATCCATTTAAAGCTATAGAAGTCTTCTTTTGCAGTCCACTGTAAGCCTTCTTACTTTTCTTAAAGCCTTTCTCAATTACTGTGCACACACAGTTCAACTTATTTCTTTGCATTTCCATTGATTTTTATTTCTTTTTTGTATATATATTTATATATATATAGAGAGAGAGAGACTAACATTATCAACTTATGCCTCGATTGAGCCTAGACTCATGTTCGGAGCATTTTTTACTTTTATGTATATACTTATATATAAATTATTGTCGAACTCTGTTCGATGAGCCTAGACTCACGTCCAGAGCATTTATTACTTATATATATATATATATATATATATATATATATTTATATACAAAATGTTGTCGAACTCTGTTCGATAAGCCAGGATTTACATCCGGAGCGTTTACTGCTTATATATATATATCGATGAAATGATAAACCGAGTCGGAATCGATATATATCTAGTGTGTTTACCGCTTTAATATATATACATTTATGTCAGGCCTGGAGTTTACTTCGTGGCCATTTTATAAGAGAAAAAGGCGAGGAAATCTTGTCTAATTTGCTCTGTACACACTATAAACTGAGTGCTTTCTCATTTCAAACACTTGTGAGCTTATATTTCGCTATATTTTTTTCGGTGGGAACCGAGTGTTCGTCCATTTAAAGCTATAGAAGTCTTCTTTGGCAGTCCACTGTAAGCCTTCTTACTTTTCTTAAAGCCTTTCTCCATTACTGTGCACACACAGTTCTTTACGTTGAGAGTCATGTGGCGTGTGTATGCCCGGACTTTGGTCCGTTGATTTTTATTTCTTTTTTGTATATATATTTATATATATAGACTAACATTATTGAGTTATGCCTCGATTGAGTCTGGACTCATGTCCGGAGCGTTTATTACTTTTATATATATATATATATACTTATACATAAATTATTGTCGAATTCTGTTCGATGAGCCTAGACTCACGTCTGGAGCGTTTATTTCTTATATATATATATATATATATATATATACTTATATATAAAATGTTGTCGAAACATTCGATGAGCACAGATATTCAGGCTCGGTTTATCTTTTCAGCGATAAGTATATATATATATATATATATATATATATATATATATATACCGATTTTAAATATTTATATTTCCAGTCCCCCATGAAGTTCACTTCGTGGTGGTTGACCGTCTATATATATATATATTTACTGCTTTTATACAAATTTCTACATCATGTCAGCCTTGGAATCATGTGATCAGAGATTCAGACTCCTGAATTTAGATTCGGTTCCTGTGATGGACATTTTCGGCTGTAATCAGCTTGTACATTATTTACAGTTGTTTAATATACTTAGATGGCTCTCATGCCCACAAGGAGTTCGTCATTGCTATATACCTTATTTTCTCGAAGATGTTTCGCATCTCAAAAAAAAAAGAATTCAAGCCGAACATATACTAAAATGGAAGTATCAAAGGCCTCAATTACTATTGAGCATAAGGGTTTGAAAAACCTCTTTTACAAAACATCACTGCTATATCTTGTTAAGACTAAATTTTTATACAAATTCAAACCCTTTGTATATAGGTGCGAACGAGGCATAGCACTACTTCTAGATTATTGCACATTGATTCACACACACACACACACACACACACACACACACACATATATATATATATATATATATATATATATTCATATAACAGTTTAATTAAAAAGTGGCAGTCACCGAGGTAACACATGTTGGGGGTTGCCTAACACATTTCTTCCGCACAATCAAGTCCCTGGACCCTAATGAATCTCGATTTTACAGACCTGTTAAACAGTGTCACATCACTGGGTCAATGTGCAAACCTTTTATCGGTCGAGTTTTGGCAACCATTTAAAAATACCAACTGGCGACTCTTACAGTCCAACTGTCGACATATACATGTCGGACCTTTTCACAACTTGTTTTTTCAAACAAATCTCACCTAACATGAGAAGACCAAAAGACAAGAACAGAAAAGGGACAATAAAAATCCCGACGTCGACAATGGGGCTTGAAGGCATCTAAAGAACCATTGATACATATGCTCACCAAGTTCTTTTCTTTAATTAGCTCTACACACTTCTTTGCTTGGGCCCTAAATCTGCCAACATAATCTAAAAGATACTCATTTGGCTTCTGCTTGAATCGCATGAGTTCTACAATGATTACCTGTTTGTGCACATAGAAAAATTTCTTACAAAATATAGTTTTAAATCACCCTAATCATGGACTGATCCCTTCTTTAAATTATAGTACCAACTGAAGGCATTATCTGTCAAAGTTTTGTTGAATTCCCTCATCAACAGATTTTGATTTTTCACTTCATTAAAACCTAACCACTGAGACATCGACTCCACAAGCCTGGAAATATATTCCTTGGCGTTTCCTTTCTCCCCATTATATTTTGGAAACTGTGGGGGATGCTCAATATACCCAGTCGGGTAAGGTTGTCTCTGAATATGTGCCGGGAAAGGTGGAGTAAAGTCTAACTCTGAAGGTTGGGATGTCAGCGTACGAAGTTGATTGATCACATCAATCATATCATCCTTCGTCACATACTACCTCGTGGTATAGACTCTTTATGGTGTTGTAATGTATTATTGCATTTACGGTGTGTATGGCAAAGAGATCGGTTGATGCATACTCGCATCGTGAAATGCTTGCCTTGGTTGTACTTTTTGGCTCATTCATTGAGCGCGGCTCAGGATGGTTGGTATTTATACTTTTGAAAATGTGAAACTGGTGGTCTTGGTGATGTTTGTTTAAGGCTAGCAAGATTCTAGTCTGGGTTATGGCACATCACCACTGTTCTGGGGTTCCAGGTTGATGATTGGAATCGACTTATTCTCCATTAATGGACGTGCAGTCTGATTCTCTATGTTGTTATTTTCGTTGTTGTTGTCCTCCACTCCTTCTCGTTCTCCCTGTGAATTGCCTAGGAACATGGCGTTGAAAGTGGGGATTTGCATCAACTGTTGTTAGAAATTCCTCATTTCCTCTTATTTCCTCTGCATCTCCAGCATCATAGCCATCATCATTCCTTGTCCTTCTCATGCTCCCTTCAACGCTTTGAGCATCTCCAGTTGCACAACATTTATCTACTCTACACTTGCTTCCTCGCCTTGTATTCATGGGCCTATCTACCTAACATTTATTTGTTGTTGATCAGCCATGTATGGTGATATTGAACTTCCTTCCGAAGAGTCTTCAAGGATAGGTTGATCGATATCTAGATTCGCGCCCTGGAAACCTTAATTTGATTGCCTTAGAACTTGATCCGGTGAAGTAATGTTATTTTTTGGTGAAGCTCTTCATGTAGTTCTCCTACTTCAAGTTATAGGCATACCCTTTATGAATTCTACACCTCCTTAGAGTCGCCAATGAAATATGGGCAAGAAAATCATACCTTTCTAGGGTTTGGGTTTAGTGTTGACTGAGGAGAAGAGAAATCCACAAAGAGTACAAAATTGATTAAATGATTGAAGAGGGGAAACGAATAATTGAGCTATTACTCAAATGACACATGGCAGAACTCTTAGAGTCCCGAAACCTTGTTAGGGTAGCAGGGATTTAGAGAGCCTTCTTGAGTGCTTCAGGTTGAGAGAAAATGTCTCAGTCCTCCAATCTTCCAAGATTTTAAAGTCTAAAGAGAGGTCTAAAGTCCAAAGTCCAAAAGTCCCCTCCTTCAAAGAATGGAAGGGCATTTATAGAGTTTCATGAAAGGTGATCATATGCCAAGCACATATTTTCAATGAAATTCCAGAAATACCTATAGTCATCAGAATAATGCCCAAATCGTCCTCTCCATCTAGCCACCAATCCAATCCCTCAAAAAAAATCCCAAAATGAGTCGCCTCCACGAGTCTTAATGTTATAGTTGTGGGTAATATTTACAAATTTTTCAAAGTAATCTAGTTGTCATAAAATATTTATTTGGTCGGGGAATATTCGTTTTATCAGGGAATAATTGTACGACAACACAAATATTGGTGGACCCCGCAATGGAATTATTGTCGGAGTTAAAAAATGACAGAAATAACTTTTTATAAAAATAACGGAAAAAGTTTTACCGTTAACTCTTGAAATACCCAGTGATAAAAGTACAATAATATGCGTGGTTGCATAGTAGCACACAATATTGTACAGTATCTTTGATTATTGATGCTTACGTGAGAAGTCAGTCAGTTTTATTCAATTATTGCCACAGTAATTGCTGCATAGTATCTCACATTATTGATTCAATTATTGTCACAGTATCATCTGCATAATATTTTATATTATTCAATCAATAATTGAGATGACAAAATTATTCATATTATTATTTGCATTATTGACGATGTCTAGAAAGTTCTGTCGAGGAAAGGGGTTTGGTCACCTAATTGTGCGCCAATAAGGAGAAGTCCTTATCGAAAAATCCTTTATTTCCTGGGAATGATCTGGTTGTTAATATTGCGAGTTATAATATTAATGATGAATAAATGTTATAAAAAATATGTTTAGTGAAGCCAAGTGAATTGAGATAAATAAAGGGGTTTTTTTATATGATGTATTTGTTGTAAATTTGACTTATTACATGTACCCCTACTTACTCATTTTTCAAAATCGTTGATAGAAAATTTTATATATAAGTCAGTATATATATATATATATATATATATATATATATATATATATAAATCTTGTATTTTATATATAATAGAATATATTATATTTTATTATGCATAGTCCTGCATAGTTCAGCATAGTAAAATCAATTTTTTTTAAAGATTCAGCTGAAGAAGCGCCTGTGAGTTTTCGACGGTTCACCCGTGATTTTCTAATTCAAATAGTGCCCTACCATTCTCCTATAAATAGGATGCTTAGTTTAGAATTGAAAATCACACCAGAATCAGAGAATTCTTCTTCTATAATATTGAGCGTATTTCTTTAGAGTTTAAGGAAGCTTTGAGTGTAGAAAATAGTTTAAGTTTTCTTCAAGAATTTCCCCGCCATACCAGTCAGAAATACTCTCTTTTTAAGGTAAGGGATATTATTTTGTTCAGTATTCATAAGAAATAATATTTTCTTCCATACTATGTAGTATGTAAGTAATATTATTTCATTTAATATTCTTAATTCTACGCTAATTTTGTTAAGTATTGCTTCTATACTCCTTTAAATTATTAGAATATATCCTTGAAATTTGTGCTTCATCTAGTATCGTTTCACAAGGATATTTTTTTGAACATTCTTGTTAAATTTTGATCTTTCCATGACGGGGTATTATTCACGGAGTACTATTCATGGGGTACTAGTCACTCAAGTACTATTCACCCGGGTACTATTCAGGAAAAAAATTAATTTCTTTTCTGTCCAAATTATTTTTGAAACATGAATATTATTCTTGAATTTCACTCCACAAAGCAGTTATCATGTTGTCAATTTTGACATTCTTAAACTCTAGATAAATTGATTTATAATGTGACGCTCCCAAAATAGGTATACATCACCCATTCTAAGTCGCCAAATACATGGTACAGAAACAACTACAACATCACTATTATTACAATTGTCATGCAAAATATGACAACACACATGCTATGAGTTTAAATACAAATATTGTCTTCTAGACAATATCCACACTCAAATAAGTCCTCATCACATCTATTTACACTATTTTAAAAAAATAGCGAAGACTGCTAAAACAACTGTCTAGGACCATCACTCTATACCCCGACTAGTTCCTGCTACATTCTCATCTCCTGAGAAGAAAAATGGAACAAAAAGGAAAAGGGTGAGCTCAACTAGCCCAGTAAAGAATATTATGACTAAGATAAAGAATAACAATTTATCATTAGCCTTCAACAAATCAGATAAAATATAATGGACAATAAGTTTTAGATCAATATTCGCAACAAAAATAAAAATTCATTAAAAGAGTTAAGTAGAGAATGAAATCTACTATCATCTATGAATTTAAAAGTCCATCATTAATATTTTATCCCTGTAACATCAATCAATATACATCTTACATCAAATATTCATCTTTGCACTACGGGCGAAAGATATCCATTTGTATCACCAGTTGGTTATGTTCATCTCAACACCTATTCATCTTTGCACTACGACCAAAGATATTCATCAGGTAATCATTCATCTTTGCACTACGACCAAAGATATTCATCAGGTAATCATTCATCTTTGCACTACAGGCCAAAGATATTCATCAAGTATCACCATTAAAGACTGAGGATGATGAAAAATATTTTAGAGACCGAATCCAGTGAGATAGCGGAACAAAGATTAGGAATTCGTACTTTAGATGAACCAAGTTCAAAAATGCACCATAATAAACCATAGTGAAGATCAAAACATGGATTCAATTTCAAGAATAAGGATCACAATAGATAACTTGAAAGGAAAAAAAATATTTTTTTTTCTTTTGTGAACGATGACCGTGAGCGATGGCGTGAATCGTATACCTTTGAACGAAAGAATCGTGAGCAAGACTCCGTCATGAAAAGTTCCAAATTTGATTAAAAAGTTCAGACCAATATTCCTATGAAATGATATTAGATGAAGAGAAATTTCTAATCATTTCAAGAATTATAGAAGCAATACTTACCATAGTAAGTTCAAATTTTGGATTACGAGAAGAAATAATATCACTTATGTAATATGGAGTATGAAAGAAAATAATATTTCTCACGAGTATTGAAATAAAATAATATCATTTACCTTAGTAGAAGCTTGGATTTGACTGGAATATCGGATATTATTCTGAGAAAATCTTGCAGAAAAACTACGCTCAAAGTATTCTTATACTCAAGAAAATACTCACAATACTTTAGAATAGGAATTTCTGATTTGAAAGTGGTGTATTGAGGAAGGAGGGGTTACCCCCTATTTATACTAAAACCCTCGGATGAAAAAACAAAGGCTGCCTAACCTGCCCATTTTTTCTCCGCCTAACCTTTTCCATTCAAAGCCTACTTTCATTCATTTTTCATATGGGTGGGTGCCACCCTTTGAAAACCTTCTTTGCAGGCAACAAGTTCTATCAAAATAATTGGCCTAACAATTCATCTCTTTCTCTGCATAACCACCCAATTCAAAGATTGAGGGCCCACTTTTGAAAAACAAATTTGCATGAATTACACCACCACCAACCATTACTTTAATTTGTCACATGATATATATATATATATATATATATATATATATATATAATATTATTATTTAAACATTATAAAATATTATAATAATATATTTGAATGAATATTTTATCAGAGAAATAATTACCAAACTTTCAACAAATAATTAATGAAAATTCCTTCCTTTATATACATAAAATAAATATTTCCTTATCATATAAATCAATAAATAATTATTCACAAATAATATTATAGAATTACAATAATGACAACCAGGCCATTCCTAGAAAAGAGGGGGCTTTCTGATAAAGATTTCTCCTTACTGGCGCACAATTAGGTGACCAAACCTCTCCTTGACAGAACTTTCTAGACATTGCCAATAATGCTATCTAATAATATTTTTCAAATAATATGAATTATTGATCTGATAATGTGAAATACTGTGCAGTGACAATTATTAAAACAATAATAATATAAAATATCAACGCAACAATTATTGAATCAATAAAATAAAATATTAAACAGTAATTACTATAACAATTATTGAGTAGTACCTTCTTACGTAAGAATCAATAATTCAAAAATAATACTGTGCAATATCGTGTGTTACTGTGCAACCACCAGGTAGTCCAACAGTGTTAACGGTAGCAACTACACCGTTATTTATAAAAACTCAAACTTGTCATTTTCTTCATCCGATAGTTATTCTGTTATGGGCCCCTCAAATGGATGCGCCGTCATACGAATATTCCCCGACAACAAGAATATTCCACGACCAAACGAATATTCCCCGACAACAATTAATATTTTATAACCACTTGCTTATTTTGCAAAATTTGCACCTTTCACCCATAATCAAAGCATTATATCAAATTAACTCCTTATTAATTTAAGATAATGAATAGAGGAAATTTAATTTAATTTATTAAAAAGTTGGGGTCTTACAACCTCCGCTCCTTAAGAAATTTCGTCCTTGAAATTGACGTACGTACCTGGTGTTTCGAAAAGGTGAGAGTACCTCGCTTTCATTTCCGATTCTAACTCCCAGGTCATTTCCTCAATAGCATGGTTCCTCCACAAAACCTTGACTTGTGGTATAAACTTTGTTCGTAGGAAATGTTCTTTCCTATCAAATATCTTGATAGGAACCTCCTCATACGTTAAATCTTCAGCTATCTCATCTAGTTCTAATGCAATAATGTGGTTTGGGTCTTTCACATATTTACGAAGCATAGATATATGAAAAACATTATGAACACGAGACATGCTTGGAGGTAATAACAGTCTATAGGCCACATTTCCTAATCGGTCAAGAATCTCAAATGGACCAACAAATCGTGGATTGAGCTTTCATCTCTTCCCAAATCTTGTAACTCCCTTCCATGGAGCAATACGTAACAGTACAGGATCTCCAATATTAAATTCCACGTCCTTTCGATGAAGATCAACATAACTCTTTTGTCGATCTTGTGAGGTCTTTATACGTTGTCAGATCATTTGAACTTTTCTGTAGTCATGCGTACTAATTCTGGTCCCAACAACGTTGCTTCACCCACCTCGTCCCAACATACTAGAGAGCGACACTTTCGTCCATATAATGCTTCAAATGGAGCTATGCCTATACTTGCTTGATAACTGTTGTTGTAGGAGAATTCCACCAATGGCAAGTGCTTATCCCAACTTCCTTTGAAATCTAGGACATAAAGTCTTAATAGATCTTCAAGGGTTTGAATAGTCCTTTTTGATTGCCCGTCTGTTTAGGGATGGTATGCCGAACTGAATCGTAAATTCGTGCCCATAGCTTTTTGCAAGCTAACCTGAAATCATGAAGTGAATCTTGGGTCACGATCCGAAACTATGGATACTGGCATGCCATGCAATTTCACAATCTCATTTACATACATACGATCAAGACGTTCAGGGGAATAAGTCTCACGTATAGGCAAGAAATGAGAAGACTTTGTTAATCTATCAACAATAACCCAAATTGCATCTATACCTTGAGAAACCTTGAGAAGACCCGTAACGAAATCCATAGTAATGTGTTCCCACTTCCATTTCGAAATCTCAAGTTGTTGCAATGGACCCTTTGGCACTTGATTCTCTGCCTTTACACATTGACAAGTTAAACACCTCGAGATAAACTCCGCGATCTCTCTCTTCATATTGCTCCACCAAAATGTCTGTCGAAGATCGTGATACATTTTGGTACTCCCAAGATGGATTGCAAATGGTGTGTTGTGTGCCTCCATCATGATTCTATGCTTCAAGTCAGAGTCGTTAGGAACACAAAGTCTAGAGTTGACTCGAAGTATTACTTCTTCATCTATTCTTGCTTCCGAAATAGCACCTTCTTGCACTTTCTTCTTCATACGTATCATCTCTGGGTCTGTGGCTTGAGCATATTTAACTTTATCAATTAAAGTCAGTTCTACTCGTATGTTTTATATCATCACTTGGGTACTTGGAGCCTTTAACTGTGACGCCCCCAAAATAGGTATACATCACACATCCTGAGTTGTCAATACATGGTACAGAAACAACTACAACTTTTATTATTACAACAGTAAAATTGTGAGTTTGAATAGAAATATTATCTTCTAGACAATATCTATACTCAAATAAATCCTCATCACATTTATTGATACATTATTTTACAAAAATGGTGAGGACTACTAAACAACTCTCTCTAGAACCTTCATTCCAAACCCCGAGCTTCGTACTCGCATTATATTCTCGCCTCACGAGAAGAAAAATGGAACAAAAAGGAAAAGAGTGAGCTCAACTAGCTCGAAGAAAGAATATTATGACTAAGATAATATACAACAAAATATCGTTAGTCTTCAACAGGGGAAAATCTAATAGAATACAATAGACAACAAATTTTAAATCAATATTCATAGCGGAAATAATAATTCATTAGAAGAGTTAAGTAGAGAATGCAAACTACTATCTTCTATGTATGAATTTAAAAGTTCATCGCTCATCTTTTATCCCTGTAACATCAATCAATATATATCCGGAATCAAATATTCATCTTTGCACTACAGCCAAAGATATTCATCGATTAGTCATGTTCATCCAAACACCTGTTCATCTTTGCACTACGGCCAAAGATATTCTTCAGAAATCATTCATCTTTGCACTACAGGCCAAAGATATTCCATAATATCATCATTGAAGACTGAAGATGATGAAAAATATTTTTAAAGAAACGAATCCAGTGAAACAAAATGACAAGGATTAAGGATTAAGGAATCGTACTTTGTTTTATCCACGTCCAAAAATACCTCAAAAATAATCACAGTGGTGTAAAATTCAAGAATGATCAAAACATGGATACAATCAAAGCTAGTATCCAGAATAGATATTTTGGACGAAAAGAATTTTTTTTATTTTTCGATGAATAGTGCCGTATTTGTGAATAGTGTCGTATACGTGAATAGTAACTCCGACACCAAAAGTTTCAAATTTGATAAAAACTTCAGATCAATATTTCAACATAATGATATTGAAGAAATAATATCATTACGAAAAAAAATAATATCCCTTACTTCGAAAGATTAGTACTTCTAGTTGGAATACCGGGTATAGTGCTGAAGGGAACTTGCACCGTCTAACAATACTCAAAGTATACTCAAAATACTCACAAGAATACGCTCAATAATATAGAGAGAGAAAACTTCAGTTTCTGGTGTGATTTTCAATTCTAACCTAAGCACCCTATTTATAGGAAAATGCTTAGAACACCAAAGCATAAATTTTAATAAAATATTAATATATATTATAAATTTCTTTAGCCCATCTTTGAAGATCTGATTTCAGCAATTAATATCACATGTTAGCCCACTTAAATGCAAAAAAACGTTTTTCTTTAAAATAATAATTAAAACTTCCAAAAATCAATTATTTCAGAGCTTCGGAACTTCAATAATTCACAATAAATAGCCCTTTTATCAGAAAATTCGAATCTCGCGACTTTTTATAGGAAATTCAATTCTCTACAACTTTAAAGAAGAAAGTGTTTCCAAATTCCAAAGAGAAATTGACCGAAATCCACAAACGGGCGATTTTACAAGCTATAATCAAATTTCAGTCAATAAATGGGGTCCACCGACATGTTTAACATGTTTTAAACATTTATTGCAACAAAAATACTCTTCCTCCTCGTATACTCTTATATCCCACATTCGTTGTAAAAATATCACCATTATTATATTATTAAAATATAATAATATATTTAAATGAATTATTTTATCAGAAAAAGATAAAATTTCAATTTTCAACAATTGTCACATTAAAAATTTTCTCCATCTATATCCACATAAAATCAATATTTTCCTCATCATATGAATCAATAATTAATTATTCACAAATAATATTCTGAGAATCACAATATTGACAACCAGGCGGTTCACAGGAAAGAGGGACTTTCCAATAAAGATTTCTCCTCTTGGTGGCCGCAATTAGGTGACCAAACCTCTCCTTAAGCAGAACTTTCTAGACATTGCCAATAATGTTATCTAATAATATTATTAGAGATAATATGAATTATTGCTTCGATAATGAAAAATCTTGTGTAATGACAATTATTGAAACAACAAAGAATATAAAATATCAAATGAGAATTATTAAATCAATAAAATAATGAGCAGAATTATCGTAACCATTATTGAGTAGTGCCTTCTTACGTAAGAATCAATAATTGGTGCAATACCGTGTGCTACTGTGTTTTAACCACCGAGTATTTTAACAATATTAACGGTAACAACTACGCTATTATTTTTAAACAACTCATATTTGTCGTTTTCTTCATCCAATCGCTTTCCATTATGGGGCCCACAAATGGCTGCGCCGTCGTACGAATATTCCTCGACAGTACGAATATTCCACGACCAAACGAATATTCCCCGACAACAATGAATATTTTATAATCACTTGTTTATTTTGAAATATTTGCGTATCTTACCCCTAACTATCCACATTAATCAAATCAACCCTTACTATTTCAAAATAATAAATAGAGAAAATTAAATTTCATTAATAATAAGCTCGGGTCTTACAACCTCCCCTCCTTATGAAATTTCGTCCTCGAAATTGACGTACTTTCGAAAAGGTGAGGATACCTCGCTTTCATTTCTGTTTCCAATTCCCAGGTCATTTCCTCTATAGCATGATTCCTCCACAAAACTTTAACTTGTGGTATGACCTTTGCGCGTAGGACATGCTCCTTCCTATCCAAGATCTTGACAGGTACCTCCTCATACGTTAAGTCTACGGCTATCTCGTCCGGTTCTAACTCTATAACGTGGTTCTGGTCTTTCACATATTTACGAAGTACAGATATGTGAAACACATTATGAACATGAGACATATTTGGAGGTAACGCTAGTCTATAGGCTACATTTCCTACTCGGTCAAGAATTTGAAATGGACCAATAAATCGTGGATTGAGCTTTCCTCTCTTCCCAAATCTTGTAACTCCCTTCCATGGAGCAACTCGCAACAATACATGATCCCCTACACTAAATTCAACGTCCTTTCGACGAAGATCCGCATAACTCTTTTGTCGATCTTGTGCCGTTTGTATACGTTGTCGAATCATTTGGATCTTTTCTGTAGTCATACGTACCAACTCGGGTCCCAACAGTGTTGCTTCACCCACCTCGTCCCAACATACTGGAGAGCGACACTTTCGTCCATATAATGCTTCAAATGGATCCACACCTATACTTGCCTGATAACTGTTGTTGTAGGAGAATTCCACCTATGGTAATTACTTATCCCAACTGCCCTTGAAGTTTAGGACACAGAGTCTTAATAGATCTTCAAGAGTTTGAATAGTCCTCTCTCGATTGTCCGTCTGGTTTGGGGATGGTATGCGAACTAAATCGCAAATCCATGCCCATAGCTTTTTGCAAGCTAACCCAAAATCTTGAAGTGAATCTTGGGTCACGATCCAGAAACTATGGATACGGGCATGCCATGCAACCTCACAATCTCATTCACGTATATACTAGCAAGGCGTTCAAGGGAATAAGTCTCCGTATCGGCAAGAAATGAGCGAGACTTGGTTAATCTATCAACAATAACCCAAATAGCATTGATGCCTTGAGAAACCGTAGGAAGACCCCAGAACGAAATCCATGGTAATGTGTTCCACTTCCATTTCGGAATCTCAAGTAGTTGCAACGGACCCTTAGGTACTAGATGCTCCGCCTTTACACATTGACAAGTTAAAACACCGAGATAAACTTTGCAATCTCTCTCTTTATATTGTTCCACCAAAATGTATGTAGAAGATCACGATACATTTTAGTACTTCCAGATAGATTGCAAATGGTGTATTGTGTGCCTCCATCATAATCTTGTACTTCAAATCGAGTCGTTAGGGACACAAAGTGCAGGTGGACTCAAGTATTCCTTCTTCATCAATTCTCGCTTAGGAATAGCTCCTTCTTGTACTTTCTTCTTCATACGCATCATTTCAAGATTCGGTGGCTTGAGCAACCTTAACTTTTTCTATTAAAGTTGGCTCTGTCGTATACTTGACATCATCGCACTCATTCCCGCATATGATCTTCTACTCAATGCGCGCCGCCTACCATGTTAAACTTTACCAGGATGGTATTGAATAGTGTGGTCGTAGTCTTTCAATAGTTCAAGCCAACGTCATTGCCGCGATGTTGAGTTCTTTTGAGTGAAGAAATATTTAAGGCTTTTATGGTCCGAATATATCTCCACTTTCTCCCCATATAGATAGTGCCTCCATATCTTTAGCAGCGAAAACGATTGCGCCTAACTCTAGATCATGAGTAGGATAATTCCTCTCATACTCTTTAAGTTGTCATGAGGCATAGGCTATGACTTTCCCATGTTACATGAGAACACATCCTAACCCTTTGCACGAAGCATCGTTCAGAGATAACAAATCCATCCGAACCGGATGGTATTGTTAGAGCAGTCTTCAAATAAGTCTCCTCTTAAGCTCTTGGAAACTTTTCTCGCATTCTTCGCTCCAAACGAATTTTGTATCCTTCCGAGTTAATTTGAGTTAATGGAGTAGCGATTCGAGAAAACCCTTCCACGAATCTCCGATAATAACCGGCTAAGCCAAAAAGCTACGTACTTGATGGCCACCGACTTCGTTTGCTCAACTTTGTATTGCTTCAATCTTCGCCAGGGTCCACGGATACTCCATGTTTCGACACCACATGCCCAAGGAATGCTACTTCCTCTCGCCGTAATTCGCATTTCTTCAATTTGGCATATAGTTTGTTTTCACGAAGCCTTTGGAGTACCAACTTCAAATGGTGCTCATGATCTTCACGACTTTTGGAATATATGAGGATGTCATCAATAAAGATAACAACAAACCGATCCAAATATTCCTTGAATACTCGGTTCATCATATCCATGAAAGTTTAGGAGCATTAGTCATCCAGAAAGACATGACTAAGAATTCATAATGCCTGAACCGAGTTCTAAAGGCGATCTTTGGAATATCCTCGGTTTTAATCTTCAATTGATGATATCCGTAAGCGAAGATCGATTTTTGAAAAGAATTGTGCCCCTTTAATGGTCAAACAAGTCATCAATACGAGGTAGAGGATACCTATTCTTGATGGTGACATGGTTCAATTCCGATAGTCAATACAAAGTCGCATACTCCCCGTCTTTCGTTTTACTGAATAAAGCAGGAGCACCCCAAGGAGATGTACTTCAGGCGAATGAAACCGATGTCCAACAATTTCTCGTAGTTGGACCTTTAACTCCTGAAATTCAATAGGAGCCATTCGATATGGGGTTTTAGAAATGGGCTTTGTACGGGTTCAAGATCAATAAAGAATTCAACTTCACGTTACGGGGTAACCGGGAAGTTCTTCAGGAAATACGTCAGGAAAGTCAATAACAACAGGAATATTATTCAAATTTGACGTGTCTTTATTCAAATCCATAACATGGGCTAAGAAAGATTGACATCCGTTTTTCAATAAACGAATAGCTTTATGATTAGATATGACAGTGATTGATTTTAATGGTTTAGTTGCTTGAATTCGTACAACAGGTTAGTTAGGAATATGAAAACTAACAACCTTACGAAAACAATCAATTTTGGCATGATGAGTAGTTAACCAATCAATCCCTAAAATCACATCAAAAGCAAGTATCTTTAAAGAGATAAGGTCAACAGGTAAGGTGATGGTGCCAACTTGAATCAAACAAGATTTATAAAAGTTGGATGTGATGAAAGTTTCTCCTAAAGGAGTTTCCACAGATAGGTCAAAGTCTAATTTCTTCGGAGTCAAGTTTAAACGTTGAGCACATGCAGGAGAGATAAGTGAATGGGTAGCACCGGTATCAAGTAAGGTATAAACTTCGCAAGAATTTATAAATAGCTTACCGTGATCACCTCATTTGGGTTCCTCGCATTTTGACCACCACAACAAACGCTCTTCCGGAATCGTTGACTTTGACTTTTACGGGACGATCTTTTGAGTCACCGAATCCCCATTGAACTAGGTTTCACTACTGTATAATGATCGAGCGATATGTCCTTCATTTCCACAACTATAGCATACCTTGAGAATTGTGGGCGGTTTGACCGATATGTCCCTCTTTTCCGCATTTGTAGCATATAATGGGTGGTCGTTCTCCTCCTTAGAACCGATTCTTTTAAAGACTTTGTCATCTTCACATGGTCGTTGTTAAATCTCCTCTTTTAAAATCTCCTCCCGACTCACTTCTTCTATTTTCATGGCCATGATTACCACCGAGTGGTTACCATTTTTGTCCGTCTGTTTCTTTCTCCATTTGGTTATCATTATTACATTGTTCGCTATCTCCGGTACGATCCTCGGTTATGGTCCCTCGGTTGAACATACTCGTTATCTCGCTCTAACAATTGAGCCATGTTAACAACATCTGAATAGAGAAAATTTATGAGAAATGAGATATTGTCGTATCTTAGGGTTTCAAACCTCTCGAAACATCCGCGTCATCGTTCCTCATTCTCCACCAAATGAAGTGCAAACTGGATAACTCTGCAAACTTTGCCTCGATTTGAGACACCGTCGTGTTGTTTTGTTCTAATCGATGAACTCCACTTCCTTCATATGACGAACACTTTCGTGAAAGTATTTGTCATTAAATAGTTTCAAACGTCTCCCAAGACATCTTTGAGTCGCGGTGGATGGGTGCGCTTCATGCAGACTCCCACCGATGGTCGCCTTTCGCCACGGAACATAAAGGTGGCGAATGAAACCTTCTATTCTCCGTGCATCCCAAGACATCGAATATCTTGGTAATTTGCTTGACCCATGTTTCCGCCATGATCGGATCCGGCTTTCCCTTAAATTCGGTGGTCCCAACTCTTTGAAGCTGCTTGGTTTGTGACAACTTGGTGAATTGCTATCATTTCCTCCTATATTTTGAACACGAGTCTCCTAAATGCGATTTTGCATGAAGCGCAAAAAACTTCTAAACATCCCTCGTTCATCATCACGCTTCGGTGGTGTTGTTCACGGGAGGAACATTGCCGACTGTTGCACGTTCTCTCCTCGTTGGTGAGTCTGAGGCGTCTCACGGTCTCATTTCCATTGTTAATATTCTCGGTTGACATTCTCAAATCTTTGTCATAAAACAAGGGTTAATTAAGGAAATCAATATATCACATAATACCCCTATATCTTGACCAACTAACAAATAAGCTTAGGTAGGACACACTAGCGAAGGATTTACTCGTCTCTCCCCTCCTAGTTCTATTCCCCGATCTACGCCGGAGATCATATCCCTAAGCTCGATACCAACCTGTGGCGCCCCCAAAATAGGTATACATCACCCATTCGAGTTGTCAATACATGTATGCGAAACAACTACAACTTTTATTATTACAACGAAGAAAGCGTGAGTTTGAATACAAATATTATCTTCTAGACAATATCTATACTCAAATAAATCCTCATCACATTTATTGATACATTATTTTACAAAATGGTGAGGACTACTAAATAACTCTCTCTAGAACCTTCATTCCAAACCCCAGGCTGCGTACTCGCTATATTCTCGCCTCCCGAGAAGAAAAAATGGAACAAAAAGGAAAGGTGAGCTCAACTAGCTCAATAAAGAATATTATGACTAAGATAATATACAACAAATTATCGTTAGTCTTCAACAGGAAAAATCTAATAGAATACAATAGACAACAAATTTTAAATCAATATTCGCAATGAAATAATAATTCATTAGAAGAGTTAAGTAGAGAATGTAAACTACTATCTTCTATGTATGAATTTAAAAGTTCATCTTCTATCTTTTATCCCCTGTAACATCAATCAATATATATACGGAATCAAATATTCATCTTTGCCTTCTGAGGCCAAAGATATTCATCGATTGGTCGTGTTCATCCAAACACTGTTCATCTTTGCACTACTGACCAAATATATTCTTGAAATCATTCATCTTTTTCTGGGCCAAAGATATTCCATAATATCATCATTTAAGGACTGAAGATGATGAAAATATTTTTAAAAAAGCGAATCCAAATTGAAACAAAATGACAAGGATTAAGGATTAAGGATTCGTACTTTGTTTTATCCACGTCCAAAAATACCTCAAAAATAATCACAGTGGTGTAAAATTCAAGAATGATCAAAACATGGATACAATCAAAGCTAGTATCCGAATAGATATTTTAGAGCGAAAAGAATTTTTTTTTTTTTTTTTTTAGATGAATAGTCTTTAGTATTCGTGAATAGTGTCAGATATCGTGAATAGTCTGCAGTATCGTGAATAGTAACTCAAACACCAAAAGTTCCAAATTTGATAAAAACTTGAGATCGATATTTCAACATAATGATATTGAAGAAATAATATCATTACGAAAAAAAATAATATCCCTTACTTGAAAGATTAGTACTTCTATTTGGAATAAGGGTATAGTCTTTGAAGGGAACTTGCATAATCTAACAATACTCAAAGTATACTCAAAATACTCACAAGAATACTCAATAATATAGAGAGAAAACTTCAGGTTTACGGTGTGATTTTCAATTCTAACCCAAGCACCCTATTTATAGGAAAATGCTTAGAACACTCAAAAGCGTAAAATTTAATAAAATATTAATATATATTATAAATTTCCTTAGCCCATCTTTGAAGATCTGATTTCAGCAATTAATATCACATGTTAACCCACTTAAATGCAAAAAACGTTTTTCTTTAAAATAATAATTAAAACTTCCAAAATCAATTATTTTGAACTTGAACTTCAATAATTCACAATAAATAGCCCTTTTATCAGAAAATTCGAATCTCGCGACTTTGTATAGGAAATTCAATTCTCTACAACTTTGCAGAAGAAAGGTTTTCCAAATTCCAAAGAGAAATTGACCGAAATCCACAAGCAGGCGATTTTACATTTATAACCAAATTTCGATCGATAAATGGGGTCCCACAGACATGTTTAACATGTTTTAAACATTTATTGCAACAAAAATACTCTTCCTCCTCGTATACTTATATATCCCACATTCGTTGTAAAAATATCACCATTATTATATTATTAAAATATAATAATATATTTAAATGAATTATTTTATCGAAAAAGATAAAATTTCAATTTTCAACAATTGTCACATTAAAATTTTCTCCATCTATATCCACATAAAATCAATATTTTCCTCATCATATGAATCAATAATTAATTATTCACAAATAATATTACGAGAATCACAATATTGATGACTGTGCGGTTCACAGGAAAGAGGGCTTTCAATAAAGATTTCTCCTCATCAAGTGCGCAATTAGGTGACCAAACCTCTCCTTAGATGAACTTTCTAGACATTGCCAATAATGTTATTTAATAATATTATTGAGATAATATGAATTATTGCTTCGATAATGAAAAATCTTGTGTAATGACAATTATTGAAATAACAAAGAATATAAAATATCAACGCAAGCAATTATTAAATCAATAAAATCTTTGAGCGAAGTAATTACTGTAACCATTATTGAGTAGTGCCTTCTCACGTAAGAATCAATAATTGGAGCAATACCGTGTGCTACTATGTTTTAACCAATTTAGTATTTTTTAACGATTATTGATATATTTCAGTTGTTATTTTTAAACAACTCATATTTTCGTTTTCTTCATCCAATCGCTTTACGTTATGGGGCCCCACATGGGCTGCTAGGTAATCATACGAATATTCCCGACAAAGACGAATATTCCACGACCAAACGAATATTCCCCGACAACAATGAATATTTTATAACCACTTGCTTATTTTGAAATATTTGCGTATCTTACCCCTAACTATCTACATTAATCAAATTAACCCTTACTATTTCAAAATAATAAATAGAGAAAATTAAATTTCATTAATAATAAGCAGGGGTCTTACATTAACTCTATCTCAATCCTTTGTAAGTCGTATAAAATGGGTCTTTGTGTTAACAACATCGCACTCGTACCCACATACGATCTTTTACTCAATGCATCAGCTACAACGTTTGCTTTTCCAGGATGATATTGAATGTTATGGTCGTAATCTTTCAACAACTCGAGCTAATGTCGTTGCCGCATGTTGAGTTCCTTTTGGATGAAGAAATATTTGAGGCTTTTATGATCCATATAAATCTCCACTTTCTCCCCATACATGTAGTGTCTCCAAATTTTCAATGCAAAAACGACTGCTGCCAACTCCAGATCATGAGTAGGATAATTCCTCTCATATTCTTTGTGTTTTCGTGAGGCATAGGCTATGACTTTCCCATGTTGCATGAGAACACATCCTAACCCTTTGCCTGAAGCATCGTTATAGATAACAAATCCATCTAAACCAGATGGTATTGTCAGAACAGGTGCCAAAATGAGTCTCCTCTTGAGCTCTTGGAAACTCTTCTCGCATTCCTCGCTCCATACGAATTTTGTATCTTTCCGAGTCAGCTGAGTTAACGGAGTAGCAATTAGAAAATCCTTCCACGAATCTCAGATAATAACCGGCTAAGCCCAAAAAGCTACGTACTTGATTCATCGACTTGGTTGTTCCCAACTTTGTATTGCTTCAATCTTCGCCGGGTCAACAGATACTCCATGTTTTTACACCACGTGCCCAAGGAATGCTACTTCCTTAAGTCAGAACTCGTATTTCTTTAGCTTGGTATATAGCTTGTTGTCACGAAGTCTTTGAAGTACTAGCTTCAAATGGTGCTCATGATCTTCATGGCTTTTGGAATAGATGAGGATGTCATCAATAAAGACAACAACCAACTGATCCAAATATTCCTTGAATACACGGTTCATCATATCCCTGAAAGCAGCAGGAGCATTAGTCAATCCAAAAGACATGACTAAGAATTCATAATGTCTATACCGAGTTCTAAAGGCAGTCTTTGGAATATCCTCAGTTTTAATCTTCAACTAATGATATCCAGAACAAAGATCGATCTTTGAAAAGAATTGTGCTCCTTGTAACTGGTCAGACAGGTCATCAATGCGAGGTAGCGGATACCTATTCTTGATGGTGACATGGTTTAATTCTCTGTAGTCAATACAAAGTCGCATACTCCCGTCTTTCTTCTTTGCAAATAAAGCAGAGCACCCCGAGGAGATGTACTTGGGGCCGAATGAAACCTATGTCTAACAATTCCTGTAGTTGGACTTTTAACTCCTGAAGTTCAATAGGAGCATTCGATATGGGGTTTTAGAAATGGGCTTTGTACCCGGTTCAAGATCAATAAAGAATTTAATTTCTCGTTCTGGGGGTAGACCAGGAAGTTAATCAGGAAATACGTCAGGAAATTCACTAACAATAGAAATATTACTCAAATCTGACGTGTTTTTGTTCAAGTCCATAACATGGGCTAAGAAAGCTTGACATCCATTTTTCAATAAATGAATAGCTTTATGGCTTGATATGACAGTGACTGAATTTGTATAACAGGTTGGTTAGGAATATGAAAACTAACAACCTTACGAAAACAATCAATTTTGGCATAATGAGTGGTTAACCAATCAATCCCTAAAATCACATCAAATGCAAGTATCTTTAAAGAGATAAGATCAGCAGGTAATGTGATTGTGCTAAGTTGGATCAAGCAAGATTTATAAAAAATGGATGTGATAAAGGTTTCTCCTAACGGAGTCTTCACAGATAAGTTAAAGTCTAATTTCTCCGGAGTCAAGTTTAAACGTTGAGCACAAGCAGGACAGATAAAAGAATGGGTAGAACCGGTATCTATTAAGGTATAAACTTCGCAAGAGTTCGAGATTAGCTTACCCATGATCACCTCATTCGGGTTTCTCGCATTTTGGCCAGTCACGACAAACGCCCTCCCTTGAACCACCGGCTTTGTTTTGTCCGTAGTCGGCTTTGGTGCCGCCATCCCAGTTGGACTTGTATTCGCTATAAGACAAAATCGTGCTATATAACCATCTTTTCCACAATTGAAAAACACCTTGGAAGGATGTGAACAGTTTGGACTTATGTGTCCTCCTCTACGCATCTGTAGCATCTAACTGGCGGTCGTTCTCCTCCCATAGAATTTGTTACTAGTGCTGCTGCTGCTGCTGCTGCTGATGTCTTCCCATCAATGTTGAATCTCCTCTTTTAGAAATTTTCACTTGACCCACCTCTCCTATTATCATGGCCACGATTACCACCCAAGTGGTTACCGCTTTTGTCTGTATTTTTCCCTCCTCGCTGGTTATCATTGTGACGCCCCCAAAATAGGTATACATCACCAATCTTGAGTCACCAAATACATGGTACAAAATACAAATACAAAATTAATTATACAACCGTCGTGTAATATACGACAAAACATAACTGAGAGTTTAAACAGGAATGTTGCTTTCTAGACAATATCCATTCTAAAATAGAGTCCTCATTACATTTATTGTCACACTATTTTAGAGAATAGTGAGGACTACTAATACACCATCTCGGACCATCACTCCGTTCCCCGACTAGTCCCGGCTACGTTCTCATTTCCTGAAGAGAACAATGAAAGCAAAAGGGTGAGCTTAACTAGCCCAGTAAGAAATATTATGACTAAGATTATGCAGAATAAATTATCATTAGTCTTCAACAATGTTAAACTGATAAAATACAATAGACATCAAGTTTAACTGCAGCAGAATAAGCAATCCATTAGAAGAGTCAAGTAGAGCATGATATCTACTATCTTCTATGATTTAAAATGTTTTCATCAATTTTTATCGCTGAGACTCAGCTTAATAAATAAATCACATCATCGAGTCATCCCTGCACTACGGGCCAAGGATATTCATTAAATCATCAATGATCATGACTATACCGAATAATCCCTGGTCATAATCATACCAAAAACTGTCCATCAATGCACTACAGTCCACTGAGGACTTTTACCACATCCTTTATAACATTACAGGTCATGAGTATACCGAATAATCCCTGATCATAATCATACCAAGTCCATCTATTCACGTAAGCCAAAGATGACTTTCATCACAATATAAGCATGAGGATGATGACAATGACATAATAAATCAATAAAACAAGTTCAAGGATAAATTTTAAAGATTTAAAATTTTAGTTTATCCTGAAATAAAAAATGTCCAAATTGTCAATATGATACTTCTTTGTGGAGTAAAATTCAAGAATGCTCAGAAGAATATTTTCATGAAAAGATACTAGATGAAGCGCAAATATCCCGGATATTCTACTAATTTTATGAAGTATAGAAGCCAAAACTTTAACCAACTAAGAATAATAGAACATATGAAAATGCAAATGGATTTTCGCCCACCATGCGGTAATCCACGTAGACAGATCATTTCCACAATTTAATAAGGAATGAATACGAAGGATTATTCACCATGCATGCGGTAATCCACATAGACAGGTTATTCCAACAGTATAATAATAAAGAATGGAATAAAAAAAGAATTCACTAGGCATGCGATAGACCGCACAGACAGGTTATTCCAAATAGAATAATAAAGAATGGAACCAGGTCATGCCTAATCCGCATAGACAGGATATTCCAACAGAGAAATTAATCCACATATTCTTTGAGTTGTCGTGAAGCATAGGCTATGACTTTCTCATGTTGCTGTAGAACACATCATAACCCTTTGCCTGAAGCATCACTATAGATGACAAATCCCTCCGAGCCATATGGTATTGTCAGAACAGGTGCTAAAATGAGTCTCCTCTTGAGTTCTTGAAAACTATTTTCACATTCATCACTCCAACCGAATTTTGTATCTTTTCGAGTCAGCTGAGTTAATGGAGTAGCGATTCAAGAAAATCCTTCCACGAATCTCCGATAATTACCAGCTAAGCCGAGAAAGCTACGTACTTCAGTCACTGACTTAGGTTGCTCCCAGCTTTGAATTGTTTCAATCTTTATTGGGTCAACAAATATTCCATGATTTGATATCACGTGCCCAAGGAATGCAACTTCCTCAAGCCAGAACTCACATTTCTACAACTTGACATAAAGCTTGTTTTCATGAAGTTTTTGAAGTATCAACCTCAAGTGTTGCTCATGGTCTTCACGGGTTTTGGAGTATATGAGGATGTCATCAATAAAGACGACCACAAAGTGATCCAAATATTCCTTGAATACTCGGTTCAACATGTCCATAAAGGCAGCATGAGCATTAGTCAATCCAAAAGACATGACTAGGAATTCATAATATATGTACCGAGTTCTAAAAGTAGTCTTTGGAATGTCATCAGTTTTAATCTTCAACTGATGATATCTGGAACGAAGATCAATCTTTTAAAAGAATTTGGCTCCTTGCAACTGGTCAAACAAGTCATCAATACAAGGCAATGGGTACCTATTTTTGATGGTGACATGATTCAACTCCCGATAATCAATACAAAGTCACATACTTACATCTTTCTTCTTCACGAATAGAACAGGAGCACCCCAAGGAGACGTACTTGGATGAATGAAACTGATGTCTTACAATTTCTGTAGTTGGGTTTTGAACTCCTGAAGTTCAATAGGGGCAATTCGAAATGGGGCTTTGGAAATGGGTTTTGTACCAGATTCAAGGTCGATACAAAATTCAATTTCATGCTCTGGGGGTAGGCCAGGATGTTCTTCAGGGAATACGTCAGGAAATTTATTAACAATAGAAATATCATTCAAATATGACGTATTTTTATTTAAATCCGTGACATGGGCAAAGAAAGCTTGACATCCATTTTTTAATAAACGAATAGCTTTATGACTTGATATGACAGTGATTTATTTTACTGGTTTGGTTGCTTGAATTCGCATAATAGGTTGGTTAGGAATATGAAAGCTAACAACCTTACGAAAATAATCGATTTTAGCATGATGAGTAGTTAACCAATCAATCCCTAAAATCACATCAAATGCAAGTATTTTCAAGGAAATAAGATCGACAGGTAACGTGCGATTACCGATTTTAATCAAACAAGACTTATAAACCGTGGATGTAATGAAGGTTTCTCCCAACGGAGTTTCAACAGATATGTAAAAGTCTAATTTCTCCGGAGTCAAATTTAAACGTTGAGCGCAAGTAGGAGAAATAAAGGAATGGATAGAACCGGTATCAAATAAAGTATAAACTTCGCTAGAGTTTATGATTAGCTTACCCGTAATCACCTCGTTCAAATTCCTCGCTTTTTGGGAGGTTACGAAAAACGCTCTCCCTTGAACTACCAGTTTTGTCTTATCTGGGACACCCTTTGATGCCTCTATCCCAACTGGACTTGACTTTGTTGCACGACAAAATCGAGCTAGGTGACCTTCTTTTCCACAATTGTAACATGCTTTGGACTGCATCATGCAGTTTAGACTTATGTGTCCTTCCCCTCCACATTTGTAACATACGACCGGTGGTTGTTCTCCTTCCTTAACAACAGGTGCTGGTACTAACGTCTTTTCATCATTATTGAATCTCTTCTTCTTGAAATGTCCACTCTTATTGTCATGGCCATGATTACCACCGAAGTGATTACCATTTCTGGCATGTTGATTCCCTCCACGTTTGTTGTCACCACTTCGATGACTACTACCACTGGTATTATCGACTTGCCGACTGCTCTCTCTTGGTTAGGTTGACTCATTATCGCGCTCCAATAACTGAGCCCTATTCACAACATCTGAATACAAACACAGTTTATGAGAGATAAGGTATTAACGTATCTCGGGTTTCAAACCTCTTAGAAACATCCGCGTCATTCTCTCCTCATTATCTGCCAATTAAGACGCAAATTGAGATAACTCAGCAAACTTAGATTCGTACTGCGCCACGGTTATATTATTTTGATCAAGCTTGATGAACTCTACCTCCTTCATGTGATGAATACTTTCAGGAAAGTACCTGTCGTTGAACAGCTCTTGGAACTTCTCCCAAGACATTTTGAGTGCGGCAGGTTAAGTACGCTTTACAGATTCCCACTAGTAATTTGCCTCTGCTCGTAACATAAAGGTGGCAAGGAGAACCTTTTGCTCCTCGGAGCATCCCAAGACATCAAATATCTTGTTGATCTGCTTTATCCACGTCTCTACCTTAAGTGGTTTTGGCTCTCCAAAAAACACCGGTGGTCCCAGCTCCTTGAACTGCTTAGCAGTGACTGTTTGAGAGTTGTCAATGTTTCCACCTGCATTTTGGACAGGAGTCGCTCTCGCCTGATGTTACATGAATTGCATGAAGCCTCTGAACATCGCATCGTTCACCATTTCATCGGTGTTATTGTTTACATGAGGATTATTGTCTTCTTGTTGTACATTACCCTGGGTATTGATCGTTGGCGACTCAACGGTCTCATGTGCTTCATTGCTTATCTCAACATTTTCGGATGCCATTTTCAAATACTGTCACAAAACAAGGGTTAATTAACATATCACATATTATCCCTATACTCTGACCGACCAATTAAATACCAAATAAACTTAGGTAGGTTATATTAGCGAAGGAATTTCTCGTCTCTCCCCTCCTAGTTCTTGTCTCACATCTCAGCCAAGGATCATATCCATAAGCTTTGATACCAAGTATGACGCCCCCAAAATAGGTATACATCACCCATCTTAAGTCCCCGAATACATGGTACAAAATACATATACAAACTTAATTATACAACCGTCGTGTAATATACGACAAAACATAACTGAGAGTTTAAACAGGAATATTGCCTTCTAGACAATATCCACTCTCAAATAGAGTCCTCATTATATTTATTGTCACACTATTTTATAGAATAGTGAGGACTACTAATACACCATCTCGGACCATCACTCCGTTCCCCGACTAGTTCCGGCTACGTTCTCATTTCCTGAAGAGAACAATGAAAGCAAAAGGGTAAGCTCAACTAGCCCAGTAAGAAATATTATGACTAAGATAATGCAGAATAAATTATCATTAGTCTTCAACAATGTTAAACTAATAAAATACACTAGACATCAAGTTTAACTGCAGTGGAATAAGCAATCCATTAGAAGAGTCAGGTAGAGCATGCTATCTACTATCTTCTATGATTTAAAATGTTTTCATCAATTTTTATCGTTGAGACTCAGCTTAATAAATAAACCACATCATAAAGTCATCCCTGCACTACGGGCCAAGGATATTCATTAAATCATCAATGGTCATGACTATACCGAATAATCCCTGGTCATAATCATACCAAAAACTGTCCATCAATGCACTACGGGCCACTGAGGACTTTTACCATGTCATTTATAACATTACAGGTCATGATTATACCGAATAATCCCTGGTCATAGTCATACCAAGTCCATCTATGCACGTAAGCCAAAGATGACTTTCATCACAGTATAAGCATGAGGATAATGACAATGACATAATAATTCAATAAAACAAGTTCAAGAATAAATTTTAAAGATTTATATGTTAATTTAACTTTTAAATCAATTACGTCCAAATTATCAACGTGATACTGCTTTATGGAGTAAAATTCAAGAATGTTCAGAAGAATATTTCCATGAAAATATATTGGATGAAGCGCAAATATCCAGGATATTCTACTAATTTCATGGAGTATAGAAGCCAAAACTTTAACCAATTGAGTATAATAGAATATATGAAACTGCAAATGGATTTTTTCCCGCCATGCGGTAATCCACGTAGACAGATCATTTCCATAATTTAATAAGGAATGAATATGAAGGATCATTCACCATGCATGCGGTACTCAACATAAACAGGTTATTGCAATAGAATAATAAAGAATGGAATAACAGAAGAATTCACCAGGCATGTGATAGACCGCACAGACAGGTTATTCCCAACAGAATAATAAAGAATGGAACCAGGTCATGCGTAATCCGAACAGACAGGATGTTCCAACAGAATAATAAAGAATGGAACTAGGTCATGCGTAATCCACAAAGACAGGATGTTCCAACTGAATAATAAAGAATGGAATAACAACAGAATTCACCAGGCATGCGATAGACCGCACAGACAGGTTATTCCAACAGAATAATTAAAGAATGGAATAACAGAAGAATTTCACCATGTATGCGGTACTTCGCATAGATAGGTTATTCCAATATAATAATAAAGAATGGAATAACAACTCTTACGAGTATTAAAAGAAAATAACTCTCTTCATGAATACAAAGAATAATACCCCTTACCTTAGAATAAACTGGATATTGGAATAGTGAGGTAGCAGACTTCTCTTCTTTCTCTCTATAATTTCTCTCTATAATAATTGCTCTAAAGCTTTAGTGAATTGGTGAGAAATGAAGGAAGAATGAGCTTCTATTTTTAGGAAAATATAGTTTCGATAATTGCACGTTTTGGGGCTCGAAATATTACAGTACAATACCTTCAACATTTCTTTCATTTTTAATTTAGTCCTCCAAGTATTATCAAACTTTCACCACCTCCCCTAATAGTAAATAATGTGAATCAATAGTTCAATCATGTGAATCAATAGTTATAATCATGTGAAAATATGAATTACAGTATAGTACCTCCATCTATACCTCCATTTTTAACTTAGTCATGCAAGTATTATCAATCTTGCACCAACTCCCCTAATAGTACAAGAATGTGAATCAATAGTACACACATGTGAACAAATAGTTATAATCATGTGAATTAATAGCAATTAATTGCTCATTTATCCGATTAATACGGTATTGGTCAGTAAAACTTCCAGACATCAATTAATATCGGAATAAATGTTGATTTCCACTAACACTAATAATTCCAACACAATGAAACTATTAATTTCATCTTTAATCAACACGAACTTATTCATCATTAATATTATAACTCACAATATTTAACAACTAGGTTGTTCTCAGGAAAGAGGGGGCTTTCCGATAAGAATTTCTCCTTATTGGCGCGCAATTAGATGGCCAAACCTCTCCTTAACAGAACTTCTAGACATTGTAAATATTGCAATTTAATAATATAAATAACTTTGTCGTCTCAATTATTGATTTAATAATATAACATATTATGCGGATGATATTGTGACAATAATCGAATCAATAATATGAGAGATTTGATGCGAAAGATTCATTGTAGTAATAATTGAGTATAAAGCGAGTGACTTCTCACGTAAGCATCAATAACCAATACTGAGTGTGCTACTATGCAACCACGCGATACGCGTATTCTTTTTACTTTTATTGGGTAGTTCAACAGTTTTAACGGTAAAACTTCCGCCGTTATTTAATAAAAATATAATTATGTCATTTTCTAACTACGAAAATACTTTCATTGTGGGGTCCACCAATGATTGTGCCATTGTACGAATATTCCCTGTTAAAACGAGTATTCCCCAACTAATCGAATATTATATAACCACTTGCTTACTTTGAATAATTTGTAAATATTACCCACAACTATAACATTATATTATATCCACACCATACTATTCAAAAATATATTTCGAGAGAAATTAATCTTTATTCATAAAAGTTGGGGTCTTACAATCATCGCTCTGTTGACTGCTGTCACCGGTATGACCCTGGTCGTGGTCCCTCGGTTGAACATACTCATTATCTCGCTCTAATAATTGAGCCATGTTTACAACATCTAAATATAAAGAAAATTTATGAGAGATAAGATATTGTCGAATCTCGGGTTTTAGACCTCTTAGAAACATCCGCGTCATTCGTTCCTCTGCGAACTTGGATAACTCCGCGAACTTCACCTCGTACAGGTACACCGTCTTGTTGTTCTATTCTAGTCTAATAAAATCTACCTCCTTCATATGACAAATACTTTCAGGAAAGTAATTGTCGTTGAACAGTTTTTGAAATCTTTCACAAGACATGTTGAGTGCGGCTGGCTGGGTACGCTTCACAGATTTCCACTAGTAATCTGCCTCACCACGGAACATAAAGGTGGCGAATGGAACCTTATGTTCCTCCGTGCAGCCCAAGACATCAAATATCTTGGTAATTTGATTGACCCACGTTTCTGCCTTGATCAGATCCGGCTTTCCCCAGAAGTCTGGTGGTCCAACTATTTGAACTGCTTAGCCGTGACAAATCGTGCGTTGCTATCATTTCCACCCGTATTTTGTACACGAGTTTCTCTCATCTGATTTTATATGAACTGCAAAAAGCTTATAAACATTCCATCATTCATCGTTTACTCGGTAGTGTTGTTTAAAGAAGGAATATTACCTTCTTGTTGCACGTTCCCTTAGTTGGTGATTAAAGGTTGTTCCACAGTCTCACACACTCCATTATTAACGTTCTCAGCTGCCATTCATAAAAAATACCATAAAACAAGGGTTAATTAAACAAATTAACATATCACATAATATCCCTATATTATGACCGACTAACAAATAAGCTTAGGTAGGACACACTAGCGAAGGATTTACTCGTCTCTCCCCTCCTAGTTCTATTCCCCGATCTCCTCCAGAGACCATATCCCTAAGCTATGATACCAACTGTAACGCCCCCAAAATAGGTATACATCACCCATTCTGAGTCGCCAAATACATGGTACAGAAACAACTACAACATCACTATTATTACAATTGTTGTGCAAAATACGACAACACACATGATTTGAGTTTAAATACAAATATTTTCTTCTAGACAATATCCACACTCAAACAAGTCCTCATTACATTTATTGACACTATTTTACAAAAATAGCGAGGACTGCTAAAACAACTGTCTAGGACCATAACTCTATACCCCGACTAGTTCCTGCTACATTCTCATCTCCTGAGAAGAAAAATGGAACAAAAAGGAAAAGGGTGAGCTCAACTAGCTCAGTAAAGAATATTATGACTAAGATAAAGAATAACAATTTATCATTAGCCTTCAACAAATCAGATAAAATATAATGGACAATAAGTTTTAGATCAATATTCGCAACAAAAATAAAAATTCATTAGAAGAGTTAATTAGAGAATGAAATCTACTATCATCTATGAATTTAAAAGTCCATCATTAATATTTTATCCCTGTAACATCCATCAATATACATCTTGCAACAAATATTCATCTTTGCACTACGGGCCAAAGATATTCATTTCTATCACCAGTTGGTCATGTTCATCTCAACATCTGTTCATCTTTGCACTAGGGCCAAAGATATTCATCAGGTAATCATTCATCTTTGCACTGCAGGCCAAAATATTCATCAAGTATCACCATTAAACAATGAGGATGATGAAAAATATTTTAGAGAACGAATTTAGTGAGATAGCAGAACAAAGATTAGGAATTCGTACTTTAGATAAACAAAGTTCAAAAACACTCCATAATAAACCATAGTGAAGATCAAAACATGGATTCAATTTCAAGAATAAGGATCACAACAGATAACTTGAAAGGAAAAAAAATTCTTTTGTGAAGCAATTGCAGAAAGCGATGAATCGTGAGCGATTACCGTAATGAAAAGTTCCAAATTTGATTAAAAAGTTCAGACCAATATTCCTATGAAATGATATTAGATGCAGCAAAATTTCTAATCATTACAAGAATTATAGAAGCAATACTTACCATAGTAAGTTCAAATTTTGGAATACGAGAAGAAATAATATCGCTTATATAATATGGAGTATGAAAGAAAATAATATTTCTCATGAGTATTGCAGTAAAATAATACCCTTTACCTTAGTAGAAGCTTGGATTTGACTGGAATATCGGATATTATTCTGAGAAAATCTTACAGAAAAACTATGCTCAAAGTATTCTTATACTCAAGAAAAATACTCACAATACTTTAGAAGAAGAATTTCTGATTTGAAAGTGGTGTGTTGAGGAAAAGGGGTTACCCCCTATTTATACTAAAACCCTCGGATGAAAAATCAAAGGCAGCCTAACCTGCCCATTTTTTCTCCGCCTAACCTTTTCTATTCAAAGCTTACTTTCATTCATTTTTCATATGGGTGGGTGCCACCCTTTGAAAACCATCTTTGCAGGCAACAAGTTCTATCAAAATAATTGGCCTAACAATTCATCTCTTTCTCTGCATAACCACCCAATTCAAAGATTGAGGGCCCACTTTTGAAAAACAAATTTGCATGCATTACACCACTACCAACCATTACTTTAATTTGTCACATGCATATATATAATAATATTATTATTTAATCATTATAAAATATTATAATAATAAATTTGAATGAATATCTTATCAGAGAAATAATTGCCAAACTTTCAACAAATAATTCATGCAAAATTCCTTCATTTATATCCACATAAAAATTAATATTTCCTTCCTTTATATACATAAAATAAATATTTCCTTATCATATAAATCAATAAATAATTATTCACAAATAATATTACAGAATCACAATAATGACAACCAGGCCGTTCCCAGGAAAGAAGGGGCATTCCGATAAGGATTTCTCCTTACTGGCGCGCAATTAGGTGACCAAACCTCTCATTGGCAGAACTTTCTAGACATTGCCAATAATGCTATCTAATAATATTATTAAAATAATATGAATTATTGATTTGATAATGGGAAATACTATGCAGTGTTAATTATTGAAACAATAATAATATAAAATATCAAAGCAGCAATTATTGAATCAGTAAAATAAAATATTGAACAGTAATTACTATAACAATTATTGAGTAGTGCCTTCCTACGTAAGAATCAATAATTCAAAAATAATAATGTGCAATACCGTGTGCTACTATGAAACCACGCGTATTACTGTATTTTAACCACCAGGTAATCCAACAGTGTTAACGGTAAAAACTACGCCATTATTTATAAAAACTCAAACTTGTCATTTTCTTCATCCAAGCGGTTATTACATTATAGGGCCCTAAATGATTTACGTGAGTAAATCACGAATATTCCCCGACAACAAGAGTATTCCACGACCAAACGAATATTCCCCGACAACAATGAATATTTTATAACCACTTGCTTATTTTGCAAAATTTGCACATTTCACCCATAACCAAAGCATTATGTCAAATTAACTCCTTATTATTTTAAGATAATGAATAGAGGAAATTCAATTTTATTTATTAAAAAGTTGGGGTCTTACATATAAATCTTTAAAATTTATCATTGCTCTTAATCAATTTAATTTTTATATCATTGTCATCATCCTCGTGTTTATATTGTGATCAAAGTCATCTTTGGCCCGTAGTGCATAGATGGATTGTTGATTGGTATGATTATGACTATGTATCGGTATAATCATGACCTGTAATGTTATAAATGATGTGGTAAAAGTCCTTATTGGCCAATAGTGCATTGATGAACAGTTGTTGTCATCATGACCATTGGTGATACTAACGAATATCCTTGGCCCGTAGTGCATAGATAATTCGTGGATGTGATACTAACGAATATCCTTGGTCTGTAGTGCATGGATAATTCGATGATGTGGATTATTTATTGAGCTATGTTACAGCGATAAAATATTGATGATGAAATTTTAAATCATAGAAGATAGTAGATATCATGCTCTACTTAACTCTTCTAATGGATTGTTTGTTCCGCTGCAGTTAAACTTGTTGTCTAATGTATTCTATCAGTTTAACACTATTAAAGGCTAACGATAATTTATTCTGCATTATTTTCGTCATAATATTTTTTACTGGGCTAGTCGAGCTCAACCTTTGCTTTCATTGTTCTCTTAAGGAAATGAGAATATAGCTGGGACTATTCGGGGAATGGAGTGATGGTCCAAGATGGTTGTTATAGTAGTCCTCACTATTCTGTGAAATAGTGTGATAATAAATGTAATGAATACTCCATTTGAGTTTGGATATTGTCTACAAGACAATATTCGTGTTAAAACTCTCATCTCCATTTTGTCGTATTGTATAAATGAAGTTTGTATTTAATTTTTGTACCATGTATTTGGCAACTCAGAATGGGATATGTATACCTATTTTGGGGGCGTCACAGTTGCTATCAAAGCTTAGAGATATGACCCCTGGCTGATATTTGAGGCTAGAACTAGGAGGGGAGAGACAGGTAAATCCTTCACTAGTATGACCTACCTAAGTTTATTTGTTATTTAATTGGTCGGTCAGAATATAGGGATAATATGTGACATGTTAATTAACCCTTGTTCTGTGGTAGTGTTTGAAAATGACATCTGAAAATATTGAGATAAGCAATGGAGCACATGAGACCGTTGAGTCACCGATAATCAATAACCAAGATAATGTGCATCAGAAAGGAAATAATCAACAGGTAAACAACAACACAGACCAAATGGTGAACAACGGGATGTTTAGGAGCTTTCTGCAATTCATGTAACATCAGGCAAGAGAGACTCATGTTCAAAATACCGGTGGAAGGACTGGCAACTCATAGATGGTCATCGCTAAGCAATTCAATGAGCTGGGACCAACGTAGTTTTTGGGAAAGCCAGAACTACTTAAGGCGGACACGCGGATTAAGCAGATCACCAAGATATTTGATGTCTTGGGATGCTCCGAGGAGCAAAAGGTTCCCTTTGCCACCTTCATGTTGCGAGGAGAGGCAGATCATTGGTGGGAATCTATAAACCGTATTTAACCTTCCGAACTAAAGATGTCTTGGGAGAAGTTCTAAGAATTGTTCAACGACAAGTATTTTTCTGAAAGTATTCGTCACATGAAGGAGGTGGTGTAACGCCCCAGAAAATCGAACCTTTTGAAAATACTTTTATATTGAATAAAATAATATTATTTGTTATTATTATGTGGTAGTAAGATGAATGTCATTCTATAACTTAGAAACGTTGGAACATCGTAGTATTTTAACTGTGTAAAGGAATTAAAGTGTTTGAATCTCCAAGATAAAAATAAAAGTTTTCCGAGAAATTTCTGAAAAAACACTATTCATCGATTTCAGCTCAGGAATTATTTTTGAACTTCCGAGAAATATGTAACGTTATAATATCAAAGTGAGATGGTTTATGTAATAATAATCTAAGTATGGAAAACATAGTATTTCACATGCGGACTTAGTTCGAGAACGTTCAGAATATTAAGCGTTAAAAAGAAAGTGTATTGATCGTATGATACTTATGTATTGTACGAATAAATAAATATGTGTATAATATAAATATGTATGAAGGATGAGATATCGTATATCATAAATTAATATATGAGTGAGAATATGAGAATAATATGTAGAGAATTGGTTATAAGGCTTTAAGCCATTTGTAAATGAACTTGTGAGTTATGTAGGATTTGCAAGTCCAATGAGAATTGAATGTCCAAGACCAAGTGTTTGTTAATCAAAATCCCAAAGTAAATTAATGCAAGCCCAAAATGAATAAGCTAAGTTAATTAACGTAAGCCTAGATAATGATCCAATGGGTTAAGCTTGATCCATGGAGCAACCCATGTTGATGTGGGTTAGTGTTGGTGACCAAGTACTTTGTGTGGAGGGCAAGATAATGTTGTGATGACCAGGTAATTAGTGTAGGGAGCAAGTTTACTTAACAAGTGGGTAATGAATAATAAGGAGTTTAACTTAAGGAGGTGGGATGATTTAAGGACTAAAATGCCCTCACTTTGGCTTTCCTATAAATAGAAGGTTAGGATTTTCATTTGTTGCTTGTTAATTTTCAACCAACAACTTTCCTTACAAAGCAACTTAAGTGTTAGAGAGAATAAGCACATATAAGTCAAAACTTCCATTGTTAGATTTTTAAGAAGAAGAAGACTAGTTCATCAAGGGTAAGACTCTTGTCTAATAACTTTTCATCTCTTTCATGATAGCTTGATAGAGAAGTGATGGTCATGTATGTTAAGAACATATAAGAATTGAATAATCAATGGACTTAAGCCGTATAAGTCATGAATAAGTAATTTGAACCTAAATAAGTTATGAACTTATGACGAACATATATGGACTTGTCATATGTTTACCTTATGAAGTTAGTATGATTGATAAGATTTAAGAATGTTGCTTAAAGGACTTAAATCTATAATAAGTCATAAGGAATGAAAACTTGTAAATTATAAGTTATTAAGTTATGAACTTATGAAGAATAAGCAATAACATAACTTGAAAATAAGTTGTTGTAATATAAAAGTTGAAATGTCTATAGAATGAATTCAATCCATTTGGATTGATGAACAAATCGTTGTAACGAAGTTTTGTCGGAATTCACACGATTGAACGATAATCGTTGAATTTGTGAAATTTTTGGAATGGAAATCGGATTTTTTGTTTGACCTCAAAAACTTTTGTTGTCAATGGAGGCAAATCATATTTGGCATTATAGAGTTGCAGACTTAAAAATGACTGAATTTCGACTTAGAACGAAGAAACGAGCGTTGAACATTCACGAACGTTTAACGTTTTCACTAAAAATGAACCAATAGGTGAATTTTTAGTAAACAAAGTTAAATAGATAAAACTCTTGCATGAACACGTAGACTATGTAATTTGTGAACCGTAGGCTCTTGAACGAGCCAATTCGGACTTATACCGAAGAAGTTACGAGCCTGAAAATCTCACAAAGTTAAAAATCTGTCAAAATTATCTGGTGCACAGAGTTGGCACCGCGGAGCCAACCCAAGGTATAATGGTAGTGCTATAGTTCCATATACGATTGCTATCACCATCGCAGAAGTCACGCCATACGCTCTGGTGAGAGAGAGTTTAATGTGTGCGCATGACCGGACTCGACCATCATCACATCAGGAAACTCACAGCTGCAGGCATGAAGTTGTATAAGGATGATTGGCGCATGACACCAAATTTATAAGGAAGGCATAGTAAGGAAGGTTTATCAGTATGAAATGAATGGTAACTCATTAGTAATGAACTAAAGCTTGATTATAATATTGTTAAGACATGTTTAAACCATAAATGTGATCAATTAAGGTTAAAATAAGCCAATTATATGTAAACGTAAAAATGACGTAATGAAAAGTCAAAACCAATAATAACAAATCTAAGTAGTAATTAGATTGAGAAGAAGGGTAAGATTCATTAGGAACTGTGTATGTTCATTCATGACCTAATGTGTTATGTGATGTTATTATTTACTATAGAGACTTAAAGACTTAAACGTGAACATGTTATAACTGTAGCAGACGCTGAAGGTAAGTATTCTAACCCTTGTTTCAGTTCAATCTGGACAAGCTTTGTGGTTCATGTACTCTTACGCATGAATTGATGTATGATGAAGTCAAAGCCAACTCTTTTGGCTAGACTTATATTATGTTTCTATCGAAGCATGGTCAATGTTTACCAAGTTATCACTACAAGAAATCACACAAAAAATGATGCTAAAACTTGTCACATAAAATTCATTTTTCATCACTAAAACATTTTGTGACGAGTGGTAATCGTAACAGAGACCATCACCATATGAGTGTGGTATTAGGTTTATTTGACAATATTTGATGTCGTCACTAAATATTTTAACTTATGGTGACGATCTACATCATTGTCACTATAATTAATTACTTTTAGTGACGTTAATAGTGTCACTATTTGAATAAAACTTTCGTCACTCTATATTATGTTTCGTCATAAACGCTTGGTGCATTAAATGATGACAATCATTTTTCGTCATTAAATGATATTGTTTTAGTGACGAAAATATGTTACTCTATTTAAATGATCTAATTTTAATGACGACAATATTGTCATATTTATGATTATTCTTTCGTCATGTTATTATGTTTATCGTCACCAAAAATAAGAATATAAATGTCGACAGAACAATTCGTCACCTAATAATATATTTAACATGACAATTATGTCGTTGTCATTTCATATTTTAAATAATATTACAAAATAATTTGTCACCAAAGAGTTATTTTTTGGGACACATTTTTCAATGTCACTAATTGAATACTTGTGGTGACGATACATCTCGTCACAGAATGAGTTATTAATAGTGACAAAATTAGTTGTTGTGACTAAATAAATATATAATCGTGACGACATAGTTTATCACCAAAGAGTTACTTTCTATGACACCTCCATAAGATTTGATTCTCTGTATGGGTATTATAAAGGGTTGGGAAAAGCGAAAGAAATTGGTGGATAGTGAGAAAGTGGATTTGGAGTACTTGATGAGCTACTTTTCCCATCTCATTACATATATAGATGTCATGCAATACAAAATTTATATGAGGATGCAAAGTAAAAAGACAAGTCTTGACAGAGCTCTTCTAGTGTATTCTGTCCTTGCACCTAAGAGGAATTTTAAACACAATCAATATTGGATACCTTCACATACATTATCCATAACACCATATAGATTATACAAGTGTAATGAACTGCATGAATTCTAAATATAGGCGACCAATAACTCGAATTAAAACGAGTAACAAATTTCACATTACAGGTTAATATCCCTGGATACATCTCCAGATTGTAGGCTTTGTAGATGTTAGTCTTCTAAATTCTTACAAATATCTTGTACAAGTACTTGAAATGTAAACTTGGCATGCATAGATTCAGTCTCTTTTATACATAATATAAAAGATCGCCACAATATTGGATCTCTTTAAAAAGAATAATTAACTAACATATACGAATCACGAGTTAAAGAAAAGTCTGGTAACACCTTCTAAAAAGGAAATTTTCAAGTGGATAATGATCTTTTGTCTTTCTTTCCTGCAAGAATCATGGAAATTTGGAGACCTCTACTGAAATCTTGATTGAAGAGCAGCCGTATTTGGAATTTTGACACAAACGGGAACCGAGATAATACAACTATAAGCATGTATATTACTACTAACATCATGCATTCATATGCCCTCGCCAACTCCATTACTGAATTCCAAAATCCCATACCCTTTAAAGCGGGCCTCAATGATTGACCGATCTGTGGATAACCGGATAAAGAAACTAAGTGATTATGTAGAAAACCACTATTACAAACTAACAGAACCAAACAAGTAAATATCAGAAATGTACATTCAGATACATAGTCTTTTTTATTTTATTATGAATTTTTGGAGTTCAAGTGGATGGTGCATTCCCGAACATTAAGAAACCGATCGTATTTAAGTTTCCATAGATTTTACCAAGGCAAGTTTTATGAGTCTTTTGATATATAAGAAAGTGTTGTGGCTATGCTTCAATCTCAATCTAGAAAATCTAAGCATAAGCGGTTTTTATCAAAGATACCCTATGTTAGTAGAGAATAACCAGTTTTTTATCAAAAATTTAGATAATGGTGTCTTCACATTGAGAAAACAACTTACGCCTAAATTCATCGGAAATAAAAGAACTAACTTTTGTAGAAAAACATAACGAAGACTAAAGCTGCATCTAGAGAGGGGAAAAGTCTAAAGTATCATCCTCAATTCAAATCAAGCGTTACTGCAGAGGTTAAATGACTTTGTTTCTAGGTGTAGGTTGGGAAAAGTTTGAATTAGGATTAATGGATTTGATGGGGTTTTTGCTAAGGAGATGAGAATTCAACGGAGGAGAAATTTTTACTCGGATGGCAAGGGCGAACTCTCTAGGTAAAGCCTAGGTCCAAAGATGATGAAAAAGTCCTCTCTAAGTTATGAGAGATGTATATATAGGTGTTGGTTACTCCGAGGTCACATGTCCGCACAAAACTTAGGTAATGCGCTAGTCGTGTGCTACTTAAGTAAAGTGGGTTCGACAGTCAATGTATGTATCATCCTCGATGAAGCTCGAACTATCCTATTCTTCCACCCCACCAACCCAAGTCCTCAATCGGGTCCCATATGGAGGAGGCTTCCTTGAGCCTTTCAGGGAGCTGGGGAGGCGACCTTCCAAGTCTTCACTTTCTATGACTCTATTATGCCTTATGCGCATTCGGGTACCTTTGTGCAAAATCATTGAGGCTAACCAGAGGTGAGTTGGGAGGGACCGGAAACTAAGGTAGTGCCAAGGCAGAGCTCAGAGTAGGACTCGGCCCTTTGCGCTTGGTTGAAGCCAGTCCTTTCTCGGCTTAGCCAATTTTACGCTTTTACGGGAGTTCACGCAGAAGCCGCATTCGGGTCACACGTACTCTATTCGGACCCTTTTTGCACTCACCCCTCTTTATTTGATGGGATCACACTATGTAACAAGGACTTGGGTTCAGGAACACGTCCAGGTGTCGGACCTTTTTGAAGCAAAATTATAGGATACATGGACCTTTAACTAAATCAAGTATGTGGTGATTCTATAATCTAGTACTACTAACATCCAAGGATAGGCATGAATAAGCTTTACATCAAATAGGTTATAGTGATGAAATGTCGTTTTTACCTATTTCTACATTCAAGAAGCAAGACCCTTCTTCACAATTATAAATAAACCTTTATGTTTTCTTCCATCATAACCACCTAAATGATGGTCTAATTTTTTGACACGGGTGTTGGGACACACTTGATACAGTCTGCACTTTCAAGTTTATATTGCAAGCCTGTGTACATGTTATTGTGCACAAACTGATTATTGATTACACTATACTGATAGTCTTATTAGAATATTCATTGTTATCTTAAAGTTGCAAGTTATATAAATCCACATCTTATTATATGTATTTAATTACTTACAGGATTATAAGATGTACATATCGCCTTAGAAACATTAATTTTTGATGTTCTTCAAGAACCAGGTTGTTATTAAGATCCTAAATGAATAGGATTGAAAGCTGAAATAATAGCTTACTATAGGAGCATATGTCACATGCAATGCTGGTAAAATAAGTAATTAGTTAACAGTTAAAACATTTCTTAAGAAAGACATGGAGACTGTAAGTTACAAACTCTTACACGACATAATAAGAGAAGGTTACTTATGCTTAATGGATATAAAACTCACGATTAACAAAATAATCTACACTTAAATTTGATAATCAATGAGAACTTTAAACTTCTAGGAGAAAGGCCCTTGGGAGGAAAAAGGAGCTTTAACCCATCAAACCATCTTATAGATACACAATGTAAGCGTGTTGTATACTTGTATAATACGTGTGATGTGTGTACTGAGTTTCACGTCTTGCTTTATGAATTAGAATTATAATAGAGGTGATTCAGGTTCAGCCCCAAATTCAATTGTGCTATACACACATACGCACACCTTCGTCCCCAAAGGAGAAAATGATAAAACTCAATTAATTCATAAACACAATCACCAAATGTTGTCCCTTTCTCAGTTCCAATTACCTATAAGGATCAAGTCTTTCCCAACGGTAAGAACATATATTCCAATAACTGAATTTGAAACCATAACAACCAATAACCCTAAATTACTCGTGTATTTAGGCAGCATCATTTATATTATTGCTTTTGATTATCAGCTTAAGTACTGAAATTTGAACAAAAATGGGGAAAAATTATTCTGTTGGACATAACCGAAACTCACAACAAGTTCATGAACACTAAAACTCATAGTATCAAATTTAGGAAAAATTATAAAATTCGAAAGAAATTTCTCTCTCCTAATCGAAGGATTCATAATATCAACAAAATGGTATGGATAATAAGCCAACAAAGAAACCCATTGCAGGAACCCAATAAATTTTTAGACATACACAAAGTATCAAGATGTACATAACGGTACATCAACTTATCATAATGCTCATCAAATGTATAATTTAAAAAGTAGTAAATCCTACCAAACATAACCATTTCGTAAGGCATAACTACAGAATAACGATTAGTTTTATGAGAAATGGAGAAATTGAGGTGTGTGGTGATGAAATTAGGGCTTTTGACGAGAAAATACCAAAATTTACATACTGAAGTGAGCCGAAGAAGGGTTTTTGTAAGAACCCAACTTATTATAAATGAAATTAAATTTTATCTATTTATTATTTTGAAATAGTAAGGGTTGATTTGATTAATGTGATTAGTTATGGGTAAAATGCGCAAATATTTCAAATAAGCAAGTGGTTATAAAATATTCATTGTTGTAGGAAATATTCGTTTGGTCGTGGAATATTCTTCTTTGTCGGGGAATATTAAATACGGCAGTCTTGATATGTATGGGCCCCATGTGAAAAGCGATTGGATGAAGAAAAGAAAAATATAAGTTGTTTATAAATAACTTGGCGTAGTTATTATCAATTATCTTGTTAAAATACTCGGTGGTTAAAACACAGTAGCACACGGTATTACATCAATTATTGATTCTTACATAAGAAGGCACTACTTAATAATTGTTACGAGTAATTCTTTATTCAATATTTTATTTTATTGATTCAATAATTGCTACGTTGATATTTTATATTATTGTTGTTTCAATAATTATCACTACACAATATTTTCATTATCAGATCAATAATTCATATTATTTGAATAATATTATTAGATAACATTATTGGTAATGTCTAGAAAGTTCTGTCTAAGGAAAGGTTTGGTCACCTAATTATGCGCCAATAAGGAGAAATCTATATTGGAAAGCCCCCTCTTCCTAGGAACAGCATGGTTGCCAGTATTGTGATTCTGTAATATTATTTATGAATAATTAATTATTAATTTATATGATAAGGAAAATATTCATTTTATGTGGATATAGATGGAGAAAAATTTTAATGTGACAATTGTTGAAAATTGATATTTTATCTTTTTCGATAAAATAATTCATTTAAATATATTATTATATTTTAATAATATAATAATGGTGATAATTTTACAATGAATGTGGGATATATGAATATATGAGGAGGAAGAATATTTTTGTTGTAAAAGTTGTTTAGAACATGTTAAACATGTCTGTGGGCCCATTTGTTGACTGAAATTTAATTATAGCACGTAAAAAATAAATCGTATGTGGATTTTTGGCCAATTTACATTTTGAATTTGGAAAATCTTTCTTCTACAAAGTTGTAGAGAATGAAATTTCCTATGGAAAGGACATAAGGTTTGAATTTTTCTGATAAAAGGGTTATTTATTATGAATTATTGAAGTTCTGTAGTTCTGAAATAATTGATTTTTGAAAGTTTTAATTATTTTTAATAACAAAAATGTTTTTTTTTGTTTTTGTCATTAGTGGTGGCTGAATTCAGATTGTCAAGGTGGGCGAAAGAATTTAAATAAATAATATTAATATTTTATTAAATTTTCTGCTTTGGTGATCTAAGCAATTTCCTATAAATAGGGTGCTTAGGTTAAAATTGAAAATCACACCAGAAACTGAAGTTTTCTCTCTTTATATTATCAAGCGTATTCTTGTGAGTATTTTGATACTTTGAGTGTTGCTATACGGTGCAAGTTCCTTCAGCGTTATATCTGATAATCCAGTCAGAAGTACAATTCTTTTCGAGGTAAGGGATGTTATTTTTTTAAAAATGATATTATTTCTTCTAATATCATTATGCTAGAATATTGGTAAGATTTTTTTTGTGAAATTCTTGTCTTTTAGTGTCGGGGTTACTATTCACGTATACGGCACTATTCACCAATACAACACTATTCATAGAAAAAATAAATTTTCATTTTTTGTCCAAAATATCTATTATGGATACTAGCTTTGATTGTATCCATGTTTTGATTATTCTTGAATTTTACTTCACTACGGTTATTTATGAAGTATTTTTGAACTTGGATTATTTGAAATACGAATCATTAATATTTATTCTTTTGTTTCACTGGATTAGTTTTCTTTAAAATATTTTTCATCATCCTCAGTCATAAATGATGAGATTACTGAATATCTTTGGCCTGTAGTGCAAAGATGGTTGATTTTCTTATGAATATCTTTGGCCGTAGTGCAAAGATGTACATGTGTTGAGATGAACATGACCAACTGATTAATATCTTTGGCCTATAGTGCAAAGATGAATATTTGATTCAAGAAGAATATTGATTGATGTTACAGGGATAAAATATTGATGATGAACTTTTAAATTCATAGATTATAGTAGATTTCATTCTCTACGTAACTCATCTATGAATTATTATTTTCGCTGCAAATATTGATCTGAAACTTGTTGTCTATTGTATATTATCAGATTTTTCTATGTTGAAGACTAACGATAATTTGTTCTATATTATCTTAGTCATAATATTCTTTACTGGGCTAGTTGAGCTCACCCTTTTCTTTTTTGTTCCATTTTTCTTCTCAGGAGGCGAGAATGTAGCGAGTTCTAGTCGGGGTGTGGAATGATGGTTCTAGAGAGTTGTTTTAGTAGTCCTCACCATTTTTGTAAAATAATGTACCAATAATTGTATTGAGAACTTATTTGGGTGTGAATATTGTCTAGATGGCAATATTTGTATTTAAACTCATAGTTTATATGTTGTATTAATAAAGTAGTAGTTATTTCTATACCATATTATTGACGACTCAAAATGATTGATGTATACCTATTTTGGGGGCGTCACAGTTTTCACCGGTAGCCTTGAGAGAATATTGATCACGATCTCAATTCGAAGGTCCTTAGTTGAAGAAGCAAGCATTTCTCGATCACAAGAATATCACTCCCTAATTTTCTCCAATTTGTTATCTCAACAGTTTGCTATATATTTCCTTCTCTTTTAGAATGGACAGAAATGGATAAGTAATTAATCAAGACTTATAAAATTAATTTGATTATTGATAAGTAATTAAAAAAAATAACTTTAAATAAACAAAAAAATAAGTTTTTAAATACTTATTCAAAATTTGGATAATTGTTTAAAATTTCAATGTTTTAAGTGTTAAAAATACTTTAATTATTTTTCTCATAGCCTAATAAGAATTAATTAGATTTTTGGTAATTAAGTCTTTTTAAAATTTAAATTCATTACATAATTTCGAATGAATCTTATACATGGTTAATTTGATTGATAATAAAATTCTTAATTCAATTCTTCACATTTTACAAAGTTAAAATTAATCTTATATTTTTTAAAAAGTATTTTATTTTTTAAAATTTTATAAGTATTTTAAAACATAAAAATATTTTTATTTTATTTTTAAAATAAAACATAAATATTATAAATATTATAATATTAATTTTTATTAATATATACATATTATAAATGTTTAGGTAAAGAGAAAAGAAAGAAAATAAAACATAAAAGTTTTTTTTTTTTTTTTTAAATAAAACATACATATTATAAATATTCTAATATTAATTTTATTAATATTATACAATGTATAAATATTTAGGTAAAAAAAAAGAAAGAAAATAAAACATAAAAGTATTTTTATTTTTATAAGTATTTTTTTTAAAAAGTATTTTTATTTTTATTTTAAAATAAAACATACATATTATAAATATTCTAATATTAATTTTTATTAATTTTATACATATTATAAATATTTATGTATTGAAAAGAAATAAAATAAAATATAAAAGAATTTTTATTTTTAAAAGTTTTATACGTATTTTAAAACATAAAAGTATTTTTATTTATATTTTATTTTTAAAATAAAACATACATATTATAAATTTATAATATTAATTTTAATTAATATTATACATATTATAAATATTTAAATAAAGAAAAGAAAGAAAATAAAACATAAAAGTATTTTTATTTTTAAAATTTTTATAGGTATTTTAAAACATAAAAGTATTTTTATTTTTATTTTGAAAATAAAACATACATATTATAAATATTCTAATATTAATTTTTATTAATGATATACATATTATAATATTTAGGTAAAGAAAAAGAAAGAAAATAAAATATAAAAGTATTTTTTATTTTTAAAATTTTATACGCATTTTAAAACATAAAAGTATTTTTATTTTTATTTTTAAAATAAAACATACGTATTATAAATATTCTAATATTAATTTTTATTAATATTATACATATTATAAATATTTAGGTAAAGAAAAAGAAAGAAAATAAAACAATTAAGTATTTTTATTTTTAAAAATTTATACGTATTTTAAAACATAAAAGTATTTTATTTTTATTTTTAAAATAAAACATACATATTATAAATATTCTAATATTAATTTTATTAATACTATACATATTATAAATATTTAGGTAAAGAAAAGAGAGAAAATAAAACATAAAAGTATTTTTATTTTTAAAAATTTTATTTATGAAAATAAAAATTTTCATAATTTATTAATTTTTCGTCTTTACAAAATTTGCCTCCAAAATTTCTTAAATTTTATTGTCTCCAAATCAAATTGTGACGATATTACGTACTTTGTCGATCACTAAATATAAGAATTTATGACGAACCATTTTTGTCACTTATCCACGCATCTAATTAGTGACGCACTATTATCTCGTCATATAAAATTGGTATTTATTACAATACAAATTGTCATAAATTAGTACTTTTTTTGTCTTTAAAAAATTTCTCTCCAAAAATTTTCAGAAAAATTTTGCCTCCAAATAAAATTGTGACGATATTACGTATTTTGTCACTAAATATAAGAAATTATGACAAACCATTTTTGTCACTTATCCACTCATCTAATTAGTGACAAACTATTATCTCGTCATATAAAATTGGTATTTATGACAATACAAATTGTCATAAATTATTGTTTTTCCGTGATTAAAAAATTTCCCTCCAAAAATTATTTTGCCTCCAAATAAAATTGTGATGAATTTGTATTTGGCGTCACTAAATGTGAACATTAGTGACGAAAGCACATTGTCACTAAATTTTACAAATAATTAATGACAAACTATTATGTTGTCATCAAAAGAAATATTTGGTGATAATAAATACTGTCATCAATTATTACAAAATGTCACTAAAAAGTTTCCCTCCAAAATTTTGGTGTAAAATTCTACCTCCAAAATAATTTGTGACGAATCTTTCTTCATCGTCATCAAATGTGTAAATTAGTGATGATATAAATGATTAATAGTAACAAAATTAAATGTCGTCACAAAAACAAAAATTTTAGTGACGATTATGAATTTCGTAATTATTAATTAACAAGTTGTGACAAAAGTTTGTGCGTGGAAAACAATTAATCATAAATTGTGTAATTTCTTTTAGTGTATATGTTAGGTTTGTAATATTCATGAACGCGATCAAATTGCATAAATAAGCGGAAACGTGTAAAAATCAGAGTTTAAAATTTTTACAAACCATATACCCGGATCATCCTTTATACGCAATTATTAATTAAACAAAAAAGAAAGAACAAGAATCATACTCTTGAAGATCCGAGCTTCCTCAGGTACAAGTTCACCTCCAATTCTTTTCATGTTCAACTTGAATCTACCGGGGTTTGGTCCCTTCCTTTGATCAACGTTAGCCACCTAAGTCTTTGGCCTCTAGAGGTGATCTACCAAGGAAGAAGAAGAATTCAAGAAGATGGGTATTTGGCAAAAGACTAGTTTTCTATCTCTATAGAAAAGACGTACTCTCCCAACTATTGGAATTACGTATGTTGTTAAAAAGTTAACAACCCTTTCACCCATAATAAGACTCCTCTTATTTATAGATGTGGGCAACCCTCCTTAACAATTAAGGAATTGGATTTTATTTAATTAATTAAATTCCTTTAATTAATTAGGCTCCCAATCATATTAGGAATAATTAATGAAACTCTTTTAATTAATTTGCCTCCTAATCCTATTAGGATATTTGAGAGTACTTTTATTAATTAATTCCCAAACTCCTTTAGGAATTAAATAATAATAATAGTAATAATAATAATAAGACTCCTCTTATTAATTTATATTTAATATTTCCAAAATATTAAATAATAAATATTAAGCTATTTAATTTATTCTATCACCATAGATTAAATTAAATATACTTAACTTATTATTACGATTATGCCATTAACTTCTTAAATAATTATTCTTCCTTTTATGGTGTGACCCTTTAGGTTCTCCATATTAAACCGGTTGTGAATAAATCAATTAGAACAATTCTAATCTTATTTAAATAAATAAATTAAACTAATAATTTATTTAAATAAATAATATTTATTTTACAATAGGGATAAGCCTTCCTAGCGATCAACGACTTTCTAGATAATATAGATTTCAACATTAATCATAAAAGAACCTTTGAGTAAATAGTTACCGTACAATTCAATCCTTCCACCATACAATGTTCCAATTAAATATAAGACATGGAATTTCTGTCAAGTCTTATTTTATTTAATTATATGTATTTCGACTCTTAAATGCACAACTCCAAATAATGCAAATTAGAAACTCCTTTCTAATTTCATTACGCCTTATTGGCCAAGGACTCTTGAGTTGTCATTTATCGAATCACATAGGACATTTCTCTTCTTTTACTAGAAGTGGTAGATTCTTTATTGATCATATATTATCTCCATGTACAACTTATTATACCCAAGCATGCCCTTTGATATACCCTAAGCGTCTTAAGGAATAAGTCAAAGTATAACTCATCATACACAAGATACTATGATGATCTCAAGTCCAAGGATCACTTGTACTACTATCACTACAGGAATTCCTATTGATAGGCAAGTAAAACTCCATTAGGTATTCATTAGCGAACCACGTTCAGTGAACTTATTCTCCAATAAGCACCTACATACTTGCTTTAGTGTCTCCACATAAATGATCATGAGATCAATCATCCTCATCCAATGAGCAAGCAACGTATGCAATCTAACTGGATTCACTAATCCCCAATTTAGTAATCCAACGATTAGGAACTATTTTAGTTTTAAGCTTTCTAAGAATTTAGATCTCATTAGAATGATCATCATCATTATTCTAAAAGCATTGCTTAAAACTATAGGTTTATCACATATTATAAAACAGCATCATGTAGATAATTAAAAGCCTTTAATAAATTAATACTTTATATTAATAAATGAATAAGATTGTTACAAAGTATATGCTTTATCATCAAACATGATTGGCTTGTGTGCATACTACTTTCAATCTACCACTTGCACTAAAGCCAATCGTCATGGTATCTCATACTCTTCTTCTCTAAGTGACGATTATCCTGTTGTTGGATAAGCTTCAGTAAATGGATATGTAATGTTGTTCATGAGAGTCCACTATCTCTATAGTGATTTCCCATCTTTCAATGATTCATATAATCAAATGAAAGTGCCACAACACATGTTTAGATCCAAGATGAGACTTAGGAACAATTCCTAGTTCTGTAATGAACTTTTAATCCAAACAATTAACTTACAGCTTCATTTACAGCTATATACTTTGTCTTTATTACTAAACCAGCAACTCTTTGCTGTTTGGAACCTTTCCAATTCACTGCACCACTGTTCAAGGTAACTCTTTACCTTAAAGTGGATTTTCTGTCGTCTTGGTCTGTCTGAAAAACTTGAGTCTGTTAAGCCCTCTAGTTTTAATTCAGACCCCCCATATAGGATCACATCCTTAGTGCCAGTTAAGTACTTTAAGATATTTTTCACTGTCCTATAGTGATCTTCTCCAGAATATAACTGATCAACATCAGGTCTCGTATATTTCATTGCATACATGATAGTTACTCATGCGATCTCTCTTTGGAGTATATGGGGACTATTAAGAGAGATACACTCCATTGCTCATCAACATGAGACATCTCTTGGAGTTTGCCATGCTAAACAACTTTAGCATCAAATGAATATACGTTTCTTGGGTTAATCCGAGCATCCTCTTAAATCTATCTATATAGATTTATATCCCCAATTAAGATACTCTTCCCAAATCATTCATGGAGGAATGTTTAGACAACTTTATCTTTACTGATTGTAGCATTAGAATGTCATTCCTTATCCGTATTATATCAAAATATAATACTAGAAATGTCACGACGCTCCCACTGACCCTTTTGTACACACTAGGTTCATTCTTATTTTTGATAAAATCAAACTCTTTTGATTGTCTCATCAAAATGAATGTTCCATTTTGAGAAGATTGCTTCAATCCATTTCTCTGAGTGTCTACAACTCTTACCTTATCGTATGTAACTGTATCATCATCTTCTATGATGTGTACCTCATCATCATCATCTATGATGAATCTATACCTCTTAGGTATCTTTGGTACTATTCCAGATTTACGATTCGGTTGTGGTACAATAGGTCCATCTATAGGTTCCTCTTATTTGACTTGTAGTGTTTTGTGGTTCTTGAACTGTTCAAGATCTATTATCCTCCCACTAGCCCCTTCAATGATAAACATCTTTATCTTAGAAGGCAACATGTTTCTCAATAAACACCTTTTGCTAAGTAAGATTATAGAACATATGCCCTAAACTTACTTTAGGATGTCCCACAAATCTGTACTTGTCAAATTTTATCCCAAGCTTATCCTTTGAAACCTTTTCATATAAGTTGGACAACCCCTTATCTTAACATACTTAAGATTAGGAATCCTCCCATCCATAACTTTTATGGAGTCTTGGGGAAATGGATTTTGAGGTTACATTTTTCGTAGATATGCGACCATTTCTAGGACATGATCCTGAGAAGGATCTTTGGAATGTCGGTAAAATCATTATGGACCGCACCATGTCCAACAAGGTACGATTTTTCCTTTCAGATACATCAATCAATTATTACGTATCATGAGATGATTTAAAACCTCATTGCACAAGTATTCCTTCCTTGATCCGATCAAAGAATCCTAATACTTTGCCATGTTGTTTCACTTTTGAATTCTTTAAACCTTTCAAATAATTCTCACTTGTATTTCAGCAAATACACACATTCAACTCTTTGAATGATCATCTCCTTTTTCTTGTACTAGTTTGTTCAATTTGCAAAATTATTTTTCACGTAAGTCAAGTATACAAAATCAATTAAGTAATATTCCGGTTCTATACAAAACATTATTATTATAAATAGAACAACAATTGTTCTTCATTATAATACCAAAGATTTCATTGTCCAACAATAAAATAGAAATAATGTTTCTAACAAGAACTGGAATACAATAACAACTTTTTGACTTAATAGATTTGCCCGTAGGCATTGCTAAACTATAAGTTTCTATGGCTAATGTGGCAACCTTTGCTACATTTCCCCATACATAGGATTACTTATATTTGTTTAGCTTTTTATAGATTGCTTGGTCCTTCATAAATCTATATTTATGATAATCAAAGTCGGTATCCAATACCCAAGTAGAACCTTGACTTAAAGAAAAATTTATTTTAAATCATGAACAAATTTGTTTTTGTAACAGAAACTTCACCAAGCTTCTTTGGTTAGCCTCTACAAGATACTTCTCGTATTTTCTTTCCAGTGTCCAGGCTTATTGCAGTGGAAGCAAACTCCTTTGCTATCCATATCAGTTTTGTTCTTATTATCCTTTGTTTACGCCTTTCTGTTTACCTTCTTTGAATCTTTCTTCTTTTCAGAAGATCCTTTGGCCCCTACCAGTAAGACATGGTCTTTCTTGGTTAGAAAGTGACTCTCAATATTTTTCAACATGTTAAGCAAATCAGCGAGGTTGATATCTAGCTTGTTCATATGAAAAATTCACAACAATTATGAAAGGAGTCCGGGAGTGAGTTCAAGATCAAATCTTGGCTCAACTTTCAATCCATGACAAAACCCGTTGTTCTAATTGATCAATCAAATTGATTATGTTAAGGACTTTTATCTGTACCGTAGTGTCATCGGTCATTCTAGATCGGAAGAGCTCCTTAGATATCTGATATCTATCAGTCCTACTTTCCTCACTATCAACTACTTGACGTGCAGGAGTGTAGTAGGAGCATCCATAGTTTTATACTGACGTTGAAGCACGTTACTCATGGATACGAGCATGATGCATTGAGCCAATTGTGCATCATCTTGCCACTTTCTAAAAGTAACAATATCTTCCTCAGAGGTATTGTCTGCAACCATTGCAGGGATAGGCGTATTAAGGACATAAGATAGCTTTTCAGCCATGAGAACTATTCTCAATTTCCTTAACCAATCCGTTTAATACGGTCCAGTTAAATAACATCTAATATGTTTCGCAGTGATAGTAATTTAGACATTATAAAAATTCTGTAAATGAATTTGTTCTTAACAACATTTTAGCATACATTCTTTTATTAATTACCAAAATAAATTAGGTCTTGTTTTAAATTGGTATCTCCCAACTATTTTCATCAAACTATATTACCCTCAATATATATAGTTCGGTAAAATCTAATTAAAGATTTGTTAGTGAGAATAAGGATCCCGTTTCAAATGTATATAGCCTTGTGGTGACACAACAAACTATATATAAATAAATAGGTAGACAACTCTTGTCAATTACATCAACTATGCAACTCCTTGTATTTTGCCTCTTAGATTATTTTGATCAAGTGGTGGCACATCCGAATCAAAATTATCCAAGTTAAGTCCAACCTAGAACTCCATATATTCAAAAAAGAAAAATATCATCCTTGTGGTGACACAACAAAATAATATTGTTCAATTTTTTTTATAAGCATCAAATGTGATAAATTAACATCTTAAATACTTAATACTTGCCTTGTGGTGACACAACAAACTCATATTAAATATTTAATACTCTATTAATTTTATCATGCTAGAAGGCGACGTTTAATATTCCAAATATATTTGAACGCTTAAGACTTAATATAAAATATTTGAGGGGTTTGTTATTAATTTGTCTCATCTTGTTTAGCGCGCATGCACATTTATATATATAATACGCGTCATATTAATGAACATGTGAAGCATGTTTGCATAATATATAATATATATAGTATAAACATGCACATATAGAATACTATATTCTACCTGGATTGATTATGAACTTTTATTATAGTTTGGTTCACTAGAGCCACCAAGTGAACCAAAAGGTCAAACCCTAGGGGTGCAAGAATTAATATTTAAATATAACTATTACATTTAAACCCGGGCTCCATTACAAACGGGTCTTCACGCGCTCCTTGCTCATTGATCTCCAATTCTTCAAAATTAATTCTAACTATTCATATTACAAAACTATTTAAAATAAATAGAAACCTTGATCAGCAGTCAAGGGGAAGTGCATAGGAGGATGATAGAATTTACATTAAGAAAAATTAGAGAAGACGAGGTACGCAAACCCTATTTAATAAAAAACCATACATTCACGCATCCAACTAAAATAAAATTCAATCACATTGGTCAATAGCCCATAATCAATCCCATTTATTATCATACACATCACCATATGCATCAATAAATAACATTCATCTCATGAATAATAATCATTCAATATATATATTGATATCATTTAATGGGCAAATTTAGTTAGTATAAAATCTAATTTTGAATCAAAATAAACTCCTTTATTTTAATCCTAATTTAAATCAAAATAAAACTATTTTATTTTAATTTATCCAATTTTGAATAAAATAAACTATTTTATTTTAATCAAAATCTTTAATCAAAATAAACTCCTTTATTTTAATTAATTATGGAATCCAATTCCATGTAAAAAAAACTCATTTATTAAAGAAAACACGGATTCTCTTTTCGTATTCACAAATAAACTCCTTTATTTTGAATAATATGAAATCATATTTCATATCTAAATAAACTCCTTTATTTAAGAAAATTTGGATTCTCTTTTCTATTCACAAATAAACTCTTTTATTTTGAATAATATGAAATCTTATTTCATATCTAAATAAACTCCTTTATTTAAGGAAATATGGAATCCAATTTCAACTCTAATTAGTTATCATGGAATCCAATTCCAACTCTAATTAGTTAGCATGAAATCTAATTTTAAAATTAAAATAAACCTTTTTTATTTTAATATTAAAATAAACCTTTTTTTTAAGATTAAAATAAACCTTTTATTTTAAGACTAAAATAATTAATATATATTACATATACATAATATATATATATATATATTACGGTATATACATAATATATATTAAATAGGTAATATATATATATATATATAATATCTTTGAATCTTGTAGAATCCTGTACATTTAAAAAAATAGAGTAAACTCTCCTTTGATTAAAGTGATTCATGCCAAGAAGCATTAATCCTCTATGAAGCATTGATATATTAGGATACATATATAACTATTATATATATATATATATATATATATATATATATATTCGTATAACAAGTAAAGCAACAAGATCAGGAGCATTCCATGTGAAAATTTGTGGACAGCTTCACGGCCGTTTATTTATTTTTTTAATAAATTTCATTCAATAAAATTATGCCCAATTAAATTCTTCTAAAACCATATCAATATACATATCAAATTAAAAAGAATTAATAATTCACAAAAGGTTTGACTCTGATACCACTGTTAGGTTTGTAATATTCATGAATGCAATCAAATTGCATAAATAAGCGGAAACGTGTAAAAATCAGAGTTTAAAATTTTTACAAACCATATACCCGGATCATCCTTTATGCGCAATTATTAATTAAACAAAAAAGAAAGAACAAGAATCATACCCTTGAAGATCCGAGCTTCCTCAGGTACAAGTTCACCTCCAATTCTTTTCGCGTTCAACTTGAATCCACCGGGGTTTGGTCCCTTCCTTTGATCAACGTTAGCCACCCAAGTGTTTGGCCTCTAGAGGTGATCTACCAAGGAAGAAGAAGAATTCAAGAAGATGGGTATTTGGCAAAACCCTAGTTTTCTATCTCTATAGAAAAGACGTACTCTCTCAACTATTGGAATTACGTATGTTGTTAAAAAGTCAACAACCCTTTCACCCATAATAAGACTCCTATTATTTATAGATGTGGGCAACCCTCCTTAACAATTAAGGAATTGGGTTTTAATTAATTAATTAAATTTCTTTAATTAATTAGGCTCCCAATCAAATTAGGAATAATTAATTAAACTCTTTTAATTAATTTGCCTCCTAATCCTATTAGGATATTTGAGAGTACTTTTATTAATTAATTCCTAAACTCCTTTAGGAATTAAATAATAATAATAGTAATAATAATAATAAGACTCCTCTTATTAATTTATATTTAATATTTCTAAAATATTAAATAATAAATATTAAGCTATTTAATTTATTCTATCACCATAGATTAAATTAAATATACTTAACTTATTATTACGATTATGCCATTAACTTCTTAAATAATTATTCTTCCTTTTATGGTGTGACCCTTTAGGTTCTTCATATTAAACCTGTTGTGAATAAATTAATTAGAACAATTCTAATCTTATTTAAATAAATAAATTAAACTAATAATTTATTTAAATAAATAATATTTATTCTACAATAGGGATAAGCCTCCCTAGCGATCAACGACTTTCTAGATAATATAGATTTCAACATTAATCATAAAATAAACTTTGAGTAAATAGTTACCGTACAATTCAATCCTTCCACCATACAATGTCCCAAATAAATATAAGACATAGAATTTCTGTCAAGTCTTATTTTATTTAATTATATGTATTTCGACTCTTAAATGCACAACTCCAAATAATGCAAATTAGAAACCCCTTACTAATTTCATTCTGCCAGCTTGGCCAAGGACTACTGAGTTGTCATTTATCGAATCACATAGGACATTTCTCTTCTTTTACTAGAAGTGGTAGATTCTTTATTGATTATACATTATCTCCATGTACAACTTATTATACCTAAGCATACCCTTTGATATACCCTAAGGGTCTTAAGGAATAAGTCAAAGTATAACTCATCATACACAAGATACTATGATGATCTCAAGTCCAAGGATCACTTGTACTACTATCACTAAAGGAATTCCTATTGACAGGCAAGTAAAACTCCATTAGGTATTCCTTAGCGAGCCACGTTCAGTGAACTTATTCTCCAATAAGCACCTACATACTTGCTTTAGTGTCTCCACACAAATGATCATGAGATCAATCATCCTCATCCAATGAGCAAGCAACGTATGTACCAATCTATCCGGATTCACCAATCCCCAATTTAGTAATCCAACGATTGGGAACTATTTTAGTTTTAACCTTTCTAAGAATTTAGATCTCATTAAATGATCATCATCATTATTCTAAAAACATTGCTTAAAACTATGGGTTTATCACATATTATAAAATAGCATCATGTAGATAATTAAAAGCCTTTAATAAATTAATACTTTATATTAATAAATGAATAAGATTGTTACAAAGTATATGCTTTATCATCAAACATGATTGGCTTGTGTGCATACTACTTTCAGTATATTGGTGTGATTTTCAAATGAAGACTGAGTATGCTCAAATGTTTTAGCGTCAAACGACAGGCACGTGAGGTTGCCACAACTGAAACGTACATATGTTTAATGAATGTAGTGTTGATCAACATAGAGTACTATACGCTGATCACCTAGACGTGCTCGTAAGAAATGTCAGACTTACGGACTTAGTGCCGGAATGTCCTTTTCAAATAAAGTATGAAATGCTCAAGGTCTTGGACCAGAATTAATGTTTTACTAAATATTTTTGTTGTATAACGTTTTGAATGAAAAGAAGTGTTATTTTGTATTATCAATAGTACTTCGTAACTATTGTTCAGTTATTGAAGATATATGATTCCTATGTTTCAAGCATGTTGTTTATTGGAATTGTTGTACTTGCTGAGCTAGTAATGCTCACTCTTGCTTGAACCATATGAACACAATTTAGGATCGAGCAGAATCAAGGCTCCAATGAAGGACAAGGAAAGGCGAAGAGCGAACACAGTAGAATACTTATGTAATAGTATAGGGTGAATGATTGCAATATATTTGATATTATGACAAGAACAAATGTAATGGTTATAAAGAACTTAGGGAATTTTAATATTATTTTGAAAATATAGAAGATATATTCGTTCCATTGAGACTATTCAATTGAATGTATGTGTGAATGGTAGTACTGTGTAGCACCATCTGTCGGGTTGGAAGATACCCGGATTTGAGGGCGTCACAGGTTGGTATCAAAGCATTAGGTTATAAAACTTAAGGGGGGATTAAAAAAAACCTTAAGTCATAACCTTAAGAAAAGTCAAAGAAGTAAAAGAAGAAAATAACCTTATAAAAATGCATTATGTATATGTTATGTGTTTTTATTATTCTACTGACGTGTACTAATCAACTTAATTGTTTTGTGAAGATGTCAGGAGTAAATGGAATGCAGTTAGACGTATAGTCAATTAGTGAAGAATCGGTTAACTAGATAGAGGTTATCCCAAACCCTATAGTAGAGGAGCCAGAGATAGTAGTCATTGAGTCTGGAGACTCAGAGGATCCCGATCTCATGTCCGTGTTCGATGGCAGGATAGAAGAGGATGTGGAGGTAGTGTCTTTCAACCCAGTAGCAATAGTAGCAGAGATGGCTCCTGGGGAGTCAATGATGTCACTCTTTATGTTAGTATTGAATAGAAATATCTATTACTGTAAGGAGGTTAAGGAGCTAAAGATAGAGCTTCAAGCTGTCATAGAGGATAAGACGGAGGTGGAGTCCATGTGGGAGCAGGAGCACGATGAGAAGATTTTAGCTAAGGACAAGGTCCATGACCTAAAGCATGAGGTTTTTGAGCTCAAGGAGGAGCTAAAGACCAAAAAGCAGAAGATAGGGAGAATGTCCTATATTCATAGGAGTTCTCATGCAGATTTTCAGTAGCAGGTAGCTGGTTATCCCATAGATGCAGGGCAGACGTGGCATATTATCAGTCGTGATATTATTGCCGGTCTTGCCAAGGCAGATTTTGATAATGCCATAAGGCAGATGTGATCTAGTAGTGGATAGAGTAGTTTAGATATGTAAATATTTTATATATAGTAGTGACATAAACCCCTCTTTTGTATAACAAAGGGTAATCTTTTGTAAATCCCAATTTTTGGAAAGCAATAGTGGGATAGTAATTTAACCAGCTTCGGCTGTGTAATGTAACTGATGTAGTATTATACTACAATGAATGAATATAAGCCTTTTTATGGAACATATTGAGTAATTGATGTTGAAGTTATTGTTTAATAACGAATAATAACTAACTAATAAGGTAGGAATAATAATGAAATGTGTTGTTTATTGTAACAGCAAAATGCCACCGAGAAGAGTATAACGAAACTAAGGCACTAATGTAAATCAACAGGAGGGAGGTCCATTTAACCCCATGTAGGAGTTTGTTAATCTTTTAACAATCGCATTTAATAGAACTGGGGCTAATATCCTCGTAAATCTAGGAGTAGCACGAGCTACTACCTTTAAGGATTTTAAGAGTGTTGGTCCGCCGAAGTTCAAACGAACTACGGACCCTATCAAAGCCCAAACGTGGGTGAAAGAAATCGAGAAGGCATTTGTGATAGAAAATGTCGATGAGGCCCAAGAGGTTGCCTTTGAAACCTACATAATGAAGGGAGAGGCCAACTTTTGGTGGGAGGCCAATCAGGCTAGGGCCGGGATCGAGAATCTAACGAGGGTGAGGTTTAAGGAGATATTCTTCGAGAACTACTTTCCCACGAGCATGCAGGGAAGGATGGAGATGTGGTTTCTCGAATTGAAACAAGGGGACATGACGGTTCCCCAATACACCGCCAAGTTTAATGAAATGGCGAGGTTTGCTCCGCACCAAGTGGACACCAAGGTTAAAAAAGTGTGACGGTTCTAGCAGGGCTTGAAACCCTAGCTCTATTATCGTATTTATGTGTTCCAAAGTACTTCATTTGGGACCATTTTAGAAAAAAGCGATAATCGCTGAAAGTGGTAGTGAGGCATTGAGCCAGTACCACAAAGATAAGAAGAACAAGGGGAAAATGGATGGGGGAGTGAAGATAGAAGGAGCTAGTGGGAATGGCGAGGGACAAAAAAGGAATGTTTTTAGCTCTGGGAATACCGGAGTGAAGCAAGGAGACCCGAAGAGGAGAATGGAGGCCTGTAAGACCTGTGGGAAGATTCATTTAGGAGTTTGTCTCAAGGGGAAGGCCGTATGCTACAACTGTGGACAGGAAGGGCACATCTCGCCTAACTGTCCAAGTCCGAAGAAGAATCGCAGATGCTTTGTGTTTGGGTCAGCTGACCACATGGCAAAGAATTGTCCAAAGAGGGGGGTGGACGGGAACTGGGGCACTAATAGCGGTAAGTTAGCCATTAGTGGTCCAGCGCTGTCGGGTAGGCCAATGGGTCGTACCTTTAACATGACAATCCAAGATGCAGTTGCATCGGGGGACGTAGTCGCATGTATTATTCCGATCAATGACATAAATGCTTACGTGCTGTTTGATTCGGGTGCTACTTGTTTGTTTATAGCATGTGATTTTGCTAGACGATTAGAATTACTTCCCGAAAAGTTGCCTATACCTTTAAATATTAAGGTAGCAAATGAAGAAATAATTCCTATTGAAGATGTTCATAGGAGTTGTTTCGTAGATATACGAGGTTGTAAATTATCGGTAGATTTGATACCGATAAAGTTAGGAGAATTCAATGTAATTCTCAGAATAGATTTGTTGGTAAACCATAGGGTAATTATAGATTGTCAGAAGAAATGTGTGAACCTTAGAACGTTAAAACAACCACAAGTAGTATTTTATAGGAATAGATCATCGGGGCATTCATGTTGTCTAACCATGATACAAACTAGGAAATTATTGAGGAAGGGATGTGTGGGTTATATGTGTCATGTTGTTGATACCTAGAGAGTGGTAGCAACCATGGAACAAATACCTATAATTAGAGAATTCACCGATGTATTTCTAAGTGAGTTGTCGGGTCTTCCACCAGATAGGGAAACCGAATTTGTAATAGACATTGTGCCAGGAGCGGCACCAGTTTCCAGGGCACTGTATCGTATGGCGCCAGTGGAAATGAAGGAGTTGATGGTGCAGTTACAAGAACTGTTGGATAAGAAGTACATACAACCGAGTGTTTCTCCGTGGGGAGCACCGATACTATTTGTCAAGAAGAAGGACGGATCGTTAAGACTTTGTATCGACTATAGAGAGTTGAACAAGTTGACGATAAAGAATAAATACCCATTTCCCAGGATCGATGATCTCTTTGATCAATTAAAAGGGGATAAGTATTTTTCTAAAATAGATTTAAGAACGGGGTATCACCAGTTGAAGGTTAGGAAGGAGGATGTACCAAAGACAGCATTCAGGACTCGTTATGGTCATTACGAGTTTCTGGTGATTTCATTTGGGTTGATTAATGGACCAGCTGCATTTATGGATATGATTAACAGAGTGATCAAACAGTATTTGGACAAGTTCATCGTGGTGTTTATCGATGATATTCTAGTCTATTCTAAGACGCCAGAAGATCATGTTGAACACCTAAGAATAGTGTTGGAGACACTAAGGAAGGAGAAGTTGTATGCAAAGTTCACTAAATATGATTTTTTGTTGGAGAAGGTACAGTTTTTAGGTCATGTCATTGATCATGAGGGGATTTCAGTAGATCCAACGAAGGTAGAAGCCGTGATGAATTGGGAACAACCGAAAATGCCGACTGAGGTACCGAGATTCTTAGGGTTAGCGGGTTACTATAGGAGATTCTTCCAGGATTTTTCAAAGATAGCTACTCCATTGGCTAACTTGACAAGGAAGACGGTGAAATACGTGCGAACTAATAAATGTGAAGACAGTTTTCAAGAAATAAAGAAGAGGTTGAGTGAAGCGCCTGCTCTGTCACTACCCGATGACACAAGAAATTTTATAGTTTATAACGATGGTTCGCATAGAGGACTTGGTTGCGTGCTCATGCAGCATGGCAAAGTCATTGCGTATACGTCAAGGTAGTTGAAGGATTATGAGAAAGCTTACCCTACTCGTGATCTGGAACTAGCCGCAATAGTTTTTGCCTTATAGATATGGAGACATTATCTTTACGGAGAAAAAATTGAGATATACATGGACCAAAAGAGTCTAAAATATATCTTCACACAAAAGGAGTTGAATATGAAGCAGAGGAGATGGCTGAAGTTGATAAAGGATTACGACTGTGAAATCCTGTATCACCCTGGAAAAGCCAATGTAGTTGTCGATGCCTTAAGTAGGAAGGGTCGGGAGAAGTTGTCTATGTTAACGGCTCAAAATGAGTTAATAACAGAGATGGCTAGGATGGAAATATAAGTGAATTTGCTAAGAGAATTGGAGCAGATGTTGTTTGCGATAGAGATTCAATCTACCATCGTAGAAAGAGTCAAGGAGGTGCAGCTCAAAACTGATGAGTGTGACCGGGTAGAGAAGCGGCTAACCGATGAAAACGATATTAAGTACAGTCTTGATAATAAGGGATTATTAAGATTTGAAGGAAGAATTTGGGTTCCAATTCAGACGGAATTAAAGGAGCAGGCATTGCAAGAGGCTAATAGTTCGAGGTTTTCGATTCATCCTGGTAGCACTAAAGATGTATCAAGACCTTCCACAGAGTTTTTGGTGGCCAAACATGAAGAGAGAAATAGCTGAGTATGTGAGTAGGTGATTGATTTATCAAAAAGTTAAGGCTAAACATCAATGACCAAGTTGCTTGTTACAGTCATTAGAAATTTCGGAGTGGAAGTGGGAGAATATCACGATGGATTTTGTGGTTGGACTTCTGACTACAACGAAGAGGTATGCTGCAATTTGGGTAATAGTGGATCGATTGATGAAGTCGGCTCACTTTTTGCCAATTAGGGTCAAGTATAACTTGGACCAGTTAGCTAGACTTTATATTAAGGAAATAGTTTCCAGACATGGAGCACCAGTATCGATTGTGTCAGATCTTGATCCACGATTCACATCGAACTTTTGGAGGAGTCTACAAGAGCAGTTGGGAATGCAGTTGAAGCTGAGTACGGCGTATCATCCACAAACTGATGGATAAAGTGAGAGAACAATTCAGACGTTAGAAGATATGTTAAGATCTTGCGTCATGGATTTCAAGGGTAGTTGGGATGATCATCTACCATTAGTAGAGTTTATGTATAACAATAGTTATCATGCAAGCATAGGTATGCCGCCTTAAGAAGCTTTGTATAGAAGGAAATGCAGAACACCATTGTATTGGGATGAGGTAGGAGAACGCCGAATGCTAGGGCCATAATTGGTGCAGCAAATAACGGATATAGTGAAATTTATACAAATACGTTTAGTAGTAGCTCAAGATAGACAGAAGAAATTTACTGATTCGCATCGAGAAAATAGAGAGTTTGAAGCAGGCTCTGATGTATTTCTAAGGGTATCCCCCTGGAAAGGAAATATACGTTTTGGAAAGAAGAGAAAATTGAGTCCAAGGTTTATAGGACCTTTTGAAGTGTTAAAACGGGTAGGTGATGTAGCTTATATGGTAGCATTACCTCAAGACCTAGAACGTATAACGTCCTTATAAGCTGGATTATAAACACGTGATAGAATATGAGCCTATTCATATCGAAAAAGACTTAACGTATGAAGAGTTGCCGATTCAAATCATCGATAGAAAAGAGCAAGTTTTGCGGAACAAAGTCATACCTTCCGTGAAGGTGTTATGGAAGAACCACGACGTTGAAGAAGCAACGCGGGAACTAGAAGAGAAGATGAAAAAGAATTACCCTCACTTGTTTGTGTAATTTTTTTTTATATAGCGAGATTCTGGGGACATAATCCTTATAAGGGGGAGAGAGTGTAATGCCCCAAAAAATTAAACCTTTTGTAAATACTTTATTAATGAATAAAATAATATTATTTGTTATTATTATGTGGTAGTAAGATGAATGTCGTTCTATAACTTAGAAACATTGGAACATCGTAGTATTTTAACTGTGTAAAGGAATTAAAGTGTTTGAATCTCCAAGACAAAAATAAAAGTTTTCCGAGAAATTTTTGAAAAAACACTATTCATCGATTTCTTCTCGGGAATTATTTTTGAACTTTCGATAAATACATAACGTTATAATATCAAGGTGAGATGGATTATGTAATAATAATCTAAGTATAGAAAATGCAGTATTTCGAATGCGAACTTAGTTCGAGAACGTTAAGAATATTAAGCTTTAAGAAGAAAGTGTATTGATCGTATGATACTTATGTATTGTACGAATAAATAAATATGAGTATAATGTATATATGTATGAAGGATGAGATATCGTATATCATAAATTAATATACGAGGGAGAATATGAGAATAATATGTAGAGAATTGGTTATAAGGCTTTAAGCCATTTGTAAATGAACTTGTGAATTATGTAGGATTTGCAAGTCCAATGAGAATTGAATGTTAAAGCCCAAGTGTTTGTTAATCAAAAGCCCAAAGTAAATTAATGCAAGCCCAAAATGAATAAGCTAAGTTAATTAACTTAAGCCTAGATAATGATCCAATGGGTTAAGCTTGATCCATGGAGCAACCCATGTTGATGTGGGTTAGTGTTGGAGACCAAGTACTTTGTGTGGAGGGCAAGATAATGTTGTGATGACCAAGTAATTAGTGTAGGGAGCAAGTTTACTTAACAAGTGGGTAATGAATAGTAAGGAGGTTAACTTAAAGATGTGGGATGATTTAAGGACTAAAATGCCCTCACTTTGGCCTTCCTATAAATAGAAGGCTAGGATTTTCAACCAACAACTTTCCTTACAAAGCAACTTAAGTGTTAGAGAGAATAAGCACATATAAGTCAAAACTTCCATTGTTAGATTTTTAAGAAGAAGAAGACTAGTTCATCAAGGGTAAGACTCTTGTCTAATAACTTTCTATCTCTTTCATGATAGCTTGATAGAGAAGTGATTGTCATGTATGTTAAGAACATATAAGAATTTAATAATCAATTGACTTAAGTCGTATAAGTCATGAATAAGTAATTTGAACCTAAATAAGTTATGAAATTATGACAAACATATATGGACTTGTCATATGTTTACCTTATGAAGTTAGTATGATTCATAATATGTAAGAATGTTGCTTAAAGGAATTAAATCTATAATAAGTCATAAGGAATGAAAACTTGTAAATTATAAGTTATTAAGTCATGAACTTATGAAGAATAAGCCATAACATAACTTGAAAATAAGTTGTTGTAATATAAAAGTTAAAATGTCTATAGAATGAATTGAATCCATTTGGATTGATGAACAAATCATTGCAACGAAGTTTTGTCGGAATTCACACGATTGGACGATAATCGTCGAATTTGTGAAATTCTCGGAATGGAAGTCGTATTTTGTGTTTGACCTCGGAAACATTGGTTTTCGATAGAGGAAAATCATATTTTGCATTATAGAGTTGCGAACTCAAAAATGACCGGATTCTGACTTAGAACGAAGAAATGAGCGTTGAACGTTCACGAACATTTAACGTTTTCGCTAAAAATGAACCAATAGGTGAATTTTGAGTAAACGAAGTCAAATAGATAAAAATTTTACATGAACACGTAGAGTATGTAATTTTTGAACCGTATGCTCTTGAACGAGTTAATTCGGACTTATAACGAAGAAGTTAAGAGCCCAAAAATCTGACAAAGTTAAAAATCTGTCAAAATTATCTAGTAAGACAGAGTTGGCCATGGCCAACCCAAGGTATAATGGTGGTCTTTGCAAGCACCATATACGATCTTATCACTCATCGCAGAGTCCTTGTGCCATGGGCCATGACCGAGAGAGTCTAATGAAACAGCAGCATTGCTGGACTCGACCATCAACTCATCGAAACTCATGCGCAGCCATGAAGTTGTATAAGGATGACTGGTGCCGCAACGCCAAACTTAAGGAAGGCATAGTAAGGAAGGTTTATCAGTATAAAATTAATGGTAACTCATTAGTAATGAACTAAAGCTTTATTATAATATTGTTAAGACATGTTTAAACCTTAAGTATGATCAATTAAGGTTAAAATAAGTCAATTATATGAAAATGTAAGAACGACGTAATGAAAAGCCGGAACCAATAATAACAAATCTAAGTCGTAATTAGATTGAGAAGAAGGGTAAGATTCATTAGGAACCGTGTATGTTCATTCATGACCTAATGTGTTATGTGATGTTATTATTTACTGTAGAGACTTAAAGACTTAAACGTGAACGTGTTATAACTTAGCAGACGCTGAAGGCAAGTATTCTAACCCTTATTTTAGTTCAATCTGGACAAGCTTTGTGGTTCATGTACTCTTAAGCATGAATGGATGTATGATGAAGTCAAAGCCAACTCTTTCGGCTAGACTTATATTATGTTTCTATCAAAGCATGGTCAATGTTTACCAAGTTATATTGGTGTGGTTTTCAAATGAAGACTGAGTATGCTAAAATGTTTTGTCGTCAAATGACAGGCACGCGAGGTTGCCACAACTTAAACGTGTATACGTTTAATGAATGTAGTGTTGATCAACATAAAGTACTATAGGCTGATCACCTAGACGTGCTCGTAAGAAATGTTGGACTTACGGACTTAGTGCCGGAATGTCCTTTTCAAATAAAGTATGAAATGCTCAAGGTCTTGGACCGGAATTAATGTTTTACTGAATATTGTTGTTGTAAAACGTTTTGAATGAAAAGAAGTGCTATTTTGAATTATCAATAGTACTTCCTAACTATTGTTCAGTTATTGAAGATATATGATTCCTATGTTTCAAGCATGTTGTTTATTGGAATTGTTGTACTTGTTGAGCTAGTTATGCTCACTCTTGCTTGAACCATATGAACACAACTAAGATTGAACGGACCGAAGGCTCCGGCAAGGATAAGGGCAAGGTGAAGACGAACCCGTAGAATACTTATGTAATATTATAGGGTGAATGATTGTAATATATTTGATATTATGACAAGAACAAATGTAATGGTTATAAAGAACTTGGGGAAGGTTAATATTATATTGAATATATAGAAGATATATTCATTCCTTTGAGACTATTCAATTGAATGTATGTGTGAATTGTAGTACCGTGTAGCACCATCTGTCAGGTTGGAAGATACCCGGATTTGGGGGCGTCACAAGTGGAATTAATCAAGCTGGAGTAAAATAATATGACCATGTCGCAGTACGAGGCTAAGTTTGCAGAGTTATCCCGGTTTACATCCCATTTGGTAGATAATGAGGAGCATATGACGCGGACGTTTCTAAGAGGTTTAAAACCCAAAATACGTCAATACCTCATTTCTCACAAACTTTGCTTGTATTCAGATGTTGTAAATAGGGCTTAATTATTGAAGCACGATAATGAGTCAACCCAACCAAGAGATAGCAGTCGACAAAGTGATAATACCAGTGGTAGAAGTCATCGAAGCGGTGACAACAAACGTGGAGGAAATCAACATAAAAGAAATGGTAACCACTTCGGTGGTAATCCTGGACAAGCTAATAGAAGTGGAAATTTCAAGAAGAGGAGACTCCACAATGATGGAAAGAAAGCAGCACCAGCACCCAGTTTCAAGGAAGGAGAACGACCACCGGTCGTATTCTACAAATGCAGAAGGGAGGTGATAAGTAGGTTTTATACCTACTTATCCGATATCTATTACTTGAATTAATTACTTAAACCTATGTTTCGTAGTTACTTTACATGTATTGTGTGCGCATTTCATACATTCTATGTTATTTTGTAGGCTAAGACATGACATTGGCATAAGAGAGCAAGGAAAAGTAATTAAGACATCTTTTGGACTAAAATATACAAGCAAATGCAAGAAAGGAAGATTGTAGGGCTTTTAACACTAAGTTGGATGCATGTTCTTGGCTTCGAACTTGGATTTTATTGTAGATCTACTTCTTAGCTTTCTGGAATATTATGTCTAGGATATAAATATACATATACATCACATGTAATTAGATAAAGAACTTGTGATTAAAATACTTTTTAATTTTAATTCACATAGAGATATAGTGAATTAGTTAATTAGGGTGTTCAATTTGATTCTATCATCTGTGGATTTGATTTGATATGAGTATGTTGCATTGAGAGATGGTCATATTTACTTATGTGTTCTTGATTATCAATTCAGAATATTGAGCATAATTGATAAGAAGTGTATTAATTTATGTGAAGCAATAAGTGAAGTTGTGATCTTAAATCTCCATGATCTGATTTTTAATAAGTGGTAATTAGAATTAGTGTAATTAAATAATTTAATTCATAATCTTAAATTGATTGTTTAAATAAAATTAATTTGATTAAGAGTTAGTATTTGGTAATTTGTATTAATAATTCCTCATGGGAACGATACTCTACTTACACTTTATTACTTGTTGACCGCGTATAATTGCGTGTGAGCATATTTTAGAATTTACCCAACAAGTTTTTAGCGTCGTTGCCGGGTAATTAGTTTAATAATTTTGCCAATATTAATTTTAATCAAATTAGTTTTAATTTAAACGTTACTTATTTTTAATTTTTAATTTAATTTTATTTAATTTTCTTTATATTTTTATGTCTTTCTTTTCAGGTACCATGGCGGAATTTAATTATGAATGGCCGTATAGAAGAATAACTCAGCCAAGGGGAGCGAGGATTGATGAACTTGCGACACTTTCTGCATTGTCAGCACAGATTGAGATACTTTCGAGGATGTTGGACGCTTTTGCATCACAACGTTGTCAAAGTGTGGCTATTACTTGTGATTATTGTGCTGGAAATCATCCTAGTCATCAATGCACCATCATTCTTGGGCCGGTATAGTATGGTGGTGATTTCCCCAACAATTATGTCTATCCCAACAACTATCATCAAGCTTGGGGGAATCACCCGGATTCATCATGGAGCTACAATTATGAAGACCAATACTATGCTCTAAATCCAATATACACACCAGAACACTTATGTACACCTCCATTGCCACACCAAGAAAAGTCAAACTTGGAGGAATTCTTGTCGAAGCTCATAGCCAACCAGGAGGAAAGGATGATAAGTTAAGAAATATCGAGCCATAATTTTCAAAATTAGATGGAACAACTCATCACTACTTCGACACATGGTCCTCAATACATGGATTCCAAAACTGAGACAGATAATTCGGGGTTGGAGGAATTGTTGTCCAAGTTCGTAGCATCAAATGAGGAAAGGAGGATTAATCAGGAGAGATCAATTCAAAATCTTCAGAATCATTTACATCTAATGTTTAAAGCCTTAAACAACGGTCTTGAAAATAATTGGTGTTATGACATGGATTCCGAGATTGACGAAGTGCCTGACCTAAATCTACTGCTGGATGAGCCACTAGATGATGGAATAGATGAAACAAGTAGGGTTAATGAAAACAAAGTTAGTAAAGAACTAACTATGAGTACCAACAATGATGAGCTGATGTTTGTAATTCCCCAAGTGCCTTCTCTGCCAAAGATCAAGGATCCAGTTAGATTTGCAAAACCATACCCACTTGGTAGTCATGTCATCGGCAAGACTATTTATAACATGAGTGCTAATGCAATGTTAGAGCCATGGTTGAATGAAAAAGAGAGGGAAGAAAAGAAAACCATTATATTTGACAAGCCTCAATGCTGTTGGTCGATTTAGCTATTGCCAAATCACGCACAAGCATACACAGTCCACAAGTATTATATGTAAGTATAGTGTCGAACCCACGAGAACAAACCAGTCAACCGGTCAAGCATCTGATCAATGAATGGAAGGGGAAAATGATCCTTATAGGTTGATTTGTTCAGTTTCCTATAATTCATGCACACTCTCCACCCGATTACCGTCCTAGTGGGAATCAGTTCATTGTTCTCATTGGACACAACTATCATCCCTCCCTTCTTTGGCACGCACTGGATAGGACTAACCCAAGGGATATCGAAGATGGGGTAGATAATGCCCCCATCTAACAATTTAATGATCTCCTTCTGACGACCTCTTTCATAATGGGATTTAGCCGCCTCTGATGCTCTATAGATGGCTTCGAGCCTTCCTCCAGAAGAATTTTGTGCATGCATAGAGTCGGGCTGATCCCTTTTATATCAGTAATAGACCACCCCAGGGCCATTTTGTATTTCTTGAGCACAAGCAGCAACTTTTCTTCCTGACACTTAGTTAGAGAAGCAGAAATTATCACAGGTGATTAGGCAAAGGTTTAAGCTCAAGGGTAGGAGGCTCGATGATCGATGGATGAGCCTTGGAAGTGGATGCCTCATTATCATTTAGAGACTCAAACTATCGGTGGAATTGCTTGGATATTTGGGTCTCATCGACCCACTTGGAACATTCCACATGTGTGGGCTCTTCCGTAGTGCTAGCCCCGATTAATGTAGATTCCAAAGGGTCTTGAATGCAAGTTTCTGAGAATACTTCCTTAACTGAATTATCAATTGTATTAATTTGGAAGCAATCCTTAGGGGTATTAGGATACTTCATTGATCTGAAGAAATTAAATGTCACTTCTTGATCATGTACCCTCATTGTTAACTCCCCTTTCTGAACATCGATCAGGGTCCTCCCAGTTGCCAAGAATGGCCTGCCCAATATTATCGAGACCTCCCTGTCATCTTCAAACTCTAGGACTATGAAATCCGCTGGGAATATGAACTTGTCAACCTTCACAAACACATCCTCAACAATCCCCTTCGGGTACGTTAGAGACCTATCAGCTAATTACAAAGTGATGCTTGTAGGTATGGCTTCATTGAGTCCAAACTTCTTATAAATTGAGAGGGGCATCAATTTGATTCTAGCCCCTAGATAACACAGAGCCTTCCCAATAAACTGGTCCCCAATGGTGCACGGAATTGTAAAGCTCCTCGGATCATTTAGCTTCGGTGGAAGCTTGTTTTGAAGGATGGCACTACACTTATCTGTCAGTGCCACTGTTTCATAGTCCCCCATTTTGCGCTTCTTGGACAAGATGTCCTTCATGAACTTGACATAACTAGGCATTCCCTCTAATGCCTCCACAAATGGGATATTTATATGCAGCCTCTTGAACACCTCCAAGAATTTGAAAAGCGCTTATCCAAACACATTTACAGAATCACTGGGGGAAAGGCAACTGAGGGAGAGGCTGATTTACCATACTAATTGGAGGAGATGGTGTTGGAGGGCTATCTTAACTACTTTCTTCACCCCCAAATGTCTCAGTATTCTCCTTCACTGGAGGTTCCTTTTTAGTCACTACTTCTTCTTCCCCTGGAGCACTCTCTCCACTTTGTTCCTTAGTGGTTCTTCCACTTCTAAGGGTCACTACTTTACACTGTTCCTTGCCTTCCTGTTTCGGGTTTACATTAGTGTCACTAGGCAATATGCCTTGTGGATGACTGTTTAACGCAGTAGCCAATTGTCCCATTTGTACTTCAAGATTCTTAATGGAGGGTTCTTGATTGTTACTTTGAGTTTCATTCTGGGCTATGTACCTTGACAGGAGATCTTCTAAACTTGGCTTCCACTCCTGTTAAGGTGGTGGTTGGTGGAACTGATTGTCAGTGTTTTGCGGCTATGGGGTGAACTGATTCTGAGATTGGAATCCAGGGGCGTTAGCATAATTCGGCCTGGGGGAGGAAGGTTGTGCTTGAGTAGGGTTATGGTTGTTGTTGTTGTTGTTGCCCAAGGAGAAGTTTGGGTGATTTCTTAAACCGGGGTGGTAATGAGTGGGAAGATTTGCATTTTGTTGCTGCCCGTAATTGGAAATGAATTGAACTGACTCAGGGCTTATTGCACACTGATCAGTAGGGTGGATCCCTTAACATAATTCACATTAAACTACGACACTCTGCACATTTTAAACTGCTGAAGGTCCAATGGTGTCGAGCCTTTTCGTTAGCGCTGCTACCTGAGCCGCTAACGATGTGAAAGAGTCAACTTCATATACCCCCACTGCTCTTCTAGGGGCTTGCCGATCATTTGGCCATTGGTAATTATTGGCCGCCATTGTCTCCACCGGCTCGTATCCCACTGTGTGATGTTTGGCCATAAAGGCCCCTCCAGACGCGACATCAATACTCGAACGAGTAGATCCGGACAACTCATTGTAAAAGGTCTGGATGGGAAGCCATTCTGGAAATCCATGGTACGGGCATTTCCTCAGAAGATCCTTAAACTGTTCCCACAAGTCGTATAAGGATTCAGATTCGAACTGAACAAATGACGTGATATCATGCCTGAGCCTGGCTGTTTTGGCGGGCGAAAAAAACTTTGCCATAAATTTTTGTGCCAAGTCATCCCATGTGGTAATGGAGCCTGATGGTAATAAATGAAGCCAGCTCTTGGCCTTGTCCCTTAATGTAAATGGAAATAATTGGAGTCTGATGGCATCGTCAGACACTCCGTTGCATTTAAATGTGTCACAGATCTCCATAAAATCAATCAAGTGATCATTGGGATCATCATTAGGTAGTCCCCCAAACTGAATGTTGGTGCACATTTGAATGGTGCCCGGCTTGATCTCGAAATTATTAGCTTGGATGGCGGGCCATAGAATGCTCACCTGGAGATCGTCAATGTGAGGCATATCGTACTCCCTCAGAGATTTCTGAAGTTCCTCAGCCATTATGATAGGAGCAGGTATGTTCTCGGTTGTGTCCTCGAATTTTTTTCTTTGCATTCATCTGAATGTTCTATCAACCTCGGGATCGATAGGTATTATATTTCGTTCCTTCCGAGGTGGCATAAACAATGAAGACTACCTAAAAAGAGAGTTAAACAAAAGAATCGGTTAAAGTAAGTTTATAATAACTTAGTTTTAATATTGAAAAACAATTAATTCTAAGTCCTCGGCAACGGTGCCAAAAACTTGTTGGTCGATATAGCTATTGCCAAATTGCGTGTAAGCATACGCGGTCCACAAGTAATATATATAAGTAGAGTGTCGAACCCACGAGGACAAAGTCTTAAAAGAAAATAATTACTAAGGAAAAGTCGTTACTAATCTTATCTAAACAAGTAGAAACAAGTGGTTGGTTAAGCTATATCATTAAAACTGAAAGAAAGAGAGAAGTGGTTGTGCTAGGAAGTCAAGATAGGATTATAACTCCCCTAATGCGTCGCCTAATCTCCTAACTCTCCACTATATAAACGAATCAAAAGAATGGTCAACCGAGAATAGTAAATATGCATAAGCTTCTGTCGAAGGTCAAATGCACATCCCTAACTAGCTAAATCACAATATGTCTATTGGTGACAAACACTAGGTCAAGGTCATTAAGCTAAGTCTTAAGGCCACACAAGGCAAATAGGGATATGTATATCCTATTAGCATTTTATGCACATATTCCATTGGCATGGTCATAACAGGTGTTGTTGTATTTAAAGATAGATAATAATGTCCATTTATCAATTTCCATTACTATCAATACCAATTTCATTATCAAGCAATCAGTTATTAAATATGAAATACAATAACCCATTCCAAAATGATTCATTATATAAAATAGGAGAGAAAGTCAATTAAGCTAAACAAAAGGTTACATTGCAATCCTAAAAATGGAGTTAGTTCATAACACTGGCACTAACATGCATTTTCAATACATTACACATTATCAGACCAAAACAATAAATGGGAGATTTGGAATAAGAAAACCCCTGGTTTGAAGTGTTCTTCCTCCAATTCTTCTCTTCACTTGTAGAGCTTTGAGTTCTGTGTCGGATGCATTAACTGCCCTTCTGTTGCACAAGCTTCTTTCTCTTCTAGAAAAATAAAAGACAGAAAATAAATCCTAGTCTAAGCTATAATAAGTTCTATGTCGATATCTTTGATATTCGATCCTAAATGCAGGCGGCTTCCTTTTCTATATATACGTATCCCTTCTTTCTTCTAGGTTATTAAAGACTCTTAACTGTTTGGGCACTGGAGCTCGCGTTGCAACGCGAGGATAGCTTTAATGCGGTCTTTCTTGGCGCCACGTATGGCTTGAGAAATCGGAGTCGTATTTCATGAGCGGATTCACCGAAGGAAGGCGGTATTGGGGTAATGGGGGGGCGCTTGCTCACGGCATTGGGTATGAGTTTCAGTAGCTCTTGGCTACATCCCGCTCTGGTAGCAGATTAGTATACTGCTCTTTGGTGGGGCTCCCTTTATAGTAGGCTTTCAAGAATAGCCAAGCCTTTAAAGACGGCTTCCAAGTGTGACATTGGCGCTTCTGGCCAGCGATCTGAGAAAAATGACCAAGTAAGCTGGAAATAATCTGTAAAGCTTGCTTGTATAAAACTTAAACTTAAATACAATAATATATATATAAAAGTTAACTAAAAGATCGAAAATAGGCAACAACTTAAGTAGCAAAGGGTCTAATTCGCGGGTATAAATCCCACTCATCAAATGCCTCATTCAAATTACAGATATAATGGAGAAAACACCTAGTTCTTGGATGCTCATAAATGGGATTCTTTATACGAAAAGCAAGCTGGGTGGGTTTGATTTCAGAGTTATCAATAATGGGAATCTCTCGGATACTACATTGCTCCTAATGGATAGAGAATTCCTCAACTTTCGTAAATGAATTGGTTAGCATTGATCAGACGAAGTCAGGCTGACGACTCTAAAACAAGCGCTTTGGGAGGCAACCCACGTTTAAATTTTTATTTTTATTTTATTTTTAGTAGTTAATAAATTTGCATTTATTAGGATTTAATAAACTTGATTCTATTGTGTTTACAGGGTTGTCAAGTCCAATTCAAGTGTGGTGCCCAATTTGTTCCATGTGCTTAGCTTATTCTCCAAACGTAGTGGACAAAGTGGAAGATTGCTATATCTTCAGGGAAGTCCTCTGTTTTACTTTTTCCTATTTTAGCCATTGAGGACAATGTCTAGTTTAAGTTTGGGATTATTATTGTTCTTATTGTTTAGGATTGCATATTTAGTATAATTATGTTGATTGTATATAGTTAGTATTATTGTTTTAGTTTAGTGTTTATTGCATATGTTAGCATGTTAGTTAGCTTATCTTTGAAAAAAAAATTATTTTAAATTGTTGCATTTAGTGTGGATAGGTTACATTGCATGAACCCAAGTTTTTAGTTGGTTTGAAATTCTTTTGGCCTATGATGAGATTGGAATTACATAATTTTTATACAGTTTTGACGACTTAGGCCTAGTTGTATTGTTATAGCATTATGTAAATCTTTATCTGTTAGAATCTGATGTAACCAGATTGCACTTTAAAGTAACCATTATGATTTGCACAGTGTGAATGGTCACATAATTATCTTCTGGTGGGAAATGTGTGTTTTAATGAAAGAGATTTACTAAACAGTTAGTAATGACCAGGATTATGCAAAAGCTTAAGTTTGGGGGAATTTATTGGGTATGTGTGCTAAAAAAAGGAAAAAAATAGAAAATCAAGAAAAAGGAAAAAAATATATTATATAAATAAACATTTTGGCTAGTTTAGTTTTGTGGCCTTTGATACTTGAGTAAGTACGCCCGAGGGGATGTCTCTACACCTAGCGCCCTAAAGCCTGACGGTTTGGGAGTCGTTGGTTGAAAGCTCTCTAAGAGGTATCATTGAAAAGTCTAAGAGGACTAGACATTGCACAGTCGGGTGTAACCACGAGAATGTGCAAAAATTTCCCTTGTGAGTGAATAAAAGTAGAATAAACCCCTTATTGACTCTTAGCTTAGTTGTTGCATAGTCTTGTTAGAACTTAATTTGTTTACTATTTTTTCTTGAGTTGAAACTGTATTTTCCCTCAAAGAATCATATTATGTGAAGTATTTGTTCTGTAGCGAGTTTAATGGTTGCTAAGTACACACACAATACATCAGTGATGACAAGTTTTGATATGCAAAATAATATTCATTATGGCCTTGTTCTTGGTTGGATTCTCTGTTTGAAAATTCTCTAGTTTCTGTGAGGCAATTCTTGTGAATTTCAATCTGGCTGATCTTAAGATTCGTTAGCATGTGAGATTAGATGGCATTTTGTTTAGTGTATTGCATTGCATTATGTTGCGTTGCTTGGGGATAAACAACTGTTTAAGTTTGGGGGTATTTTATAAGTAGGTTTTATACCTACTTATCTAGTATCTATTACTTGAATTAGTTAATTAAACCTATGTTTCATAGTTACTTTGCATGCATTTTATGTGCATTTCATACATTTTATGTTATTTTGTAGGTTAAGACACGACATTGGCATGAGGAAGTAATGAAAAGATATTAGGACATCTTTTGGACTAAAATATGCAAGCAAATGCAAGAAGGGAAGATTGCAGGACTTTTAACACTAAGTTGGATGCATGATCTTGGCTTGGAACTTGAATTTTATTGTAGATCTACTTCTTATATTTCCAAAATATCTTGAATCATTCCGATTGGATTTCGGATGCAAGTGTTATGGTGTGACGCCCCCAAAATAGGTATACATCACCTATTCTGAGTTGTCAATACATGGTACAGAAACAACTACAACTTTATTATTACGACAGTAAAACTGTGAGTTTGAATACAAATATTATCTTCTAGACAATATCTATATTCAAATAAATCCTCATCACATTTATTGATACATTATTTTACAAAAATGGTGAGGACTACTAAACAATCCTTTCTAAAACCTTCATTCCATACCCAGGCACTCGCACTCGCTATATTCTCGCCTCCCGAGAAAAATGGAACAAAAAGGAAAAGGGTGAGCTCAACTAGCTCGGTAAAGAATATTATTACTAAGATAATATACAACAAATTATCGTTAGTCTTCAACAGGAAAAATATAATAGAATCTGATAGACAACAAATTTTAAATCAATATTCGCAATGAAATAATAATTCATTAGAAGAGTTAAGTAGAGAATGCAAACTACTATCTTCTATGTATGAATTTAAAAGTTCATCGTCTATCTTTTATCCTTGTAACATCAATCAATATACATCTGGAATCAAATATTCATCTTTGCACTACAGCCAAAGATATTCTTCAGAAATCATTCATCTTTGCACTACAGGCCAAAGATATTCTTAAGAAATCATTCATCTTTGCACTCTGGGCCAAAGATATTCATCGATTGGTCATGTTCATTTAAACACTGCTCATCTTTGCACTTCTGGGCCAAAGATATTCTTCAGAAATCATTCATCTTTGCACTACAAATGTGCCAAAGATATTCTTAAGAAATCATTCATCTTTGTACTTCTACAGCCAAAGATATTCCATAATATCATCATTTAAGATCGAGGATGATGAAAAATATATATATTTTTTTAAAGAAACGAATCCAGTGAAACAAAATGACAAGGATTAAGGATTAAGGATTAAGGATTCGTACTTGGTTTTATCCACGCCCAAAAATACCTCAAAAATAATCATAGTGGTGTAAAATTCAAGAATGATCAAAACATGGATACAATCAGAGTTAGTATCCAGAATAGATGTTTTGGACGAAAAGAAGAAATTTTATTTTTCGGTGAATAGTACCGTATACGTGAATAGTGCCGTATACGTGAATAGTAACTCCGACACCAAAAGATAGAAATTCCACAAAAAACATCTTCACGCTTCATGAATAGTACTCGTGAATAGTAACTCGTGAATAGTAACTCGTGAATAGTAACTCATGAATAGTAACCTGACATGAAAAAGTTCCAAATTTGATAAAAAGTTCCAACCAATATTTCAGCATAATGATATTGAAGAAATAATATCATTTGAGAAGAAAATAACATCCCTTACCTCGAAAGATCAGTACTTCTAGCTAGAATACCGGGTATAGTGCTGAAGGGAACTTGCACCGTCTAGCAATACTCAAAGTATACTCAAAATACTCACAAGAATACGCTCGATAATATAGAGAGAGAAAACTTCAGTTTCTGGTGTGATTTTCAATTCTAACCTAAGCACCCTATTTATAGGAAAATGCTTAGAACACCAAAGCGTAAAATTTAATAAAATAATAATATAATTAAACAAATTCAAGCCCACCTTAGACCAACTGAATTCAGCACATTTGTATCACATGTGGGATTGCAAAAACGTTTTTCTTAAATAAAACAATTAAAACTTCCAAAAATTAATTATTTTGTAACTCGTAACTTCAATAATTCATAATAAATAGCCCTTTCATCAGAAAATTCGAATCTCATGAGTTTTTATAGGAAATTCAATTCTCTACAACCTTACAGAAGAATGTTTTCCAAATTACAAATGAAATCGACCGAAATCCACAAACGGACGATTTTACAAAGTTATAATCAAATTTCAAATCAATAAATGGGGTCCACCAACATGTTTAACATGTTTTAAACATTTATTGCAACAAAAATACTCTTCCTCCTCGTATACTCATATATCCCACATTCATTGTAAAAATATCACCAAGTTAATATATTATTAAAATAATATATTTAAATGAATTATTTTATCGAGAAAAAGATAAAATATTAATTTTCGACAATTGTAATTTTAAAATTTTCTCCATCTATATCCACATAAAATCAATATTTTCCTCATCATATAAATCAATAATTAATTAATCACAAATAATATTACGAGAATCACAATATTGACAACCGTGCGGTTCAGGAAGAGGGGCTTTCAATAAGAATTTCTTCTTCTTGGTAGCAATTAGGTGACCAAACCTCTCCTTAGATGAACTTTCTAGACATTGCCAATAATGTTATCTAATAATATTATTGAGATAATATGAATTATTGCTTCGATAATGAAAAATCTTGTGTAATGACAATTATTGAAAAACAATGAATATAAAATATCAACGCAAAGCAATTATTGAATCAATAAAATAAAATCTTTGAGCAGTAATTATTGTAACCATTATTGAGTAGTGCCTTCTTACTTAAGAATCAATAATTAGTGCAATCTGCAGTAACCGCTTTCAACAACGCGTATTAGTGTGTTTTAACCACCGGGTATTCCAACAAGATAATGATGAATAACTACGCCTGTTATTTAAAAACAACTTATATTTGTCGTTTTCTTCATCCAATTGCTTTCAGTTATGGGGCCCACACATGGTCGCTTTGCCGCATTTAATACGAATATTCGACAAGACGATCGAATATTCCACGACCAAACGAATATTCCCCGACGATAATGAATATTTTATAACCACTTGCTTATTTTGAAATATTTGTGTATTTAACCCTTAACTATCCACATTAATCAAATCAACCTTACTATTTCAAAATAATAAATAAAGGAAATTCCTTTTATTTAAAATTTTTTGGTCTTACAACCTCCCTCCTTATGAAATTTCGTCCTCGAAATTCGACATGACGATACTGTGTTTCGAAAAGGTGAGGATACCTAAAACGCTTTCATTTCCGTTTCCAATTCCCCGTGTCATTTCCTCTATAGCATGATTCCTCCACAAAACTTTAACTTGTGGTATGACCTTTCTTGGCGTAGGGACATGCTCCTTCCTATCCAAGATCTTGACAGTACCTCCTCATACGTTAAGTCTTCACTATCTCGTCCTGGTTCTAACTCAATAATGTGGTTCGGGTCTTTCACATATTTACGAAAGTACGGATATGTGAAACACATTATGAACACGAGACATACTGGAGGTAACGCAAGTCTATAGGCTACATTTCCTACTTTCGGTCAAGAATTTGAAATGGACCAATAAATCGTGGATTGAGCTTTCCTCTCTTCCCAAATCTTGTAACTCCCTTCCATGGAGCAACTCGCAACAATACATGATCCCCTCACATTAAATTCCACGTCCTTTCGATGAAGATCCGCATAACTCTTTTGTCGATCTTGTGCTTGCTTTGTATATCGTTGTCGAATCATTTGGATCTTTTCGGTGAGTCATACGCATTATTAACTTCGGGTCCCAACAATGTTGCTTCATCCACCTCATCCCAACATATTGGAGAACGACATTTTCGTCCATATAATGCTTCAAATGGAGCCACACCTATACTTGCTCGATAAGCTGTTGTTGTAGGAGAATTCCACCAATGGTAAATACTTATCCCAACTACCCTTGAAGTCTAGGACACGAGTCTTAATAGATCTTCAAGAGTTTGAATAGTCCTCTCTCGATTGTCCGTCTGTTTGGGGATGGTATGCTTCGAACTAAATCGCAAATCCGCGCCCATAGCTTTTTTGCAAGCTAACCCAAAATCTTGAAGTGAATCTTGGGTCACGATCCGAAACTATGGATACGGGCATGCCATGCAACCTATCAATCTCATTCACGTACATACTAGCAAGACGTTCAAGGAATAAGTCTTCCAGTATCGGCAAGAAATGAGCAGACTTGGTTAATCTATCAACAATAACCCAAATAGCATTGGTGCCGGAGAAACCGTGTAGAAGGAAGACCCATAATTAAATCCATAGTAATGTGTTCCCACTTCCATTCCGGAATCTCAAGTGGTTGCAACGGACCCTTAGGTACAAGATGCTCGCCTTTACACGTTGGCAAGTTAAACACATCGAGATAAACTTTGCAATCTCTCTCTTCATATTGTTCCACCAAAATGTACGTCAAGATCACGATACATTTTAGTACTTCGAGGATGGATTGCAAATGGCGTATTGTGTGCCTCCATCATAATCTTGTACTTCAAATCAGTCGTTAGGAACACAAAGTCTAGAGTGGACTCAAGTATTCCTTCTTCATCAATTCTCGCCCTAGGAATAGCTCCTTCTTGTACTTTCTTCTTCATACGCATCAGCTCTGAGTCGGTGGCTTGAGCAACCTTAACTTTTTCTATTAAAGTTGGCTCTATGCGTATACTTGACATCATCGCACTCGTTCCCGCATATGATCTTCTACTCAACGTCATACCTACCACGTTCTTTACGGGATGGTATTGAATAGTGTGGTCGTAGTCTTTTAATAGCTCGAGCCAACGTCGCTGCCGCATGTTGAGTTCTTTTTGAGTGAAGAAGTATTTAAGGCTTTTATGGTCTGAATATATCTCCACTTTCTCCCCATATAGATAGTGCCTCCATATTTTTTAGCGCGAAAACTACTGCTGCCAACTCTAGATCATGAGTAGGATAATTCCTCTCATACTCTTTAAGTTGTCGCGAGGCATAGGCTATGACTTTCCCACGTTGCATGAGAACACATCCTAACCCTTTGCACGAAGCATCGTCAGAGATAACAAATCCATCCGAACCAGATGGTATTGTTAGAAACAGTCTTAGAAATAAGTCTCCTCTTAAGCTCTTGGAAACTCTTCTCGCATTCTTCACTCCAAACGAATTTTGTATCCTTCCGAGTTAGTGAGTTAATGGAGTAGCGATTCGAGAAAACCCTTCCACTTAATCTCCGATAATAACCAACTAGGCCCAAAAAGCTACGTACTTCATCCACCGAAACTTGGTTGCTCCAACTTTGTATTGCTTCAATCTTCACGGATCAACAGATACTCCATGTTTCGACACACGCGTGCCCAAGGAATGCTACTTCCTCAAGCCGTAACTCGCATTTCTTTAATTTGGCATATAGTTGGTTTTCACGAAGCCTTTGGAGTACCAGCTTCAAATGGTGCTCATGATCTTCACGGCTTTTGGAATATATGAGGATGTCATGAATAAAGACAACAACGAATTGATCCAAATATTCCTTGAATACTCGGTTCATCATATCCATGAAAGTCATAGAGCATTAGTTAGTCCGAAAGACATGACTAAGAATTCATAATGCCCATACCGAAGTTCGAAGGGTCTTTGGAATATCCTCGATTCTAATCTTCATTGATGATATCCGTAAGCGAAGATCGATTTTTGAAAAGAATTGTGCCCCTTGCAATGGTCAAACAAGTCATCAATACGAGGTAGAGGATACCTATTCTTGATGGTGATATGGTTCAAATCCCGATAGTCAATACAAAGTCGCATACTCCCGTCTTTCTTCTTTACAAATAAAACAGAGCACCCCAAGGAGATGTACTTGGGCCGAATGAAACCGATGTCCAACAATTCTCGTAGTTGGACCTTTAACTCCTCGAAGTTCAATAGGAGCCATTCGATATGGGGTTTTAGAAATGGGCTTTGTACCGTGTTCAAGATCAATAAAGAATTCAACTTCACGTTACGGGGTAGACGGGAAGTTCTTCAGAAATACGTCGGGAAAGTCAATAACAACAGAATATTATTCAAATTTGACGTGTCTTTATTCAAATCCATAACATGGGCTAAGAAAGCTTGACATCCGCTTTTTAATAAACGAATAGCTTTATGATTAGATATGACAAATGATCGATTTTAATGGTTTAGTTGCTTGAATTGCATAACAACAGGTTGGTTAGGAATATGAAAACTAACAACCTTACGAAAAACAATCAATTTTGGCATGATGAGTAGTTAACCAATCAATCCCTAAAATCACATCAAAAGCAAGTTTCTTTAAAGAGATAAGGTCAATGTAAGGTAATGGTGCCAACTTGAATCAAACAAGATTTATAAGCGGTGGATGTGATGAAAGTTTCTCCCAACGGAGTTTCCATGAGATAGGTCAAAGTCTAATTCTCTCGAGTCAAGTTTAAACGTTGAGCACAAGCGGGAGAGATAAATGAATGGGTAGCACCGGTATCAAGTAAGGTATAAACTACGCAAGAATTTATAAATAGCTTACCCGTGATCACCTCGTTTGGGTTCCTCGCATTATGACCCATCACAACAAACGCTCTTCCGGAATCGTTGACTTTGACTTTTCGGGACGATCTTTTGAGTCACCGTCCCTCATTGAACTAGGTTTTCTACTGCATAATTCCGAAAGCGATATGTCCTTCCTTTCCACAATTATAGCATACCTTGAACTGTTGTGGGCGGTTTGTTTGATATGTCCCTCTTTCCGCATTTATAATATATGACCGGTGGTCGTTCTCCTCCTTAGAACCGATTCTTTAAGACCGTCGTCTTCACATGGTCGTTGTTAAATCTCCTCTTTTAAAATCTCCTCGACTCGCTTCTTCTATTTTCATGGCCATGATTACCACCAGAGTGGTTACCATTTCGTCCGCTCTATTTCTTTCTCCGCAGTTATCATTATTACATTGATCGCTATCTCGACACGATCCTCGGTTGTGGTCCTTCAGTTGACCGCACTCGTTATCTCGCTCTAATAATTGAGCCCATTTTACAACATCCGAATAAAGAGAAAATTTATGAGAAATGAGATATCGGCGTATGTCGGGTTTCAAACCTCTAAGAAACATCCGCGCGTCACACGTTCCTCATTCTCCACCAAATGAGGTGCAAACTCGGATAACTCGCAAACTTTGCCTCGCATCGAGACACCGACATGTTGTTTTGTTCCAATCGATGAACTCCACTTCCTTCATATGACGAACACTTTCGTGAAAGTATTTGTCATTAAATAGCTTCTCAAACATCTCCCAAGACATGCTTTGAGTGCGGTGGATGGTACGCTTCATGAGACTCCCACCAAGAGTCCGCCTCGCCACGTAACATAAAGGTGGCGAATGGAACCTTCGTTCCTCCGTGCATCCCAAGACATCGAATATCTTGGTAATTTGTTTGACCCATGTTTCCGCCATGATCGGATCTGGCTTTCCTTTAAATTCTAGTGGTCCCAACTCTTTGAATCGCTTGCATTTGTGACAACCCGTGAATTGCTATCATTTCCTCCTTTATTTTGAACACGAGTTTCCCTAAATCGATTTTGCATGAATCGTAAAAACTTCTAAACATCCCTCGTTCATCATCTCGCTCAATGGTGTTGTTCACGGGAGGAACATTGCCACGACTGTTGCACGTTCTCCTCGTTGGTGAGTACAGCATCTCCACGGCCTCATTTCCATTGTTAATATTTCTCATTCGACATTCTCAAATCTCATCATAAAACAAGGGTTAGTTAAGGAAATCAATATATCACATAATATCCCTATATCTTGACCAACTAACAAATAAGCTTAGGTAGGACACACTAGCGAAGGATTTACTCGTCTCTCCCTCCTAGTTCTATTCCCCGATCTCCGCCAGAGATCATATCCTAAGCTCGATACCAATTGTGACGCCCCCAAAATAGGTATACATCACCTATTACGAGTTGTCAATACATGAATACGTAAACAACTACAACTTTATTATTACAACAATAAAGCGTGAGTTTGAATACAAATATTATCTTCAGACAATATCTATATTCAAATAAATCCTCATCACATTTATTGATACATTATTTTACAAAATGGTGAGGACTACTAAACAATCCTTTCTAAAACCTTCATTCCATACCCCCGACTCGCACTCGCTATATTCTCGCCTCCCGAGAAAAATGGAACAAAAAGGAAAAGGGTGAGCTCAACTAGCTCAATAAAGAATATTATGACTAAGATAATATACAACAAATTATCGTTAGTCTTCAACAGGAAAAATATAATAGAATACAATAGACAACAAATTTTAAATCAATATTCAGAAGGAAATAATAATTCATTAGAAGAGTTAAGTAGAGAATACAAACTACTATCTTCTATGTATGAATTTAAAAGTTCATCGTCTATCTTTTATCCCCTGTAACATCAATCAATATACATCCGGAATCAAATATTCATCTTTGCACTTCTGTGCCAAAGATATTCATCGATTAAGTCATGTTCATTTAAACACTGTTCATCTTTGCACTACGGCCAAAGATATTCTTCGAGAAATCATTCATCTTTGCACATGTGCCAAAGATATTCTTAAGAAATCATTCATCTTTGCACTACTGCCAAAGATATTCATCGATTGGTCATGTTCATTTGAACACTGTTCATCTTTCAGACTACGGCCAAAGATATTCTTCAGAAATCATTCATCTTTGCACTCTGAGCCAAAGATATTCTTAAGAAATCATTCATCTTTGCACTACAGGCCAAAGATATTCCATAATATCATCATTTAAGACTGAGGATGATGAAAAATATTTTTTTTTAAAGAAACGAATCCAGTGAAACAAAATGACAAGGATTAAGGATTAAGGATTAAGGATTCGTACTTGGTTTTATCCACGTCCAAAAATACCTCAAAAATAATCATAGTGGTGTAAAATTCAAGAATGATCAAAACATGGATACAATCGAGTTAGTATCCGAATAGATGTTTTAGACGAAAAGAAGAAATTTTATTTTTCTATTGAATAGTACCAGATACGTGAATAGTGCCGTAGTATCGTGAATAAGTAACTCAGACACCAAAAGATAGAAATTCCACAAAAAACATCTTCACGCTTCATGAATAGTACTTCGTGAATAGTAACTTCGTGAATAGTAACACATGAATAGTAACTCGTGAATAGTAACTCATGAATAGTAAACCCGACATGAAAAAGTTCCAAATTTGATAAAAGTTCCTACTAATATTTCAAAGATAATGATATTGAAGAAATAATATCATTTGAGAAGAAAATAACATCCCTTACCTCGAAAGATCAAGACTTCTAGCTAGAATCTAGGGTATAGTCTTTGAAGGGAACTTGCACCGATCTAGCAATACTCAAAGTATACTCAAAATACTCACAAGAATACGCCGATAATATAGAGAGAAAACTTCGCTCGTGTGATTTTCAATTCTAACCTAAGCACCCTATTTATAGGAAAATGCTTAGAACACCAAAGCGAAGAAAAATTTAATAATATAATAATATAATTAAACAAATTCAAGCCCACCTTAGACCAACTGAATTCAAACACATTTGTATCACATGTGGGATTGCAAAATACGTTTTCTTAAATAAAACAATTAAAACATCCAAAATTAATTATTTCGTAACTTGTAACTTCAATAATTCATAATAAATAGCCCTTTCATCGTAAAAATTCAAATCGGGCAAGTTTTTATAGGAAATTCAATTCTCTACAACTTTGAGAAAAAAGTTTTCCAAATTCCAAATGTAAATCTAATAGAAATCCACAAACAGACGATTTTTGTGCTATAATCAAATTTCGATCAATAAATGGGGTCCACCAACATGTTTAACATGTTTTAAACATTTATTGCAACAAAAATACTCTTCCTCCTCAGATACTCATATATCCCACATTCATTGTAAAAATATCACCATTAATATATTATTAAAATAATATATTTAAATGAATTATTTTATCGAAAAAGATAAAATATTAATTTTCAACAATTGTCATTTTAAAAATTTTCCATCTATATCCACATAAAATCAATATTTTCCTCATCATATAAATCAATTATTAATTAATCACAAATAATATTCTGAGAATCACAATATTGACAACCGTGCGGTTCAGGAAAGAGGGGCTTTCAATAAGAATTTCTTCTTCTTGGCGCCGCAAATTAGGTGACCAAACCTCTCCTTAGACGAGAACTTTCTAGACATTGCCAATAATGTTATCTAATAATATTATTCAGATAATATGAATTATTGCTTCGATAATGAAAAATATCGTGTAATGACAATTATTGAAACAACAAAGAATATAAAATATCAACGCAAACAATTATTGAATCAATAAAATAAAATATCTTGAGCGAATAATTATCGTAACCATTATTGAGTAGTGCCTTCTTACGTAAGAATCAATAATTGGTGCAATACTGAGTGTCAACCGCTTTCAACAACGCGTATTAGTGTGTTTTAACCACCTAGGGTATTCCAACAAGATAATAAAGAATAACTACTGCCGTTATTTAAAAACAACTTATATTTGTCGTTTTTTCATCCAATCACTTTCGTTATGGGGCCTAATACACGGTTGTGGCTGTCGTCATACGAATATTCCCCGACAAAGATTTAATATTCCACGACCAAACGAATATTCTAGAACGATAATGAATATTTTATAACCACTTGCTTATTTTGAAATATTTGCGTATTTAACCCTTAACTATCCACATTAATCAAATCAACCCTTACTATTTCAAAATAATAAATAAAGGAAATTCCTTTTTATTTAAAAATTTCGGGGTCTTACATATGGTCTTTTTATCAACAAAGATCAAAGCTCAGAGTTCTCATGCTTGCAATTTACGTAGCATCTACTTCAAGCCATATTTCGATCTTGATCCAGCCAGAATCTGTCAATTCTCAAAGAATGAAAGTTGTAGATATCGTTAATATCTTCAATTTGATAGGTGACAGTTCCCATAAAGTTTAGCGGATCAAAAGTTATGCATGTTTTACCAAAGGACATCATAGCAAAAAATAGAAGCGGTCTTGAGCGGCGCTTAATAGCGATCTGAGGCACGTAGAACCATCGATTCTCTCACTACTGAGAGTACCCGGGTCTGCCGATTGGTGGGGGAGAGTTAATTTGGGTGTTGTGTTGTCCAATTTGAGCTAGAAAAGGATTGTTAGTTGCCTAACTTACTAGGGTTTCCATTAAAACTATAAATACTTGATTATAACTTGGATTGGTGGGGATTCCATTAGATTAGATTAGAGTAGATTTGGACCAAAACCCTAGTTCTTATAAGATTTGGATATTGAAGCAACTTGGAGACCAATGACAATTCAAAGTAGGAGCAGGAAGGGAGCATCAAATCTGCAGACAACAGATTCTATCTTTTTCTCTTATTCTATTTTTGTCTTTTAATGTTTATTCAATTGTGGATTCTTAGTTTTAATTCATTAATCATGAACTAAACCTTTTGTTTAAGATTACAGTAGATCGTATTGCATAGTTTATTTTAGTATGCTTCTTTATTAATTATTGTGATTATTCTTGGATTGTCTATTATGATTTGTGATGAATTGCTTAATTGTCTAGCTAACAATTACTGTGATAATCTATATGAACTCGAGAGATGAATTATAGATTTAGATCTGATCGTAATAGCATGCATGGCGTTATAATACATAATTTATGTCTAGGATATAAATATACATATACATCGCATGTAATTAGATAAAGAACTTGTGATTAAAATACTTTTTAATTTTAATTCACATAGAGATATAGTGAATTAGTTAATTTGGGTGTTCAATTTGATTCTATCATCTATGGATTTGATTTTATATGAGTATGGTGCATTGAGAGATGGTCATATTTACTTATGTGCTCTTGATTAACAATTCAGAATATTGAGCATAATTGATAAGAAGTGTATTAATTTATGTGAAGCAATACGTGAAGTTATGATCTTAAATCTACATAATCTAATTTTTAATTAGTAGTAATTAGAATTAGTATAATTAAATAATTTAATTCGTAATCTTAAATTGGTTGTTTAAATAAAATTAGTTTGATTAAGAGTTAGTATTTGGTAATTTGTATTAATAATTTCTCGTGGGAATGACACTCTACTTACACTTTATTACTTGTTGACCACGTATATTTACATGTGAGCGTATTTTAGAATTTACCCAACAGGAGGGACACATCAGTCAAAACAGTACGCAACAACCCAAAGCGTGTTACAATTGCGGAAGAGAAGGTCACCTAGCCCAATTTTGTCATGTGGTGAAGTCAAGTTCAGCTGAGATGGAGGCACTAAAGGCTATCCCAGACAAGTCAAAGCCGGTAGTTCAAGGGAGAGCGTTTGTCGTGAGCTCCCAAAAAGTGATAAAACTGAACGAAGCTATCACGGGTAAGCTAATCACAAACTCTTGTGAAGTATATACCTTATTTGATACCGTTTCTACCCAATCTTTTATTTCTCCTACTTGCGCTCAACGTTTAAATTTAACTCCTGAGAAATTAGACTTTGACTTATCTTTTGAAACTCTATTGGGAGAAACCTTTATGACATCCACTATTTATAAATCTTGTTTGATTCAAATCGGCACCCTCACGTTACTTGCCGATCTTATCTCTTTGAAAATACTTGCATTTGATGTGATTTTAGGGATTGATTGGTTAACTAATCATCATGCTAAAATTGATTATTTTTGTAAGGTTGTTAGCTTTCATATTCCTAACCAACCTATTATGCAAATTCAAGCAACCAAACCACTAAAGTTAATCACTGTCATATCAAGCCATAAAGCCATTCGTTTATTGAAAAACGAATGTCAAACTTTCTTAGCCCATGTCACGGATTTAAACAAAAATACGTCAGATTTAAATGATATTTCTATTGTTAATAAATTTCCTGACGTATTCCCTGAAGAACTTCCTGACCTACCCCCAGAGCGTGAAATTGAGTTTTGTATTGATCTTGAACCTGGTACAAAACCTATTTCCAAAACCCCATATCGAATGGCTTCTATTGTACTTCAAAAGTTAAAAAACCAATTACAAGAATTGTTAGACATCGGCTTCATTCGTCCTAGTATGTCTCCTTGGGGTACTCCTGTTTTATTCGTAAAGAAGAAAGATGGGAGTATGTGACTTTGTATTAATTATCGTGAGTTAAATCATGTCACCGTAAAAAATAGATACCCATTGCCTCGTATTGATGACCTGTTTGACCAGTTGCAAGGCACTAAATTCTTTTCAAAGATCGATCTTCATTCCGAATATCATCAGTTAAAGATTAAAACTGATGACATTCCAAAGACCGCTTTCAGAACTCGATACGGGCATTACAAATTCCTAGTCATGTCTTTTGGATTGACTAATGCTCCTACTGCCTTCATGGATATGATGAACCGAGTATTCAAGGAATATTTGTATCATTTTGTAGTTGTCTTTATTGATGACATCCTCATTTACTCCAAAAGCCGTGAAGATCATGAGAAAACTTTAAGTTGATACTCCAAAAGTTTCGTGAAAACAAGTTGTAAGACCCCAACTTTCATGAATAAAGATTAATTTTTCTCGAAATATTTTTTTTGAATATTATGGTGTGGATTTGATATAATGTTATAGTTGTGGGTAATATTTATAAATTTTTCAAAGTAAGCAAGTTGTTATAAAATATTCGATTGGTCGAGGAATATTCGTTTTAATAAGAAATATTCGTACGACGGCACAATTATTGGTAGACCCCACAACGGAATTATTGTCGGAGTTAGAAAATAACAGAAATATCTTTTTATAAAAATAACAGCGAAAGTTTTAATGGTAACTGTTGAAATACCCGTTGATAAAATTACAGTAATATGCGTGGTTGTATAGTAGCACACGGTATTGATTATTGATGCTTACGTGAGAAGTTACTCAGTTATACTCAATTATTGCTACGGTAATTGCTGCATAGTATCTCATGTTAATTGATTCAATTATTGTCAATATTTTATATTATTAAATCAATAATTAAGATGACAAGTTATTCATATTATTATTTGCATTATCGACAATGTCTAGAAAATTCTGTCGAGGAATGGGGTTTGGTCCTAATTGCGCGCCAATATAGAGAAATCCTTATCAGAAAGCCCCCTCTTTCCTGGGAATGATCTAGTTGTTAATATTGGAAGTTATATTATTAATGAATAAATATTGTAAAAAATATTGAGGGGATTTTTATGAAGTATTTATTGTAAATTTTACTTATTATTTGGAACCCCACTTACCCATTTTTCAAAATTATCGGTAGAATATTATTCGGTATATATATGTAGACACTAAAAATTTTGCTTTCCTGTTAATAACATTGTAGGAGGGCAGAATCGTCTTTCAGAGATAACCTTGGAGGGCATAGAAGCTCCAATTCCAGAGACAACCCCAGAATTATCAGTCTTACCATCTCGAAGATAACCCCGAGATACCCAGTTCAAGTTCCGAAGACAACCCCGAGATTTTCAGTTACCATCTCGGAGACAACCCCGAGAAATGCAGTTCCAGTTCCGGAGATAACCCCGAGATTTTCAGTTACCATCTCGGAGACAACCCTGAGATACTTAGTCCTGGAGACAACCTCGGGAGTTCTAGTTTCAACCTCAGAGACAACCCCGAGGAGTGTAGTTGCAGTTCCGCAGATAACCCCGAAAATGCTCATTTCCACCTTTTGTAGTCATCTTCAACCTCGTATATAACCTCGAGGCACTCAATTCCAACCCCAGAGACAACCCCGGGAGGTCAGGCACACCTTAGCGACAACCCTGAGGACATTCTGCACTCACAACAGCCTAATCTAGAAGATAACCTTGAGCAACAACTGCTACATCAGCCAAAACCAGAGATAACCTTGTGAGGGGAAAAATTGTCATTTTGCCACCTCGATCCCACATTGCGCCGTCTTAACAACATTTCAACATACATTCTACACAACAATGTCCTACAAAAACTAGAGCTCCAATCCCGAGTGACTATTACACAAGACAGCACACCAGATAGAATTTGAAGCCTGAAGACCTGGGCATGGCCCCATCTTCCTGACTTCATACAACCTCTAATCCCATGTCATTTTGTATAACTCTCGACAACAACATTCCAAAAAAGGTCTTATACACCTCAATCAGATGCCCGGATTGAAGTTCTAAAAGTTCGAGCGGACATCACGTTACATGCGTACAAGTACTTCGAGACGGCAGGACTCGCAGAGCCTGGGGCACCCTGGGCAGCCACAGGTGTGTCTGCGGCTGTCGCATGTACACATGAGGCTCCTATGACGACCTGAGAATTTAGAAAATTAATTAAATCTTAAATGATGGATTAAAGGTTGAATAATAAACCTAGACAGAAAATAAGTGAATGAATTTGACATTTCTGGGAAGAAATTTTATGGATTGAAAAATTTTGTGGTGAATTATTTAGGATTAAGTGAATAAGTGTATATGCTCTGTGTGTATGGTTATGTATGTGTACAGAATGTGGTTGAGGGTCAAGGGTTGACCAGATAAACTATATATGTGGCAAACCCTAAGTTTATATTAAGAATGTCAATGTTCAGTTAGAAAACCTTAATGACTGATAAGAAACCCTAATGACTGATAAAAAACCCAAGAAACCAATTCTGGAAACCCTAATTTCAATTATGGGAATTCGAAACCCTAATTCCGAATTGGAAAGCCCTATTTTAGGAATTTAAATGCTATGTATAATGCTTTTGTGTATTAATTACAAATCTAATTAGGCATAACCCTAATTTGTAAATTAGAAATCATAATTTTAAAGTTTGAAAGCCTTATTGTTCGTTAGAAACCCTAATGTACAATTATGGACCTAATTGCTAAATTAGCAATTTTAATTAAAAAAAATTAATCCTAATTAGCAAGCTTGAATGTATGATTAGGAAATCTTAGTATAATTATAGAATCCTAATTATAATTTAGAAATATTAAATTTCTATTTTAAGACCAAAATTGGAAATCCTAGAAAAAAAATTAATTTTTAAGAAACTTAGGTTTTAACCCTAAGGGTTATAGCCAATGTATAATATGCCATTAAATTTAGAAAGCAAATGACTAAATTACCCTTTGTGCATTATTGAAGGTAGCTTGTAATTATTGCCATATTTGTAGTTGGTGACTAGCTAGGATATAACCATATGCCTTAAAATCCAGAGATCAGCCATTTCATCTCAGCCAACTTCATTACCCTTAGATATTTTTGATCAAAGAGAGAGAAAGTGAACAAATCTTGCTCATTTGCTATCTTACATTCAACTGACATTTTCTCTCTCTAGACCCACGAAATTCTTAAGTTATTCAGTCCTTTGTATTATCCATAGCAAATCATGATCAGATTATGAGGATCAGAATCAAGATCAAGCATGAATAAGGTATAAAAACCCTAAATCTTAAAAATTTTATGATCTGATGTTAGATATTGTTGTTTATTGGTTAAAGTTGTGTTATAGGATGTCCTTTAGTGATCTGGATTGTTAGATCAAGGATCTATAACATCTAGATGCACGATTTGGAAGTTTTTAGAAATCTGGAAAAAAATTGGAAAAGTGGCCTGACAGTCATAAGTCAAAGCCTCTAGATCTTTCTGTGTGAGGTTTTAGTTGTATTTTATGTTATAGATCTGTTCTATGTTGTAAGGGCTTGGATCTGAAACTTGCATCAAGCCCAGATCAAGCATGTATTGAAAGTTATAAGTAGTCAAACTGCGTTGACCGACCACGAAATCTTGTTTCTTGGTAACCCAGAAACCCAGAAATCACTGACAGTCGTTTTGCAGGGTCTTGATATTGCTTGTGTTTATGTTTTAGACCATGTTGTTGCTTTAAGGTTGTTTTTTGATGTATAAGCTAGACAATCATGCTTTTAGATTACTCAGACCATTATCAGAATGGCAATTAATCGTGGTCAAACATCCATTGACCAACTTGCCGGATGAAGGTTTTTGGGAAACCCAGATCTTCAAGAACCATTTCCTGACCTCTACTTTGACCGACCAAAATCTTTAAAACATGATGTTGTTATGCTGATCTGTTGATGTATTGTTGTTGCTTGACATCAATACTACATTATTGAACCTTCATATTTCACTGATCAAGCCCAGAACTCTAGATTCAAGGCCTGCATTATAGGTACCTTGACTGTTCTTCATTTCTGGGAAACCCAGAAATTGAAGAACGGTCCTGACATGATTTTTAATGACCAATAAATCTCTGATTTGTTATAACTTAGCCATGACCTTAGTATGTAGTTGTAGTATTACACTTATAGTACAATACTAACACATCAATTCGCTTTCGAAACCTTGTGATCAAAATCTAAGACTTTGGTCAAAGTGAGCACCTTTGGTGTCGACATGAAGATCTGAGTTTAGGCTCAAGAACACCAAGAACACCAATAGCAACGGATTTGTCGCCTAAAGCCCATTTAGTGACAGTTAATTTTGGAAATTAATATTTTTATTATATAAATAGAAAAAAATGGTTTTTAATTATTAAAATTACATTATAAATTGCTAAAAAATATTTTAAAGCCTAAAATGGGTTTTTAATAATTTTGAATATATTTCATAAATATTTAATATTTTGGAATATTAATAGTATTTAATTTATTTAATTATAATATTAAATATATTATTTAAAAATGATTTTAATACTTGAAAATCATGAAAAATTATATTATGGCATAAGAAAATATTTTAAGTTATGTTTAATGACTTTTAATATTTTGTGATGAATTTTATTAATTAATTAATATTAATGGTGATTAATTTATTTGATTAATATATTAAATAAATTATGCAAAAAATAGAATTAATGATTTAAAATCATATAAAATTATTTAAGTGTTATAAAAATATTTGAAGTTATAAAATATAACTTTTGATATTTTGTCATGAACATCATTAATATTTAATATTAATGGCAATCATCGAGATAATGAATTTAATTGTTTAAAAATAATATAAATATGATTTTAAGGTATTAAAAATACTTTTGATATATTATAATATTATGTTATGATTTTCATTAATATTTAGTATTAAATAAATATTAATGGTAAAGGAGTTATTGTTAGGTTTGTAATATTCATGGGCGCAATCAAATTGCATAAATTAGCGGAAGCGTGTAAAAATCAGAGTTTAAAAAAAATTTACAAACCATATACCCGGATCACCCTTTATGAATAATTATTAATTAAACGAAAAGATAAAGAATAAAATCATACCCTTGAAGATCGAGCTTCCTCAGGTACAAGTTCACCTCCAAATCCTTTCGCGTTCATCTTGAATCCACCGGGTTTGGTTCCTTCCTTTGATCAACGTTAGCCACCCATATGTTTGGCCTCTAGAGGTGATCCACCAAGGAAGGAGAAAATTCAAGAAGAAGGGTGGTTGGCTAAACCCTAGTTTTTCTATCTCTATAGAAAATGTGTACTCTCCAACAAATTGGAATTATGTCGTTGTAAAAGTCAACAACCCCATACACCCATAATAAGACTCCTCTTATTTATAGATGTGGGCAACCCACCTTAACAATTAAGGAATTGGATTTTATTTAATTAATTAAATTCTTTTAATTAATTAAGCTCCTTAATCTTATTAAGGATAATTAATTAAACTCCTTTAACTAATTTTCCTTCCTAATCCAATTAGGAAAAATGAGAGTACTTATATTAAATTAATTCCTAAACTCTTTTAGAAATTAAAATAATAATAATTGTAATAATATTAATAAGACTCCTCTTATTAATTTATATTTAATATTTCTAAAATATTAAATAATAAATATTAAGCTATTTAATTTATTCTATCACCATAGATTAAATTAAATATACTTAACTTATATTATTACGATTATGCCATTAACTTCTTAAATAATTATTCTTCCTTTTATGGTGTGACCCTTTAGGTTCTCCATATTAAATAGGTTGTGAATAAATCAATTAGAACAATTCTAATCTTATTTAAATAAATAAATTAAACAATTAATTTATTTAAATAATATTTATTCTACAATAGGATAAGCCTCCCTAGCGATCAACGACTTTCGGATAATATAGATTTCAACATTAATCATAAAAGAACCTTTGAGTAAATAGTTACTGCATAATTCAATCCTTCCACCATACAATGTCCCAATTAAATATAAGACATGAAATTATCGTCAAGTCTTATTTTATTTAATTATATGTATTTCGACTCTTAAATGCACAACTCCAAATAATGCAAATTAGAAACTCCTTTCTAATTTCATTCGCCCGCCAAGGACTATTGGGTTGTCATTTATCGAATCACATAGGACATTTCTCTTCTTTATTAGAAGTGGTAGATTCTTTATTGATCATACATTATCTCCATATACAACTTATTATACCCAAGCATACCCTTTGATATACCCTAAGGGTCTTAAGGAATAAGTCAAAGTATAACTCATCATACACAAGATACTATGATGATCTCAAGTCCAAGGATTACTTTGTACTACTATCACTCTGAGAATTCCTGATGACAGCAAATAAAACTCCATTAGGTATTCCTTAGCGAGCCAACGCTCAAATTGAACTTATTCTCTAATAAGCACCTACATACTTGCTTTAGTGTCTCCACACAAATGATCATGAGATCAATCATCCTCATCCAATGAGCAAGCAACGTATGTACCAATCTATCCAGGATTCACTAATCCCCAATTTAGTAATCCAATGATTGAGAACTATTTTAGTTTTAAGCTTTCTAAGAATTTAGATCTCATTAGAATGATCATCATCATTATTCTAAAAGCATTGCTTAAAACTATGGGTTTATCACATATTATAAAAACAAAGATCATGTAGATAATTAAAAGCCTTTAATAAATTAATACTTTTTATTAATAAATGAATAAGATTGTTACAAAGTATATGCTTTATCATCAAACATGATTGGCTTGTATGCATATTACTTTCAGTTATGTGGTATTTAAATCATATAAATACGATATTAATGATTGAAAAATCATGAGAAATGATAATAATTATTTAATAAAATTAGTATGAGACTTGGAAAATTAATTTAATTGATAATATAATTATCTAAAATAATGGTTAAGTGTTTAGGCAGAGTTTAATTGAACTTAAACTCGATAATAGTCCGACTAGGCCGTTGGGATGTCAGAATTTCGTCGGATTCAACTTAGACTAAAATAGTTTGACTTGATATTAGGTCTTATGTGCTGTATAGACTGATAGGATTATGTGGCAATGTGTTTAGATTATTTTATACTGTGATGATATTATTATAACTTGTAAGATCGGTATTATTTATATTAAGTAATCAAACAAAGCTAAATAGGTTGCATAACCGTAATCGACTGAACATGCAAGTTTTTCTTAACTCGACCTCGAGTTGTTTCATTCAAATTAACTTGTGGTTAATCATTACTGATTGCCATGTCTATGAATTATTTGTTCGCACTCTATGCATAATGCATGTATTCATCAGGTATTAAAGGCTGATACCTTCATTACCATTCGGTCCAGATATAATTGCTATGTTCATGTTCAATGTTCGTTCAGCTATGAAAGTTTGTTCATGCTAGTTCTCAATAATATTGTAGAATTATAACCAGCTTATTGTTCAATTCTTTCCATCATGATATATCCTAAAATAAACTTATACTTGCTGGGCAAACTTATGCTCACCCTTGTTATATCATGATAAACATTATAAATAAAGACAAATACGTTGGATACAGGAAAAGATAAAGTCAAGTCCAGCTTTGGATTATTTGTGCTGATAAAGTTTGAAACAATATTGTATATTAATGTTATTGTAAGTTAAATAAGCTATGAATTGTGTATTATGTGAAGGTTCTCGACCTTGTGGAATAGTGTGTAAGTTTAATGTTTAAATAATTTATGTTTATATCTTCCGCAATAGTTATAGAATTAGTATACCAGATCTGTGGTGATTTGAGACCCGAATTTGGGGATGCTACAGCTCCCCCCTCTATAAATAGAAGGCTTGGGGTGGCCATTTTGTATAGAGAAAAGGCGAGGAAGCCCTGCCCAATTTTCTTTGTACACACTATAAACTTTGTCCTTTCTCATTTCAAACACCTATGAGCTTATATTTTACTATATTTTACCGGCGGGAACTAAGTGTTCATACATTTAAAGCTATTGAAGTCTTCTTTGGCAGTCCACTGTAAGCCTTCTGACATTTCTTAAATCCTTTTTCACCTTTTTGCACACACAGTTATTCACGTTGAAAGTCGTGTTATGTGCGTATGCCCGAACTTCGGTCCATGGCTTTTTATTTCTTTTGTATATATATATATATATATATATATATATATATATATATATATATATTTGTACTAACATTATCGAGTTATGCCTCGATTTGAAGTATGTGTGTCAAAAATTACAAAATCTGGAAAATTGGAGTTAAGTGCCAAAGGTTAAGCTCCTAAGCACTAGGCTCGGCGCTTAGGATCTATTCTTGGACGCCTAGGCGCTTGCCCAATGTCAAATTTGGGCGCCTAGGCGCTGGTCAAGTGGTAAGCCAAAATCTGTCCGGACGTCCTTTAGTAAATTGGGCATAACTTTTTCTTACGAACTCCGATTGAGGTGATTCAAGATGATTCGGAAAGATAACGAGTAGACCTAAATCTTTAAGTCTTAATGTTTTGACATTTGAGGTCATTATCAAGGCCTAAAATGGCAATTTTAGGGACTGATGTGCATTCAGAGGTAATCGAAGGACATCGGGCATGCACATGCAACTTGTAATGTTTTTGATGATAAAGGTATTCAAGGTATCCTCACCTCTTCGGCATACCAATTACGTACGTAAATTTAGAGGGAAAAATTTCATAAGGAGGGGAGATTGTAAGACCCCAAATTTTATGAATAAAGATTTAATTTTCTCGAAATATTTTTTTGAATATTATGGTGTAGATTTGAGATAGTATTATAGTTGTGGGTAGTATTTAAAAATTTTGCAAAGTAAGCAAGTGATTATATAATATTCGATTGGCGGAGAATATTCGTTTTAACGAGTGGAATATTAAATACGACAATGCATAATCATTTGGTGGAGCCCTAACGGAAGTATTGTCGTAGTTAGAAAATGACAGTAATTATCTTTTTATAAAAATAACTACGAAAGTTTTACCGTTAAAACGTTGAACTACCCATTAGTAGTAAAGTATAGTAATCTGGCGTGGTCGCATAGTAGTAATACAGTATTGGTTATTGATGCTTACGTGAGAAGTCACTTAGTTATACTCAATTATTGCTACAGTAATTGCTGCATCAAATCTCTTATATTATTGATTCGATTATTGTCGCAGTATCATCTGTATAATATGATATATTATTAAATCAATAATTGAGACGACAAAGTTATTCATATTATTAAATTGAAATATTTACAATGTCTAGAAGTTCTGTCAAGGAGAGGTTTGGTCATCTAATTGCGCGCCAATAAGGAGAAATCCTTATCGGAAAGCCCCCTCTTTCCTAAGAACGACCTGATTGTTAAATATTGTGAATTATAATATTAATGATGAATAAGTTCGTGTTGATTAAAGATGAAATTGATAGTTCCATTTTGTTGGAATTATTAGTGATAGTGAAAATCGACATTTATTTCGATAATAATTGATGTCTGGAAGTTATCGGGTAATTAATCGGATAAATGAGGAATTAATTGCTATTAATTCAGATGATTATAACTATTTGTTCACATGTGTGTACTATTGATTCACATTCATGTACTATTAGAGGAGTTGGTGCAATATTGATAATATTTGCATGACTAAGTTAAAGATGGAGGTATAGATGGAGGTATTATACTGTTATTCGTATTTTCACATGATTATAACTACTGAATCACATGATTGAACTATTGATTCACATTATTTACTACTAGGGGAGGTGGTGCAAGTTTGATAATACTTGCAGGACTAAATTAAAAATGAAAGAAAAGTTAGAGGTATTGTGCTATAATTTTTTGAGCCCCAAAATGTGCAATTATCGAAACTATATTTTTCTATAAATAGAAGCTCATTCTTCCTTCATTTCTCACCAATTCACTAAAGCTATAGAGTAATTATTATAGAGAGAAATTATAGAGAGAAAGAAGAAGAGAAGTCTGCTACCTCTCTATTCCATTATCCAACTTTATTCTAAGGTAAGAGGTATTATATCTTTCATTTTCATGAAGAGAGCTATTGTTATTCCATTCCTTATTATTATGTTGGAATAACATGTCTATGCGAAGTACCTCATACATGGTGAAATTCTTCTGTTATTCCATTCTTTATTATTTTGTTAGAATATCCTGTCTATGCGTATTACGCATGACCTTGTTCCACTATTTATTATTTTGTTAGAATAACCTGTCTATGCGAAGTACCATATACATGGTGAAATTCTTCTGTTATTTCATTCTTTATTATTCTGTTGGAATATCCTGTCTGTGCGTATTACGCATGACCTGGTTCCATTATTTATTATTTTGTTGGAATAACCTGTCTGTGCGGTCTATCGCATGCCTGGTGAATTATGTTGTTATTTCATTCTCTATTATTGTGACGCCCCCAAAATAGATATACAACACCCATTCTTAGTCGCCAAATACATGGTAGAGAAAGTAAACTACAACTTCAATAATACAATTATCGTGCAAAATACGACAACACATACTGTGAGTTTAAAAACAAATATTGTCTTCTAGATAATATCAACACTTCAATAAGTCCTCATTACAATTATTCATGCACTATTTTACAGAAATAGTGAGGACTGTTAAAACATCTTTCTAGAACCATCACTCCATACCCCGACTCGATCCTGCTATGTTCTCACCTCCTGAGAAGAAAAATAAACAAAAAGGAAAAGGGTGAGCACAACTATCCCAGTAAAGAATATTATGACTAAGATAATATACAACAAATTATCATTAGTCTTCAGCAGGGAAAAATCTGATAGAATATAATAGACAACAAGTTTTAGATCAACAAATACAGCGGAAACAGCAATCCATTAGAAGAGTCACGTAGAGAATGAATTCTACTATCTTCTAAGATTTAAAAGTCCATCGTCAATATTTTATCCCTATAACATCAATCAATATACATCTTTAATCAAATATTCATCTTTGCACTACAGGCCAAAGATATTCATTTATATCACAGTCGGTCATGTTCATCTCAACACCTGTTCATCTTTGCACTACGACAAAAGATATTCATCAGTTAATCATTCATCTTTGCATTACATACCAAAGATATTCAATAATATCATCATTTAAGACTGAGGATGATGAAAAATATTTTAAAGAAAACGAATCCAGCGAGGCAGAAGGACAAATATTAGGGATTCGTATAACAGTTTATCCAAGATCAATAATACTTCATAATAACCAATGGTGAAGCAGAATTCAAAAATAAAGATCAAAACATGGATACAATCAAAGATAATAACCATAATAGACATCTTGGACAAAGAGGAAAAATTTTATTTTTTGGTGAATAGTGCCGTATTCGTGAATAGTGCCGTATGCGTGAATAGTAACCTCGACACAAAAAGTTCCAAATTTGATTAAACAGTTCAAACCAATATTTCGGCATAATGATATTGAAGAAAATAATATCATTTAAGAAGAAAATAACATCCCTTACCTCAACATAACTAAGTACTTCCGATCGTAATATCTGGATATAGAGAAGAAAAAAACTTAGAACAACAACTCTCAAAGTATCAAAATACTCACAAAAATACACTCGATAATCTGGAGAGAAAGAAAACTTATTTCTGGTGTGATTTTCAATTCTAACCTAAACATCTATTTATAGGAAAATGCTAGAACGCCATAGGAGACTAAAATAATAAAATAATAATATTTCTTTTTAAATCATCTACGCCACCCACCATTTTGAGTCAAACATGCCTTCTTGGACAAAAATCAGCAGCCCATGTGTATTCAACACCAACTAAAAGTGGGTCCCACCCATAATTTAATAAAAATCATTTTATTTTCCGAAACTTTAGTAATTCATAGAAAATAGCCCATTTATCAGAAAAATACGAATTTTATGTCCATTCCACATGAAATCGAATTCCCTACAACTTTGTATCTTTGAGTTTTTCTAAATTCCAAACAGAAAATATCCGAAATCCATAAACGGATGATTTTTAATACCTCCATTCCGACAAAATACTGATAAAACACCTCAGCATTAATTCCTTCATTTATAACCACATAAATAAATAAATCCATCATTTATATCCACATCAAATAAATATTTCCTTATCATATAAATCAATAATTAATTATTCATAAATAATATTATGTAATCACAATTATGACAACAAGGCAGGTTCGGAAAGAAGGGGGCTTTCAATAAGGATTTCTCTTTACTAGCGGCTTGCAATTAGGTGACCAAACCTCTCCTTGGATGTAACTTTCTAGACATTGCCAATAATGCTATCCAATAATATTATTCAAATAATATGAATTATTGATCGATAATGGGAATTATCAGGCAAAGGTGACAATTATTGAAATAACAATAATATAAACTATCAACGCAACAATTATTGAATCAATAAAATAAAATATTGAACAGTAACTACTATAACAATTATTGAGTAGTTTCTTCTTACGCATTTAATTAATAATTCAAAATATCTGGTAATACCGCTGGCTCTTTTGCAACCACGCCAGTATTACTATATTTTAACCACCGTGTATTCCAATGATTAATTGTTAACGATAACAACTCCTGATTATTTATAAAACTCATACTTTGTCATTTTTCTTCATCCAACCGTTTTCCGTTATGGGGCCCACAAATGGTTGCGCCGTCATACGAATATTCCCCAATAAAAAGAATATTCCATGACCAAACAAATATTCCCCGACAGAAATGAATATTTTATAACCACTTGCTTATTTTATAAAATTTGCACATTTCACCCTTAACCAAAGCATTATATAAAATTAACACCTTATTAATTTAGAATAATGAATAGAGGAAAAATTTAATTTTATTTATAATAAGTTGGGGTCTTACAACCTCCCCTCCTTATAAAATTTCGTCCTCGAAATTGACGTACTTACCTAGTGTATCAAAAAGGTGAGGGTATCTCGCTTTCATTTCCGATTCCAACTCCCAGGTCATTTCTTCAATAGCATGGTTCCTCCACAAAACTGTAACTTGTGGTATAACCTTGGTGCATAGGACATGCTCTTTCCTATCCAAGATCTTAACAGGTACCTCCTCGTACATTAAATCTTCGGCTATCTCGTCTGGTTCTAACTCAATAATATGGTTCGGGTCTTTCACATATTTACAAAGCAAAGATATGTGGAAAACATTGTGAACACTAGACATACTTGGAGGTAATGCAAGTCTATAGGCCACATTTCCTATTCGGTGAAGAATCTCAAAGGGACCAACAAACCTTGGATTGAGCTTTCCTCTCTTCCCAAATCTTGTAACTCCCTTCCATGGAGCAACACGTAACAATACATGATCCCCAATACTAAATTCCACGTCCTTTCGATGAAGATCCGCATAACTCTTTTGTCGATCCTGTGCCGTTTGTATACGTTGTCGAATCATTTGGATCTTTTCTGTAGTCATGCGTACCAACTCTGGTCCCAACAAAGTTGCTTCACCCACCTCGTCCCAACATACTGGAGAATGACACTTTCGTCCATACAAGGCTTCAAATGGAGCCATGCCTATACTTGCTTGATAACTATTGTTGTAGGAGAATTCCACCAGTGGCAAGTACTTATCCCAACTTCCTTTGAAATCTAAGACACAGAGTCTTAATAAATCTTCAAGGGTTTGAATAGTCCTTTCCGATTGCCCGTCCGTTTGAGGATGGTATGCTGAAAAGAATCATAAATCCGTGCCCATAGCTTTCTACAAGCTAACCCAAAATCGTGAAGTGAATCTTGGGTCACGATCTGAAACAATGGATACTGGCATGCCATGCAATCTCACAATCTCATTTAAGTACATACGAGTAAGGCGTTCAAGGGAATAAGTCTCACGTATAGGCAAGAAATGAGTAGACTTGGTTAATCTATCAACAATAACCCAAATCGCATCTATGCTTTGAGAAACTTTGCGAAGACCTGTAATGAAATCCATGGTAATGTGTTCCCACTTCCATTTTGGAATCTCAAGTGGTTGCAATGGACCCTTTGGCACTTGATGCTCCACCTTTACACGTTGACAGGTTAAACATCTCGAGATAAACTCCGCGATCTCTCTCTTCATATTGTTCCACCAAAATGTATGTTGAAGATCATGATACATTTTGGTACTCCCAGGATGGATTGCAAATGGGGTGTTGTGTGCCTCCATCATGATTCTATGCATCAAGTCAGAATCGTTAGGAACGCAAAGTCTAGAGTTGACTCGAAGTATTCCTTCTTCATCGATTCTTGCTTCTGAAATAACACCTTCTTGCACTTTCTTCTTCATACGCATCAGCCCCAGGTCATTAGCTTAAGTAGCTTTAACTTTATCGATTAAAGTCAGTTCTACTCGTATATTCGCAATCATCATGTGGGTCCCTAAAGTCTTTAATTCTATCTCCATCCTTTGCAAGTCATACAAAATGGGCCTTTGCATTGACAATATCACACTCATACTCGTATACGATCTTCTACTCAATGCGTCAGCTACTACGTTGGCCTTTCCAGGATGATATTGAATAGTGTGATCATAATCTTTCAACAGCTCAAGCCAATGTCGTTGTCGCATGTTGAGTTCTTTTTGGGTGAAGAAATATTTGAGGCTTTTATGGTCCGTATAAATCTCCACTTTCTCCCCATACAAGTAGTGTCTCCATATCTTCAACATGAAAATGACTACTACCAACTCCAGATCATGAGTAGGATAATTCCTCTCATATTCTTTGAGTTATCGCGAGGCATAGGCTATGACTTTCATATGTTGTATGAGAACACATCCTAACCCTTTTTTTGAAGCATCGCTGTAGATAACAAATCCATCCGAACCAGATGGTATTGCCAGAACATGTGCCGAAATGAGTCTCCTCTTGAGCTCTTGGAAACTCTTCTCCCATTCTTCGCTCCATACGAATTTTGTATCTTTCCGAGTCAGCTGAGTTAACAGAGTAGCGATTCGAGAAAATCCTTCCACGAATCTCCGATAATAACCAGCTAAGCCCAGAAAGCTGTGTACTTCATTCACCAACTTCGGTTGCTCCCAATTTTGTATTGCTTCAATCTTCGCCGGGTCAACAAATACTCCATGTTTTGACACCACGTGCCCAAGGAATGCTACTTCCTCAAGACAGAACTCGCATTTCTTCAGCTTGGTATATAGCTTGTTTTCACGAAGCCTTTCAAGTATTAGCTTCAAATGGTGCTCATGATCTTCACGGCTTTTGGAATAGATGAGGATGTCATAATTAAAGATAACAACGAACTGATCTAAATATTCCTTGAATACTCGGTTCATCATATCCATGAAATCAGCAGGAGCATTAGTCAATCCAAAAGACATGACTAAGAATTCATAATGCCCGTCTTAGAAGTTACGAAGGCGATCTTTGGAATATCCTCAGTTTTAATCTTCAGCTGATGATATCCAAAACGAAGATCAATCTTTGAAAAGAATTGTGCTCCTTGCAACTGGTCGAACATGTCATCAATGTGAGGTAACGAATACCTATTCTTGATGGTGACATGGTTTAATTCTCGGTAGTCAATACAAAGTCGCATACTCCCGTCTTTCTTCTTTACGAATAAAACAGGAGCACCCCAAGGAGATGTACTAGGACGAATGAAACTGATATCTAATAACTCATGTAATTGGACCTTTAACTCCTGAAGTTCAATAGGAGCCATTCGATATGGGATTTTAGAAATGGGTTTTGTACCCGGTTCAAGGTCAATAAAGAATTCAACATCACGTTCTGGGGGTAGACCGGGAAGTTTTTCAGGAAATACATCAGGAAGTTCTTTAACAACAGAAATATTATCCAAATCTGACTTGTCTATGTTCAAATCCATAACATAGGCTAAGAAAGTTTGACATCCATTTTTCAATAAATGAATAGCTTTGTGGCTTGATATGACAGTGACAGATTTTAGTGGTTTAGCTGCTTGAATTCACATAACAGGTTGGTTAGGAATATGAAAACTAACAACCTTACGAAAACAATCAATTTTGGCATGATGAGTGGTTAACCAATCAATTCCTAAAATCACATCAAAAGCAAGTATCTTTAAAGAGATAAGATCAAAAGGTAATGTGATAGTGCCAACTTGGATCAAGAAAGATTTATAAACTGTAGATGTAACGAAGGTTTCACCCAACGGAGTTTCAACAGATAAGTTAAAGTCCAATTTCTCCGGAGTCAAGTTTAAACATTGAGCACAAGTAGGAGAGATAAAAGAATGGGTAGAACTGGTATCTAGTAAGGTATAAACTTCGCAAGAATTCAAGATTAGCTTACCCGTGATCACCTCGTTCGGGTTCCTCAAGTTTTGGCCAGTCACGACAAACGCTCTTCTAGGAACCGCTTATTTCGACTTATCCGAGACAGCCCTTGGAGTCACCATCCCCGTTGAACTTGGTTTTGCTATAGAAGCTATGTGACCTTCCTTTCCACAGTTATAACATACCTTGGATTGTTGTGGACAGTTTGGGCTGATATGTCCCTCTTTCCCGCATTTGTAACATCTAACTGGCGGTCGTTCCCCTCCCCTAGAATTTGTTGTTGGTCTTTGGTCTTCTGCTTTGATGTCTTCCGTCATTGTTGAATCTCCTCTTCTGAAATTTCCACTTGACTCACCTCTCTTATTATCATGGCCACGATTACCACCCGAGTGGTTACCGCTTTGTCCGTATTTTTCCTCCTCATTTGGTTATCATCGCTCGATGTTGTTGTCACCGATGATGACCTGGTTGTGGTCCTCGGTTGAGTATACTCATTATCTCGCTCTAATAATTGAGCCATGTTGACAACATCCGAATACTGGGGAAAAATTTATGAGAGATAAGGTATTGACGAATCTCGGGTTTTAAACCTCTCGTAAACATCGCGTCATACGTTCCTCATTTTCTACCAAATGAGGTGAAAACACGGATAACTCATGAACTTCGCCTCGTCTTTGAGACACCGTCGTGTTGTTTCGTTCGATCTAATAAACTCTACCTCCTTCACGTATAATGAATACTTTCTAGAAAGTACTTGTCATTGAATAGTTTCAAATCTTTCCTAAGACATGTTAAGTGTGGTCGGTCAAGTGCGCCTCACTGATTCCCACCGATGTCTGCCTCACCATGGAACATAAAGGTAGCAAATGGAACCTTACATTCCTCCGTGCATCCCAAGACATCGAATATCTTGGTAATTTGCTTAACCCACGTTTTCGCCTTTAATCGGATGGGCTTTCCCAAACTGGTGGTCCCAACTCTTGAATCGCTTATCGTGATGATGCATCACAAGCGTGCTATCACTTCCACCCGTATTTTGTACACGAGTTTCTCTCGTCTGATTTTGCATGAACTATGACAACCCAAATTTTTATAAATTATTAAAATAAGAATTTAATAATTACAATTCTTATTATGAGATGTTTTGAGTTTGAGTATGTATATATACGCATATATATCTTTGAAAATATATGTTACGGTGTGAAGAGAAATATATATTCATATATTGGGAAAGTGAGGAATTAATAGTCAAGTTAACTATTAAAGGAATTAAATGAATTTAGTAATTAATTTTAAATATTTATTGAAGTAAATAAATATTTTAAATTTATTTATTTATTGAGATAAATAAATAATCGATGAAATGTGGTGAATTAATTTAGCAACTAAATTGATTAATGATAATTAAATTGAGTGTAGATAATTTTATACAGTAGGATTTAATTTAAGAAAATAATTAAATTAAATCAATTGCCTAATATTTAAGAAGATAATTAAATTAAGTGAATTGTTTAATATTAAATGAATAAAATAAAATAAAATAATGTTTCTAATTTATTAAAATTAGATATATTTATTTATAATTATAATAAGATTATAATTATTATAATTATAAATTATAAATATTTAATGGGTTGCATGTCTGACAAGTAGTAACTATATAATATAATATTCTTTAAATAATCTATTTGGGGGAAAAAGGTGTTAGCCAAACAAGGCCTTGTGGCCTTTGGCTTATTCCAACTGATGTCTTCTTATTTTTATAACTGAAGTGTGCGTGGGTGAGTGGCCAATTTATATTATCTACGCGTCTTATTTTTCCTAAGGATAGTGGTGAGTTGGGTGAGAAGAAGAATTATAGAGGGTTTGCAAGAGAGAAGAAAAACTAGTTTTTGGAGATTGGCAAGAGGAAGAAGGGAAATTACTAAACCTAGTAACCATCTTTTGTAGCATACAATCGAAGAGAACGTATAACCTACTTCAACTCTAATTTTTTGATAATTTTGTGGAATTGATAAAAATACATGTATATATATGTTCTATAATCTGTTAATCTTCGTTTGTGGGGGTTATTTGATGATTAAAGGTATGGAATAGGGTTGTAGTAGAAGGTTGTATATATATAAGTGTGTATGTTGAAAAAGGGCTTTAGAAAGTACGAGAATTGATGCCTTATAGGTTTTGTAATCTATAATTTGTTACTAGATTGTGATAATATGTTAAGAAACAAAAACGGTGTAGTTTAAATTGTGTTAATTGGTTAAGAAATGAAGTTGTGGCGATCGAATTCGCTAGAGATGTTAAAACATGAAAATAGAGTATGAACATGTGTTTTGGGTCAAATTTTAGGTTGGTTAATATTTTTATAAATTGTTAGAATTCTAGTATGTTGTAGTTCTATGAATTACGAATCCATAGAATCGAAAACGGACTAATTTGGAGGTGTATAACTCAAGTTATGAAGATTAGTAGGAGAAAAAGGGTCAAAAATCGCGAAGAACAGTAGCTTTAGGTCCCGTTTATGCTAACGGGCGTAGCTGCACTTTACCCTAAGTCATTTGGGGTGTAGCTACGTTGAAGGGTGAAGTTGCCTTTGTGCTTGAGAATTTAATTGGTAGCAATTGCTACCAAAGTATTCAGGTGTATTTGCTTTGACCTGTTTTAGTAAAATAGGCATACATTTTCATACGAACTCCGATTGGGGTGATTCAAGATGATCCGGAACAAGGAAGAATAGACCTACAAGTTTTGTAGGACAATTATGTTTTTGGAGGCAATCGGAGGGCGTCGGGCATGCACGTATGCAAGTATAATGCTCTTGACGGTAAGGGATGTTGTTCTAAGTTATAGAACATGAATATTATGAAGTATAATGATGCTTAACATTAATAAATAATATATATTAGATATGTTATATACGCATACTAAGCACACACAAGAGAGACAAATCGGGCATGTGACGAATAAACGTCGAAACGCCGTGATAAGTGTTAATGAACGTAAAAAGTGTTTTAAGTTAAATGAAATGAATATTATAAGGTATGAAATGAGTTTAATATAAAACCAATAATGATTCCTAGCAAGACTTAAGCACTTGAGCGAACTTGAATATGAAATACGATTGAGATATATAAGTTGAAAGTTAACACAATCAAATTGAACATTGTGTATTTATGATAGGAAGGGTTATGAGACGTAAATTAAAGTTTACATTACAACTACTATGCGTTGCTATGTGACTAATAGTTGATGTTCATGATTATATAATTGTGTAGGGCACGTGAAGTGTAGATAACTGTAAGCTGATTAAACTGTTATTGGTAAACAATAATCAAGGCAAGTCTTTCAGTTCCTATTTGTTATGTGAACTTAGTGATTAACCATTTTAAATCTTTATTGCAAAGAGCATGTTGTGTTATATATATGTTGAATGTATGAAAAGTTAAAGTCAACTTATGACTATGTTGATTGAGTAAAGCAAGTTGATTGAGTAATGAACTCAATCTTTATACTTGTTATATGAACTGTAACATGTAAGTTATGTTAGTCCAATGTTTATGTGATATATGTTGAGCATGTTACTATGTGTTACATGATGAATGAAAACTGATTTTGCTGGGCTGTCGAGCTCAACCTTGCAAATAACCATTTTTGCAGGTTAAGGTTTGAAGGTAACACTATGTGCTCCTTGAATGACGTGAATCAGAAATGATACATGAAGATTAATATTTTAGCTAAAGTTGTTAATTCTTTATACCATGATTAAGACTCATGAGATGTACTAAATATTTTATGATGTATAGTTTTATGTTGAGTTGTAAAGCTAATGTTAGAGTTATTTGATATTTAAAGGTTATCAGATTTAAAATGTAAAATTTTATAATAACAGTGATAAAGTGAATCATAAAATAAGATTTATTCAAAGACATGTAGATGATAAAGGTTTTGATTCAGGGAATTAAAGTAAGAAGACATAAAAGTTTAAATTATTCCGTATTATATAAAGTTTATCATCGAATAATGATGCAAAATCAGAAGGTACAATACAAGAAAATGTTGTAACAGCGACCAAAAACATCAGCGACCGCACTTTTTGTTCGCAGAAAGTATTCCTAGTGACCGCCATTAGCGACCGCCCTTGAATTTGGTCGCTAGAGTATGTTAGCGACTGAACCCGGTCGCTATTCGGTCGCAAGTTCAATTTTACCTCCAAAAAATTGGCACGAAATATTGGCGCCTTAGTTATTTGCGACCACTCACCATTATCAAAGAATCGCATGCGGTCGCGGATACTTCCACATCATTTAAAATTAGCGACCGATGCGATCGGCGATAGCGATCATTGATCTATTCAATTAACTGTTCAATTCAGTTCGTCACTCTCTCGACGGAAGAAAAAAAGGAGGAGAAAAGAATAGGAGAAGGGGAGAAGAGAAGAGGAAAAGAGGGAAAGCGGTCGCACGCCACCTTCACCACCACCACCACCATACGGCCATGCGCCGCCATCACCATCATCCCCACCACGGTTTAAGCCGCCACCCACCATCACCACCATTGGTAACCCCTTTAATTAATCCTAAAATTAAACTACTTTTCGTTATGCATGATTGAATGGCCATGATTTGTTTTTTACGAAGATGTGAATGTGTTGATGTTCGCTTCTAGATGCCATTTTCTTGAATTTTTGGGTTTAATTTGTGTTTAATTTGAGTTTGTTGAAAATCCAAAATGGTTTGATTGAAAATCCAGTTTAATTTCTGATGTCTTATTCAAAATGGGTATAACCTAAAGGGTATGAAACTTTTGGGATAATCAATGAATTTAAGAAAGAGAGATTCTTTTATGAGTTGATTGATACCTATATGTATATATATACACACACATACATCATATATGTATAATTTTATAAGAATATATACACACACTTTACACCACAAGAATAATTTGGGAACATGCATGATTAGGTTTCATGTTTTAATATGAGATTATCTAAAGTTGGATAATTTGTTATTCTTGAATAATGATTCTTTGAAATTTGGAAAATTTTTGAATATAACATTCTTCTTTGAATATATTTTTCTTTGAAATTTAAATAAATTGTTGTTGATATTCTTTGAAATTGGGACATTTTTGGGCTTCTTATTGTTTTTTACTAATATTGGATTCTCCTAAATTGTGCCTTGAATTATAGTTGTGCACATTACATTTTGTGTGTTGGGATTATATTTTTCTTTGAAATTGGTCAAGTATGCATGCCGCAAATGCGTGTGGATAGTCCATATTATAGGGAGACTCTGTAGAATTTTTTTCATATATAAGTCAAATGACCATATAACTTGAACATGAGTATAACATAAAACATAACTAGGAATTAAGTTTATCCATAATTCAATCAAGAAGAAGGTTCAAAGAAGTTTTCCATAATTCACAGTCGAGAAGATAAAGAAAATGACACACTATTAATATGTATGCTATAAGTATGACTTAGCTTAGAATAGAAAGAAAATGAAAAGTACAAACACAAACACAAGCACCATAACTTCAATCACACTATTAATGAGTTGTTTCTAAAATATCCATACTTGTCTAAATCTTCATATATAAGTCAAATGGCCATATATGCATTCGTGTATATGTGATGGCAATGAGTATATGTGATGTTTTTTGTTGTGTTCAGATATGGACCCTCGAATCATATATGTATCCTTGTTAAGTAACTTGATTAAGAAAAAAAAAAGAGTTGAGGGACCAATTAATAAACTAGCAAAAATATTGCCCATAAATAGTCAAGTTACTTCATTTTCTTCACTTTTCACCAACAAAACAAAAAGTTAGAGAGAAGTGAGTAAAAAAATATATACTAGTAGAAAACTTTAGGTTATATATATACTAGTAGAAAACTTACTTCAAAAGACAAATGAGTGACAATGAGTAGTGAATAGATCATAACAATCGATTCTATGCCACATTCATTTTGCATATACTCTTATTGGATTTCTCATTCCATTTTCTTACTTATCTAATATTTGGAACATATTAGTACAAACATGCCAGAGTATGGAAAGATTGAACTCGGTTTTCAAACATGCGGAGTATGTGCTTATGAGTTTTCATGGTGATTTAAGGTTTATAGGAATGCTTAAAGACCATATGTGTTCTATTATGTAGACTGTTGGGGATTTGGTAGCCAAAATTGTGCCTATAAGGGATTTGTTATGGCCAACTTGTGTGACTAGTGTTGTTAGATAGTGAGGAGTACATACATTGCCTATAGATAACATGTAAAAATGGTTCCCTAAGTTAGTTAAGGTCTACATGGTGTGTTGTGCAAATTCTTGCTTAAAATCATTGAAAATAAGCTTTATAGAACAATGAACACTAAAATAGTGAACCACCATACCTGGACCCCCATACACAAGTTTCAATAGTCATAATAGGACATAAGAAAGCTACACAAACTAAAGGAACCAAGCCCAAGCCATTTTGAGCATGAGACTTGTTAAAAATCACATTTTAAAGCAAAAATGGGTACATTTTAGACAATTCATAGTACACGACCTTAAAGGACTATTATGAGAACATACAAAGTTGCTCATACATGCTAGTAATGATTCCCAAACATGGTCATTAATAAAGCCAACAAGAAAACCAATTTAAGCTCTCTTTTGAGCCTAAAGTGAGCTTTGATAAGTCAAAATGAGTTAGATGATTAAATAAAGTTTGGTGATGCTAAAAGTAACCTTAAGTAACTTAAATATACACACCTAGACTATCCTAGTGGCCTAGACTATCCTATCCTATTGTCCTTTTGTTTACATACAATTACATATCCTGATGTTCTCTATATCCCTGACATGTTTATGTACCTTTCATTTATAACTTATACTAACATCCTAAATTTTTATTTATAGATGTCTTACGAACTCTGACACAACAACTTGGGTTGGGGGTGGGCCCTAATCATGTGCCGAAGGCCACGGCTAATCCGGATGATCGCATTCTTATACTGAGATCCGTCCTCCTCCAGATAGCACGTAAGTTAAACATCGTGTATATATATATAAGGGTTTAATATTTTCATTTTTATAAATATAGTAGTGATTTAAATGTAAGGGTTTTAATATAAATTATTGTATATTGTAGTGATTTTCAAGATAGTAAAATTGTGAAGTGCATTTCACAATTATGCTTCTGATCCGCCTTCACGCTGGTGATTACGTAAATGAGCACACCTCTACGCCCATAAGGATCTGATTTAAATGAATTTCGTATATTTTTTATCACTCGATAGATAATACATAGTTAATCAAATAATATTGTTTAGTAATATAAGAGTTTTAATATTATTATTGTTGTTTTATTTGCAGGAACGATATAGATGGGACGACGACTTACGAGGCATCGATTATTGAGACACTATTACAGCGCGAAGTGCTAGTGCAAATGCGAACTAAAGATAATTTGAACAAGGAACGACAAAAAGCCCCGCACAATCCGAGATTGACCATCTATGGCGGGGTGAGCGGTATATGCATGAGCATAGCCCACGGTGGTGCGCATATGACCCATATATGGGTGTGAGCGTGTGACGAGTGGAAAGTCGAGAGTCGGGTCAAGAGGCGCAAGATCGCCGCCTCGAATAGATCCTCGTGTATCGTATCGGCGAGAAGGCAAAAGGCACGTGTCGTAGGCGGCAAGATATCACAAATTGCAGACACATTCTTTGCGAGAATACGTATGTTATGTTCTGATCATCTTTTGTAGCTAAAATATCATATGTTTACATAATAATATGAGAAAATGAACTATAGGAGTCTCAGTCTCAAGGTTAACCAATCAATTGGTTGGATGTGTATGTGGTCACCCGCGATGGTCTACCTGAAGCTGTTCAGATAGCGGTAATAAGTTCACTTTATCCTATTATGTTGTTTATAAATTGTAACGACCTTCTTTAGTAATTTTTTATTTATTTTTAACTATTTAATTATTCATCTTCCGACGGTACACTTATAAGGGCTTAATGAGCGGCGCTTATCACGAAGGCACCTCGCATCCGTCGATTGATCAAGAATTATGGGAGAGGCGTCCATCGTGAAGAAAAATTATGTCAAAGGCCGAGGACAAAGACGGCGCCGACCATCAATGTAGCACAGCAGACTCCGCCACCCGATCTACGGTAAATATCGAGTTAGCCACCCTATCATACTCCTCGCCGATGTGTGAGAGAGCGATCTGTCAGATCGTGATCTTCTTCAGATATCTTGGGCGGGCATCTGCGATCTCGAGTCTTGATGAGTTGGCGGGAGGCGATGGCGGGCGGCGAAAAAAAAGGTGAGCAAAGAAGACAACAACAGAGCAAGTATATATATATATATATATATCGTTTATTGTTTAGCTACATTGTCTTATATATTTATAGTCTCGGGTTGATGTCTTACTTATATGTAACATATATGTTTTATTACTTTGATAATTCTGAGGATCCTAATTTGGATGATCCATGAAGAGCGCTAGACTTATTGTTTTAGATTTTTAAAGCCTTGTACTCTTTTAGATTCATTCTTTGGACAATTGTATTAGTTTATATGGATGTTTACGATATCGATTATATTGTGTTGGATGAATGTTTTGTATTGTATTGGATGAATGTTTATTCATGGATGAATGTATATATATATATATATATATATATATATATATATATATATATATAAGCTGTGTTGGGATTGAAAGCAGTACAAAGCGAGTTATTTTGGGAAAACAATAAAATAGGTAAAAATTTAAAAAAAAAAGCATCAATGACGCGCGATGCGGTCGCTAAAATGTATCAATGACGACTTGACTTCTTTGAATCTAGCGACCGAATTGGGGACGCTATTATCGATCACGACACGTGTGACACGTCACGCATGACAAATGACTCAAAGATAAGTCATAATAGCGGCGGTATATCGCCGCTAATTGCGATCGCTAATAATTCGGCAGCTATTGTTGGTCGCTAATGTCCTTCCAATGACGGATTATCTGCGACTTCGTATCGTGACATGTCTGATATGAGATAGCCATCTGCTGACCGTATCGGTCATTGATGATGCTTGATATTGATAAGCCTTTTTGTTGTAATGGTAGATGTGTTATTAACGACCGAAGTTAATAATTAAATTGTATGAATTTTGGGGTCGTTACCGTTGGTATCAAAGACGTAGGTTATAAACCTTAGGTAGGAGAACCATAGGCTATAACCTTAGAGAAGGACGGTGAAGATAATGACAGAATAAGCTCAAGTAGAGTTTGAACAATAAGAAATAATTTAAGAAATTTATAAAGAAGGGATTAAAACATGCGTGAGAGGATTCGAAGAAGAATCTCGCAGAGTTATAAGGAGTATGAATGTGGGGTTACCCAACTCCAAAAATAAGAATGTAAGGAGATAATAAATAGACAATGTCTATAAGAAGAGAGTGATAAAGAAGTTAAGAATCAAAAAGTTATATTTAAGTATGGTACAGTTGTACTCTTTAATAGTTGATGTATGGTATCTGGGCTAAATGATTCCTTCATAGAGCGGAGGTATATACGAACTAGTAACTCGGAACCTAGTTTGTTGGTTGTTTGTGGGAAACCACTCAGCGTACCATATTGAAACTATTAGAGACTTGATGTGTTCCACATATAGAAAATGGATACGTATGATGAAAATGTGGAACTTAAATGAAATGTTGAGCAATGTAAATGAAGTTAGAGATTCTTAAAGGATGAAGTGTTATATAAATAAGAAGATTCAAAGAAAAATCTTGAAGAGATATAACGATAAGAAATGGGAGTTGCCTAACTCCAATAGCCAAGATAACAAATAAAGTCGTAAATGATGAAAAAGGAAAGAAAGAGGAGAGTAAAACAAAACGATCACGAGAGAAGAAAAGAATTTTAAGGGAGATGATTATAGAATAAGATCACGATGTGATCTGTTTAAGTTATAAAGGAAAGATGGTCTGTAATGTTTGAATAATTATAGCTTGATGCTATGAAGATGATGTACTATGAAATAGTACGAGATAACTCACGAGGAGTTATAAATGATGTGATACGAGGAATTTGTATCGAGCAAAGAGCAAGTTAAGAGTAAGATAAAGTTAGGTGGGATTTCAATTGAGGACTTATGTGATGGCTAAGTTGTACAAATCTTTGTATGGGTGAGGGTTTTGTGCTTGCACTCAGTTTATCACATTGATAATCATTGGAATGTTGGTGTCGCGCTATCAATGAATATATGGCGAAAAGGTGATGCTTTTCTCATGTGTATATTTGATAGTTAGAAACTATTAAGATTAGTAAGATATTATTAGGATTAGGTGTGGTTCTTAAAACTAATGCATATAGTAAGTTCGTGACTAACAATAATATGGTATGTTTTGAACCCCTCAGCGAATGGACGCCTATGGTCTGACTAGGACAAGTTCTTAAACTCATATTATTATGGCAAGTTCCTGAACTTCCAATGTGCGATAAGTTTGATGAACTATACTGGGGATATAGGAGGATTATAAGTTGAAATACAAGAATATTTAGTGTAAAGATTGAAATTCATGGAGAAAATTAGGTATTCCAAATCTTCTAGCTTTACTAGATTTTTGAAATTTATTGACTCCGTGCTGATGGTTATACTTTTGATTTTTGGAAGAAAAAAAAATGTGTTGGGTCACACTAATGAACCAAAGAATTTTTAAAAACAGTGCTATTATTCGTATATCTATGCTAATTGCTTTGGCTAGACAAAAATGATTTGAAATATATCAAAATATATAATTTTTTTATAAATCATCAATGCATCATGGAACCTAGTGCATAGATGATAAAAATGATGGAGTCATCAATACAGTATTACTTAGTGTTGGATGTGATCTAAGGATCGTCAGCCCACTATGGTATGATGTAGTATGATAAAATCACCAAATGATGGAATCCTCAAACGGACTGTAAATGCAGTGCGATATCATGACATCATAAAAAGATCTTTGAGATTTCTTTAAGATATGAAAATATATATATGTATATGTATATTTCGATTGATGTCCAGATTGTTGTAGAAGTCTATGCTATTTGGTTCAGCTAGACGAATATTGAAAGATGTTCATGAAATTCAAGCGTTTCTTGAGAAGTTATGCCAAACCAAATTGTTTTGGTGCAGATTTAGATGTTGAAAAGCTGAGGTGAACAACCCTGTAAAAGGGGACATGTTATAAGAGACAATGGTCTGAAAGTTACGCATATAGTCGTTACGATGTTAAGATGTAATACGTTGTGCACGACGTAGGGGTACGATAGGCTGATCACCTAGAGTACTTGCAAAGAGTGTTTTCAGTCTGTGTGATTGCTAAACATTTTGTTAAAGATGGTTTATGGTGGTGATGTACTGTTAAACCTGGAGAAGAGTTCAAGGTCTGTATAGTCTTATGACTGTTAAAGGTTCAAGTCGAGATACTTGATAACCTAGGGACGTAGTTTAAGGTCTTATGACCCCTCAGCACGATTTGGAATCTTTTAAATTCCTGTTATTCATATCGCTTCCCAATTATTGAGCAATTGTGGAAGATTCTTGTTATTCTGAAAAGTGAAAGTGGAGAGGATGAGAAAATTAAGCAAAACATAATAATTTCAAGAAAGAAATGAAATTACAGAATGAAGAGAAATGTGGAACTATTAAAAGAGGATGGGGTGAGGAATATGATGATCTTAGAAATATCCTTTGAGAAAGAATTTGCTTGCAGAACCTAAGGAATAAATAGATATTAACATAAAATCAATTTTGATAGATTGAATGAATGAAGATTAATAAATAAAATTTCGAGGATGAAATTCTTAGAAAAAGGGGTGAATGTAATATCCCGATTGTTTATGAGTTGAGTATATGATAACGATCCTTAGAAAAGGAAATGAATGGGTTAACGAATATATAATACTCAAAATATAATTGAGTTCAAGTGAAAGCTTATGAAATAAAACTTACAAGAATTTATTATGAAGAATGGTGGGAGTAGGAAATATAAAAACTATATCAAGGTAATGTGATGAAGTTATTTAACGATAAATTTTGAAAAGAGGTTTGGTGAAAACTGAGTAAGGGAGTTTTCGTTGATTCTGAGGACGGAATCCTTATAAAGGGGGAAAGATGTGACAACCCAAATTTTTATAAATTATTAAAATAAAAATTTAATAATTAAAATTCTTATTATGAGATGTTTTGAGTTTGAGTATGTATATATAAGTGTTATATATGTTGAAATATATGATCTGGTGTGAAGAGAAATATATATTCATATATTGAGAAAGTGAGGAATTAATAGTCAAGTTAACTATTGAAGGAATTAAATGAATTTAGTAATTAATTTAAAATATTTATTGAAGTAAATAAATATTTTAAATTTATTTATTTATTGAGATAAATAAATAATCGATGAATTGTGGTGAATTAATTTAGTAACTAAATTGATTAATGATAATTAAATTGAGTGTAGATAATTTTATACGTAGGATTTAATTTAAGAAAATAATTAAATTAAATCAATTGCCTAATATTTAAGAAGATAAGTAAATTAAGTGAATTGTTTAATATTAAATGAATAAAATAAAATAAAATAATGTTTCTAATTTATTAAAATTAGATATATTTATTTATAATTATAATAAGATTATAATTATTATAATTATAAATTATAAATATTTAATGGGTTGCATGTGTGACAAGTAGTAACTATATAATATAATATTATTTAAATAACCTATTTGGGGGAAAAAGGTGTTAGCCAAACAAGGCCTTGTGGCCTTTAGCTTATTCCAACTGACGTCTTCTTATTTTTATAACTGAAGTGTGCGTGGGTGAGTGGCCAATTTATATTATCTACGCATCTTATTTTTCCTAAGGATAGTGGTGAGTTGGGTGAGAAGAAGAATTACAAAGGGTTTGCAAGAGAGAAGAAAAACTAGTTTTTGGAGATTGGAAAGAGGAAGAAGGGAAATTACTAAACCTAGTCGCCATCTTTTGTACCATACAATTGAAGAGAAGGTATAACCAACTTTAACTCTAATTTTTTGATAGTTTTGTGAAATTGATAAAAATACATGTATATATATATATGTTCTATAATTTCTTTTAATCCTCGTTTGTGGGGGTTATTTGATGATTAAAGGTATGGAATAGGTTTGTAGTAGAAGGTTGTATATATATCAGTGTGTATGTTAAAAAGGGGCTTTAGAAAGTACGAGAATTGATGTCTTATATGTGTTGTAATCTGTAATTTGTTATTGGATTGGGATAATATGTTAAGAAACGAAAACGGCATAGTTTAAATCATGTTAATTGGTTAAGAAACGAAGTCGCGGCGATCGAATTCGCTAGAGATGTTAAAACATGAAAATAGAGTATGAACATGTGTTTTGGGTCAAATTTTAGGTTGGTTAATGTTTTTATAAATTGTTAGAATTCTAGTATGTTGTAGTTCTATGAATTACGAATCCATAGAATTGAAAACGGACTAATTTGGAGGGGTATAACTCCAGTTATGAACATTAGTAGGAGAAAAAAGGGTCAAAAATCGCGAAGAACGGTAGAGAGGTCCGTCCTGTTGTTACTAGCATACACATTGTATACTATGCCCTATGTTATTTGGGGCGCTATTACCCAACTTGTTATATGAACTGTAACATGTATGTTATGTTAGTTCAATGTTTATGAGATATATGTTGAGCATGTTATTATGTTCTACGTGATGCATGAAAACTGTTAGATTTTGTTGGGCTGTCGAGCTCAACCTTGCAAATAAGCATTTTTGCAGGTTAAGGTTTGAAGGTAACACTATGTGATACTTGAATGACGTGGATCAGAAATAATACACGAAGATTAATATTTTAGCTAAAGCTGTTAATTCTTTATACCATGATTAAGACTCATGAGATGTACTAAATATTTTTTGATGTATAGTTTTATGTTGAGTTGTAAAGCTAATGTTAGAGTTATTTGATATGTAAAGGTTATCGGATTAAAATGTTAAATTTTATAATAACAGCGATAAAGTGAATCATAAAATAAGATTTATTCAAAGACATTTAGATGATAAAGGTTTTGATTAAGGGAATTAAAGTAAGAAGACATAAAGGTTTAAATTATTCCGCATTATATAAAGTTTATCATTGAATAATGATGTAAAATCATAAGGTAGATGTGTTATTAACGACCGAAGTTAATAATTAAATTGTATTAATTTTTGGGTATTTACATGAGCTGCAAAAAGCTCCTAAATATTCCATCGTTCATCGTTTTCTCGGTAGTGTTGTTTACAGGAGGAATATTGCATTCTTGTTGCACGTTCTCCTACTTTTTGACTAAAGGTTGTTCCACAGTCTCATACACTCCATTGTTAACGTTCTCAGCAGCCATTCTTAAATACTGCCATAAAACAAGGGTTAATTAAACAAATTAACATATCACATAATATCCTTATATTATGACAACCAACAAATAAGCTTAGATAGGACACACTAGCGAAGGATTTACTCATCTCTCCCTCCTAGTTCTATTCCCCGATCTCGCCAGAGACCATATCCCTAAGCTCGATACATTAATCAGTGATGCCCCCAAAATAGGTATAGAACACCCATTTTGAGTCGCCAAATACATGGTATGTAAAAGCAAACTACAACTTCAATAATACAATTCTCGTGCAAAATACGACAAAACATATCTTGTGAGTTTAAATACAAATATTGTCTTCTAGACAATATCAACACTCAAATAAGTCCTCATTACAATTATTCATACACTATTTTACGTAAATAGTGAGGATCGCTAAAATATCTTTCTAGAACCATCACCCATACCCCGACTCGATCCTGCCATGTTCTCACCTCCTGAGAAGAAAAATGGAACAAAAAGGAAAAGGGTGAGCTCAACTAGCCCAATAAAGAATATTATGACTAAGATAATATACAACAAATTATTATTAGTCTTGAACAGGGAAAAATTTGATAGAATATAATAGACAACAAGTTTTAGATGAACAAATGCAGCGGAAACAACAATCCATTAGAAGAGTCACGTAGAGAATGAATTCTACTATCTTCTAAGATTTAAAAGTCCATCATCAATATTTTATCCCCTGTAACATCAATCAATATACATCTTTAAATCAAAATTCATCTTTGCACTACAGGCCAAAGATATTCATTTATATCACCAGTCGGTCATGTTCATCTCAACACATGTTCATCTTTGCACTACGGCCAAAGATATTCATCAGTTAATCATTCATTTTTGCACTACAGGCCAAAGATATTCAATAATATCATCATTTAAGACTGAGGATAATGAAAAATATTTTAAAAAAAACTAATCCAGTGAGACAGAAGGACAAATATTAGGGATTCGTATAACAGTTTATCCAAGATCAATAATACTTCATAATAACCAATTGTGAAGCAGAATTCAAAAATAAAGATCAAAACATGGATACAATCAAAGATAGTAACCATAATAGACATCTTGGTCAAAAAGGAAAAAAATTATTTTTCGGTGAATAATATCGTATTCGTGAATAGTACCGTATACGTGAATAGTAACCCCGACATAAAAAGTTTCAAATTTGATTAAAAAGTTCTAACAAATATTTCGGCATACTGATATTGAAGAAAATAATATCATTTAAGAAGAAAATAACATCCCTTACCTTAAAATAACAGATTTCCGATCGAATATCTGGGATATAAAGTCAAGAAAACTTATACTTAGAACAACAACTCTCAAAGTATCAAAATACTCACAAAAATATGCTCGATAATCTAGAGAGAAAGAAAACTTATTTCTGGTGTGAATTTGAATTCTAACCTAAGCGTCTATTTATAGGAAAATTCTAGAACGCCATAGGAGACTAAAATAATAAAATAATAATATTTCTTCTTAAATCATCTACACCACCCACCATTTTGAGTCAAGCATGCCTTCTTGGAGAAAAATCAGCACCCCATGTGTATTCAACACCAACCAAAAGTGGGTCCCACCAATAATTTAATAAAAATAATTTTATTTTCCGAAACTTCAGTAATTCATAGAAAATAGCCCGTTTATCAGAAAAATATGAATTTTATGTCCATTCCACATGAAATCGAATTCTTTATAACTTTGTAGCTTTGAGTTTTTCCAAATTCCAAACAGAAAATATCTGAAATCCACAAACGGATGATTTTTAATACCTCCATTCCGACAAAATACTGATAAAATACCTCAGCATTAATTCCTTCATTTATAACCACATAAATAAATAAATCTATCATTTATATCCATATCAAATAAATATTTTTTTATCATATAAATCAATAATTAATTATTCACAAATAATATTATAGAATCACAATTATGACAACCAGGCAGTTCGCAGGAAATAGGGGGCTTTCCAATAAGGATTTCTCCTTACGGGCGCGCAATTAGGTGACCAAACCTCTCCTTGACAGAACTTTCTAGACATTTCCAATAATGCTATCTAATAGTATTATTCAAATAATATGAATTATTTATCTGATAATGGGAAATATTGTGAAGTGACAATTTCTGAAATAACAATAATATAAACTATCAACGCATCAATTATTGAATCAAAAAAATAAAATATTGAACAGTAACTTTTGTAACAATTATTGAGTAGTGCCTTCTTACGTATGAATCAATAATTCAACAATATCAGGTAATACTGGTGCATAGCATGCGGCAACCACGCCAGACATCGTATTTTAACCACCAGGTATTCCAACAGTGTTAATGGTAACAACTACGTCGTTATTTATAAAACTCATACTTTGTCGTTTTCCTTCATCCAACCGTTTTCCGCTATGGGGCCCACAAATGGATGCACCGTTGTACGAATATTCCCCGACAAAAAGAATATTCCACGACCAAACGAATATTCCCCGACAGAAATGAATATTTTATAACCACTTGTTTATTTTACAAAAATTGCACATTTCACCCATAACCAAAGCATTATATCAAATTATCACCTTATTAATTTAGAATAATGAATAGAGGAAAAATTCAATTTTATTTATAATAAGTTGGGGTCTTACAACTATTCTGTTGGAATATCCTATCTGTGCGGATTTCGCATGACCTGGTTCCATTTTTTGTTATTCTGTTGGGAATAACCTGTCTGTGAAGTCTATCACATGCATGGTGAATTCTTCTGTTATTCCATTCTTTATTATTCTATTAGAATAACCTATCTATGTGGATTATCACATGCATGGTGAATGATACTATGTATTCAATCCTTATTAAATTGTGGAAATGATCTGTCTACGTGGATTACTGTATGGCGGGCGAAAATCCATTTGTAGTTTCATATATTCTATTATACTCACTTTGTTAAAGTTTTGGCTTCTATACTCCATAGTAGAATATCCAGGATATTTGCGCTTCATCAAGTATATTTTCATGGAAATATTTTGAATTTTACTCCACAAAGTAGTATCTTGTTGACAATTTGGACGTTTTTGAGTTCAGGATAAATTAACATATAAATCTTTAAAATTTAATTCTTGAACTTGTTTTATTGAATTATTATGGCATTGTCATCATCCTCATGTTTATATTATGTTGAAAGTCATCTGTGGCCTGTAGTGCATAGATGGACTTGGTATGATTATGACCAGGGATTATTCGGTATATTCATGACCGTAATGTTACAAATGATGTGGTAAAAGTCCTCATCGGCCCTTATTCCATTGATGGACAGTTGTTGGCATAATCATGACCATTGATGAAAACACGGATATCCTTGGCCCGTAGTGCATGGATAATTTGTGGTCGTGATACTAATGAATATCTTGGCCGTGGTGTAGGGATGACGTTGTTATTTAATAAGCTGAGTCTCAGCGATAAAAGTGATGAAAACCCTTTTAAATCATAAAAGATAGTAGGTTTTATTCTCTACTTGACTCTTCTAATGGATTGCTTGTTCCGCTGCAGTTAAACTTCATGTTTGTTATATTTTATAAGTTTAGCACTGTTGAAGGCTAATGATAATTTATTCTGCATTATCTTAGTCATAATATTTCTTACTGGGCTAGTTGAGCTCACCCTTTTGCTTTCATTGTCCTCTTCAAGAAATGAGAACGTAGCCGGGACTAGTCGGGGAACGGAGTGATGGTCCGAGATGGTGTATTAGTAGTCCTCACTATTCTATAAAATAGTTTGATAATAAATGTAATGAGGACTCTATTTGAGAGTGGATATTGTCTAGAAGGAAACATTCCTGTTTAAACTCTCAGTTATGTTTTGTCGTATATTACACGACAGTTGAATAATTAAGTTTGTATTTGTATTCTGTACCATGTATTTAGCGAATCAAGATGGGTGATGTATACCTATTTTGGGGGCGTCATAGTTGGTATCAAAGCTTAGGGATATGATCCCTGGATGAGATGTGAGACAATAACTAGGAGGGGAGAGACGGGGAATTCCTTCGCTTGTATGACCTACCTAAGTTTATTTGGTATTTAATTTGTCGGTCAGAGTATAGGGATAGTATGTGATGTGTTAATTAACCCTTGTTTTGTGGTAGTATTTGAAAATGACATCCAAGAATGTTGAAAATAGCAATGGAGCACAGGAGACCATTGAGTCTCCACAGATCAATAATCAAGATAATGTGCATCAGGAAGGCGACAATCCTCATACAAACGACAACACTGACCAAATGATGAACGATGCAATGTTCAGAGGCTTTATACAATTCATGCAACATCAGGCGAGAGCGGCTCCTGTCCAAAATGCAGGTGGAAACACTGGCAACTCTCAGACAGTCACTGCTAAATAGTATAAGGAGCTGGGACCACCGGAGTTTTTTGGAAAGCCAAAACCACTTAAGGCGGAGACGTGGATAAAGCAGATCAACAAGATATTTGATGTCTTGGGATGCTCCGAGGAGTAAAAGGTTCCCTTTGCCACCTTCATGTTACGGGCAGAGGTAGATTACTGGTGGGAATATGTAAAGCGTACTCAACCTGCCGCACTGAAGATGTCTTGGGAGAAGTTCCAAGAACTGTTCAACAACAAGTACTTTCCCGAAAGTATTCGTCACGTGAAAGAGGTAGAGTTCATTAAACTGGAGCAAAACAACATGACTCTGTCGCAGTACGAAGCTAAGTTTGCCGAGTTATCCCGGTTTGCGTCCTAATTGGTTGATAATGAGGAGAAAATGAGGCGAATGTTTCTAATAGGTTTGAAACCCGAGATACGTCAATATCTTATTTCTCATAAACTGTGTTTGTATTCAGATGTTGTTAATAGGGCTCAGTTATTGGAGCGCGATAATGAGTTAACCCATCCAAAAGAGAGCAGCCGACAAATTGATAATACCAGTGATAGTAGTCATCGAAGTGGTGACAATAAGCGTGGAGGAAATCAACATGCAAAAAATGGTAACCACTTAGGTGGTAATCATGGCCAAAATAATAAGAATGGACATTTCAAGAAGAGGAGATTCAACAATGATGGAAAGACGTCAGCATCAGCACCCATTTTTAAGGAAGGAGAACGACCACCTATCATATGCTTCAAATGTGGAGGGGAGGGACATATCAGTTCCAACTGTACGCAACAGTCCAAAACTTGTTACAATTGTGGAAGAGAAGGTCACCTAACCTGATTTTATTGTGCACCAAAGTCAAGTCCAGCTGGGACGGTGGCACCAAAGGCGAATGAGGACAAAACAAAGTCGGTGGTTTCAGGAAGAGCAGTTTTTGTGACTTCTCAAAAAGCGAGTAACCCAAACGAAGTTAGCACGGGTTAGTTAATTATAAATTCTTGCGAAGTCTATACCTTATTAGATATCAGTTATACCAATTCTTTTATCTCTCTTGCTTGCACTCAACGTTTAAATTTGACTACGGAGAAGTTAGACTTTGACTTATTGGTTGAAACTTTGTTAGGAGAAACCTTTATTACCTCCACTGTTTATAAATCTTGTTGATTCAAATCGACACTTTCACGTTATCTGTCGATCTTATCTCTTTGAAAATACTTGCCTTTGATGTGATTTTAGGAATTGATTGGTTAACTACTCATCATGCTTTTTGTAAGGTTGTTAACTTTCATATTCCTACCCAACCTATTATGTGAATTCAAGCAAGTAAAACCCTAAAGTCAATCACTGTTATATTAAGTCATAAGTAAAGAGCCCCGATCCTGGAATACACCGAAGCTAGAATATCCGTAGGGGACGTCGTGAATAACAGTGGCAAGTTTATAGGTATCAATGTGATGTGCTATCCATGTCTTCGATGAGGGTCACAGTTTTGAATGATATTTCTATTGTTAATAAATTTCCTAACGTATTCCTGAAGACTTCCTGGCCTACCCTAGAGCGTGAAATCAAATTTTGTATTGACCCCAGTACAAAACCCATTTCTAAAACCCTCAAATATTTCTTCAACCAAAATGAGCGATATACGCGCTTAAATGAGCGTTGGCTCGAAGTACATTGAAGATTACGATCATACCATTCAATATCATTGTGGAAGAAGCGAACGTGGTAGGCGGCGTGTTTAGTAGAAGAAGATCATGTGCGTTCTGAGTGCGATGTTGTTAACACAAAAACCCATTTCATATAACTTACAAATGATGAAGATAGAGTTCAAGACTCTAGGGCCCCACGTGAAGATAATGAATATACGAGTAGAATCGACTTTAATTGATAAAGTTAAAGCCGCTCAAGCTACACACCCGAATCTGTTGAATGTGAAGAAGAAGGTTCAAGAAGGTGTTATCTCAACCCTCGATTTAATTGGCCCATTTGAAATCCTTGATCGAGTAGGAACTGTGGCCTATAGACTCGTTTTACCGCCAAGTATGTCGCGTGTTCATAACATTTCTCACGTGACGTTGTTAGTAAAAACTTAGTCTTGGGGGACTTTGGAGCTAAATTTTGGAATAATTAATGAATCTGAAAAATTATGAAATCATGGGGGTCTTATAGAGCATGTTAGAAGCTTTTCATAGCCTCAAAACGGAATAATTCCGATAACAGATGAAGAAGTTATGAAGATTTGAAGTATGTGTGTCAAAAGTTATAAAATCTAGAAAATTGTAGTTAAGTGCCAATGGTTGAGCACCTAGGCACTAGGCTTAGCGCTTAGAATCTATTTTTGGACGCCTAGGCGCTTGCCCAAGGCCCAATTTTGGCGCCTAGGCGCTGGTCAAGTGTTAAGCCAAAATCTGTCCGGACGTCCTTTAGTAAATTGGACATAACTGTTTCATACAAACTCCGATTGAGATGATTCAAGATGATTCGGAAACATAACGAGTAGAACTAAATCTTTTATTCTTTATATTTTGAAATTTGAGGTCGGTATCAAGGCCTAAAATGGCTATTTTAGGGACTGATGTGCAATGAGAGGCAATCGAAGGACATCGGGCATGCACGTCTGCAACGTGTATTGTTTTTGATGATAAAGGTATTCAAGGTATCCTCACCTCTTCGGCATACCAAGTACGTACGTAAATTTTGAGGGCGAAATTTCATAAGGAGGGGAGATTGTAAGACCCCAAATTTTATGAATAAAGATTTAATTTTCTCAAAATATTTTTTTGAATGTTATGGTGTGGATTTAAGATAGTGTTATAGTTATGGGTAGTATTTACAAATTTTGCAAAGTAAGCAAGTGGTTATATAATATTCGATTGGTCGGGGAATATTCGTTTTAACAGGGAATATTCGTACGATGGCACAATCATTGGTGGACCCCATAACAGAAGTATTATCGTAGTTAGAAAATGACAGAATTATCTTTTTATAAAAATAACGGCGAAAGTTTTACTGTTAAAACTGTTGAACTACCCGGTAGTAAAAGTACAGTAATACGCGTGGTTGTATAGTATCACACGGTATTAGTTATTGATACTTACGTGAGAAGTCACTCAGTTATACTCAATTATTGCTACAGTAATTGCTGCATTATATCACTCATATTATTGATTCGATTATTATCTCAGTATCATCTGTATAATATGATATATTATTAAATCAATAACTGAGACGACAAAGTTATTCATATTATTAAATTGCAATAATTACAATGTCTAGAAGTTCTGTCAAGGAGAGGTTTGGTCATCTAATTGCGCGTCAATAAGGAAAAATCCTTATCGAAAATCCCCCTCTTTCCTAGGAACGATCAGGTTGTTAAATATTGTGAATTATAATATTAATGATGAATAAGTTCGTGTTGATTAAAGATGAAATTGATAGTTCCATTGTTTTGGAATTATTAGTGTTAGTGAAAATCGACATTTATTTCGATAATAATTGATGTTTGGAAGTTATCAGGTAATTAATCGGATAAATGAGGAATTAATTGTTATTAATTCACTTGATTATAACTATTTGTTCACATGTGTGTACTATTGATTTACATTCATGTACTATTAGGGGAGTTGGTGCAAGATTGATAAAACTTGCATGACTAAGTTAAAGATGGAGGTATAGATGGAGGTACTATATTGTTATTCATATTTTCACATGATTATAAGTATTGAATCACATGATTGAACTATTGATTCACGTTATTTACTATTAGGGAAGGTGGTGCAAGTTTGATAATACTTGCAGGACTAAATTAAAAATGAAAGAAAAGTTAGAGGTATTGTACTATAATTTTTTGAGCCCCAAAACGTGCAATTATCAAAATTATATTTTTTTATAAATAGAAGCTCATTCTTCCTTCATTTTTCACCAATTTACTAAAGTTATAGAGCAATATTACAGAGAGAAATTATAGAGAGAAAGAAGAAGAGAAGTCTGCTACCTCTCTATTCGAGTATCCAGCTTTATTCTAAGGTAAGGGGTATTATTTCTTTCATTTTCATGAAGAGAGCTATTTTTATTCCATTCCTTGTTATTATGTTGGAATAACTTTGTCTATCTGGCAACCGCATATATGGTGAAATTCTTACGTTATTCCATTCTTTATTATTCTGTTGGAATATCTTGTGCATGCGTATTACGCATTTGATTGGTTCCACTATTTATTATTACATTTGAATAACTTTCATGCTGGCAATCGTATATATGGTGAAATTCTTCGTTATTCCATTCTTTATTATCTTGTTGGAATATCATATCGTGCATATTATATTGATTGGTTCCATTATTTATTATTCTATTGGAATAACTTTTATGCATGCGATTCATCGCATGCACGGTGAATTCTGTTGTTATTCCATTCTTTATTATTACATTGGAATATCCTCGCTCGTGCGGATTTCGCATGACTGGTTCCATTCTTTATTATTCTTGGGAATAACCAAAGATGTGCGGTCTATCGCATGCATAGTGAATTCTTACGTTATTCCATTCTTTATTATTACATTGGAATAACTTGCATACATGTGGATTACCACACGCATGGTGAATGATCCTTTGTATTCATTCCTTATTAAATTGTGGAAATGATGCATCTCACGTGGATTACCGCATGGTGGCGAAAATCCATTTGTAGTTTCATATATTCTATTCTACTCGGTTGGTTAAAGTTTTGGCTTCTATACTCCATGAAATTAGTAGAATATCCTGGATATTTGCGCTTCATCCAGTATATTTTCATGGAAATATTCTTCTGAGCATTCTTGAATTTTACTCCACAAAGTAGTATCATGTTGACAATTTGGACGTTTTTAAGTTTAGGATAAATTAACTTATAAATCTTTAAAATTTAATTCTTGAACTTGTTTTATTGAATTATTATGTCATTGTCATCATCCTCATGTTTATATTATGTTGAAAGTCATCTGTGGCCTGTAGTTCATAGATGGACTTGGTATGATTATGACCAGGGATTTTTCGGTATAGTCATGATCGTAATGTTACAAATGATGTGGTAAAAGTCCTCATTGGCCCTTAGTGCATTGATGGACAGTTGTTGGCATGATCATGACCATTGATGAAAACACGAATATCCTTGGCCTGTAGTGCATGGACAATTTGTGGCCGTGATACTAATGAATATCCTTGGCTGTGGTCCAGGAATGACGTGGTTTATTTAATAAGCTGAGTCTCAGCGATAAAAGTGATGAAAACCCTTTTAAATCATAGAAGATAATAGGTTTTATTCTCTACTTGACTCTTCTAATGGATTGCTTGTTCCGCTGCAGTTAAACTTGATGTTTGTTATATTGTATCAGTTTAACACTGTTGAAGGCTAATGATAATTTATTCTACATTATCTTAGTCATAATATTTCTTACTGGGCTAGTTGAGCTCACCCTTTTACTTTCATTGTCCTCTTCAGGAAATGAAAACGTACCCGGGACTAGTCGAGGAATGGAGTGATGGTCCGAGATGGTGTATTAGTAGTCCTCACTATTCTATAAAATAGTGTGATAATAAATGTAATGAGGACTCTATTTGAGAGTGGATATTGTCTAGAAGGCAACATTCAAGTTTAAACTCTCAGCTATGTTTTGTCATATATTACACGACGGTTGTACAATTAAGTTTGTATTCGTATTCGGTAGCATGTATTTGGCGACTCAAGATGGGTGATGTATACCTATTTTTGGGGCGTCACAATAATATTCGGTGCATTTACCGCTTATATATATATACATTTCTATCGGGCCAGGAGTTTACTTCGTGGCTTTTTACTGCTTTCTTTACATTTCGTCCTGCCTGGAGTTTACTTCATGGTGGTTGATCGTTTCTATATATATATTTACAAATTTTATATATTTACATTTTCAATCCCCTATGGAGTTGCTTCGTGGTGGTTGATTGTTCATATATATATTTACAACTTTTATATATATATAACTGCTTACAGCTTTCATACAAACTGCTACATCATGTGAGCCTAGGAATCATGTGATCCTAGGAATCATGTGATCAGAGATTCAGTCTCCTGAATCTAGATTCGGTTACCGTGATGGACATTTTCGGCTGTAATCAACTTGTACATTATTCACGGTGTTTGAATTTCCTTAGATGGCTCTCATGCCCACAAGGAATTTGGCACTACTATGTATATTATTTTCTTGAAGATGCCTCGTATCTCTAAAATAAAAGCAATCAAGCCAAATAGAAAATAAAATGGAAGTATCAAAGGCCTCAATTATTGTAAGACCCCAAATTATATGAAATGAAAGTATCCAATTTACATATCGGGGGTACTATTCACCTGGGCACTATTCACCCAAAAAAATAATTTCTTTTCGTTACAAATTATTTTTGATATATGGATATTATTCTTGAATTTTACTAGGTACTATTCACCAAAAAAATTAATTTCTTTTCTTTCTAAATTATTTTTTATACATGGATATTATTCTTGAATTTTACTCCACCAAGCAGTATCATGTTCACAATTTGGACATTATTGAATTCTGGATAAATTAAATTATAAATCTTTAAAATTTATCCTTGTTCTCATTTAATTGAATTATTATATCATTGTCATCATCCTCATACTTAAATTGTGATGAAAGTCATCTTTGACCGTAGTGCATGGATGGACTATTGATTGGTATGATTATGACCAGTGATTATTCGGTATAATCATGACCTGTAATGTTACAAATGATGCGATAAAAGTCTTCATTGGTCCATAGTGCATTGATGGAAAGTTGTTGGCATGATTATGACCATTGGTGATTACACAAATATCCTTAGCCCGTAGTGCAGGGATAATTCCCAGGGATAATTCGTGGACATGATACAAATTAATATCCTTGGCCCGTAGTGCATTGATGATTTGATAATGTGGTTTATTCATTAAGCTGAGTCCCAGCGATAAAATTGATGATAAACTTTTTAAATCGTATAAGATAGTAAATATCATGCTCTACTTGACTCTTCTAATGGATTTGTTACGCACCCAAATTCGGGTATCTTCTAACTCGACATATGGTGCTACACGGTACTCATAACTATATAATCATTCCATTGAAATACAACATAATGAATGTAATTACTATCTTCTTATTACAATCAAAGTATAATCATTCCCAGGTTCATCAACCGATTACATCATTTGTTGTTCATAATGTATAATACATACAAACATACTAGTCTATTACACGATGGTTAAGTATCCATCTTAGCCTTGCCCTTATCTCTCTTAGCATTCTCAGAACGTTCATCTTTAACTGCAATCATATAATTCACGCAAGAAGTGAGCATAACAAGCTCAGCAATTTTATCAAAGGATAACAGTAATACCACATTCGTGAATTATATAACAATTCATACATAACTGAACAAATAGTTATGAAGAATTATGAAACAATAAAACTTTAACATTTCATAACATCAATTCCCAAAAAATAGAGTAGATTAGGAATTCTGAACCGGTCAATAGACCATGAACAATAGCTTTCTGTTTTCATACTTGAAAAGGATATCACAACACTAAGGCTGTACATCCGCATTACTTACGAGCAGTTCTAGGTGATTAGACTATAGTACTCTATGTTGATCAAAACTCATTCGCTAAACGTATTTACGTTTAACATTTGGCAAACTCGCGTGTCCATCGAATAATCGATGAAAAATACTTTTGTTTGTTCATAGACAAATCTTACCTTCACATCCGTACCAATTACTTAATATAGGATAGCGTTAACATTTCTACATAGAAAGATATGAATATCAATCAATCTATATCTTACGAGTAGTCTAGCCAAGTTAAATCTGGCATTGACCCTTTCTTTAAAATCAGTCGTGCAATTCAGTACAATGAATCACATAAAACTTGACTAACTTGAAGGTTAGACAATTGTTATGAAAACTTGCCTTTCAGCGTCTTCAAATAACTTAATCGACTGATCACAGCCTTTATAGAATCTACATGATATATTCACATAGCACACTTTAATTAGCTATCAAACAATTGTTCACATTGTTCCTACCAATTTCTTTCTCTTCTATGTCTTAGTTAACTTAATATCATAATAAAGTTAACTTGACTTATTACCCTTCGTCTTGACTTATTAATCAACTTACGTTATTAACTGGACTCTAACATTGTTGGCAAAGTACCAACGTTGTTTACCGATTAAGGTTCGTTGACAACATGTTGCGATCTTTGTTCATACATTATTAACATGCATTCAATTCCTAAGTTCAATACCATATACATTAGTATAGGTAGTATAGGAATAGTTTTAATACACTTATGAAGTGCATACTTTACTCCTATAGGTCCTTGAACAATTGAAGTTCAAATCCTAAGTCATCTATCAAAAACGCACGCACCAAGGCCATGCACATGACATCTAATACAAGATGGCGTTGCGGCGCAGATTAGCGATTCTAGGTTCCGGTCTCGGTGTTGCTGTGCGAGACTCTCTTCTATTAGTGGCGTTATAAAGCACTACTTAGCAAGAGAGCTAACTACACTATGCCCAAGATCATGGCGCGGCAGATTTAATACACTCTCTCTTGTCTTGTGGCGCCGGACCTCAAACACCGTAATTTTCAAACAGATAAAAATTTTAGTGAAATTCTCGGAGCCATAACTTCTTCTTTATAAGTCCGATTTGGTTCGTTCAAAAGCCTACACGTCATAACTGACATAATCTACGTGTTTATATAAGAATTCAACTATTTTGAATTCGTTAACTCAAAATTCACTATTGAGTTCATTTTTTAAGCGTTCGTAACGTTAATGAGCGTTCAATGCTCGTTTTCTTCGTTTTAAGTCAGAATCCGACGATTCTCAAACCCACGGCTCTTAAATACGCTATCTCACGTGTTGACATTGAAAAACAACGTTTTCAAGTCTCACAGCAACTTTCGACTACCAATTCGGAATTTCAACGTTTTCGACATTTAACGTCTATTTCTGTGAAATTCGCTATAACTTCGTTACTAACGTTCTATAAGCCAAATCACATTGAATATCCATGGATTTCATATCTACATCCTAACCAAGTAAGATACACATATTAACGTATTGATGGGGTTCAATTTTTTATCAACAATCAATAATTTCATGATTTTAAACTATAACAACCCTTATGATTTTTATGATCTCATGACTTATAGAGATTGAATCTATGGTAAATCATTCTTATTCCACCATACAAGCTATACACCACCCATTTATGATTCTCCACAATAAAAGAAAACCAAAAGAGATGTAATTAGAATTTAGGAATATTACATTAAGAATTCTTAGGAAATCTTGAAAACTCTTAAGCAAAGCTTCAAAGTTTAAGATTTGGTTGAGTCTAGCTCTCTCTCTCTCTCAATAATATAGTTTGGCAATTAAGAAAACTCACAAAAGGCCAAACCTAGCTTTCTATATATAGAAAATAAAATGGAGGGCAAATTGGAGAATACACCACCACCTCCTTACTATTCAACACTTTGTCACCAAGTAAAATACTTGGTGACCAAGTGTTAGGCTTTCCTTGCACACCAAGGGCCGGCCCACCATGCCCATGGGTTATCCCCATGGGTTTTACCCATTCAGTGACCCACCAGTTCGATCCACGGTTCGGTTTCCTTACATTGGGCTTAACCAATCTAATATTGGGCCTTGACATGGGCTTAACATATTAATTCATTGGGCTTACCTATACAATTGATTGGACTAAATATAATCCAACTCAAATAAATTATCATTAAGTCTTAACTTATTTCCATAATACCAATCGTATTCCATACGTATAATTCACGTATTCTATCCGTATAATACTTGTACGATAATCATATTGTACTTCATATTAACTCATCGTATTATATGTAGATACTAGATAGTATAATATTTGTATAACACATGCTTTAACTATAACGTAATTCCTTCTACGCATTTCATTTCCTTCTCGGAAATCATTCTACTCAACCCTTAGGTTTTAAGTCCGTAGGCGAAAACTTCGTTTGCCATAAATGAAATATTATTAGATATTTCATCTTATCTACATATTCTATCATTACGCGTTTCTCGGAATTTCAAAATAATTCCCCGAGCAGAAACGGATGAAAAGTGTTTTTACGGAAATTTCTCGTAAAACATTTATTTTCGTCTCGAAAATTCTAAACAATTAATTCTAGCACATAGCCAGATTACTAACCACATTAGCACATTCTAGGTCATAGAACGACCTTCACATAGCTTACTCACAAAATAAATGAATTAAATTCATTTAATTCACATAATCAAAAAAAAAATTAATTATCATAAAAATTCAATTTTCTCAGGCGTTACATTCTCTCCCCCTTAAAAGGATTCTGTCCCCAGAATCTAGCTTATAATTACATAAACAAATGAGGAAAATCTTCCTTCATTTTACTTTCGAGTTCCCACGTTGCTTCTTCAGCATTGTGGTTTCTCCATAACACCTTCACTGAAGGTATGACCTTATTTCTTAAAACTTGTTCCTTCCTATCAATAATTTAAACCTCATATGATAAATCTTTCTCTATCTGGATAGATTCATACTCTATTACGTGTTTATAGTCTGGTTTATAAGGACGCAACACAGATACATGAAACAGATTATGAATGCGTTCCATTTCTGGAGGTAAGGCTACTTCATAAGCCACCTCTCCTACCCTTCTTAAAATCTCAAAAGGTCCTACAAACATTGGACTTTACTTCCCTTTCTTTCCAAAAAGTATCTTCCCTTTCCAAGGCGATACTTTCAGAAAGACAAAAGACCCTACATTGAATTCTCTCTTTTCTCTATGAGGATCTGCATACTTCTTCTGCCTATCTTGGGCCGCAACTAATCGAGCAAGTATTATCTTCACCATATCTGCCGTTTGCTGTACCATCTCAGGTCCCAACATCCGACGTTTACCCACCTCATCCCAACATAATGGAGTTTGGCAGTTCCTTCCATACAACACTTCGTAAGGCGGCATGCCTATACTAGCCTGAAAACTATTGTTATATGAAAATTCCATCAACGATAGATACTCGTCCCAACTCCCCTTAAAATCCATAATGCGAGATCTTAACATATCTTCCAGTGTTTGAATTGTCCGTTCACTCTGACCATCCGTCTGAGGATGATACGCCGTACTCAATCTTAACTGCATTTCCATGTGCTCTTGCAAACTCCTCCAAAAGTTCGATGTGAATCGTGGATCACGATCTGACATAATCGAAACAGGTACTCCATGTCTGAAAATAATTTCCTTGACATGCAGCTTAGCTAATTGATCTAGGTTATACCAAACTCCTATTGGTAGAAAATGAGCCAATTTTGTCAATCAATCCATTACCACCCAAATAGCATCATATCATTTCCTTGTTGTTGGAAGTCCCACCACAAAATCCATTGTGATGTGCTCCCATTTCCACTCTAGAATTTCTAACGGTTGCAATAACCCTCTCGGTCGTTGGTGTTCAGCCTTAACTTTTTGACAAGTTAAGCACCTACTAACATATTCTGCTATCTCCCTTTTCATGTTCGGCCACCAAAAGTTCTGACGAAGGTCTTGATACATCTTCGTACTACCAGGATGTATCGAGTACCTCGAACTATAGGCCTCCATCATTGTTTCCTCCTTTAATTTAGAATCATTTGGAACCCAAATTCTTCCTTCAAAATGAAGTAATCCCTCGTTATCAAGGTTATACATAGCCTTTTCTTCATCTTCTATCCCCTTCTTCATCTGCTCGCATTCCTCATTGCTCAATTGTACTCCCTTAACCCGTTCTACTATGGTTGGCTGGGTTTCCATTGAAAATAACATTTTCACCTCTTCCTCCGGTAACTTAACTTCTAACTCCATTCTTGCCATTGCTGTTACAACCTCATTCTGAGTTGTTAACATTGACAGTTTCTCTCTACCCTTCCTACTTAGCGCATCGGCTACTACATTTGCTTTCCCCGGATGATATAAAATATCACAGTCATAATATTTTATTAATTCCAACCACCTTCTCTGTCTTATGTTCAACTCCTTCTATGTGAAGATATATTTCATACTTTTGTGGTCCGTGTATATCTCACACTTCTCACCATATAGATAATGCCTCCATATTTTTAAGGCAAAAACCACAGCTGCCAATTCTAGATCATGAGTAGGATAGGCCTTCCCATAATCCTTCAATTGACATGACGCATACACAATGACCTTGCCATGCTACATGAGCACGCAACCCATCCTTTATGCGAAGCATTGCTATACACTACAAAGTTCCCTGTATCGTCTGGTAAGGACAATACAAGTGCCTCACTTAATCTCTTCTTTAGTTCTTGAAAACTGTTCTCACATTTTTCAGTCCACACATACTTCACCGACTTTCTTGTAAGATTTGTCAATAGAGTAGCTATTTTAGAAAAGTCCGGAATGAACCTTCTATAGTATCCCGCTAACCCCAGAAAAATCCGAACCTCAGTTGGCGTTTTCGGTTGGTCCCATTCATTTACTGCTTCTACTTTTGCTAGATCTATGGAAATGCCATCTTTATCAATAACATGTCCTAGAAACTGCTCTCGTTCAAGCCAAAATTCACACTTTGTGAATTTCGCATACAACCTCTCCTTCCTTAGTGTTTCCAACACTATCCTTAAATGTTCAGCATGATCTTCTGGCGTCTTTGAATAGACTAGAATATCATTAATGAACACTATGACGAACTTGTCCAAATACTGTTTGAACACTCTGTTTATCATATCCATAAATGCGGCTGGCGCATTAGTTAACCCAAACGACATCACAAGAAACTCGTAATGACCATAACGAGTTCTGAACGCCGTCTTAGGTACATCCTCCTTCCTCACTTTTAACTGATGATACCCCGTGCGCAAATCTATCTTAGAAAAATACTTTGCCCCTTTCAACTGATCAAATAGATCATCGATCCTGGGCAACGGGTATTTATTCTTAATCGTTAACTTGTTCAACTCTTGATAATCGATACAAAGTCTTAACGACCCATCATTTTTCTTTACAAACAATACCGGTGCTCCCCAAGGAGACACACTCAGTTGAATGTACTTCCTATCTAATAGTTCTTGAAATTAAACCATTATCTCCTTCATCTCAACTGGCGCCATCCGATATAGTGCCCTTGAAACTGGTGTCGTTCCCGGTAGTAGATCAATTACAAACTCAACCTCCCTATCTGGTGGAATACCCGATAACTCCTCCGGAAATATATCCGTGAACTCTTGCACTATAGGTATCTGATCCAAGGATGTTCCCACTCTTTGGGTATCCACAACATGGCACGGATAACCTACACACCCTTTTCTCAACATCTTCCTAGCTTGTGTCATCGACAGACAACAAGAGCGTCTCGGTGATTTACTACCGAAGAACACTACCTTGGTTTTCTTAGAAAGTCGAAGGTTTACACTTTTCCTATGGCAATCTATTATCGCCTTATGGTTAATCAACCAATCCATACCAAGAATTACATCAAATTCTTTTAACCTTATCGGTACCAAATCTATCGATAACTTATTCCCTCTAATATCTACGCAACAATCCTTATGAATATGCTCAATGGGGATTATTTCTTCGTTGGCTACCTTAACATCTAAAGGTATTGGTAACTTTTTAGGAATTAAACCTAATTGCTTAGCAAATTCACATGCTATAAAAGAACAAGTAGCACCCGAGTCAAATAGCACATAACAATTTATCTCATTGACTGGAATGATACCTGCTACCACATCTGTTGATGCAACCGCATCTTGGACAGTCATATTAAATGTACGAGCTGAGGGTCTACCCACCTAGGATGTTGGTCAAGTAATGGCTAATTTACCACTACTAGAACCCTTATTTTCCTCTAAACCCTTCTTCGGGCAATTTCTTGCCATGTGGTCCAATGACCCACAGACAAAACACCCCTGGTTCTTCTTAGGATTAGGACAATTGGGTGACAAATTCCCCTCCTGCCCACAGTTGTAGCAGACTGATTTACCCTTTAAACAGACTCCCATGTGAGTCTTTCCACATGTCTTGCATGCCTCCGTCCTTCGCTTAGGATCTCCCTGCTTTACCCCAGTATTCCCAGGGTTGAAGCTCTTCCTTTTAGGCAAGTTGTCGTTTCCGCTGACAACTTCAGCCTTACTACCACCTTCTAACTTACTCTTATTCTTCTGCTCCTTGTGGTACTGAGACAATGCCTCACCACCACCTTCAGCTATTATCGCCTTTTCCAGAATGGTCTCGTAGGAAGCACTCTGAAAAACTGATATTCTAATGTAGAGCCAGGGTTTTAAGCCCTGTTCAAACCTGCACGCCTTTCTCTCTTCCGTATCCACCTGATGTGGAGCAAACCTGGCCAATTCATTGAATTTGGCGGCATATTGGGAATCATTATATCCTCGCTTAAGTTCTAAGAACTTAATCTCCATCCTACCTTACATGATAGTAGGGAAGTAGTTCTAGAAGAAGACCTTCTTAAACTATTCCCACGTAACAACTTCAGTCCTAGCCCCACCCTGGTGAGCCTCCCACCAGTAGTTGGCTTCCCCCTTCATCATGTAAGTTGCAAAAGAAGTCTTTTGCGCCTCACTTACGTTTGTAATCACAAACGCCTTTTCAATTTCTTTTACCCATGTCTGGGCTTCTAATGGGTCCGTCGTTCCTCAGAACTCAGGAGGACCCACACTCTTAAATTCCTTAAAGGTATTTGTTCTTACTACCCTAGGAGCTACATGAATCCCACACCCAACTTGATTAAATGCAGCCGTTAATAAATTAATGAACTCTTGCATAGAGTTATTAGGACCCCCCCTAAATCTCATTATGAGACTCGGCCTCTTGGTTACGTTGTCTCCTTCTTGGCGGCATAATTCTGATTAAATAAATAAAGTTTCTATATTATCTATTTAATTGCTTGGTTATCATTCTCAAACAACAACAACTCATACCACAACAAGCACATTAAATAAAAACTTCATTATATTAATATGCTTTCATAGTCAAAACTATTTACATCATGTTCCCTTAGCCAAAACGTTATTACATACTATCCCGTGATTGCCTTCTACAAAAATTGCGATTTACAAAAAGACTACCCTTTAATTATACAAAAGAGGGTTTTACGTCACTACTTATATACAAAAAGATCTAACGATCTACTAACACTGTCGAACGACATTCTCATATTTCTGATTTGCCAGTATCGACACAATATCTCGACTTATGGTATGTTGAGTGTGCCCAGACTCAATGGAATAACAAGCAATTTTCTAGCTTGAAATCCTCATGAGCACATTCGTGGATGTATGACATCCTAGCTATTTTCTGGTCTTTTTCAACCAGTTTCTTTCGAAGCTCTACGACCTCTTCCTTATAGTCATGCGCCTTATCCGTTATAAGCACTTTCTCGTTGTGCTCCAACTCAAAATCCGCCTCTGTAGATTCCTTCGCCTCATATAAGGCGGTTATCTTCTCATTCTGTGTCTGCACTATAGTACGCAGATGCACATTCCTATCCAACACTGCCAGATACAATGATCTCATTGCATCCGGAGGTGTTTGCTCCTGAGTAGGTATCACTGTGTTAATCGATGTTACCTCCATCTTCTCCTCCACGTCAATCATCATATTCAGATATGACGATATCCCCATTGTCTCCTCGGAGTATTGCTCCTCAGAGATGTTCTCCTCAATATCCGAGTCTTCTAGAACCACTAACGGTACCTCCGCCACTGGCATCGGTACAATCTCCACTTGGTTCACTGACTCCTCACTTAACACTTCAATGTCTCTAAACATCAAGCTATCACTTGACATCTACAATAGCACATAACAAGTTGATTAATACATAATATGCAATAGTATAAGCACAAAGCACATTTAATTTATTTAAGGTTACTTTTCATCTTTTAAATCTTTCAGTACTGAGTTTTCTCAATACTTTATTAATTCATTCGACTCGCATTTATTTCTTTAGACTTTACCTTCCTTACAAGGTTATTAGTCTAAGGTTTTTTCCCCCCTTAAGTTTTATAACCTAATGCTTTGATACCAACTTGTGACGCCCCCAAATTCGGGTATCTTCCAAACCGACATATGGTGCTACATGGTACTCATAACTATACAATCATTCCAATGAAATACAATATAATGAATGTAAATACTATCTTCTTATTACAATCAAAGTATAATCCTTCCCAGGTTCATCAACCGATTACATCATTTGGTGTACATAATGTATAATACATACAAACATACTAGTCTATTACACGATGGTTAAGTATCCATCTTAGCCTTGCCCTTATCTCTCTTAGCATTCTCAGAACGTTCATCTTTAACTGCAATCATATAATTCACGCAAGAAGTGAGCATAACAAGCTCAGCAAGTTTATCAAAGGATAACAGTAATACCACATTCATGAATTATATAACAATTCATACATAACTGAACAAATAGTTATCAAGTATTATGAAACAATAATACTTTAACATTTCATAACATCAATTCCCAAAATATAGAGTAGATTAAGAATTCTGAACCGGTTAATAGACTATGAATAGTAGCTTTCTGTTTTCATACTTGAAAAGGATATCACAGCACTAAGGCTGTACATCCGCATTACTTACGAGCACTTCTAGGTGATAAACCTATAGTACTCTATGTTGGTCAACACTCATTCGTTAAACGTATTTACGTTTAACATTTGGCAAACTCGCGTGTCCATCGAATAATCGATGAAAAATACTTTTGTTTGTTCATAGACAAACCTTACCTTCAAATCCGTAATAATTACTTGGTATAGGATAGCATTAACATTTCTATATAGAAAGATATGAATATCAATCAATCTATATCTTACGAGTAGTCTAGCCGAGTTAAATATAGCATTGACCCTTTCTTTAAAATTAGTCGTGCAATTCAGTACAATGAATCACATCAAACTTGACTAACTTGAATGTTAGACCAGCGTTAAGAAAACTTTCCTTTCAGCGTCTTCAAATAACTTAATCGACTGACCACATCCTTTACAGAATCTACATTATATATTCACATATCACACTGTAATTAGCTATCAAACAATTGTTCACATTGTTCCTACCAATTTCTTTCTCTTCTATGTCTTAGTTAACTTAATATCATAATAATGTTAACTCGAATTATTACCCTTCGTCCTGACTTATTAATCAACTTACATTATTAACCGAACTCTAACATTGTTGGCGAAGTACCAATGTTGTTTACTGATTAAGGTTCATTGACAACATGTTGCGATCTTTGTTCATACATTATTAACATGCATTCAATTCCTAAGTTCAATACCATATACATTAGTATAGGTAGTATAGGAATAGTTTTAATACACTTATGAAGTGCATACTTTACTCCTATAGGTCCTTGAACAATTGAAGTTCAAAACCTAAGTCATCTATCAAAACCCCGCATTTCGCACTGCATGGCGTGACATCTAAGTATAAGACCTGGCATGCACATGAGACTCTCTTCTATTAGTGGCTCTGTGGTGCCACTTAGCAAGATAGCTAACTATATCTTTGTGCTGTCAAGGCCACAACATGACATTTACTGTTCTGTCTGGCAGCCATGGCTGGCACTCAACACCAGAATTTTCCAATAGATAAAAATTTTAGTGATATTCTCGGAGCCATAACTTCTTCGTTATAAGTCTGATTTGGTCCATTCAAAAGCCTACACGTCATAACTGACATACTCTACGCGTTTATATAAGAACTCAACACTTTCGAATCCGTTAACTCAAAATTCACTATTGAGTTCATTTTTAAGCGTTTGTAACCGTTAATGAGCGTTCAATGCTCGTTTTCTTCGTTTTAAGTCAGAATCCGACGATTCTTGAACCCACGACTCTTAAATACCCTATCTCACGTGTTGACATTGAAAAACAACGTTTTCAAGTCTCACAGCAACTTTCGACTACAGATTCAGAATTTCAACGTTTTCGACGTTTAACGTCTATTTTTGTTAAATTCGCCATAACTTCGTTACTAATGTTCTCTAAGCCAAATCACATGGAATACTCCATGGACTTCATATCTACATCCTAACCAAGTAAGATGCACATATTAACGTATTGATGGAGTTCAATTGTTTATCAAGAATCAATCTCAACAATCAATAATTTCATGATTTTAAACTATAACAACCCTTATGATTTTTATGATCTCATGATTTATTGAGATTGAATCTATGGTAAGTCATTCTTATTCCACCATACAAGCCATACACCACCCATTTATGATTCTCCATGATAAAAGAAAACCAAAAGAGATGTAATTAGAATTAAGGAATATTACCTTAAGAATTCTTAGGAAATCTTGAAAACTCTTAAGCAAAGCTTCAAAGTGTAAGATTTAGTTGAGTCTAGCTCTCTCTCTCTCTCTCTCTCAATAATCTAGGTTGTCAATTTGGAAAACTCACAAAAGACTAAACCTAGCTTTATAAGTATATAAAATAAAATGGAGGGCAAATTGGACAATACACCATCACCTCCTTACTATTCAACACTTTATCACCTAGTAAAATACTTGGTGACCAAGTGTTAGGCTTGCCTTGCACACCAAGGGCCAGCCCACCATGCCCATGGGTTATCCCCATGGGTTGCCCCATGGGTTTTACCCATTCGGTGACCCATCGGTTCGATCCACGGTTTGGTTTCCTTACATTGGGCTCAACCAATCTAATATTGGGCCTTGACTTGGGCTTAACACATTAATTCATTGGGCTTACCTATACAATTGATTGGACTAAATATAATCCAACTCAAATGAATTATCATTAAGTCTTAACTTAATTCTATAATACCAATCGTATTCCATACGTATAATTCACGTATTCTCTCCGTATAATACTCGTACGATAATCATATTGTACTTCGTATTAACTCATCGTATTATACGTAGATACTAGATAGTATCATATTTGTATATCACATGCTTTAACTATAACACAATTCCTTCTATGCGTTTCATTTCTTTCTCCCAAATCATTCTACTCAACCCTTAGGTTTTAAGTCCACAGGCGAAAACTTCGTTTGCCATAAATGAAATATTATTATATATTTCATCTTATCTACATATTCTATCATTACGCGTTTCTCGGAATTTCAAAATAATTCCCCGAGCAGAAACGGATGAATAGTCTTTTTACAGAAATTTCTCGAAAAACATTTATTTTCGTCTCGAAAATTCTAAACAATTAATTCTAGCACATTTCCAGATTAATAACCATATTAGCACATTCTAGGTCATAGACCGACCTTCACATAGCTTACTCACAAAATAAATCAATTAAATTCATTTAATTCACATAATAAAAAAAATTTAATTATCATAAAAATCTGATTTTCTCGGGCGTTACAGGATTGTTTGTTCTGCTGCAGTTAAACTTGATGTTTATTATATTTTATCAGTTTAACACTGTTGAAGGCTAACGATAATTTGTTCTGCATTATCTTAGTCATAATATTTCTTACTGGACTAGTTGAGCTCACCCTTTTGTTCTCATTGTTCTCTTCAGGAAATGAGAACGTAGCCAGGACTAGTCGGGGAACGGAGTGATGGTCTGAGATGGTTGTTTTAGTAGTCCTCATTATTTAGTGTGATAATAAATGTAATAAGAATTGAATTTGAGTTTGGATATTGTCTATGAGACAATATTCGTGTAAAAACTCAGCTATGTTTTGTCATATTTTACACGATAGTTGTATTAATTAAGTTTGTATTTGAATTCTGTACCATGTATTTGGTGACCCAAGATGGGTGATATATACCTATTTTGGGGGCGTCACAATTACTATTGAGCATAAGGGTTTAAAAAACCTCTTTTACAAAACATCATTGTTATATCTTGTTAAAACTAAACTTTTATACAAAATTCAAACCCTTTGTATATAGGTGTAAACGAGGCATAGCACTACTTCTAGATAACTGCACATTGACCCACACACACACACATATATTCATATAACAGTTTAATTGAAAAGTGGCGGTCACCGTGGCAACACGGATATCGGAGGGGGGGTGCGTAACTCCTTCCCTTCGCATAATCAAGCCCCAGACCCTAACGAATCTTGATTTCACTGACCTGATAAACAGTGTCACATCATTGGGTCAATGTGCAAACCTTTTCTCGGTTGAGTTGGTGCAACCATTTAAAAATACCAACTGACGACTCTTACAGTCCAGTCGTCGACATATACATGTCGGACCTTTTCACAACTTATTTTTTCAAACAAATATCACCTAACATGAGAACACCAAAAGATAAGAATAAAAAAGGGAGAGTAAAAATCCCGACGTTGATAGGTGACGACACTGCTTGGGATGAGGGCTTAAGCCACTGCTACAAACTTTTTGAACTGTTATATGCTTATGTGTGGATGTTGCATTTACATTTAAAATGTGTACGAATGCATTTACTTACTGCACTTAGTGCTTTGCACTATATCTACTTGTGATATTAAAAGTGCTTCGCACATGTCATCATTTCCATAAACGATGAGACATGTTGTATGTGAATGTATGTTGTGTGGTCCCTCCACCAGGAGGCTATCCTGTCGTTGTTTGATTACTGGACTCGTAGGAAGACTAATTCCAACAAGGCTCGGGAAAGGCACCACACAGATTTGCTTCAGTTGAAAGACCGGATTAACTTCCCATCGAGTAAATTGCGATGATCTGGGAACCTTTATGCCTAAAGCCGCGAGAGTAATCTAAGATAGGCCAGCCTCTGATAAACCAAATGCGGAGGGAAGTCTCTTCATACTGCCCCATTTCAATTACTTGTAAATTCAAGTACATGTAATTTAATTTCGTGTCAATCACATTGTAATGGAAAATATGATGGAAAATGTCTACATGCATTCCCTTTTTTGCCATGCTATCTTACAAACAACTAACATCCGTTTTACAGGATAATACTCCTAAAATGGACACATCATATAACATGTAACATTTATACATTCCCTATGACTAAACTACATATGTTTATTTATAGGGAAACAATTGTGCCTGTTACTCGTTCAAAATCCAAAAAGGTAACAAGCCTACAGCCAATCATCTCTTCATCAGACCAGTCTAATCCTACTCCTGTCTCTCGTAAGGAGTTTGAAGGATTAAGTAAACAAATTATAGATTTAACTGTTCTGTTTAAAGAACTACACCAATCTACTCAGGGTCCAAGAATACCCATACACACAGAATCCTCTGCACATAGAGGAACTCAAGGTTTGGACAAAGAAACTCCAGCACCTGAGTCTCAGTTGGACAAAACCAACAAAACCCCTGAAATTACCCATCTCAAAGAAGATCTAGACACCGGTAATATCAGGAAGAAAGTCCTTTAAATGGAAGAGACCATTCGATCTATTAAAGGGATTGGAGCACACGAGATTGTTTCATATGCTGACCTTTGTAAATTCCCTAGTGTTCATTATCCAGAGAAATTCAAAACTCCTAACTTTGAAAAGTATGATGGGTTGGGAGATCCTTACACACATTTGAAGGTATTCATTGGAGAACTCGAATCTTATGCCGAGGATGAGAAGCTCAAAATGAAGTTGTTCCAGAAAAGTCTGACTGGAGAAGCCTGATTGTGGTATACCAGATTAGACAATTCCAAGATTTTTAGTTAGGAAGAGCTGGCTCATGCCTTCCTCAGTCAGTACAGTTTCCAGTCTCATATTGCTCCTGACCGGTACCAAATTACCAAGGTAAAGACACAAGCTAATGAGTCCTTTAGAGAGTATGCTCAAAGGTGGAGGCGCCTTGCTGTTTAAGTTATTCCCTCTATGACTTATTCTGAAATGGTTATGACCTTCATAGACATACGAGAAGCTCCCTTCTATAAGAGATTCTTAGCTGGCATTGGCAAGCCATTTTCTGAAATTATTAAACATGGAGAGATGGTTGAGATGGGATTGAAGTCAAGAAAGATTCAAGATCTAGCTGCTTTGAAAGCTGTTGCTGAGCACATCCAGTCTGGAAATTATGGAAACAGCCCCAGGAGGGTCTATAAAAAGAAAGAGGAGGGTGTTTCATTGATACTACAAGGCCAGAAAGGCAGTCAAAACATGCCTATCCAAAGGAGAAACTACTCCTCTTTTCAAGAACAATCTTCAAACCCTCCATTGCCAAAGAGTGAAGAAGTCTGACGCACTGAGTGTTCACACCCCTAGGGGACTTAATCGAGAATATTCTCAATCTTTTGACTACTTAGAAGAAAATTACCCATCTTGTTCCACCAGCCAACTCGAATGGGATGGGTTTCAATGCTACCCAGAAGTGTGCCTGTCATGTTGGAGCTCCAAGACATGGTACTCACGATTGCTGGGCCTTGAAACACAAGATCCAGGATTTAATTGATAATGGTGAGATCGTGGTGACCAAACCAAATCAACCTCATGTGCAAGACAACCCTCTTTCTCAACACAAAGAAGAAGAGGTTAATATGATTAATTAGAGCAGTGGACAGAGTTCCAATTATGGTGGTGAATCCTCCCAAACCAGCAAGGATAGTGCAGATAAATGGGATTATGCATAGTTCTAGTTTATGATGGAACAGAAGATGAAGGCTCTATGTGAGAAAGTTAATCAGTTGGTAGAACTGGTGATCCATTAGCACCAAGTCACACGCCAATTAGTCAGCCAGAAGCATGCTAGTCTCCTTCCTCTAGTTACGAATACTCTATCATTGACTCTAGAAAGTGAAACTGTGGAGGATAAAAGTGCAAAAAGAGCAAGTGCTAAAGCCTGTCCGGATTTTGCCAACAAGAGGGAATTTACCTATCTGGGCTAATCAATGGAGGAGATATTTCAGATGTTGATCAATAAAGGAAGAATCACAGCTCTACTACCTCCAATCAATCCCCGTTCAAGATGGTTCAATTCTAATGGAATATGTCACTCACGTCTAAAGCGTTTTTTTTTTTTACATATATATTTATATATATGGACTAACATTATCGATTAATGCCTCGATTGAGCCTGGACTTACGTCCGGAGCGTTTATTACTTTTTATATATATATATATATATATATATATATATATATATATATACTTATATATAAACTATTGTCGAACATTGTTCAATGAGCCTGGACTCACATCTCGAGCATTTTTGCTTATATATATATATATATATATATATATATATATATATATATATATATATATATATAAACCGTTGTTTAACTCGTTTCGATGAGCCTGGATTTACATCCGGAGTATTTAATGCTTTTATATATATATCGCTGAAATGATAAACCGAGCTTGGATCGATATATATCTGGTGCATTTATCGCTTATATATATATATCTACATTTCTGTTAGGCCTGGAGTTTACTTCGTGGCCTTTTACTGCTTTCTTTACATTTCATCCAGCCTGGAGTTTACTTCGTGGTGGTTGATCATTTTTACTAGTTTATTTACTTTTTTGATCCCCCATGAAGGTGCTTCGTGGTAGTTGATCGTGTCTCCATATATATATATTTATCGCTTTTATATATTTACATTTCCAATCCCCCATGAAGTTCGCTTCATGGTGGTTGATCGTCTGTATATATATATATATATATATATATATATATATATATATATATAACTGTTTATAGCTTTCATATGAATCGCTACATCGTGTGAGCCTAGGAATCATGTGATCACAGATTCAGACTCCTAAATCTAGATTTGGTTCCTGTGATGGACATTTTCAGCTGTAATCAGCTTGTACATTATTCACGGTGTTTTAATTTCCTTAGATGGCTCTCATGCCCACAATGAGCTCGGCACTGTTATGTATATTATTTTCTTGAAGATGCTTCGCATCTCAAAAATAAAAGCAATCAAGTCAAACATATAATAAAATAGAAGTATCAAAGGCCTCAATTACTATTGGGCATAAGGGTTTGAAAAACCTCTTTTACAAAACATCACTGCTATATCTTGTTAAAACTAAATTTTTACACAAATTCAAACCCTTCGTATATAGGTGCGAACGAGGCATAACACTACATCCAAATAATTGCACATTGATCCATATACACACACATACATTCATATAACAGTTTAATTAAAAAGTGGGGGTCACCGTGGTTACACGGATGTCGAAGGGTGCCCAACACCTTCCCTCCGTATAATCAAGTCCCCGGACCCTAACGAATCTCGGTTTCATAGAACTGTTAAACAGTGTCACATCATTGGGTCAATGTGAAAACCTTTTCTCGGTTGAGTTGGTGCAACAATTTTAAAATACCAATTGGCGACTCTTATAATCCAATCGTTGATATATACGTATCAGACCTTTTCACAACTTGTTTTTTCAAACAAATCTCACCTAACATGAGAACACCAAAAGACAAGGACAGAAAAGGGACAATAAAAATCCCGACGTCGACAGGTGGCGACTCTGTTGGGGAGAACTAGTAAGAGGACTTAAGCCGCTACTACAAACTTTTCAAACTGTTATATGCTTGTGCGTGGATGTTGTATTTATATTTATATAGATGTGTACGAATGCATTTACTTAATACACTTAGTGCTTCACACTGTATCTACTCGTGATATTAAAGTGCTTCACACATGTCATCATTCCCACAAGTCCCTCCCTTAGGAGGCTGTCCTGTCGGTGTTTGATTACAGGACTCGTAGGGAGACTAATTCCAACGAGGTTCAGGAAAGGCACCACCCAGATTCGCTCCAGTTGAAAGACCGGATTAACTTTCTGTCAAGTAAATTGCGATGAACTAGGAACCTTCATGCCAAAAAGTTGTGAGACTAACTTAAGATATGTCAGCTTCTGATAAACTGAACGCGGAGGGAAGTCTCTTCATACCTTACCATTTTAACTACTTGTAAATTCAATTACTTGCAATGTCATTCCATATCAATCTTGTTGTAATAGGAAATATGAAGAAATATGTGTACATGCATAATTTATAAACATGACAAGCTATCATGTATTACAAATAGCTAACATCCATTTTACAGGATAATACTCCTAAAACGGATACATCGCATAGCACGTAACATTTGTACATTCCCTAAGACTAAACTATATAAGTTTTTTATAGGGAAACAATTGGGTTTGTTACCCGCTCAAAGTCCAAAAAGGCAACGAGCCTACAACCAATTATGTCTTCATCTGGCCATACTAATCCTGCTCCTATCTCTCATGAGGAGTTTAACGGATTAAGCAAACAAATTACAGATTTGGCTGTTCTGCCCAAAGAACTACACCAGTCTACTCAGGGTACACGAATACTCGTACATACAGAATCCTCTGCACAGGGAGGAACTCAAGGTTCTGACTAAGCAAATCCAGTACCTGAGCTTCAGTTGGATAAGTCCAACAAAATCCCTGAAATTACCCATCTCAAAGAAGATCCAGACACCAGTGATATCAGGAAAAAGTCATTTAATTAGAAAAAAACAATTTATTCTATCAAAGGGATTAGAGCACACATGAGTGTCTCATATGCCGACCTTTGTATATTTCCTAGTGTTCATTATTCAGAGAAGTTCAAGACTCCTGACTTTGAAAAGTATAATGGGTTGGGAGATCCTAACACACATTCGAAGGTATTCATTGGAGAACTCGGATCTTATGCCGAGGATGAGAAGCTCAAAATGCATTTGTTCCAGAAAAGTCTGTTTGGAGAAGCCCGATCGTGGTATACCATATTATACAACTCCAAGATTCATAGTTGGGAAGAGCTGACTCATGCCATCCTCAGCCAGTATAGTTTCCAATCTCAGATGGCTCTTGAGATAATCTATTGAGTCTTTCAGAGAGTATGCTCAAAGGTGGACGTGCCTTGCTGCTCAAGTTATTCCCTCTATGACTAAGTCAGAAATGGTGATGACCTTTATAGACATACAAAAAGAACTATAAACTAAGTGTTTTCTGATTTTAAACACTTGTGAGCTCATATATTGCTATTTTTTACTGGTGGGAACCGAGTGTTCATCCATTTATAGCTATAGAAGTCTTCTTTGGCAGTCCACTATAAGCCTTCTTACATCTCTTAAAGCCTTTCTACACTACTATTCACACACAGTTCTTCACGTTGAGAGTCGTGTGGCGTGTGTATGCTCGAACTTCGATTCGGGGCTTTTTATTTCTTTTTACATATATATTTATATATATGGACCAACATTATCGAGTTATGCCTCGATTGAGCCTAGACTCACATCCGGAGCGTTTATTTCTTTTATATATATATGCTTATATATAAACTGTTGTCGAACTTTGTTCAATGAGCCTAGACTCATGTCCGGAGCATTTATTACTTATATATATATATATATATATATATATATATATCGCTGAAATGATAAACCGAGCTGGGATCGATATATATTCTATGCATTTATCGCTTTTTATATATATATATATATATATATATATATATATATATATATATATATATAGACACACATTTCTGTCAGTTCGAGTTTACTTCGTGATCTTTAATGCTTTCTTTACATTTTATCCCGCCTGGAGTTTACTTCGTGGCGGTTGATCATTTTTACTACTTTTCTGATCCCCCATGGAAGTGCTTCGTGGTGGTTGATCGTGTCTCTATATATATATATATATTTATCGCTTTTATATATTTATATTTCCAATCCCCCATGAAGTTCGCTTCGTGGTGGTTGATCGTCTGTATATATATATATATATTTACAGCTTTTATATATATAACTGTGACGCCCCCAAAATAGGTATACATCATCCATCTTGGGTCGCCAAATACATGGTACAGAATTCAAATACAAACTTAATTATACAACAGGAGCTGAGAGTTTTTACACGAATATTGTGATCTAGACAATATCCAAACTCAAATAGAGTCCTCATTACATTTTGTAACGATCGAAAATTTCAAATTATAATATTAAATATTTATTGAATAATATAAATATTTATTTGGTGTGTCTATTGTTGAATTGATGAATCTAAATTTATTAGAGAATTTTCTAAATTAAATTAATTTATAATTTAGAGAGTCAGTAAAATAACATGAGATGTTATATTGTTGATTTAATAATTTAGATGGTATATTAAATTATTAAATAAAGTTATAATGAAAATTATAATTTTGTGATTTTTGCTAAAAGGCTATATTTAATTAAAATATAGTATGTGATTATAATTATAAACTAAGGTTTTTACTAAAATAAATTAAAAAGGGTGTAAATTAGTTTTTGTCAAACAAGGCTTAAGTATTTTAATTCTTTAAAATTTAAATGGTTTGCCAAACAAGCCTTGTGGCTTTTGATATTTCTAATTTTTTAAAAATTTAAATAAAATAAACAAAATAAACAAAATAAATTAAAATAATAAATATAATTTTATAACTTAGGTGTTATAACTGATAATACATTTAGTAATAGTATTACAAGTTGTCAGTTTTTTTTGTTATTTGGCTTGGCCTAGCTATACGCATTCTAGCATACTGAGTTTTGAGAGAGTTCAGAGAACTTGAGATAACTTAGCAGAGAGATTGGAGAAAGGAGTTTGAGAGAATTTTCAGCTAACAAAGTTTGTTTACGCTAATTGATGGTATGTTTATATAACTTTTGTATATATATATATGAGTTTTACAACAAAAACGACAATAATTTTCTTACTCTGTGAATTTTATATGTTTAGAATTGATGTTCTCGAATTAGTTATGATGAGTACATGTGTTTATGATGATTAGATAGTATGTTTAAACAATAATTGCATGCTAAATTTGGTTTACAGTAGAAGAAAAACTTGACAGTGTATGTTTGTATGTATTTTTTTCATATATTCATGAAAAGTATCACTGTTAGTAGACAATTAGTATGTGAAATTATAAATTGAAGCTTGTATATGTTAGTTCATTTAGATACGATCATAACGTAATTGAAATGGAGTGATTTGGCCAAATAATAAATTCATAGTGATGATTTCTAGAATGAATATCAAGAAAATTGAGTATTTATGAAAAACATGAAAATTGAGAAATTAAAATAGCTTTAGTTGTTGTTAAATTATGCTAAGTGATTGAATAGGTGAGCAATCATGTTTATGATAGTTATATATTTATTTTACGTGTTAATTTCACTATTTGGTGGGTGAAATTTGTGTTTGTTGGGCTAAAGTCGACTACTGTTCATTAGCCTCTCTGCGTCTGTCTGTTCAACACTAGTAAATTGGTACTTGTAGAAGCACAAGAATTAATACGCAAGACAAATCTTGCTACGGTGATGATTGGGTTATATGCCCATTAATCGGATACTTCTGGGTTTAAATTATTGTATTCTCAAGGTATTTAGGTTCATTTTTACTGTGTTTATGCATTATTTTTTGCTTGATTTGTGAGTCAAGAACATTTGAGCTGACTAAAAGGGGCATAATAGGTAACTTTGCATCACAAAGTCGGGGCGCTCATCATAGTGCATTCTCTGTGCTAATGGTATACTGGGCCTCGTCAAAGTTGACGAGGGGGACGCCAGATGATGATTGTCTGGTTGACTTGGTTTAAAGAAGTTATTTAACAAAGTTGATTTGAAGAAGGATTAGGGTATAAGAAGGGAAGTATATAAGGTTTATTTACATTGAATTAGGGGACTATTTCTACACAATTGGTGGCTGATCAAGGAAGGAAGAGGAGAATTTAAAGATTTTCACTTGGAGTTTTTTTTCTCTTCTTCTTTATTCTTTTAATTTGTGTAATTCATTAAGGATGATTTTTCAAATATTGTTGGTTTTAATTTTTGCTATGAACTAATTTCTTTAATTAAGATTCCAATTGAACCTTTTTATGATTATGAATTAATTATTTGATTTATTTCAATTATTTATGTTGAAGTGAATTGTTCATCTTGCTTTGTGCTGATTGATTAATTATCTGGCCAATAATTACCTTGTTACTCTAGAAGGAATTGACAAAGGAATTCTAGGGTTAGAACTGGGCATGGTGACACGTGACTTAGTTATTTGTACAGTGAATAATTAGGTTTGTGAATAGAATGGAAATATCTGTTTGCCGTATGTAACACATAAGGAATTGGGATTGTCACGAGTTTAATTCAATTATTTTGCATAGGAATATAGCAAAATTAATCTGGGTTAAATAGAAGGCAATTGATCACTTGGAAAAGGACTTTTGGCACTTGTGAATTCCTGTTAACAATTCAGTAGGCATAATAATTGGGATAATTGGATAATTGATTTATAGTTCATAATTGGGGATATTGGATTCTTAATGCTTATTTATCTGAATTCAATCAAATCTTAGTTGTGTTTATTTGCTTTCTTTTTGATTAATTTCTTTTAATTGTTTAATTTAGTTTTTTATATTCGAAAAATCACAATTATTGGTTGTTTAAATAAAATTGAATTGATATAGTGCTAGTAGTTGGAATTTATTAATTATAAATCTCTGTGGGATCGACACTCTATTTTATCACTCTATTACTTGTTGACCATGTATACTTTCACGTTTGCTTTGATTGTGAAATCAATCAACAAGTTTTTGGCGCCATTGCCGGGGAATTCTTTATTAGTATTAATTCCATATTAGTTATAATCAATTCGGTCTTAATTTAAACGTTACTTATTTTTCTTCTTGTATTTGCAGGAATTCTTTGCGAGTGTATGCACACTAGATCAAGGGCAAAAAAGGAAATTTTTCCTTATACAGACAATATTGAAAGGAAGTTCTGGAAAGTGCAGTCGACTAGTGTATTGTCATTTATGGAAGAAGAACTGGCAGAACAAGAATTTCCAGCAAACATGGCAGGGAACGACCAGAAATCACTTAGGGACTATGCCATGCCGAATGTCACGGATATACATTCGAGTATTAGGAGGCCGGCAATCAATGCAAACAGTTTTGAGATTAAACAGGGAACAATTCAGATGCTTCAGAATACATGTCAGTTTGGGGGTAATTCAATAGATGATCCGAATGAGCATATCTTAAGTTTCTTGGAAGTTTGTGACACCTTCAAATTCAACAATGTATCGGAAGATGCTACAAGGTTGAGGATGTTCCCGTTTACCTTGAAAGATAAAGAGCGAAGTTGGCTACACTCTTTGCCACTAGCTTAATCCAACTTGGGACGACTTAGCTCAAAATTTCTAGCTAAGTTTTTCCCACCAAATAAAGTCGGCAAAACTAAGGAACGATATTCACACTTTCGCACAATTTGATTCGTAATCGTTATATGAGGCGTGGGAAAGGTTTAAGGATATGCTCCGTAAGTGCCCACACCACGGAATTCCGCAGTGGATGCAGTTAGGGATATTTTGTGATGGTTTGCACGCATCCACGAGGGCTAATATTGATGCAGCAACAGGGGGAGCGATCATGTCTAAGAGTTTTGATGAGGCATATCAGTTGTTAGAGACAATGGCCACCAACAACTATCAGTGGCCGAAAACACCAGGAAAGTATGACATAGATGCGATAACAGCATTAACAGCACAAGTGGACGCAATGGCTAAGCAAATGGAAATATGGCATCCACAATCCACACAGCAGGTAGCGATGGTTTGTGAATTATGTGCCGGGGGTTATGCTATGGAACAATGCACCATAAATTCTGAATCCGAACAGTTTGTAGGGAGTTATTGTCGATCGACGCAACCTTACCCGAATCAAAATGCATATAATCCGGGTTGGAGAAATCATTCGGGGTTTTCATGGAGTAATAATCAAGCTCAAGCTCAAGCGCTTAGACAACAAAACACATCCGGGTTTCAAAATCAGGCTCAACAACAACCAGAGAGGAAATCAAGTTTAGAAGAAACCTTGGAGAGATTTATTAAAGCTTTGGAAAAGAAAAAAGAGGAACATGAAAAGAAATTTAATCAAATGGAGTTGAATATGCAAAGCCAAGGTGCATCGATCAAGAATATGGAAAATCAACTGGGGCAGATAGCACATGCACTTAATAACCGACCACTTGGAACACTCCCGAGCGATACAGAGAAAAATTCGGGCAGAGATGAGCATTGTAAGGCTGTAACTCTACGAAGTGGAAAGGAATTGCAAGAGAAAGTCAAGGATGGGAAAAAAAGGGACAAGGTATCAGTTGAAATTGAGGAAGTTGAGGTCACCAAAAAATGTCAAGATGAGATATTAGAGCAGAAAGAACCGGAACCAACCATCACAATGCCACCCATACCGTTTCTGCAGAGGTTTCAGAAATCCAAGTTGGATAAGCAGTTTTCACGATTCTTGGATATTTTCAAAAAACTACATATCAACATCCCCTTTGCCGAAGCCTTGGAACAAATGCCGAGTTATGCCAAGTTTATGAAGGAGGTTTTATCGAGGAAGAGGAAATTGGGTGAGTTTGAGATAGTAGCATTGACTAAAGAATGCAGCGCGATTATTCAGAATAAGTTACCACCAAAGCTTAAGGATCCAGGTAGCTTTAATATACCTTGTGAAATTGGAAATCAGTTTTTGGGACGAGCATTGTGTGATTTGGGGGCCAGTATAAATTTGATGCCATTGTCCGTCTACAGTCAGTTTGGACTTCAGGCTCCACGACCGAAAAATATCAGTTTGCAGTTAACGGATAGATTGGTTACATATCGACGAGGTATTGTTGAAGATGTTTTAGTTAAAGTGGATAAATTCATCTTCCCTACGGATTTCTTTATTTTGGATTGTGAAATGGACATCGAAATTCTAATAATTCTTGGGCGACCATTCTTAGCAACGGGTAGAACTTTGATTGATGTGCAAAAAGGTGAATTGATAATGCAGGTTAAAGATCAACAGGTCACCTTTAACGTTTTCAAGTCAATGTCTTATCTGAAAGAAAAAGGTGAGTGTATGCGGATGGATATCATGGATGAATTGGTTAATCACAAGTTCAGTGGAAATTATTCGGAGGACCCACTTGAATCCATTTTTCTCGGGACAGATGACTGCAGTATTGAAGAGGACATTGAGTATGCCAAATGGTTAGATACACCATCTGTCTTTCGGAAAAGCAATCAATCATTTGACACCCTTGAGAGGCACGAAACGGAAGGTAAAAAGTTCAAACCCTCGATAGAAGAGCCACCGGTGTTGGAATTAAAGCCACTACCATCTCATCTGCAGTATGCTTATTTGGGAAAAGACGCTACCCTACCAGTTATTGTTTCGACGGAGTTAACTGACATACAAAAGGAGAAACTGTTACGGGTCTTGCGAGAGTTCAAAACAACAATTGGGTGGACTATAGCGGGCATTCGAGGAATTAGTCCATCATACTGTATGCACAAGATTTTAATGGAAGAGGGGGAAAAACCAACCATTGAGATGTAAAGAAGGCTAAACCCCATTATGAAGGATGTGGTGATAAAGGAGATTATAAAGTGGTTGGATGCTAACATTATTTACCCTATCTCGGATAGCTCATGGGTAAGTCCTATACAATGTGTACCAAAGAAAGGGGGTATGACAGTGGTGCAGAATGAAACTAATGAGCTCATCCCTACAGGATGGAGAGTATGCATGGACTACCGCAGGCTAAATAAAGCCACACGCAAGGATCACTTCCCCTTGCCATTCATTGATCAAATGCTGGATAGGCTAGCGGGATATCAGTCTTACTATCTTTTGGATGGATATTCTAGGTATAATCAAATTGCCATAGCACTGGAGGATCAAGAGAAAACTACATTCACATGCCCCTACGGTACGTTTACATTCCGGCGCATGTCTTTTGGGTTATGTAATGCACCAGCAACCTTTTAAAGGTGCATGATGGCAATCTTCTTCGACATGGTAGAGCAGAATTTTGAGGTATTTATGGACGACTTTTCTGTGTTCGGTGATAGCTTTGATTTATGTATGAAAAATCTGATTCTAGTGTTGAAGCGATGCGTGGAGACTAATCTGGTTCTTAATTGGGAAAAATGCCACTTCATGGTGAAAGAAGGGATTATTCTGGGGCATAAGGTTTCTCTGCAGCAGGGTTAGAGGTGGACAAAGCAAAAATTGAGACAATTGAGAAATTTTCCCCTCCATCATCTGTGAAGGGAATCCGGAGCTTCTTGGGACATGCGGGTTTCTATAGACGCTTCATTAAAGATTTCTCCAAAATTTCAAAACCCTTATGTTCCCTGTTGGAGAAAGATGTGCCTTTCAAGATGAATCAGTCATGTATTGAGGCATTGGAGGTATTAAAGAAGAAGTTGATCTCTGCTCCAATTATTGTGGCGCCCGATTGGTCTTTACCGTTCGAATTGATGTTCGACGCCAGTGACTACGCAGTTGGTGCAGTGTTGGGACAACATCACAACAAGATTTTTCACACCATCTACTACTCCAGCAAGATGTTGACAGATGCTCAATTGAAATACACAACCACCGAAAAAGAATTACTTGCAGTTGTGTTTGCCTTCGACAAATTCATGGCATAACTCATTGGGACCAATGTAATTGTATACACGAATCATTCTGCTATCAAATATCTGATTGAGAAGAAGGACGCTAAACCGCGACTAATATGGTGGGTATTGTTGCTACAAGAATTTGATTTGGAGATCCGGGATAGAAAAGGTACCAAAAATCAGGTGGCGGACCATCTTTCTCGGTTGGAAAATGCAGAATTTCAGCAAAAAGATAACATCATGATTAATGAGAAATTTTCGGATGAACAACTTCTTCGAGTAACAACGACATCGCCATGGTATGCAGATTACGTGAACTACTTGGTTGCTAAGGTATTACCACCGGATTTGAACTCACAGCAACGTAAGAAGTTCCTCCATGACGTGAAGTAATATTATTGGGACAAACCATTTCTGTTTAAGGCCTGCGCGAATCAAATGATTAGATGTTGTGTGTCACATGAAGAGATGGACAGCATACTAGGTCATTGCCACTCATCAGATTATGGAGGCCATTATTCCGGTGATCGAACAATGACAAAGCAAAGTGTTATAATCGAGATTTTTCCGCCTTCATTATTCAAGGATGTGTATCTCTATGTACTGAAGTGTGATCGGTGCCAACGCGTAGGTAATATCTCCAAGCACAATGAAATTCCACTCAACTTAATTTTGGAGGTAGAACTATTCGACGTATAGGGAATCGATTTATGGAACCTTTCCCATCATCATTCAATAATCAGTACATTTTGTTGGTGGTTGATTGTGTTTTCGAATGGGTAGAAGTCGCAGCTTTACCCATGAATGATGCCAACGTTGTCCTCCGATTCTTAAAGAAAAACATCTTCACACGATTTGGGACGCCGAGGGCGATAATAAGTGATGAGGGAACTCACTTCTACATTAAGCAGTTCTTGTAATGTATGGGGTTCGTCATAAAATTGCTGCCGCATATCATCCCCAAACCAATGGTGAAGTGAATTCTAGAAAAGGTGGTCAATCTGTCACAAAAAGATTGGTCTTTGCGTCTTGACGATGCTCTATGGGCATATCGAACAACATATAAGAATCTGATCGGCAAGTCACCTTATTGAATGGTCTACGGAAAGGTATGTCATCTTCCGGTCGAATTAGAACACAGTGCACATTGGGCCATTCGTAAACTTAACTTCGATTTACGAGCAGCGGATGAGAAAAGGTTGCTACAATTGAATGAGATGGACGAATTCTGGTTCAATGCCTATGAGAACGCAAAACTCTACAAGGAGAAAGTCAAAGCTTTGCATGATAAGAAAATTCTTGATCGAACATTTGAACCGGGCCAACAAGTCTTGCTTTTCAACTCAAGATTGCGTTTATTTCCTAGGAAACTGAAATCTCATTGGTCGGGACCTTTTAAAGTTGTATCTGTTGCACCACACGGTAACATCGAAGTCGAGGAATCAAATTCAAAATGCACATTTAAGGTTAACGGTCAACGACTTAAACACTACTGGAGTGGACCCATTTATCAACAATCTATGGCCGTATACCTCTCCGAACCAGTAGACAATTGAGCACAGCAGCAAAGTCGGGCTGACGACTATAAACCAAGCACTTTGGGGAGGCAACCCCATGTATTCTAGTTTAAGTTACTTTTGGTAGTTAATTTTATTTAATTTCATGATATGCTATCGTGGTTTAATAATTTTCTTGTTTACTTCCAGCCCAATGCACAAGCATTCAAGGATACAGACAAGTCGAACAACTTGGGCAAAAAGAAAAGGAACGGAGATCGACGACAAATACCTGGCGCTCAAGCTTCAAGTAAAAACCAATACCAGTGTTGGATGTTTTCATCGATCCTCGACACATAGTGCCCCGGCGCTACTTTCCTTATATAACTCAATGCCCTACACCGAGCACTATCAACAAATCCTCGACGACTGGCACCCCAAGACTTTGTAGAATAGTGCAAGCACAGCACCCCAGCACTAGAGTCGAACATCTTCATACGATGGACAAATACCGACGCTCTTATTAGGCCAAATCTCAGCGCCCCGGCATTGAGGGTGCGAATTAGAATCCTTTTTGATGTCAAATACTCAGATTCCCACTCCAACTCTTTCAATTCCTCCCACGATTCATTCTCCATCTGGTAACTGCTCGTAAACCTTCATATAACTCCCAAAACTCAACTCCACATATCATATTGGGATTTTCATTTGCAAAACAATTTTCATTTATCATCTCAACTGCAAAGGTATGTTACTTCAATCTACTCCATAGATGGTGAAAGCAAATCTTGTTAATTGTGTGAGGGGTAAACTAATTTACATCTTGATTCAATATCTCTACATCTACACTACAAATTTTCATCCTTTGGATTTTGATTATCTCATATTATCAACATGTGATTAACGTTTGTTTGTGCACCACGTTTGGTTGAGATATCATGTATATGTGATGATTGACTTTCAGGGATGTGTTTTGATAGAAAACTAGTGTGATTCTAAGAAAAGTATAAACTGCCCACAAAGTGTTTGATGTTTTGTCTGACCTATTGTGCACACACTTAATCATATCCAAAATTGGCTACACTTACATTCAAACCATCCCAATACTGTAGGACTACGGACTTATCATTAGTATGGGGGATGGAACTGATTGATGATTATGTCAGATCAAATTTTTATGGGACTAATATTTTATCGGTCTTGCACATACATGATTAAAATTCCTCAAAAGTTTAGCCCATGTAGTTGCATGTCTCAATTGTTGCAGTTATTTGCCATAATATGCTTCTTCATAGTGTGCGTCTGCATTCGATCAGGTTAATGTGTTATGACACACCCCCAACCATGTACTGAGCGTGCACGTAAAGTAATGTTTGGGGGTTGTGTTCGGGGTCTATGTTTACATATTCGAGTTTTGCCCAATCCTAATTCTGGTGTATGCGTTTCCTTGCAGATTCTTTCTACATGGCTTCAAAGTGACAACGAGGAGAAGGTTCCGGTTCCGCCTCAGCCCTTCCAAAATTTGATAGCCGACGATTTGTCTCCGCCGAGGCCCAGGAACGCTACAACAAGATGGCTACCCGTTCTCTCATCCCGGAAAGAGGTTTAAGGCCCGATCATTCTAAAGACGGGGACATAGCAGTCATGATAGCATAAAGGAATTAGTTCACACTCACTGAGCAGCTCAATCCAGCGGTGATTATAGTTGTAAAAGAGTTCTACGCCAACGTGCCCGAGCACTACCATTATGGGGTGTTTGTGAGGGGAAAACAGTTGAAATTGGCGAGGAGGACATAAATAGGTGTTATCAACTGCCATTAGAGGGCCTGAATGATGAGTATGCTAGACTCGTGAGTGATGGGTCAGACTATGAAAAGATAATTCATGAACTGTGTCAACCAGGTACCACATAGACCATGCATGAGTGTGGCAGCATGACTTTCCCGCTGTCTCACCTCAGTCTATATGGAAAGGCATGGTATGCCTTTGTTTGTGCCAAACTAATGTCATGCACACATGTGAGTCATGTCATTAGGGCGCGAGCGGTGCTATTATATTCCATAATCAAAGGCTTCAAAATTGATGTCGGCCACCTTATTCAGTAGTACATTCTCCGAGCATCTCGACGAGGGACCACAGGAGGGTTACCACATCCGTCTCTTATCTGCATTTTATGTTCCAAATTTGGAGTCAAATGGAAATCAGATGAGATGATTCAAACACAAATGCCCGTTATGGACCACAAGCTGATTAGCAGGTATAAAGTGTGGATAGGTGGAGCAAACCACCCTAGGGGATTGGGTTTTATAATTCCCCAAGTCAAAGCTTCTCAAGCTCCACCTACTTATGGTCCGTCGTCAGCAGCTCATTGTGGTGTGGTTCCTGAAGCGGTCCAGCACGAAATAAATGGATGGCTTTACAATATTAAATCTTAGAATGTCCGTCTTTTAGAATGTCAAGATGTCATCTACAAATATATGGTCGACCAATTTACTTCTCAGAATGCCATGCACGCCCAACTGTACCCGGGCGTTACTCTTAGCCAGTTCCCCACTGCTCCAATTTTGCCTGTGTTTCCCCCTTCTGATCAACAGATGAGTGAGGATGAGGATGCTCCACCCGAGGAATAAGCTCGTTAGGGAAGTCCTCTATTTTATATTATTTTATCTTTCGCATGAGGACATTGCTCTTGTTAAGTTTGGGGGTAGTTAATTGTTATTTTGCATTATCAGATTGTTAATGGTTTTAATTTGGATCTTCATTATTGTGATTAAGTGTGGCATTTAGGATTGCATGTTAATTCCAGATTTGATAGTACGTATGTTTGGGGCCAATGATGAAATTAAAATTGCATGAACAAGTCTATTAAGGATTGTTAAGCTAGTGATATGATTTTCTTGACAAGATTTAAATCTTTATCTGTTTGACATTGATATTATAAGGATAACACATTTTGAAAAATGACCATGTTGGCTATGATAGTTTAAATGGATAGATAATAGAGTTCTAAAAGATGAATGCTAGTGAAATGAAGGAACAATTTGAATATCTTGTGAAGACTGAGTTTAGACATAAACTCAAGTTTGGGGGAGAAATATTTGGAGTATATAAGCTTTGAAAAAAAAAAGAATAAACATCGTGGCAGGCTTGTCTAGTTTTGTGGCCTTTGTTACTTGAGTAAGTAAGCCCGAGGGGATTGTCTCTACACCTAGCGCCCTCAGGTCTGAATGGCTTGGGAGTCGTTGGTCGAAAGCTCGTTAAGGTAACACTGAAAAGCCTAAGGGAATAAGACAATGCTTAGACATGAAAAAAAAAAGAAAAAAAAATATAATAAAGCGGGAAAAGTGCAAAAAGCCCACGTTAAAAAAAATATATATATAATAAAAAAAGAGCATAAGTATTCCATTTTGACCCCTGGACTTTGGTGATTGTTTAATTTCAGTTGAATCAAGTTTATTTGATGAGTTCTCGAGTTGAAATTGTGTGATGCCTATTAAGAACTTTATTATCTTTCTTATTTTGCTTTTCTTTGGTTAGCATGTTTGTTGAACACACACTCACAATATCAGTAATAACAAATTTAGATTCATTGATTGTTGGGATATTATTGATCTTCTTTAACATGATGTATTAGCATGTTTTTGTGATTTTTTTGAGTCCTGTAAGTGTATGTGTGCTATTGGATTGCTGGAATTAAGATCATTTAGATAGTTTGCATTTGCATGATGATTCATTTTTCATATTGTTTTGTGTTGTGTTGTGTTGTGTTTCTTGAGGACAAGCAACGATTTAAGTTTGGGGGTATTTGATGATTGAGTTATATACCCATGAATCGGATACTTCTGGGTTATATGTCCAGATTGATTACTATTAAAACCACCACCGACGGTCCAGATTGATTACTTTTAAAACCACCACCGACGGTCCAGATTGATTAACTATTAAAACCACCATCAATGGTCTAGATTGATTAACTATTAAAACCACCATCAATGGTCTAGATTGGTTTAACTTATTATTACACTTTAGTACCCCTAAAGTTTTCCAAGTTTGCATTATTTTCCTCTAACTTTTGTAATTCACATATCTTCAATAAACACATTCTTAATACTTCAACAATTATTCATCATTAATATTATAACTCATAATATTTAACAACCAGGTCATTCCCAGGAAAGAGGGGGCTTTCTGATAAGGATTTTTCCTTATTGACGTGCAATTAGGTGACCAAACCTCTCATTGACAAAACTTCTAGACATTGTCAATATTGCAAATAATAATATGAATAACTTTATCGTCTCAATTATTGATTTAATAATATATAAAATATCGACAATAACTGAATCAAATAATGTGAGATACTATGCAACAATTATTGTAGCAATACTTAAGTATAACTAAGTGACTTCTCACGTAAACATCAATAATCAATAACGTGTGCTACTACGTAACCACTCGTATTACTGTACTTTTACCACCGGGTAGTTCAACAGTTTAACAGTAAAACTTTCGCCGTTATTTTTATAAAAAGATATTTCTGTCATTTTCTGACAATACTTCCATTGTGGGGTCGACCAATGATTGTGCCGTCGTAAAAATATTCCCTATTAAAACGAATATTGTAATGCACGAGAAAATTGGATTTTTATGACAATTAAATTTTTATTTGATTATGTGAATTAAATGAATTTAATTGATTTATTATGTGAGTAAACTATGTGAAGGTCGTTCTATGATCTAGAATGTGTTTATATGGTTAGTAATCTGGCTACGTGCTAGAATTAATTGTTCGAAATTTCGAAGACGAAAATAAATATTTTTTGAGAAATTGTCGTAAAACACTATTCATCCGTTTCTGTTCGGGCAATTATTTTTAAATTTCGAGAAACGCATAATGATAGAATATCGAGATAAAATGAAATATCTGATAATATTTCATTTATGGCAAACAAAATTTTTGCATGCGGACTTAAAACCTAAGGGTTGAGTATATTGATTTCTGAGAAGAAAATGAAATGCGTAAAGGGATTTGCATTATAATTAAAGCGAGTGTTATACAATTGTGGTACTATTTAGTATCTATGTATAATACGACGAGTAAATACGAAGTATAATACGATTATTGTACGAATAGTATACGGAGAGAATACGTGAATTGTATATATAGAATACGATTCGAATTATAGAATTAAGTTAAGTCTTAATGTTAATTCATTTGGGTTGGATTATAATTAGTCCAATTAATTGAATGAGCAAGCCCAAGGGATTAGTTGGTTAAGTCCAATTCAAGGCCCAATATTAGGTTGGTGAAGCCCAATGCATAAAAACCGAACCGTGGATCGAACCGGTGGGTCACCGAATGGGTAGAACCCATAGGGCAACCCATGGGATGACCCATGGCAATGGGTGGGCCGGCCACCTTGGTGTGCAAGCCAAGAATAATGCTTGGTCACCAAGCATTTTACTTGGTGACCAAGTGTGAATAGTAAGAAGGTGGGGAGTGTAATGTCTATATTGCCCTCCATTTTATTTTCCTATAAATAAGAAGGTAAGGTTAGTCATTTGAGGGTTTTTTAATTACCTAACCTAGATTATTTGAGAGAGAAAGAGAGCTAAACTACACACAACATATATTTTGGAAGATTGGACTTAGAGTTTTCAAGAGATTCATAAAAGTTCTTGAGGTAATATCTCTTATCTTTCATTTCCATCTCTTTTGATTTTCTTTTATCTTGGAGGATCATAAAATGGGTGGTATATGTCTTGTATAGTGGATTAAAGATGACTTACCATAGATTCAATCTGTATAAGTCATGAGATCGTAGGAATCATAAGGTTCGATATAATTTCAAACCATGAAAATATTATTTGTTGAGATCGATTGTTTTTAAACGATTGAACTCCATCAATACGTTATATATGTTTCTTGCTTGGTTACAATGTAGGTATGAAATCCATGGAGTATTCCATGCGATTTGGCTTAGAGAACACTAGTAACGAAGTTATAGTGAATTTTACGTAATTAGACGTTAAACGTCGAAAACGTTAAAATTCCGAATTAGAGGTTGAAAGTTGACGTGAGACTTGAAAATGTTATTTTTCAATGCTAACATGTGAGATAGGGTATTTAAGAGTTGTGGGGTTCAAGAATCGTCGGATTCCAACTTAAAACGAAGAAAACGAGCATTGAACGCTCATTAACATTTACGAACGTTTAGAAAATGAATTCAATAGTGAATTTTGAGTTATTGGATTCAAAAGTGTTGAATTCTTATATGAACGTGTAGAGTATGTCATTTATAACATGTAGGATTTTGAACGGACCAAATCGGGCTTATAACGAAGGAGTTACGGCCCCGTGAATTTCACAGAATTTTTTAAAATGGTTAAAGTTACGATCGAGGTTGAGTGCATGGCGCATAATTATGAAATTAAATGTCACACCATAGGGTAAAACCATAAAGTAAAAGTAGGGTAATGTTAAATGGTATCGTAGCGCCATCGTTAGTGTGTCAGCGTTGCCGAGACCAAGCTTAGAAAGCTCACTTGCTAATCGCTGCCGCCGCATGACACCAATCTAGTACATTAGGATGGCAGCAGCATGACATGAAAGTGTTAAAGCTTTGGATATTGACTTAGGTTTTGAACTTCAATTGTTCAGGGACCTATAGGGTTAATGTTTGTACACTTCATAAGTGTATTAAAGCTATTCCAATACTACATATACTAAGGTATATGGTATTGAACTTAGGAATTGAATGCATGTTAATGAGTTATGAATGATGAACAATGTTGAGTAACGAGCCGTGACGAAGGGTAATAAGTTAAGTTGACTTTATTATTGATATTAAGTTAACTAATACATAGAAGAGAAAGAAGTTGGTAAAATAATTTGAACATTTATTTGTTAGCTAATTATATTGTGCTATGTGCATATATCATGTAGATTCTGTAAAGGCTATGGTCAGTTGATTAAATTATTTGAAGACACTGAAAGGCAAGTTTTCTTAACGCTTGTCTAACTTCCAAGTTAGCCAAGTTTTATGTGATTCGTTGAACTGAATTGCATGATTGGTTTTAAAGAAAGGGTCAATGCTATCTTATGCCAAGTAATTGGTACGGACGTGAAGGTAAGGTTTGTCTATGAACAAACAAAAGTATTTTCATCGATTATTCGATGGGCACGCGAGTTTGCCAAAAATATTAAACGTAAATACGTTTAATGAACGAGTGTTGATCAACATAGAGTAATATAGGCTGATCACCTAGAAGTGCTCATAAGTAAAGCGAACATAACAGCCTTAGTTCTATGAAATCCTTTTCAAGTATGAAAACTGAAAGCTACTGTTCATGGTCTATCGACCGGTTCAGAATTCCTAATCTTTTCTATACTTTGGGAATTGATGTTATGAACTGTTAAAGTATTATTGTTTCATGATACTTCATAACTATTGTTCAGTTATGTAGGAATTGTTATATAATTCACGAATGTGGCATTACTGTTATCCTTTATTAAACTTGCTGAGCTGTCATGCTCACTTCTTGCGTGAATTATTTAACTGCAGTTAAGGATGAACGTCCTGAGAATGCTAAGAGAGATAAGGGCAAAGCTAAGATGGATGCTTAGCCATTGTGTAATAGATTAGTATGTTTGTATGTATTATTACATTATGAACAACGAACGATGTAATCGGTTATGAACCTGGGAAGGATTATACTTTGATTATAATAAGAAAATAGTAATTACATTCATTTGGTTGTATTTCAATGGAATGATTGTATGGATATTAGTATTGTGGAGCACCTTATGTCGGGTTGGAAGATACCCGAATTTAGGGGCGTCACAGGTTGGTATCAAAGCTTTAGGTTATAAAACTTAAGGGGGGAAGAACCTTAGGCTAATAACCTTGTAAGGAAGGTAAAGTCCGAAGAATGAAATTCAAGTCCATTGAATTATTAAGGTATTGAGATAACTCAGTATTGAAAGAATTAAAAGATGGAAATTAATCTTAAATAAATTAAATGTGATTTGTGCTTATACTATTGTGTATTATGTACTAATCAACTTGTTATGTGCTATTGTAGATGTCGATCGATAGCATGATGTATAGAGACATTCAAGTTGTGAGTGAAGAGTCAGTAAACCAAGTGGAGGTATTACCAATGACAGTGGCGGACGTACAGTTAGTTGTACTAGAAGACTCAGACATTGAGGAGTACATCTCTGAGGAGGAATACTCTGAAGAGACGATAGGTTTAGCATCGTACCTTAATGAGATGCTGGACGTAGAGGAGGAAATGGAGGTGACATCGGTTAATACGGTGGTACCTACTCAGGAGCCAACACCTCCAGATGCAATGAGATTGTTGTATCTGTCTGTGTTGGATAGGAATGTGCATCTGCGCACTGTGATAGAAACCCATAAAGAGGAGATAATCGCCCTATATGAGGCGAAGGAATCTGCAAAGGCAGACTTTTAGTTAGAGCACGACGAGAAATTGCTTATGACAGATAAAGCACGGGACTATAAGGATGAGATTCTAGAACTTCAAAAGAAACTGGTTGAAAAAGACCAGAAAGATAGCTAGGAAGTCGTACATCCACGAGTGCGCTCATGAGGATTTCAAGCTGAAAATTGCTTTTTATTCCATTGAGTCCAGATAGACTCGACATACCAATAAGTTGAGATATAGTGTCGATTCTGGCAAATCAGAAATATGAGAATGCCGTTCGACAGTGTTAGTAGATCATTAGATCTTTTTGTGTATATGGTAGTGACATAAAACCCTCTTTTGTATAATTAAAGGGTAGTCTGTTTGTAAATCCCAACTTTAGTAGAAGGTAATCATGGGATAGTATGTAATAACTTTTTGGCTAAGGGAACATGATGTAAATAGTTTTGACTATGAAAGCATATTAATATAATGAAGTTTTTATTTAATGTGCTTGTTGTGGTATGAGTGGTTGTTGTTGTTTGAGAATGATAACCAAGAACTTAAATAGATAATAAGGAAACTTTATTTATTTAATCAGAATTATGCCGCTAAGAAGGAGACAACGTAACCAAGAGGTCGAGTCTCATAATGAGAATCAGGGGGGTCCTAATAACCCTATGCAAGAGTTCGTTAATTTATTAACTGCTGCATTTAACCAAGTTGGGGGTAGGATTCATGTATCTCTTGGGGTAGTAAGAACAACTACCTTTAAGGAATTGAAGAGTGTGGGTCCTCCTGAGTTCCGAGGAACTACGGACCCTTTAGAGGCCCAAACATGGGTGAAAGAGATTGAAAAGGCGTTTGTGATAACAAACATAGGTGAGGCGCAGAAGACTTCTTTTGTGACTTACATGATGAAGGGGGAAGCCAACTATTGGTGTTAGGTCTTCTTCGAGAACTATTTCCCTACTAGCATGCAGGGTAGGATGGAGATTAAGTTCCTAGAACATAAGCAGGGAGATATGATAGTTCCCCAGTATGCAGCCAAGTTCAATGAATTGGCGAGATTTGCTCCACACAAGGAAGATACTGAGAAGAGGAAGGCACGCAGGTTTGAGCAAGGCTTAAAACCCTGGCTCTACAGTAGGATATCGGTTTTTTAGAGTGCTTCCTACGGGACCATTCTGGAAAAGGCGATTATAGCTGAAGGTGGTTGTGAGGCATTGTCTCATTACCACAAAGAGCGAAAGAACAAGAGTAAGTTAGAGGTGTAAGGCTGAAGTTGCCAGCGGAAGCGATAACTTACGGAAGAGGAAGAGTTTTAACCCTGGGAATACTGGGGTAAAGCAGGGAGAGACCAAGCGGAGAACAGAAGCATGTAAGACATGCGGAAAGACTCATATGGGAGTCTGTTTAAAGGGCAAACCAGTTTGCTACAACTGTGGGCAGGAGGGGAATTTGTCACCCAACTGTTCTAACCCTAAGAAGAACTAGGGCTGTTTTGTCTGGGGGTCATTAGACCACATGGAAAGAAACTGCCCGAAGAAGGGTTTAGAGGGAAATAAGGGTTCTAGTAGTGGTAAGTTAACCATTACTGGACCAACACCATCGATGGGTAGACCCTCGGCCATACGTTTAATATGACGGTCCAAGATGCGGTTGCATCAACGGATGTGGTAGCAGGTATCATTCCGGTCATTAAGATAAATGCTTATGTGCTATTTAACTCGGGTGCTACTTGTTCTTTTATAGTATGTGAATTTGCTAAGCGATTAGGTTTAATCCTTGAGAAGTTGCCAATACCTTTTGAAGTTAAGGTAGCAAATGAAGAGATAATCCCCATTGAACATATTTTTAAGGATTGTTGGGTAGACATTAGAGGGAATAAGTTATCGGTAGATTTGGTACTGATAAGGTTAAAAGAATTCGATGTAATTCTTAGTATGGATTGGTTAGTTAACCAGACGGCGATAATAGATTGCCATAGGAAAAGTGTAAACCTTCGGCTTTCTAAGAAAACCAAGGTAGAGTTCTTCGGTAATAAATCACTGAGACGCTTTTGTTGTCTATCGATGACACAAGCTAGGAAGATGTTGAAAAAAGGGTGTGTAGGTTATCTGTGCCATGTTATGGATACCCAAAGAGTGAGAACATCCATGGACCAGATATCTATAGTGCAAGAGTTTGTGGATGTATTTTCGAAGGAGTTACCGAGTATTCCACCGGAGAGGGAAGGCGAGTTTGTAATTGATCTGTTACCAGGAAGGGCACCATATTGGATGGTGCCAGTTGAGATAAAGGAGTTAATGGTTCAGTTGCAAGAACTATTAGATAGAAAGTACATTCAACCGAGTGTGTCTCCTTGGGGAGCACCAGTGTTGTTTGTCAAGAAGAAGGATGGGTCGTTAAGACTTTGTATCAACTATCGAGAGTTGAACAAGTTGACAATTAAGAATAAATATCCAAGATCGATGATCTATTTGATCAGTTGAAAGGGGTAAAGTATTTTTCTAAGATAGATTTGCGCACGGGGTATGATCAGTTAAAGGTGAGAAAGGAGGATGTACCTAAGACAGAGTTCAGAACTCGTTATGGTCAATTCTGAAGTTTCGGTGATATCGTTTGGGTTGACTAACGCTTGCCACCAAGCATTTATGGATATGATGAACAGAGTGTTCAAACAATATTTGGACAAGTTCATCGTAGTGTTCATTGATGATATTCTAGTCTATTAAAAGACGTCAGAAGATCATGCAGAACATTTAAGAATAGTGTTGGAAACACTAAGGAAGGAAAAGTTGTATGCGAAATTCACAAAGTGTGAATTTTGGCTTGAGAGAGTGCAGTTTCTAGGTCATGTTATTGATAAAGATGGCATTTCCGTAGATCCAGCAAAAGTGGAAGCAGTTAATGAGTGGGAGCAACCGAACACGGCAACTAAGGTTCGGAGTTTTCTGGGGTTAGCGGGATACTATAGAAGGTTCATTCCGGATTTTTCTAAAATAGCTACTCGATTGACAAACGTCGACAAAAAAGTAAATTGAAGTATGTGTGGACTGAAAAATGTGAGAACAGTTTTCAGGAGTTGAAGAAGAGGTTAAGTGAGGCACCTGTATTGTCCTTACCAGATGATATAGGGAACTTTGTAATGTATAGCAATGCTTCGCATAAAGGACTGGGTTACGTGCTCATGCAGCATGGCAAAGTCATTGCGTATGCGTCACGTCAATTGAAGGATTATGAGAAGGTCTATCCTACTCACAATCTGGAATTGACAGCTGTAGTTTTTGCCTTGAAGATATGGAGGCATTATCTATGTGGTGAGAAGTGTGAGATATACACGGACCATAAAAGTCTGAAATATATCTTCACACAGAAGGAGTTGAATATGAGATAGAGAAGGTGGTTAGAGTTAATAAAAGATTATGATTATGATATTTTATATCATCCGGGAAAGGCAAATGTAGTAGCCGATGCGCTAAGTAGGAAGGGTAGAGAGAAACTGTCAATGTTAAAAACTTAGAATGAGTTGATAACAGCGATGGCCAGAATGGAATTAGAAGTTAAGTTACCGGAGGAAGCGGTGGAAATGTTATTTTCCATGGAAACCCAACCGACCATAGTAAAGCGGGTTAAGGGAGTACAATTGAGTAATGAGGAATGCGAGCAAATAAAGAAGAGGATAGAAGATGAAGAGAAGACTAAGTGTAACCTCGATAAGGAGGGATTACTTCTTTTTGAAGGAAGAATTTGGGTTCCAAATGATCCCAAATTAATGGAGGAAATAATGATGGAGGCTCATAATTCGAGGTACTCGATACATCCCGGTAGTATGAAGATGTATAAATACCTTCGTCAGAACTTTTGGTGGTCGAACATAAAGAGGGAGATAGCAGAATATGTTAGTAGGTGCTTAACTTGTCAAAAAGTTAAGTTTGAACACCAATGACCGAGTGGGTTGTTGCAACCGTTAGAAATTCCAGAGTGGAAATGGACTTTGTGGTGGGACTTCCAACAACAAGAAAAGGATATGATGCTATTTGGGTGATAGTGGATCGATTGACGAAATCGGCTCATTTTCTACCAATAGGAGTTAGGTATAACCTAGATCAGTTAGCTAAGCTGTATGTCAAGAAAATTATTTCCAGACATGGAGTACCTATTTTGATTGTGTCAGATCGTGATCCACGATTCACATCAAACTTTTGGAGGAGTTTGCAAGAGCAAATGGGAACACAGTTAAGATTGAGTATGGCGTATCATCCTCAGACGGATGGTCAGAGTGAACGGACAATTCAAACGCTTGAAGATTTTTTAAGATCTTGCGTTATGGATTTCAAAGGAAGTTGGGACGAATATCTACCGTTGGTGGAATTTTCGTACAACAATAGTTTTTACGCTAGTATAGGCATGCCGCCTTACGAAGCTTTGTATGGAAGGAAGTGACGAACTCCATTATGTTGGGATGAGGTTGGTGAACGTCGGATGTTGGGACATGAGATGGTACAGCAGATGGCGGATATGGTGAAGTTAATACGTACTCGATTAGTTGTTGCTCAAGATAGGCAGAAGAAGTATCCAGAACCTCACAGAGAAAATAGAGAATTCGATATAGGATTTTTTGTCTTTCTGAAAGTATCGCCTTGGAAGGGGAAGATACATTTTAGAAAGAAGGGGAAGTTAAGTCCAAGGTTTGTAGGACCTTTTGAGATTTTAGGAAGAGTAGGAGAGGTGGATTATGAAGTAGCCTTACCTCCAGAAATGGAACGCATTCATAATGTGTTTCATGTGTCAGTGTTGCGTCCTTATAAACCAGACTATAAACACGTAATAGAGTATAAATCTATTTAGATAGAGAAAGATTTGTCATATAAGGAACTTTCAATTCAAATTATTGATAGGAAGGAGCAAGTATTAAGAAATAATGTAATACCTTCAGTGAAGGTGTTATGGAGAAACCACAATGCTGAAGAAGCAACGTGGGAGCTCAAAAGTAAAATGAAGGAAGATTTTCCTCATTTGTTTATGTAATTATAAGCTAAGATTCTGGGGACAAAATCCTTATAAGGGGGAGCGAATGTAACGCCCGAGAAAATTAGATTTTTATGACAATTAAATTTTTATTTGATTATGTGAATTAAATGAATTTAATTGATTTATTATGTAAGCAAGCTATGTGAAGGTCATTCTATGATCTAGAATGTGTTTATAAGGTTAGTAATCTGGCTACGTACTAGAATTAATTGTTCAGAATTTCCAAGACGAAAATAAATGTTTTTCGAGAAATTACTGTAAAAATACTATTCATTCGTTTCTATTCGGGGAATTATTTTTAAATTCCGAGAAACGCGTAATGATAAAATATCGAGATAAGATGAAATATCTGATAATATTTCATTTATGGCAAACGGAATTTTTGCCTGCGGACTTAAAACCTAAGGGTTGAGTATATTGATTTTCGAGAAGGAAATGAAATGCGTAAATGGATTTGCGTTATAATTGAAGCGAGTGTTATACAACTGTGGTACTATTTAGTATTTATGTATAATACGACGAGTAAATACGAAGTACAATACGATTATTGTATGAGTAGTATACGGAGAGAATACGTGAATTATATATATAAAATACGATTCGTATTATAGAATTAAGTTAAGTCTTAATGTTAATTCATTTGGGTTGGATTATAATTAGTCCAATTAATTGAATGAGCAAGCCCAAGGGATTAGTTGGTTAAGTCTAATTCAAGGCCCAATATTAGGTTGGTTAAGCCTAATGCATAAAAATCGAACCGTGGATCGAACCAGTGGCTCACCGAATGGGTAGAACCCATGGGATGACCCATGGAAATGGGTTAGCCGGCCACCTTGGTGTGCAAGCCAAGAATAATGCTTGGTCACCAAGCATTTTCCTTGGTGACCAACTGTGAATAGTAAGGAGGTGGGGAGTGTAATGTCTATATTGCCCTCCATTCTAGTTTCCTATAAAGAAGAAGGCAAGATCGGTTATTTGATGGTTTTTCAATTGCCTAACCTAGATTATTTGATAGAGAAAGAGAGCTAAACTACACATAACATATATTTTGGAAGATTGGACTTAGAGTTTTCAAGAGATTCATAAGAGTTCTTGAGGTAATATCTCTTATCTTTCATTTCCATCTCTTTTGATTTTCTTTTATCTTGGAGGATCATAAAATGGGTGGTATATGTCTTGTATAGTGGATTAAAGATGACTTACCATAGATTCAATCTCTATAAGTCATGAGATCGTAGGAATCATAAGGTTCGATATAGTTTCAAACCATAAAAATATTGTTTGTTAAGATCGATTATTTTTAAATGATTGAACTCCATCAATACGTAAAATATGCATCTTGCTTGGTTAGGATGTAGATATGAAATCCATGGAGTATTCTATGCGATTTGGCTTAGAGAACCCTAGTAACGAAGTTATGGCGAATTTTACGTAATTAGACGTTAAACGTCGAAAATGTTGAAAATCCAGATTGGAGATCAAAAGTTGACGTGAGACTTGAAAACATTGTTTTTCAATGTCAACGTGTGAGATAGGGTATTTAAGAGTTATGGGTTCGAGAATCGTCAGATTCTAACTTAAAACGAAGAAAACGAGCATTGAACGCCCTTTAACGTTTACGAACGTTTAGAAAATGAACTCAATAGTGAATTTTGAGTTATTGGATTCAAAAGTGTTGAATTCTTATATGAACGCGTAGAGTATGTCATTTATGACGTGTAGGATTTTGAACGGACCAAATCGGGCTTATAACGAAGGAGTTACAGCCCTGGGAATTTCACATAATTTTTCAAAATTGTTGAAGTTACAGATGCGAGGTCAGCCGCAGCTATGAGACATAGTGTTAAATGTTGCCCGTGCAATGCGAGACTGAGAAAGTTGTATCTTGCTACATGGCGTTGTAGCGCCATTGTTCGCTGCCCAGCAAATGCGAGACCGAAGCCTTGCCACATCGCTAGCGGCGTCATGGCCTTGATCCCTAGTTCTAGGATGGTCAGCCAGCCAAGCCTAAGTGTTAGGCTTCGGATATTGACTTAGGTTTTCAACTTCAATTGTTTAGGGACCTATAGGGGTAATGTTTGTAGACTTCATAAGTGTATTAAAGCTATTCCTATACTACCTATACTAAGGTATATGGTATTGAACTTAGGAATTGAATGCATGTTAATGAGTTATGAATGATGAACAAGGTTGGTACTTTATCAATAATGTTCGAGTCCGGTTAATAACGTCAGTTGAATAACGAGCCGGGACGAAGGGTAATAAGTCAAGTTGACTTTATTATTGATATTAAGTTAACTAATACATAGAAGATAAAGAAGTTGGTAAAACAATGTGAACATTTATTTGTTAGCTAATTACAGTGTGCTATGTGAATATATCATGTAGATTCTGTAAGGCTGTGGTCAGTCGATTAAATTATTTGAAGATGTTGAAAGGCAAGTTTTCTTAACGCTTGTCTAACTTCCAAGTTAACCAAGTTTTATGTGATTCGTTGAACTGAATTGCACGATTGATTTTAAAGAAAGGGTCAATGCCAGATTTTAACTCGGCTAGACTGTTCATAAGATATAGATTGATTATGATTCATATCTTTCTATATATAAATGTTAACGCTATCCTATGCCAAGTAATTGGTACGGACGTGAAGGTAAGTTTTGTCTATGAACAAACAAAAGTATTTTCATCAATTATTCAATGGGCATGCGAGTTTGCCAAAAATATTAAACGTAAATACATTTAATGAATAAGTGTTAATCAACATAGAGTACTATAGGCTGATCACCTAGAAGTGCTCGTAAGTTATGCAGACGTAACAACCTTAGTGCTGTGAAATCCTTTTCAAGTATGAAAACTGAAAGCTAGTGTTCATGGTCTATCGACCGGTTCAGAATTCCTAATCTATTCTATACTTTGGGAATTGGTGTTATGAATTGTTAAAGTATTATTGTTTCATGATACTTCATAACTATTGTTCAGTTATGTAGGAATTGTTATATAATTCACGAATGTGGCATTACTATTATCCTTTATTAAACTTGTTGAGCTGTCACGCTTACTTCTTGCATGAATTATATAACTGCAGTTAAGGATGAACGTCCTGAGAATGCTAAGAGAGATAAGGGCAAAGCTAAGATGGATGCTTAGCCATTGTGTAATAGATTAGTATGTTTGTATGTATTATTACATTATGAACAACGAACGATGTAATCGGTTATGAACCTGGGAAGGATTATACTTTGATTGTAATAAGAAAATAGTAATTACATTCATTTGGTTGTATTTCAATGGAATGATTGTATGGATATTAGTATAGTGGAGCACCATATGTCGGGTTGGAAGATACCGGGATTTGGGGGCGTCACAAATATTCCCCGAACAATCGAATATTCACTGACACAACGAATATTTTATATCAACTTGTTTACTTTGCAAAATTTTCCAAATATTACCCACAACTATAACATTATATCATATCCACACCATAATATTCAAAAATATATTTCAAAAAAAATTATTCTTTATTCAAAAAAAAGTTGGGGTCTTACAATAACTGGTTATAGCTTTCATATGAATTGCTACATCATGTGAGCCTAGGAATCATGTGATCACAGATTCGCACTCCTGAATCTAGATTCGGTTCCCGTGATGGACATTTTCAACTGTAATCAGCTTGTACATTATTCACGGTGTTTGAATTTCCTGAGATGGCTCTCACGCCCACAAAGAGTATGACACTACTATGTATATTATTTTCTCAAAGATGCTTCCCATCTCGAAAATAAAAGCAATCAAGCCGAACATATAATAAAATGGACGTATCAAAGGCCTTAATTACTATTGAGCATAAGGGTTTGAAAAATCTCTTTTACAAAACATCACTTCTATATCTTGTTAAAACTAAATTTTTACACAAATTAAAACCCTTTGTATATAGGTGCAAATGAGACATAGCACCACTTCCAAATAATTGCACATTGATTCACACACACACACACACACACACACATGTTCATATAATAGTTTAATTGAAAAGTGGCGGTCACCGTGGTAACATGGATGTTGGGGGGTGCCTAACACCTTCTCTCCGCATAATCAAGTCCCCGGACCCTAAAGAATCTCGGTTTCACAGACCTGTTAAACAGTGTCACATCATTGGGTCAATGTACAAACCTTTTCTCGGTTGAGTTGGTGAAACCATTTAAAAATACCAATTGGCGACTCTTGAGCTAGTTGTGTTTTCTGTTAGCCATCTGGGATGTTCTTCAGAGTATTCTTCATGGATGGAGACAAAGACTACATCAGCTATGGTTGTATCCACAAAGTCGGGGATTGATTCGGAGGGTGGAGAGCCCATAGAGGACATTGATTTTCCCGTCGAGGAGGAACTTTTTGCTAGGTTGGCAGCAGCTGTGATAGATTCTCTTAGTACTTCTGTAGTTGTGACTCCCCCTTCAGAGTATTTAGCGTATAGTCTGCATCTGATGACATTTGAGAGAGATCAGGCTAGGGCCTTGATGTTGACAGCTCTTGCTGGGAGAGATGTCGCTCTATTAGAGAGAGACAATGCCTTAACTCATAGAGACACCGCTATTGTTTAGCAGGATGAGGCTTGATCATCCAAACATGCTTTGATTGTTTAGCGGGATGCTGCCATATCTGCCCAAGACGTAGCCATTACAGATAGTACCGCAGTAAGATCCCTTACAACTGGCATGATTGCCGAGATGAGTGCGTATATTGATGAGCATCATGTCACCATGCAGTTGGCTATGGATCTATTGGCGCATGTAGATACCCTTGGGCAGGAGACCACATTGTTACCTCTTTCTTTGGAGAGAGATGTTATGTTAGATTTGATAGCTCGCATATACACCAATTTGTAGATGGGCTTGTATGTTCCTGCACAGACTAGCTTAGACATTTTGTCATGTATAGTACATATTGTATATATCAAACAATATTATATATGGCAGGGAAATATATTTTGCTTCACTTCCCTTTTAGTTGTGCCTTGCTACTTGTTTGATATTTGCCTGTTTCTTCAGGGCTTGTAATCTTGATGTATTCTGAACTAATCCTTGATGGGTGGACATTGAGATGTCTCAGGATATTTCAGAATTGATCATTGATCTGTGTGTATCCCTACACTTTTTTGGTGTCTTGGGACTGGGTTCTGTATGTAGATGTGGAGAGGAATGTGGCTTTCCTCTTTGAGGTTGACCGCACCACAGATGGTCGCCAATACTCCTATTTAAGAGGAGATCCCATGTAATTTCATCTCTTATGGACTAGTTTTTCTCTTTGAAGGTTCAACCGCAGCTTAGATGGTCGCCAATTCTCCCATTTATGTGGGGAGATCAGTTAGTTCCATCCCTTTGGTCTGAAGCCGATGAAAAGTGGTGGATTGAAGGATGATCCCAGTACCATGTGACAAGTTTTTGTGCTTTGGTAGGGGGTAAGACCGAACCATAAATGGCTGCCTATGTACTCCTATTGAAGAAGAGATCAGGTCTGCGTAGTTAGAACCTGGTGTAAGAGGTTCAACGCTATATGATAAAGGGTGTAGAAAGATGTGGAAGTGTAAGAGGGTGTAGAGGTGTCTTTTTTGTTTTTTTATTGCGATCGGGCCATTATAAAATGGTTGCCTACGTACTCCTAAGTATCGGGGAGATCAGGTCGACGTAGTTCACCCCATGTGCAGGACGAGATGTAGCCAAAAATTTTGATCCCATGCTCCGGACAAACTGCAGGGAAGAAAGTTTGATCCCATGTACAGGACAAACTACTGGTGTGAAAAGTCTTATCCGTAGTGGGACAAAACTGCAGGTATTAAAGGTTCAATCCCTGATGGGATAATCAAAATTGTGCGAGAGGTTTTGAAATGAAATGGAGTGAAGGATCTGTTGATCCGAAACCAGGCTGCTGGCTTGAAGAGTGTGTTTCCCTGATGGGGCAACTGGGTAAGAAGAAAGGTTATATGCAGTAAAGGATAGAAAACCTGAAATGACTAGGGATATAGTAATCCAAAACCAGGATGTTTGCTTGATGGTAACCTCAGACATAGTACTGTTTCACGGTGTCCGAGTTGATGAGATGTGGAAATTCATTGACGTCCATTTCCTATAATCTAAGAGCATCTCCTGTCAATACTTCTTTGACAACAAACGGGCCTTCCCAGTTTGGAGCAAATTTTCCCCTTGACTGGTCTTTGTTTTCAATGATCTTATTCAAAACCAAGTCATGTTGTTTAAACTGTCGTAGCTGGACTTTCTTGTTGTAGGATCTGGCGATCCTCTGTTGGTATAACTGCCCATGGAAGATAGAATCACTTCGCCTTTTGTCTATTAGAGACAATTGGTGATACCTGTCTTGCAACCATTGGTCTTCATCCAGCTGAGCATCTATCAACACTCTGAGGGATTCCATTTCCACTTTTATGGGGAGCATTGCTTCCATCCCATAAGTTAATGAGTAGGGGATTGCCCCAGTGGAAGTACGCATTGAAGTTTTGTAAACTAATAGAGTCAGAGGAAACACGTTAGGCCATCCTTTGTGATTGGCAGACATATTTTGCATGATCTTCTTGATGTTCTTATTAGACGCTTCACCAGCACCATTCATCTTTGGACAGTAGATGACGGAGTTAAGGTGTTTGATATGGAATTTACTGCATAACTCCTCCATAATTTTGTTATTGAGGTTCTTAGCATTGTCTAAAATAATTAAATTTTGTTGTCCATATCGACAAATGATATTGTTTCTGATGAAACCAATGATAACTTCTTTGGTAACACTGAGGAAGAAGGTTGCTTCTACCCATTTGGTGAAGTAGTCGATCATGGTGAAGATAAACTGATGCCCATTACTGGCTTTGGGCTAGATGGGCCCGATCACGTCCATTCCCCACATTGAAAAGGGCAAGGGTGAACTCATATTGTGGAGTTCCCTTGGAGGGGTGTGGATAACATTCCCATGAATTTAGCATTGATAACATCTCTTGACGTGATCATCATAGTCAGCCTTGAGAGAGAGCCAGTAATGCCCTATTCTGAGGATCTTTTTGAAAAGTAGAGGGCCGCTCATGTGTGGGCCACATACTCCACCATGGATTTCATTCATGAGCCTCTAAACTTGGTCCTTGTCCACATATCTGAGGAGACCTAGTCCTGCATCTCTGCTCAGGTAGAATTTCATAGCTAGTCGTTGGATCCGGTTTTTCTCAGCAGGACTCACCTCAGCGGGTGTAGATCCATCTCGTAGATATTCCTTGATGTGCTGATACCAAGGGTACTGGATGGGAGGTAGCTCTTCCGATACTTCTCCATTTTAATTCCCATAGGTTGGAGCCTTTTGCAGGGCAAATGGGATGCTTGGCATGTTTTCCTTGTCAAATATGTTGATCAAGGAGTCCAAAGTTGTTATCGCATCTGCAAAGTAATTCCTATTCCGAGGAATGTGGAGGAAGTTTATTTCTTCAAACTTCGAAGTCATCTGGATAACCTACCGATGGTAAGGCGGCAAATGTAGTTCTTTGGTGTGATAGATTCCAGTAGTTTGTCTGATTACCAATTCGAAATCTCCAAAGACAGTTAACCGCTTGATACCCATTGATTGGGCAAGTTTGAGTCCCATGATATAGCCTTCATACTCAACTATGTTATTGGTGTTGACAAATTGCAATTTGACGGCGACGGGATACTGTTCCCCCATATCGAATACTAGAACTGCTCCAGCTCCAGAACCTTCCATATTAACAGCTCCATCAAAATACATTTTCCATAATTGGTGTGTATCGTACTGATGGTGTTGCTGGACTGTCATTACCCCTTCATCGGGGAAGTATGTTTCTAAGGGTTTAAACCCCCTGAAGGTGCGGTGGCCAGCTGATCCGCAATTTCTTGACCGTTAATAGACTTTTATGTCACGTAGACGATGTGAAATTGTTGTAGGATCAACTGTCATCTGAAAAGTCGACAATTCAATATGGGTTTACTGAACACGTACTTGAGAGGATCCACGCGGGATATGAGATGGGTTATGTGACCATGAAGGTAATATTGTAACCTCATGGAAGCCCATGCTAAAGCACAACAAGTCTTCTCAATCAGAGTGTACTTATGTTCACTGTTGCTGAATCTTTTGTTGAGGTAGTAGATAGCTTGCTCTTGGCCTCTATCATCTTTCTGTCCCAGCATGCAGCCCATGGCATTTTCATTGATGGATAGGTACATGAACATGGGAACACCATCCCTGGGATGTACCAGAATAGGATCGTTGACCAGCTTCTCTTTGATTATAAGGAAGGCTTTTTGACACTCATCGTTCCATTTCATGGAGGAGTTCTTCCTTAACAGCTTGAAAATAGGCTCACAGGTTGTTGTGAGTTGGGAGATGAATCGGATGATGAAGTTGATTCTTTCCAAAAATCCCCGTATTTCCTTCTCTATCTAAGGAATGGGCATTTTCGTGATGGCCTTGATTTTTCTGGGTCCAGCTCAATCCCTTTATGGCTAACTTGGAATCCTAGCAACTTGTTTGATTTAACGCCAAAGGCGCACTTGGCTGGATTCAACTTCAAGTTGTACTTACACAACTTATTGAAGAGTTTTTTGAGATGGTCTAAGTGGTCTTCTTCCCTTCAGGACTTGACAATGATGGCATCTACGTAGATCTCTATCTCCGTATGTATTAAGTCATAGAAAAGAGCCATCATGGCCCGCTAATAGGTAGCTCTGGCATTAATGAGGCTGAATGACAACCGTCTATAGTGAAAGGTTCCCCAAGGCGTGATGAATTGCAATTTTCTCATGATCCTCTTCAACAACCATGATTTGATGGTACCCCACAAAACAATCAGCAAAGGAGTACATGACGTATTGAGCAGTATTGTCAATGAGAATGTGGATAAATGGCACGAGAAAGCTATCTTTAAGGCAAGCTTTATTCAAATCCCGGTAATCCACATAAACTCGCACCTTTCATCCTGGTTTAGGCATGGGGACTATATTGGATAGCCATTCAGGGTATGTGGACACCATGATGATGCCAGCTTGAAATTATTTCACAATTTCTTCTTTAACCTTTAAACTCTACTCAGGTTTTAATCGCTTGAGCTTCTGCTTGACTGGCTTGAATCCCTCTCTGATGGGAAGATGATTAATGATGATGTCAGTGGATAAGCCCACCATGTTTTCATGAGACCATGCAAACACATCCTGAAATTAGGTTAATAGTGTAACCATGTCATTCCTTTGGTTTGGAGTGAGGTTCGTACCGATCTGGATTAGCTTAGGGTTTTCTAAGGTCCCGAGGTTGAAAGAGGAGGTTTGATCAAGATTTGGTTTGGGTTTATCCTTGACCCATTCTTTGATCTCCTGAGGTATCTCAGTGTCCTCTTGTATTTCCATCAAGTCTGAGTCCAACTTTTCATCAAAGTTACAGTCCTTGTGGAGAAAAGGCACCTCATTAGCAAGTATAGGCACCTCTAAATTCAGAGTCTTGAAACAAAAATGCTTTCACTTAATATATGAAACTATTCAATCATACAAAGTGGTAGCCTGTAATAACAAAAAAATTGCTAATATTATACAGAAAAGTAAGCAGTTATAGCTATCTACATGGCAGAGGGAGTTTATGCCCTTTTTTACTCTTGTCGACAAATGCAAGGAGTGTTGCTCCAATTGTCAAGGGTGAAGTCCTATTGGACTGCAGTGACAAAGGGGCTATTATCGTCCTCCTTTTCCCAAATGATGACCATAATGTCTAGACAATCATCATCTGGGGTGTCTCTATTTGTGTGCTCATCATGGAAAATGATGCGTAGATGAGACAATCTCCTGGCGATGTCTTGTTTACATCTTTTTTCCCTTTTTTCCACTTTAGGATCAGGAATCAAGACTTCTTTTGCTTTAACCGGTATCGGTCTGGGAAATAACATAGCCATTACATGGGCAGGCACCTTTATCGGAGATCGTACAGGCTCGGGATCTGTAGGTTGAGATAATTGTTGTGTGGCTGAAGCTGAAGGAATCTATTTATGATTATGAGGATTCCTATGACTGGAACTGGCATAATAGCCTAGTCCGGCTGTCCCGGTTTGACTGGGAACTTGAATTGGTCACTTAATACCCTGATGATCTTTGCCCAAATCTTGTCCAGGTTGATAGCCCAATGATATCATCTCTTGAGTTGCTTCCATTACCTCGGCAGAAATCTTGGGTATAAGAGATGGTGCCCCAATAGGATGATAGTGAGTGTTGCTCACCTCCAATGCATGAAAACTGACAGATTCAGCTTCTGCATTGAAGCTGATTAGTGGTATGTAACCTTGTTCAAGGACATTATAGCTCGGCATTGACAGTGACTAGGCTATGTTTAATGATGTATTTAAGTTGCTGGTGAAGGGTGGAAGGGATGACTCCAGCCATATGAATCCATGGTCTTCCCAAGAACAGGTTGTATCATGTATCTACCTTAAGCACATGAAAAGATACGCAGAATGTATGTGGACAAATCTCTACTGGCAGTTCAATCTCTCTGACAGAGTTTCGTCGGGATGCATCAAAAGATTTAATAACCGTATGGCTGCTTTGGATCCTATTGAGATTGATATTCATCTTCACCAAGGTGACATAGGGACAGGTATTCAAGGATGAACCTCCATCTATCAGAACTCCTCCCACCATGTATCCGAAGGACAAAACTGCTAAGTGTAATGGTTTGCAATGACCAGTCCCTTCGGGAGGAATGTCATCATCAGTGAAAGATATCACAATGTTGTTAAAAATGTGATCAACTAGATGTTGGAACTTTTCAACATCCACTGATTTTGGCAAATGGGCTTCTTCCAAAACCTTTAGCAAGACCTTCTAGTGATCTTCGGAAGAGAAAACCAAGTCCATTATAGAAATTTGTTGTGGAGCTTCTTTCAAGCTTAAAACCACCTTGGCTTCATTATGGCTCATAGTACGGTGGAACTCTTCAATTTTCTCCATGGGAACTTTCCCCTTTGATTTGATGGTAGGCTTCATCACCTGGTGTGAAAGATATAGTGGATTCTCGTTCAACACTGTAGCAGTTATGTGGGATGTGGATCCTTCAGCCTGTCCATAATTCTATGGTACTTTTTGTAGGCTGATAATAGGAAATTGTGGCCTAGATGGCAATGTGATTGGATTTGGCGCAACCACTTTCAAAGGATTGTCAGCACCTTTGAGTTGAATTGTTTGTATTGTGAGTGGTTTGGCAGCCAAATCATCCTCAGCAAATATAACTGCTATGACCTCGTTCTATCTTATAGGAATTGTGTCCCCACTCTCAAGGAGCACAATGTCATCGTCTGCCAACTATAGGACACCACTATCAATTGAATTCTGAATAAGGTGGCGGAGTGCCCAACATTCTTCTGTGTTGTGTCCGCGAGAGTGGGAGTGATACTTACATACTCCATTAGAATTGAACCATCTAGAACGAGGATTGATTGGAGGTACCGGCATCTGAAATATCTCCTCCATTGGTTGGCCAAGGTATATAAATTCCTTCTTATTGGAAAAATCCCGACGAGCCTTAGCACTTGCTCTTTTCGCAATTTTATCTTCCAGTGTTTCATTTTTTGGAGACGATGATGGAGTATTCATAACAAAATGAAGGAGACTATCATACTCATGGATGACTAATTGGCGTGTGACTTGGTGTTGATGGATCACCATTCCTGCCAATTGGTTGACTTGCTCACATAGAACCTTCATTTTTCGTTCCATCATAAACTGGAACTGTTCATAATCCCATTTATCAGCACCATCCTTGCTAGTTTGGGAGGATTAGCCGCCATAATTGGAACTCTATCCGTTGCTCCAATTAATCATGTTAACCTCTTCGTCCTTATGTTGAGGAAGAGGGTTGTCTTACACGTGAGGTTGGTCGGGTTTAGTCACCACGGTCTCACCATTATCAATAAAATCTTGGATCTTGTGTTTTAAGGCCCAGCAATCCTGAATATCATGTCCTGGTCCTCCAGCATGATAAGCACACTTCCGATTAGCATTGAAACCCTTCCCATTCGGGTTGGCTGGTGGAAGAAGATGGGTAATTTTCTTCTGAGTTGTCAGAAGATTGAGAATGTCCTCGAGTGGTCGGACTTCTCCACTCTTGGGCAATGGAGGGTTTGAAGATTGTGCTTGAAAGGGGGAGTAGTTTCTCATCTGGATAGGCATGTTCTGATTGCCTTTCTGGCATTGTAGTATCAAGGAAACATCTCCCTCTTTCTTTTTATGGACCCTCCTAGGGTTGTTTCCATAATTTTCAGACTGGATGTGCTCAGGAACAGCTTTCAGAGCGGCTAGGTCTTGGATCTTTCCTAACTTCAATCCCATCTCAACCATCTCTCCGTGTTTGATCATTTCAGAAAATGGCTAGCTAATGCTAGCTAAGACTCTCTCATAGAAAGGAGCTTCTTGCATGTCTATGAAGGTCATCACCATTTCTGACTCAGTCATAGAGGGAATAACTTGAGCAGCAAGGCGCCTCCACCTTTGAGCATACTCCCTAAAAGACTCATTAGATTGTTTCTTGACCTTGATAATTTGGTATCGGTCAAGAGCCATCTAAGACTGGAAACTATACTGGCTGAGGTAGGCATGAGCCAGCTCTTCCCAACTATGAATCTTAGAGTTGTCTAATCTGGTATACCACGATCGGGCTTCTCCAGTTAAACTTTTCTGGAACAACTGCATTCTGAGCTTCTCATCCTCGGCATAAGATCTGTTGACATCGAGATTTTTATTTATCCCTTTTCTATTCTTGTCTTTTGGTGTTCTTATGTTAGGTGAGATTTGTTTGAAAAACATGTTGTGAAAAAGTCCGACATTTATATGTCAACGATTTAACTGTAAGAGTCGCCAGTTGGTATTTTTAAATGGTTGCACCAACTCAACCGAGAAAAGGTTTGCACATTGACCACGTGATGTAACACTGCTAAACTGGTTTATGAAACCAAGATTCGTTAAGGTCTGGGGACTTGGTTATGTGGAGGGAAGGTGCTAGGCAACCCCCGACATCCATGTTACCATGGTGTCCATCACTTTTCAATTTAAACTATTATATGAATGTGTGTGTGTGTGTGTGTGTTTGTGTGTGTGGGTCAATGAGCAGTTATTTGGAAGTAGTGTTATGCCTCATTCACACCTATATACATAGGGTTTGAATTTGTGTAAAAATTCAGTTTTAAACAAGATATAGCAGTGATGTTTTGTAAAAGAGGTTTTTCAAACCCTTATGCTCAATAGTAATTGAGGCCTTTGATACTTCCATTTTATTAAGTGTTCGGCTTGATTGCTTTTATTTTCAAGATGTGAAGCATCTTCGAGAAAATAATATACATAGCAATGCCGAATTCCTTATGGGCATGATAGCCATCTACGGAAATTCAGACACCGTGAATAATGTACAAGCTAAAATGTCCATCACGGGAACCGAATCTAGATTCAGGAAACTGAATCTATGATCACATGATTCTTAGGCTCACATGATGTAGCAGTTTATATGAAAGTTGTAAGCGATATATATATATATATATATATATATATATATATATATATATATATATATATATATATCGATCACCACACCACGGTTTTAACTTCATGGGGGACTGAAAATGTAAATATATAAAAGCGGTAAATATATATAGAGAGACAAGATCAACCACAACGAAGCACCTCCATAGGGGATCGAAACTGTAAATAAAGCAGTAAAGACGATCAACCGCCACGAATTAAACTCCAGGCGGGACGAAATGTAAATATATATATATATAAGCAATAAACGCTCCGGATGTAAAATCCAGGCTCATCGAACAGAGTCCGACAACAGTTTATATATATATATATATATATATATAAGTAGTAAACGCTCTAGATGTAAAATCATGTAACGCCCGAGAAAGTCGGATTTATATGAGAATTAAATTTTTATTTGATTATGTGGATTAAATGAATTTAATTGATTATTTATGTGAGTAAGCTAATTGAAGGTCGTTCTATGACCTAGAATGTGTAGATGTAGTTAGGATTCTGGCTATGTGCTAGAATTAATTGTTTTGAATTTCCAAGATGAAAATAAAAGTTTTTCGAGAAATATCCGTAAAAAAACTATTCATTCATTTCTGCTCGGGAATTAAGTTTGAATTTCCGAGAAATGCGTAATGATAGAATACGAAGACGAGATGGAATATCCAATAATATTTCAGTTATGGCAAACAAAGTTTTCGCCTGCGGACTTAAAACCTAAGGGTTAGGGAAAGTGATTTCCGAGAAGGAAATAAAATGCATATAATGATTAGGGTTATTATATGTGTGATATACGAGTATGATACAAATTAGTATATGAGTATAGTACGAAGATTAATATGACGTATAATCCTAATATTGTACGAATACTATACGAAGAGAATATGAGAATTGAACAAGTAGAATACGATTAGTATTAATGGACTTTGAGTTCAAGGACTTTGTAGAATCCAATTGGACTTGGATTATATCAAGCCCAATGAATTGTATAATCAAGCCCAAGTTAAGGCCTGATGTTAAGTTTAATCAAACCCTATCCAAGAAACAGAACTGCGGATCGAACCAACGGGTCACCAGATGGGTAAAACCCATGGGGCAATCCATAGGGAAGACCCATAGACCTTGTGGGTCGGCCACTTGGCCACCAAGTAAAGTGATTACTTGATGGCTAAGCCATGAATAGTAAGGAGGTGGGGTGGGATGGCCAAAATACCCTCCATTTGGTTTTCCTATAAAAGAAAGCTTAGGTTATTCATTTGTTGTTTTACAAACTGTGTCCAACAAATATCGAGAGAGAGAAAGAGCTAGAAACAAGTAATCAAGCTACTTTGAAGAAAATCATAAGAGTTTTTATCAAGAACGTGAAGAACAAAAAGGTAATATTTCGTAAACGTTAGTCTTCGACCTTTTCGATTTATTTTTTGTAGAGAATCGTAGATTGGTGGAGCATGTCTCTTCCGGAGGTATAAGGATGGTTATTAATGATTGAAACATTGATAAGTCATGTTTAAGTAGAAATCGTAATTAATTACTTAAGTTTAAACAGAGGAAAACTTTGAACGTTAACTTGGTTGTTGATGGACAAATTGAAAACCATCATTATTAGGGAATGTGAATATTGCTTAATTAGGATGTAGATAAAGAATCAATGGACTTGTTCCATTTGATTAGGCGTATAGAACACGAGTAACGAAGTTATGGCAAAATTTATGAGATTCGACGTTAAACGTAGAAATCTCGGATTAGTAGTCAAAAGTTGTCGTTTAACTTGGAAACTTTAGTTTTCAATGGCATCAGGTAAGATAAGCTATTCAAGAGTCGTGAACTCAAGAATCGTCGAATTTCGACTTAAAACGAAGAAAACGAGCTATGAACACTCATGAACGATAAACAAACGCTCGATAATGAACTAAAAGATGAATTCTTAGTTAACAGATTTAAAAATATAAAATTCTTGCATGAACACTTAGAGTATGTAATTTATGAGCTAATGACTTTTGAATGAACCAATTCAGATGTAAAACGAATAAGTTATGAGCCCGGGAAGTTCGTCAAAAATTTAAACTGTCAAAGCCAACTGAGGCTCAGGGGAGGCGCCGCAACGCCAACCCTATTACTAAACTCCGTGCCACAACGCCGTGTACAGTAAGAGTAGTCACTGAAGAGTGGTGCCACATCACCACTCATACATAGAAGTCTCGCACCGTAGCACCGAGACGAGGGATTTGCCACTGCAGACTGGCGCCGCAGTGCCACTGTTGCAAAGGATAGCCGGCAGTGAGAATTTGTTGATCAAGTTAGGTTTTACAATCCCAACTGATTAGAAATGAATAGTAGAGTATGTATTTACTTAATATACATAGTAAGACCAATCTAGAATCACTTATTTAGTGATGACGCTAGTAACGTGAGTATGGTTTAATAGAGAGTAAGCAAAGAACGCGAGATATAGGAAGTAAGATGTATTCGAGATTTGGTAATTAACCAATAACAAATAAGTCTCAATTAGTAATGTAAGACGTGAATAAGCCGTAAGGAAGAATAATATGTCGATTTAACATTTATTAATGAAATAAATTCATGTAAGATATAGAAGAGAAAGAAGTTGGTAATAACAATGTAATAAGATTGTTTGGTAGCTAATTACAGTGTGCTATGTGAATATATCATGTAGATTCTGTAAAGACTGAGAACTGTTGAATATTATATTCAAAGACGCTTGAAGGAAAGTTTTCTTAACGCTTATCTAACCTTCGGGTTAGTCAAGTCTTCTGTGATTCATGTTCCAAAATGCATGAATTGTTTTACGAAAGGGTCATTGCCAGTTTTAACTCGGCTAGAATATTCTTTAGAGTTAGATTGATTTGTTAACAAGTCTTTCGATATAGAACTATTAACGCTATCCTATGCCAATTATTTGGTACGGATTCAAGGTGAGTTTATATATGAACAAACAAACGTATTTTCATCAATTATTCGATGGGCACATGAGGTTGCCAAAACTTAAACATAAATACGTTTAATGGATGAATGTTGATCAACATAGAGTACTATAGACTGATCACCTAGAAGTGCTCGTAATAAATATCAGATGTACGGCCTTAGTGCTGGGATGTCCTTTTCATGTATGAAAACAAAAAGAGTATGTTCATGGTCTTTCGATTGGTTCAGAATTCCTAAGCTATTATATATACTTTGGAATTGTTGTTATGAAATGAGAAGTGCTAGTTAATGTTTCATAGTACTTCATTGCTATGTGTTCAGTTATGGAAGATAATCATATAATTATCGATGTAGTATTGATATTATACTTTGTTAGACTTGTTGAGCTAGTTATGCTCACTTCTTGCTTGAATTATATGATTGCAGCTAAGGCCGAATGAACTGAGAGTTCTAAGAGAGATAAAGGCAAGGCTAAGATGGATAGTTAATTATCATGTAATAGACTAGTATGGTTGTATGTATTACACTTATGAACAACAAATGATATATTTGGTTTATGAACCTGGGAAAGGATTTACTAAGATTGTAATAAGAATATAGTTTATACACTCATTGTGTTGTAGTTTCAATGGAATGAATGTATGATTATGAGTACCGTGTAGCACCATCTATCGGGTTGGAAGATACCCAGATTTGGGGGCGTCGCAGGTTGGTATCAAAGCATTAGGTTATAAAACTTAAGGGGGGAAGAACCTTAGGCTAATAACCTCATTAAGGAAGGTAAAGTTTGAAGGAAGTAAACTCGAGTCGAATGAGTTAATAAGGTATTGGGGAAACTCAGTACCAAGAGATTTAAAAGATGGAAATTAACCCTAAATAAATTAAATATGATTTATGCTTATATTATTGTGTATTATGTACTAATCAACATGTTATATGTTATTGTAGATGTTGATCGATAGCTTGATGAATAGAGATATACACGTGGTGAGCGAAGAGTCTGTGAATAGAGTAGAGCATGTACCTATGCCAGTGGCGGAGGTACCGTTAGTGATTTTGGAGGATTCAGAGCCAGAGGAGTACATTTCTGAGGAGGACTACTCCGAGGAAGATATGGATCTAGCATCATACCTTGATATGATGATTGATATGGAGGAGGATATGGACGTAACATCGATTAATACGGTGGTACCTGCACAAGAGTCAACACCTCCAGATGCAATGAGAGCATTGTATCTGACAGTGCTTGACAGGAATGTGCAACTGCGTACAGTTGCGCAAAACCCGAATGAAGAGATTAGTGCTCTTTATGAAGCAAAGGAGTCGGAAGAAACAGATTTTGAGTCAAAGCATGATGAAAAGGTGCGTATGACAAGTAAGGCTAGGGACTATAAGGAAGAGGTCATAAAGCTTTGTAAGAAACTAGTTGAGAAAGACTAGAAGATAGCACAGATGTAATAACCCAATATTTTCAATAAGAAATTTTGTGATTTAATATATATATATATATATATATATATATATATATAAAGGTGAAAATATTTGCAAAGTAAAGTATATGTATCTATATGATAAATAAAATTATTTATTAGATGAAAATAATTTCTTTTTAGACTTATTGATCATTATAGAATATATTCTTATAATAAATTAATTTTGTAATAAAAATATTTATTATTTATTTTCCATGAAAATATGATTATGGTATACATGATATGACTATTAGGATTATTATGATATGTATTTTATTAAATTGGCTAGGTTAATTATTTTAACTTAATTAATGATGGTATGTATGAAGGTTATGTCGGATATGAATTCAAAATCCTAAGTCCGGATTTTGAATAAGGAATGAGAATAATAATATAATATTATTTATATTTCAATAATAGAAATATGTCTGATATGTGTGTAATGTTAATTTGTAGATCAGTTATAGTAAAACAGTATAAACCCCAGCATTACTAATAAACTATGGTACAAAAGTCAGTTATTACTGTAAGATTTGTTAAGTTGTGTGTTATGTAATTAATGACCTTTATTATGTTTTATGTTAATTAGGTAAACCCTAATTAATATCTAGAAACCCTAATTACTAAATTAGAACCCTATTTGCTAAGTTATAAACCCTAAGTATTAATGTAGCAAGGTTAATGGTAATTAATAGCTAATTTAAAAAACCTAAGTTATTAGGAAACCTAGTGTGATTAGGGAACCCTAATCAACTTTTTTAGAAATTAAGATTTCCATTTTTGCCCTTAATACACAATCCTAGATTTAGAGCTTAGGAAACCTTAGGGTTAAGCCCTAAGGATTAAAACCTAATGGTTGTGAGAAGTTACCAAGTTGTCATTCACTTTATAAGTCAAATGACATAATTGTCCTTGTTATTATTTTAATAAGGTGGAGTGTAGATCTAACCCTAGTAAGAAGTTGGTGACCAACTCTAGCTAGCCATGTGGTCTAGAAGTAAGCTTTAATCATTCAATCCCAGCCATCTTGCATCACAAGTACACTAGATTCAAGTATTATATATAGATTGTAAGAGAGAAAATGTCATATTCAAGCCTCATTTGATCACAACACTCAACCAAAACCTTCTTAACTTCAAACATCCAAAGTTTTCTTGCTAGACTAGTCACTAATCAAGCCCCACTAACACTTGTAGCAAATCAGAAGCATTAGATCAAGATTTGGTTCATAGAAAGGTATAAAAACCCTAAACCTAGAAATCCTTATAATTCATGTTAATATTTGTGTTTAGATGTTTAAAGTTGTGTAATAGGATGTTATTGAGTGATCTAGATTGTTATAACTCAGATCCATAACACTTAGATGCTCGAAATTGATGTTTTTAAAATTTTGGAAAATTTTGAAATTGTGGTCTGACAACGAATGTCAGTGGCTCTAGATTCTTTCTTGATCATGAGTTTCGTTGTTTTATGTGTTAGATATGTAGTTTGATATGTGGTCTGTGATCTGGAAGTGTAATAACAGCCATTACATGCCCTTGTTTCATGTTATTATTGGTCAAAACCCATTAACCGAGCATGACCAAGAGTTTTTGGGCAACCCAGAAACTCGTTTTCAGTGCCTGACAAGATTTTATTAGCCTGAGATCTGTCAGGTGTTATGTTGTTTGATGATTTTGTTATATCTAGATTATAGTCTGTTATATGGTCTTTATATCCATGGTTTTAGATCCCATAAACAGACAATAGATTAAGTATAGTAGATGGTTAAACTAGACCATACGATCACGAAGTACAGTTTCTGGAAATTCCAAAAACGGGAAGAACACGCCTTCTAACAGCGTTTGACCAGGCTAGATCTGGATGATACGATGTGTTTGGACTGATATATTGATGGGTATGTGTTGTTTTACATGTGTACTATATGTTAGAAACATGAGACCCACCAGATAATTACTAGATCATAGATTAAAATGAGCTAGAAAGTAGGCACTCGAACTGCCTGGGTTTCTGGGTTACCAGTAAAACCCAAGAGCGACCCTCGACGATTTTCTGAGGCTTAGATATTTCTGGTTAAGGATGTTTAGACTTGACTATTGTTCAACACATGTTCTATGTTAGTTTCTCTTCATATCCCGACGTCTAGAACACAATTACCATGAACAGATTTCACGATATAGGTCAACAAAAGCGTTGACCGGCCATGACTTATGATTTTGGGCAGCCAAGAATCATGATGAACACGTCTGACAGAAAGTTTAAGCCATTAGATCTTACAACTATGTTATATTTTGATCCCGTTTATGATTGATTCATGTAGTATTACAACAATACTACATGATCAATGTCTTACCATGCCCAGAAACAACTTAGACAAGGAATTATTATGAGTCAAAGTAGGTACCTTTATCACTGCCTATGAATGTTCTTGAGCCTCAAGAACACCTATGACACTTTTCTGTTACAAAGCTTTAATGACATGACTTAGTAAAATTTAATTAATTAAATTTCTAAAAATTATTTAAAAATAGTAAATAAATTCCAAAAATTTTAAAATCAGTTTTAAAAATTATTTGAAGTTATAAAAAATAACTTTTAATAATTTGGCATATTTTCCATAAATATTAGTAATTATTTGAATATTATTTATTTAATAAATGCATTAAATAAATTAACTAAAAATTATTTTATTATATTAAAAATAATTTTAAATGATAATATGTTGTTTAATAATATTTCAAGTTATAAAATATAACTTTCAATATTTAAAGGTAAATTTCATTAATTAATTATTATTAATGATATTAAAGTTATTTAATAATTATATTAAATAAATTAGTTTAAAAATGATTTTAATATTATAAAAATCACTCTAAATGAAAATAAAGAGTTTAAAGATATTCTAAGTTATAAAATATAACTATTAATATTTTAAGATAAATTTCATTAATTATTTAATATTAATGATGTAAGATTTATTTAATAATAATATTAAATAAACAATTTAAAAATAATTTTATTTATTTAAAATCATTTAAAAAGATATAAATGAATTAAAAATATTTTTAAGTTATTCTTAATGACTTTTAATATTTTGAGGAATAGTACATTAATATTAAAATAATAATATTAAATAAATAATTTAAAAATAATTTTATTTATTTAAAAATCATTTAAAAGATATAAATGAATTAAAAATATTTTAAGTTATACTTAATGACTTTTAATATTTTGAGGAATAGTACATTAATATTTTAATATTAATGGTAATTATTTAAAATAATTTTAAATATTTTAAAAATCATTTAAGGGTAATATAAATGTTTTAAAATATTTTGAGTTATTATAAATAACTTTAATATTTTGCCAAGGGTTTCATTAATAGTTTAATATTAATTAAATGTTAATGATAATAGAATTATTTACTATTTAAATCATTTAATAATGATACCGGTGTCTGAAAATTTATGATAAATTATAATAAATATTTTAAAATTATTATAAGTCATTTAAAAATGATATGACAGATACTATCAGATATTGAACTTTAGAATAGAGTCTTAGACTCGATAATTACCCGATAAAGCTGTTGGAACACCGACATGTTTCAGAAATTGTTCTGGGTTTAGATGTTTTGATTGTATTAATGTTTGTTTGTGATTCAATGACTATTAAATATGTGTGACAAGGTGATTAGGTTATGTGTTGACTGTAATAAGCAGTACTATATGTTATATTATGTTATTCTAATCGAGCGAATGATCTTATTAATGATAGGTATCGGTATAAAAGATAAAACTAAGTTTTCATAACAGTAAGCAACAGACCAGACAAGTATCCTACCTTTGCATTTCCTTTATGCAATGGACAGAAGTAAGAGAGTTTCATAATTATATTATTATTGTACTAGATTATTAACCCTATTGTTATATATGTTATATCTGATCATTGATTATCAACACGGTACTATACGGTAATTCGTATATATATATATTACATTCGTTAGTTTTTTAAATATGGTTATTCAAGTGTCCCCACTTGGATAATTATTGTATTTAATCACATGTTGATATATATATATATATATATATATATATATATATATATATATATATATATATACACCACTAAGCTATTTGATCGCTTTGCATACGATTTAGAAATATCGTTGAATATAATAAAACCTTTTTCTATCCAATCAAATTGTTTTGATTTGGATTCCCGACTATGTACGAACATCCCGAACATGGGAAAACTTTTATGCGCCCAAGGCGGACAAAGTGAACGATAATATTGTTCTTGCATGTAGTATTGATCAATACAGGGCACATTGGGCAGATCACCATCGTGTCCGTAAGTTATGACGGTTTGTGGATGAAGTTCTGCTAAACCTTAGTGAAAATGAAAAACAATGTTCATAGTATGTCACCTTAACCCTATTTATAGTCAGTATGTAGTTTCAAAAATTTGATAGAGAGTTGTTATGTTATTATTATCGGTTCAGATTACTTCACAACTTTTGATTTGTTGTAGAAGGGTAGTACAAAGAAAACATTTAATCCTTTTAACTAATATTTATAATTGTTATTACTTGCTGGAAACTCAAATGCTCATCCTTGCTTAATTTAAATATTTTCAGTTAACTATGATCGGCCAGAGGGCTCTGCCAAGAACAAAAGGAAAGGAAAGCTACCCGAATAAGTTTGTGTTATCTTATGTAATAGCTTGACTTAAATAAGATGATTATATTTATTATCTATCATGTAATGAAATGTTTTAAGATCGCGTACCTGGGATTTAGAAAACTCTGATATGTAATTAAGTTAGATATTTATGACAATATTATTATTTCCGCTCATAGAAATGGTATCGTAATGCACTGAGTTCGGGTTTTAAGTATCTGAATTTGGGGGCGTTACAACGGATGTCTTACATCCACAACAGTGCTCATGAGGATTTCAAGTTGAAAATTACTTGTTATTCCATTAAGTCAGGGCAGACTCGACATACTATTAGTCGAGATATTATTTCGATTCTAGTGAATCAGAAACATGAGAATGCCATAAGGCAGTGTTAGTAGATTGGTAGATCTTTATGTATATCTGTAGTGATGTAAAACCCTCTTTTGTATAATTAAAGGGTAGTCTTTTTGTAAATCCCAATTTTTATAGAAGTCAATCGCGGGATAGTAATGTAATAGCTTTTGGCTATGGAAGCAAATTATAAATAGTTTTGACTATGAAGAAGCATATTAATATAATGAAGTTTTTATTAAAAGTGCTTGTTATGGTATGAGTTATTATTGTGGAATGATAACTAAGTAAGTAAATAGATAATAATGAAACTTTATTTATTTAATCGTAATAATGCCAAGAAGAAGACAAGACAACGTAATCGAAGTTTAAATCACATAATGATAACCAAGGGTTCGAGAATAACCCTATGCAAGAATTCGTTAATTTATTAAACTACGATTTAACCAAACCGGGGTAGAGCACCAGTTGAGACACTGGTAGCTAGAACGACTACTTTTAAAGAATTTAAAAGTGTTGGTCTGCCGGAGTTCAAGGGAACGACGGACCTAATAGAGGCCCAGACGTGGGTGAAAGAAATAGAAAAGACGTTTGTTATTACAAACGTAGGTCAGGCGCAAAAGACTTCTTTTGCGACTTAAATGATGAAAGGGGAAGCCAACTTTTGGTGGAAGGCTCACCAAGGTGGGGCTAGAACTGATGCGGTTACGTGGGAAAAGTTCAAGAAGGTATTCTTTGAGAACTACTTTCCTACTAGCATGCAAAGGAGGATGGTAATTAAGTTCCTAGAACTTAAGCAAGGGGACATAACGGTCCCCCAGTATGTGGCCAAATTTAATGAATTGGCAAGGTTTTCCCCACACCAAGTGGACACTGAAGAGAGGAAGGCTCGTAGGTTTGAGCAGGGACTGAAACCCTGGCTCTACAGTAGGATTTCTGTGTTCTAGAGTGCTTCCTATGGGACCATTCTGGAAAAGGAAATTATACCAGAAGGTGGTAGTGAGGCGTTGACCCAATACCACAAAGAAAAAAAGAATAAGAGTAAGGGGGAGGGAGGAACCAAGGCAGAGAGTGCCAGTGGTAGTGGTAGTATGCCAAAAAGGAAAAGTTTTAACTCCGGGAATACTGGGGTGAAACAAGGGAATCCTAAACGTAGGATGGAGACATGCAAGACATGTGGAAAGACTCATCTGGGAATCTATCTGAAGGGAAAATTAGTTTGTTATAACTGTGGTCAGGAGGGACATATATCACCCAACTGTCCTAATCCTAAGAAAAACCATGGTTGTTTTATTTGTGGGTCGATGGAACACATGACAAGAAATTGCCCGAAGAAGGGGTCAGAGGGTAGTAAGGGTTCTGGTAGTGGTAAGTTGGCCATTACTGGACTAACACCATCAGCGGGTAGACCCTCAGCCCATACTTTTAATATGATTGTCCAAGATGTGGTTGCATCAGCGGATGTAGTAGCATGTATCATTCTAGTCAATGAAATAAATGCTTATGTGTTATTTGACTCGGGTGCTACTTGTTCTTTTATAACATGTGGATTTGCTAAGCAATTAGGTTCAATCCCTGAAAAGTTAGAAATACCTTTAGACGTTAAGGTAGCAAAGGAAGAGATAATTCCCACTGAACATATTCATAGGGATTGTTGCGTAGATATTAGAGGTAATAAGTTATCGGTAGATTTGGTACCGATAAGGTTGAAAGAATTCGATGTAATTCTTGGTATGGATTGGTTGATTAACCATAAGGCTATAATAGATTGCCATAGGAAAAGTGTGAACATTCGGCTTTCTAAGAAAACCAAGGTAGTGTTCTTCGGTATTAAATCACCGAGACGCTCTTGTTGTCTAACAATGACACAAGCTAGGAAGATGTTGAGGAAGGGGTGTATAGGATATTTGTGCAATGTTGTGGATACCCAAAGAGTGGGAGCATCATTAGAACAGATACCTATAGTGCAAGAATTTATAGATGTATTTCTAGCTGAGTTACCGGGTCTTCCGCCGGATAAGGAGATCGAGTTTGTGATTGATATGTTACCGGGTACGGCACTAGTTTCAAGGGCACCACATAGGATAGCGCCAGTAGAGATGAAGGAATTAATGGTTCAACTACAGAAACTAATAGATAGGAAGTACATTCAATCGAGTGTGTCTCCTTGGGGAGCACCGGTGTTATTTGTAAAGAAGAAGGATGGGTCGTTATGACTTTGTATCGACTATCGAGAGTTGAACAAGTTAACGATTAAGAATAATTACCCATAGCCCAGGATCGAGGATCTATTTGATCAGTTGATAGGGACAAAGTATTTTTCTAAGATAGATTTGTGTACGGGGTATCATCAGTTAAAAGTGAGGAAGGTGGATGTACCTAAGATGACATTCAGGACTCGTTATGGTCATTACGAGTTTCTGGTTATGTCGTTTAGGTTGACTAATACGTCAGCCGCATTCATGGATATGATGAACAGAGTGTTCAAACAGCATTTGGACAAGTTTGTTATAGTGTTCATTGATGATATTCTAGTTTATTCTAAGATGCCATAAGATCATGCTGAACATTTAAGAGTAGTGTTAGAAACACTACGGAAGGAGAAGTTGTATGCGAATTCACAAAGTGTGAATTTTGGCTTGAACGAGTGAAGTTTCTAGGACATGTTATTGATAAAGATGGCATTTCCGTGGATCTAGCAAAGGTAGAAGCGATTAATGAGTGGGAGCAACTGAAAAAGCCAACTGAAGTTTGGAGTTTTCTAGGGTTAGCAGGATACTATAGAAGGTTCATCTAGGACTTTTCTAAAATAACTACTCCACTGACGAATTTGACGAAGAAGTCGGTGAAGTATGTGTGGACTGAAAAGTGTGAGAATAGTTTTTAGGAAATAAAGAAGAGGTTAAGTGAGGCACCTATATTATCTTTGCCAGATGATACAGGGAATTTTGTAGTGTATAGCCATGCTTCGCATAGGGGACTGGGTTGTGTGCTCATGCAGTATGGCAAGGTAATTGCGTATGTGTCACGTTAATTAAAGGATTATGAGAAGGCCTATCCTACTCATGACCTAGAATTGGCAGCTATAGTTTTTACCTTAAAAATATGGAGACATTATTTATACGGAGACAAGTGTGAGATATATACGGACCATAAAAGTCTGAAATATATCTTCAAATAGAAGGAGTTGAATATGAGGCAGAGAAGGTTGTTAGAACTGATAAAAGATTACGATAGTGATATCTTATATCATCCAGGGAAAGCAAATGTAGTAGCCGATGAGCTAAGTAGGAAGGGTAGAGAAAAGCTGTCAATGTTAACGACTTGGAATGAGTTAGTAACAGAGATGGCGAGAATGGAGTTAGAAGTTAAATTATCGGATGAAGCAGTAGAAATGTTATTCTCAATAGAGACTCAACCGACCATAGTGGAACGGGTTAAGGAATTGCAATTAAGCAACGAGGAATGCGAACGAATGAAGAAGAGGATGGAAGATGAAGAGAAGACTAAGTATAACCTTGACAAGGAGGGATTGCTTCATTTTGAAGGAAGAATTTGGGTTCCAAATAATTCTGAATTAAAGGAGGAGATAATGAGTGAGGCCCATAGTTTGAGTTACTCGATACATCCCAGTAATACGAAGATGTATCAAGACCTTTGTTAGAACTTTTGGTGGCCAAACATGAAAAGGGAATATCAACGTCGAGATTTTTATTTGTCCCTTTTCAATACTTGTTCTTTGGTGTTCTCATGTTAGGTGAGATTTGTTTGAAAAAATAAGTGAAAAAGGTTCGACATGTGTAATGTCGACGATTTGACTGTAAGAGTCGTCAGTTGGTGTTTTTAACTGGTTACACCAACACAACCGAGAAAAGGTTTGCACATTGACCCAGTGATGTAACACTGCTAAACGGGTCTGTGAAACCGAGATTCATTTGGGTTCGAGGGCTTGAATATTCAGAGGGAAGGTGTTAGGCACCCCCCGACATCAGTGTTGCCACGGTGACCGCCACTTCTCAAGAAACTATTATATGAATGTGTGTGTGTGTGTGGATCAATGTGCAATTTATTTGGAAGTAGTGCGAGGCCTCGTTCGCACCTATATACAAAGGGTTTGACTTTGTAGAAAAATTCAGTTTTAAATAGAATATAGCAATGAAGTTTTGTAAAAGAGGTTTTTCAAACCCTGTGCTCAATAGTAATTAAGAACTTTTCATACTTCCATTTTATTATTAAATGTTCGGCTTGTTTGCTTTTATTTTTTTTGAGATGCGAGGCATCTTCGAGAAAATAATATACAGCGATGCCGAACTCCTCATGGGCATGACATCCATCTAAGGAAATTCAGACACCGTAAATAATGTACAAGCTGCTTACAGCTGAAAATGTCCATCACGGGAACTGAATCTAGATTTAGTAGACTGAATCTGTGATCACATGATTCCTAGGCTCACATGATACCGCAGTTTATATGAAAAGCAGTAAGCAGTTATATATATAAAAGCTGTAAATATATATATATATATATATATATATATAGACATGATCAACCACCACGAAGCAACTTCATGGGGGATCGAAAATGTAAATATATAAAAGCGGTAAATATATATATAAGGACATGATCAACCACCACGAAGCAACTTCATGGGGGATCAGAAATGTAAATATATAAAAGCGGTAAATATATATATAAGGACATGATCAACCACTACAAAGCACCTCCATGGGGGATCAAGAATGTAAATAAAGCGAAGAATCGATCAACCGCTGTGAAGTAAACTCCAAAGGACCTGAATGTAAAGAAAGCGATAAAGACGATCAACCACCACGTAAGTAAACTCTAAAGGATGAAATGTAAATAAAGCAAAGAAAAGGCCACGAAGTAAACTCCGGACTGAGAAAAATATATATATATATATATATATATATATATATATATATATATATATATATATATATAAGTAGTAAGCGATATCGGATATAAAACCTGTGCTCATCGAGCGTAGTTTGACAACAGTTCATATATATAAGTATATATATATATATATATATATATATATATATATATATATATATATATATATATATATATATATATATATAATAAACGCTCTGGATGTAAAATCTGTGCTCATCGATGTAGTCGACAATAGTTTATATATATATATATAAGCAAGTAAACACTCCAGACATAAGTCTAGGCTAAATCGAGGCATAACTTGATAATGTTAATCCATATATAAATCTATACATATATAAGTATATATATATAGTAGAAATTAAAACCATGGACCGAAGTCCAGACATACACACATAACACGACTCTCAAAGTGAAGAATAGTGTGTGCAAAGATGAAGAGAAATGCTTTATAGAGTATGAGAAGGCTTACAGTGGGTTGCCAAGGCAGGATTCTATAACTCTAGATGGATAAACACTCAGCTCTCACCGGTAAAATATAGCTATATGTCAGTTAACAGGTGTTTAAAATGAGAAAACACTCAATATGGGGTGTGTACAGAGCAAATTGGACAGGGCTTCCTCGCTTTTTTTCTCTTTAATATGGCCACCCCAAGCCCTCTATTTATATAAGGGGAGCCGCAGGTGTATCTATGGCAGCCGCAGATGCGCATGTGGCTGCCCGGGGTGCCCCAGGCTCCGCGGGTGTCGTCATCTCAAAGTACGTGCACTCGTGCACTATGATGTCCGCTCGAACTTGCAGAACTAAATTCGAGCAACCGAATGAGGTGTACAAGACCTTCTTCGGACCACTTTTATTGAGAATTGCGCAATGACATGGGATTAGAGGTTGTACGAAGTCAGGAAGATGGGACCATGCCCATGGTCTTCAAGCTTCAAATTCTATCCAGTGTGCTGCCACGCGTAATAGTCACTCGGGATTGGAACTCCTCGGCTCTTGTGGGACATTGTAGTACAGAAATGTATGAAGTGTTGAGACGGCGCGCAGGGGTTGAAGTGGCAAGATGACAGTTTAACTCCTCACCGGGGTTATCTCCGGTTTGAGCTGATAGCAGACGTTGCTCAAGGTTACATCTAAGATTGGACTGTTGCAAGTGTTTGAATTCTGAAAGGTCATCTATAAGTGTGCCTGTCTTCTCGGTGTTAGCTTCGGGTCTTTGGTATGAGTGCCTCGGCAGGAGTTCTGAGATTGAAGCTAATCGCATGCATTTAAAACAAGCATTTCTGGAATTATTGCCGGAACTGTAACAACATTCCTTGGGGTTATCTCTAAGGACAAAACTCGGGGTTATCTCCAAGGTTGGAATTGATACTCCCAATTTTTGTTCCGGGGTTGAGACTGAACTTCCGGTAGTATCCAAAATTGATGTGAACTATCTTCTAGGGTTATCTCCGAAAGACGAATCTGCCCTCCTGCAATGTTAGTAACAAGTGTGCAGAAAATTTTGAGTGTCTATAGATGCCCCTCTTTATCATTTTCATACAATGCAAGGCATGGATAGGATAAAGAATCCAATACAATTGAAATGCAACAAGATAAACATGATGTTATGTGCAGCAACATGATGCAAATGTATGTTGTATGTATGAATGATTGTCGGTTCCCAGTTAATCTTGTCGGGGATGACAATCAGTAATGTCTTGGACATGCGATCCAAGTCTTCAACGATGTTGACGTTGGGGCTATCACCAAAGTCATGGATCCTTGATACTGACTTCTACTCCATAGAGGTGCCTCTCGTGTGCAAAAGATCTGTGGGGATAAAGCTTTGTCTGTTTGAGGATGTGTATAACATATTCCATCATCGGTCCTCTACGATGAGGGTGGTCTCCTCTGGTTTGTGTCACCAGCATATACCCTGATCTTCGATGGAGTTACTGACAACAGTGTGTAGTGTCAGGGCTGCCTGAATTTCACTGATGTGTGTATCACATGATAGGTCCATGTTGGGCAAACTGTCAAGGCTGCTTGACATTTTTTGATGTGTGTATCAATGATTGCATTATGTTCTGACCCTTGTTGGAGAGTATATCAAGGCTGCTTGACCTTCATTGACGCGTATATCAACAGTAAAATTACGTTGTAACCACCGCCGAGGATCAATGTTTGACTTCGGTGTTGTAACCCCCGTCGGGGATACATAGACATGGATACGTTGCTTCGATGGGTTTACTTGTCACTGGCTGAGATAATGTCAAGGTTGCTTAACCTTCATTGATGTGTGTATCAATGGTTGAGAATGCGTTGTAACCCCCGTCGGGGATACGTGGATGTTTGAAAGTCTGCGTTGTGACCCCCGCCGGGGATACGGGGATTTAGGGTTACGTCCTTGTGTGAGGTATTGCCAAGCATGATTGGCAAAAACTGAGCTCATCGATATAGTGTACCTTGTATTCAGGAGAATACCAGTAAGTGATATGCAGAGCCAAAGTTTGGCCCGTGAAAACCAGAATTTTTGGGCTATTCCGCTCAGTCGCGTAGCATTTTTATTCCTGATTTGGCCTTTTCAGCTTGTGAGACCTCCTTTGCAACTCAAACTGGACCGAGCCGGAGGTGTGGACCTCATGTAGGGGTGCCGCAGGTACACCTGCGGCAGTCGCAGGTGGACCTTCAGCCAACCATGGGTATGAAAGGCTTGCGGGTTGCTTTCATAAATCATTTTCAAGTTGCGCCGCAAAGGAAATTTGAGAGCTCTTCTTCAGACCTGCTGATTTTGGGCGACTTTCTTCACATTCTGCCACCGTACAAGTGTTCTTCACTGTCCTCGTAACATATGCATGTATTCTTTTCTAGTTTCTATCTGTTGGAAAATAACTTATCACATGAAATACACTTAGACACATAGTAGTGAATATGCATACTGATATGACTTGATAAAAAATATTCAACATAGTAAATGTTAGTATTAAACCATGCTGAACATAATGATGTAAAAAATTTTGACTTTTAAAACAGTCAAATTGGCACCTTTTACTGTCATTTCTTATCCTATTTGAGGACAAATGAGTAAAGGTAAAAAAGTAAAATAATCCTGGTAATTAGACTACACTTATGGATTTTTTACTGTGATGTATTAATGTATATAGGATGTATATAACTGTGGGTAGGTGTGCTACTGAATGGCCACTTAGTCATGCCTATGTGCATGTGGATAATTCCATTTACAAAGGGGGCTATGGCAAAATTTTTCCAAAACATAGGCATTTGGTAGTCATGCATTTTTAACTCAACTATAGATGTATGTTAAAATAATGCATGCATACATGTAGTCATAAAAATGCATTTTGAAAAGCTCCAGGTTACACATTACCACACCCTTTCTGAGGTGATTTGGAGACTTGTTGTTCAGATATTATGGATCTGGATCAGCCAAGTAGTTCCCACAGGACCACTTTTGGTGTATGGAGGAGGGCTTCTGAAGTGCCTCGACCCCGTTCTATTAGATAGCCTCATCGTTTGGTGGAGGCGGTGATACGTCCTATCCGGTTTGAAGTGTCGGACGTCGAAGACGAGGAGGAGGATGTACCAATTGAGGTTCCTGCTCCTGCTACATGTGTTCCCCATAGGGATTTTCCAGGTATTCAAGTGGCGAACCCAGAGCTTCTAGGCGACTTGAGTCAACATCCTTCAGTCTACCTGCACGCAAACGAGGTATAAAATTAGATCTTAATCTTCTGTGTTTCATATTAATTAGGAGTGAAGGGTTCTGATGTTAATCTGCATTTGATGTAGGTTCATGACTTTACACAGCCTCGAGGGAATTAGTTCAACATCCACTTTATGTATCAGGCTTTACACGATGACTATAGAGCAATTGTACATGGCTGGGGATTCGGGATGTTCTTTTCCATTCTTCCCCATCGTTGTCCCTAGGGATACCTCAGGGCATTGTCTGAGCGTTGGTTTCACCAGACTCAGTCACTCCATTTGCTAGACTGTGAGGTGATGATGACGCCGATGGATTGGCAGTTTATCATAGGTATGGAGTTTGGAGGGGATCCAGTGCCTTATACGGTGGATATCACCCTTACTGTCGTTAGATCCTTGTTGGGAGTTTCGGCAGAGGCGCTCAAAGGCAGGACTGTACGTGCAGGTCTTTTGAGCGTAGATGCTTTGAGCAGGCTGTTGAGTGAGACAATATCCGATGATGTGAGAGTCAGGGATCGCATTCTTCGGCGATTGTTGCTGATGATCATTAGGGGCTGCTTCATAGCAGATAACTCTTCTACGATGTCCTTCACTTTGATCAGCGCCACTCGACACGTGGACCATATAAGAGATTATGATTGGGGTTCCTACACCTTCGCCTACTTCCTCCGTGGAATGCGCATGCGATCGCAGGGCTTGACTGAGGCTTGGTTAGGATTCTTTCCATTTCTGCTGGTGAGTATTTCTCTTGTCTTTTCCCATGTACAGGTTAAGAGCATTGACTGACAGCAGATGTTTGCCTTTGTGTTGGCAGTTTTGGGCCTATGAGAGGCTTCCATGTTTGCATCATGTGAGCGTGTTAGGTTTAGACACCTATCCACGAGGATAGGGATAGCATCATTCCATATTGGCGGAGGTCCTTGTTGCAAAGGGTTTCACTCATTGCCGCCTACAGCTTGAGTTGTTGAAAGCGGATGTCATTATGTGGGTTCCCTACTCTGGGGAGCATTTGAGCATTGGATTTGAGGATGGGTACCCGACTGGTGTTGAGCACGTGATTTCCACCCATAAGATTCCTCTCTTTATGGATGGAGGATGGGAGCTCTATTTAGGAGAGCGTGCTATTAGGAGCGCCACAGGAGAGATTCGTATGTCGATCTTGCCTCCTGCTAGGCGTTATTAGCCTGTTTCGCAGTCACCCATTATTGATATCCAATTGTTGGAGGTTGACGGTTTCACATTATCAGAGGGTCCCTACACTCAGGAGATATTCCAGTATTGGTGGTTCCCTCGTAATATTAGAGGGTCCCTGCACTCAGGAGATATTCCAGCATTGGTGGTTCCCTCATAATATTGGAGCCCAGACTCGCGCCGCTCAATTCATGGGGGATATGGTTCCAGGATCCGTGATGATGATGGATTGGCTAGCCTGTGTCAGGGATCCGACTCATGTGACACAGATTGACAGTTTGATCCGGCAGTTGGACCGGGCACATTTCTTTATCCAGCACTTGGGTAGAGATCCTTCAGAGGCAGATACTTTTGATCTTTCCAGCTCTGGCACTGGCCCCTCAGATGACCCATATGGCATTGTCGGTACAATTCCTCCCTTGTATAGACCTGACATCCCTGTAGATAGAGATCCAGTGACTTAGGAGGAGTTACATCAGGTGGACAGGATTAACGATGTAGACATCGATACCATTGACTTCTTTTGATATATATTCTCATTATCTCTTTTGATAGGCCTCTGTCAGATATTGGGTAGCTTTGCCTCATTCTCGCTATATCTTTTGATAGGCCTCTATTAGTTGTAGGGTAGTTTTGCCCCATTTCCCTGTATTTTAGTTGTACATAGATGTATTAGATGATGATATACTTAGGAATGTATGTACAGTTTTCCATTCCCTATATCATATTGCCATCTATTGTATCATGCATGTTATTATGTTATGCATATGTATGTATGTCCAGAGATATTCAGCATTAACCCTTGGATGGTCTTATGACACGGCCCGTACAGATGTCTTCTTCGACAGTTAGCCGTATTGATCATACCCCACCATTTTTGGTGGCATCGGGTATGTGATCGTGGTATGATAGCATGTCACCATCAGACAAGGTAACTGTAGATCATTTGATGTAGCATACTATGACCCTATTGATGTTTCAGGTTCCCACAGGATTTGTGGAGGGCATGCTGGAGCACTGGGTATCAAAGAGGCAGGTTTTTTGATTTGGGACCCAAGAGTTGACTCCTACTTTGAAGGAGTATGCACGTTTGATGATGTTTCCATTGGACAGACCTTGCGTGCATATGGAGATTGGAGACATGAGTAGGCAGTTCATGACCCTCGCTGGATTGAGACATATAGTGGTGCAGGATGAGATCACATCTAGCCACGTTATATCCAAGCATTTTCTATTTGACAGATTTGGCTCAAAGGATAGTTATGCACGGTATTCTGGGGATTTCACCACATCGGAGGATCGTTGGCGTTTGGCTAGAGTGGATGTACTACTATTATGTGTACTGTCGTATGTCTACATGTTACGATACATGGATGAGTTGGACATTGGCGTCATTATGGCAGTGAGAGCTCTCAGGGAGGGTCAAACCATCATACCGATGATCATTGTAGACACTCTGAGGTCAGCTACATATTGCTGCACTTATCCGAAAAGACTGTTTACAGGCAACTCGGTCATGCTATACGTGTGGTTTATGTAACACTTGAGACCGATTGGCACTTTTAGACTGCATGGGTATTGTTTCACCCATGATATAGCCATGTCGTACACTTTTTAGCATGCGGAGTGTACACATGTTGCATCTTGGTCAGCTTTCCTGGCAAGGATCGGAGATCCGTTTGCTATATTGTCGTGTACAGGGCTTAGCTCACCCTACAGCTTCACTACTCATGCGTCGGGCATGGATTATCTTCCTTTGGCTAGTTTGAGAGGCATGATTACTTACCACCCGCTGGTCGTGACGTGTTAGTTTGACCAGTTTTAGGATTTTTATCCTTTTGAGGGGGCATCGAGTTAGCGCTTTGCTTCTCGGCACTTATCAACAGAGGATAGATCTAGGTTGTATGCCTGTTGGGATCAACAAGAGCTAGCATCATTTTCTATCAGTCATCTAAGATGGAGACAGAGACTGCATCGGCTATGGTAGTATCCACAGTGCAGAGGTTTGATTCCGACAATGAGGAGCCTTTGGAGGAGACTGATATTCCCATCGAGGAGGATTTGACTGCTGGGTTTCCAGCATTTGTTATGGATTCTCCCACTATGAGTGCTACTGTCATTCAGCATTCAGTACAGTATTTGGAGCAGAGTCTACATCTGATGACCTATGAGAGAGATCAAGCTAGGGCCTTAATGTTGACAGCTCTTGATGGGAGAGACGCTGTTCTGTTAGAGAGATGAGTCTAGATCAGCCAGAGATGCATTGATTATGGAGCAGGATGCTGCCCTATCTGCTCGAGATGTGGCCGTCGTAGACAGTACTTCTGTGAGATCCCATACGACTGGCATCCTTGCCGATATGAGTGCATATATTGATGAGCATCATGCCACCATGCAATTAGCCTCGGATCTGCTAGCTCGTGTATATTCCATTAGACAGGAGCTTGCAGCATTACCTCCTTCTTCAGAGAGGGATGCTATGTTAGATCTGATAGTCCGTATATACAATGATCTATAGATAGACTTGTATTTTTCCTGTACAGACTAGCTTAGCCATTTTGTCATGTACAACATATATTGTATATATTAAACAGTATTATATATAACAGAGAAATATATTTTGATTTACTTCCCTTTCAGTTGTGCCTTGATACTTGCTTGATATTTTCCTGTTTCTTCAGCGCTTTATGATCTTAATGCATTCTGATCTCATCCTTGATTTGTGGACATTGAGCCATTGTAGGATCTCTCAGAACTGATCATTGATCTGTATGTATCCCTACCATCTTTGGTGTCTTAGGACTGGTTTCTGTATGGAAATGTGGAGAAGAGTGTGGCTTTTTTTCTCTGAGATTGACCGCACAACAGATGGTCGCAAGTACTTCTATTTGTGAGAAGCCTAGTTAATTCCATCTCTTATGGATTGGTGTTGCTCTTTGAGGCACAACCGTAGCTTAGATGGTCACTGAATCTCCTATTGGTGAGGAGAGGTAGGGTAATTCCATCCCTTTGGTCTAAAGCCGACGAAATGTGGTGGATTGAAATTTGATCCCAGTACCGTGTGACAAGTATTTTTGTTCTGGTAGGGGGTTAGACTGAACCATAGATGGCTGCCTACGCACTCCTACTGAGGAGGAGATCAGGTCTGTGTAGTTTGAACCTGGTGTAAGAGGTTCAACGCTAAATGTGAAAGGCAGATGGGTGTAGAAGCTTTATTGATGAAGAAGGGTGTAGAAGTATTTTTGTTGTTTTTTGTTTATGTAGAGAAAGGGTAGAAATTTTTTTGTTGTTTTTTTTATTGCGACCGGGCCATATAGAATATGGTTGCCTACGTACTCTCGGGTTTTAGAGAGATCAGATCGACGTAGTTCGCCCCTTAGGACGAATTGCAGCCAAAGAGAAGTATGAATCCCATGTGCATGCTATACTACGGGGAGAAGAAAGTTTGATCCCATGATTGGGACAAACTGCAGGTGTGGAAAAAGTTTGATCCCGTCTTGAGGACAAACTGCAAGCGTAGAAAAGTTTAATCCCATCTTCAGGATAAACTGCAGGTGTGAAAGGTTCAATGCCGTCTTCAGGATAACCAAAATTGTATAGAAAGTTTGAAATGAGGTAAAACCAGGCTACTAGTTTGAAGTGTATGTTTCCCTAAGAGGCAAAAATGTATGTATAAAGGGTTAGAAAAAACCGGAATGACTGGTGATTTAATGATCACAAACCAGGATGTTTGCTTGATGATAACCTCAGACATAGTACCATTTCACGGTGTCCGAGTTGATAAGTTGTGGATATTCATCGCCGTTGATTTCCTGTAGTCTGAGAGCGCCTCCTGTTAATACCTCCTTGACAATAAATATGCCTTCCCAGTTAGGAGCGAATTTTCCCTTAGATTGATATTGGTTGTCAATGATCTTCTTCAAAACCAAGTCATGTTGTTTGAACTGCCGTAGTCAGACTTTCTTGTTGTAGGATATGGCGATCCTTTCTTGTCTATATAACCATGGAAGATAGTCATGATTCGCATTTAAATCTATTAGAGATAATTGGTGATACTTGTCTTGTACCCATTGGTCTTCATTCAACTGAGCATCCATCAACACTCTGAGGGATTCCATTTCCACCTCTATGGGGAGCACTGCTTCCATCCCATAGGCTAATGAGTAGGGGGTTGCCCCAGTGGAAGTACGCATTAAAGTTCTATAGGCTAATAAAGCCAGAGGCAAGAGGTCAGGCCATCCTTTATGGTTGGCGGAGATTTTCTGAATGATCTTCTTGATGTTTGTATTAGCCGCTTCAACAACACCATTCATCTTTGGACGGTAGATGACGGAGTTAAGGTGTTTGATGTGGAATTTACTGCATAACTCCTCCATCATTTTGTTGTTGAGGTTCTTAGCATTGTCTGACAAAATAACTTCTGATTGTCCATATCGACAGACGATATTATTTTTGATGAAAGCAATGATGACTTCTTTGCTAACCCTGGGGAAGGAGGCTGCTTCTACCCATTTAGTGAAGTAGTCGATCATGGTGAATATGAATTTATGTCCATTACTGGCTTTGGGCTCAATGGGCCCGATCACGTCCATTCCCCACATTGAGAAGGGTCATGGCAAACTCATATTGTGGAGTTCCCTTGGAGGGGCATGGATAGCATCACAGTCAGCTTTGAGTGTAAGCCAATAATGCCCTGTTCTAAGGATTTTCTTAACAAGTAAGGGTCCGCTCATGTGTGGGCCACACACTCCACCATGGATCTCATCCATGAGCCTCTGAGCTTGGTCTTTGTCCAGACATCTAAGGAGACCTAATCCTGCATCTCTTTTGTAGAGTGCATTTCCGCTCAGGTAAAATTTCATAGCAAGTCGATGGATCTGCCTCTTTACAGTCAGGCTCGCCTCAGCGGGTGTAGATCCATCTCACAGATACTCCTTGATATGTTGATACCAAGGGTTGTGGATGAGAGGTAGCTCATTCGATACTTCTCCAACATAGTTACCATAAGCTGGGCCTTTTGCAGGGCAAATGTGATGCTAGGCATGTTTTCCTTGTTAGGTATGTGAATCAAGGAGGCCAATGTTTCTAATGCATCTGCAAAATCATTCCTATTACGAGGAATGTGTGAAAAGGAGATTTATTCGAACTCCAAAACCATCTGTAACATTTGTCGATGGTAAGGCAGTAAATGTAGTTCTTTGGTTTGATAGATTCTTGTGGATTGTTTGATTGCCAATTCGGAATCCCCAAAGAAAATTAACCGCCTGATGCCCATTGAACGGGCAAGTTTTAGCCCCATGATACAGCCTTCATACCCAACTGTGTTGTTGGTGCTGACAAAATACAATTTGACGGGGACGGGATACTGCTCCCCCGTAACGGATACTAGAACTGCTCCAGCTCCAGAACCTTCTATATTAACAGCTCCATCAAAATACATTTTCCATGTATGGCATGTATCGTACTGATGGTGTTGTTGAACTGCCATTACCTCTTCACCGGGAAAATATGATTCTAAGGGTTTGTAATCCCCTATAGGTGCGTCGGCCAGTTGATCCACAATTCCTTGACCTCTGACAAACTTTTGTGTCACGTAGACGATGTCAAATTGTTGTAGGATCAACTGCCATCTGGACAGCCGATAATTCAGTTTGGGATTACTGAACACATACTTGAGAGGATCCACGCGGGATATGAGATGGGTTGTGTCACCATGGAGGTAATGTTGTAACCTCATGGAAGCCCATGCTAAAGCACAACAAGTCTTCTCAATCAGAGTGTACTTTTGTTCATTGCTGCTGAATCTTTTGCTGAGGTAATAGATAGCTCGTTCTTGGCCTCTATCGTATTTTTGCCCCAGCATGTAGCCTATGGCATTGTCATTAATGGACAGGTACATGAATAGGGAAACATCATCCCTGGATGGTACCAAAACAGGAGTGTTAACCAACTGCTCTTTGATTATAAGGAAGGCTTTCTAACACACATCATTCCATTTCATGGAGGATTTCTTCCTTAACAATTTGAAGATGGACTTACAGGTTGCTATGAGTTGAGAAATAAACCTGCTAATAAAGTTGATTCTTCCTAAAAATCCCCGTCTTTCCTTCTTTGTCTGAAGAATGGGCATTTCCTTGATGGCCTGGATTTTGGCAGGATCCATCTCAATCCCTTTGTGGCTGACTAGAAAATCTAGCAACTTGCCTGATTTGACACCAAAGGCGCACTTGGCTGGATTCAACTTCAAGTTGTACTTGCACAACCTGTTGAAGAACTTTTTGAGATGGACTAAGTGGTCTTCCTCTTTTCAGGACTTGATAATGATGTCATCCATGTAGATCTCTATCTCTTTGTGCATTAAATCGTGGAAGAGATCCATCATAGCTCGCTGGTAGGTTACCCCGGCATTGATGAGGCCGAATGACAACCATCTGTAGCAGAATGTTCCCTAAGGCATGATGAAAGCAGTTTTCTCACGGTCTTCCTCAACGACCATAATTTGATGATACCACACGAAGCAATCAGCAAAGGAGTACATGCCGTATTGATCAGTATTGTCAATAAGAATGTGGATAAAGGGCACGGGAAAGCTATCTTTAAGGAAAGCTTTGTTCATATCCCAATAATCCATACACTCTCGCACCTTTCCTCCTTTAAACTCTACTCAGGTTTCAATCGCCTGAGCTTCTGCCTGATGGTTTGAATCCCCCCTTAATGGGAAGGCGATGAAGGACAATGTCAGTGGACAAACCCACCATGTCTTCGTAAGACCATGCAAACACATCCTTGAATTGGGTTAGTAGCGAAACCATGTCATTCCGTTGGTTTGGGGTGAGGTCTGAACCAATTTGGATTAGTTTAGGGCTTTCTAAGATTCCAAGATTGAAAGAAGTGGTTTGATCAAGGTTGGATTTAGGTTTGTCTGTGACCCATTCTTTAATCTCTTGAGGTGTCTTAATGTCCTCTTGGATTTCCATCAAGTCTGAGTCCAACTATTCATCAAAGTTACAGTCCTTGTGGAGAAAAGGCACCTCGTCAGCAAGTACAGACACATCTAAATTCAGAGTCCTAAAACAAAATATGCTTTCACTTAATATATGAAACTGTTTAATCATACAAAAGTGTTAGCATGTACTGATAAAATAACTGCTAATACTGTATAGAAAAGTAAGCAATTAAAGTTATCTACAGGGCAGAGGGATTTCTGCCCGTTTTACCCTCGTCGACCAATGCATGGAGTGCTGCTCCAATTGTCGAGGCTAAAGTCCTGATGGACTACAGTAATGGAGAGGCTGTCACCGTCCTTCTTTTCTTGAATGATGACCATAACATCTGGGCAATCATCGTCTAGGGTATATCTGTTTGTATATTCATCATGGATAATGATGTGTATGCCTGACATCATCAAGGCGATGTCATGTTTACGTTTCTGCTCCCTTTCTTCCACTTTAGGATCAGGAATCAGGACCTCTTTTGCTTTCAATGGTACTGGTTTGGGAAACAGCATAGCTATAACATGGGTTGGCACCTTTACCGGAGACAGTATTAGCTCATGAGGTGCAGGTGGAGAAAATCATCGTGCGACGGAAGCTTGAGGAACCTGCTTATGCTTATGAGGATTCCTATGACTGGAATTGGCAGAATAGCCTAGTCCGGATGTCCTAGTGTGACTAGACACTGAATAAGGTGCTTAATACCCTACTGATTTTTACCAAGCCCTTGTCTAGGCTGATAACCCAATGACATTATTTCTTCAGTGGCCAACATAACCTCGGCATAAATCTTGGGTACGGGAAGTGGTGCTCCAATAGGATGGTATTGCGTGTTACTCACTTCCAAAGTATAAAAACTGGCCGGCTCAACTTCTGAATTGAAGCTGATGACTGGTAGATCTCCTTATTCAGGACATTCTGGCACAGTATTGACAGTGACTAGGTTATTGTTGACAATGTATTTGAGTTGTTAATGTACTATAGAAGGAACGGCTCCAGCCATGTGGATCCATGGTCTCCCTAATAGCAGGTTGTATCATGAATCTATCTTGCGGACGTGGAAGGATACATTGAATGTATTTGGACAAATCTCAATTGGCAGCTCAATCTCTCTGACAGAATTTCGTTGGGATCCATCAAAAGCATTGATAACCGTATGGCTGCTTCGGATCTATTTGAGATTGACGTTCATCTTCACCAAGGTGGCATAAGGACAAATATTCAGAGATGAACCTCCATTTATCAAAACTCTAGCTAACATATATCCAGAGGATAAAACTGCGATGTGCAATGGTTTGTAATGATCGGTCCCTTCGGGAGGTATGTCATCATAAGTGAAGGATATCACATTGTTGTTAAAAATGTGATCAACCAGATGTTAAAATATTTCCACATCCAACGATTTTGGTAAGTAGGCTTCTTCAAAAACCCTCAATAAAATCTTCCTATGATCTTCGGAAGAGAAAACCAAGTCCAATATTGAGATCTGATGTGGAGCTTCTCATAAGCTTAAAACCACCTTGGCCTCATTATGACCCATAGTGCGGAGGAATTTTTCAATCTTCTCCATGGGAATCTTCCCCTTTGCTTTGAAGGTGGGCTTCATAACCTAGTGAGGAAGATATAGTGGATTTTCCTTCGACACTGTTGCAGTAGTATGAGACGTGGATCCTTCAGCTTCCCCATAATTTCATGAGACTTTGTGTAAGCTGATAACAGGATATTGTGGTCTGAAGGGTAAAGAAATTGGCTCTGGTGCAGCCACTTTCAAAGGATTGTCAGCTCCTTTGAGTAGAATTTCTTGTATGGGAAATGGTTTGACAGTCCTATCATCCTCAGTGGATATAACTGCTACTGATCCCTTCCATTTGGTAGGACATGTATTCCCACTCTCGAGTAGCACAGTGTCATCGTCTGCCAATTGCAGGACACCGCTATCAATTAGATTCTGAATAAGGTAGCGGAGTGCCCAAAATTCTTCTATGTTGTGACCGCGAGAATGTGAATGATATTGACATACTCCATCGGAGTTGAATCGTCTTGAACGGGGATTGATTGGAGGTAGAAGGGAGGTAATTCTTCCTTCGTTGATTAGCATCTGGAATATCTCCTCCATAGATTGGCCCAGGTATGTAAATTCCCTTTGATTGGCAAAATCCCGACGGGCTTTAGCATTTGCTCTCTTTGCAACCTTATCCTCCATAGCTTCGCTTTCTGAAGGTGATGGTGGAGCATTCATAACAAAAGGAAGGAGATAGGCATGCTCCTGGCTGACTAACTGGCGTGTGACTAAATGCTGGTGAGTCACCAGTTCTGCCAATTATTCAATTTATTTGCACAGAGCTTTCATCTTGCGTTCCATAGAAAATTGGAACTTTGCGTAATCTCATCTATCAACACCATATTTGATGGTCTGGGATGATTCACCGTTAAAACTAGAACTCTGTCCAGTGCTCCAACTAATCATGTTGACCTCTTCTTCTTTGTGTTGAGGAAGAGGGTTGTCTTGCACATGAGGTTGATCAAGTTTGGTAACCACGATCTCACAGTTATCTATTAAATCTTGAATCTTGTGTTTCAAGGCCCAACAATCTTGAGTATCCCGATGCCCCAGCATGATAAGCACACTTCCGAGTAGCATTAAAACCCCTCCCATTAGGGTTGGCTGGTGGAAGAAGATGTGTGATTTTCTTTTGAGTAGTCAGAAGAGCAAGAATATTCTCGAGCGAATCCCGTAAGGGTGTGAACGTTCGAGGGCGCTTTGCGTCTCCACCTTTAGGAAATGGAGGGTTTAAAGACTGTGCTTGGAAAGGGGAGTAGTTTCTCCTTTGTATAGGCATGTTCTGACTGCCTTTTTGACCTTGTAGTATCAAGGAAACATCCTCCTCTTTCTTTTTATGGACCCTCTGGGGGTTATTTATATAAGATCCGGATTGGATGTGCTCAGCAACTACTATAAGAGCGGCTAGGTCTTGAATCTTACCAGACTTCAATCCCATCTCAGTCATCTCTCCGTGTTTGATCATTTCAGAGAATGGTTTGCCAATACTAGCTAAAACTCTTTCATAGAAAGGAGCTTCCTGTATGTCTATGAAAGTCATGACCATTTCTGACTCTGTCATGGATGGAATAACTTGAGCAGCAAGGCACCTCCACCTTTGAGCATACTCTCTATAAGACTCATTAGACTGTTTCTTGACCTTGGTAACTGCACCGGCCAGAGCCATCCGAGATTGAAAATCAGATTGAGTGAGGAAGGCATGAGCTAGCTCTTCCCAGCTATGGATTTTTGAGTTGTCTAATCTGGTATACCATGAACAGGCTTCTCCAGTTAGACTCTTTTGGAACAGCTGCATTCTGAGCTTCTCGTTTTCCGTATAAGATACAAGTTCTCCAATGAACACCTTCAAATGTGTGTAAGGATCCCCTAATCCATCATACTTTTCAAAGTCAAGGGTTTTAAATTTCTCTTGATAATGAACACCAGGGAATATGCAAAGGTCAGCATATGAAACACTTCCATGTGTTCCAATCCCTTTGAGAGCACAGATAGTTTCCTCCATTTGAAGGACCTTCTTCCTGATATCACCGGTGTTTGGATCTCTTTTGAGATGGGTGCTTTCAGGGTCTTTGCTGGTCGTATCCAACTGAGGTTCTGGATTTGTTTTATCCAAACCTTGTGTCCCTCCTTGTGTAGAGGGTTCTGTATGTGTAGGCTTCTTTGTACCCTGAGTAGACTGATGCAATTCCTTTAGCAGAACATCCAAATATGTAATTTGTTTACTCAATCTGTCAAATTCTTTTCGAGAAACAGCATTAGACTGGTCAGAAGAAGACATGATTGGTTGTAGGCTTGTGGCCTTTTTGGATTTTGAGCGGGTAACAGGCCCAATTGTTTCCCTACAAAAGACTTATGTAGTTTAATCTTAGGGATAATGTCAATGCTATCATAATGTGTCCATTTTAGGAATATCATCCTACAAAAACAGGCGTTATTTGATAGCATGTCATGTATGCACAAATATTTTTCATATTTTCTATTATATAAGGATGAACATGGAATTAAATTACAAGTAAATGCTTTTACAAGTAATTGAAAATGAAAAGCATGAAGAGACTTTCCTCCGCGTTTAGTTTATCAGAGGTTGACCTATCTTAGGGTTACTCTCGCGGCTTTTTGGCATGAAGGTCACCAGATCATCGCAATCTACTAAACGGGAAGTTAATCCGGTCTTTCAACTAAAGCGAATCTGGGTGGTGCCTTTCCTGAGCCTCGTTGGAATTAGTCTCCTTACGAGTTCAGTAATCAAACACAGACAGGATAGCCTCCTGGTGGAGGAACCACACAACATACATTCACATACAACATGTCTCACCGTTTATGAAAATGATGACGTGTGCGAAGCACTAATATCACAGATAGATATTTTGCAGTGCAGTAAGTAAAATGCATTCGTACACATTCATCATAAATGTAAATGCAACATTCACACACAAGCATATAACAGTTTTGAAAATCTTGTAATAGCAGCTTAAACCCTCTTACTGGTATCCCTAGCAGAGTCGCCACATATCGACGTCGAGATTTTTATTTGTCCCTTTTCGTTACTTGTTCTTTGGTGTTCTCATGTTAGGTGAGATTTGTTTGAAAAAACAAGTGAAAAAGGTCTGACATGTGTAATGTCGACGATTTGACTGTAGGAGTCGCCAGTTGGTGTTTTTAACTGGTTGCACCAACGCAACCGAGAAAAGGTTTTCACATTGACCCAGTGATGTAACACTACTAAGGGGTTCGGGGGCTTGATTATGCGGAGGGAAGGTGTTAGGCACCCCACGACATCCGTGTTGCCACGGTGACCGCCACTTTTTAAGAAACTGTTATATGAATGTGTGTGTGGATCAATGTGTAATTTATTTGGAAGTAGTGCGAGGCCTCGTTCGCACCTACATACAAAGGGTTTGAATTTGTAGAAAAAATCAATTTTAAACAGAATATAGCAATGAAGTTTTGTAAAAGAGGTTTTTCAAACCCTGTGCTCAATAGTAATTAAGACCCTTTCATACTTCCATTTTATTATTAAATATTCGGCTTGTTTACTTTTATATTTCGAGATGCGAGGCATCTTTGAGAAAATAATATACAGCGATGTCGAACTCCTCATGGGAATGAAAGTCATCTAAGGAAATTCAGACACCGTAAATAATGTACAAGCTGCTTACAGCTGAAAATGTCCATCACGAGAACCGAATCTAGATTCAGTGGACTGAATTTGTGATCACATGATTCCTAGGCTCACATGATACCGCAGTTTATATGAAAAGCAGTAAGAAGTTATATATATAAAAGTTGTGATATCCGCTCGAACTTGTAGAACTTCAATCCGCTCGAACTTATCTCGAAGTACGTGCACTCGTGCACTGTGATATCCGCTCAAACTTGTAGAACTTCAATCCGAGCATCCGAACGAGGTGTACAAGACCTTCTTCGAACCGCTTTTGTCAAGAGTTACGCAATGACATGGGATTATAGGTTGTATGAAGTCAGGAAGAGGGGACCATGCCCATGGTCTTCAAGCTTCAAATTCTATCTGGTGTGCTGCCACACGTAATAGTCACTCGGGATTTGAACTCCTTGGCTCTTGTGGGACATTGTTGTGTAGAAATGTATGAAGTGTTGAGACGGCGCGCAGGGGTTGAGGTGGCAAGATGACAGTTTGACTCCTCACCGGGGTTATCTCTGGTTTGAGCTGATAGCAGACGTTGCTCAGGGTTACATCTGAGATTGGACTGCTGCAAGTGTTTGAATTCCTCAAGGTCATCTGTAAGTGTGCATGTCTTCCCGGTGTTAGCTCCGGATCTTTGGTATGAGTACCTCGGCAGGAGGTCTGAGATTGAAGCTGATCGCATGCATTTGAAACAAGCTTTTCAGGAGTTATCGCCGGAACTGCAACAGCATTCATTGGGGTTATCTCCAAGGAAGAAACTCGGGGTTATCTCCGAGGTAGGAATTGATACTCTCGGTGTGTGTTACGGGGTTGAGACTGAACTTTCGGCAGTATCCGGAATGGATGTGAGCTATCTTCCTGGGTTATCTCCGAAAGACGAATCTGCCCTCCTGCAATGTTAGTAACAGGTGTGCAGAAAATTTCGAGTGTCTACAGGGAAATAGCAGAATATGTTAGTAAGTGCTTAACTCCCAAAACATCTACCTTTGGTAGAATTTATGTACAACAATAGTTTTCACGCTATTATAGGTATGTCGCCTTACGAAGCGTTGTATGGGAGGAAATGCAGAACTCCACTGTGTTGGGATGAAATAGGTGAACGTCGGATGTTGGGACGTGAGATGGTACAACAGACAGCATATATGGTAAAGTTAATACGTACACAATTAGTAGCGGCTCAAGATAGGCAGAAGAAGTATGCTGATCCTCATCGAGAAAAGAGGAAATTTGAAGTAGGTTCATATGTATTTCTGAAAGTATCGCCTTGGAAAGGGAAGATACGTTTTGGGAAGAAATGGAAGTTAAGTCCAAGGTTTATAGGACCTTTTAAAATTTTAATAAGGGTAGGAGAGGTAGCTTATGAAGTAGCTCTACCTCCAGAAATGGAACGTATACATAATATGTTTCACGTGTCAGTGTTGCGTCCCTATAAACCGGACTATAAACACGTAATAGAGTATGAATCTATTCAAATAGAGAAAGACTTAACGTATAAAGAACTTCCAGTTCAAATTGTTGATAGGAAGGAACAAGTCTTAAGAAATAAGATAATACCTTCAGTGAAGGTGATTTGGAGGAACCACAATGCCGAGGAAGCAACGTGGGAACTCGAAAGTAAAATGAAGGAAAATTTTTCTCATTTGTTTATGTAATTATAGCGAGATTCTGGGGACAGAATCCTTATAAGGGGGGAGAATGTAACGCCCAAGAAAATCAGATTTATATGATAATTAAATTTTTTTTTGATTATGTGGATTAAATAAATTTAATTAATTATTTATGTGAGTAAGCTAATTGAAGGTCGTTCTATGACCTAGAATGTGCGGATGTGGTTAGGATTTTGGATATGTGCTAGAATTAATTGTTTTGAATTTCCAAGAGGAAAATAAAAGTTTTTCGAGAAATTTCTGTAAAAACACTATTCATCAATTTCTGCTCGGGAATTAAGTTTAAATTTCTAAGAAATGCGTAATCATTGAATACAAAGACGAGATGGAATATCCAATAATATTTCAGTTATGGGAAACAAAATTTTCACCTGCGGACATAAAACCTAAGGGTTAGGAAAAGTGATTTCTGAGAAGGAAATTAAATACGTATAATGATTAGGGTTATTATACGTGTGATATACGAGTATGATACAAATTAGTATATGAGTATAGTACAAAGATTAATACAATGTATAATACGAATATCGTACGAATACTATACGAAGAGAATACGAGAACTAAACGCATAGAATACGATTAGTATTAATGAACTCTGAGTTCAAGGACTTTGAAGAATCCAATTGGACTTGGATTATATCAAGCCCAATGAATTGTGTAATCAAGCCCAGGTTAAGGCCCGATGTTAAGTTTAATCAAGCCCGATCCAAGAAATTGAACCGCGGATCGAACCAACGGGTCACCGGATGAGTAAAACCAATGGGGCAACCCATGGGGAAGACCCATGAACCTTGTGGGCCAGCCACTTGGCCACCAAGTAAAGTGATTCTTGGTGGCTAAGCCATGAATAGTAAGGAGGTGGGGTGGGATGACCAAAATACCCTCCATTTGGTTTGCCTATAAAAGAAAGCTTAGGTTGTTCATTTGTTGTTTTACAAACTTTGTCCAACAAATATTTAGAGAGGGAAAGAGCTAAAAACAATTAATCAAGCAACTTTGAAGCAAATCATAAGAGTTTTTATGAAGAACGTGAAGAACGAAAAGGTAATATTTCGTAAACATTAGTCTTCGACCTTTTCGATTTATTTTTCATAGAGAATTGTAGATTGGTGGAGCATGTCTCTTCTGGAGGTATAAGGATGGCTATTAATGATTAAAACATTGATAAGTCATGTTTAAGTAGAAATCGTAATTGATTACATAAGTTTAAATCGAGGAAAACTTTGAACGTTAACTTGGTTGTTGATGGAAAAATTGAAAACATCATTATTAGGGAATGTGCATATTGCTTGGTTAGGATGTAGATAATGAATCAATGGAGTTGTTCCATTTGATTTGGCGTATAGAACACGAGTAACAAAGTTATGGCAAAATTTCCAAGATTCGGCGTTAAACGTAGAAATCTTGGATTAGTAGTCAAAAGTTGTCGTTTAACTTGGAAACTTTGATTTTCATTGGCATCACATAAGATAAGGTATTCAAGAGTCACGGACTCAAGAATTGTTGAATTTCAACATAGAACGAAGAAAATGAGCTATGAATGCTCACGAACGATAAACGAACACTCGATAATGAACTAAAAGATGAATTCTGAGTTAACGGATTCGAAAATATAAAATTCTTGCATAAACACTTAGAGTATGTAATTTATGAGCTAATGGCTTTTGAATGAGCCAATTCAGATATAAAATGAATAAGTTATGAGCCCGGGAAGTTCGTTGAAAATTTAAACTATCAAATCCAACTGAGGCTCAGAGGAGGCGCCACAGCGCCAACCCTAGTACTAAATTCCACGTCGCAGCGCTGTGTACATTAAGAGTAGTCACTGATGAGTGCCTCCGTAGCGCCACTCATACATAGAAGTATCGCGTCGCAGCTCGAGAGACGAGGATTTGCCATCGCAGACTTTGGCCAACAAGCGCCCATCGCTGTAAAGGATGGTCGCGCATAAAGGTTTGCAAGAATGAGAATTTATTGATCAAGTTAGGTTTTGAAATACCAACTGATCAGAAATGAATAGTAGAGTATGTATGTACTTAATATACATAGAAAGACCAATCTAGAATCACTTATTTAGTGATGACGTTCGTAACGTAAGTATGGTTTAATAGAGAGTAAGCAAAGAACGCGAGATATACGAAGTAAGATGTATTCGAGATTTGGTAATTAACCAATAACGAATAAGTCTCGGTTAGTAACATAAGATGTAAATAAGCCGTAAGGAAGAATAATAAGTCGATTTGACATTTATTAATGAAATAAATTCATGTAAGACATTGAAGAGAAAGAAGTTGGTAATAACAACGTGATAAGATTGTTTGGTACCTAATTACTGTGTGCCATTTGAATATATCATGTAGATTCTGTAAAGACTGAGAACTGTTGAATATTATATTCAAAGACGCTTGAAGGAAAGTTTTCTTAACGCTTCTCTAACCTTCGTTTTAGTTAAGTTTTCTGTTATTCATGTTCCAAGATGCATGAATTGTTTTACGAAAAGGTCGATGCCAGTTTTAACTCATCTAGACTATTTTTAAGAGTTAGATTGATTTGTTTACAAATCTTTCGATATAGAACTATTAACGCTGTCATATGCCAAGTATTTGGTACAGATTCAAGGTAAGTTTGTATATGAACAAACAAACGTATTTTCATTGATTATTCGATGGGCACATGAGGTTGCCAAAACTTAAGCGTAAATATGTTTAACGGATGAATGTTGATCAACAAAGAGTATTATAGGCTGAGCACCTAGAAGTGCTCATAAGAAATATCGGATGTATGGCCTTAGTGCCGGGATGTCCTTTTCATGTATGAAAACGAAAATAGTATGTTCATGGTCTTTCGACCAGTTCAGAATTCCTAAGCTATTATATATACTTTGGAATTGTTGTTAAGAAATGAGAAGTGCTAGTCAATGTTTCATAGTACTTCATAGCTATTTGTTCAGTTATTGAAGATAATCATATAATTCTCGATGTGGTATTGATATTATCCTTTATTAGACTTGTTGAGCTAGTTATGCTCACTTCTTGCTTGAATTATATGATTGCAGCCAAGGCTGAACGAACTGAGAGTTCTAATAGAGATAAAGGCAAGGCTAAGATGGATAGTTATTTATCCTGTAATAGACTCGTATGGTTGTATGTATTACACTTATGAACAACAAATGATGTATTCGGTTTATGAACTTGGGAAAGGATTTACTATGATTGTAATAAGAATATAGTTAATACACTCATTGTGTTATGGTTTCAATGGAATGAATGTATGATTATGAGTACCAAGTAGCACCATCTATCGGGTTGGAAGATACCCAAATTTGGGGGCATCACAAATTCAGGCTCATCGAATAGAGTTCGACAACAGTTCATATATATATATATATAATATATATATATATATATATATATATATATATATATATATATATATATACAAAAGCAAATAAATGCTCTGGACGTGAGTCGAGGCTCAATCGAGGCATAATTCAATAATGTTAGTCCATATATAAAATATGTAATGTACATGACAAAATGGCTAAGCTAGTCTATGCAGGAAAATACAAGCCCATCTACAAATCAGTGTATATGTGAGCTATAAAGTCCAACATGGCATCTCTCTCCGAAGAAGGAGGTAATGTTATTAGCTCCTTACCAAGGGTATCTACACGAGCCAACAGATCCACAACCAACTGCATGGTGACATGGTGCTCATCAATATATATGTTCATCTCAGCAATAATACCAGTGGTAATGGATCTCACTATAGTACTATCTGTAACAGCTACATCCCGGACAGATATAGCGCCATCCCGCTCAACCATCAATGCATCTCTGGATGATCTAGCCTCATCCCGCTCAGTAATAGCAGTGTCTCTATGAGCTAAGGCATCCTCTCTCTCTAATAGAGCAGAATCTCTCCCAGCAAGAGCTGTCAACATCATGGCCCTAGCCTGATCTCTCTCAAATGTCATCAGATGAAGACTCTGCTCTAAATACTCTGCTGAATGCGGGGTCACAGTAGTAGTCACACTGGGAGAATCCATCACAACTGTTGGCAACCCAGTAAACGCTCCTCCTCGGTGGAAAAGTCAATGTCCTCTATGGGCTCTCCACCATCAGAATCAATCCCCGGCTCTGTGAATACAACCACAATCGATGTGGTCTTTATCTCCACCCATGCAGAATACTCTGTCGAATAGCCCAGATGGCTAACAGAAAACTTAGCTAGCTCACGCTGATCCCAACAGGTATACACCCTGGATCTGTCCTCTGCTAACAAGTGGCGAGAAGCCAAGCGCTGACCTAATTCCCCCTCAAAAAGATGGAAGTCCTAAAATTGATTGAACTGTGACATCACAGCCAGTGGGTGGTAAGTAGTCATGCCCCTCAAACCAGCTAAAGGGAGATAATCCATACTATGTGCATGAGTAATGAAGCTGTAGGGTGAACTGAGCCCTGTACACGGCAAAATGTCAAACGAGTTTCTGATTCCTTCTAAGAACACTGACCAAGATGCAGCGCCCATACACTCTGCTGGCTTAAAGGATTAAGACATGGCTATCTCATGGGAAAAATAGTACCCATGTCGTCAGAAGGTGCCAATCGATCTCAAGTGTGACATGAACCACACGTACAACATGACTGAGCTGCCTATAAATACCCCTGCAGGATAGGTATGATAATACGTGGCAGATCTCAACGTCTCTGTCACAATCATTTGCACAATGGTATGACCCTCCTTGAGAGCTCTCACTACCATGATAACACCGATGTAAAGCTCATCTATATACAGTGGCATGTACATATAAGCCAATACGCACATCATGAGTACGTCTACCCTGGCCATATGCCACTGATCCTCCGACGTGGTGAAATCCCCGGAGTGTCATACATAACTATCCTCTAAGCCAAATCTGTCTATCAGAAAATGATGGGACACCACATGACCAGATGTAATCTCATCCTGTACTACTCTACGCCTCAGCCCGGTGAGGGTCATGAACTATCGGCTCATGTCGTCGATAGCCATCCGAACGCAAGGTCTGTCCAGTGGCAGCGCCGTCAACCGTGCATACTCCTCTAAGGTGGGAGTCTACTCCTGGGTCCCGAATCAAAAAATTTGCTTCTCCGGTACCCAATGCTCCAGCATACCATCTACAAAGCCCACATGAACCTATAACATTAGGAGGGTCATGGAATACTGTAACAACTGATCTACGGTCACCCAATCTGGAGGTGAGAAACTATCATACCATAACCTCAGACGGGAGGCTACCAAGACTGGTGGGGTGTGATCAATGCGGCTAACTGTCGCGAGGAAGACATCTGTGTTGGCCGTACAATAAAGACCATCTAGGGGTCAATGCTGAATATCTCTGGACATACATATGCATAACATAATTCATGCATGATCAACAATAGATGACAATATGATGTAGGGAATTGAAAATAGTACATACATTCCTAAGTACATCATCATCTAATACATCATCTCTGTACAGCTAAAAATATAGGGAAATGGGGCACAGACGCCCAACAACTAATAGAGGCCTATCGAAAGATATAACGAGAATGGGGCACAACCACCCAGTATCTAACATAGGCCTACCGAAAGATATAGTGAGAATACACATCAGAAGAAGACAATGGTGTCAATGTCTACATCATCAATCCTGTCCACCTGATGTAACTCCTCTTGAGTCACTGGATCTCCGCCATGAGGGATGGCAGGCCTATACAATGTAGGATCTGCGCCGGCAAAGCCATATGGGTCACCTGAAGGGCCAGCCCCAGAGCTGGACGGATCAAAAGTATCTGCCTCTGAAGGATCTCTGCCCAAGTACCGGATAAAGAAATGTGCCTGGTCCAACTGTCGAGTCAAACTGTCAATCCTTGTCGAATGAGTCGGATCTCGGACACAGGACATCTAATCCGTCATCATCACGGATCCAGGAATCATATCCCCCATGAATTAAGTGGCGCGGGTCTAGGCTCCGATGGTATGAGGGGACCACCAGCGATGGAATATATCTTGAGTATACGGACCCTCTGACAGTGTAAAGCCATCAATGCCTATCAATGGGATATCAATGATGGGCGACTGTGATACAAGCCAATAACGCCTGGCAGGAGGCAGGATCGGTACATGAATCTCCCATGTGGTGCTCCTAATAGCATGCTCTCCTAAATAGAGCTCCCATCCTCCATCCGTGAAGAAAGGAATCCTACGGATGGATATTATATACTCGACACCAGTCGGGTACCCATCCTCAAACCCAACGGTCAAATGTTCCCTAGAATAGGGAATCCAAGTGATAGCATCAGCTGTTAACAACTCCAACTATACACAAAAATGGGTGAAACCGTCAGCTACAGTAACCTCTGCTAGTATGGAGTGATGTCATCGCCATCCTCGTGGATAGGTATCTAAACCTAACACACTCACAGGACGCAAACATGAGAGCCTCTCATAGGCCCAGAACTGCCAATATAAAGGCAAATATCTGCTGTCAGTCAAAACTCTTAACCTGTACATGGAAAATCACAAGAGAAATACTCACCAGTAAAATTGGGTAAAATCCTAGCCAAGCCTCCGTCAAGCCCTGCGAACGCATGCTCATGCCCTTGAAGAAATAGGCGAAGGTGTAGGAGCCCCAATCATACTCTCCAATACGGTCCACATCTCGTGTGACACTGACTAAAGCGAATGCTACTGTGGAAGAGTTATCCGCTATAAAGCAGCCCCTAATGATTATCAGGAACAATCGCCGAAGAATGCTATCCCTGACTCTCACATCATCAGGTATAGGCTCACTCAATAGCCCGCTCATAGCATCTACGCTCAAAGGACCTCTACGGACTGTCCTGCCTTTGAGCGCCTCAGACGAGACTCCTAACAAGGATCTAACGGCAGTCGGGGTAATATCTGTTGTATAAGGTACTAGGGCCACTTCAAACTCCATACCGGTGATAAATCACAATCCATCGACGTCATCATCACCTCATAGTCCAATAAATAGAGAGATTGAGTCTGGTGAAACCAATGCTCAGGCAATGCCCTGAGATAACCCCATGTACAACGACGGGGGAGGATGGAAAAGAACGCCTCAAAGCCCCAGCCATGCACAATCGCTCGATAATCGGGATGCATAGTCGGATATATAAAGTGAATGCTAAACCAGTTCCCTCGAGGTTGCATAAAGCCGGGAACCTACATCACAAAGCAAATCAACATCAGAATCCTTGCTCTTCATCAATAGGAAAAAGGAAGATCAAATCTAGCTTGTACCTCATTTGCATGCAAGTAAACTGAGGGGTGTCGACTCAAATCACCAAGAAGCTCTGGGATCATCACCTGAAAGCCTGGAAGGTCCCTACGGGAAACATGAGCAACAGGAGCGTGGTCTGCAACCGGTACATCTTCCTCCTCGTCCTCAACATCCGGTACCTCAACTCGGATAGGAGAGATCACCGCCTCTGCCAGACGACGAGGCTGTCTAACTGAACGGAGTCGAGGCACATCGGAAGCCCTCCTCCGTACACCTGAAGTGGTCCTGCGGGAACTACTCGGGTGGTCCAAATCCATATATATATGGACAAAAGTCTCCAAATCACCTCAGAAAGGGTGTGGTAAACTCTAACTTGGAGCTTTTCAAAATGCATTTTATGACTATATGCATGCATTACTTTAACATACACCTACAGTAGAGTTAAAAATGTATGACTACCAAATGCTTAAATTTTTGAAATTTTTTGCCATAGTCTACTTTGTAAACATGACTATCCACATGAACATAGGAATGACTAGGTGGCCATTCAATAACACACCTATCCACAGTCATAAACATCCTATATGCATAACAGTATCAAAGACATAATCCATCAGGGTAGCCTAATTACCAGGATTACTTTGCTTTACCACCTTTGCTCATTTGTCCTCAAATAGGATACGAATTAGCATAAAAAGGGTGCCAATTTGACTATTTCAAAAGTCATAATTTTTCACATCATTATGTTCATCATGGTTAAATACTAACATTTACTATGTTGAATATTTTTTATCAACTCATATGAGCATGCATATTTTTTACTAAGTGTTTAGAAGCATTTCATGTGATAACTCATTTTCCAATAGATAAAATCTGGAAAATAAGACATCCATACGTTATCAGGGCAGTGTAGAACACTTGGATGGTGACAGATTTTGCAGAAAGCCGCCCGAACTCGGTAGATCTGAAGAAGAACTCTCAAATTTCCTGTGTGGCGCAGTATGAAAATGACTTATGAAAGCAGCAAGTGCCTTAAAGCCACCCATGGTTGGCCGCAGGTGTATCTACGGCTGCCACATGTGTACCTGTGGCTCCCCTGGGTGGGGTCCACCCCTTCGGTTCGATCCAATATGAGTTGTAAAGGAGGTCTCACAAGCTAAAGAAATCAAATCGGGAAAAAAGATGCTACGCGATTGAGCGGAAAAGCCTGAAATCCTTGTTTTCAAAGACCAAACTGCGGGTCTACATATCATTCATTGGTATTCGCCCAAACACAGGGTTTACTATACTGATAATCACAACTATTGCAAACTACATTCGGCAATACCTCACGAAGGTCTAATACCATCAGTTCGGGGTCGTAACTGCATGACATCCCCCCAGCGGGGGTTTTATCCATTTCATCCATTGATGCACACATCAACGAAGGTCAAGCAACCTTGACAACATTCAGTCATTGGCAATTAAATCCAGCGAAGCATCAGAAACAATCCGATGATCTCATTTGTTAATGCACAAGTCGATAAAGGTCAAGCATTATTGACATCATCCGCATTAAAGATCTCATCTGTTGATGTATATTTCAGCGAGGGTCAGGTAGCCCTGACAACACAGACTGTTGGCAGTAACTTCGACAGAATATTAGAAGAACCTGGCGACACAAACCAGGAAGGACCATCCTCATCAGGGAGGATCGATGATGGAATATGTTATAAAAGGTCTCCTCAGACAAAACACATCCCCATAGAGTCTCTTGTACATAAGAGATACATCCTCAGTGGAAAGTCTATACCAAGGATTAAGGACTTTGGTGATAACCCCAATGTCAACATCCTGGAAGTTCTTAGAAGCTTTGGACCACACAACCAAGCAGTTCATCAGAGTCATCAATGATAACTCTAATCCCCATCAAAAGCTGTGGGAACAATCATCACATCTCGTTAGAAAACAATCCAATGAACCACGTATATCATGCATATACATCATGCTGCAATACATTGCATTATGATTATCTTGTCACATTTAAAGTGTCCAGTATTTTTTATCCTATCCATGCCATTACATTGCATGAATATGATAATAAAAAAAAGGGCATCTGTAGACACTCGAAATTTTGTATTCCTATTACTAACATTGCAGGAGGGCGGAATCGTCTTTCAGAGATAACCCTGGAGGGAAAAGCAGCTCCAATTCTGGAGATAACCCAAAAATTATTAGTCTTACCATCTTGTAGACAACCCCAAGATAACCAGTTCCGGAGACAACCCTAGGATTTTTAGTTACCATTTTGGAGATAACCCCGAGAAATGCAGTTCCAGTTCCGGAGATAACACCGGAATCTTCAGTTTTCCATCTCGGAGACAATCCCGAGATACTCAGTCCCAGAGATAACCCCAGGAGTTCCAGTTTCAACCTTAAAGACAACCCCGAGGAGTGCAGTTGCAGTTCCAGAGATAACCCCAAAAATGCTCATTTCCACCTTTTGCAGTCAGCTTCAACCTCGGAGATAACCCCGAGGCACTCATTTCCAACACAGGAGTAAACCCCTAAGAAGTCGTGCACACCTCGAGAGACAACCCCGAGGATATTCTCGCACTCACAAGAAATAATCTCGAGAGATAACCCGAGCAACAATCGCTACATCAAATTTCAAACTGGAGATAACCCCGGTGAGAGGCCAAATCATCATTTTGCCACCTCGATCCCATATTGCGCCATCTCAATAACATTTCAACATACATTCTACACAGAAATATCCTATAAGAACCAGAGCTCCAATCCCGAGTGACTATTACACAAGACAACACACTGGATAGAATTTGAAGCCTGAAGACCTGGGCATGGTCCCATCTTCCTGACTTCGTATAACCTCTAATCCCATGTCATTTATGTAACTCTCGACAACAGCATTCTGAAAAAGGTCTTATAAACCTCAATCGGAGCTTTCTCGGCTTAGCTGGGAGCAACCTAAGTTAGTGACCGAAGTACGTAGCTTTCTCGGCTTAGCTGGTTATTATCAAAGATTCGTGTAAGGATTTTCTCGAATCGCTACTCCATTAACTTAACTGACTTGAAAAGATATAAAATTCGGTTAAAGCAAGGAATGTGAGAAGAGTTTTCAAGAACTCAAGAGGAGACTCTTTTCATCACCTATTCTGATAATACCATCTGGTTCGGAGGGATTTATCATCTACAGCGATGCTTCAGGCAGAGGTTTAGGATGTGTTCTCATGTAACATGGGAAAGTCATAGCCTATGCCTCACGGTAACTTAAAGAATATGTGAGGAATGATCCTACTCATGATCTAGAGTTGGCAGCAGTCATATTTGCACTAAAGATCTGGAGACATTACCTGTATGGGGAGAAAGAGGAGATCTATACGGATCATAAAAGCCTCAAATATTTTTTCATCCAAAAGGAACTCAACATGCTACAACGACGTTGGCTCAAGCTATTGAAAGATTATAATCATACCATTAAATACCATCTTGGAAAAGCGAACGTGGTAGCTGACGCATTGAGTAGAAGATCATATGCGGGTACGAGTGCGATATTGTTAATGCAAAGGCCCATTCGGTATGGCTTACAAAGGATGGAGATAGAGATAAAGACTCTGTGGACCCACGTGATGATGTCAAATATACGAGTAAAATTGACTTTAATCGATAAAGTTAAAGCTGCTTAAACTACGGACCTGGACCTAAAGCTGATATGTATGAAGAAGAAAGTACAAGAAGGTGATATTTCGGAAGCAAGAATCGATGAAGAAGAAATACTTCAAGTCAACTCCAGACTTTTTGTTCCTAACAACCCTGATTTAAAGTATAAGATCATGATGGAGGCGCACAACACACAGTTTGCAATCCATCCTGGGATTACCAAATTGTATCATGATCTTCGACATACATTTTGGTGGAACAATATGAAAAGAGAGATCGCAGAGTTTATCTCAAGGTGTTAAACATGTCGACGAGTCAAGGCGGAGCATCAAGTGCCAAAATATAAGACCCCAACTTTTTTGAATAAAGAATTTTTTTTCTCGAAATAAATTTTTGAATATTATGGTGTGGATATGATATAATGTTATAGTTGTGGGTAATATTTGGAAAAATTTTCAAAGTAAGCAAGTTGATATAAAATATTCGTTGTGTCAGTGAATATTCGATTGGTTGGGGAATATTCATTTTAACAGGGAATATTCATACGACGGCACAATCATTGGTGGACCCCACAATAGAAGTATTGTCGTAGTTAGAAAATGACAGAAATATCTTTTTATAAAAAATAATAGTGGAAGTTTTACCGTTAAACTGTTGAACTACCCGGTGGTAAAAGTACAGTAATACACGTGGTTGCATAGTAGCACACGGTATTGATTATTGATGCTTACGTGAGAAGTCACTCAGTTATACTCAATTATTGCTATAGTAATTATTGCATAGTATCTCGCATTATTTTATTCAATTATTATCACATTATCATCTGCATAATATTTTATATTATTAAATCAATAATTGAGACAACAAAGTTATTCATATTATTATTTGCAATATTGACAATGTCTAGAAAGTTCTGTCGAGGAGAGGTTTAGTCACCTAATTGCTCGCCAATAGGGAAAAATCCTTATTGAAAAGCCCCCTCTTTCCTGGGAACGATCTGGTTGTTAAATATTGTGAGTTATAATATTAATGATGAATAATTGTTGAAGTATTAAAAATGTGTTTACTGAAGATAAGTGAATTATAAAAGTTAGAGGGGAATAATGCAAACTTGGAAAACTTTATGGGTACTAAAGTGTAATAAGTTAAATCAATCTGGACCATTGGTGGTGGTTTTAATAGTAAATCAATCTGGACCATTGATGGTGGTTTTAATAGTAAATCAATCTGGACCATTGATGGTGGTTTTAAAAGTAAATCAACTGAACGTTCTTGTGGTAGTTTTAAAAGTAAATCAACTGGACCGCTTTGGTGGTTTTAAAAGTAAATCAACTGACCGCTCGATTGGTGGTTTTAAAAGAAAATCAATCTGGACCGTCAGTTATGGTTTTAATAGTAATCAATATGGACTGTCCGTTCTAATAGTGAATCAATCTAGACCGTTCGTGAATTAGTTATTATTTAGTCCATTTTCCTATAAATAGTTTCATTCTCACCAATTCACTGAGACTCACAAGAGAAACTATAGAGAGCAAGAAAAAGAGTATTCTACGACTTCACTATTGCAGTATCCAGCCTTCTACTAAGGTAAGGGATGTCATTTTCGTTTTGTAAAGGGTATTATTTCTTTCGTATTCATAAGGAATACTATTTTTTGTATTCATCTTTAGTTTGTCGGAATAACCTGTCTACGCGGATTTCGTACCGTATGATAAGTTAAAATCCATTTACAGTTTTCGTATGTTAATTCTTTTCATATTCTTAAATCTAAACTTACTATGGTAAGTATTGCTTCTATAATCCTTGAAATTAGTGGAATATCTATGAGTGTTGCGCTTCATCCAGTATCATTTTATTGGAATATTGATATGAACTTTCTTATTAAATATCAATATTTTCACCGAAGTACTATTCACGAATTACTATTCATGGGTTACTATTCACCCGGTTACTATTCACTATAATAATATTCACCCGGGTATTCGGGGCACTTTTCATGTCGCGGTACTATTCACAGGTTATTATTCACCCGATTACTATTCACTTAAATATTATTCACTCAGGTATTTAGGGCACTTTTCATGTCGGGGTACTATTCACGGGGTACTATTCCCGAAGTACTATTCACAGGGTACTATTCATGGGGTACTATTCATCGAAAAATTTATTTCTTTTCTGTCCAAATTATTTTTGATACATTGATATTATTCTTGAATTTTACTCCACAAAGCAGTATCATGTTGAAAATTTGGACATTATTGAATTCTGAATAAATTAAATTATAAATCTTTAAAAATTTATCATTTACTTTCTTTTAATTGAATTCTTATATCATTGTCATCATCCTCATGTTTATATTTTGATGAAAGTCATCTTTGGCTTACGTGCATAGATGGACTGTTGATTGGTATGATTATGACCAGGGATAATTCGGTATAGTCATGACCATTGATGATTACACGAATAATTCTTGGCCCGTAGTGCAAGAATAATTTGTGGACGTGATACTAATTAATATCCTTGGCTCATAGTGCAGGGATGATTCGATGATGTGATCTATTTATTAAGCTGAGTCCCAGCAATAAAGTTAATGATAAACTTTTTAACTCATATAAGATAGTAGATATCATACTCTACTTGACACTTCTAATGGATTGCTTGTTCCGCTGCAGTTAAACTTGTTGTCTATTATATTCTATCAGTTTAACATTGTTGAAGGCTAATGATAACTTATTCTGCATTATCTTAGTCATAATATTTCTTACTGGACTAGTTTAGCTCACCCTTTTACTTCCATTGTTCTCTTCAGGAAATGAGAACGTAGCCGGAACTAGTCAGGGAAAGGAGTGATGGCTCAAGATGGTGTTATAGTAGTCATCACTATTCTATAAAATAGTGTGCCAATAAATGTAATGAGGACTCTATTTGAGTTTGGATATTGTCTAGATGACAATATTCGTGTAAAAACTCTCAGCTCATGTTGTATAATTAAGTTTGTATTTGTATTTGGTAACATGTATTTGGCGACCCAAGATAGGTGATGTATACCTATTTTGGGGGCATCACAGTTGGTATCAAAGCTTAGGGATATGATCCCTGGCTGAGATGTGAGATAAGAACTAGGAGGGGAGAGACGGGGAATTCTTTCCCTGGTCAATCATAGTATAGGGATAATATGTGGCATGTCAATTAACCCTTGTTTTGTGGCAGTGTTTGAAAATGGCATCTGAAAATGTCGAGATAAGCAATGAAGCACGTGAGACCGTTGAGTCACCAACGACCAATATCCAGGATAATGTGCAACAGGAAGACAATAATCCTCAAGTAAATAACAACACCGATCAAATGATGAACGATGGGATGTTGAGAGGATTCATGTAATTCATGCAACATCAGGAGAGAGCGGCTCCTGTTCAAAATGCAGGTGGACACACTGGCAACTCACCGATGGTCACCGCTAAACAATTCAAGGAGCTGGGACCATCGGAGTTTTGGGGAGAGCCAAAACCACTTAAGGCGGAGACGTGGATAAAGAAGATCACCAAGATATTTGATGTATTGGGAAGCTCCGAGGAGGAAAAGGTTCCCTTTGCCACCTTCATGTTGATAGGAGAAGCAGATTACTGGTGGGAATCAGTAACATACCCAGCCTGCCACACTCAAGATGTCTTGGGAGAAGTTCCAAGGGCTGTTCAACGACAAGTACTTTCCCGAAAGTATTTGTCACATGAAGAAGGAGGAGTTTATTAAGTTGGAGCAAAACAATATGACGGTGTCGCAGTACGAGGCTAAGTTTGTCGAGTTGTCTTGGTTCGCATCCCATTTGGTTGATAATGAGGAGAGAATGACGCGAATGTTTCTATGAGGTTTGAGACCCGAAATACGTTAATACCTCATTTCTCATAAACTGTGTTTTTATTCAGATGTTGTAAATAAGGCTCAGTTATTAGAGCGCGATAATGAGTTAACCCAACCAAGAGAGAGCAGCCAGCAAGTCGATAATACCAGTGGTAGCAGTCATCGAAGCGGTGAAAACAAACATGGAGGGAATCAACATGCAAGAAATGGTAACCACTCCGGGGGTAATCATGGCCAAGATAATAGAAGTAGAGATTTCAAGAAGAGGAGATTCAATAATGATGGAAAGACGTCAGCACCAGCACCTGTTGTTAAGGAAAGAGAATGACAAACAGTCGTATGTTACAAATGCGGAAGAGAGGGACACATCAGTCCAAACTGTACGCGCCAGTCTAAAGAATGTTACAATTGTGGAAGAGAAGGTCACCTAACCCGATTTTGTCATGCACCAAAGTCAAGTCCAGCTAGGATGGAGGCATCAAAGGCCATCCTAGACAAAACAAAACTGTTAGTTCAAGGGAGAGCATTTGTCGTAACCTCCCAAAAAGCGAGGAATTCGAACGAGGTGATCACAGGTGAGCTAATCATAAACTCTTGCGAAGCTTATACCTTATTTGATACCAGTTCTACCCATTCTTTTATTTCTCCTACTTGCGCTCAACGTTTAAATTTGACTCAGGAGAAATTAGACTTTTACTTATCTGTTGAAACTCCGTTGGGAGAAACCTTCATAACATCCACTGTTTATAAGTCTTGTTTTGTTCAAATCGGTAACCACACATTACCTGTCGATCTTATCTCTTTGAAAATACTTGCATTCGATGTGATTTTAGGAATCGACTGGTTAACCACTCATCATGTTAAAATCGATTATTTTCTTAAAGTTGTTAGCTTTCATATTCCTAACCATCCTATTATGTGAATTCAAACAACCAAACCACTAAAGTCAATCATTGTCATCTCAAGCCATAAAGCTATTCGTTTATTGAAAAATGGATGTCAAGCTTTCTTAGCTCATGACATGGATTTAAACAAAAATACGTCAGATTTGAATGATATTTCCAATGTTAATAAATTTCCTGACGTCTTCTATAAAGAACTTCCTGGCCTACCCTCAGAGCGTGAAATTGAATTTTGTATCGACCTTGAACCTGATACAAAACCCTCAAATACTTCTTCATCCAAAATGAACGTATCATGTGCCAAAGACGTTAGCTCGAGCTGTTGAAGATAACGACCATACCATTCAATACCATCGTGGAAGAGCAAACGTGGTAGCTCACGAGTTGAGTAGAAGATCGTATGCGGTAACGAGTGTGACGTTGTTAACACAAAGACCCATTTTGTATGACTTACAAATGATGGAGATAGAGCTAAAGACTCTAGGGACCCATGTAATGATGGCGACTATACGAGTAGAACAGACTTTAATCGATAAAGTTAAAGCTGCTCAAGCTACAGACCTGGAGCTAATGTGTATGAAGAAGAAAGTGCAAGAAGGTGCTATTCTGGAAGTAAGAATCGATGAAGAAGGAATACTTCGAGTCAACTCCAGACTTTATGTTCCTAACGATTCTGACTTGAACTATAAAATTATGATGGAGGTGCACAACACACCGTTTGCAATTCATCTTGGGAGTACCAAAATGCATCGTGATCTTCGACATACATTTTGGTGGAGCAATATGAAGAGAGAGATAGCGGGGTTTATCTCAAGCTGTCCAACTTGTCAATGAGTTAAGGCGGAGTATCAAGTGCCAAAAGGTCCATTGCAACCACTTGAAATTCCAGAATGGAAGTGGGAGCACATTACCATAGATTTCATTATTTGTCTTCCCAAGGTTTCTCAATGCATAGATGCAATTTAGGTCATTGTTGATAGATTGACCAAGTCTGCTCATTTCTTACCAATACGAGAAACTTATACACTTGAACGTCTTGCTCGTATGTACATAAATGAGATTTTAAGATTGCATGGTATGCCAGTATCCATAGTTTCTGATCGAGACACAAGATTCACTTCAAGATTTTGGGTTAGTTTGCAAAAAGCTATGGCCACGGATTTACGATTTAGTTCAGCGTATCATCCTCAAACGGACGGACAATCAGAGAGGACTATTCAAACTCATGAGGATTTTTTAAGACTCTATGTCCTTGACTTCGAAGGAAGTTGAGACAAGTTCTTACCATTGGTAGAGTTTTCCTACAACAATAGTTATCAAGCAATTATTGGCATGGCTCCATTTAAGGCGTTGTATGAAAGAAAGTGTCATTCTCCAGTATGCTGGGATGAGGTAGGTGAAGCAACGTTGTTGGGACCAGAGTTGGTATGTATGACTACGGAAAAGATTCAAACGATCCGACAACGTATAAAAACCTCACAAGATCGACAAAAGAGTTATGCCGATCTTCATCCAAAGGATGTGGAATTTAATATTGGAGATCATGTGTTGTTACGTGTTGCTCCATAGAAAGGAGTTACGAGATATTTATGTTACGTAAATATGTGAAAGACCCGAACCACATTATTGAATTAGAACCAGACGATATAGAGGAAGATTTAACGTATGAAGAGGTAGCTGTTAAAATCTTGGATAAGAAGGATCATATTCTACGCTTCAAGGTTATACCTTAAGTCAATGTTTTATGGAGAAACCACGATGTGGAGGAAATGACCTGGGAGTTAGAATATAAAATGAAATCAAGGTATCCTCACCTCTTCGACATATCAGGTACGTACCCTAATTTCGAGGACAAAATTTCATAAGAAGAGGAGGTTGTAAGACCCCAACTTTTTTGAATAAAGAATATTTTTTCTCGAAATATATTTTTGAATATTATGGTGTGGATATGATATAATGTTATAGTTGTGGGTAATATTTGGAAAATTTTGCAAAGTAAGCAAGTTGATATAAAATATTCGTTGTGTTAGTGAATATTCGATTAGTTGGGGAATATTCATTTTAATAGGGAATATTCATACGACGACACAATCATTGGTGGACCCCACAACAGAAGTATTGTCGTAGTTAGAAAATGACAGAAATATATTTTTATAAAAAATAACAGTGAAAGTTTTACCGTTAAACTGTTGAACTACCCGGTGGTAAAAGTACAGTAATACGCGTGGTTGCATAGTAGCACACGATATTGATTATTGATGCTTACGTGAGAAGTCAATCAGTTATACTCAATTATTGCTACAGTAATTATTGCATAGTATCTCGTGTTATTTGATTCAATTATTGTCACATTATCATCTGCATAATATTTTATATTATTAAACCAATAATTGAGACAATAAAGTTATTCATATTATTATTTGCAATATTGACAATGTCTAGAAAGTTCTATCGAGGAGAGGTTTGGTCACCTAATTGCGCGCCAATAGGGAGAAATCCTTATTGGGAAGCCCCCTCTTTCTTGGGAACGATCTGGTTGTTAAATATTGTGAGTTATAATATTAATGATGAATAATTGTTGAAGTATTAAGAATGTGTTTATTGAAGATAAGTGAATTACAAAAGTTAGAGGGGAATAATGCAAACTTGGAAAACTTTAAGGGTACTAAAGTTTAATAAGTTAAATCAATCTGGACCATTGGTGGTGGTTTTAATAGTAAATCAATCTGGACCATTGATGGTGGTTTTAATAGTAAATCAATTTGGACCATTGATGGTGGTTTTAATAGTAAATCAATTTGGACCATTGATGGTGGTTTTAAAAGTAAATCAATCTGGACCGTTGATGGTGGTTTTAAAAGTAAATTAATCTGGACCATCGGTGGTGGTTTTAAAAGTAAATCAATCTGGACCGTCGGTGGTGGTTTTAAAAGTAAATCAATCTGGACCGTCGGTTTTTGTTTTAATAGTAATCAATATGGACAGTCCGTTCTAATAGTGAATTAATCTGGATTGTTCGTGAATTAGTTAATATTTAGTCCATTTTCCTATAAATAGAAGCTTAATTCTTCTTTCATTCTCACCAATTCACTGAGACTCACAAGAGAAACTATAGAGAGAGAAACTATAAGGAGCAAGAAGAAGAGTATTTTGCTACTTCACTATTGCAGTATCCAGCCTTCTACTAAGGTAAGGGATGTTATTTTCGTTTGGTAAGGGGTATTATTTCTTTCGTATTCATAAGGAATACAATTTTTCGTATTCATCCTTTAGTATATCGGAATAACCTGTCTACGCGGATTACGTACCGTATGACAAGTTAAAATCCATTTGCAGTTTTCGTATGTTAATTCTTTTCATATTCTTAAATCTAAACTTACTATGGTAAGTATTGCTTTTATAATCCTTGAAATTAGTGGAATATCCGTGAGTTTTACGCTTCATTCAGTATCATTTTATTGGAATATTGATATGAACTTTCTTATTAAATATCAATATTTTCATCAAAGTACTATTCACGAGTTACTATTCACCCAGTTACTATTCACTATAATAATATTCACTCGGGTATTCACGGCACTTTTCATGCCGGGGTACTATTCACGAGTTACTATTTATGGGCTACTATTCATCCAATTAATATTCACTCAAATATTGTTCACTCAGGTATTTAGGGCACTTTTTATACTGGGGTACTATTCACGGGGTACTATTCCCGAAGTACTATTCATAGGGTACTATTCACGGGATATTATTCATCGAAAAATTTATTTCTTTTCTGTCCAAATTATTTTTGATACATGGATATTATTCTTGAATTTTACTCCACAAAGCAGTATCATGTCGAAAATTTGGACATTATTGAAATCTGAATAAATTAAATTATAAATCTTTAAAAATTTATCCTTAACTTTCTTTTAATTAAATTTTTATATCATTGTCATCATCCTCATGCATATATTGTGATGAAAGTCTTCTTTGGCTTACGTTAATAGATGGACTGTTGATTGGTATGATTATGACCAGGGATATTTTGGTATAGTCATTACCATTGATGATTACACGAATAATTCTTGGCCCGTAGTGCAAGAATAATTTGTGGACATGATACTAATGAATATCCTTGGCCCATAATGTAGGGATGATTTGATGATGTGATCTATTTGTTAAGATGAGTCCCAGCAATAAAGTTAATGATAAACTTTTTAAATCATAGAAGATAGTAGATATCATGCTCTACTTGACTCTTCTAATGGATTGCTTGTTCCGTTGTAGTTAAACTTGTTATCTGTTATATTCTATCAATTTAACATTGTTGAAGGCTAATGATAACTTATTATGCATTATCTTAGTCATAATATTTCTTACTGAGCTAGTTGAGCTCACACTTTTACTTCCATTGTTCTCTTCAGGAAATGAGAACATAACCGGAACTAGTCGGGGAACGGAGTGATGGCCCGAGATGGTGTTATAGTAGTCCTCACTATTCTATAAAATAGTGTGCCAATAAATTTAATAAAGACTCTATTTGAGTTTGGATATTGTCTAGATGACAATATTTGTGTAAAAACTCTCAGCTCATATTGTATAATTAAGTTTGTATTTGTATTTAGTACCATGTATTTGGCGACCCAAGATGGGTGATGTATACCTATTTTGGGGGAATCACACAAAAGGTCTATTGCAACCGCTTGAAATTCCATAATGGAAGTGGGAGCACATTACCATTGATTTTGTTACTGGTCTTCCCAAGGTTTCTCAATGCATAGATGAGATTTGGGTCATTATCAATAGACTAACCAAGTCTGTTCATTTCTTACCTATACGATAAACTTATTAACTTGAATGTCTTGCTTGTATATATAAATGAGATTGTAAGACTGCATGGTATGCCAGTATCCATAGTTTCTGATCGAGACCCAAAATTCACTTCATGATTTTGGGTTAGTTTGCAAAAAGTTATGGGCACAGATTTACGATTCAGTTCGGCATATCATCCTCAAATGGACGGGCAGTCGAAGAGGACTATTCAAACTCTTGATGATCTACTAAGACTTTGTGTCCTTGACTTCAAAGGAAGTTGGGACAAGTTCTTGCCATTGGTGGAATTCTCCTACAACAACAGTTATTAAGAAAGTATAGGCATGGCTCCATTCGAGGCGTTGTATGGATGCAATTGTCGTTCTCCAGTATGCTGAGATGAGGTGGGTGAAGCAACGTTGTTGGGACCGAAATTGGTACGTATGTCTACGGAAAAGATTTAAATGATCCGGCAATGTATAAAAACCTCAGAAGATAGACAAAAGAGTTATGTTGATCTTCATCGAAAGGACGTGGAATTAAATGTTGGTGATCAAGTGTTGTTACGTGTTGCTCCATGGAAAGCAGTTACGAGATTTGGAAAGAGAGGAAAGCTCAATCCTAGATTCATTGGCCCATTTGTAATCCTTGATCAAGTAGGAACTGTGGCCTATAAACTCGCCTTACTGCCAAGTATGTCTCGTGTTTATAACGTTTTTCTCATATCTATGTTATGTAAATATGTGGAAGACCCGAACCACATTATTGATTTAGAACCGGATGAAATAGCAGAAGATTTAACGTATAAAGAGGTACCTGTTAAAATCTTGGATAAGAAGGAACATATTCTACACTTAAAAGGTTATACCTCAAGTCAAAGTTTTGTGGAGAAACCACGATGTTGAAGAAATGACATGGTTTCAAGGTATCCTCACCTCTTCGATGTACTAGGTATGTACCCCAATTTCGAGGATGAAATTTCATAAGAAGGGGAGGTTGTAAGACCCCAACTTTCATGAATAAAGATTAATTTTTCTCGAAATATATTTTTAATATTATGGTGTGGATTTAATATAATGTTATAGTTGTGGGTAATATTTATAAATTTTGTAAAGTAAACAAGTTGTTACAAAATATTCGATTAGTCAGGGAATATTCGTTTTAATAGGAAATATTCGTACAATGGCACAATTATTGGTGAACCCCACAACGGAATTATTTTTAGAGTTAGAAAACGACAGAAATATCTTTTTATAAAAATAACGGCGAAAGTTTTACCGTTAACTGTTGAAATACCAGGTGATAAAAGTACAGTAATACACGTGGTTGCTTAGTAGCACACGATATTGATTATTGATGCTTACGTAAGAAGTCACTCAATTATACTCAATTATTGATATAGTAATTGTTGCATAGTATCTCACGTTATTTGATTCAATTATTGTCAATATTTATATTATTAAATCAATAATTGAGATGACAAGTTATTCATATTATTATTTGTATTATCGACAATGTCTAAAAAATTCTGTCGAGGAAAGGGGTTTGGTCATCTAATTGCGCGCCAATAAGGAGAAATCCTTATCGGAAAGCCCCCTTTTTCCTGGGAATGATCTAGTTGTTAATATTGCAAGTTATATTATTGATTAATAAATGTTGTTAAAAATATTGAAGGGATTTTTATGAAGTATTTATTGTAAATTTTACTTATTATTTGGACCCCCACTTACCCATTTTTCAAAATTATCGGTAGAAAGTTATTAGAATATATATATATATATATATATATATATATATATATATATATATATATATATATATATATTATAAGTGGTGGGGCCCATGAGAAATTAAAATGAAATGGAAGGTCACGGGTGGGGGAGTAAATTTGTTATTATCTATATTATATATATATTATAATAAGTTTTGTTTTTTATGAAAAATAGAATATATTATATTTTATTATGCATAGTGTTTGCATAGTGTCTGCATAGTAACTTATAAAATTTTAGCTGAACAAATTCGGCACTCGTGATATTTGTCACTGTGCGTCCGTGATTATTTTCTAAATAGTATCCTTTCATTCTCCTATAAATAGGATGCTTAGTTTGGAATTGAAAATCACACCAGAATCAGAATATTCTTCTTCTATAATATTGAGCGTATTTCTTTCAAGTTTTAGGAAGCTTTGAGTGTAGAAAACAGTGCAAGTTTTCTTCAAGAATATCCCTGTTATACCAGTTGGAATACTCTCCTTTTTAAGGTAAGGGATATTATTTTTGTTCAATATTCTTAAGAAATAATATTTTCTTCCATACTCAGTAGTATATAAGTAATATTATTTAGTTTCAGATTCTGAATTCTACCCTCATTTTGTTAAAGTATTGCTTTTATACTTCTTGAAATTAGTAAAATATCCTTGAAATTTGTGTTTCATCTAGTATCTTTTTATGAAAATATTATTCTAAACATTCTTGATAATTTTTAATTTTTTCATGTTGGGGTACTATTCACGGGGTACTATTCCCAAAGTACTATTCATAGGATATTATTCAATCAGGTACTATTCACCCGGGGTACTTTTCCTGACAAAAATTAATTTCTTTTTCATCCAAATCATCTTTAATATAATATTATTCTTGAATTTTACTCCACAAAGCAGTATCATGTTGACAATTTGGACATTATTGAATCATAAATCTTTAAAATTTATCATTTGCTTTCATTTAATTGAATTTTTATATCATTGTCATCATCCTCATGCTTATATTGTTATGAAAGTCATCTTTGGCCCGTAGTGCATAGATGGACTGTTGATTGGTATGATTATGACCAGGGATTATTCAGTACAATCATGACATGTAATTTTACAAATGATGTGGTAAATGTCCTCATTGGCCCATAGTGCATCGATGGACAGTTGTTGGCATGATCATGACCATTGGTGATAACACGATTATCCTTGTCCTATGGTGCATGGATAATTCGTGGACGTGATACTAATGAATATACTTGGCCCGTAGTGCATGGATAATTCAGTGATGTGGATTATTTACTAAGCTTAATCTCGGCGATAAAATTTATGATAATTTTTTTAAATTATAGAAGATAGTAGATATCATGCTCTACTTGACTCTTCTAATGGATTTCTTGTTCTACTACAGTTAAACTTGATGTTTATTGTATTTTATCAGTTTAACACTGTTGAAAGCTAACGATAATTTATTCTACATTATCTTAGTCATAATATTTCTTACTAGGCTAGTTGTGTAAGACCCCAACTTTTATGAATAAAGAATATATTTTCTAGAAATATATTTTTGAATATTATGGTGTGGATATGATATAATGTTATAGTTGTGGGTAATATTTGAAAATTTAGCAAAGTAAGCAAGTTGATATAAAATATTAGTTATATCGGGGAATATTCATTTTAACATAGAATATTCGTACGACGGCACAATCATTGGTGGACCCCACAACGGAAGTATTGTCGTAGTTAGAAAACGACAGAATTATCTTTTTTTGAAAAATAATGGCGAAAGTTTTACCGTTAAATTGTTGAAGTACCCGGTGGTAAAAGTACAGTAATACGCGTGGTTGCATAGTAGCACACGGTATTGATTATTGATGCTTACGTGAGAAGTCACTTAGTTATACTCAATTATTGCTACAGTAATTGCTACATAATATCCCTCATATTATTGATTCATTTATTGGCACAGTATTAATAATTTATATTATTAAATTAATAATTGAGACGATAAAGTTATTCATATTATTATTTGCAATATTGACGATGTCTAGAAAGTTATGTCAAGGAGAGGTTTGATCACCTAATTGCACGCCAATAGGGAGAAATCCTTATCGGAAAGCCCCCTCTTTCCTGAAAACGATCTTGTTGTTAAATATTATGAGTTATAATATTAATGATGAATAATTGTTAATAGATTAAAAATGTGTTTATTAAAGATAAATAATTTATGGTAAATATTTATTCAAATTTTGATATAAATATAGGGATTGTTATGAGGCGTTTTTTGTAAGTTTGACTTAGTATTCCATAGGAAGATTTACTAATTTTATGGACCGTCGATGGTGGTTTTAATAGATAACCAATCTGGATCATTGATGGTGGTTTTAATAGTTAATCAAACTGGACCATTGATGGTGGTTGTAATAGTAAATCAATCTGGACCATTGATGGTGGTTTTAATAGTAAATTAATGTGACCGTCGGTGGTGGTTTTAATAGTAAATCAATCTGTATCATCAGTGGTGGTTTTAAAAGTAAATCAATCTGGACCATCGGTGGTCATTTTAAAAGTAAATCAATGTGGACCGTCGATGGTGGTTTTAAAAGTAAATCAATCTGGACCGTCGATTGTGGTTTTAATAGTAATTAATATGAACCGTCCGTTCTAATAGTAAATCAATCTAGACCATTCATGAATCAGTTACTATTTAGTCCATTCTCCTATAAATAGAAGCTTAATTCTTCTTTTATTTTCACCAATTCACTTAGATTCACAAGAGACACTATAGAGAGAGAAACTATAGAGAGCAAGAAGAAGAGTATACATTACTTCATTATTCATAAAGATCCAAATTTTCTACTAAGGTAAGGGTATTATTTCTTTTGTATTCATAAGGAATACTATTTTTGTTTTCATCCTTTAATATGTCGGAATAACTGCTCACGCCGGATTACTTATCGTATTATGGTGAAAATCCATTTACAGTTTTGTATGTTATTTCTTTTCATATTCTTAAATCTAAACTTACTATGGTAAGTATTGCTTCTATAATCCTTGAAATTAGTGGAATATTCTTGAATTTTGCGCTTCATCCAGTATCTTTTCATTGGAATATTGATCTGAACTTTCTTATTAAATATTAATACTTTCACCCGGGGTACTATTCACCTAGTTACTATTCACTAGAATATTATTCACTCGGGTATTCGGGGCACTTTTCATGTCGGGCTACTATTCACGAGCTACTATTCATGGGTTACTATTCACTTAAATATTGTTCACTCGGGTATTCAGGGCACTTTTCATGTCGGGGTACTATTCACAGGGTACTATTCCCGAAGTTATATTCACAAGGTACTATTCACGGGGTACTATTCACCGAAAAAATTATTTCTTTTCTGTCCAAAATATTTTTGATACGTGGATATTATTATTGAATTTTACTCCCCAAAGCAGTATCATGTTGACAATTTAGACATTATTAAATTCTGGATAAATTAATTTATAAATCTTTAAAAATTTATCTTTTGCTTTCTTTTAATTGAATTATTATATCATTGTCATTATCCTTATGCTTATATGTTGATGAAAGTCATCTTTGGCTTACGTGCATATATGAACTATTGATTGGTATGATTATGACCAGGGATAATTCGGTATGATCATGACCATTGCTAATTACACGAATATTCTTGGCCCGTAGTGCAAGAATAAATTTGTGGACGTGATACTAATGAATATCCTCGCCCGTAGTAGCGAGTGGATGATTCGATGATGTGATTTATTTATTGTCGAGTCCCAAATGATAAAGTTAATGATGAACTTTTTAAATCATAAAAGATAGTAGATATAATGCTCTACTTGACTCTTCTAATGGATTGCTTGTTCCGCTGCAGTTAAACTTGTTATCTATTATATTCTATCAGTTTAACATTATTGCAGGCTAATGATAACTTATTCTGCATTATCTTAGTCATAATATTTCTTACTGGGCATTTTGAGCTCACCCTTTTACTTCCATTGTTCTCTTCAGAAAATGAGGACGTAGCTGGAACTAGTCGGGGAACGAAGTGATGGTCCGAGATGTTGTTATAGTAGTCCTCACTATTCTATCAAATAGTGTGATAATAAATGTAATGAGCACTCCATTTGAGTTTGGATATTGTCTAGAAGACAATATTCATGTAAAAAATCTCAGCTCATGTTGTATAATTAAGTTTGTATTTATATACTGTACCATGTATTTGGCGACCCAAGATGGGTGATGTATACCTATTTTGGGGGCGTCACAGTTGGTATCAAAGCTTAGGGATATAATCCCTGGCTGAGATGTGAGATAAGAACTAGGAAGGGAGAGATGGGGAATTCCTTCGCTAGTATAACCTACCTAAGTTTATTTTGTATTTAATTGATCGGTTAGAGTATATGGATAATATGTGACATGTCAATAACCCTTGTTTTGTGGCAGTGTTTGAAAATGGCATCTGAAAATGTCGAGATAAGCAATGAAGCACATGAGACCGTTGAGTCACCAACGATCAATATCCAGGATAATGTGCAACAGGAAGACAATAATCCTCAGGTAAAAAACAACACTGATCAAATGATGAATGATGGGATGTTCAGAGGCTTTATGCAATTCATGCAACATCAGGCGAGAGTGACTCCTGTTCAAAATGCAAGTGGTAACACTGGAAACTCTTGGATGGTCACTGCTAAGCAGTTCAAGGAGTTGGGACCACCGAAATTTTTGGGAGAGCCAAAACCACTTAAGGCGGAGACGTGGATAAAGCAGATCACCATGATATTTGATGTCTTAGGATGCTCTGAGGAGCAAAAGGTTCCCTTTGCCACCATCATGTTGAGAGAAGAGGCAGATTATTGGTGGGAATCAGTAAAACGTACTCAGCCTGCCGTACTCAAAATGTCTTGGGAAAAGTTCCAAGAACTGTTCAACAACAAGTACTTTCCCAAAAGTATTCGTCACATGAAGGAGGTGGAGTTTATCAAGTTGGAGCAAAACAATATGACCGTGTCGCAGTACGGGGCTAAGTTTGCCGAATTTTCCCAATTCGCATCCCATTTAGTTGATAATGAGGAGAGAATGACGCGAATGTTTCTACGAGGTTTCAGACTCGAAATACGTTAATACCTCATTTCTCATAAACTGTGTTTATATTCAGATGTTGTAAATAGGGCTCAGTTATTGGAGGGCGATAATGAGTTAACCCAACCAAGAGAGAGCAGTCGGTAAGTCGATAATACCAGTGGTAGCAGTTATCAAAGCGGTGACAACAAACGTAGAGGGAATCAACATGCTAGAAATGGTAACCACTTCGGTTGTAATCATGGCCAAGATAATAGAAGTGGGAATTTCAAGAATAGGAGATTTAATAATGATGGAAAGACGTCAACACCAGCACCTGTTGTTAAGGAAAGAGAACGAACCCCGGTCGTATGTTACAAATGCGGAGGGGAGAGACACATCAGTCCAAATTATACGCAACAGTCAAAAGCATGTTACAATTATGGAAGAGAAGGTCACCTAGACCAATTTTGTCGTGCACCATTGTTAAGTCCAGCTGGGATGGAGGCATCAAAGGCCGTCCCAGACAAAACAAAACTGGTAGTTCAAGGGAGAGCGTTTGTCGTAACCTCCCAAAAAGCGAGAAATCCGAACGAGGTGATCACGGATAAGCTAATCATAAACTCTAGCGAAGTCTACACCTTATTTGATACCGGATCTACCCATTCTTTTATTTCTCCTACTTGCGCTCAACGTTTAAATTTGACTCCGATGAAATTAGACTTTGACTTATCTAATGAAACTTTGTTGGGGGAAACCTTTATTACATCCACTATTTATAAGTCTTGTTTGATTTAAATCGGCAACCGCACGTTACCTATCGATCTTATCTCTTTGAAAATACTTGCATTCGATGTGAATTTAGGGATTGATTGGTTAACCACTCATCATGCTAAAATTGATTATTTTCGTAAGGTTGTTAGCTTTCATATTCCTAACCAACCTATTATGCAAATTCAAGAAACCAAACCATTAAAGTCAATCACTGTCATCTCAAGCCATAAAGCTATTCGTTTATTGAAAATGGATATCAAGCTTTCTTAACTCATGTCACAGATTTAAACAAAAATACGTCAGTCTTAAATGATATTTCTATTGTTAATAAATTTTCTGACGTATTCCCTGAAGAACTTCTTGGCCTACCCCAAGAGCATGAAATTGAATTTTGTATCGACCTTGAACCCAGTACAAAACCCATTTCCAAAGCCCCATATCGAATGGCTCCTATTGAACTTCAGGAGTTAAAGACCCAACTACAAGAATTGTTAGACATCGGTTTCATTCGTTCTAGTACGTCTCCTTGGGGTGCTCCTGTTCTCTTCATAAAGAAGAAAGATTGAAGTATGCGACTTTGTATTGATTATCGGGAGTTGAATCATGTCACCATCAAAAATACGTACCCGTTGCCACGCATTGATGACCTGTTTGACCAGATGCAAGGCGCCAATTTCTTTTTAAAGATCGATCTTCATTTCGGATATCATCAGTTAAAGATTAAAACTGATTACATTCCAAAGACTGCTTTCAAAACTCAGTACAGGCATTACGAATTCCCAGTCATGTCTTTTGGATTGACTAATACTCCTATTGCCTTCATGGATATGATGAACCGAGTATTCAAGGAATATCTGGATCATTTTGTGGTCGTCTTTATTGATGACATCCTTATTTACTCCAAAAAGATGTGAAGATTATGAGCAACACTTGAGACTGATACTTCAAAAGCTTTATAAGAACAAGTTGTATGCCAAGTTGAAGAAATGCGAGTTCTGGCTTGAGGAAGTAGCATTCCTTGGGCACGTGATATCAAATCATGAAATATCTATTGACCCGACAAAGATTGAAGCAATTCAAAGCTGGGAGCAACCTAAGTCAGTGACCAAAGAACGTAGCTTTCTCGGCTTAGCTGGTTATTATCTGAGATTCGTAGAAGGGTTTTCTCGAATTGCTACTCCATTAACTCAGGTGACTCAGAAAGATACAAAATTTGGTTGGAGCGAGGAATGTGAGAAGAGTTTTCAAGAACTCAAGAGGAGACTCATTTCAGTACCTGTTCTAACAATACCATCCGGTTCGGAGGGATTTGTCATCTACAATGATGCTTCAGGCAAAGGTTTAGGATGTGTTCTCATGCAACATGGGAAAGTCATAGCCTATGCCTCACGATAACTCAAAGAATATGAGAGGAATTATCATAATCATGATCTAGAGTTGGCAGCTGTCGTTTTTGCGCTTAAGATTTGGAGGCATTACCTGTATGGAGAGAAGGTGGAGATCTATACGGATCATAAAATCCTCAAATATTTCTTCACTCAAAAGGAACTCAACATGCGGCAACAACGATGGCTTGAGCTATTGAAAGATTATGATCATACCATTCAATACTTTCCCGGAAAAGTTTAACGTAGTAGTTGATTTATTGAGTAGTAAGATCATACGCGGCACGAAAAGCGATATTGTCAACGCAAAGGCCCATTTTGTATGACTTACAAAGGATGGAGATAGAGTCAAAGACTCCAGGGACCCATGTGATGATGGTGAATATACAAGTAGAATTGACTTTAATCGATAAAATTAAAGCTTCTCAATCTACAGACCTGGAACAAATGCGTATGAAGAAGAAAGTGTAAGAAGGTGCTATTCCAGAAGTAAGAATCGATGAAGAGGGAATACTTTGAGTCAACTCCAGACTTTGTGTTCATAACGATTCAGAATTGAAGTATAAAATCATGATGGAGGCGCATAATACACCATTTGCAATCCATCCTGGGAGTACCAAAATGTATCGTGATCTTCGACATACATTTTGGTGGAGCAATATAAAGAGAGAGATAACGGGGTTTATCTCAAGGTGTCTAACTTGTCAACGAGTTAAGGCAGAGCATCAAGTGCCAAAAGGTCCATTGCAACCACTTGAAATTCCAGAATGGAAGTGGGAGCACATTACCATGGATTTCGTTACTGGTCTTCCCAAGTTTTCTCAAGGCATATATGCGATTTGGGTCATTGTTAATAGATTGACTAAGTCTGCTCATTTCTTACCAATATGAGAAACTTATACACTCGTCTTGCTCGTATATACATAAATGAGATTGTAAGATTGCATGGTATGCCAGTATCCATAGTTTCTAATCGAGACTCAAGATTCACTTCATGATTTTGGGTTAGTTTGCAAAAAGCTATGGGCACAGATTTACGATTCAGTTCGGCATATCATCCTCAAACGGACGGGCAATCAAAGAGGACTATTCAAACTCTTGACGATCTATTAAGACTTTGTGTCCTTGACTTCAAAGGAAGTTGGGACAAGCTCTTAACATTGGTGGAGTTTTCCTACAACAACATTTGTCAAGCAAGTATTGGCTTGGCTCCATTTGAGGTGTTGTATGGAAGAAAGTATCGTTCTCCAGTATGCTGGGATGAGGTAGGTGAAGGAACATTATTGGGACCGAAGTTGGTACGTATGACTACAGAAAAGATTTAAACGATTCGACAACGTATAAAAACCTCACAAGATCGACAAAAGAGTTATGCTGATCTTCATCGAAAGGACATGGAATTCAATATTAGAAATCATGTGTTGTTACGTGTTGCTCCATGGAAAGGAATTACGAGATTTGGAAAGAGAGGAAAGCTCAATCCTCGATCGAGTAGGAACTGTGGCCTATAGACCCGTCTTACCGCCAAGTATATCTCGTGTTCATAACATTTTTCACATATCTATGTTACGTAAATATGTGAAAGACCCGAACCACATTATTGAATTAGAACCGGACGAGATAGCGGATGATTTAACGTATGAAGAGGTACCTGTTAAAAGCTTGGATAAGAAGGATCATATTCTACGCTCCAAGGTTATACCTATAGTCAAAGTTTTGTGGAGAAACCACGATGTGGAGGAAATGACCTGGGAGTTAGAATCTGAAATTAAATCAAGGTATCCTCACCTCTTTGACATATCAGGTACGTACCCTAATTTCAAGGATGAAATTCCATAAAAAGGGAGATTGTAAGACCCCAACTTTTTTGAATAAAGAATAATTTTTCTCGAAATATATTTTTGAATATTATGGTGTGGATATGATATAATGTTATAGTTGTGGGTAATATTTGAAAATTTTACAAAGTAAGCAAGTTGATATAAAATATTCGTTGTGTCGGGGAATATTCGATTGGTCGGGGAATATTCGTTTTAACAGGGAATATTCGTACGACAGCACAATCATTGGTGGAGCCCACAACAGAAGTATTGTCGTAGTTAGAAAATGATAGAATTATCTTTTTATAAAAATAACGGCAAAAGTTTTACCGTTAAACTATTGAACTACCCAGTGGTAAAAGTATAGTAATACGTGTGGTTGCATAGTAGCACACAGTATTGATTATTGATGCTTACGTGAGAAGTCACTTAGTTATACTCAATTATTGCTACAGTAATTGTTGCATAATATCTCTCATATTATTGATTCATTTATTGTCAAAGTATTAATAATTTATATTATTAAATCAATAATTGAAATGACAAAGTTATTCATATTATAATTTGCAATATTGACGATGTCTAGAAAGTTATGTCGAGGAGAGGTTTGGTCACCTAATTACGCGACAATAGGGAGAAATCCTTATCGGAAAGCCCCCTCTTTCCTAGAAATGATCTGGTTGTTAAATATTGTGAGTTATAATATTAATGATGAATAATTGGTAATAGATTAAAAATGTACTTATTAAAGATAAATAATTTGTGGTAAATATTTATTCAATTTTTGATATAAATATAGGGATTGTTATGAGGCGTTTGTTGTAAGTTAGACTTAGTATTCCGTGGGAAGATTTACTAATTTTATGGACCGTCGATGGTAGTTTTAATTGATAACCAATCTAGACCATTGATGGTGCTTTTAATAGTTAATCAATCTGGACCATTGATGGTGGTTGTAATAGTAAATCAATCTGGACCATTGATGGTAGTTTTAATAGTAAATCAATCTGGACCGTCGGTGATGGTTTTAATAGTAAATCAATCTGGACCGTCGGTGGTGTATTTAAAAGTAAATCAATCTGGACCGTCGGTGGTAGTTTTAAAAGTAAATCAATCTGGATCGTCGGTGGCAGTTTTAAAAGTAAATCAATCTCAACCGTCGGTTGTGGTTTTAATAGTAATCAATATGAACCGTCCATTCTAATAGTAAATCAATCTGGACCGTTCATGAATCAGTTACTATTTAGTCCATTCTCCTATAAATAGAAGCTTAATTCTTCTTTCATTCTCACCAATTCACTGAGATTCACAAGAGACACTATAGAGAGAGAAACTATAGAGAGCAAAAAGAAGAGTATTCTGCTACTTCATTATTGCAGTATCCAGCCTTCTACTAAGGTAATGGGTATTATTTCTTTTGTATTCATAAGGAATACTATTTTTTGTTTTCATCCTTTAATATGTCGAAATAACCTGTCTACGCGGATTACTTACCGTATGACAGGTGAAAATCCATTTACAGTTTTGTATGTTATTTCTTTTCATATTCTTAAATCTAAACTTACTATGGTAAGTATTGCTTCTATAATCCTTGAAATTAGTGGAATATTCTTGAGTTATGTGCTTCAACCAGTATTGTTTCATTTGAATATTGATCTGAACTTTCTTATTAAAGATCAATATTTTAACCCGGGGTACTATTCACGGGTTACTATTCACCTGATTACTATTCACTAGAATTTTATTCACTCGGGTATTTGGGGCACTTCTCATGTCGGGGTTCTATTCACAAGTTACTATTCACCTAATTACTATTCACTCAAATATTATTCACTCGGGTATTCGGGGTACTTCTCATGTCGGGGTACTATTCACGGGGTATTATTCCAGAAGTACTATTCACACAGTACTATTCACGGGGTACTATTCACCGAAAAATTTATTTCTTTTCTGTCCAAATTATTTTTGATACATAGATATTATTCTTAAATTTTACTCCACAAAGCAGTATCATGTTGACAATTTGGACATTATTGAATTCTAGATAAATTAAGTTATAAATCTTCAAAAATTTATCCTTTGTTTTCTTTTAATTGAATTCTTATATCATTGTCATCATCTTCATGTTTATATTATGATGAAAGTCATATTTGGCTTACGTGCATAGATAGACTGTTGATTGGTATGATTATGACTAGGGATAATTCGGTATGATCATGACTATTTATGATTACACGTATATTTTTGGCCCATAGTGCAAGAATAATTTGTGGATGTGATACTAATGAATATCCTTGGCCCGTAGTGCATGGATTATTCGATTATGTGATTTATTTATTAAGTTGAGTCCCAGCGATAAAGTTAATGATAAACTTTTTAAATCATAGAAGATAGTAGATATCATGCTCTACTTGATTCTTCTAATGGATTGCTTGTTCTGCTGTAGTTAAACTTGTTGTCTATTATATTCTATCAGTTTAACATTGTTGAAGGCTAATGATAACTTATTCTGCATTATCTTAGTAATAATATTTTTTACTGGGCTAGTTGAGCTCACCCTTTTACTTCCATTGTTCTCTTCAGGAAATGAGAACGTAACCGGAACTAGTCGGGGAATGGAGTGATGGTCCGAGATGGTGTTATAATAGTCCTCACTATTCTATAAAATAGTGTGACAATAAATGTAATGAGGACTCCATTTGAGTTTGGATATTGTCTAGAAGACAATATTCGTGTAAAAACTCTTAGATCATGTTGTATAATTAAGTTTGTAATTGTATTCAGTACCATGTATTTGGCGACCCAAGATGGGTGATGTATACCTATTTTGGGGGCGTCACAAGTTTAGCTCACCCTTTTGCTTTTATTGTTCTCTTCAAGAAATGAGAACGTAGCCAGGACTAGTCGGGAACGGAGTGATGGTCCGAGATGGTGGCTATATTAGTCCTCATTATTCTATGAAATAGTGTGATAATAAATGTAATGAGGACTCCATTTGAGTTTAGATATTGTCTAGAAGACAATATTCGTGTAAAAACTCTCAGCTATATTTTGTCGTATTGTATAAAAGAAGTTTGTATTTAAATTTTGTACCATGTATTTGGTGACTCAGAATGGGTGATGTATACCTATTTTGGGGGCGTCATAATCTGCACAATATTTTATATTATTAAATTAATAATTGAGACGACAAAGGTATTCATATTATTATATTCATTATTAACGATGTCTAGAAAGTTCTATTGAGAAAATGGGTTTGGTCACCTTAATGCGCGCTAATAAGGAGAAGTCCTTATCGTAAAGCCCCCTATTTCCTAGGAATGATCTGGTTGTTAATATTACGAGTTATAATATTAATGATGAATAAATGTTATTAAAAATGTGTTTAGTGAAGCCAAGTGAATTGAGATAAATAAAGGGATTTTTTTATGAAGTATTTGTTGTAAATTTGGCTTATTACATGGACCCCCACTTACTCATTTTTCAAAATCGCATTGAGAAAGTTTATATATATATATATATATATATATATATATATATTAAATAAATTTTGTTTTTTATATAAGATAGAATATATTATATTTTATTATGCATAATCTTTGCATAAATAGCAAAGATAAGTAAAATCAATTTTTTTTAAAGATTCGGCCGAAGAAGCTGTGACGCCCCCAAATCCGGGTATCTTCCAACACGACAGATGGTGCTACACGGTACTCATAACTGTACATTCATTCTATTGAAACGACATCAAAATATGTGTATCAACGACATTCCTATTACATTAATAATATTACATCCCGTTCCCAGATTCTAAAACCATTACATTCTTTGTTCATCATTCTATAATATATACAACTTACTAGTTTATTACAAGGTAAACTAATCGTTCATCTTCGTCTTGCCTCTATCCTTGTCAGATCCCTCGGTTCGTTCGGTCCTAGCTGCATTCATATGGTTCAAGCAAGAGTGAGCATAACAAGCTTATCAAGTACAACAATTTCTTTTAAACAACATGCTTGAAACATAGGAATCGTATATCTTCAATAATTAAATAATAGTCATGAAGTACTATCAATAATTCAAAATAGCATTTCTTTTCCTTCAAAACGCTTTACAATAACAATATTTAGTAAAACATTTACCCTGGTCAAAGACCATGAGCATTTCATAATTTCTTTGAAAAGGCCTACCCGGCACTAAGTCCGTAAGTCCGATATATCTTATGAACACTTCTGGGTGATCAGCCTATAGTACTCTATGTTGATCAACACTACATCCTGTTAAACGTATGTACGTTTAAGTTTTGGCAACCTCATGTGCCCATCGAATAATCGATGAAAAATACATTTGTTTATTCATACTCAAGCTTACCTTGAATCCGTACCAAACAATTGGCGTAGGATAGCGTTAGCAATTCTATATTGAAAGACTTGTAAATAAATCAATCAACTCTTCAAGATTAGTCTAGCCAAAATAAAACTGGCATCGACCCTTTAGTAAAACACTTCATGCATCTCATAACATGAATCACATAAAACTTGGCTAACACAAAGGTTAGACAAGCGTTTAAGAAAAACTTGCCTTCAGCGTCAACTACAGTAAAATAACTTTTCCTTTCAGTCTTTACAGTCTCTACAATACATAACCACATAACATACCACATTAGGTCATGAATGAACATACATGGTTCCTAATGAATCTTACCCTTCATCTCAATCTAATCATATATTAGATTTGTTACTATTGGTTCCGGCTTGCCATTATATTTTATATTATTCTTACCAACTTCTTTCTCTTCTATGTCTTACGTGGATTTACTTCATTAATAGAACTCATTTCGAGTTAATCATCCTTCTTCACGGCTTACTAACATTATTTCGTTATTAATCGAAACTCGATCATCGTTAGTTAAGTACACTTTATTGCATTCCGTTTACGTTTACGTAATATTTAACAACATATAGTTATAACTCTCAACGTTATAGTCATTATCATTATTGAATACAGTTCACGTTCCTTATACTTTACGTTCGTCGTTTAACTACTCATTAAACAACATTAAATTCCTAAAGTCATCACTATAACAGCGATTTAGGAAAGGTCTTATCATGTTCATTAAGTAATTACATAATCCATACTGGTATTGCAAACCATTGGATCCATAATCAACTTGGTCAACAAATTTCTACAATCGGCTTAGCACATTACGTTGTTCTCATTACGTTCATCTTTAATTCATTATTAACCTTTAATTATCATACATTAAGTGTCTAACAATGCATTGATTATAATCATATATATCCTATGAAAATAACCTTACAACACATTGAATATTTATAAATTGTTATATTGAATATTTATTGAATTATTTAAGTATTTAATGGATGTGGTTATTGTTAATTGGATAATTGTTCAAATTTGATTCAATTTGGTTAACTATGTGTTAAATAAATAATTAAGGAAAGTAATTATTTTTGCTAATTTAATTTAATTATTAACTTAGAGAGTTTTGATTAATTGAATTACTATTCTTTTTATCGGAATTTGTAATTAAAAAGGATATGTTAAATAAAGTTATAATTATATAGAATATTAGAGAGAAGAAAGAAAACTCAAAGGAAGAAGAAGAAAAGAAGAAAAGAAGAACAAAAGAAGAGAGGAAGAAAGGCTAAAGATTGGAGAAAAGAAAGGAATAGCCATATCATCTTCTTCAAGGTATTCTCCTATTTCTTTTAGTTTTAAAAGTTTTAGATTTCTCCTATTTCTCTGTAAAATTCTTGTGATAAGATAATTGTTGATTTTATGTGTGTTCATGTGATAAACTAGTGTTGTAAGGTTATTTTCATAGGATATATATGATTATAATCAACGTATTGTGGTTATGTTTGTAGTTGTGAAGAAAACCTTTTTTTACAGAGTTTTTGTGAATATATATTGTTTAGCTTAAAGTAGAAATTGAGGGTTAATTAGTTGTTTAGTTTTTAAATTGACCATTTAATTTGATAGAGTATGTATATACTTTGATAAAATGCTTTAAATTAATGGTTTTGGTTGAAAAACAAAATTTACAGTGTTGATTTTCATTGAAATATCAAAAAGTAAGTTTTTAGCCAAAAACGGTGAAATTGGATGTGTTAATTTTGTTGTTTATGTTGTTGTATGGGTAGAAACATGTTAGGAATTCTTGAATTATGTTTACATGAAGTTTTTGTATGAATTGTATGTGATTTAGTCTGTTAGAAACGAGCTTGTAGGCCAAAATTGGCTTTTTTCCCGCACTATCGTCAAGTCGTCAATGAATCAGTTTAGCTTTGCTTGTATGCCCAACCAATGATGTTAGTTTTTGCCTCATGCATTGCCAGCTTACCTTATGTAATGGCTTAGAAGTTTTGTTCATGTGCAGCAAGCCATACATGCTGCTTGCCGCAATGACACAGATGTAAACTATGGCTGCCATGCTGAGTTAGTAGAATGGTCTAACAGTGTACTTTTTGTACATGAAATTTTAAGAAAAGTTATGTGATGATAGTAGGACTGTAAAATGTTGATTTTAGTATTTCTATACTATGAATAATTATGTTATTAAGGAATAACTTGTATTATAACTTGATTATGTGATTAAAAATCCAATTTTTAAATGATGAACGTACTTAGTTATGGTTGTAAAATGGTAATGGCTAACTATGTCATGATGACATATGTTTATAGGATATTGTGATTCGTATTGATTTGGTTTAGCCTACGAGCAAGGCAAGTTCTCTAACTCTACTTTTATAATTGTGCAAACGCTTAAATTTTCTTTGAGCAAGTTTTCTAAACTTTCTTTTTACATTGAGCAAGTTTTCTAATCTATTATCTTGTTAATCAAACTACTGTTTTCAATTCGATTATGATATAATGATGTAAGTTATTCTTGAGCAAGTTATTCTTGTATTTAACTTGTTGTTTAGCATGCAAAATTTATATATTCTAATGTTGAACATTTTTATCGATCAACTTGCTATGCATGCTTAGTATTTAATTCTAATTAACCTTGGCTTAGTATTGTTCAAGCAAGGTGTTATAGTTATTCAAATTGTATGCTCTTAGATTATTCCTAAAGCATGACTTTAGTTTACTATGATTGATTCAATCACGATTATTCTATAGTATAATGTTATTGGTTTTATTCAACTAATCCTTAGTTGATGTTCGTTGAATTCCAAATTACCTTGAAAGCTTATCCAAACCAAACTTCCTTTAGTGCGGACTTGTACTCTAAATAATTGAGATGAACAACCCTATTGTTATGATTAGGGGTTAACTTACGCATAAGCGTTAAAATGTTTGTGCACAATCTGATGTACGAAGAAATTTGATCCCTAAACGAGGTCCTTATAGTCTTATGGTATTAAAGTTGGAGTTGAAAGATTACTTGCAACTGTGGACATAGTTCGTGGTCTTACGACCCTCAATGATGTATATTTTCCATATCTTGGTATTTCAGTTTTCTGATTATTGTTGATAGAGTACTATTCATTATTTGATGAGCCTTTTATTGGCAGTTATTATTGTTATACTCCTGTTGATTCTCTATTATATCCAATGAGCAATTGTTTTGCTCACTCTTGCATATTTATAAACTCATTGCATCTAAAGAGGAGAAGGTAGATGAACCTTCGACTAGCAAAGGAAAGGGAAAAATGTGCAAGTGATGAAGACTTGTAATTTTTACTTTGATTAAGATGTTAGACTTTTATTATGATGATCTTAGACTTGGTTTTAATGAAGTTTATTTAATTTCCGTATTTGAATGATTGTATTTAAAGGTTAGATAACCTGGGAGATTTTATTATGTAACCCTTTAATGGCAAAGGTTTTATTTATCCAGTTTTATTGTGATTGGGTAGTTAGATATGAATGTTTGATTAAGAGAACACCAGATACTATGGGAATGAAGTACCTGGATTTGGGGGTGTCACATTAACAATGTTATGATTAAACCTTAGTTCATTACTAATGAGTTATCTTTCATTCTATATTTGTAAACATTCTTGTCTGTCGAAACCTAGGATTTGGCGCCATGGCCTACGGTCATTGCTCTTCATCTCATACCTTGTCAGTTGAAGTTAGCGATGTGTGAGGACTCGGCCTTGGCGGCTTTCTGCGCCATCTTTGGCCTTGGGTTGGCGAATAATTACGCTAACTCATGCCTTAGAAAAATTTGACAGATTTTCAACTTTGCAAAATTCCCGGACACATAACTTCTTCGTTATAAGTCTGAATTGGCTCGTTCAAAAGCCTAAGGTTCACAAATTACATACTTTATACGTTCATGCAAGAATTTTATCTATTTGACTTCGTTTCCTAAAATTTCACCTAATAGTTCATTTTCAACGAAAACGATAAACGTCCGTGAACGTTCAATGCTCGTTTCTTCGTTCTAAGTCAAAATTTGGTCATTTTCGAGTCTACAACTCTATAATGCCAAATGAGACTCGTCTCTATTGAAAACTAATGTTTCGAAGCTCAATATCAAAATTCAAACTCCATTCCGAGAATTTCACGAATTCGACGATTATCGTCCAAACTCGTGAATTCCGCCATAACTTCATTTCTTAAGATTTGCTCATCATTTCAAATGGATTCAATCCATCAAACTAGTATCTTGACATACTCATCTCATCAACTTATAAACATGCTAAGTTATTACTTGTTCTTCATTAGTTGTAACTTATAAAAGTATAACTACTTATGATTTTACATCACATGACTTAACATAGTCTAAATCTTTTAATCATCATTCTCTCATCTTCTAGTCATATCAATTTCATTATTGTAACATGTTACAAATTCCTACAAGTTTTTCCTTGATTCACAACTTATTTGATTACGAATAGCTTATTCGTGACTTATACGGCTTATTAAGACTTAAGCCCTTTGATTACTCATTCTTATCATTCCTTAGCATACAAGTTCTACCACTACCCATTTCCCTATCAATGGAAGAGAAAGAGAATTATGGTTTAAGTCCTTACCTATGAAGATCACTTGCTTAATCCTTGTTCTTCTTCTTGCTTCTTGAATTATGAAGACTAGCTTTCTAGCTTTTCTATCTTATTCTTACTTATTCTCTCTAACCAATAAGCTCTCAACTTGTTGAACAACCAAGAAAATGAAAACCAAGCTTGCTATTTATAGGACTTTCTAGGTTAGGGTAGTTTGGTCATTAGGCCATCCAATCTCCTTAATCACCTCCTTACTATTCCTAGCTTAAACACTAAGTTAACTTGCTCCCCACAACACTTGGCCATTAAGTCTACTTGGTTATTAAGCCACTCCACCTCCTTACTATTCATTACCTAGCTTATTAAGTAAACTTGGCCACCACACTTAAGCACTTTACTTAGCTTTTAAGTTTGTTTGGTCATTACATAACTTATCTCTTGCTTAGCCATTAAGTTACCTAACTTATCCTTTGCTTAACCCTTAAGTCTACTTGCTCAACACCCTTAATTCTTGATCACCAATTCACCCATATGATCATGGGTTGCCCCATGGATCCTCCTAATCCATTGGATTCTTACTTTGGGCTTAAGGTTTAATTAACCTAACTTATACATTGGGCTTGCATTAACAACTCTTTGGGCTTTAACATTAATTTGTATTGGGCTTTATTGTTATCCCAATTGGCCATTACAATTTCCTACACAATTCAACAAATCCATTACATATGGCTTAAAGCCTTATAACGTATAATTTACGTATTAATCTCGTATTCTAACTCGTATACTTATTTAATATATGTCATTCCATCATTCATACATGCTCGTATAATACCTCGTATTATACTTGTATTCATTACCTCGTACAATACATACGTATTATACAATCATAGCTTTAATTCATTATACGCATTTAAATTCCTTCTCGGAACTCACTTTCCCTAACCGTTAGATTTTAAGTCCGCAGGCGAAAAACTGTGTTTTCCATAACTGAAATATTATTGGATATTCCATCTCACCTCAATATTCTATCATTACGTATTTCTCGGAAGTTCAAAAATAATTCTCGAAAGCGTAAATGCGTGAATGAATAGTTTTTCGAGAAAATTTCTCGGAAAGTTTTTATTTTTATCTTAGAAATTCAAACACTTTAATTCTATCACGTAGCCAAAATACTACGACGTTCCGATATGTCTAGGTCATAGAACGACTCTCGAATAACTTACTCCCATAAATAATGGATTAAATTCATTTAATCCACATAATAAAAATAAAAATTTAATTCTCAAAAATCCAAATTTTCTGGGGCGTTACATTCTTCCCCCCTTATAAGGATTCTGTCCCCAGAATCATGCTACAATTATCTAACTAAATGAGAAAAATTTCTTCATCATTTTAATCTTAAGTTTCCACAATGCTTCTTCGACATTGTAGTTCTTTCATTTCACCTTCAACGAAGGTATTATCTTATTTTTCATGACTTGTCACTTCCTATCAATAAATTGAGTTGGAAGTTTAAATACTTATTAACATATTACGTTATCACCCTTTCATTAGCTTTTAACTTAGAATTATTTGGAACTCAAATTCCTCCTTCAAAACAAGATTATACTTGATCTTCTCTACATCATGCATCCTCTTCTTCATTCGCGTACATTCCTCATTACCTAGTTGTAGTTACTTAACTCGTTCAAGTATCGTGGATTGAGTCTATGCTGTGAATAACATTTCTACCACTTCTTTCCACAATTTAACCTCTAACTCCGTTTTCGCCATTTCCGTTATTAACTCATTCTGAGTTGTTAACATCGATAGCTTTTCCCTACCCTTCCTACTTAACGCGTTGGCTTCTACGTTAACTTTCCCGGATTGATATAACATATCAACATTGAAATCTCTTATCCATTCTAATTACCTTCTCTACCTCATATTCAACTCCTTTTATGTGAAGATATATTTCAGACTCCTAGAGTCCGTGTATATCTCACATTTCTCACTGTATAGATACTATCTTCAAATTTTTAATTCAAAAACTACAGCTGCCACTTATAGATAATAAGTAGGATAGACCTTCTCATAATTCATTAACTGGCATGATGCATACCTAATGACTTTGCCATGCTACATAAGCACATAATCTAAATCATCTATATGCGAAACATCGATATACACTACAAAATTCCCCATATCATCGATAGAGACAATCTGGTACCTCACTTAACTTCCCTTTTTAGTTCCTGAAAACTATTTTTTTCTCACTTCCCATTTCAACAATACCAACCAGTGACGCTAATGGTACTTTTAATCATAGCACCTCATAAGGGTACCTATCAATTTACCCCCGACTTGCTCAGCGCCTCTTACGAAAAAATCTAATTTTCGTACATTAGTCCACCTAATTGACATAACCAGAAACTTGTCATAATTATAACGAGTTCTGAATGTCATCTTAGGTACCTTTTTCTTCTTCCTTACTTTCAACCGACTGTACCCCGTACGCAAATCTATCTTAGAAAAATTCTTTACCAGTTCCAACTGATCAAATAGATCATCGATCCTGGGCACTGGGTATTTACTCTCAACCGCTAACTTACTCCTATTATGATAGTCGATACGCAACTGTAACGACTCATCCTCTTCCTTAACATCCTCCTAACTTGCATCATGATTAGACAACAAGAGCGTCGCGGTATTTTATTACCATAAAATACTACCTTGGGTTACTTAGAAAACTGAAGATTCAAACTTTTATTCTAACAATTTATTAAAGTTCTATGATTAATCAACCCACTCATACCGAGAATTACTTCAAATTCTCTCAACATTATCGGTGTTTATCTATCAACACTTGCTTACCATTATTATCCATGAAACCATTTCCACGAATATAATTAACGAAAGTTATTTCCCCATTCTCTACCGTAATGTTTAAAGATACTTATAATCCCTTTCAGACAGACTCCTAGATGAGTCTTTCCACATGTCTTACACACTTCGATCTTACGCTTAGGATCCCCTTGTCCCACTCTAGTATTCTCGGAGTTAAAATTCTTTCTTTTTAGCATACTATCACTACCACTGGATCTCTCTTTCTTAGTTCCTCCCTCTCCCTTGCTCTTATTCTTCCTCTCTTTGTTGTATTGAGTCAATGCCTCAGTACCACCCTCTGCTATAATCACCTTTTCTAGAATGGTCCCATAGGAAACAATCTAAAACAAAAAATTCCTACTATAGAGACAGGGTTTCAGGCCCTGCTCAAACCTACGAGCCTTCCTCTCCTCAGTGTCCACTTGATGTGGAGCAAACTTTGCCAATTCATTGAATCTGGTCGCATATTTGGGAACCATCATGTCCCCTAGTTTAAGTTCTAAGAACGTAATCTCCATCCTCCCTTACATGCTTGTAGGGAAATAATTCTCGAAGAAAACCTTCTTGAACTGTTCCCACGTTACCCCATCTGTTGTAGTCCCACCCTGGTGAGCCTCTTACCAAAAGTTGGATTCCCCTTTCATCATATAAGTTGCAAAAGAAATCTTTTGCGCCTCACCTATGTTTGTAATAACAAACGCCTTCTCTATTTCTTTTACCCATGTCGGGGCTTCTAATGGGTCCGTCGTTCCTTTGAACTCTGGCGGACCTACACTTTTAAATTCTTTAAAGGTAGTCATCCTGACTAACCTAGGTTCCGCAGGTACTCTACCCCCGGCTTAGTTAAATACAGTCGTTAATAAATTAACGAACTCTTGCATAGGGTTGTTTTGACCCCCTTGATTTTTATTACGTGATTCCGATTCCTGATTACGTTGTCTTCTCCTTGACGGTATTTTCTAATTAAATAAATAGAATTTCATTATTATCTATTTACTTAATTCGTTATCCTTCCATACTAATAACTCATACTACATCAAAGCACATTAAATAAAAATTTCATTTTATTAATATGCTTCTTCATAGTTTGAAACTATTTACAGTTTACTTACATAGCCAAAGGCTATTACATTTCTATCCCACAATTGAACTTCTTAAAAGTTGGGATTTATAAAAAGACTACCCTGTTATACAAAAGAGGGTTTTACGTCACTACACACATCTTTTTAACTCTTAGACTTCTAATAATGCATAACAATGTCCTCGTGTTTCTCATTCGCAATCTTCGCTACAGTATCCCGACTAATAGTATGTCGAGTCTGTCCCAACTCTATGGAATAACAAGCAACTTTAAGCTTGAAATCCTTATGAGCATTCTTATGGATGTAAGACATCCATGCTATCTTCTGATCCTTCTTCCCCAATTCTTTACGAAGCTTATCGGCCTCCTCCTTATAGTCCCTAGCCTACTCTGTCATGAGCACCTGTCTATCGCGTTCTAACTCAAAATTTGCTTCTATAGACACCTTAGCTTCATGGAGATAATTAATCTCTTCACTCTGATTCTGCACAACTGTACTCAGTTGCACATTCCGTTCAAGCACTGCCAGATACAATACTCTCATTGCATCTGGAGGTGATGACTCTAGTGCAGGTACCACCGTATCAACCGATGTTACCTCCATCCCTTCCTCCACATCGTTCATCATACTAAGGTATGACGCTATATCCATATCTCCCTCAGAGTATTCTTCCTCAGAAAAGTACTCTTCTGTCTCCGACTCCTCTAGAATCACTAATGGTACCTCTACCACCGGCATAGGTATAGGCTCTACTCTGTTCACAACTTCTTCGTTCACCGCGTGTATATCTCTATACATCAAGCTATCGATCGACATCCTATAATAACACATAACATGTTGATTAGTATATAACACACCATAGTATAAGCACAAATCACATTTAATTTATTTAGGGTTACTTTCCATCTTTTAAATCTTTCGGTACTAAGTTTCCTCAATACCTTATTAACTCATTTAACTGAAGTAAAGCTTGAGTTTACTTCCTTCGGACTTTTCTTCCTTAATGAGGTTATTAGCCTAAGGTTCTCCCCCCATTAAGTTTTATAACATAATGCTTTGATACCAACCTGTGACGCCCCCAAATCCGGGTATCTTCGAACCCAATAGATGGTGCTACATGGTACTCATAACTGTACATTCATTCTATTTAAACGACATCAAAATGTGTGTATCAACGACATTCTTATTACATTAATAATATTACATCCCGTTCCCAGATTCTAAAACCATTACATTCTTTGTTCATCATTTTATAATATATACAACTTACTAGTTTATTACAAGGTAAACTAATCGTTCATCTTCGTCTTGCCTCTATCCTTGTCAGATCCCTTGGTTCGTTCGGTCCTAGCTGCATTCATATGGTTCAAGCAAGAGTGAGCATAACAAGCTTAGCAAGTACAACAATTTCTTTTAAACAACATGCTTTAAACATAAGAATCATATATCTTCAATAACTGAATAATAGTCATGAAGTACTATCAATAATACAAAATAGAATTTCTTTTCCTTCAAAACGTTTTACAATAACAATATTCAGTAAAACATTTACCCTGGTCAAAGACCATGAGCATTTCATAATTTCTTTGAAAAGGACAACCCAGCACTAAGTCTGTAAGTCTCATATATCTTACGAGCACTTCTGGGTGACCAGCCCATAGTACTCTATGTTGATCAACACTACATCCTGTTAAACGTATGTACGTTTAAGTTTTGGCAACCTCGCGTGCCCATCGAATAATCGATGAAAAATACATTTGTTTATTCATACTCAAGCTTACATTGAATCCGTACCAAACCATTGGCATAGGATAGCGTTAGCAATTCTATATTGAAAGACTTGTAAATAAATCAATCAACTCTTCAAGATTAGTCTAGCCAAAATAAAACTGGCATCGACCCTTTAGTAAAACACTTCATGCATCTCATAACATGAATCACATAAAACTTGGCTAACACGAAGGTTAGACAAGCGTTTAAGAAAAACTTGCCTTCAGCGTCAACTACAGTAAAATAACTTTTCCTTTCAGTCTTTACAGTCTCTACAATACATAACCACATAACATACCACATTAGGTCATGAATGAACATATATGGTTCCTAATGAATCTTACCCTTCATCTCAATCTAATCATATATTAGATTTGTTACTATTAGTTAAAACTTTGCCATTATATTTTACATTATTCTTACCAACTTCTTTCTCTTCTATGTCTTACGTGGATTTACTTCATTAATAGAACTCATTTCGAGTTAATCATCCTTCTTCACGGCTTACTAACATTATTTCGTTATTAATCGAAACTCGATCATCGTTAGTTAAGTACACTTTATTGCATTCCATTTATGTTTACGTAATATTTAACAACATATAGTTATAACTCTCAACGTTATAGTCATTATCATTATTAAATACAGTTCACGTTCCTTATACTTTACGTTCGTCGTTTAACTACTCATTAAACAACATTAAATTCCTAAAGTCATCACTATAACAGCGATTTAGGAAAGGTCTTATCATGTTCATTAAGTAATTACATAATCCATACTGGTATTGCAAACCATTGGATCCATAATCAACTTGGTCAACAAATTTCTACAATCGGCTTAGCACATTACGTTGTTCTCATTACGTTCATCTTTAATTAATTATTAACCTTTAATCATCATACATTAAGTGTCTAACAATGCCTTAACAATGTTATGATTATACCTTTGTTCATTACTAATGAGTTATCTTTCATTCTATATTTGTAAACATTCTTGTCTGTCGAAACCCTAGGACTGGCGCTGCAGCGTCGGTCATTGCTCTTCATCTCGCGCCGCGTCGCGAGTTAGCAGTAGCCAGAACTCGGCCTTGGCGCCGCTGTGCCATCTTTTGGCCTTGGGTTGGCGCCGCAGCGCCAACTCTGTGCCTTAGAAAAATTTGACAGATTTTTAACTTTGCGAAATTCCCGGACGCATAACTTCTTCATTTTAAGTCCGAATTGGCTTGTTTAAAAGCCTACGGTTCACAAATTACATACTCTATACGTTCATGCAAGAATTTTATCTATTTGACTTCGTTTGCTAAAATTTCACCTATTAGTTCATTTTCAACGAAAACGATAAATGTCCGTGAACGTTCGATGCTTGTTTCTTCGTTCTAAGTTGAAATTCGGTCATTTTCGAGTTTGCAACTCTATAGTGCCAAATGAGACTTGTCTCCATTCAAAACTAATGTTTCCAAGCTCAATATCAAAATTCAACCTCCATTCCGAGAATTTTACGAATTCGACCATTATCGTCCAAACACGTGAATTCCGCTATAACTTCATTACTTAAGATTTGCTCATCATTTCAAATGGATTCAATCCATCAAACTAGTATCTTGACATACTCATCTCATCAACTTATAAACATGCTAAGTTATTACTTGTTCTTCATTAGTTATAACTTATAAAAGTATAACTACTTATGATTTTACATCACATGACTTAACATAGTCTAAATCTTTTAATCATCATTCTCTCATCTTCTAGTCATATCAATTTCATTATTGTAACATGTTACAAGTTCCTACAGGTTTTTCCTTGATTCACAACTTATTTGATTACGAATAGCTTATTCATGACTTATACGGCTTATTAAGACTTAAGCCCTTTGATTACTCATTCTTATCATTCCTTAGCATATAAGTTCTACCACTACCCATTTCCCTATCAATGGAAGAGAAAGAGAATTATGGTTTAAGTCCTTACCTATGAAGATCACTTGTTTAATCCTTGTTCTTCTTGTTACTTCTTGAATTATGAAGACTAGCTTTCTAGCTTTTCTAGCTTATTCTTACTTATTCTCTCTAACCAATAAGCTCTCAACTTGTTGAACAACCAACAAAATGAAAACCAAGCTTGCTATTTATAGGACTTTCTAGGTTAGGGTAGTTTGGTCATTAGGCCATCCCACCTCCTTAATCACCTCCTTACTATTCCTAGCTTAAACACTAAGTTAACTTGCTCCCCACAACACTTGGCCATTAAGTCTACTTGGTCATTAAGCCACTCCACCTCCTTACTATTCATTACCTAGCTTATTAAGAAAACTTGGCCACCACACTTAAGTACTTTACTTAGCTTTTAAGTTTGCTTGGTCATTACATAACTTATCTCTTGCTTAGCCATTAAGTTACCTAACTTATCCTTTGTTTAACCCTTAAGTCTACTTGCTCAACACCCTTAATTCTTGATCACCAATTCACCCATATGATCATGGGTTGCCCCATGGATCCTCCTAATCCATTGGATTCTTACTTTGGGCTTAAGGTTTAATTAACCTAACTTATACATTGGGCTTGCATTAACAATTCTTTGGGCTTTAACATTAATTTGTATTGGGCTTTATTGTTATCCCAATTGGTCATTACAATTTCCTACACAATTCAACAAATCCATTAAATATGGCTTAAAGCCTTATAAAGTATAATTTACGTATTAATCTCGTATTCTAACTCGTATACTTATTTAATATATGTCATTCCATCATTCATACATGCTCGTATAATACCTCGTATTATACTTGTATTCATTACCTCGTACAATACATACGTATTATACAATCATAGCTTTAATTCATTATACGCATTTAAATTCCTTCTCGGAACTCACTTTTCCTAACCGTTAGATTTTAAGTCCGCAGACAAAAAATTGTGTTTGCCATAACTGAAGTATTATTGGATATTCCATCTCACCTAGATATTCTATCATTACGTATTTCTCGGAAGTTCAAAAATAATTCTCGAGCAGAAATGCGTGAATAGTGTTTTTCAGAAAATTTCTCGGAAAGTTTTTATTTTCGTCTTGGAAATTCAAACACTTTAATTCTATCAGTTAGCCAAAATACTATGGCGTTCCGATATGTCTAGGTCATAGAACGACTCTCGAATAGCTTACTCCCATAAATAATGGATTAAATTCATTTAATACACATAATAAAAAAAAATTAATTCTCAAAAATCCAAATTTTCTGGGGCGTTACAGAAGCGCCCGTGAGTTTTCGACTGTTCACCCGTGATTTTTTAATTCAAATAGTGTCATACCATTCTCCTATAAATAGGATGTTTAGTTTAGAATTGAAAATCACACCAGAATAAGAGAATTCTTCTTCTATAATATTGAGCGTATTTCTTTAGAGTTTAAGGAAGTTTTGAGTGTAGAAAATAGTATAAGTTTTCTTCAAGAATATCCCCACCATACCAGTCAGAAATACTCTCTTTTTAAGGTAAGGAATATTATTTTGTTTAAATATTCGTAAGAAATAATATTTTCTTCCATACTCTGTAGTATGTAAGTAATATTATTTCGTTTCATATTCCTAATTTTACACTCATTTTGTTAAGTATTGCTTGTATACTCCTTGAAATTAGTAGAATATCCTTAAAATTTGTGTTTCATCTAATATCGTTTCACAAGGATATTTTTCTGAACATTCTTGTTAAATTTTGATCTTTTCATGCCGGGATACTATTCACGGGGTAATATTCATGAAGTACTATTCACGGGGTACTATGCACTCAGGTACTATTCACCCGAGGTATTATTCACAACAAAATTTGATTTCTTTTATGTCCAAATTATGTTGAAACGTGAATATTATTCTTGAATTTTACTCCACAAAGCAGTTATCATATTGTCAATTTGGACATTCTTGAACTCTGGATAAATTAATTTATAAATCTTTAAAATTTATCATTACTCTTAGTTAATTGAATTTTTATATCTTTGTCATCATCTTCATGTTGGGTTTGTAATATTCAAGAAGCAATCAAATTGCAAAATAATGCGGAAGCGTGTAAAAATCAGAGTTTAAAAAAAAATTTACAAACCATAAACCCGGATCACCCTTTATGCACAATTATTAATTAAACGAAAAGATAAAGAATAAAATCATACCCTTGAAGATCGAGCTTCCTCAGGTACAAGTTCACCTCCAATCCTTTTCGCGTTCAACTTGAATCCACCGGGTTTGGTTCCTTCCTTTGATCAACGTTAGCCACCCATGTGTTTGGCCTCTAGAGGTGATCCACCAAGGAAGAAGAAAATTCAAGAAGAAGGGGTATTGGCTCAACCCTAGTTCTCTATCTCTATAGAAAGGGCGTACTCTCCAACAAATTGGAATTATTACGTAGTTGTCAAAGTCAACCACCCCGCACCCATAATAAGACTCCTCTTATTTATAGATGTGGGCAACCCACCTTAACAATTAAGGAATTGGGTTTTATTTAATTAATTAAATTCTTTTAATTAATTAAGCTCCCTAATCTTATTAGGGATAATTAATTAAACTCCTTTAACTAATTTTCCCTCCTAATCCTATTAGGAATAAATGAGAGTACTTATATTAAATTAATTCCTAAACTCTTTTAGAAATTAAAATAATAATAATTGTAATAATATTAATAAGACTCCTCTTATTAATTTATATTTAATATTTCTAAAATATTAAATAATAAATATTAAGCTATTTAATTTATTCTATCACCATAGATTAAATTAAATATACTTAATATATTATTACGATTATGCCATTAACTTCTTAAATAATTATTCTTCCTTTTATGGTGTGACCCTTTAGGTTCTCCATATTAAACCTAGGTTGTGAATAAATCAATTAGAAACAATTCTAATCTTATTTAAATAAATAAATTGAACAATTAATTTATTTAAATAAATAATATTTATTCTACAATAGGGATAAGCCTCCCTAGCGATCAACGACTTTCCGGATAATATAGATTTCAACATTAATCATTAAAGAACCTTTGAGTAAATAGTTACTGCATAATTCAATCCTTCCACCATATAATGTCCCAATTAAATATAAGACATGGAATTATCGTCAAGTCTTATTTTATTTAATTATATGTATTTCGATCCTTAAATGCACAACTCCAAATAATGCAAATTAGAAACTCCTTTCTAATTTCATTTCGCCTTCGCCAAGGACTCTTGGGTTGTCATTTATCGAATCACATAGGACATTCTCTTCTTTTATTAGAAGTGGTAGATTCTTTATTGATCATACATTATCTCCATGTACAACTTATTATACCCAAGCATACCCTTTGATATACCCTAAGGGTCTTAAGGAATAAGTCAAAGTATAACTCATCATACACAAGATACTATGATGATCTCAAGTCCAAGGATCACTTGTACTACTATCACTCTGAGAATTCCTATTGACAGTAAATAAAACTCCATTAGGTATTCCTTAGCGAGCCACGTTCAAGTGAACTTATTCTCTAATAAGCACCTACATACTTGCTTTAGTGTCTCCACACAAATGATCATGAGATCAATCATCCTCATCCAATGAGCAAGTTAACGTATGTACCAATCTATCCGGATTCACTAATCCCCAATTTAGTAATCCAATGATTGGGAACTATTTTAGTTTTAAGCTTTCTAAGAATTTAGATCTCATTAGAATGATCATCATCATTATTCTAAAAGCATTGCTTAAAACTATGGGTTTATCACATATTATAAAACAAAGATCATGTAGATAATTAAAAGCCTTTAATAAATTAATACTTTTTATTAATAAATGAATAAGATTGTTACAAAGTATATGCTTTATCATCAAACATGATTGGCTTGTGTGCATACTACTTTCAATCTCCCACTTGCACTAAAGCCAATCGTCATGGTATCTTATACTCTTCTTCTCTAAGTGAGCGATTATCCTGCTTTGTTGGATAAGCTTTAATTAATGGATATGTAATGTTGTTCATGAGAGTCCACTATCTCTATAGTGATTTCCCATCTTTTAATGATTCTAATAATCAAATGAAAGTGCCACAACACATGTTTAGATCCAAGATGAGACTTAGGAACTATTCTAGTTACGTAATGAACTTTTAATCCAAACAATCAACTTGCGACTTCATTTATAGCTATATACTTTGTCTTTATCACTAAACCAAAGAACTCTTTCTTTGTTTGGAACCTTTCAATTCATCGCATCCTTCGTTCAAGGTAACCCTTTACCTTAAAGTGGATTTTTCTGTCGTCTTGATCTCGTCTCGAAAAACTTGAGTCTGTTAAGCCCTCTAGTTTTAATTAAGACCCACCATGAATATGATCACATCCTTAGTGTGGGTTAAGCACTTTAAGATGTTTTTCATCGACTCATAGTGAACTTCTCCATATTATGGTGATCAACATCGGTCTCGTACATTTCATTGCATGCATGATTGTCACTCATTCGACTCTCTTTTCGTGAGTCGTGGGGACTATTAAAGAGATACACTCCATAGCTCATCATACATGAGACATCTCTTGGAGTTTGCCATGCTAAAAGCGACTTTAGCATCAAATGAATATACGTTCCTTGGGTTAAGTCGAGCATCCTCTTAAATCTATCTATATAGATTTTATCCCCAATTAAGATACTCTTCCCAAACCATTCATGGAGGAATGTTTAGACAACTTTATTTTTTCTTGATTGTAGCATTGGTATGTAATTCCTCATCCGTAGTATATCAACATATAATACTAGAAATTTCACGACGCTCCTAATCGACCCTTTTGTACACACTAGAACTCTTACCTCATCGTATGTAACTCGGATCATCATCTTCTATGATGCGTACCTCATCATCATCATCTATGATGAATCCATACCTCCCGTGTATCTTGATTGCTATTCGATTTATGATTAGGTTGTGGGTACAATAGGAATTCTATCTGTGTTTCACTTATTTGACTTATAGTGTTTTGTGGTTCTTGAACTCTTCAAGATCTATTATCCTCCCACTAGCCCCTTCAATGATAAACACCTTTATCTTAGAAGGCGGTGTGTTTCAGAACAAACACCTTTTGCTAAGTAGAATTATAGAACATATACCCTAAACTTACTTTAGGATGTCCCACAAATTGTACTTGTCAAATCTTGTCCCAAGCTTATCCTTTGAAACCTTTTCACATAAGTTGGACAACCCCTTATCTTAACATACTTAAGATTAGAATCCTCCTATCCATAACTTTTATGGAGTTTTGGGGTAGGATTTTGAGGTTACCTTTTTGTAGATATGCGACCATTTCTAGGACATGACCCTGAGGGATCTTTGAAATGTCGGTAAAATCATTATGGACCGCACCATGTCCAACAAGGTACGATTTTTCCATTCAAATACATCAATCAATTATTGCGTATCAGGAGGCATCCATTATGAGAAAACCATTTGAGATGATCTAGAAACTTATTTCACAAGTATTTATTCCTTGATCTAATAAAAGAATCTTAATACATTGTCAATTTGTTTCACTTCTGAATTCTTTGAACCTTTCAAATAATACATACTTGTATTTCAACAAATACATACATTCAACTCTTTGAATGATCATCTCCTTTTCTTATACTAGTTTGTTCAATTTGCAAAATTATTTTCAGGTAAGTCAAGTATACAAAATTTATTAAGTAATATTCATTTCTATACAATACATTATTATTATAAATAGAACAACAATTGTTCTTAATTATAATACCAAAAATTTTATTGTCCAACAATAAAATGGAAATAATATTTCTAACAAGAATTGGAATACAATAACAACTTATTGACTTAATAGATTCTTTCGTAGGCATTGCTAAACTATAAGTTTCTATAGCTAATGCAAGAACCTTTGCTTCATTTTCCACACATAGGATTACTTATATTTGTTTAGCTTTTCTTACTATTTGGTCCCTTCATAAATCTATATTTATGATAACCAAAGTCGGTATCCAATACCCAAGTAGAACCTTGACTTAAAGAAAAATTTATTTCAATCATGAACAAAAACTGTATTGTAACCAAAACTTCACTAAGCTTCTTTGGTTAGCCTCTGCAAGATGCTTCTCGTAGTTTCTTTCCAGTGTCCAGGCTTATTGCAGTAGAAGCAAACTCCTTTGCTATCCGAATCAGTTTTGTTCTTATTATCCTTTGTTTATGCCTTTCTATATACCTTCTTTGAATCGTTCTTCTTTTCAGAAGATCCTTTGGCCCCTACCAGTAAGACTTGATCTTTCTTGGTTGGAAAGTGACTCTCAACATTTTTCAATATGTTAAGCAAATCAGCGAGGCTGATATCTAGCTTGTTCATATGAAAAATTCACAACAATTGTGAAAGGAGTCCGGGAGTAAGTGCAAGATCAAATCTTGGCTCAACTCTCCATCCATGGCAAAACCTGTTGTCCTAATTGATCAATCAAATTGATAATGTTAAGAACTTTTTATGCATCTACTATAGTGCCGTTGGCCATTCTAGATCGGAAGAGCTCCTTAGATATGTCGATATCTATCGGCCCTACTTTCATCACCATCAACTACTTGATGTGCAGGAATATAGTAGGAGTATCCATAGTTTCAGGCTGACGCTGAAGCTTGTTACTCATGGATACTAGCATGATGCATTGAGCCAACTGTGCATCATCTTGCCACTTTCTTAAAGTAGCAATGTCTTCCTCGAGGCATTATGCGCAACCATTGTAGAGGATAGGCGTATTAAGGACATAAGATAGCTTTTTCAAACTATGAGAACTATTCTCAAATTCCTTAACCAATCCATTTAATTGATTAGGTTAATTTAGCATCTAATATGCTTGATGATAGTAAATTTTAGACATTGTAAAATTCTGTAAATGAATTTGTAATTAACAACATTTTAACATACATTCTTTTATTAATTACCAAAATAATTTAGGTCTTGTTTTAGATTGGTATCTCCCACTATTTTCTTCAAACTATATTACCCTCACTTATATAGTTCGGCAAAATCTAATTAAAGATTTGCTAGTGAGAATAAGGATCCCATTTCAAATGTATATAGCCTTGTGGTGACACAACAAACTATATATAAATAAATAGGTAGACAACTTTTGTCAATTACATCAACTATGCAACTCCTTTTCTTTTTGCCTCTTAGATTATTTTTGATCAGTGGTGGCACATCCGAATCAAAATTATCCAAGTTAAGTCCGACCTAGCACTCCATATATTCAAAAAAGAAAAATATCATCCTTGTGGTGACACAACAAAACAATATTGTTCAATTTTCTTTATAAGCATCAAATGTGATAAATTAACATCTTAAATACTTAATACTTGCCTTGTGGTGACACAACAAACTCATATTAAATATTTAATACTCTATTAATTTTATCATGCTAGAAGGCGACGTTCGATATTCCAAATATCTTTGAACGCTTAGGACTTAATATAAAAATTGAGGGGTTTGTTATTAATAAACATGCGAAGCATGTTTGCATAATATATAATATATACAATATAAGCATGCACATATAGAATACTATATTCTACCCGGATTGATTATGGACTTTTATTCTAGTTTGGTTCACTAGAGCCACCAAGTGAACCAAAAGGTCAAACCCTAGGGGTGCAAGAAATAATATTTAAATATAAATATTACATTTAAACTCGGGCTCTATTACAAACGGGTCTTCAAGCGCTTCTTGTCCCTTGATCTCTAATTCTTCAAAATTAATTCTAAATATTCCTATTACAAAACTATTTTAAAATAAATAGAAACCTTGATCGTGATCGAGGGAAGTACATAGGAGGAGATAGAATTTACATTGAGAAAAATTAGAAGGCGAATATCGTGAGACCCCATTTAATAAAACCCATACATTCATGCATCCAACTAAAATAAAATCCAATCACATTTGGTTGATAGTCCATAATCAATCCCATTTATTATCATACACATCATCATATGCATCAATAAATAACATTCATCCTATAAATAATAAACATTTAATATATATATTGATATCATTTAATGGGCAAATTTAGTTAGTATAAAATCTATTTTGAATCAAAATAAACTCCTTTATTTTAATCCAAATTTAAATCAAAATAAAACTATTTTATATTAATTTATCCTATATTGAATAAAATAAACTATTTTATTTTAATCAAAATCTTTAATTAAAATAAACTCCTTTATTTTAATTAATTATGGAATCAATTCCATATATATAAAAATCTTTAATTAAAATAAACTCTTTTATTTTAATTAATTATGGAATCCAATTCCATGTAAAAAAAATCTTTTATTAAAGGAAACACGGATATTCTTTCCTATTCACAAATAAACTCCTTTATTTTGAATAATATGAAATCTTATTTCATATTTAAATAAACTCCTTTATTTAAGGAAATTAGGATTCTCTTTCCTATTCACAAATAAACTCCTTTATTTTGAATAATATAAAATCTTATTTTATATCTACATAAACTCCTTTATTTAAGGAAAAATAGAATCCAATTTCAACTCCAATTAGTTATCATGAAATCCAATTCCAACTCTAATTAGTTATCATGAAATTTAATTTTAAAATTAAAATAAACTTTTTATTTTAAGATTAAAATGAACTTTTTATTTTAAAATTAAAATAAACTTTATTTTAATTCTAAAATTATTAAGAATAATATATATATATATAACTATTATATATATATATATATATATATATATATATTTCTAATAAATAGTATATATATTAATATATATTGAATATATATATATATATATATATATATATGGTAACATGGTTCCTGTTGTAAGACCCCGAAATTTTTAAATAAAAAGGAATTTCCTTTATTTATTATTTTGAAATAGTAAGGGTTGATTTGATTAATGTGGATAGTTAAGGGTTAAATACATAAATATTTCAAAATAAGCAAGTGGTTATAAAATATTCATTATCGTCGGGGAATATTCGTTTGGTCGTGGAATATTCGTCTTTGTCGGGGAATATTAAATGCACGACTAGATGACCATGTGTGGGCCCCATAACTTAAAAGCGATTGGATGAAGAAAGCGACAAATATAAGTTGTTTTTAAATAACGGCGTAGTTATTCTTTGTTATCTTGTTGGAATACCCGTGTGGTTAAAACACACTAATACGCGTTGTTGAAAGAACAGACATACAGTATTGCACCAATTATTGATTCTTACGTAAGAAGGCACTACTCAATAATGGTTACGAATAATTCTTATTCGATATTTTATTTTATTGATTCAATAATTGCTGCGTTGATATTTTATATTCTTTGTTGTTTCAATAATTGTCATTACACAATATTTTTTTATTATCGAAGCAATAATTCATATTATCTGAATAATATTATTAGATAACATTATTGGCAATGTCTAGAAAGTTACATCTAAGGAGAGGTTTGGTCACCTAATTGCGGCGCCATGAAGAAGAAATTCTTATTGAAAGCCCCTCTTTCCTAGAGGCGCACGGTTGTCAATATTGTGATTACGTAATATTATTTGTGATTAATTAATTATTGATTTATATGATGAGGAAAATATTGATTTTATGTGAATATAGATGGAGAAAATTTTAAAATGACAATTGTTGAAAATTAATATTTTATCTTTTACGATAAAATAATTCATTTAAATATATTATTTTAATAATATATTAACGGTGATATTTTTATAATGAATGTGGGATATATGAGTATACGAGGAGGAAGAAGTATTTTTGTTGCAATAAATGTTTAAAACATGTTAAACATGTTGGTGGACCCCATTTATTGACCGAAATTTGATTATACTTTTTGTAAAATCGTCTGTTTGTGGATTTGGTCGATTTACATTTGGAATTTGGAAAAACTTTCTTACGCAAAGTTGTAGAGAATTGAATTTCCTATAAAAAATACGCGAGATTCGAATTTTCTGATGAAAGGGCTATTTATTATGAATTATTGAAGTTCGAAGTTTCGAAATAATTAATTTTGGAAGTTTTAATTGTTTTATTTAAGAGAAAACGTTTTTTGCAATCCCACATGTGATACAAATGTGCTGAATTCAGTTGGTCTAAGGTGGGCTTGAATTTGTTTAATTATATTATTATTTTATTAAATTTTACGCTTTGGTGTTCTAAGCATTTTCCTATAAATAGGGTGCTTGGGTTAGAATTGAAAATCACACCGAACCGAAGTTTTCTCTCTATATTATCGAGCGTATTCTTGTGAGTATTTTGAGTATACTTTGAGTATTGCTAGGCGGTGCAAGTTTCCTTCAAAGACTATACCCCGGTATTCTAGCTAGAAGTCTCGATCTTTCGAGGTAAGGGATGTTATTTTCTTCTCAAATGATATTATTTCTTCAATATCATTATCTTTGAAATATTGGTTGGAACTTTTTATCAAATTTGGAACTTTTTCATGTCGAGGTTACTATTCATGATTCTTATTCACGAGTTACTATTCATGAGTTACTATTCACGAGTTCTTATTCACGAGTTACTATTCACGAAAGTACTATTTATGAAGCGTGAAGATGTTTTTGTGGAATTTCTATATTTTGGTGTTTGAGTTACTATTCACGATATCTAAGACTATTCACGATATCTCTGATCTTATTCAATAGAAAAATAAAATTTCTTCTTTTCGTCTAAAACATCTATTACGGATACTAACTCGATTGTATCCATGTTTTGATCATTCTTGAATTTTACACCACTATGATTATTTTTGAGGTATTTTGGGCGTGGATAAAACCAAGTACGAATCCTTAATCCTTAATCCTTGTCATTTTGTTTCACTTGGATTCGTTTCTTTAAAAAAAATATATTTTCATCATCCTCGGTCTTAAATGATGATATTATGGAATATCTTTGGCTGTAGTGCAAAGATGAATGATTTCTTAAGAATATCTTTGGCTGTCAGTAGTAAAAAGATGAATGATTTTCGAAGAATATCTTGGCCCGTAGTGCAAAGATGAGCAGTGTTTAAATGAACACTAATTAAGTCGATGAATATCTTTGGCACATGTAGTGCAAAGATGAATATTTGATTCGGATGTATATTGATTGATGTTACGGTGGATAAAAGATGAGCGATGAACTTTTAAATTCATACATAGAAGATAGTAGTTTGCATTCTCTACTTAACTCTTCTAATGAATTATTATTTCCGTTGCGAATATTGATTTAAAATTTGTTGTCTATTGTATTCTATTATATTTTTCCCTGTTGAAGACTAACGATAATTTGTTGTATATTATCTTAGTCATAATATTCTTTACTGAGCTAGTTGAGCTCACCCTTTTCCTTTTTGTTCCATTTTTCTCAGGAGGCGAGAATATAGCGAGTATTTAGCCTGGGGTATGGAATGAAGGTTTTAGAAAGGATTGTTTAGTAGTCCTCACCATTTTGTAAAATAATGTATCAATAAATGTGATGAGGATTTATTTGAGTATAGATATTGTGCAGAAGATAATATTTGTATTCAAACTCACAGCTTTTTACTATTGTAATAATAAAGTTGTAGTTGTTTACGTACCATGTATTGACAATTCGAATAGGTGATGTATACCTATTTTGGGGCGCCATGATTGGTATCGAGCTTAGGGATATGATCTCTGGCGGAGATCGGGGAATAGAACTAGAGAGGAGAGAGGCGAGTAAATCCTTCGCTAGTGTGTCCTACCTAAGCTTATTTGTTAGTTGGTCGGTATATAGGGATATTATGTGATATATTGATTTCCTTAATTAACCCTTGTTTTATGATAGTATTTGAGAATGTCGATTTGAGAATATTAACAATGGAAATGAGACAGTGGAGATGCTCAGTACTCACCAATGAGGAGAAGCATTACACAGTGGCAATGTTCCTCCTGTGAACAACACCATTGAGCGAGATGATGAGCGAGGGATGTTTAGAAGTTTTTGCAGTTCATGCAAAATCGACGCGACGAGGAAACTCGTGTTCAAAATACAGGAGGAAATGATAGCAATTCACGGGTTGTCACAAACCAAGCGATTCAAAGAGTTGGGACCACGAATTTAAAGGAAAGCAAGATCCGATCACGGCGGAAACATGGGTCAAACAAATTACCAAGATATTCGATGTCTTGGGATGCACGGAGGAACGAGAAGGTTCCATTCGCCACCTTTATGTTCCGTGGCGAGGCGGATCATCGGTGGAGTCGTGAAGCGTACTCCATCCGGTACCGCACTCAAAGCATGTCTTGGGACGCGTTTGAGCTATTTAATGACAAATACTTTCACGAAAGTGTTCGTCATATATGAAGGAAGTGGAGTTCATCGATTGGAACAAAACAACATGTTTGTCTCGAAGACGAGGCAAAGTTCATAGAGTTATCCGAGGTTTGCACCTCATTTGGTGGAGAATGAGGAAGCGTATGACGCGGATGTTTCTTAGAGGTTTGAAACCCCAAGATACGTCGATATCTCATTTCTCATAAATTTTCTCTTTATTCAGGATGTTGTAAGCAGGGCTCAATTATTAGAGCGAGATAACGAGTACTGGGTCGGTGAGGACCCAACGAGGATCGATCGTAGAGATAGCGATCAGCAGAATAATGATAACTGAGGAGAAAGCAGACGGACGAAATGGTAACCACTACGGTGGTAATCATGGCCATGAAAATAGAAAAAGCGAGTCGGGAGGAGATTTTAAAAGAGGAGATTTAACAACGACCATGTGAAGGCGAGCGGTCTTGCGTAAGAAGAATCGGTTCTAAGGGAGGAGAAACGACCACCGGTCGTATATGCTATAAATGCGGAAAGAGGGACATATCGGTCAAACCATCCCTACAAGATTCAAGGTATGCTATAATTGTGGAAAGGAAGGACATATCGCTTTCGAGATTATGCAGAAGCGAAACCTAGTTCAATGGGGACGGTGACTCAAAGATCGTCCCGAGAAAAGTCAAAGTCAACGATTAGGGAAGAAGCGTTTGTTGTGACCGGTCATAATGCGAGGAACCCAAACGAGGTGATCACGGGTAAGCTATTTATAAATTCTTGCGAAGTTTATACCTTACTTGATCTGGGGTGCTACCCATTCATTTCTCTCTCCGCTTGTGCTCAACGTTTAAACTTGACTCAGGAGAAATTAGACTTTGACCTATCTCGTGGAAACTCCGTTGGGAGAAACTTTCATCACATCCTTTGTTTATAAATCTTGTTTGATTCAAGTTGGCACCATTACCTTACCGTTGACCTTATCTCTTTAAAGATACTTGCTTTTGATGTGATTTTAGGGATTGATTGGTTAACTACTCATCATGCCAAAATTGATTGTTTTTCGTAAGGTTGTTAGTTTTCATATTCCTAACCAACCCTGTTATGTAATTCAAGCAACTAAACCATTAAAATCGATCATTGTCATATCTAATCATAAAGCTATTCGTTTATTAAAAACGGATGTCAAGCTTTCTTAGCCCATGTTATGGATTTGAATAAAGACACGTCAAATTTGAATAATATTCTGTTGTTATTGACTTTCCGACGTATTTCTCGAAGAACTTCCGGTCTACCCTGTAGCGTGAAGTTGAATTCTTTATTGATCTTGAACTGGTACAAAGCCCATTTCTAAAACCCCATATCGAATGGCTCCTATTGAACTTCGGAGTTAAAGGTCCAACTACGAGGAATTGTTGGACATCGGTTTCATTCGCCCTAAGTACATCTCCTTGGGGTGCTCCTGTTTTATTTGTAAAGAAGAAAGGCGGGAGTATGCGACTTTTTGTATTGACAATCGGATTTGAACCATGTCACCATCAAGAATAGGTATCCTCTACCTCGTATTGATGACTTGTTTGACCCGATTGCAAGGGGCACAATTCTTTTCAAAAATTGATCTTCGATTCGGATATCATCGGTGAAGATTAGAGGCGAGGATATTCAAAGGCGCCTTGAGAACTCCGGTATGGGCATTATGAATTCTTAGTCATGTCTTTCGGACTAACTAATGCTCTGCTGGCTTTTCATAGATATGATGAACCGAGTATTCAAGGAATATTTGGATCAATTCATTGTTGTCTTTATTGATGACATCCTCATATATTCCAAAAGCCGTGAAGATCATTAGCACCATTTGAATTTGGTACTCAAAGGCTTCGTGAAAACCAACTATATGCCAAATTGAAGAAATGCGAGTTACGGCTTGAGGAAGTAGCATTCCTTGGGCACGTGGTGTCGAAACATGGAGTATCTGTTGATCCAAATGAAGATTGAAGCATTACAAAGTTGGGAGCAACCAAAGTCGGTGGATGAAGTACGTAGCTTTTGGGCCTAGTTGGTTATTATCGGAGATTCGTGGAAGGGTTTTCTCGAATCGCTACACCATTAACTCATTAACTCGGAAGGATACAAAATTCGTTTGGAGTGAAGAATGCGAGAAGAGTTTCCAAGAGCTTAAGAGGAGACTTATTTGAGACTGTTCTAACAATACCATCCGGTTCGGATGGATTTGTTATCTATGCGATGCTTCAGCAAAGGGTTAGGATGTGTTCTCATGCAGCGTGGGAAAGTCATAGCCTATGCCTCGCGACAACTTAAAGAGTATGAGAGGAATTATCCTACTCATGATCTAGAGTTGGCGGCGTTGATCGTTCAGCTAAAAATATGGAGGCACTATCTATATGGGGAGAAAGTGGAGATATATTCGGACCATAAAAGCCTTAAATATTTCTTCACTCAAAAAGAACTCAACATGCGGCAATGACGTTGGCTCGAGCTATTAAAAGACTACGACCACACTATTGATACCATCACGGTAAAGCGAGCGTGGTAGTTGACGCGTTGAGTAGAAGATCATATCACGCAGAGCGAGTGCGATGATGTCAAGTATACGCGTAGAGCCAACTTTAATAGAAAAAGTTAAGGTTGCTCAAGCCCGCAGGCCGGAGTCGATGCGTATGAAGAAGAAAGTACAAGAAGGAGCTATTAGGGCGAGAATTGATGAAGAAGGAATACTTGAGTCCACTCTAGACTTTGTGTTCCTAACGACTACGATTTGAAGTACAAGATTATGATGGAGGCTACACGACACGCCATTTGCAATCCATCCGGAAGTACTAAAATGTATCGTGATCTTCGACATACATTTTGGTGGAACAATATGAAGAGAGAGATTGCAAAGTTTATCTCGATGTGTTTAACTTACCCAACGTGTAAAAGGCAGAGCATCTTGTACCTAAGGGTCCGATTTGCAACCACTTGAGATTACGGAATGGAAGTGGGAACACATTACTATGGATTTCGATTCTACGGGTCTTCCTACGGTTTCTCAAGGCATCAATGCTATTTGGGTTATTGTTGATAGATTAACCAAGTTCCGCTTCATTTCTTGCCGATACGGAGACTTATTCCTTGAATGTCTTGCTAGTATGTACGTGAATGAGATTGTTAGGTTGCATGGCATACTGTATCCATAGTTTGGATCGTGACCCAAGATTCACTTCAAGATTTTGGGTTAGCTTGCAAAAAGCTATGGGCGCAGATTTGCGATTTAGTTGACATACCATCCCCAAACCAGATGGACAATCGAGAGAGGACTATTCAAACTCTTGAAGATCTATTAAGACTCGTGTCCTAGACTTCAAGGGTAGTTGGGATAAGTATTTACCATTGGTGGAATTCTCCTACAACAACAGTTATCGTGCAAGTATAGGTGTGGCTCCATTTGAAGCATTATATGGGCCGAAAATGTCGTTCTCCAATATGTTGGGATGAGGTGGGTGAAGCAACATTGTTGGGACCCGGAAGTTAATACGATATGACTCTAGAAAAGATCCAAATGATTCGACAACGATATAAAGCGGCACAAGATCGACAAAAGAGTTATGCGGATCTTCATCGAAAGGGACGTGGAATTTAATGTAGGGGATCATGTATTGTTGCGAGTTGCTCCATGGAAGGAAGTTACAAGATTTGGGGAAGAGAGGAAAGCTCAATCCACGATTTATTGGTCCATTTCAAATTCTTGGACCGAGTAGGAAATGTAGCCTATAGACTTGCGTTACCTCGAAAGTATGTCTCGTGTTCATAATGTGTTTCACATATCTCGTACTTCGTAAATATGTGAAAGACCCGAACCACGTTATTGAGTTAGGCAGGACGAGATAGTGAAGACTTAACGTATGAGGAGGTACTGTCAAGATCTTGGATAGGAAGGAGCATGTCCTACGCGCAAGAAAGGTCATACCACAAGTTAAAGTTTTGTGGAGGAATCATCTTTATAGAGGAAATGACACGGGAATTGGAAAGCGGAAATGAAAGCGAGGTATCCTCACCTTTTGAAACACACCAGTACATACGTCAATTTCGAGGACGAAATTTCATAAGGAGGGAGGTTGTAAGACCCGAAATTTTTAAATAAAAAGGAATTTCCTTTATTTATTATTTTGAAATAGTAAGGGTTGATTTGATTAATGTGGATAGTTAAGGGTTAAATACATAAATATTTTAAAATAAGCAAGTGGTTATAAAATATTCATTATCGCTTGGGAATATTCGTTTGGTCGTGGAATATTAAATCTTGTGGGGAATATTAAATGACGACGACTAGCTTGACCATGTGTGGGCCCATGTGAAAGCGATTGGATGAAGAAAACGACAAATATAAGTTGTTTTTAAATAACTTGAGCGTAGTTATTATTTATTATCTTGTTGAATACCCGGTGGTTAAAAAACACACTAATACGCGTTGTTGAAAGCGGTTACTGCAGTATTGCACCAATTATTGATTCTTACGTGAAGGCACTACTCAATAATGGTTACGATAATTCTTGCTCGATATTTTATTTTATTGATTCAATAATTCGCTGCGTTGATATTTTATATTCTTTGTTGTTTGATAATTGTCATTACACGTATTTTTCATTATCGAAGCAATAATTCATATTATCTGAATAATATTATTAGATAACATTATTGGCAATGTCTAGAAAGTTACATCTAAGGAGAGGTTTGGTCACCTAATTGCATGCGCTAGATAAGAAGAAATTCTTATCGAAAGCCCCCTCTTTAGGGAAGCGCACGGTTGTCGATATATCACGGATCAGTAATATTATTTGTGATTAATTAATTATTGATTTATATGATGAGGAAAATATTGATTTTATGTGGATATAGATGGAGAAAATTTTTAAGCGACAATTGTTGAAAATTAATATTTTATCTTTTTTTACGATAAAATAATTCATTTAAATATATTATTTTAATAATATATTAACGGTGATATTTTTACAATGAATGTGGGATATATGAGTATACGAGGAGGAAGAATATTTTATTGCAATAAATGTTTAAAACATGTTAAACATGTTGGTGGACCCCATTTATTGGTCGAAATTTGATTATAGCTTTTGTAAAATCGTTCGTTTGTGGATTTGGTCGATTTTTGTTTGGAATTTGGAAAAACTTTCTTCTGCAAAGTTGTAGAGAATTGAATTTTCTATAAAAACTCATGAGATTCGAATTTTCTGATGAAAGGGCTATTTATTATGAATTATTGAAGTTACGAAGTTCGAAATAATTAATTTTGGAAGTTTTAATTGTTTTATTTAAGAAAAACGTTTTTGCAATCCCACATGTGATACAAATGTGCTGAATTCAGTTGGTCTAAGGTGGGCTTGAATTTGTTTAATTATATTATTATTTTATTAAATTTTCGCTTTTGGTGTTCTAAGCATTTTCCTATAAATAGGGTCTTGGGTTAGAATTGAAAATCACACCGTAAAGCTGAAGTTTTCTCTCTATATTATCGGCGTATTCTTGTGAGTTTTTTAGTATACTTTGAGTATTGCTAGGCAGTTGCAAGTTCCTTCAAAGACTATACACGTAGATTCTAGCTAGAAATCTTGATCTTTCGAGGTAAGGATGTTATTTTCTTCTCGAATGATATTATTTCTTCAATATCATTATCTTTGAAATATTGGTTGGAATTTTTTATCAAATTTGGAACTTTTTCATGTCGGGGTTACTATTCATGAGTTACTATTCATGAGTTACTATTCACGAGTTACTATTCACTTATTAGTACTATTCAAGAAGCGTGAAAATGTTTTTGTGGAATTTCTATCTTTTGGTGTCTGAGATTCTTATTCACGATACGGCACTATTCACGATATCTGATACTATTCATAGAAAAATAAAATTTCTTCTTTTTTCGTCCAAAACATCTATTCCGGATACTAACTCGATTGTATCCATGTTTTGATCATTCTTGAATTTTACACCACTATGATTATTTTTGAGGTATTTTTGGACGTGGATAAAACCAAGTACGAATCCTTAATCCTTAATCCTTGTCATTTTGTTTTCTTTGGATTCGTTTCTTTTAAAAAAAATATATTTTCATCATCCTCGGTCTTAAATGATGATATTATGGAATATCTTTGGCCAGTAGAGTGCAAAGATGAATGATTTCTTAAGAATATCTTTGGCACGTAGTGTAAAAGATGAATGATTTTGAAGAATATCTTTCGTAGTGTAGTGCAAAGATGAGCAGTGTTTAAATGAACATGATTAAGTGATGAATATCTTTGGCACAGTAGTGAAAAAGATGAATATTTGATTCGAGATGTATATTGATTGATGTTACAGGATAAAAGATAGAGCGATGAACTTTTAAATTCATACATAGAAGATAGTAGTTTGCATTCTCTACTTAACTCTTCTAATGAATTATTATTTCACTGCGAATATTGATTTAAAATTTGTTGTCTATTGTATTCTATTATATTTTTTTCCTGTTGAAGACTAACGATAATTTGTTGTATATTATCTTAGTCATAATATTCTTCTTCTTGAGCTAGTTGAGCTCACCCTTTTTCCTTTTGTTCCATTTTTTCTCGGGAGGCGAGAATATAAGCGAGATACAAGTGGGGTATGGAATGAAGGTTTTAGAAAGGATTGTTTAGTAGTCCTCACCATTTTGTAAAATAATGTATCAATAAATGTGATGAGGATTTATTTGAGTATAGATATTGTCAGAAGATAATATTTGTATTCAAACTCACGCTTTTCTTGTTGTAATAATAAAGTTGTAGTTGTTTCGTACCATGTATTGACAACTCGAATAGGTGATGTATACCTATTTTGGGGCGTCACACTACTTGGATTTTTTTTTATTTTATTATTAAAGAAGCATGTTAACTTTGAAATAAAACCGTGGCCTTTTGAACTTGATTTCCGTGCACGGATGCCTTTTTTTTTTTTTTTTTTTTACACGGATTGCCTTTTCTTTTCTTTTTTTTTTAATAAATTTTATATAATAAAATTATGCCCAATAAAATTGTTCTAAACACATATCAATATATATATCAAATTAAAATAATTAATAATTCGCATAAAGGTTTGGCTCTGATGCCACTGTTAGGTTTGATATATTCATGTGCGAAATCAAATTGCATAAAAATGCGGAAGCGTGTAAAAATCAGAGTTTAAAAAAAAAATTACAAACCATAAACCCGGATCACCCTTTATGCACAATTATTAATTAAACGAAAAGATAAAGAATAAAATCATACCCTTGAAGATCGAGCTTCCTCAGGTACAAGTTCACCTCCAATCCTTTTCGCGTTCAACTTGAATCCACCGGGTTTGGTTCCTTCCTTTGATCAACGTTAGCCACCCATGTGTTTGGCCTCTAGAGGTGATCCACCGAGGAAGAAGAAAATTCAAGAAGAAGGGGTATTGGCTCAACCCTAGTTCTCTATCTCTATAGAAAGGGCGTACTCTCCAACAAATTAGAATTATTACATAGTTGTCAAAGTCAACCACCCCGCACCCATAATAAGACTCCTCTTATTTATAGATGTGGACAACCCACCTTAACAATTAAGGAATTGGGTTTTATTTAATTAATTAAATTCTTTTAATTAATTAAGCTCCCTAATCTTATTAGGGATAATTAATTAAACTCTTTTAACTAATTTTCCCTCCTAATCCTATTAGGAATAAATGAGAGTACTTATATTAAATTAATTCCTAAACTCTTTTAGAAATTAAAATAATAATAATTGTAATAATATTAATAAGACTCCTCTTATTAATTTATATTTAATATTTCTAAAATATTAAATAATAAATATTAAGCTATTTAATTTATTCTATCACCATAGATTAAATTAAATATACTTAACATATTATTATTACGATTATGCCATTAACTTCTTAAATAATTATTCTTCCTTTTATGGTGTGACCCTTTAGGTTCTTCATATTAAATAGGTTGTGAATAAATCAATTAGAAACAATTTAATCTTATTTAAATAAATAAATTAAATAATTAATTTATTTAAATAAATAATATTTATTCTACAATAGGGATAAGCCTCCCTAGCGATCGGCGACTTTCCGGATAATATAGATTTCAACATTAATCATTAAAGAACCTTTGAGTAAATAGTTTAAATGCAATTCAATCCTTCCACCATACAATGTCCCAATTAAATATAAGACATGGAATTCTTGTCAAGTCTTATTTTATTTAATTATATGTATTTCGATCCTTAAATGCAATAACAACTCAAATAATGCAAATTAGAAACTCCTTTCTAATTTCATTCGCCTTCGCCAAGGACTACTTGGGTTGTCATTTATCGAATCACATAGACATTTCTCTTCTTTTATTAGAAGTGGTAGATTCTTTATTGATCATACATTATCTCCATGTACAACTTATTATACCCAAGCATACCCTTTGATATACCCTAAGGGTCTTAAGGAATAAGTCAAAGTATAACTCATCATACACAAGATACTATGATGATCTCGAGTCCAAGGATCACTTGACTACTATCACTCTGAGAATTCCTATCGACAGCAAATAAAACTCCATTAGGTATTCCTTAGCGAGCCACGTTCAATTGAACTTATTCTCTAATAAGCACCTACATACTTGCTTTTAGTGTCTCCACACAAATGATCGTGAGATCAATCATCCTCATCCAATGAAAGAAAGAACGTATGTACCAATCTATCCGGATTCACTAATCCCCAATTTAGTAATCCAATGATTGGGAACTATTTTAGTTTTAAGCTTTCTAAGAATTTAGATCTCATTAGAATGATCATCATCATTATTCTAAAAGTATTGCTTAAAACTATGGGTTTATCACATATTATAAAACAAAGATCGTGTAGATAATTAAAAGCCTTTAATAAATTAATACTTTTTATTAATAAATAAATAAGATTGTTACAAAGTATATGCTTTATCATCAAACATGATTGGCTTGTGTGCATACTACTTTCACTTCATGCTTATATTGTGATAAAAGTCATCTCTAGCCCGTAGTTCATAGATGGACTGTTGATTGGTATGATTATGACTATGTATCAGTATAATCATGACATGTAATGTTATAAATGATGTGGTAAAAGTCCTCATTGGCCCGTAGAGGATTGATGAACAATTGTTGGCATGATCATGACCATTGGTGATAATAATGAATATCATTGATCCGTAGTGCATGGATAATTCGTAGATGTGATACTAACGAATATCCTTGGCCTGTAGTGCATGGATAATTCTATGATGTGGATTATTTACTGAGCTGTGTTACAGTGATAAAATATTGATGATGAAATTTTAAATCATAGAAGATAGTAGATATCATGCTCTACTTGACTCTTCTAATAGATTGTTTGTTCCGTTGCAGTTAACAGTTAAACTTGTTGTCTATTGTATTCTATCAGTTTAACACTATTAAAGGCTAATGATAATTTATTTTGCATTATCTTAGTCATAATATTCTTTATTGGGCTAGTTAAGCTTACACTTTGCTTTCATGTTATTCTCTTCAGGAAATGAGAATATAGCTGGGACTAGTCGGGAAATGGAATGATGGTCCAAGATGGTGGCTATAGTAGTCCTCGCTATTCTATGAAATAGCGTGATAATAAGTGTAACGCGGACTCCATTTGAGTTTGAATATTATCTACAAGACAATATTCGTGTTAAAACTCTCAGTTACGTGTCGTATTGTATAAATAAAGTTTGTATTTATTTTTTGTACCATGTATTTGGCGACTCGGAATGAGTTGTGTATACCTATTTTGGGGGTGTCACATAGATGCTTCTCTCAAGTCTAGCACATTTATTTTTGGCTTTTCCGTTATTCATTAATTTAATTACATTGTGAACTCTAATTTGTGCATTTACTTTAGATCATGTGAACCCTAATTTATATATTTAATTTAATTAAGTTATGAGAACTCTAATTTATAGTTGGGCACACAAATAATTTAATTTTTTGATTTAGGAGAATCAAAAACAAACGTATCAATGGAAATTAAGACATGGAAAGAACAATTGATCTCCACACAGTTGGAAATAGTGAAAATGAAAGGGAAAAAAATCTAGTTGGTTGGTTATCTTTAGAGAATATAAACCTATCTCATCAGAGGAATAAAAAAATAATAATAAACAAAAAGAAAAAAAGAGAAAAAACCTAATTGGTTAGTTACGATTTGGTTAGTTATGTTGAATTTCTGGTTCTTGATTTTTGTATGGTTATTATAGCAAATGCCGTCTACACCTTTCTTTTTAGTTCATGCATCTGCCAACCAACATTGTGCAATTATTTTCAACAAGTGTTCCCTAAAGGGTAAATAGAAGAGACATATATATGAGAAAGCTTATCGTGTCTTAATCTTTCAAGCAACGACCAATACATTTTGTGAACAGTAATGCGACAATGACAAATCTAACAATGGGAATTAATGTGACTTTATAAAGAATATGTAGCTAGATGAGAGGAGAACGTGTTTTTGCGTGTATGCGTATAACAATTATTAGACTTCTGGTTTGAGTGTCAGAATTTGCATATGGTATAAATATCGAAAGTGGTTAATATAAAATTAAATTTAATTAATTGATACCATGAGATAATTTTATTTTTTTTATATTAATATTGTATTGGTCAATTAATCAAGTTATCATAAAATTAACTTCATGTTTGTTAGTCTGATTTATAAATATCTAAGGAAAACTTTCATTTTTCTAGAAGATGGGTAATTTTCAAGTCATTAATGACATTTGAAAGTCGAGCGTTTGCCTAACATGTGTATTTGCCTAACATGTGTCATATCTATCTTTTGAAGGGCTGAATTACATATTTATGTTCTAAGTTGTTATCGAGTTTCAAAATAGCCCACTAATTAACTAAAGCGACATTTTCGTCCTTCAAGTTGACACTTTAATTAGTGTATTTCTGTTGCGCGTGAACTGATTTTTTTCTCAAATTTGAGTTGTGTGTGACTCACATTCCTTTTAATAGGTCTATAATTGTATTTTGTCATTAAAATATACACCATTTTTTTAACTTGTCATTTTAGGAGAAAACACAAATATTAAAAAATACAATTAATGTCTTGTTTGAGTGGCCAAAATAGTTATAAAATTTCAATGTTACCCTTCTAAATTTTATTGGAAAAATTAAAAGAGAAACAAGTTGGTATTTAATATAAAGATAATATAAAAAATTCAAAAATTCATACTTTCTTCAATTTTACAAATGACATGTAAAAATGATAAAATTTCACTCCGTAAAACAATACACAGGACACATGAAATTAAACTTACGTAACTCCAATGTCATTAAAAAGTACGTGTATCACACGAGTCAAGTTTAGGAAAAATTAGTCCAACAACATAAATGAACCAAAATGCAACTCCGAAGACAAAAGTATCGGTATTTTTGTTAACTAAGAGGTCACTTTAAAACTCACTGATGACTTGAAGGGACATATATATAATTGAGCCCCTCAAAAACTAGTTATGACTCATAATACGTGTTCTGTGGGGAAGCATGAGACTCTTATCTGTAATATATAGTATTATTTAATATATATATATATATATATATGATAAAATAGAATATAATTTTATATATATATATATATATCATAGAAAATGTTAATAAATAAATTTGAGTTTTTTGAATTCACAAAGTCTCCTTAAAATAAATTTATTCCTTCACATGTGCTAAGGATTAATGAATAATTGTTTCCCAAGATAAAACGGTTTTTTATTCTTAATTAGTAGCACTACAAAATTAAGAATTCGTTGAATGCAAATTCTATGTTATGTACTCGAATTTTTACTGGCAATAATAATGATGCATGTAAAATGTAAATTACAGTAATGATGCATGAAAATGGTGTATTCATACACTTACTCGAAGCGGAAAATATTTGCGTAAGCAGAAGCGGTGGGAAAGGCAGGAATCTGCAGAAACGGAATTTTGCGAGAGAGGAGCGAGCAGGTTTTGCAGATTCGAGACGGAAAATATATTGCGAAGCGGGATTTGCAGTAAAGTAAGCGGGACTTAATATCTTTGCAGAATCGGAATTGCGTAAAGCGAGCGGAGAGAAAAGGAAAATGTTATGTCTTTGAAATGTTTCCACACCGTTTATTTATAGAATAATTATGCAAAGATATCGCATCAGTTGGGGAGCAATCAATCATCAAAACTACGTGAGTATCGTGATAATAAAATCAAAACGACGTAGTATAATGCTAAGCGATTTTTGTCCAAAAGTTATATACCGAGCCTAACTCGTGATTGGTGGCGCGTGGGTTTGAACCACGCCGGCATTTAGGTCCTCTCCATCCCACAGGCCCTTCCCATTAAGCAAACATCTCATATATAAAGATTTCACATTTCTTTCACACATCATATGTGGGGCTATGCAATTTACATCATATCAAGTAAGTGACTTTGGAATCAATTTTCTCATTTAATTTCTAATGGATTTGAACAAATAAGTATACCACGTTATACTCTTCTTGTTGGAGAACGCATTGGTGCATTGACCCAACATTTACGGAATGTGAGTCTTACAATAAATTAAACCTCAAAATACTTTAATATTTATTTTGTCAAATCCATTTTCAACGGAGACCACTTAAATCTATGAGATCTTGCTTTGACAAGAGAAGAACAAAGTTGAGCACAAGTTATTTGTACAAGGTTCGATTCCATAAAGGATTTTACAACGACTTTTCAAGTGATTTAACAAGGCCGGTGGTATCTTATTTATATCCAGCAATCTACGTCCACAAATCCAAAGGTAACACGCGGGACAAGAAGACTGAGAGAGTTGTACTACTGTCACTTTTCCCCCAATGACTTGTCCATAAACTGTACACTTGCATCTTTAATTTTTGATAGCAGTACTGGTCATACCTTAGTCTTCTTGAACTTGAAGGGCATATGACTTTCTCAAAGACAAACAGATTCAAGTACCTTACAATAATGCATACACAGACTCAAATGCCTTACAATAATATATAGACAGTTCAAATACCTTACAATAATACTTCTTCTGTTCCAGATTGTAAAGTTATAAGGTAACTGTACGGATTATAAAAGTTATGGGGCTTAATTAACTTACGGGACTCCTTATTTCATGTACACGGTGGAACGTACGATCAAGCACATGGTCTGCTCCTTTATTATGTAGTTGACTCTTATATATATATATATGGACAATTATCTATAGCATCTATTTATTATAGATTAAAAATTTACATATCCTAATTGTCCGTTTCAATAATTAATGGCTATTATTAAAAAAAACAGTCTCGCCATCCGCTAGTCTAACTAGCGGAATGGTTATAAGGTTTTCGCTTATGCCCCCTCCGCCCCCTCCAAGCCAAAGCCATCGAATGTTTTTGAAAGATCCGCTAGTAGTTCTAGTGGATTACTTTAAATACCATAAAAAAATTTAATGGTTGGTGGGCCAAGATTACCGAGTCAATTAATGTTCCCTGATAGTACCTCTAGTATCAATAGAGTGACTAACAGAAGATAATCATTATTACCATAACTTTTTAGAGTTTGATCGCCCTTCAGAATACGACCCTTGTAAATCAACCGCTGTTGATTAGCTGGTATATCCCAATTCGCAATTCTAAGCGACGAGAATTTTGAATTCCCCAACCGTTGATTCAAGTTCAACCCGCACCGGGAACTTCAAATTGTTTAAGCATCATATGTTGATTTTAACTACGTTAACGGCACCGGAGCCCATTTTATTACCTGAATTACCATCGGCGTCACTCATGTTTGACTATATGTCTACTTTCTGCCTCGATCTGATGACGATCGCAAATTTAGGGAGGGAAAGATATAGAAATATAGAGTATGCAGAAAAGTATAATAGTCAGGTGGCATAATCGGATCTAATTTTTGTAATCCCATCCGCTAGTAGTTCTAGCGGATGGCAAGATGTAATTTTAAATCCATTGTAAGACCTCAACTTTTATGAATAAATATTAATTTTTCTCGAAATATATTTTTGAATATTATGGTGTGAATTTGATATAATGTTATAAGTTCTAGGTAATATTTATAAATTTTACAAAGTATGCAAGTTGTTATAAAATATTCGATTTGTCGGGTAATATTAGTTTAAACAGGGAATATCCGTACGACGACACAATCATTGGTGGACCCCACAACGGAATTATTATCGGAATGAGAAAACGACAGAAATATATTTTTAATAAAAATAAAGGTGAAAGTTTTACCGTTAACTGTTGAAATCTGCAAAAAAGAAAAGAACGATGCGTGTGATTGACAAGTAGCACACAAGATTGATTATTGATGCTTACGTGAGAAGTCACTTAGTTTTATTAAATTATTATTTCTGATGAATTTTGCGATAGTATCTCACGTTATTTGATTCAATTATTATCGATATTTTATATATTATTAAATCAATAATTGAGACGATACAGTTATTCATATTATTATTTACAATATTGACGATGTCTAGAAAATTCTGTCGATGAGAGGTTTGGTCACCTAATTGGAAAGCCTTCTCTTTCCTGGGAACGATTTGGTTGTTAAATATTGTGAGTTATAATAATGATGAATAAATGTTGTTAAAAATATTGAGGAATTTTTTTTTATGAAGTATTTGTTGTAAATTTTGCTTATTATTTGGACATCCATTTACCCATTTTTAAAAATAATCGGTAGAAAGTTATTCAATATATATAATGGAACCCACCTGTGATGGTGACATGTTGGTGGGAAGGGAACACGTGGGGCCCACGTGGAAGAAAATAAAAATGGGGGTGGGGGAGAAAACTTGTTTGGGAGGGAGTGTTAGTATTATGTGTGTGTGTGTGAGTATATATATATATATATATATATATATATATATATATATATATAGCTAATGTGTGTGTGTGTGTGTTTATATGCCTTTGTCGTAAGGCAAAGGTTATATAATTATAAATATATATTGTCGACGTCGGGATTTTTATTTGTTTCTTTTCGTTACTTGTTCTTTGGTGTTCTCATGCTATGTGAGATTTGTTTAAAAAAATAAGTGAAAAAGGTCTGACATGTGTAATGTCGACGATTTGACTGTAAGAGTCGCCAGTTGATGTTTTTAACTGGTTGCACCAACGCAACCGAGAAAAAGTTTGCACATTGACCTAGTGATGTAACACTGGTAAACGGGTCTGTGAAACCAAGATTCATTTGGGTTCGGGGGCTTGATTATGCGGAGGGAAGGTGTTAGGCACCCCCCGACATCCGTGTTGCCACGATGACCGCCACTTTTCAAGAAATTGTTATATAAATGTGTGTGTGTGTGTGTGGATCAATGTGCAATTTATTTAGAAGTAGTGCGAGGCCTCGTTCGCCCCTGTATACAAAGGGTTTGAATTTGTGTAAAATTCAGTTTTAACAAGATATAGCAATGAGATTTTGTAAAAAGAGGTTTTTCAAAACCTGTGCTCAATAGGAATTGAGACCTTTTCATACCTCCATTTTATTATTAAATGTTCGGCTTGTTTGCTTTTATTTTTGAGATGCGAAACATCTTCGAGAAAATAATATCTGAAGATCTTAGAACTCCTCATCGGGCATGACAACCATCCAAGGAAATTGAGACATCAGTAAATAATATACAAGTCAAGACACAATTTGAAAATGTCTATCACGGAAACAGAATCTAGATTCGAGAGACTAAATCTATGATCACATGATTCTAGGCTCACATGATACTACATAGATTTATATGAAAAGAAGTAAGCGATTATATATATAAAAGTCAGTAAATATATATATATATATATATATATATAAAGACATGATCAACCACCACGAAGCACCTCCATGGGGATCGGGAATGTAAATAAAGCGAAGAATACGATCAACCGCCACGAAGTAAACTCTAAAGTGGCTGAATGTAAATAAAAGCGGTAAAAGCGATCAACCGCCATATAAGTAAACTTCAAAGTGACGAAATATAAATAAAGCAATAAAAGGCCACAAAGTAAACTCAGGGCTGACAAAAATATATATATGTATATATATATATATATATATATATATATATATATATATATATATATATATATATATATAAGCAATAAATGCTCTAGGATGTAAAATCCGGGCTCATCGAGATGATGAGTCGACAATAGTTTATATATATAAGTATATATATATATATATATATATATATATATATATATATATAAAAGCAAGTAAAGCATGGGATGTAAAATCCAAGCTCATTAGACATAGTCGACAACAAGATATATATATATATAAGCAAGTAAACGCTCCAGACATAAGTCTAGGCACAATCGAGGCATAACTCGATAATGTTAGTACATATATAAATATATACATATATAAGTATATATATACAGACAGAAATTAAAACCACGGACCGAAGTCCGGGCATACGCATACACACGACTCTCAATATGAAGAATAGTGTGTGCAAAGATGAAAAGAAAGGCTTTATAGAGTGTGAGAAGGCTTATAGTGGGCTGCCAAAGCAGGCTTCTATGACTCTAGATGGATAAATACTCAGCTCCCGTCGGTAAAATATAGCTATATGTGAGCTAACAGGTGTTTAAAATGAGAAAGCACTCAATATGGGGTGTGTATAGAGCAAATTGGACAGGGCTTCCTCGATTTTTTTTTGAATATGGTCACCCCAAGCCCTCTATTTATAGGGGGGGAGCCGCAGGTGTACCTGCGGCAGCCACAGATGCACCTGGAGCTGCCCGGGGTGCCCCGAGCTCTGCGGGTCCCGCCGTCTCGAAGTAAGTGCACTCGTGCACTGTGATGTCCGCTCGAACTTGCAGAACTTCAATCCAAGCATCCAAACGAGGTGTACAAGACCTTCTTCGGACCGCTTTTGTCGAGAGTTACGCAATGACATGGGATTAGTGTAACGACCCCAAAATTTATACAATTTAATTATTAACTTCGGTCGTTAATAACACATCTATCTTCTGATTTTACATCATTATTTGATGTTAAACTTTATATAATGCGTAATAATTTAAACTCTTATGTCTTCTTACTTTAATTCCCTGAATCAAAACCTTTGTCATCTACATGTCTTTGAATCAATCTTATTTTATGATTCACTTTGTCAGTATTATTATATAAAATTTTACATTTTAATCCGATAACCTTTACATATCAGATAACTCTAATATTAGCTTTACAACTCAACATAAAACTATAGATTATAAAACATTTAGTACATCTCATGAATCTTAATCATGGTATAAAGAAATAACAACTTTAGCTAAAATATCAATCTTCGTGTATTATTTCCGATCCACGTCATTCAAGTAGCACATAGTGTTACCTTCAATCCTTAACATGTAAACGTGGTTATTTGCAAGGTTGAGCTCGACAGCCCAACAAAATCTAATAGTTTTCATGCATCACATAACACATAATAACATGCTCAACATATAGCATACGTGCTGCAGTTCATATACCCAGTATAAAGATTGAGTTCCTTACTCAATCAGTATGCTTTAATCAATCAACGTAGTCATAAATTGAGTTTAACATTTTATACATTCAACATATATATAACACATCATGCTCTTTGCAATAAAGATTTAAAACAGTTAAATTCACATAACAAATAGGAACTGAAAGACTTGCCTTGGTCGTTGTTTACCAATAGCAGTTTAACAACTTATAGTTATCTGCACTACACGTGCCCTACACAATTATATAATCATACACATCAACTATTAGTCACATAGAAACACATAGTAGTTGTAATGTAAACTTTACTCTACGTCTCATAACCCTTCCTATCATAAATACACAATGTTCAATTTGATTGTGTTAACTTTCGACTTATATCTCACTATATTTCATATTTGAAGTTCATTCAGGTGTTTAAGTCTTGCTAGGACTACTTATTAAAAATATTCAATATCTTATAATATTTATTTCATTTGATTTAAAATACTTTTTACGTTCATTATCACTTATCACGGTGTTTCGACGTTTATTCGTCACATGCCCAATTTTCCTCTCTTGTGTGTGCTTAGTATGCATATACAACTTATCTAATATATTATTTATTAATGTTAAACATCATTATATTTCATAATATTCATGTTTTATAACTTAGAACAACATATTTTATCGTCAAGCGCACTACACTTGCATTCGTGCATGCCCGACGCCCTCAGATTGCCTCCGAAAATACAACAGTCCTAAAGATGACCATTTTTACCCCTCTTCTAGACCTCAAATTTAAAGACTTAAAAGAATAAAAGTTGTAGGTTTGTTCGTCCTCGTTCTGGATCATCTTGAATCACCTCAATCGGAGTTCGTATGAAAAGGTTATGCCTATTTTACTAAAATAGGTCAAAACAGTCACGCCTGACATACTTTGGTAGCAATTGCTACCAATTAAATTTCGGAGCACAGAGCATCTGCGCTACGGATTAGCGTAAAACAGGACACAAGCCACTGTTCTCGCGATTTTTTGACCCTTTTCTCCTACTAATCTTCATAACTTGAGTTATACACATCCAAATTAGTCCGTTTTTTGATTCTATGGATTCGTAATTCATAGAACTACAACATACTAGAATTCTAACAATTTATCCACGTACTTCAGTTATAAAATAATATGTCTTCATTAGTTAAATTAGACCAAAGGCCACAAGGCCTTGTTTGGCCACACACCAATTCCCCTAAACTAGATTATTTTAATAATATTATATTATATAGTTTCATGTGTCACACCTTTAGTTAATTTAAATAACACATAATAATAGTGATTAATAATAATTATAATCTCATTATAATTATACTTATAATTAATAAATAATTACATATATCTAATTTAATTAATAAATTAGATTTAAACATTACTTTATTTAATTTATTTATTTCATTTAATATTAAACAATTCATTTAATTTAATTAATTCATTAAATTAAATCTTCAAAGAATAAAATTTACCTTTGTTTTAACTTAATTATCATACACACGTAACTAAATTATTATACCACAATTTCATAAATTATTTATTTTTCTCAATAAATAATTTATTTAAAATATTTATTCAATTCAATACATATTTAAGATTAATTACAAAATTCATTTAATTCCTTGATAGTTAATTCAACTATTAAACCTCACTTTCTCAATATATGAATATATATTTCTCTTCACACCATATCACATATTTCAAAATATATAGTACGTATATATACATACTCAAACTCAAAACATCTCATAATAAGAATTTTAATTATTAAATTCATATTTTAATAACTTATAAAAATTCGGGTTGTCACATCCTTCCCTCCTTATAAGGATTCCGTCCTCGTAATCACCGAAACCCTACCTTACTAAGGTTTTCACAAAATCTCTTTCACAATTATCGTTGAATAACTTCAACACATTACCTTAATATAGGTTTTATAGTTCCTACTCCCACCATTATTCATAATAAATTCTTGTAAGTTTTATTTCATAACCTTTATTTAGACTCAATTATATTTGAGTATTACATATTCGTTAACCCATTCATTTCTTTTTCGAAGGATCGTTATCATATACTCAACTCATAAACACTCAGGATATTACATTCACCCCTTCTTCTACGAATTTCGTCCTCTAAATTTTACATATTAATCTTTATTCATTAAATCTATCAAAATAGATTTTACGTTAATACTTTATTCATTCATTGGGTTGTAATCTACAACCAAATTCTTTCTCTAAGGATCTTTCTAAGATCATCATATTCCTCACCTCTTCCTCTTCTAAAAGTTTCACATTTCTATTCCTTCTGGAATTTCAAATTTTTTTAAAATTATTATGTTTTGCTTAATTTTCTTATCCTTTCCACTTTCACCTTTCAAAATAATAAGAATCTTCCACAACTGCTCAATAATTGGGAAGAGATATGAATAACAGGAATTTAAAAGATTCCAAATCATGTTGAGGGCCATAAGACATTGAACTACGTTCACGGTTATAAGTACTTTTTCAACTTAAACCTTAACAGTAATTAGACTATAGGGACTCCCGTACTTAGGGTGTTAAACCTTTCGTACGATGTATTGTACAATCTATCCACGATTATAACTACTCTTTCAACTTAAACCTTAACAGTCATTAGACTGTAGAGACTCCCGTACTTAGGGTGATCGATTCGCCATGCACGTACCATGTATTGTGCCTAAACATTAAGCGCTTCGCGTAATCCCCTATAAAAGGATTGTTCATCTCAGCTTTTTAACATCTAAATCCGCACCAAAACAATTTGGTTTGGCATAACTTTTTAAGAAACGATTGAATTTCATGAACATCTTTCAATATTCGTCTAGCTGAATCAAATAGCATAGACTTTTACAACAATTCGGATATCAATCGAAATATATATATATTCTCATATCTTAAAGAAATCTTTAAAATCTTTTTATGACATCATGATTCCGCACTGTATTTACAGTCCATTTGAGGATTTCGTCATTTGGTAATTTTATCATACTACATCATACCATAGTGGGCTGACGATCCTTAGATCACATCCAACACTACGTAATACTGCATTAATGACTCCATCATTTTTATCATCTCTGCACTAGGTTCCATGATGCATTGATGATATATAAAAAATATATTTTGATATATTTCAAATCATTTTTGTCTAGCCGAAGCCATTAACATAGACATGCGAATAACGGTATTGTTTTTAAAACTCATTGGTTTCATCATTTGATCCAATGTTATTCAAGAAAATAGAAGTGCAAACATCAGCACGAAGTCAATAAATTTTGAAAGTCTAGCAAAGCTAGAAGATTTGGAATATCTAATTTTTCTCCATCAATTTCAATCGTTATACTAAATATTCTTGTATTTCAACTTATAATCCTCTTATATCTCCAGTATAGTTCATCAAACTTACTACACATTGGAAATCCAGGAACTTGCCACAATAATATGAGTTTAAGAACTTGTCCTAGTCAGACCATAGCCGTCTATTCGCTGAGGGGTTCAAAATATACCATATTATTATGAGTCATGAACTTACCATATGCATTAGTTTTAAGAATTGCACCTAATCCTAATATTATCTGACTAATCTTAATAGTTTCTAACTATCAAATATACACATGAAAAAAGAATCACCTTTTCGCCACATATACATTGATAGCGCGATACCAACATTCCAATGATTATCAATGTGATAAACTGAGTGCAAGCACAAAACCCTTGCCCATACAAAGGTTTGTACAACTCAGCCACCATATGAGTCCTCAATTAAAATCCCACCTAACTCTATCTTACTCTTAACTTGCTCTTTGCTCTATACGAATTCCTCGTTTCACATCAACTATAACTCCTCATGAGTTTATCTCGTACTATATCATAGTACATTAACTTCATAGCATCAAGCTATAATTATTCAAACATTATAGACCATCTTTCTTCTATAACTTAAACAGATCACGTCGTGATCTTATTCTATAATCATTTCCCTTAAAAGTCTTTTCTTAACTCGTGATCGTTTTGTTTTACGATCCTCTTTCTTTCCTTTTTCATCATTTATGATTTCATTTATCCTTTTAATCATACAGACTTTGTCTATTCATCATTATTCGTTATCTTCACTATTGGAGTTAGGCAACTCCTATTTCTTATCTTTATATCTCTTCAAGATTCTTCTCTGAATTTTCTTGTTTATATAACAATTCTTCCTTTAATAATTTCTAACTTCATTCACATTGCTCAACATTTCATTCGAGTTCCACATTTTCATCATACATATCCATTTTCCATACTTGGTACACATCGAGTCTATAATAGTTTCAATATGGTACGTTGAGTGGTTTCCCACAAACAACCAACAAACTAGGTTCCGAGTTGCTAGTTCGTATATACCTCCGCTCTATGAAGGAATCGTTTAGCCCAGATACCATACATCAAATATTAAAGAGTACGATTGTACCATACTTAGATATAACTTTTTCTTCTTAACTCCTTTATTATTCTCTTCTTATAGACATTGTCTATTTATTATCACCTTACATCCTTATTATTGGAGTTGGGTAACCCCACATTCATACTCCTTATAACTCTGCAAGATTCTTCTTTGAATTCTCTCATGCATGTTTTAATCCTTTCTTTATAAATTTCTTAAATTACTTCTTTTTGTTTAAACTATATCTGAGCTTATTCTTTCATTATCTTCACCTTTTTTCTCTAAGGTTATAGCCTAAGGTACTCCTACCTAAGGTTTATAACCTACAGCTTTGATACCAACTGTAACAACCCCAAAATTCATACAATTTAATTATTAACTTCGGTCGTTAATAACACATCTACCTTTTGATTTTACATCATTATTCGATGTTAAACTTTATATAATGCGAAAATAATTTAAACTTTTATGTCTTCTTACTTTAATTTCCTGAATCAAAACCTTTATCATCTACATGTCTTTGAATCAATCTTATTTTATGATTCACTTTATCACTATTATTATATAAAATTTTATATTTCAATCCGATATCCTTTACATATCAGATAACTCTAACATTAGCTTTACAACTCAACATAAAACTATACATCATAAAACATTTAGTACATCTCATTAATCTTAATCATGGTATAAAGAAATAACAACTTTAGCTAAAATATCAATCTTCGTGTATTATTTCTGATCCACGTCATTCAAGTAGCACATAGTGTTACCTTCAATCCTTAACATGCAAAAATGGTTATTTGCAAGGTTGAGCTCGATAGCCCAGCAAAATCTAACAGTTTTCATGCATCACATAACACATAATAACATGCTCAACATATAGCATACGTGCTGCAGTTCATATACCAAGTATAAAGATTGAGTTCCTTACTCAATCAATATGCTTTAATCAATCAACGTAGTCATAAATTGACTTTAACATTTCATACATTCAACATATATATAACACATCATGCTCTTTGCAATAAAGATTTAAAATAGTTAAATTCACATAGCAAATAGGAACTGAAAGACTTGTCTTGATCGTTGTTTACCAATAACAGTTTAACAGCTTACAGTTATCTGCACTTCACGTGCCCTACACAATTATATAATTATACACATTAACTATTAGTCACATAGCAACGCATAGTAGTTGTAATGTAAACTTTACCCTATGTCTCATAACCCTTCCTATCATAAATACACAATGTTCAATTTGATTATGTTAACTTTTGACTTATATCTCACTATATTTCATATTTGAAGTTCATTCAAGTGTTTAAGTCTTGCTAAGACTACTTATTAACACTATTCAATATCTTATAATATTCATTTCATTTGATTTAAAACACTTTTTATGTTCATTATCACTTATCACGGTGCTTCGACGTTTATTCGTCACACGCCCAATTTGTCTCTCTTGTGTGTGCTTAGTATGCGTATAGAACTTATCTAATATATCATTTATTAATGTTAAGCATCATTATATTTCATAATATTCGTTGTCTATAACTTATAACAACATCTTTTATCGTCAAGAGCACTACAGTTGCATTCGTGCATGCCCGACGCCCTCCGATTGCCTCCGAAAACACAACAGTCCTAAAGATGACCATTTCGACCCCTGTTCCAGACCTCAAATTGAAAAAATTAAAAAATAAGAGTTTTAGGTCTATTCGTCCTCGTTCCGGATCATCTTGAATCACCTCAATCGGAGTTCGTATGAAAAGGTTATGCCAATTTTATTAAAATAGGTCAAAACAGTCACGCCTGACATACTTTGGGCGTAGCTGCCCAATTAAGCCTTGGGCACAGTGCAGCTGTGCCCGATAACAGAAACGGGACCTGAAGCTACTATTCTCGCGATTTTTTTGACCCTTTTCTCCTACTAATCTTCATAACTTGAGTTATACACATCCAAATTAGTCCATTTTTTGATTCTATGGATTCGTAATTCATAGAACTACAACATACTAGAATTCTAACAATTTATAAAAACATTAACTAACCTAAAATTTGACCCAAAACACATGTTCATACTCTATTTTCATGTTTGAAACACATTTAGCGAATTCGATCGCCACGACTTCGTTTCTTAACCAATTGACATGATTCAAACTATGCCGCTTTCGTTTCTTAACATACTAACATAATCCAACATCAATTTACAGATTATAATAAGTATTGACCATGAAATTTTATACTTTCTAAAGCTAATTTTCATGTAAAAACACTGTTATATACTTTTCTTCCTACAAACCAAATTACATGAGTTTTATCATCAAAAAACACTCACATGCGATAATTAACAGAGTATAAACCCTTCATACATATATATGTACCAATTCAACACAATTATCAATAGAAATTTCAAAAACAAGGGTTAACGTTAGAGTAGGTTATACCTTGTTCCTTTGATTGTTTGCTAGAAAAAAGATGATGATTTGGTTTAGAAATTCCCCTTCAATCATAATGATTCCTCTCTTGCTCTCTCTCCAAACTCTCTGTGTTTCACTATGTTTCTCTCTTCCAAACTCTCTGACTATAGCCTTAGGAAGAAAAGAACGCGTAAAAAAAAAATAAGCTGAAGCTACCCACGTACTTCAGTTATAGAATAATACGTCTTCATCAGTTAAATTAGACCAAAGGCCACAAGGCCTTGTTTGGCCACACACCAATTCCCCCAAACTAGATTATTTTAATAATATTATATTATATAGTTTCATGTGTCACACCTTTAGTTAATTTAAATAACACATAATAATAGTAATTAATAATAATTATAATATCATTATAATTATATTTATAATTAATAAATAATTACATATATCTAATTTAATTAATAAATTAGATTTAAACATTACTTATTTAATTTATTTATTCCCTTTAATATTAAACAATTCATTTAATTTAATTAATTCATTAAATTAAATCTTCAAAGAATAAAATTTACATTTGCTTTAACTTAATTATCATACACACGTAACTAAATTATTATACCATAATTTCATAAATTATTTATTTTTCTCAATATATAATTTATTTAAAATATTTATTTAATTCAATACATATTTAAGATTAATTACAAAATTCATTTAATTTCTTCAATAGTTAACTCAACTATTAAACTTCACTTTCCCAATATATGAATATATATTTCTCTTCACACAGATCACATATTTCAAAATATATAGCACATATATATACATACTTAAACTCAAAACATCTCGTAATAAGAATTTTAATTATTAAATTCCTATTTTAATAAGTTATAAAAATTCGGGTTGTCACAATTAGAGGTTGTACGAAGTCAGGAAGATGGGATCATGCCCATGGTCTTTAAGCTTCAAATTCTATCCGGTGTGCTGCCACGCGTAATAGTCACTCGGGATTGGAACTCCTTGGCTGTTGTAGGACATTGTTGTGTAGAAATGTATGTATGAAATGTTGAGACGACGCACTGGGGTTGAGGTGGCAAGATGACGATTTGACTTCTCACCGGGGTTGATGAGTGGGATTTATACCTATGAATCAGTTCCTTTATGGCTTAAGTTGCGAGACCCCAAATTTTTCGAATAAAAATTTAAATTTCTCGAAATATTTTTTTGAATATTATGGTGTGGATTTGATATAATGTTATAGTTGTGGATAGTATTTATAAATTTTGCAAAGTATGCAAGTTGTTGTATTATATTCAATTGGTCGGGGAATATTCTTTTTGTCGGGGAATATTTGTACGACGGTACAATCATTGGTGGACCCCACAAAGGAATTATTGTCGGATTGAAAAAACGACAAAAATATTATTATGAAAATAACGGCGGAAGTTTTACCGTTAAAACTGTTGAACTACCCGGTAGTAAAAGTACAATTATATGTGTGGTTGCATAGTAGCACACAATATTGATTATTGATGCTTACGTGAAAAGTCACTCAGTTTTGTTCAATTATTGCTACAGTAATTGTTGCATAGTATCTCACGTTATTTGATTCAATTATTGTCGATATTTTATATATTATTAAATTAATAATTAAGATAACAAAGTTATTAATATTATTATTTACAATATTAACGATGTCTAGAAGTTCTGCCAAGGATAAGTTTGGTCACCTAATTGTGCTCCAATAGGGAGAAATCCTTATTGGAAAGCCCCCTCTTTCCTGGGAACGACCTGGTCGATTAATATTGTGAATTATAATAATGATGATAAATGTTGTTAAATATATTGAGGTATCTTTTTATGAAGTCGCGGAAGTTTATATATATATATTATATATAAATTTTATTTTATTAGTATTATTAATGTAATAAAACAGAAAAACTTTTTATATAAAACAGAATACTTTTATAAAGTTATTTGTTTTATTAGACAATAATTAGAATATATTATATTTTATTATGCATAGTATTTGCATAGTACTGCGTAGTGTTTTGCATACTAAATTTTTTTATATAAAGCAGAATACTTTTATAAAGTTATTTGTTTTATTAGACAATAATTAAAATATAATATATTTTATTATGTATAGTTAATACGATAGTAAAATCATTTTATATAAAACAGAATACTTTTATAAAGTTAATTGTTTTATTAGATTTTAAATTATATATATATATATATATATATATATTATATTGCATAGTATCCTTTCTATTTTCCTATAAATAGGATGCTTAGTTAGAATTGAAAATCACACCAGAAGTTCAGAGAGTTCTCCTTCTATAATCTTGAGCATATTTCTTTAGAGTTTAAGAAAGCTTTGAGCGCAGTGCAAGTTTTCTTCAAGCATATCCCTGCCCTACCCATCGGAGTACTCTTCTTTATAAGGTAAGGGATATTATTTGTTGTACTCGTAAGGGGTATTATTTCTTTCGTCTTCATGAAGAGAACTTCAGTTATTCCATTCTTTACTATTACATTGGAATAACATGTATATCACGGACTACCCTATACTTGGTGAAATTCTTACATTATTCCATTCTTTATTATTATGTTGGAATAACTGTTTATAATGGGCATCCGCATGCGTGGTGAAATTCTTCTATTATTCCATTCTTTATTATTACGTCAAAATATCGTATGTATGCGTTTACGCATGACTGGTTCCATTATTTATTATTACGTCAGAATATCACATCTCATGCGTTCGCGTGACTTGGTTCCATTATTTATTATTACATTGGGAATTGCACATGCATGCGATCTATCGCATGCGTATGGTGAATTCTTGATTATTTCATTCTTTATTATTACATTGGAATAACTTTGTCTATGTGGATTACCACATGCATGGTGAATTCTTGATTATTCCATTCTTTATTATTACATTGGAATAACTCGTTACATGTGGATTACCACATGCATGGTGAATGATCCTTTGTATTCATTCATTATTAAATTGTGGAAATGATCTGTTTATGTGGATTATGATGCAAGTCATAATAAAAGCATTGGACTGATGAAAATTATGGGTATATGTAGTATTAGTAAGTGTTATGATTTATGTTGGTTATTATGTGAAAACATGAAAGTTTCTTAGAAATCACAAAAGGTTGACAATCAGATTTATGGTGAAAATAGAACATGAAATTCAATTGACCATATCTCCTATTATATTTCGAATTTTTGAGTGTGGTCAAGTTCTAGAGTTAGATCTATGAGTAATCTAACTTATCCAAGTGGAATCACTGGAAAAGGTGTTCTAGATTTTCGTATGGACTAATTTTAGCAATGGAGTCAAAAACAGTAAAGTACCAAAAAGATACTGCCCAGAAATTTAAAAGGGGCATTTTTGGCCACTTAATTTGTTAGAAAAATTCTGGCCTTTTGGGACATGGAAATATATGGTATAAAGTACCTCCTGTCCAAAATGAGCTCATTCCAACTTAAAATGAGCAAGTTATGACTATTTCAATATTTAGGTTTTTTCGACGAAAAACGCTATAACCGGAGTTCTATAACTCCGATGACCATGAAATTTAAACTGGAAGCTCACGTTAACATGTGTAAGATCCTGCCAAGATTTGGGAGTTTTTGGAGTTAAACTTGATGTAGCTAATTTCTTAAGGAATTAATTAGAAATTGATTTTTGAAAAATACTTAAGGGAGTTGAAAAATTATAAAAAAATACTTGTTGTGTATGAAATATATGTATATATATTTGGACAAAGGATAGAAAAATAATAAGTTGATTTGGTAATTTTTCATGAAAATAGTTTAGTTATAAACATATGAGCTAAATATGTTATGTGAAGTAACGAAATTGGAAAATATGATTTTATGACTTGGGAATCCTATATTGATTACATGCAGATTTTTGATGAGGGATTTGATCATTGGTGATGAAATTTTATGAGTATGGCATTTTTGAATGATTAAATGCATTATTTGGTAAAGTGTAAATAATTGAAATAAATTGTTGATAAGTTTAAGAAGTGATTAAAATATTGTTATAATATAAATAATATTAGATGATGAGTTTATTAAGTGATTGATAATATTTGGATAAATTTAAAGCCTTTAATATTTATCCTTGTTTTCATTTGATTAATGCTTATATCATTGTCATCATCCTCATGCTTATATTGTGATGAAAGTTATCTTTGACTTACGTGCATAGATGGACTTGGTATGATTATGACCAGGGATCATTCGGTATAATCATGACCTGTAATGTTGTAAATGATGTGGTAAAAGTCCTCAGTGGCCTGTAGTGCATTGATAGACAGTTTTTGGTATGATTATGACCAAGGATTATTCGGTATAGTCATGACCATTGATGATTTAATGAATATCCTTGGCCCGTAGTGCAGGGATGACTCGATGATGTGGATTATTTATTAAGCTGAGTCTCAACGATAAAAGTGATGAAAAACCTTTTTAAATCATAAAAGATAGTAGATTTTATTCTTTACTTGACTCTTCTAATGGATTGCTTATTCCGCTGTAGTTAAACTTGATGTCTATTGTATTTTATCAGTTTAACATTGTTGAAGACTAATGATAATTTATTCTTCATTATCTTAGTCATAATATTTCTTACTGGTCTAGTTGAGCTCACCCCTTTCTTTCACTGTTCTCTTCAGGAAATGAGAACGTAGCCGGGACTAGTCGGGGAACGGAGTGACGGTCCAGATAATACCATTAGTAGTCCTCACTATGGCATGACATGCAATATATAATTGTATTAAGGACCTAAGATGTTTGTGTCATATTTTATACGTCACTTAATAATTGATTTTGGTGAACAACAATAGGGTGATGAGAACCCGACCCTGAAAGCGTCAAAAGTGCATCGCAGTAAAATGAAGAGAATAGAAATCTTCTCGTGTCCCTTTGGAGACTTGAAATATTTGTTGCTGTACTTTATATGACATGTATTAATTTAAGTATGAATATTTTCGTATTATATACGTTACAATATTTGTATTGAAACTCACAGTAAATATGTCGTCGTATTTTGCACGACTATTGTATAATTAAGTTGTATTTGAATTTTGTACCATGTATCTGGCGACTCAAGGTGGGTGATGTATACCCATTTTTGGGGGCGTCACAGTTGGTATCAAAGCTTAGGAATATGATCCCTGGCTGAGATGTGAGATAAGAACTAGGAGGGGAGAGACAGAGAATTCCTTCGCTAGTATGACCTACCTAAGTTTTTTTTGGTATTTAATTGGTCGGTCAGAGTATATTGATAATATGTGACATGTTAATTAACCTTTGTTTTGTGGCAGTGTTTAAAAATGGCAGCTGAACATGTTAACAATGGAGTGAATGAGACCGTTGAGACTCCTTTAATCACTAACCAGGTTAATGTGATGTCAGACAGAGAAGAAATTAGAGATATCTAGGTGGTGAGTGAAGAACTAATAGTTGCACCCGAGCTAATCGCAGAGGTTGCAGCTGAGAGTGAGGAAGAAGAGGAACCTGAGGAGAATTTATTAGAAGAATTTTATGATCAAAATTTAGAATTACAAAACCGTGTTCATGAGTTAGAAGAGTAGGCTGAAGAACAGCAGACGGTCATGGAGCAAAGAGATGTAACAATTCAAAATTGTGTTACCCGATGTGCAATGCTTGAACAGAATCACTCTTTGGCAGAGTATAAGATATTAGAGCTGGAATCTGAGAATGCTATGATCAAAGTTCTGATGAAAGAAGAAACAACTGAATGAAGGAGAATAGATGATTGTTGGGTAAAATCTATATACGCACAACACACAAGTATACGTGGTCAACAAGTAATAAAGTGATGAGTAAAGTATCGTTCCCACAGAGACTAACTAGCAATAATCTTAACTTACAATTACCAATTTTCTATTAACCCTAATTTTATTAAACAAATCAACTCAATAATTGAAATTAACAAAACTAAAATGAAGAATAATTAAACTAACACAAGACAACCACGAATATCAAAATCTAAAATTTCAAACAAATAACGGAGAATTAGACTTATAATTTCACCCTAAGCTTCACTTTGATTTTAACACTTTTGTTCCAATTCAACTCACTATTCCAGTTTATTAATCAAGAACATGATCGTAGTATTAACCACCTCTCGATGCACTAATACCGTATTAACGTCAATCCACAATTAAGATAGAAATCCGTTAAACACCTAAATCAACTAACCCACTATATCTCTATGTGAATTACAATTAAAGAAGGTTGAAGAATAAGTTCTCTATCCGATTACATGTGGTGTCAAGCTTATCTCTACCTTAACACTCATCAAGTTTAAGCTATTAACAAAATCCTGAACACATGCTATATCAACTAGGTCTAGATTTGAATATCTTCTCTCGATTCCATCCAATTCCACAAAGAATTGTTGATCAGGCAATTCATAGATTCAAGCTCAAATCAATATAGATAAACTGGAAATAGCTTATTAAATTAGAAATCAAAGTTTACAAAACCATCGATTCACTTAAGGATCCATCATAAGCCTAAAAAAATGAATTAGTTCATAATAAACGAAATAAACACAGAATAAATCATGGAAATCATTCTTGCAATTAAAAATAATAGTCTAAGATGAAGAATATTGAAAAACACCCTTCACGTAGCCTAGAATCGCAATCGTCTCGAAAATCTCCTTGAAATACTCCTCCAACGCTTGCTTAGAAAAACTGAGATTAATCTTCTTAAATTTCCTTGTGTGTCCTTAATCTCATTGTTTTTTGTTAATTATATACTTCCGCATGTATTCTGATTACAACTCCACTCCAAAACAAGTCCCAAGTCATCACCATCACTAAAACTTCACATTTGTAGCATTAGAAACCAACTAGGAGACCTTTTATTTGAGTACCCAAGCCCCAGCTTGCTATTTCCCTTTGTCATAGCAAGCCCTAGCTTTCTATATCGCTAATCCGCCTTTAAAGGGCAGCAAGCCCTTGGCTTGCTAGTAAGTCGCTTAATTATTTTTCTCATCGCAAAGCATCCTATGGTAAAACGGTCATAACTTTTGATTCGGGAAGATTTACGGTGCCTGCCACCTATCAAATCGAAGATATCGATGAGCTCTACAACTTTCATTCTTTGAGTTTTGAGAAATAACTAACGGATGAAGGTCAAAATTGGACTGGAAGTGACTGCTATGCAAATGACCACCCAAAACAACGAAATTCAATGTCTGTTGGTACAAATGTCATAACTCTTGCATCCGAACTCCGATTGGAATGATTCCAGATGTTCTAGAAAGCCAAGAAAGAGTCCCACAACATAGTCCAAGTTCCACGCCAAGAACATGAAATACACATGAAATGAACATGAAGGCCCGAACGATATCCGAAATTGCTTTTCCTTGCAATTTCATAGCAAAAGTTGCTCACTCCGCTTCCAAACATATAATCTATAAAATGGAAACAAAATGCATGAAAAGTAACTAAGAAACACGAGATTAAGCAAATAATTCAAGTAATAGATGCCGGATAAGTAGGTATAAAACCAACTTATCAAATACCCTCAAACTTAAACCTTTGCTTGTCCTCAAGCAAAAATAAAACAAAAATGCAATGCAATGGAATGAAACTAATCTATATGCCTACGAATCCAGCAATAATGAGAAAAACAAGTCTTTTCGCCCGGCCTCAGAGAAATCAAATAAACATGCTAATACATTATATCAAAACTCAACAGTGATTTCCCGATCAATCATCAAATCTTAGATTGTTATTACTGATATAGTGCGTGTGTGCTCAACAATAATGCTAACTAATATAATGCTAAATACAATCCATAATAGATCTCTTTAAAGGCATCATACACTGCAAACTCACAAAATTCACGAACAGGCTAGATCCAACTAAAGTCAAACTTCCACCAAATTCAAGAGTCCAATCCAAAATACTTATGCTTTACTTTGCATTACGGGGGCTTTTTGCTCTTTTCCCGTTTTATTGTTTTTTTTTCTACCATGGCTGTGCAATGTCTCATTCCATTAGGCTAACAAATTGCTACCCTTAGCGAAGCCACCAACGACTCCTGCATCATATAAGACCTTAGGGCGCTAGGTGTAAAGACAATCCCCTCGGGCGTATTTGCTCAAGTAACAAAGGCCCCGAAACAAGACTAGCCACGATATTCCTTTTTTTTTAAGCTTATATATCCCAAAATTTTCCACCAAACTTAAGTTTCTGTCTAAATTTAGCCATCTCCGCCTGATCATGTCTTTCATTCATTCAAACTAATATTATCCTTAAGAAGTCAATTATGTATCAATTTAAACTTAATCAGTCAACAAAGTTGTCTCTAACGTGCTAACTTGATTATACCAGTTTCAAACAGGAAAAGATACAATTCAAAATAAAAAATCATATTAAAGTTCTAATAATCAGTACTATACTTGTCTACTCAATCCCATCCTCATCATTGGCCAAAATAGACTGTAACTTTCAAACAGCTGGACTCATGCTAGATGAACATATTCACTAACTATTATTTTTGAATTTTTTATTTTTATTTTTATTTATTTTTTTAGATAACTGGAATTGGAAATATGTGGTAAACATAACATGATTGCACAGATAACTAAAATTTTTTTACATAACTATGCAACTACATGATTACCTGAATGCAACATTTAATAATCCTAAACATAAACAATGAACTAACATATGCAAACCTAGCTAATGAAATTAAATATGCAACATGCAACTAAATCCCCCAAACTTGAAAATTACAATGTCCTCATTGTATAGATAAAGCAATAAATTAGAGAGGACTTCCTTGTAATCGCCTAAGTCTGGGTTTGTGGTGGTCGTTGTTCTTCATCTAATCATTTGGGTGGGAACCTTGGCATTGGGGCTGGTTGCTGGTATGGGAATTGGGCAGTAGGATTGAAGCTCTGGAGCATAGTGTTCAATGAGGCGAAAGATAAATTCATGGCCTCAAAGATGTGGTCCTGCCTCGCTGCGAGTCTCCGCATTTTTCTTTGTGCTTCCTTGTTGTGCTCATCCACATGTCGTTGAAGGTTTAGGAACTGAGGGCTAGATATGATTCCGGGCTGTGGTGATGTCTCTGTATCTTGGTCCCCCATTGTCGCAGTCCCCTGAAACTCATTGTCATCAGAGGTGTCCTCAGTGTCAGCCTCATCCTTCTAGGCTGAGGGAAATACAAATCCTACTCCTCTCGGGTGAGACTCGCCTCCGGGCCACACAACATATCTTGCAATCATTCTTGAGTCAAGTGTCTGCAGCGGCATCTGGGTTATCTCATCATCCGACCATCGAACTCCTGCCTGTATACACAACCCATAAATGAGTGATGGGTGTGGCAATCCGCCAAAGTATGGTCCTCGAAGGCATCTTCGGATTGAAAAGTTAATTATAGCCCCTATGTCGATGATGAAATCTTGGACCATGGCATACAAGAGCACTGCCTTATCCTTAGGTACATCTAACGTGTGTGTCGATGGAATTAACTTAGCACACAGAAAGGCGTACCATATCTTCCCATACCGACTGAGATCCTTACTACGAAAGACAGTGCCTCCATGATTTGATTTTGTCTATGAGGTACCTGGCTTTGTCATCTCCTTCATAATAGCCTTATAATCTGGATCATTATCACATAAGTGTTGGTACTGGAAATGTCTCGGCACTCGTAACTGATAGTATGTGTTGATGGCATCGGTACTGAAAGGAACTAACCTACCCCGTACAAAAGCATTGAAGGGGGCCTTATCCTCGGTGTTAGCGTAGAATTCTTTGGCCACACTCACAACTGCTACCTCGGGCTCTGCTGTGATGTTATTCCAACCTTTTTGATATATTTTTTTGCATCATTTCGCCATCCACAGGCTCGGTGCAATTTTGTGTGTGAGTGATTTTGTCACCATATAGTGAAGAGTTTGGCGGTGGCACTTATGAATTTTTGCCTATCAAAGGTTCGTGTTGGTTGTGTGGCCCCCGAACTCTCTCCTCGTTGCCTCTATGATACTGGTTTTGGTGCCATTGATTTGGAATTGAAGAGTTTTTCCCCGGACTTAAAAATTCCACAACACTTGGTGTGCGATACTTGAAATTCCCACAAACTTGGTGAGTTGGTTGAACTATGGGGATAAAAATTTAGGAATTAGAAAACAACTTCTCCTTTCAGTATATTACCATGTAAGTTATAGAGATTTGCACAAACTCTATCCTCAAACTTCCAAATTGGTGTTGTTAGATTGTGTGGTGAAGGGTGGTGGTTTTATAGAGAGGAGTTTATGTAGGTGGGTAGTGGGTGACTAGGTGGGAGGAGTGGGATTGTGTTTGATTGTTGTGAGGAGATGGGAAGTAATGTGAAGGTCGTGGGTGTATGTTGTGTAGGATTTGGATTGTAGAAGGTTTAAGTATAATGGAATTGGGAGACATTGCACCAACTGCCATAACTGATCTTTGCAAAATCTGGACAAGCAAGCCCCGACTTGCCTATTTGTGCTTGGGAGAGTAAGCCTTGGCTTGGGGGGTCTTCGTTATTAAAGATGAGGGCAAGCCCCCTTGCTTGCTTTTATTCTTCAAGGCAAGTAAAATGGGCAAGCTTGCATGTAGGGGCAAGCCCGCTTGCTTTAGTGCCCCTATTGCATGTATGTCTTTGTTAGTGCCCATGAGGGGCAAGCCCCAACTTGCCTTTTTGTTCTTGAAGGGGCAAGCCCCAGCTTGCTAGCCTTCTGCTATTGCTTCTTACTCTGCTTTTGTGGATTTTGTTCTTCATGTATGCTTTTGCTATTGCTTGAGCTTCTGCTAATGCACTATAGTTTCCTCTTCCTTGCCTCATGTGCATCCCATAGCTTCTTGAATGCCTGATCAACATGAAAACATACTCATAAGTAAATATTGGGCAAATTCAAGCATGGAGGGTAAGATTATTTAGCTATCAAGTATACTTTAAATACTACATGACTCTATTCTAGACCAAATGTTATTCTAAACTACCATTTCACTAGTATGGATAAAATTACTTAAGAAAAGAAAAGATGAAGAAAAAGCATAAAAAAAAAAAAATTTGGGTTGCCTCCCAGTGAGCGCCTGATTTTAAGTCATTCAGCCTGACTACTCCTTGTTTATGGTGCATCTGCAAGTGTGATAGCTATGACGTCCGTGTTGGACTTGCCACCCCAATAGTGCTTTAATCTGTGACCGTTAACCTTAAAAGTTTCTAAAGGATTCCGACTGTAGATTTCAATGGCACCATGAGAGAACACACTTTTTATTGTAAATGGTCCTGACCATCTTGACTTAAGCTTGCCTGGGAACAATCTCAACCGTGAGTTGAACAAAAGGACTGATTGCCCTGGCTCGAAAGTTCTTTGCATAATTTTCTGGTTGTGCCATCTTTTCACCTTTTCCTTGTATAACTTGGAGTTCTCGTAGGCTTGAAGATGGAATTCGTCAAGCTCATTTAGCTGAAGTAGTCTCTTTTCACCTAGCGCTGCTTGATCGAAGTTCAATATTTGAATAGCCCAAAAAGCCTTGTGTTGTAACTCGACCGGTAAGTGACAAGCCTTCCCATACAGTAGTTGATATGGTGACATCCCGATCGATGTTTTATAAGCAGTCTGATAGGCCCATAATGCATCATCCAACCTGAGCGACCAATCCTTTCGATTCGGGTTCACCACTTTTTTCAGGATTCTCTTTACTTCCCTATTCGAGACCTCAGCTTGTCCACTGGTTTGGGGATGATATGCTGTAACGACCTTATGGTTGACCCCATACTTTGTCAATAGAGCTGTGAATGACATGTTGCAAAAGTGACTACCTTCGTCACTGATAATTGCCCTTGGCGTGCCAAACCTTGTGAAAATGTTCTTTTGTAGGAATTTGAGGACCACCATGGCATCATTTGTTGGTAATGCTGCAGCTTCAACCCATTTTGATACGTAGTCCACTGCGAGTAGAATATACTGATTGTTCAGAGACGAAGGGAATGGCCCCATGAAATCAATGCCCCATACATCAAAAATTTTAACTTCAAGAATCGTTTGTAGAGGCATCTAATTTCGTTTTGAAATTTTGCCCACCCTTTGACATCTATCACGTGTTTTAACAAAATGGTGGGCGTCCTTAAATAGTGTAGGCCAATAAAACCCAGATTGTAACACCTTCGCTCCTGTCCTCTCACTCCTATAATGTCCTCTATACGCAGATGTGTGACACTCATGCAGAATGTTCTTCACTTCACTGTAGGGCACACACCTTCTAATCATCTTGTCGGTGCACTATTTGAACAAGTAAGGCTCATCCCACATATACCATTTCACGCCATGAAGAAACTTCTTTTTCATTGTCTTGTGAGATCGGTGGAAATACGTTGCTCACAAGATAATTCAGATAATCAAAGATACCAAGGAAATTTCGCATTTATTCCAAACAGCTTGTTCATCCGGGAATGATTCATTGATTTCACATTTGTCCTCTTTCAATTTCCTTGGTTTTCCAAATTTAAACAAGTGATCTGGCCACCCGATTCTCCATCCCTTTCTATCTTTTATTTCTAGATCAAACTCTTGAAGTAGGAGAATCCATCGGATAAGGCGTGGCTTAGCATCTGTTTTCACAATTAGGTACCGAATAGCCGAATGGTCCGTGTAGACTATTACCTTAGTTCCGATCAAGTATGCCCAGAATTTGTCAAACGCATACACCACTGCAAGTAACTCCTTCTCCGTAGTTGTATAATTTATTTGAGTCTTTGTGAGCGTTTTTCTTGCATAATATATAGCGTGAAATACCTTCTCTCGGCGTTGTCCCAACACAGCCCCAACTGCGTAGTCACTTGCATCACACATCAGCTCGAAAGGCATACTCCAATCCGGTGCAACGATTATGGGGGCTGTAGTCAACTTCTTTTTTAACGCTTCGAAGGATGTTCTGCAACTCTCGTCAAAACTGAAAACAGTATCCTTCTCTAATAGATCACATAGTGGCTTGGCAATTTTTGAGAAGTCCTTTATGAATCTCCTGTAGAACCCAACGTGTCCCAGAAAACTTCTAAACCTTTAACTGAGCTCGGTGGAGGAAATTTTTTGATTATTTCCAGCTTCGCTTTGTCGACCTCCAATCCTTGAGTCGATACCTTGTGGCCCAAAATTATGCCCTCCTCAACCATGAAGTGGCATTTTTCCCAGTTAAGCATGAGGTTCGTATCCTTGCAGCGCTGTAATACCAATACCAAATTTCCCAGTGTATCAAAGTTGTCCCCATGTAGCGTAAAAGTCATCCATGAAGACCTCAACATTTTTCTCCACCATGTCTGAGAAAATGGCCATCATACACCGTTGGAAAGTTGCAGGTGCATTGCATAACCCAAATGACATTCTCCTGAATGCAAATGTGCCGTAAGGGCATGTGAATGTCGTCTTTTCTTGATCCTCCAGAGCGATGACTATCTAGTTATAGCCCGAGTACCCATCCAATAGACAGTAATATTCATGTCCCGCTAATCTATCCAACAGTTGATCAATAAAGGGCAGTGGGAAATGGTCTTTTCGGGTTGCCTTGTTCAATTTTCTATAATCCATGCAAATCCTCCAACCCGGTCATTCGTTCTAGCTTCAGATTAATTCATTGTCCTCTCATTCGCACCAATCGCTATTCCTTCTTTTTTGGCACGCATTATCAGACTGGACTCACCCATTTGCTGTCAAAAATCGGGTAGATGATGACAGCATTTAACCACTTCAAAATTTCTTTCTTCACAACTTCCTTCATAATCGGGTTAAGTCACCGCTGTTGCTCCACCGTCGGTTTTGCCTCATCTTCCATTAAGATCTTGTGCATGCAAAATGAAGGGCTGATTCCCTTTATATCTGTAATTGTCCACCCGATCACTGATTTGTGTTCCCTAAGCACCCTCAATGACTTTTTTCTTCCCGCAATTCGTTAAGTACAATGAAATAATAACAGTAAAGAATTTGAATTGCCTAAACACGCATACCGAGGTGTTTAGGAGTGGCTTAAGTTTCGACTTTGGTGGCTCTTCCAACGATGGTTTCAGCTTTTTTCATGCGGTTACCTCCTCAGGTGTAAATGGTTCAAACGGTGTTCTAAATCTAGAAACTCATGGCAATGAGTCTAACATTTGTAAGTACTCCACCAATTCTGGATCATCGACCTCTTCATCCCCCAATAACATTGTTTCTAGCTAACCATGAACCAAACCCTTGCTCATATCATCACTGATGATTTGCTCAATTAAATCCATTTGAAAACATTCTTCCTCATCTGTGGGAAATTTCATGGCCTTAAACACATTGAATTTTACTTCTTGATCTTGGACCCTCATAGTGAGTTCTCCTTTTTGTACATCTATGAGTGTCCTGCCCGTAGCCAAAAATGGTCTCCCTAGGATAATTGGGATGTTCTTGTCCTCCTCAAAATCCAGAATGATGAAGTCCGCGAGGAATATAAACTTATCCACTTTCACTAGAATGTCCTCTACTATGCCTCTCGGATATGTGACTGACCTATCCGCCAACTATAATGTAATGTTCATAGGCCTTGGTGCAGGCAAACCCAATTCTAAGTATACTGACAATGGCATAAGGTTTACACTCGCCCCCAAATCACATAAACACTTGTTGAAATGCATATTCCCGATTGTGCATGGAATAGTGAAGCTCCCCGGGTCCTTGAGTTTTGGTGGTAATTTCTGCTGTAATACCACACTACACTCCTCAGTCCGCGAGGAATTTTTGAGCTAAATCCTCCCATGTTGTTATCGAACCGGATGGTAGAGAATGCAACCAACTCTTCGCCTTGTCCCGTAAAGAGAATGGGAACAATCGAAGTCTCACCGCCTCATCCGAAACCCCATTGAACCTAAAAGTGTCGCACATTTCCAGAAAGCTGACTAGATGCTTGTTCAGATCGTCATTTGCAAATCCCCCAAACTGAACTGAATTCTGAATCATTAGTATCATCCCAGGCTTAATTTCGAACGTATTTCTTTGCTATTCTTTGGCCTAGTGATGCTGATCGCAGCTTTAGTTACCTTAGGTGTTGCGAAATCCCTTAATGCTTTTCGATCTTCGGCTGCCATTACTGTTACCTCTTCCTTTTCAAATGTTTCGAATTCTTGCCTCGTTTCCTTGATCCACTTACTCAACCTCTGAAACCTTTTCTCAATGTCGTCCTCAAAAGGCAGCAAGTCTGGATTTTTGGACCGAGTTTGCATAAACTGCTTCCACACCTGAAATAGAAGCAACAATACAAATAAAATGTCTAAGTAAAACTGGATTAATTAAACTGATATTGTAAAACTATTAAGAATTATACTAAATAGTCCCCGACAATGGCGCCAAAAACTTGTTGGGTAAAATCTATATACGCACAACACGCAAGTATACATGATCAACAAGTAATAAAGTGATGAGTAAAGTATCGTTCCCACAGAGACTAACTAGCAATAATCTTAACTTACAATTACCAATTTTCTATTAACCCTATTTTTATTAAACAAATCAACTCAATAATTGAAATTAACAAAACTAAAAAGAAGAATAATTAAACTAACACAAGACAACCACGAATATCAAAATCTAAAATTTCAAACAATTAACGGAGAATTAGACTTATTATTTCACCCTAAGCTTCACTCTGATTTTAACACTTTTATTCCAATTCAACTCACTATCCCAGTTTATTAATCAAGAACACGAATGTAGTATTAACCACCTCTCGATGCACTAATAGCGTATTAACGTCAATCCATAATTAAGATAGAAATCCGTTTAACATCTTAATCAACTAACTCATTATATCTCTATGTGAATTACAATTGAAGAAGGTTGAAAAATAAGTTCTCTATCCGATTACATGTGGTGTCAAACATATCTCTACCTTAACACTCATCAAGTTTAAGCTATTAACAAAATCATGAACACATGCTATATCAACTGGGTCTAGATTTGAATATCCTCTCTCAATTCCATCCAATTCCACAAAGAATTGTTGATCAGGCAATTCATAGATTCAAGCTCAAATCAATATAGATAAACTGGAAATAGCTTATAAAATTGGAAATCAAAGTTTACAAAACCATCGATTCACTTAAGGATCCATCACAAGCCTAAAAAAATGAAGTAGTTCATAATAAATTAAATAAACACTGAATAAATCATGGAAATCATTCTTTCAATTAAAAATAATAGTCTAAGACAAAGAATATTGAAAAACACCCTTCACGTAGCCTAGAATCGCAATCGTCTCGAAAATCTCGTTGAAATACTCCTCCAACGCTTGCTTAGAAAAACTGAGATTAATCTTCTTAAATTTCCTTGTGTGTCCTTAATCTCATTTTTTTTGTTAATTATATACTTCCACATGTATTCTGATTACAATTCCACTCCAAAACAAGTCCCAAGTCATCACCATCACTAAAACTCCACATTTGTAGCATTAGAAACCAACTAGGAGACCTTTTATTCGAGTACCCAAGCCCCAGATTGCTATTTCCCTTTGTAATAGCAAGCCACAGCTTGCTATCAAGCTGCTAATCTGCCCAGACCCCCAAGCTCTGGCTTGCTAGTAAGGCACAAAAGGGCAAGCCCCGGCTTGCTAGTAAGCTGCCAATTATTTTTCTACTGAAGCATCCTCTGGTAAAACGGTCATAACTTTTGATCCGGGAAGAGTTACGGGGCTTTCCACCTATCAAATCGAAGATATCGACGAGATATACAACTTTAATTCTTTGAGTTTTGAGAAATAACGAATGGATGAATGTCCAAATTGGACTGGAAGTTACTGCTATGCAAATGACCACCCAAAACAGCGAAATTCAACGTCCGTTGGTACAAATGTCATAACTCTTGCATCCGAACTCCGATTGGAATGATTTAAGATGTTCTGGAAAGCCAAGAAAGAGTCCCACAACATAGTCCAAGTTTCATGCCAAGAACATGAAATACACATGAAATGAACATGAAGGCCTGAACGATATCCGGAATTGCTTTTCCTTTCAATTTCATACCAAAAGTTGCTCACTCCGCTTCCAAACATATAATCTACAAAATGAAAACAAAATGCATGAAATGTAACTATGAAACATGAGATTAAGCAAATAATTCAAGTAATAGATGCCGGATAAGTAGGTATAAAACCAACTTATCAATGATGCATGAGTAAAAGCTGCACGACGCGTAGATATTGTAGAAAAAGACGTCCGATCCAATAAGTCCAAAATAGATGAAATGGATTTTGCTTTTTGGATAGCAATTGGGAGAATCCAACATCGAATTCGCAATTACCCTATGTAGAGCAGTCAACCCCAATTCGATCTGGATCGGATAATAATGATTCAAATCATGGATCATGAATGTGACGAAGCAATTAAGGGTGGAATGTACTCTATAGCAAGTTAAATTCGGTAGTTTAAGTAAGAGCGTTTATCAAGGAACCCAAACGAAATTGTCACGGGTAAGTTAATCATAAACTCTTGCAAAGTCTATACCTTATTCGATACCGATTCTACCCACTCTTGTATTTCACCTATTTGTGTTCAACGTTTGATCTTGGCTCTTGAGAAATTAGACTTTGATTTATCTGTTGAAACTCTGTTAAGAGAAACCTTGGTTACCTCCACTGTTTATAAATCTTGTTGATTCAAATCGACACTTTCACGATTGGTTAACTTTGATTTCAGGAATCGATTGGTTAACTACTCATCATGCCAAAATTGATTATTTTCATAAGGTTGTTAGTTTTCATATTCCTAACCAACCTATTATGCGAATTCAAGCAACCAAACCACTAAATTTAATCACTGTTATATCAAGCCATAAGTAAAGAACCACGATCCTTTCTTTATTGACTTCCTTGTGTGGAATGCACCGAAACCAGACTTTCCGTAGCAGATGCATGAATAATGGTGGCAAGTTAATAGGTATCAATGTGACGTGCTATTTAAGTCTTGGATGTGAGTCACAGTTTTGAATGATATTTCTATCGTTAGTAAATTTCTTGGCGTATTCTTGAAGACTTCTTGGCTTACCCCAGAGCATGAAATCTAATTTTGTAGTAACCCCAGTACAAAATCCCATTTCTAAAACCCTTAAATATTTCTTCAACCAAAACGAACGTATAATGCGCCAAAGACTTTGGCTCGAGCTGTTGAAGATTACAATCGTACCATTCAATACCATCGTGGAAAAGCGAACGTGGTAGCTGAAGCGTTGAGTAGAAGATCGTATGCGTTTACGAGTGCGATGTTGTTAACACAAAAACCCATTTCGTATAACTTATAAATGATGAAGATATAGTTAAAGACTCTAAGGACCCACGTGGTGATATCAAATATACGAGTAGAATCGACTTTAATCGATAAAGTTAAAGCCGCTCAAGCTACATACTCAGAGTTGATGAATACAAAGAAGAAGGTTCAAGAGGGCGTTATTTCGAACATCAAGAGTTGCTGAAGAGAGGAAATCTCAACTCTCGATTTAATCGGCCCATTTGAAATCCTCGATCGAGTAGGAACTGTGGCTTATAGACTCGTTTTACAGCCAAGTATGTCGCGTGTTCATAACGTTTTTCACGTATCGATGATACGTATATATGTGGATGACCCGAACCACGTTATTAAATTAGAACTAGATGAGATTGCAGAAGATTTAACGTATGAGGAGATACGTGTTAAAATCTTGGATAAGAAGGAATATATTCTACACTCAAAGGTTATACCTCATGAGTTAGAATCTGAAATGAAGTCAAGGTATCCTAATCTCTTCGGCATACCAGGTATGTACGTAAATTTTGAGGGCGAAATTCAATAAGGAGGGGAGATTGTGAGACCCCAAATTTTACGAATAATGATTTAAATTTCTCAAAATATTTTTTTGAATATTATGGTGTGGATTTGATATAATGTTATAGTTGTGGGTAGTATTTATAAATTTTGCAAAGTATGCAAGTTGTTGTATTATATTCGATTGGTCAGGGAATATTCTTTTTATCGGGGAATATCTGTACGACGGTACAATCATTGGTGGACCCCACAACGGAATTATTGTCGGATTGAGAAAATGACAAAAATATTTTTTGAAAATAACGGCGGAAGTTTTACCGTTAAAACTGTTGAACTACCCGGTAGTAAAAGTACAGTAATACGCGTGGTTGCATAGTATCACACGGTATTGATTATTGATGCTTATGTGAGAAGTCACTCAGTTTTGTTCAATTATTGCTACAGTAATTGTTGCATAGTATCTCACGTTATTTGATTCAATTATTGTTGATATTTTATATATTATTAAATCAATAATTGAGATAACAAAGTTATTAATATTATTATTTGCAATATTAACGATATCTAGAAGTTCTGCCAAGGAGAGGTTTGGTCACCTAATTCAGTGCGCTTGATAGGGAGAAATCCTTATTGAAAGCCCCCCCTCTTTCTCGGGAATGACACGAGTCGATTAGTATTGTGAATTATAATAATGATGATAAATGTTGTTAAATATATTGAGGTGTCTTTTTACGAAGTCATTTAAAGTTTATATATATATATATATATATATAATATATATATATAAATTTTGTTTTATTAGTATTATTAATGTAATAAAAGCGGAAAAGCTTTTTATATAAAAGCAGAATGCTTTTATAAAGTTATTTATTTTATTAGACAATAATTAAAATATATTATATTTTATTATGCATAGTGTTCGCATAGTACCTGCATAGTAAAATCTTTTTATATAAAACAGAATACTTTTATAAAGTTAATTATTTTATTAGATTTTAAATAATATATATATATATATATATTTTATATTATATTGCATAGTATCCTTTCTATTTTCCTATAAATAGGATGCTTAGTTAGAATTGAAAATCACACCAGAAGTTTAGAGAATTCTCCTTCTATAATCTTTAGGGTATTTCTTTAGAGTTTAAGAAAGCTTTGAGCGTAGTGCAAGTTTTCTTCAAGTATATCCCCGCCCTACCCGTCGGAGTACTCTTCTTTATAAGGTAAGGGATATTATTTGTTGTACTCGTAAGGGGTATTATTTCTTTCGTCTTCATGAAGAGAACTTCTGTTATTCCATTCTTTACTATTCTGTTGGAATAACCTGTATATGCGGACTACCCTATACTTGGTGAAATTCTTCTGTTATTCCATTCTTTATTATTATGTTGGAATAACCTGTCTATGCGAAGTACCGCATACATGGTGAAATTCTTCTATTATTCCATTCTTTATTATTCTATCGGAATATCCTGTCTGTGCGTTTACGCATGACCTGGTTCCATTATTTATTATGTTGTTGGGAATAACCTGTCTGTGCGATCTATCGCATGCATGGTGAATTCTTCAGTTATTCCATTCTTTATTATTCTGTTGGAATAACATATCTATGTGGATTACCACATGCATGGTGAATTCTTCAGTTATTCCATTCTTTATTATTCTGTTGGAATAACTTGTCTATGTGGATTACCACATGCATGGTGAATGATCCTTTGTATTCATTCCTTATTAAATTGTGGAAATGATCTGTTTATGTGGATTATGATGAAAGTCATAATAAAAGCAATGGACTGATGAAAATCATGGGTATATGTAGTATTAGTAAGTGTTATGATGAGTTATGTTGGTTATTATGTGAAAACATGAAAGCATTTTAGAAATCACAAAGGGTTGAAAATCAAATTTTTGGTGAAAATAGAACATGAAATTCAATTGACCATATCTCCTATTATATTTTGAATTTTTGAGTGTGGTCAATTTCTAGAGTTAGATCTATGAGTTTTATAACTTATCCAAGTGGAATCACTGGAAAAGGTGTTGTAGATTTTCGTATGGACTGATTTTAGCAAAGGAGTCAAAAACTGCAAAGTACCAAAAAGCTACTGCCCAGAAATTGAAAAGGGCATTTTCGACCACTTAATTTATGAGAAAAATTCTGGTCTTTTGGATATGGAAATATATGGTATAAAGTACCTCCTGTCCAAAAATGAGCTCATTCCGACTTAAAATGAGCAAGTTATGACTATTTCAATATTTAGGTTTTTCCGACGAAAATTGCTATAACCAGAGTTCTATAACTCCGATGACCATGAAATTTAAACTGGAAGCTCACGTTAACATGTGTAAGATCCTGCCAAGATTTGGAAGTTTCTGGAGTTAAACTTGAGGTAGCTAATTTCTTAAGGAATTAATTAGAAATTGATTTTTGAAAAATACCTAAGGGAGTTAAAAAATTATAAAAAAATACTTGTTGTGTATGAAATATATGTATATATATTTGGACAAAGGATAGAAAAATAATAAGTTAATTTGGTAATTTTTCATGAAAATAGTTTAGTTACAAACATATGAGTTAAATATGTTATGTGAAGTAACAAAAATGAAAAATAGGATTTTATGGCTTGGGAATCCTATATTGATTACATGCAGATTTTTGATGAGGGATTTGATCATTGGTGATGAAATTTTATGAGTATGGCATTTTTAAATGATTATATGCATTATTTGGTAAAGTGTAAACAATTGAAATAAATTGTTGATAAGTTTAAGAAGTGATTAAAATATTATTAAAATATTAATAATATTAGATGATGAGTTTATTAAGTGATTGATAATATTTGGATAAATTTAAAGTCTTTATTATTTATCCTTGTTTTCGTTTGATTAATGCTTATATCATTGTCATCATCCTCATGCTTATATTGTAATGAAAGTCATCTTTGGCTTATGTGCATAGATGGACTTGGTATGGTTATGACCAGGGATCATTCGGTATAATCATGACCTGCAATGTTGTAAATGATGTGGTAAAAGTCCTTAGTGGCCTGTAGTGCATTGATGGAAAGTTTTTGGTATGATTATGACCAGGGATTATTCGGTATAGTCATGACCATTGATGATTTAATGAATATCCTTAGACCGTAGTGCAAGGATGACTCGATGATGTGGATTATTTATTAAGCTGAGTCTCAGCGATAAAAGTGATGAAAAACCTTTTTAAATCATAAAAGATAGTAGCTTTTATTCTCTACTTGACTCTTCTAATGGATTGCGTATTCCGCTGCAGTTAAACTTGATGTCTATTGTATTTTATCAGTTTAACATTGTTGAAGACTAATGATAATTTATTCTGCATTATCTTAGTCATAATATTTCTTACTGGGCTAGTTGTACTCACCCCTTTCTTTCACTGTTCTCTTCAGGAAATGCGAACGTTGCCGGGACTATTCGGGGAACGGAGTGACGATCCAGATAATAGCATTAGTAGTCCTCACTATGGCATGACATGCAATATATAATTGTATTGAGGACCTAAGATGTTTATGTCGTATTTTATACGTAACTTAAAAATTTATTTTGGTGAACAACAATAGGGTGATGAGAACCCGACCCTGAAAGCGTCAAAAGTGCACCGTAGTAAAATGAAGAGAACATAAATCTTCTAATGTCCCTTTGGAGACTTGAAATATTTGTTGCTATACTTTATATGGCATGTATTAATTTGAGTATGAATATTGTCGTATTATATACGTTACAATATTTGTATTAAAACTCACAGTAAATATGTCGTCGTATTTTGCACGACTGTTGTATAATTAAGTTGTATTTGAATTTTGTACCATGTATCTGGCGACTCAAGGTGGGTGATGTATACCCATTTTTGGGGGCGTCACATAAGTTGTTGCCTGTTTTCAGTCTCTTAATTAGTTTTTATCTATAGTTTATTATTATTTTGTTTAAGTTCTATCATGCAGGCTTTGCAGATTGTTTCTAAGTTTCTTGGCATTTTTGCTGTACTGGCGCCGCATCGCCAATATCATATTTGGAGCCCGCGCCGCAGTGCCGTGCCACTTTGGTAGCTACTTAAAAGTGGCATCCCAGCTCCATACATCACACCCCAGCTCCATACATTGCTCGAACCTACTGTAAAGTGGCACCCCGATGCCAATGAGTGTATAATGATCCGCGCCGCAACACCGAATGTTGATATTGGCTACTGGAAACTGGCGCCCCGACGCCAGGAGTTAGTGCCCCAACTCCAATTCTCGCGCCCTGGCGCCAGATTTCGCCCCAATACCGCCCCTCGCTCTCAGCGCAAAGGTCTGCTGTTCTCGCACTATGGGTTCATGCCGCAGTGCGAACTCCAGTTTCTTCAGCCATACTTGGCGCCGCAACACCACTTGTCAAGCTTATGCTCGCGCCACAACGCGAGCTCCGATGCCCAAATAGTAAAGAGTCTTTAATGACCTAGAAGAAAGAGGGGAGCAGTATATAAGGAAAGAGAAGCCGTCTGCATTCATTATCAAAGAATATCAGAGATATTCAGAGATAACTTATTGCATATAGCTTAGACTAGGTTTTATTTCTGTCTTTTAATTTCTAGAAGAGAAAGAAGTTGTGTTTCAAGGAAGGAGAGTTATTGCATCCGATAGAGCTCATGAGCTACACACTGAAGAAAAGATTTGGAAGGAAGAACATTTCAAAACAGGGGTTTTCTTATTCCAATTCTCCCATTTATTTGTGTATTTCTGATAATGTGGAATGTATTGAAAATGCGTGTTAGCACCATAGTCATGAACTAACTCCATTTTTAGGATTACAATGTAACCTTTTGTTTAGCTTAATTAACTTTCTCTCCTATTTTATATAATGAATCATTTTGGAATGGGTTGTTTTATTTCTTATTTAATGACTGATTACTTGATAAAGAAATTGGTATCGATAGTAATGGAAATTGACAAATGGATGTTATTATCTATCTTTAAATACATCAACACATGTTATCACCATGCCAATTGAATGTGTGCATAAAATTCTAATAGGATAGACATATCCCTATTTGCCTTGTGTGGCCATGAGACTTAGCTTAATGACCTTGACCTAGTTATTTCACCAATAGACTTATTGTGATTTATCTGGTCATGGATGTGCATTTGACCTTCGATAGAAGCTTATGCGTATTTATTGTTCTCGGTCGACTATCCCTTGATTCATTTGTAATTTGGAGAGTTAGGAGATTAGACGATGGATTAGGGGAGTTGTAATCCTATCTTGACTTCCTAGCACAGCTACTTCACTTATTCTTATAGTCTTATTGAAATAGCTTAACTAACCACTTGTTTTTACTTGTTTAGATAAGATTAGTAACGACTTTGACTTAGTAATTGTTTTTCTCTTAAGACTTTGTCCTCTTGGGTTCGACACTCTACTTTCATATATTACTTGTGGACCGCGTATGCTTGCGCGCGAAGTGGCAATAGCTAAATCGACCAACAAGTTTTTGGCGCCGTTGCCGGGGACTTTAGAATTAATTATTTTTCAATATTAAAATTAAGTCATTACGATCTTACTTTAAACCGATTCTTCTGTTTAATTCTCTTTTAAGGTAGTCTTCACTGTTTATGCCACCTCGAAAGGGCGACATATATTACCTATCGATCCCGAGGTTGATAGAACATTCAGACAACTGCAGAGAGAAAAATCCGAGGACACACCCGGGGACATACCTGCTCCTATCATAATGGCTGAGGAACTTCAGAAATCTTTGAGGGAGTACGCTATGCCTCACATTGACGATCTACTGGAGAGCATTTTAAGGCCCACCATTCAATCTAATAATTTCGAGATCAAGCCGGGCACCATTCAAATGTGCACCAACATTCAGTTTGGGGGACTACCGAATGATGGTCCCAATGATCACTTAATCAATTTCGTTGAGATTTGTGACACATTTAAATGCAACGGAGTGTCTGACGATGCCATCAGACTCCGATTGTTTCAATTGACCTTAAGGGACAAGGCCAAGAGCTGGCTTCATTCATTATCGTCAGGCTCCATTACCATATGGGCTGACTTGGCACAAAAATTTGTGGCAAAGTTTTTTCTCCTGCCAAAACAGCCAGGCTTAGGCATGATATCACATCTTTTGTCCAGTTCAAATCAGAATCCTTGTACGACTCGTGAGAGCGGTTTAAGGATCTTCTGAGGAAATGCCCGCACCATGGATTGCCAGAATGGCTTCTTATCCATACCTTTTATAATGGGCTATCCGGATCAACTCGTTCGAGTATTGATGCCGCATCTGGAGGGGCCTTCATGGCCAAACATCACACACCGGGGTACGAGCTAGTGGAAATAATGGTGGCCAATAATTACGAATGGCCGAATGATAGGTAAACCCCCAAAAGAGCAGCGGGGGTATATGAAGTTGATTCATTCACATCGTTAGCAGCTCAAGTTGCAGCGCTAACGAAATAACTAGACACCATGGGACCTTTAGTAGTGCAGAATATGCAGAGTGTCGTAGTCCAATATGAGTTATGTCAAGGGAGCCACCCTATTGATCAGTGTGCGATAAGCCCTGAGTCAGTTCAATTCATTTCCAACTACGGGCGGCAACAAAACACCAATCTTCCCACTTATTACCACCTGAGTTTGAGAAATCATCCTAACTTCTCATGGGGCAACAACAACAACAACCCCAAGCAACCACAACCTTCATCCACCAGGCCGAATTATTCTAACCCTCCTGGATTCCAATCTCAGAATCAGTTCACCCCACAGCCGCAGAGCGCTCATAATCAGTTCCACCATCCACCACCTCAATAGGAGAGGAAGCCCAGTTTAGAAGATCTTCTGTCAAGGTACATTGCCTAGATTGAAACTAGAAGTAACAATCAAGAAGCCTCCATTAGGAATCTTGAAGTACAGATGGGACAATTGAACACTACTTTAAACAGCCGTCCACAAGGCACATTGCCTAGTGATACTGATGTCAACTCGAAACGGGAAGACAAGGAACAATGTAAACCAGTGACACTCAGAAGTGGGCGCACTACTAATGATCAAGGTGGAGAAAGTTCTCCAGTAGAAGATGGAGTGATTGAAAAGGAACCTCCAGTGGAGAAGAATACTGATAAATTTGGGGATGAAGAAAGTAGTCAAGATATCCATCCAACACCATCTCCTCCAATGAGTATGGTAAATCAGCCTCTCCCTCAGTTGCCTTTCCCCAGCGGTTGCAGAAATAGAATCTGGACAAGCAGTTTTCTAAATTCTTGGAGGTGTTCAAGATGCTTCACATAAACATCCCATTTGCGGAGGCATTGGAGAGAATGCCGAGTTATGTCAAGTTTATGAAGGACATCCTATCCAAGAAGTGAAAAATGAGGGATTATGAAACCGTGGCGCTGACAGAGGAGTGTAGTGTCATCCTTCAAAACAAGCTTCCACCGAAGCTAAAAGATCCGGGGAGCTTTATAATTTCGTGCACTATTGGGGACCAATTTATTGGCAAGGCTCTGTGTGATCTAGGGGCTAGCATCAACTTGATGCCCCTATCTATATATAAGAAGCTGGGCCTAAATGAAGCTAAACCTACAAGTGTCACTTTGCAATTGGCTGATAGGTCTCTAACGTACCCGAAGGGGATTGTAGAGGATGTGCTTGTTAAGGTTGACAAGTTCATATTCCTAGCGGATTTTATAGTCCTAGATTTTGAAGAGGACAGGGAGGTCCCTATAATTTTGAGCAGGTTATTCTTGGCGACTGGGAGGACCCTAATCGATGTGCAGAAAGGGGAATTAACAATGAGGGTGCAGGATCAAGAAGTGACATTTAATGTCTTCAGATCGATGAAATATCCTAATACCCCTGAGGACTACTTCTAGATTAATACAATTGATAATTTAGTGAGGGGAGTATTCTCAGAAACTTGCATTCAAGACCCTTTGGAAGCTACATTAACCGGGGCCAGTACTGCGGAAGAGCCCACACATGTGGAATGTGCCAAGTGGCTAGATGAACCCCAAAGATCCAAGAAATTCCACCGACAGTTTGAGTCTCTAAATGATAATGAGGCATCAACGTCCAAGGCACAGCCGTCGATCATATAGCCTCCTATCCTAGAGCTAAAGCCTTTGCCCAATTACCTGAGGTATGCTTACTTAGGGAATTCATCTACTTTGCCTATGAGAATTTCTGCTTCTCTAACTAAGTGCCAGGAAGAAAAGTTGCTCCTTGTGCTCAAGCAATAAAAAATGGCCCTGGGGTGGTCAATTGCTGATATAAAAGGGATCAGTCCGACTCTATGCATGCACAAAATATTATTAGAGGAAGGGTTGTAGACACTCAAAATTTTTTGCACGCCTGTTACTGACATTGCAGGAGGGCAGATTTGTCTTTCATTGATAACCCTGAAAGACAGCTGACATCCATTTCGGATACTACCAGGAGTTCAGTTCCAACCCGGAATACAAACCGGGATCATCAGTTCCAACCCGGAAGACAAATCGGGAGTGTTATTTCCAATCTCGGAGATAACCCCGAGGTATACAGATCAAAAGACCGGCAATAACACCGGAGAGGACAGTTTTGTCTCGGCGACAACACCGTGACATTCAGTTCCAGTGCCAGAACCAACACTGGGAGTAGCGACTCCATCCTTGGTGATAGCCCTAAGGGATGCTTTTTTAGTTCCGGCGATAACTACAGAATTGTTTGTTTCAAACACATGCGATCAGCTTCAAGCTCATACCTCCTTCCGAGGCACTCATACCTCAGACCTGGAGCTAAAAACGGGAAGACAGACACACCCACAGATGACAGTGAGACATATAAACAAGCAGTCTAATCTCAGATGTAACCCTAAGCAACGTCTGCTTTCCACTCAAACAGGCGATAACCCCAATGAGGAGTCAAAACGTCGTTTACCGCCTCAACGTTTTCTCTCACAAGATGATATTGCGACATACCAACAAGTAGTCCAATCTCAGATGTAACCCTGAGCAACATCTACTTTCAACTTAAATCGGCGATAACCCCGACGAAGAGTCAAATGTCATCTTGTCTCTTCAACACTTGCGCGTCGTCTCAACACTTCATGCATACATACATCCAACAATGTCCCACAATAACCGAGGAGTAATAATCCCAAGTGACTATTACACGTGGCAGTACTTTGGATAGAATTTGAAGCTTGAAGACCATGTGCATAGACCTCTCTTCCTGAATCCCGAGTGACTATTACGCGTGCATGTACTTTGAGACGACGGGACCCGTGAGGCTCGGATGCACCACGACCAGCCGCAGGTATAATCGCGGCTGCCACAGGTGTACTTGCGGCCATCAGTCTATAAATATGAGCCTTGGGGTCAGCCATTTGAAGAAGAGAATGAGAGGAAAAGGCGAGGAAGCCCTTTCCATTTTACTCTGTATACACATCTTTTGAGTGTTTCCTCATCTTTAAACACTTGTTAGCTCACATATAGCTATCTTTTATCCGGCAGGAGCTGAGTGTTTATCCATTTAAAGTCATAGAAGTCTACATTGGCATCCCACTGTAAGCCTTCTCACATTATATAAAGCCTTCTTCTCATATTAGCACACACTGTTATACACATTGAGAGTCGTGTTGTGTAGGCGTTTGCGGACTTCGGTCCGTAGTTTTCATTTCATCGTATATATATACTTATATATGTATATATTTCATATATGGACTAACATTATCGAAAGTTATGCCTCGATTGAGCCTGAACTTGATGCAGAGCGTTTATTGCTTATATATATATACTTGTATATATAATTGTTGTCGAATATATCTGATGAGCCTAGATTTTACATCTGGAGCATTTACTTGCTTTTATATATATATATATATATATACTTATATATATAACTGTTGTCAGACATATCTAATATATATATATATACATATATATACTTATATATATAACTATTGTCGGACATATCCGATGAGCCTGGATTCACATCCAGTGCGTTTAATGCTTTTATATATATATATATATATCTGTATCTATATATATATTTACATTTCTGTCAGGCCTGGAGTTTACTTTGTGGCCTTTTACAGCTTTATTTATATTTCGTCCTGCCTAGAGTTTACTTTGTGGAAGTTGATCGTCTTTTACAGCTTTATTTACATTTCGTCTTGCCTGGAGTTTACTTCGTGGCAGTTGATCGTCTTTTACAGCTTTATTTACATTTCGTCCTTCCTGGAGTTTACTTCGTGGCAGTTGATCGCTTTTACAACTTTATTTATATTTTCGATCCCCCATGGAGTTGTTTCGTGATGGTTGATCATGTCTGTATATATATATTTACAGCTTTTATATATATAACTGCTTACTGCTTTCCATACAAATTGCAGTATCATGTGAGCCTAGGAATCATGTGATCACATATTCAGTCTATTGAATCTAGATTCGGTTCCCATGATGGACATTTTTCAGCTGTAAGCAGCTTGTACATTATTTTACAGTGTCTAAAGTTCCTTGGATGGCTGTCATGCCCATGAGGAGTTCGACACTGATGTATATTATTTTCTCAAGAATGCTTCGCATCTCGAAAATAAAAGCAAACAAACCGAACATTTAATAATAGAATGGAAGTATCAAAGGCCTCAATTACTATTGAGCACAGGGTTTGAAAAACCTCTTTTACAAAACGTCATTTCTATATCTTGTTTAAAACTAAATTTTTCTATAAATTCAAACCCTATGTATATAGGTGCGAATGAGGTACAACACTACTTCCAAATAATTGCACATTGATCCACACACACACACACACACACATTCATATAATTGTTTCTTTGAAAAGTGGCGGTCACCGTGGTAACACGGATGTCGGGGGGTGCCTAACACCTTCCCTTCTCATAATCAAGCCCCAGACCCAAAATGAATCTCGGTTTCATATACCCGTCTAGCAGTGTCAAATCACTGGGTCAATGTGCAAATCTTTTTGGTTGCGTTGGTGCAACCAGTTAAATACACCAACTGGCGACTCTTAAAGTCAAATCATCGACATTATACATGTCGAACCTTTTTCACTTGTTTTTTTAAACAAATCTCACATTAACATGAGAACACCAAAGAACAAGTAACGAAAAGGGACACTCAAAAATCTCGACGTCGACAGGTGGCGACTCTGTTGGGGATTCCAGTAAGAGGGCTTAAGCCGCTATTACAAGTTTTTCAAAATTGTTATATGCTTGTGTGTGAATGTTGCATTTACATTTCTGATGAATGTGTATGAATGCATTTTTATTTATTGCACTGCTAAATATCTATCTGTGATATTAGTGCTTCGTACATGTCATCATTTTGCATAAACGATGAGACACGTTGTATGTGAATTTATGTTGTGTGGTTCCTCCATCAGGAGGTTATCCTGTCGATGTTTGATTACTGGACTCGCAGGAAGAATAATTCCAGTGAGGCTCAAGAAAGGCACCACCCAGATCGCTCCAGTTGAAAGACCGGATTAACTTTCCGTCAAGTAAATTATGATGATCTGGGAACCTTCATGCCAAAAAGCCACGAGAGTAACCCTAAGATAGGTCAACCTCTGATAAACCAAATGCGGAGGAAAGTCTCTTCATACTTTCCATTTTCAATTACTTGTAAAAGCATTTACTTGTAATTTTATTCCATGTTCATCCATATGTAATGGAAAATGTGAGACCCCACATTTTATCAATAAAGATTTAAATTTTGTCGAAATAATTTTTTAATATTATGGTGTGAATTTGAGATAATATTATAGTTGTGGGTAGTATTTATAAATTTTGCAAAGTATGCAAGTGGTTATATTATATTCGATTGGTGGGAATATTCGGTTTAGCGAGGAATATTCATACAACTACTCAATCATTGGTGGACCCCAGCGTAATTATTGCCGGATCGAGAAAACGACAAAAATATTTTATTGAAATAACGACGGAAGTTTTACTGAAGTGGATCTTTGTTGAACTACTCGGTAGTAAAAATACGATGTCGTGTGGTTGCATAGTAGCACTACGGTATTGATTATTGATGCTTATGTGAGAAGTCACTCGGTTTGATTCCATTATTGTCGATTAATAATATGAATAGCGATAATGACGTTTTGTTTTATTCGTATTATTAACGTAATAAAATAGAAACATCTTTTTATATAAAACAGAATACTTTATTAAAGTTATTCTTTAAATAGAATATATTATATTTTATTATGCATAGTGTTGCATAGTGTTTTGCATAGTGTTTTGCATAGTGTTGCATAGTAAAATGTTTTTATATAAATAGAATATATGATATTTTATTTAAAAGATTTTGCTTTAAATATGGACCGTCAGATTAAAGTAAATCAATCTGGACCGTTCATGGATTAATTACTATGCATTCTATTTTCCTATAAATAGAAGCTCATTCCTTCATTATTTTTCTTATTTAATTCTTTGAAACTCTAGAGAGAGAAATTAGAGAGAGAAGCTATAGAGAGAAAATCTATAGAGAAAAGAAGAAAAGTATTCTCGCTACTTCACTTTTCCAATATTCAGGTTCTTCTAAGGTAAGGGATATTATTTGTTGTACCCGTAAGGGGTGTTATTCTTTCTTATTCATGAAGAGAACACATTATTCCATTCATTATTATTACATTGGAATATCACATGCGTGTGTTTTTTACAGGACACAGTTCCATTGTTTATTATTCGCATTTATTATTACGTTGGAATATCACATGCGTGTGTTATATACAGGACACAGTTCCATTGTTTATTATTCAGCATTTATTATTACGTTGGATCATCCACGTCGGTGTGAATTTCACGACACGTAAGATTATTATTATTATTCTGTTGGAATAACCCGTCATCTGAAGTACCTCATGCATGGTGATTTCTTTTGTTATTCCATTCTTTATTATACCCAAATTGGTTAAAACTTTGACTTCTATACTCCATGAAATTAGTAGAATATCCTTGATATTTGCGTTTCATCCAATATCTTTTCATGGAAATATTCTTACGATCATTCTTGAATTTTACTCTACAAAACAGTATCATGTTGACAATTTGGACGTTAATAATTCCTGGATAAAATAATTCTTGAACTTGTTTTATTGAATTCTAATTCATTGTCATCATCTTCATGTTTATATTATGTTGAAAGTTATCTTTGGCTTACGTGCATAGATGAACTTAGTATGATTATGACCAGGGTTCATTCGGTATAATCATGGCGTGATATAAATGATGTGACAAAAGTCCTCGAAGCTTTCTGTAATGCGATGATGGATAGTTTTTGGTATGATTATGACCAGGGGTGATTCGGTAAGATAGTCATGACCATTGATAATTTGATGAAAATCCTTGATCGTGGTACAGGGATGATTAGATATTGTGGTTTATTCATTAAACTGAGTCTTAGTGATAAAAATTGATGAAAACCTTTTAAAACCTAAAACATAGTAGACTTTATTTTCTACTTGACTCTTTTAATGGATTGCATATTCATTTCTTCATAAACCTGGTTGTCTATTGTATTTTATCGGTTTAACTTTGTTGAAGGCTAATGATAATTTATTACGCATTATCTTAGTCATAATATTTCTTATTGGGCTAGTTGAGCTCACCCTTTCTTTCACCGTTCTCTTCGTGAAATGAGAATATATTTGGGGACGAGTTGGGGAAAGCGAGTGATGGTCTGAAGATAGCATTAGTAGTCCTCACTATTACGTGAAATAGTGTGATAATAATTGTAATGAGGACTCCTTGAGTATGGATATTATCTAAATGACAATATTCCTATTAGAACTCTCAGTTTATGTATTGTCGTATGTTACACGACAGATGTATAATTAAGTTGTATTTGAATTTATGTACCATGTAAATGGCGACCCATGATGGGTGACGTATACCTAATTTTGGGGGCGTCACAGAAAATATAAAGAATATCTGTGCATGCATGTTATCAATTAACAACCGGTTTTGCAGGAAAAAATTCCTAAAATGGACATGTTATGATAACATTTACATTACCCTAAGACTAAACTACGTTAGTCTTTTGTAGGGAAGCAATTGGGCCTATTACCCGCTCAAAATCCAAAAGGGCCACAGGCCTACAGCCACTTATGTCTTCTTCTAACCAGTCTAATGCTGTTTCCCGAGAAGAATTTGATGGATTGAGTAAACAAATTACAGACTTGGCTATTTTACTGAAAGAATTGCACCAGTCCACTCAGGGTATGAAGATACCTACACATACAGAATCCTCTACACAAGGAGGAGTTCAAGGTCTGGAAAAGAAAATTCCAGAACCTCAGTTGGATACGACCAACAAAGACCCTGAAAACACCCATCTCAAAGGAGATCTAGACACCGGTGATATCAGGAAGAAGGTCCTTCAAATGGAGGAAACTATTCGTGTTCTCAAAGGGATTGGAACACATGGAAGTGTTTCATATGTAGACCTTTGCATATTTCCTGGTGTTCATTATCCAAAGAAATTCAAGACCCCTGATTTTGAGAAATATGACGGATTAGGGGATCCTTATACACATTTAAAGGTGTTCATTGGAGAACTCGGATCTTATGCGGAAAATGAAAAGCTCAGAATGCAGCTGTTTCAGAAAAGTCTGACTGGAGAAGCCCGTTCATGGTATACTAGATTAGACAACTCAAAGATCCATAGCTGGGAAGAGCTGGCTCACGCCTTCCTCACTCAATATAGTTTTCAATCTCAGATGGCTCCTGACCAGTATCAATCACCAAGGTCAAGAAACAGTCTAACGAGTTATTTAGAGAGTACGCTCAAAGGTGTAGGCGCCTTGCTGCTCAAGTTATTCCTTCCATGACAGAATCTGAAATGGTCATGAATTTTATAGATGTATAGGAAGCTCCTTTCTATGAAAGAGTTCTAGCTGGTACTGGCAAACCATTCTCTGAAATGATCAAGCACGGAGAGATGGCTGAGATGGGATTGAAGTCCGGTAAAATTCAAGACCTAACCTCTCTTAAAGCTGTTGCTAAGCACATCCAGTCCAGATCTTATGGAAACAACCCTCGGAGGGTCCATAAGAAGAAAGAAGAGGATGTTTCCTTGATACTACAAGGACAAAAATGCAATCAAAGCATGCCTATGCAGAGGAGAAACTACTCCCCTTTTCCAGCACAATCTTCAAACCCTCCATTGCCTAAAAGTGGAGAAGTAAAGCAACCTCGAATGTTCACACCCTTAGGGGACTCGCTCGAGAATATTCTTGCTCTTCTGACTGCTCAGAAGAAAATTACTTATCTTCTTCCACCAGTCAACCCTAATGGGAGGGGTTTTAATGCTACTCGGAAGTGTGCTTATCATGCCGGAGCACCTGGACATAATACTCAAGATTGTTGGGCCTTGAAACACAAGATTCAAGATCTAATAGACAACGGTGAGATCGTGGTCACCAAACCAGATCAACCTCATGTTCAAGACAACCCTCTTCCTCAACACAAAGAAGAAGAGGTCAACATGATCAGTTGGAGCACTGGACAAGGTTCCAATTCTAATGGCGAATCATCCCAACCCATCAAAGACGGTGTTGACAAATGGGATTATGCAAAGTTCATGTTTACCATGGAATGAAAGATGAAAGCTCTTTGCAAACAAATTGAGCAATTGACAGAATTGGTGACCCACCAGCATCAAGTCACACGCTAATTAATCAGGCAGGAGCATGCCTATCTCCTTCCTTTTGTTATGAATGCTACCTCACCACCTTCAGAAAGTGAAGCTATGGAGGATAAGGTTGCGAAGAGAGCAAATGCTAAAGCCCGTCGGGATTTTGCCAATCAAAGGGAATTTACCTATCTTGGCCAATCTATGGAGGAGATACTGCAGATGTTGATCAACGAAGGAAGAATTACATTCTTTCTCCCTCCAATCAATCCCCGTTCAAGACGGTTTAATTCTGATGAAATGTGTCAATATCATTCACATTCTCACGGTCACAAAGACAGACGAATCTTTGGGCACTCGCCATCTCATTCAGAATCTTATTGATAGCGGTGTCCCGCAAATAGCGAGATGATTACACTTTGTGCAACTTAAGGGTGGGAATGCATGTCCTACCAAATGGAAGGGATCGAGAGCGATTATATCCGAAGTGGATGATGAGACTGTCAAAGTATTTCCCATACAACCAATTCAACTCAAAGGAGCTGACAATCCTTTGAAAGTGGCCGCACAAGAGCCAATTTCTTTATCTTTCAGACCACAATATCTTGTTGTCAGCTTACACAAAGTTCCATGGAATTATGGAGAAGCTGAAGGATCCACGTCTCATACTACTGCTACAGTGTCGAAGGAAAATCCACTATATCTTCCTCAACGGGTTATGAAACCTACTTGCGAAGCAAAGGGGAAGGTTCCCATGGAGAAGATTGAAAAATTCCTCCGCACTATGGGCCACAATGAAGCCAAAGTGGTTTTAAGCTTGCGAGAAGCTCCACACCAGATATCTATACAGGACTTGGTTTTCTCTTTCGAGGATCATCGGAAGATCTTACTAAAGGTTTTGGAAGAAGCCTACTTGCCAATATCAGTGGATGTGGAAAAATTTCAACATTTGGTTGATCACATTTTCAACAACAATGTGATATCCTTCACTTATGATGATATACCGCCCAAAGGGATCGGTCATTGCAAGCCATTGCATATTACAGTTTTGTCTTCCAGGTACATGCTAGCTGGAGTTCTGATAGATGGAGGCTCATCTCTAAATATATGTCCTTATGCCACCTTGGTAAAGATGAATGTCAATCTCAAGTGGATCCAAAGAAGCCATACGGTTATTAGAGCTTTTGATGGATCTCGACGAAATTTCATCAAAAAGATTGAATTGCCAATTGAGATTGGTCCAAATACATTCAATGTATCCTTCCACGTCCTCAAGATAGATTCAGGATACAACCTGCTATTGGGGAGAGCATGGATACACATGGCTGGAGCTGTTCCCCCCACCTTACATCAACAACTCAAATACATTATCAACAACAGTCTAGTCACTATCAACGCTGAGCCGGAATGTCCTGAATAAGGAACTCTACCAATTATCATCTTCAATTCAGAAGTTGAACCGACCAGTTTCCATACTCTGGAATTGAGTAATACGCAATACCATTCTATTAAAGCGCCATTTTCGGTACCAAAGATTTTTGATGAGGTTATGTCGACTGCTCAAGAAATGATGTTATTGGGTCAAGATTCAAGATCTAATAGACAACGGTGAGATCGTGGTCACTAAACCAGATCAACTTCATGTGCAAGATAACCCTCTTCCTCAACACAGAGAAGAAGAGGTCAACATGATCAGTTGGAGCACTGTACAAGGTTCCAATTCTAACAGTGAATCATCCCAACCCATCAAAGACGGTGTTGACAAATGGTATTATGCAAAGTTCCTGTTTACCATGGAACGAAAGATGAAAGCTCTTTCCAAACAAATCTAACAATTGGCCGAACTGGTGACCCACCAGCATCAAGTCACACACCAATTAATCAGGCAGGAGCATGCCTATCTCATTCCTTTTGTTATGAATGCCTCCTCACCACCTTCAGAAAGCTAAGCTATGGATGATAAGGTTGTGAAGCGAGCAAATGCTAAAGCCCGTCGGGATTTTTCCAATCAGAGGGAATTCACCTATTTAGGCCAATTTATGGAGGAGATACTACAGATGTTGATCAATGAAGGAAGAATTACCTTCCTTCTCCCTCCCATCAATCCCCGCTCAAGGCGGTTCAATCCTGATGAAATGTGTCAATATCATTCACATTCTCGCGGTCACAGCACAGAAGAATACTGGGCAGTCCGCTATCTTATTCAGAATTTTATTGATAGTGGTGTCCTGCAAATAGTAGATGATTACACTGTACAACTCAAGGGTGGGAATGTATGTGCTACCAAATGGAAGGGATCAGCAGCAGTTATATCTGAAGTGGATGATGAGACTGTCAAAGTATTTCCCCTACAACCAATTCAACTCAAAGGAGCTGATAATCCTTTGAAAGTGGTCTCACAAGAGCCAATTTCTTTATCTTTCAGACCACAATATCCTATTGTCAGCTTACACAACATTCCATGGAATTATGGAGAAGCTGAAGGATCCACATCTCATACTACTGCTACAGTGTCGAAGGAAAATCCACTGTATCTTCCTCAACGGATTATTAAACCCACTTGCGAAGCAAAGGGGAAGTTGCCCGTGGAGAAGATTGAAAAATTCCTCCGCACTATGGGCCACAATGAAGCCAAAGTGGTTTTAAGCTTGGAGAAGCTCCACACCAGATTTCGATACTGAATTTGATTTTCTCTTCCGAGGATCATCGGAAGATCTTGCTAAAGGTTTTAGAAGAATCTTATTTGCCAAAATCAGTGGACGTGGAAAAATTTCAACATTTGGTTAATCACATTTTCAATAACAATGTGATATCCTTCACTGATGACGACATACCTCCCAAAGGGACCGGTCATTGCAAGCCTTTATATATTGCAGTTTTGTCTTCCGAGTACATGCTAGCAGGACTATTGATAGATGGAGGCTCATCTCTAAATATCTGTCCTTATGCCACCTTGGTAAAGATGAATATCAATCTCAAGCGGATCCAAGCGACCGTGATCGTGAGCTTTTGATGGATCTCGGCGAAATTCCGTTGGAAAGATTGAGTTGCCAATTGAGATTGGTCCAAGTACATTCAATGTATCCTTCCACCTCCTCAAGATAGATTCGAGGATAAAACACCGCTATCGGGGGAGACCATGGATACACATATGGCGGAGCCGTTCCTCCACGCTTACATCAACAACTCAAATACATTATCAGCAATAGTCTAGTCACTGTCAACGCTGAGCCGAATTGTCTTGAACAAGGAACTCTGCCAATTATCAGCTTCAATTCAGAAGTTGAACCGGCCAGTTTCCATACCCTGGAAGTGAGTAACACGCAATACCATTCTATTAGAGCGACAATTCCCATACCCAAGATTTCTGCCGAGGTTATTTCGGCCACTCAAGAAATGATGTCATTGGGTCATCAACCTGGACAAGGGCTTGGTAAAGATAAGCAGGGTGTTAAGAACCCTATCCAAATGTCCAGTCAAATTGGAAAAACCGAGCTAGGATATTCTGCCAGTTCCAGACATAGGAATCCTCATAAACACAAGCAAGTTCCACAAGCCTCCGCCGCACGGCGATTTTCTATACCTTTACCTCATGAGTTGATGCAATCTCCAGTAAAGGTTCCAGCCCATGTTGTGGTTGTGCTGTTTCCGAAACCAGTGCCAATCAAAGCAAAAGAGGTGTTGATTCCTGATCCTAAGGCGAAAGAAAAGGAACAGAAACGTAAACATGACCTTGCCTTGATGATGGCAGACATACGCATCATTGTTCATGATGAACATACAAACAGATACACCCCAGACGATGATTGCCCAGATGTCATGGTTATCATTCGGGAAAAGGAGGATAATGACGATCCTTCCATCACTACAGTCCTTCAGGACTTTGCCCTCGACAATTGGAGCATCACTCCATGCATTGGTCGATGAGGGTAAAATGGGCAGAAAATCCCTCTGCCCTGTAGATAACTTTAATTGTTTGCTTTCCTTTACAATACTAGCAGTTATTTTATCAAGTACATGCTAACACTTTTGTATGATCGAACAGTTGCATATATTAAGTGAAAGCATCTTTTATTTTAGGACTTTGAATTTGGATGTGCCTGTACTTGCTGATGAGGCGCCTTCTCTCCACAAGGGCTGTAACTTTGATGGAAAGTTGAACTCAGACTTGATGGACATACAAGAGGACATTGAGACACCTCAAGAGATTAAAGAATGGGTCCCAAACGAACCCAAACCCAATCTTGATCAAACCACTTCTTTCAATATTGAAACCTTAGACAACCCTAAGCTAATTCAAATTGGTTCAGACCTTACCACAAATCAGCGGAATGACATGGTTGCACTATTAACCCAATTCCAGGATGTGTTTACATGGTCTCATGAAGACATGGTGGGTTTGTCCACTGACATTGTTCTTCATCGCCTTCCCATTAAAGAAGGATTCAAGCCAGTTAGGCAAAAGCTCAAACGATTGAAACCTGAGTGGAGTTTAAAGGTTAAAGAAGAAGTTGTGAAACAATTTCAAGCTGGCATTATCATGGTGTCTACATATCCAGAGTGGATATCCAACATTGTTCCCGTGCCTAAACTAGGGGGAAAGGTGCGAGTCTGCGTGGATTATCGGGATTTGAACAAAGCTTGCCTTAAAGATAGCTTTCTCGTGCCCTTTATCCACATTCTTATTGACAATAATGCTCAATACGGTATGTACTCCTTTGCTGATTGCTTTGCGGGGTACCATCAAATTATGGTCGCTGAGGAAGATCGTGAGAAAACTGCTTTCATCATGCCTTGGGGAACTTTTTGCGATAGACGGTTGTCATTCGGCCTCATCAATGCCGAGGCAATCTATCAGTGAGCTATGATGTCTCTTTTCCACGATTTAATGCATAAAGAGATAGAGATCTACGTGGATGACATCATTGTCAAATCCCAAAATGAGGAAGACCACTTAGACCATCTCAGAAAACTTTTCAACAGGTTGCGTAAGTACAACTTGAAGTTGAATCCCGCCAAGTGCGCCTTTGGTGTTAAGTCAGGAAAGTTGTTAGGTTTCCTAGTCAGCCACAAAGGTATTGAACTGGATCCTACCAAAATCCAGGCCATCAAGGAAATGCCCATTCCTCAGATAGAGAAGGAAATACGGGGATTTTTGGGAAGGATCAACTTTATTAGCAGATTTATTTCTCAACTCACAACAACCTGTGAGCCAATCTTCAAGTTGTTAAGGAAGAACTCCTCTATGAAATGGAATAATGAGTGTCAGAAAGCCTTCCTCACAATCAAAGAGTGGCGATTAACGCTCTGTTTTTGGTACCTCCGAGGATGATGTTCCTTATTCATTTACTGTCCGTAAATAAATGATAACGCCATAGAACGTATCTTTGGGGCAAAAAAAGACGATAGAGGCCAAGAACGAGCTATCAATTACCTCAGCAAAAGATTTAGCATCAGTGAACACAAGTATACTCTGATTGAGAAGACTTGTTGTGCTTTAGCATGGGCTTCCATGAGGTTACATCATTACCTCCATGGTAACACAACCCATCTTATATCCCGCGTGGATCCTCTCTAGTATGTGTTCAGTAAGCCCATACTGAATTGTAGACTGTCCAGATGGCAGTTGAACCTACAGCAATTTGACATCGTCTACGTGATGAAAAAGTCAGTCAAAGGTCAAGGAATTGCGGATCAACTGGCCGCCGCACCTGTAGGGGACTACAAACCCTTGGAAACATACTTTCCCAATGAAGGGATAATGACCGTTCAGCTAAAACATTAGTACAATACTTGCCGTACGTGGAGAATGTATTTTGATGGAGCTGTTAACATAAAAGGCTCTGGAGCTGGAGCAGTTCTAATATCCGGTATGGGGAGCGATATCCGTCAGCCATCAAATTGCGGTTTATCGGCACCAACAACACGGTGAGTATGAAGGGCATATCATGGGGCTAAAACTTGCTGATTCAATGGGCGTCGCGGACGGTTAACTATCTTTGGGGATTCTGAATTGGTAATCAGACAATCCACAGGAATCTATCAAACCAAAGAATTAAATTTGCTGCCTTACCATGGGCAAGTTTTACAGATGGCTTTGGAGTTCGAAGAAGTCTCCTTTCTACACATTCCTCGTAATAGAAATGATTTTGCAGATGCATTAGCAACGTTGGCCTCCTTGGTTTACATTGACAAGGAAAACATGCCAATCATCACGTTTACTTTGCAAAAAGCCCCAGTCTATGGGAATTACGTTGGAGAAGTATCAGATGAGCTTCCTCCTATCCACAATCCTTGGTATCAGCACATCAAAGAATATCAGTGAGATGGATCTACACCCGCTGAGGTGAGCCTAACTGAGAAGAGGTGGATTCATCGACTTGCTATGAAATTCTACCTGAGCGGAGATCCACTCTACAAAAGAGATGCTAGATTAGGTCTCCTCATATGTCTAGATAAAGACCAAGCTCAGAGACTCATGGATGAGATCCATGGTGGAGTATGTGGCCCTCACATGAGTGGATCCCTACTTGTCAAGAAGATCCTCAGAATGGGGCATTATTGGCTTACACTCAAAGTTGACTGTGATGATCATGTCAAGAGGTGCTATCAATGCCAGATTCATGGGAATGTTGTCCACGCCCCTCCAAGGGAACTCTATAATATGAGTTCGTCATGGCCCTTCTCAATGTGGGGAATAGACGTGATCAGGCCCATCGAGCCCAAAGCCAGTAATGGACATCGATTTATATTTACCATGATCGACTACTTCACCAAATGGGTAGAAACAGCCTCCTTCCCCAGGGTTACTAAAGAACTCATCATTGCTTTCATTAGAAACAATGTTGTTTGTCGATATGGACAACCAGAGGTCATTGTGTCAGACAATGCTAAGAACCTCAACAACAAAATGATGGAGGAGTTATGCAGAAAATTCCACATCAAACACCTCAATTCCGTCATCTACCGTCCAAAGATGAATGGTACTATTGAAGCGGTTAATAAAAACATCAAAAAGATCATGTAAAAAATGTCCGCCAATCACAAAGGATGACCTGACCTCTTGCCTCTGACTTTATTAGCCTACAGAACTTCCATGCGTGCTTCCACTGGGGCAACCCCCTACTCATTTGTCTATGGGATGGAAGCAGTGCTCCACATAGAGGTGGAAATAGAATCCCTCAAAGTATTGATTTATGCTCAGTTGGGTGAAGACCAATGGGTACAAGACAGGTATCACCAATTGTCTCTAATAGACAAAAGGCGATCCGCGGCTATCTTCTATGGTCAGTTATATAAGCAAAGGATCACACGATCCTATAACAGAAAAGTATGACTAAGGTAATTCAAACAACATGACTTTGTTTTGAAGAAGATCATTGACAACCAAGATCAATCTAAGGGAAAATTTGCTCCTAACTGGGAAGGCCCATTTGTTGTCAAGGAAGTATTGACAGGAGGTGCTCTCAGATTGCAGGAAATGGATGGCGATGAATTTCCTCAACTTATCAACTTATACATCATGAAAAGGTACTATGTCTGAAGTTACCATCAAACAAACATCCTGGTTTTGATCATCAAATCACCAGTCATTCTGGTTTTGAACCCTCTCCTTTTTGCATACTCTTACGCCCTCGTGGAAACATACACTTCAAACCAGCAGCCTGGTATCACTTCATTTCAAACCTTCCATACAATTTCGGTTATCCTGAAGACGGGATTTAACCTTTCACAATTTTGGCTATCCTGAAGACGGGAATGAACCTTTCACGCTTGCAGTTTATCCTGAAGATGAGATTAAACTTTTCTACGCCTGCAATTTATCCTGAAGACGGGATTAAACTTTTCTACGCTTGCAGTTTGTCAGTTTTTCCTGAGGACGGGATCAAACTTTTTCCACACTTGCAGTTTATCCCCTTTATGGGATCAAACTTTCTTCTCCCCGCAGTATAGCCTGCATATGGGATTCACGCTTTTTCTTCAGCTGCGATTCATCCTAAGGGGCGAACTACGTCGACCTGATCTCCCTGATACCTGGGGGTACATAGGCAACCATATTCTATATGTCCCAGTCGCAATAAAGAAAAACAACAAAAACATTTCTGCCCTTTCTATACAAAAATAACAAAAACATTTCTACACCCATCTGCCATTCACATTCAGCGTTGAACCTCTTACACCAGGTTTGAACTACGCAGACTTGATCTCCTCTTCAATAGGAGTACGTAGGCAGCCATTTATGGTTCAGTCTAACCCCTACCAGAACAAAAATTCTTGTCACACTGTACTGGGATCAAATTTCAATCCACCACATTTCGTCGGCTTTAGACCAAAGGGATGGAATTATCCTACCTCTCCTCACCAATAGGAGATTCAGTGACCATCTAAGCTGCGGTTGTGCCTCAAAGAGCAACACCAATCCATAAGAGATGGAATTAACTAGGCTTCTCACAAATAGAAGTACTGGCGACCATTTGTGGTGCGGTCAATCTCAGAGAGGAAGAAACTACCCTCCTCTCCACTTTTCCATACAGATACCAGTCCCAAAACACCAAAGATGGTAGGGATTTACAGAAATCAATGATATGTTCTAAGAGATCTTGCGATGTCTCAATGTCCATCTATCAAGGATAAGTTCAGAATTCATCAAGATCACAAGGCCTTGAAGAAACAGGCAAATATCAAGCAAGTATCAAGGCATAACTAAAAGGGAAGTGAATCAAAATATATTTCCCTACCATACATAATACTGTTTGATATATACATATGTGTTGTACATGACAAAATGGCTAAGCTAGTCTGTGCAGGAAAATACAAAGCTATCTACAGATCTGTATGTATGCGGACTATTAGATCTGACATAGCATCCCTCTCTGAAGACGGAGGTAGCGCTGCAAGCTCCTGGCCAAGGGTATCTACACAAGCTAGTAGATCAGAGGCTAACTGCATGGTGGCATAATTCTCATCAATATAAGCACTCATGTCGGCAAGACTGACAGTCATCTGGGATCTAACGGAAGTACTATCTGCAATGGCCACATCCCTCGTAGATAAGGCGGCATCCCACTCCCCAATCAATGCATCCATGGCTGATATAGCCTCATCCCTCTCTAATAGAGCGGCGTCTCTCTCATAAAGAGCTTTCAACATCGTGGCCCTAGCTCGATCTCTATCATAGGTCATCAGATGTAAGATCTGCTCAAAATGTTGTCTTCGAATACTAAATAATTGATGGCTTTTCGGGGTGGGAGAATCCATCACAAATCTTTGGCGGCCAATGATCAAATCATCGATGGGAATAAAAGCCTCCTCTATAGGCTCCTCATCGTCAGAATCAATCTCGTGCACTGTGGATACTACCGCAGCCAATGCAGTCTCTGTCTCCATCCATGCGGAATACTCGAAAAAACGACACGGATGGTGACGAGAAAACTCGGCCTGACCCTCGCTAATCCCAAGCAGTATACAACCCGGATATGTCTCTCTGCCGATAAGCGGTGTGAAGCGAAGGCGACCGACTCACGCCCTCATACGGATGAAAATCCTGAAACTGGTAAAACTAATACATAACGGCCAATGGGTGGTAAGTGATCATACACCTCAAACCAGCTAGAGGGAGATAATCCATGCCTGGAGAATGAGTAATGAAGCTGTAGGGTGAGCTAAGCCCTGAACACGACAATATAGCAAATGGGTCTCTAATCCCTGCCACAAAAGCTGACCACGATGCAACATCTGTACACTCCGCAGGCTGGAAGGAGTACGACATGGAAATATCATGGGTGAAAAAAAACCCCTACCGTCTAAATGTGTCAATCAGTCTCAAGTGTGACATAAACCACACATACAGCATGACCGAGCTACCTATAAACACTCTTGTCGGATAAGTGTAGCAGTATGTAGCTGACCTCAGAGTCTCTGCAATGATCATTGGTACAATGGTATGACCCTCCCTAAGAGCTCTCACTGCCATAATGACGCCGATATCCAGCTCATCCATGTACTGCGACATGAAGACGTATGACAATACGCATAGAAGCAATACATCTACTCTGGCTGAACACCAATGGTCCTTCGGTGTGGTGAAATCCCTGGAATGCCGTGCATAGCTATCCTTAGAGCCAAATCTGTCAAATAAAAAACGCTAGGATAACACGTGGCCGGATGTAATCTCGTCCTGGAGCACTATACGCCTCAATCTGGTGAGGGTTATGAACTGTCTGCTCATGTTTCCGATTGCCAAATGCACGCAAGGTCTGTCCAGCAGCAACATCGTCAACCGTGCATACTCCTCCAAAGTAGGAGTCAACTCCTGGGTCCCAAATCAGAAAACCTGTCTCTCCGATACCCAGTGCTCTAGCATACCCTCTCCAAATCTTGTGGGAACGTGAAACATCAACAGGGTCATAGTATACTGCAACAAATCATCTATGATCACCATGTTTGATGGTGATACACTATCATACCATGAACACATACCAGATACCACCAAAAATGGTGGGGTATGATCAATGCGGCTAACTGTCTAAAAAGACATCTGTACGGGCCGTGTCATAAGACCATCCAGGGGTCAATGCTGAATATCTCTAGACATACATATATATGCATAATATAATAACATGCATGATACAATAGATGGCAATATGATATAGGGAATAGAAAACTGTACATACATTCCTAAGTATATCATCATCTAATATATCTCTATACACCTAAAATACAGGGAAATGGGGCGAAGCTACCCAACATCTAACAGAAGCCTATCAAAATATGTAACGAGAATGGGGCGAAGCTACCCAATAGCTAATAGAGCACTATCAAAAGAGATAGCGAGAAATACATCAGAAAAAATCAATGGTGTCGATGTCTACATCATCGATACTGTCCACCTGATGTAACTCCTCCTGAGTCATTGGATCTCTATCTACAGGGATGTCATGCTGATACAATGGAGGATCTGCACCGGCAAAGCCATATGGGTCACCTGAGGGGCCAGCGCCAGAGCTGGAAGGATCAAAAGTATCTACCTCTAAAGGATCTCTGCCCAAATGCCGAATGAAAAGATGTGTCCGGTCCAGCTGCCCGGTCAATCTGTAAATCTGTGTTATATTAGTCCGATCTCTGACACAGGCTAGCCAATCCATCATCATCATGGATCCTGGAACCCTATCCACCATAAACTGTGTGGCGTGGGTCTGAGCTCCAATTGTACGAGGGATCCACCAATGTTGGAACATCTCCTGAGACTAGGGGCCCTTTGACAATGTAAAACTATCAATCCCCATCAATGGGATGTCAATGATAGGTGACTGCGAAATAGGCCAATAACGCATGACAGGAGGCAAGATCGACATACTGATCTCTCCTGTAGTGCTCCTAATAGCACGCTCTCCTGAATAGAGCTCCCATCCTCTATCTGTGAAGAGAGGAATCCTGTGGATGGAAATAACGAACTCTACTCCAGTCGAGTACCCATCCTCAAAACCAACTCCCAAATGCTCTCCAGAGTAGGGAATCCATATGATGACATCGACTGTCAACAACTCCAGCTGTAGGCGATAATGAGTGAAACCCTCAGCAATAGGGACCTCCGCCAGTATGGAATGATGCCATCTCTGTCCTCATGGATAGGTATCTAAACCTAACATACTCACAGGACGCAAACAGGGAACCCTCTCATAGGCCCAAAACTACCAACACAAAGGCAAACATCTGCTGTTAGTCAACACTCTTAACCTATACATGGGAAAAGACAAGAGAAACACTCACCAGTAGAAATGGGTAGAATCCTAACCATGCCTCGGTCAAGCCCTGCGATCGCATGTGCATTCCTTTGAGGAAATAGGCAAAGGTGTAGGAACCCCAATCATACTCTCCTATACGGTCCACGTGTCGAGTGGCGCTGATCAAAGCGAAGGACACTATAGAAGAGTTATCTACTATGAAGTAGCCCCTAATGATCATCAGGGACAATCACCGAAGAATGTGATCTCTGACTCTCACATCATCGGGTATGGGCTCACTCAACAGCCTACTCATAGCATCTACGCTCAAAGGACCCGTATCAATAGTCCTGCCCTTGAGCGCCTCTGTCGAAACTCCCAACAAGGATCTGACGGCAGTAGGGGTGATATTCGCTGTGTGAGGCACCGACTCCCCTCTAAACTCCAATCCTGTGATAAACCGCCAATCCATCGGCGTCATCATCACCTCACAGTCCAACAAATGGAGTGACTGAATCTGGTGAAACCACCGCTTAGACAATGCCCTGAGGTAACCCCAGGGACAGCGATGGGGTAGAATGGAGAAGAATATCCCAAATCCCCAACCATGGACGATCGCTCTATAGTAATCATGCAAAGCCTGATACATAGAGTGGATGCTAAACCAGTTCCCTCGAGGCTGTGTGAAGCCGGGAACCTACATCAAATGTAGATCAACATCAGAATCCTTGACTCCTCATCAATAGGAAATAAGGAAGATTAAAGATCTAACTTCATACCTCGTTTGCGTGCAGGTATACTGAAGGATGCCTACTCAAGTCACCTAGAAGATCTAGGCTCGCCACTTAAATACCTGGCAATTCCCTACGGGGAACACGTATAGCAGGAGCAGGAACCTCGATCGGTACATCCTCCTCTTTGTCCTCAATATTCAACACTTCAACCCGAATAGGACGTATTACTGCCTCCACTAAACGACGAGGCTTTCTGACAGAACGGCGTTGAGGCTCTTCAAAAGCTCTCCTCCGTACACTAGAAGTGGTCCTGCAGGAACTACTCGGCTGATCCGGATCCATAATATCTGGACAACAAGTCTCCAAATCACCTCAAAAAGGGTGTTGTAATTTCTTACCTCGAGCTTTTCAAAATGCATTATTTTAACATGCATCCATAGTAGAGTTAAAAATGCATGACTACCCAATACCTAAATTTTGGGAAAATGTTGACATAGCCCCCTTTGTAAATGGGACTATACACATGCACATAGGCATGACTAGGTGGCCATTCAGTAGCACACCTATACACAGTCATATACATCCTACATGCATTGATCAGATCATAGTAAAAAAATCCGTAAGTGTAGTCTAATTAGCAGGATTATTTTACTTTTATGCCTTTACTCATTTGTCCTCAGATAGGATATGAAATGACAGTAAAAGGTACTAATTTGATTGTTTCAAAAGTTAAATTTTTTCACATCATTATGTTCACATGGTTTAATACTAACATTTGCTATGTTGAATATTTTTTATCAAGTCATATCAGCATGCATATTCACTACTATGTGTCTAAATGCATTTCATGTGATAAGTTATTTTCCAACGGATAGAAACTGGAAAAAATACATGCATACATTACCAAGATAGTGAAAAACGCTTGTACGGTGGAAGAATATGCAAAAAGTTGCCCGAACTTAGCAGATCTGAAGAAGAGCTCTCAGATTTCCTTCGCTGCGCAACTTGAAAATGACTTATGAAAGCAACTATTTGCCTATACATAGACATGGTTGGCCGCAGGCTCACCTGCGACTCCTACAAGTGTACCTGCGGCACTTCTACCTGGGTCCTACACCTCCGGCTCACTCCAGTTGGAGTTGCAAAAGAGATCTCACAAGCTGAAAAGGCCAAATCAGGAATAAAAATGCTACGTGATTGAGAGGAATAGCCTGAAATCCTAGTTTCTTGTCGGTCAGAGTTAAACTCCCGTCGTCTCAATGGTATTCGCCTGAATGCAGGGTATACTATACTAATGAGCTCAGCTTTCACAAATCATGCTCGGCAATACCCCACAAAGGTCTGATGCCGTCATTTGCAGGGTCACAACCCTAAACTTCCCCGGCGGGGGTTACAATGCAAAACCACGAAATACCAAACCTCCCCGGCAGGGGTTACAACGCCGAAGTTACAAACTGATAAAGTATCCCTGGCGGGGGTCACAATGCACATCTTTCAAGCATCTACGTATCCTCGGTGGGGGTTACAACGTAATGCAACCATTGATACACACATCAATGAAGGTCAAGCAACCTTGACGTCATGTCAGCCGATGGCAAGTAAACCCATCAAAGAAACTCATCTACGTATCCCCGACGGGGGTTACAACGCAATGCTACCATTGACACATACATCAATGAAGGTCAAGAAACCTTGACAATGCACCCCGTAGGGATCTATCCTGTGATACACACATCAACGAAGGTCAGGCAACCCTGATGACGACAAACTATTGGCAATAACTTCGACAGAATGAGGAAATATGTTATATACATCCTCAAATAGACAAAGCCTTATCCCCACAGATCTCTTACACATAAGAGGTACCTCTATGGAATATAAGCTAGTGTCTAGGATTCAAGACTTTGGTGATAGCCCCAACGTCAACATCCTCGGAGACTTGGATCACATGTCCAAGCCATCACTGATTGTCATCCCAATAGGATTACCTGACAATCATGCATCATACATTTGCATCATGTTGCTGCATATAGCATCATGTTTATCTTGCTTGCATTTCAAGTGTCTAGGATTCTTTATCCTATCCATGCCTTGCATTGCATGAATATGATAAAGAGGGGCATCTGTAGACACTCGAAATTTTTTGCACGCCTGTTACTGACATTGCAGGAGGGCAGATTCGTCTTTTAGAGATAACCATGGAAGATAGCTGACATCCATTCTGGATACTACCGGGAGTTCAGTTACAACCCGGAACACAAACTGGGAACATCATATCCAACCTGGAACACAAACTGGGAGTGTCATTTCCAATCTCGGAGATAACCCCGAGGTATGCAGATCAAAAGACCGGCAACAACACCGGAGAGGACAGTTCTGTCTCGGCGACAACACCGTGACATTGAGTTCGATCCCGTAACTAACACCGAGTAGTAACTCCATCCTTGGTGATAGCCCCGAGGATGTTTTTTGCGCTCCGGCGATAACTCCGGAATTGTTTGTTTCAAAAAAATGCGATCAGCTTCAAGCTCATACCTCCTGTCGAGGCACTCATACCTCAGACCCGGAGCTAACAACGGGTAGACAGGCACACCCACAGATGACATTGAGGCATACAAACAAGCGGTCAATCTCGAGATGTAACCTCGAGCAACATCTCGCTCGCTTTCAAATCTGGCGATAACCTCGGTGAGGAGACAAACGTCGTCTTACTACCGCCTTAACGTTTTCTCTCAAAAGATGATATCGCGACATACCAACAAGTAGTCCAATCTCAGATGTAACCCTGAGAAACGTCTACTTTCAACTCAAACCGATGACAACCCCAGTGAAGAGTCAAACGTCATCTTTTCTCTTCAACACTTGCGCATCGTCTCAACACTTCATACATACATACATCTAACAATGTCCCACAAGAACCGAGGAGTAACAATCCTGAGTGACTATTACACGTGGTAGTACTTTGGATAGAATTTGAAGCTTGAAGACCATGGGCATAGACCCCTCTTCCTGACTTCGTACAACCTCTAATCCATGTCATTGCGTAACTCTCGACACAAGCGGTCCGAAGAAGGTCAAGTATACCTCGTTCGAATGCTTGGATTGAAATTCTGCAAGTTCTATCGGACATTACAGTGTATGAGTGCACGTACTTTGAGATAACGAGACCCGCGAGGCTTGAATGCACCACGACCAGCCGCAGGTACAATCGCGGTTGCCGCAGGTGTACCTGCAGCCATTAGTCTATAAATATGAGCCTTGGGGTCAGCCATTTGAAGAAGAAAAGGAGAGGAAAAGGCGAGGAAGCCCTATCCATTTTACTCTGTATACACATCTTTTGAGTGTTTTCTCATCTTTAAACACTTGTTAGCTCACATATAGCTATCTTTTATCCGGCGGGAGCTGAGTGTTTATCCTTTTAAAGTCATAGAAGTCTACATTGGCAGCCCACTGTAAGCCTTCTCACATTATATAAAGCCTTCTTCTCATATTAGCACACACTATTATACACATTGAGAGTCGTGTTGTGTGCGTTTGCCCGAACTTTGATACGTGGTTTTCATTTTAGTCTATATATATATATACTTATATATGTATATATTTCATATATGGACTAACATTATTGAGTTATGCCTTGATTGAGCCTAGACTTTGGTCTGGAGCATTTATTGCTTTTACATATATATATATACTTCGTGGCAGTTGATCGTCTTTTACAGCTTTATTTACATTTCGTCCTACCTGGAGTTTACTTCGTGGCAGTTGATCGCTTTTACAGCTTTATTTACATTTCTGATCCCCCATGGAGTTGCTTCGTGGTGGTTGATTATGTCTGTATATATATATTTCTGACTTTTTTTATATATATAACTCGCCATCGCTTTCCATACAAATTAGTAGTATCATGTGAGTATAGGAATCGTGTGATCACAGATTGATCTCTTGAATCTAGATTGATTCCCATGATGGACATTTTTCGGTATGGCGACTTGTACATTATTTCTGATTGTGCGAATTTCCTTGGATGGTCAGATATTATTTTCTCGAGCATGCTTCGCATCTCGAAAATAAAAGCAAACAAGCCGAACATTTAATAATAAAATAGAAGTATCAAAGGCCTCAATTACTATTGAGCACATGGTTTGAAAAACCTCTTTTACAAAACGTCATTGCTATATCTTGCTTAAAATTGAATTTTTCTATAAATTCAAACCCTATGTATATAAGTACAAATGAGGTACAACACTACTTCCAAATAATTGCACATTGATCCACACACACACACACATTCATATAACAGTTTCTTTGAAAAGTGGCGGTCACCGTGGTAACACGGATGTCGGGGGGTGCCTAATACCTTCCCTCCGCAAAATCAAGCCCCCGGACCTAAAATGAATCTCAGTTTCATAGACCCGTCTAGAAGTGTCAAATCACTGAGTCAATGTGCAAACCTTTTCGGTTGCATTGGTGTAACCAGTTAAATACACCAACTGGCGACTCTTAAAGTCAAATCGTCGACATTATACATGTCAAACCTTTTTCACTTGTTTTTTCAAAAAAATCTCACATTAACATGAGAACACCAAAGAACAAGTAACGAAAAGGGACACTCAAAAATCCCGACGTTGACAAGGGTCGAAACCATCTATTGAGCATAAGAGGAGGTTAAATCCCATTATAAAAGAGGTCATCCGGAAGGAGATCACTAAACTGTTAGATGTGATCAATAATGTTCCACTGCCCACCTCAGTGAAAGGGGTACGGAGTTTCCACGGGCACGCTAGGTTTTACAGAAGGTTTATCCAGGACTTCTCACGGATTACCATACTATTGTGCTCTCTATTGGAAAAGGATATGCCTTTCGAATTTGATGAAGCCTGCATGAGTGCCTTTGAGTTATTAAAGAAAAGACTTATCTTAACACCTATTGTGGTAGCTCCAGACTGGACCTTCCCTTTTGAGCTAATGTGTGACGCTAGTGACTTTGCAATCGGAGCAGTGTTGGGCCAGAGAAGGGAGAAGGTTTTCCACACCATATACTATGCCAACAATACATTAACTAATGCTCAGTTAAATTATACCACCACTGAGAAAGAGCTGATGGCAGTAGTCTATGCTTTTGATAAGTTCCATTCCTACCTCGTTGGAATGAAGGTGATTGTATACACCGATCACTCGACAATCAAGTATTTGATTAAAAAGAAGGATGCTAAGCCGAGATTGATAAGGTGGGTTCTGCTTCTGTAGAATTTTAACTTAGAGATTCGAGACAAGAAGGGGATAGAAAATCAGGTTGCCGATCACTTATCAAGGTTGGAAAAAACCATGCATTCGGGAGATGCTGAGAAGGCCATAAATGACTTCTTCCCGAAAGAACAACTCTTTGTTGTCAACAGTAAAATTCTGTGGTATGCAGAATTCGCCAATTATGTCGCTTGCCAAGTGCTTCCTCAAAACCTGAGCTATCAACAAAGGAAGAGATTCCTAAAAGATGCCAAACAATATCTATGGGATGAGCCCTTCCTTTTCAAATAATGTTCTGGTCAAATTCTAAGGAGATGCTTACCGAATGAGGAAATTAAAGGTGTGCTACATCACTGCCACTTGTCAAACTATGGAGTTCATTTTGGAGGTCAACGAACTGTAGCTAAAGTGTTTCAGTCTGGATTTTATTGGCCCACCCTATTCAAGGATGCACACACATATGTGTTGCACTGCAACAGATGCTAAAGGGTGGGCACCATATCAAGACGGCATGAATTACCACTGCAGAATATCCTGGAGGTGGAATTATTTGATGTATGAAGCATCGACTTCATGGGTCCATTTTCGTCCTCCTTCTACAATCTCTATATCCTCGTGACAGTGATTATGTCTCCAAGTGGGTGGAAGCAGTTGCCTTACCGACTAATGATGCTAAGGTGGTGCTTTAGTTCCTTAAGAAAAACATTTTCACCCGTTTTGGCATGCTTCAGTTCCTTATTAGCGATGAAGGGTCTCATTTTTGCAACAAATACTTTGAAGCCCTTCTAGCCAAGTATGGGGTGACCTATAAGATCGCCACTGCCTACCATCCACAGACCAGTGACCAAGCTGAAATTTCAAATCGTGAGGTAAAACAAATCTTGGAAAAGATTGTTAACCGAAATCATAAGGACTGGTCTAAGAAGCTTTACAATGCCTTGTGGGCTAACAACACCACTTACAAAACACCTATCAGAATGTCTCCGTATAGGCTTGTCTATGGTAAGGCATGCCATCTCCCAGTGGAATTGGAGCACAATGCTTATTAGGTTATTCAGAAGCTCAACTTTGATCTAGAAGCAGCTGGCGAGAAGCGACTCTTATAACTCAATGAAGCAGACGAGTTGCGTCTGCAAGCGTATGAAAACGCTAAGTTATACAAGGAGAAGACCAGGACGTGGCACGATAAGAAAATCCTCGAGAGACACTTCGAACCGGGCCAGAAGGTTGTTCTCTTCAATTCCTGTCTAAAGTTATTTCTAGGGAAATTAAAGTCCAGATGGTCAGGGCCATTTACGTTTGCCAAGGTTTATCCGTATTAGGCAATAGAGGTTGAGGACCCCAATTCTGACAAAACTTTCAAAGTTAATGGGTAGAGATTAAAACATTACTGGGGCGGCGAGGTGAACCGGCAGAACACTCCCATTACATTGGGAGAACCGGTGTAAGATGGGATGATAATCAAGCTGACGACTCTAAATCAAGCGCTTGATGGGAGGCATCCCCATCTCAGTATGAAACAAATTATTTTTATTTTTATTAACTTAAGTCTCATTTTGGTTATCTAGTTACTGCCTGTAGTTTTTAGTATAGCTGTAGTCTGCATAGTATGTTAGTATGTGTATAAGGTTTACAGTAGTTAGAATTGCCAATACTGTCTGTGTTCTGTACACTGTGTGTTCTGTATAGTGGATGTGGTCTGTATAATGCATGTTATTAGTATCTATTTCAGGGTTGTCCTTAGTTAGAAATTGTCAATAATGTGTTAATTGCTGATATAGATTTTGGCTTGTGCAAGATTGCATTTGTATTAGAAGATTAGGCTGTGTGTCTGCGGCGATGCCTTGATGTTTATCTTGGCATTCGCTAGCCTTAACGCCATACTCACGCCTGCATGACCTCAACTTTCGTGACTGCGTGCCGACGCATGATGATTGACATACTATAAACTGGCGCCCCAACGCCAGTTCTTAACTAGCCATTCGTATCACAGTGCCATCTCTTGGGCGAGCACACTGCTAATTCGCGCCACGACGCCATACTCAGTGCCGCAGCGCCAAGGCCTGCTCAAACACACTATAAACTCGCGCCCTAGCACCGAGTATCACTCAGAGGTTCGCATCACGGTGCCAAAGAGGGTTTTTTTCACTACGCCCCAGCGCCATGCACGGCGCCCCAGCGCCACAAGCAAATTTCAGTTGTTTAAGTGAGGCATTTTCACCAGCATCTTCTCTCTCCTCTCATATCAGCTAGCCATTCTTTCTTCAACCGACGCCTCTTCCTCTCCTAAGCATTTAGTTGCCAACCATTTAATTTCCGACCGTTCACCAACCGTTGGCCGTTTCTTCCATTTGGGCGCCCAACCGTCTTCACGGTTCCTCTTCTTACCGTTATTTCCTCGCGTCTTCGTCTTTAAAAGCTAAGCAAAGGTACGGTATTTGTTATACTCTTCGATTGCACTGAAAAATTACTTACAGCACTTAAGATTGTCTTCTGCTAAATAAGTCATGGCTCCTAAGCGTCCTCGAACAAGTATTGGACCTCCTCCTTCCTCTTCCCGAATGCCTGTTACGGCTTGGGATGCGATCAAATTTCCATCAGAGGAAGCCTATAAATGCTATACGTAAAACTTCTTGTTGCGTAGCTTGGTGCCTGAGCGAGGGCTTAGGCATGATGATAAGTTTGATGGGCAGATGAATGCCATGATAATAGCTATGAAATGGGTGCATTTTACTAAATCACCGGAATTAGCCGTGGTAGCGGTCGAAAAGGAGTTTTATGCTAATGCCATTCCAGATGGTCGGCGGCACCAGTAAGGGGGAAGTTGATCCCATTCAATAGCAAGGCTATCAAAGAAGTTTATGGGACTCCTAATCTGGATGGTCATGATGATAGGGAGAATGGGATTCAGAGTTACCACACGGATGAGATTGTCAGTAAATTCTGTATGCCCGGGACGGTGTGGAAAATGAATGAGTACAGTGGTGAACGAACGTCGTTTCTATAGCAGGCCCTTAGCCGTTATGGTAAGGCATGGTATGCTTTTATCTGTACAAATGTCCAGCGTACGCGTCATGTGAGTGATGTAACTCAGAAAAGGGCGACTCTGCTATATGCCATTGTTACCGGGCTAAAGGTTGATGTTGGGGCTTTGATCAATGAGTCCATCAAAAAGGCTATAAAGACCAAAGTCATGTCTGGCCTCCCGTACCCGTCTCTTATTACCCATCTTTAAAAAAGAGCGGGTGTTCAGTGGGAGATGGAAGATGTAACCCTACCTCCAATGTCGGTTTTTGATCATCATCTCATTAGTCGCTATGCAGTCTGGGAGGGCCCACCATCCCATCCCCGCGGAGAAGGATTTTTGCCAGTGCCTCAGCCACCGTCATCCGATGATCCACAGCCTACGCGTCATGTGAGTGACATAACTCTGGAAAGGGCGACTCTACTATATGCCATTGTTACCGAGCTAAAGGTTGATGTTAGGGCTTTGATCAATGAGTCCATCAAAAAGGCAATAAAGACCAAAGTCATGTCTGGCCTCCCGCACCCGTCTCTTATTACTCATCTTTGCAAAAGGGCGGGTGTTCAATGGGAGATGGAAGATGTCACCCTGCCTCCATTGTCGGTTATTGATCATCATCTCATTAGCCGCTATATAGTCTGGGAGGGCGAACCATCGCATGCTCGCGGAGGAGGATTTCTGCCAGTGCCTCAGCTACCGCCATCCGATGATCCACATCCATCCACTGAGGCGGGACCCTCCACTCACGCGCCAGTGCCCCCTTCTGTTGAGACCATTGATTTTGGGGCCCTTGCACAGATTATGAACAACCTAAGTTTTTTGCATTGTAAGGTTGATACTGTCGCCCAATGGCAGAGCGAATTCCGCCATTATAATGCCGAGTTTGCCAACACGCTCGCCAACATTCATGCTACTCAGGGGGCGAGGATTCTGATTTTATGTCTTTTTCATTTCCCGTTCCTCCTATGTATTCTCCTTATCTGCTGCAATTTCCGCCGTCTGCTGAGGAGGCCCACGCGAATGAGCCAGTAAATGTGGATGATGATGATGATGGAGATGATGATGATGGAGATGACGATGATCTTGAGTTATTTAGCGATGATGAAGATCTTGGTCATGATAGTGATAAAGGCGGTGATGCTGCTGATGTTTGATGCTGCAGTCTAGAGGCCAGTGAGGACACGGGCTTAATTACAAGTTTGGGGGAGTCTTCCTTTTATTTATTTAATATATGAATTGTGTTGGTATTATCTTATTTAAACTGCTATGATATGATTGTAAGTTTAGTTGTTAGGTTATGAGGATTGAGTATTTAAGTATGGTATTTGGGCTTGATAGCCCCAGACGTATTGTTTAATATTATTTTATCTATGGTTGTCTATTATTGTGGTAAAGCCTTTTGTTTTGGATGCATGTTTTAATTTATTTTGGATGCATGTCTTTGCTTAGTAGTATTTTAAGTTTCATATTAATGCTTGCATTTGGTTATATATCTTTTTCTTGGGAATAACTTGACTAAGTCAGATATTATTTTTCCTAAAGCCTCACTTTTTGGGTTTTACACTGATTAATTGGTATACTTGATGCCATATCTTATGGCTTTCCCCTATGATGAAAAGGGTACATTATAGTTTATTATTTTTGCCTATTATATTTTGATTAACTCTAATCCCCAGTCTGTAACTATCTATATGCTGGGTTAGGGTAGTTTAGCGTTAAGTTTTGTTTGTGGCCTTTGACGAGCGTCAAGTAATTATATCATTTTCTTAGACTAGTGGCAAATCTATGTGAATTTAGGGCGTGTGTTTTAGATAAATCGAGACTGTCTTGGATCCATCCGTTTAGTGAGCACTGACCAATTATCTCTCTAGTTATTTGTCCAGTTTCTGGTTGTCTGTTTACTGTGTTGAAAATGTTGTGTGCTGTTAAATACTCTGTTGATTTCAAGATTAAAAGACTTAGAAGCTTTAGCACTTTCGGCTCTTTAGTTGTATGTAAAAAAAAACTATTATAATAACAGTCCTACGGTGGGTTGAGATGGAGCGTGGAAATGCACTCGCCCATAAACGTAGGCTGGTAAAATCTATTTTGGACTTATATTTTTTACGTGGCCTTTGTGCTTGAGTTATTAGATTCTTAGGGGGGTTCTACACCTAGTGCCCTAAAGTCTTCTGGCTTGGGAGTCATTGATCAAAAGCTTGTTAATGAGTGCTCTATTTTGCCTAAAAGTAATCAAGTATTGTCTAAGTCGGAATTTACTTCATTATTCTAGAACTTTTGAGCCATTCGTGTTTTTGCGTCTTGTCTTAATGCTTGTTAATTATGTTAGTTACATAGTAAGCTTTTTGGTTATCACGGTGGACTGTATGATCTTAATTTGGGTTATGACTAGTTTAGATATGTGGTCTGCACACACACACAGAATGGATATATTACAGTCTTATGTTTATTTTTAGACTTTAAGCCCTCGTTCGCATGCGTTTTTTGCCCTATTCTTAAATGATGTTTATGATTTTGCTTAGAGTCCATATTCTTAGTTGTTAGTATTAGTCTTCATTTGTATATTGCAAAAATGGGTATGGATGTCTGTTAGTTTGCTCGAGGACAAGCAAAAGCTTAAGTTTGGGGGTATTTGATGAATGGGATTTATACCTACGAATCCGTTCCTTTATGGCTTAAGTTGTTGCCTGTTTTCAGTCTCTTAATTAGTTTTTATCTATATTTTATTGTTATTTTGTTTAAGTTCTATCATGTAGGCTTTGCAGAATGTTTCTAAGTTTCTTGACATTTTTCTTTGATTTGGCGCCCGCAACGCCAAAGATATCATATTTGAGCCTACGCTTGCAGTGCGTGCCACTTTGGTAGCTCTATGGAAAGTGGCGCTTGACTCCATACTTCACATGACGCCATACATTGCTTGAGCCTATTGTAAAGTGGCGCCCCGATGCCAATGAGTGTATAATGATCCGTGCCGCAACACTGGATGTTGATATTGGCTACTAGAAACTAGCGCCCCGGCGTTTTTGCACTAAAGATTTGGCAGCGCCGGATGTTGATATTGATGTTGATACGATCCCACTCATGATCTAGAGTTGGCAGCAGTCGTTTTTGCACTAAAGATTTGGAGGCATTACTTGTATGGGGAGAAAGTGGAGATCTTTACGGATCATAAAAGCCTCAAATATTTCTTCACTCAAAAGGAACTCAACATGCGACAACGAGATTGGCTTGAACTGTTGTAAGATTATGATCATACCATCCAATACCACCCTGGAAAAGGGAATGTGGTAGTTGACGCATTGAGTAGAAGATCATATGCGGGTACGAGTGCAATAGTGTCAACACAAAGGCCTATTTTGTATGACTTACAAAGGATGGAGATAGAGTTAAAGACTCTAGGGACCCATGTGATGATGGCGAATATACGAGTAGAACTGACTTTAATCGATAAAGTTAAAGCTGCTCAAACTACAGACCTGGAGCTGATGCGTATGTGGAAGAAAGTGCAAGAAGGTGCTATGCCGGAAGCAAGAATCGATAAAGAAGGAATACTTCGAGTCAACTCTAGATTTTGTGTTCCTAACGATCCTGATTTAAAGTATAAAATCATGATAGAGGCGCACAACACACCGTTTGCAATCCATCCTGGGAGTACCAAAATGTATCATGATCTTCGTCATACGTTTTGGTGGAGCAATATGAAGAGAGAGATAGAGCTGTTTATCTCAAGGTGTCTAACTTGTCAATGAGTTAAGGCAGAGCATCAAGTACCAAAAGGTCCATTGCAACCACTTAAAATTCCAAAATGGAAGTGGGAGCACATTACCATGGATTTCGTTACTGGTCTTCCCAAGGTTTCTCAAGGCATAGATGCAATTTGGGTCATTGTTGATAGATTGACCAAGTCTGCTCACTTCTTACCTATACGAGAAACTTATACACTTGAACGTCTAGCTCGTATGTATATAAACGAAGTTGTAAGATTGCATGGTATGCCAGTATCCATAGTTTCTGATCGAGACCCAAGATTTACTTCAAGATTTTGGGTTAGTTTGTAAAAAGCTATGGGCACGGATTTACGATTTAGTTCGGCATATCATCCTCAGATGGACGAACAATCAGAGAGGACTATCCAAACTCTTGAAGATTTATTAAGACTCTGTGTCCTTGACTTCAAGGGAAGTTGGGACAAGTTCTTACCATTGGTGGAGTTTTCCTACAACAACAGCTATTAAGCAAGTATTGGCATGGCTCCATTCGAAGCGTTGTATGGAAGAAAGTGTCGTTCTTCAGTATGTTGGGATGTGGTGGGTGAAGCAATGTTATTGGGGCCGGAGTTGGTACGTATGACTACGAAAAAGATTCAAACGATCCGGTAACGTATAAAAACCTCACAAGATCGAAAAAAGAGTTATACTGATCTTCATCGAAAGGACGTGGAATTCGATATTAGAGATCATGTGTTGTTACGTGTTGCTCCATGGAAAGGAGTTACGAGATTTGGAAATAGAGGAAAGCTCAATCATCGATTCATTGGCCCATTTTTAATCCTCGATCGAGTAGGAACTATGGCCTATATACTCGCTTTACCGCCAAGTATGTCTCATGTTCATAACTTTTTTCACATATCCATGTTACGTAAATATGTGGAAGACCCGAACCACATTATTGAGTTAGAACCGGACGAAATAACGGAAGATTTAACGTATGAAGAGGTTCTTGTTCAAATTTTGGATAAGAAGGAACATATTCTACGCTCCAAGGTTATACCTCAAGTAAAAGTTTTGTGGAGAAACCACGATGTTGAGGAAATGACTTGGGAGTTAGAATCTAAAATGAAATTAAGGTATCCTTACCTCTTCGACATACCAGGTACGTACCCTAATTTCGAGGGCGAAATTTCATAAGAAAGGGAGATTGTAAGACCCCAACTTTTATGAATAAAGATGATTTTTCTATAAATATCATTTTTGAATATTATGGAATGAATTTGATATAATATTATAGTTGTGGGTATTATTTATAAATTTTGCAAACTACGCAAATTGTTATATAATATTCAATTGGTCAGGAAATATTCGTTTTAACAGGGTATATTCGTACGACGGCACAATCATTTGTGGACCCCGCAACGGAATTATTGTCTAATTAAGAAAACGACAAAAATATTTTATGAAAATAACGGCAGAAGTTTTACCATTAACAGTTGAAACACCCGGTGTTAAAAGTACAGTAATACGCGTGGTTGCATAGTAGCACACGGTATTAATTATTGATGCTTACGTGAGAAGTCACTCAGTTTTGTTCAATTATTGCTACAGTAATTGCTGCATAGTATCTCACATTATTTGGTTCAATTATTGTTGATATTTTATATATTATTAAATCAATAATTGAGACGACAAAGTTATTAATATTATTATTTACAATATTAACGATGTCTAGAAGTTCTGTCAAGGAGAGGTTTGGTCACCTAATTGCGCGCCAATAGGGAGAAATCCTTATTGGAAAGCCGCCACTTTCTTGGGAACGACCTGGTCGATTAATATTGTGAATTATAATAATGATGATAAATGTTGTTAAAAATATTAATGTGATTTTTATGAAGTATTTATGGATCCCCATTTACCCATTTTTCAAAATAATCGGTAGAAATTTATTTAGTAATTTTTTGGGCCCACATGTGGGGCCCACTGGAAGGAAAAGTCTTGTGGTGGGAGGATTCTTGCTGAATTTGGTTCACGGGAGTTTTATTGATTGAAGGTACTGTGTGTATATATATATATATATATATATATATTGCTATTTTATTTAAAGTTTTCGTTTTATTAGAATATTTTATTGCATAGTATCCTTTCCATTCTCTTGTAAATAGGATGCTCAGTTAGAATTGAAATCACACCAGAAATTCAGAGAATTCTCTTCTATAATCTTTAGAGTATTTCTTTAGAGTTTTAAAAAGCTTTGAGCGTAGTGCAAGTTTTCTTCAAGAATATCTTCGCCCTACCAGTCGGAATACTCTTCTTTTACGGTAAGGGGTATTATTTTTTTCGTATTCATGAAGAGAACTTATGTTATTCCATTCTTTATTATTCTGTTGGAATAACCTTTATACACGGACTACCCTATACTTGGTGAAATTCTTTTGTTAGTCCATTCTTTATTATTATGTTGGAATAACCTGTCTATGCGAAGTACCGCATACATGGTGAAATTCTTCTGTTATTCCATTCTTTATTATTTTGTTAGAACATCCTGTCTGTGCGCTTAGGCATGACCAGGTTCCGTTATTTATTATTCATTAGAATATATCCGTATGCATGCGTTCGCATGATTGATTTCATTATTTATTATTCTATTAGAATAACTTTCGTCATGCGATCTATCGCATGCACAGTGATTTATTTTGTTATTCCATTCTTTATTATACTTAGTTGGTTAAAGTTTTGGCTTTTATACTCCATGAAATTAGTGGAACATCCTTGATATTGCGCTTCATCTAGTATCTTTTCATGGTAATATTCTTCTGAACATTCTTGAGTTTTACCCCACAAAGCAGTATCATGTTGATAATTTGGACGTTATTGGTTCCTGGATAAATTAATTCTTGAACTTGTTTTATTGAATTCTTATATCATTGTCATCATCCTCATGTTTATATTATGTTGAAAATCATCTCTGGCATGTAGTGCATAGATGGACTTGGTATAATTATGACTAGGGATTATTCGGTATAATCGACCGTAATTTTACAAATGATGTGGTAAAAGTCCTCATTGGCCCGTAGTGCATTGATGGACAGTTGTTGGCATGATCATGACCATTGACGAATACACGAATATCCTTGGCCCGTAGTGCATGGATAATTTGTGGTTGTGATCTTAATGAATATCCTTGGCGTAGTAGTCTGGGGATGATGTGGATTATATATTAAGCTGAGTCCCAGCGATAAAAGTGATGAAAAACCTTTTAAATCATAGAATATAGTAGATTTTATTCTTTACTTGACTCTTTTAATGGATTGCTTGTTTTATTTGTAGTTAAACTTGATGTTTGTTATATTGTATCGTTTAACCTTTGTTAAAGGCTAATAATAATTTATTACGCATTATCTTAGTCATAATATTTCTTCTTTGGGCTAGTTGAGCTCACCCTTTTACTTTCATTGTTCTCTTGAGAAATGAGAGCGTAGCGAGGGACTAGTTTGGGGAGCGGAGTGGCGGTCCAGATAATAACATTAGTAGTCCTCACTATTCTATGAAATAATGTGTTAATAAATGTATTGAGGACTTATTTTGAGTTTGAATATTGTCTAGAAGACAATATTTGTATTAAAACTCACAGCTCATGTTGTATATTTAAGATTGTATTTTTTTTCTATACCATGTATTTGGCTACTCAGAATAGGTGATGTATACCTATTTTGGGGCGCCACACACACACACACACACACACACATATATATATATATATATATGTATAGTATTTTTGATAATTTTTTATTAAATTAATATATATTTTTTAATATACATATATTTTTATTCTTTTGCTTAACAAGTTTTTAGTATCTCTCTATCTAAATTGTATGTATTAAACTAGATATATATATATATATAATTATTTTTAATGATTTTTATTAAACTAAGTTATAAATATAAATATGTTTATTTAAATTTATTCAAGTAAGGTATATTCCATATTTATATATATTTTTTCAAGGATTAAATCTACATCATCTATCTTTATGTATATCCAAGGGTCAAAATTGACCAATCCATGTCTCTTTCATCACACCAATCAGACTCCACCATCATGAAGCACACGAATTATGAATCAAAATCATTGGATCATCACTAAACATTGATCTCAGCCATTGGATCATACTCTAAAAAAAAACACATCTCAGATTCATTTATAACCGTTGATCTTGACATGCGCAAACCTCCTCACCATTGGATTTACCTGGTAAAGCCAAAATATATATACATTTTTTGCAATTTTTAATTTCATTTGTTTTTCTTCTTTCTCTCTCTTCTCTTACGCGTCTCTCATCTTCTCCTTCATATATATATATATATATATATATATATATATCTCCGCTCTCATCGTCTCCGATATTTTCTCTCTATCTGATCTACTTTTCGGATGTCGGTCTATCTTCATTATTCCTTTCTTCTTCTTCTTCTTCTTCTTCTTCTTCTTCTTCTTCTTCTTCTTCTCTTAATCATGATACTCAAATTTTTATAGTTTCTGGTATGCTTAATCAATCCATTTTTGAGTCGTTAGCCAGTTAGGGTTTCGGTTAAATTTCTGTCTATTTTTTTAGATCTGAAAATTCATGTTCTACATTTTTTTTAAGTTTCTGGTATGCTCAATTGATCCATTTTTGAGTCTTTGGCCAATTAGGGTTTCGGTTAAATTGTTATCTATTTTTTTAGATCTAAAAATTCTTGTTCTACGGTTTTCGAACACTTGCATGTGTTCTTCTAAGATTCCCAAACTTTTTACCAAAAATCGTTTCTCTAGTCTTAAAATATTTAGGGTTTCAATCATTTTTTTTATTTCTGAACACTTGTAGATGTTCTTCTTTTTTTTAAAATTTTTTTTTTAGATCTTCAGCCTTAATAAAATACGCAAAATCGCCTCTATTTTATTTTGTTTTGAAACAAAACATGTTTTTGGGTACAAATTTTTGAGTTCTATAATCTGTAAAACAATCAATGATCATCTTTCTAAAATTTTTAAGGATTAGGGTTCATCTGCAAAAAGTTCAAAAGTTTTTTTTTGGCCTTCAGTCAACAACCATTTTGTTCTATTTATTGTCTCTCATTTTTTTTGGCCGTAACCACAAATATGTTCTTAGGATTTTTTTAATCTTCTGATAATCACACCCTTCTTAAAATATGTCCGTTTTTAGTCTGTCTCAAACATGTTTGGTTAAGGTTTGTCTGAAATCTTCTTACAAATCATCTTCATCAGATCTGCTAAAATTTATGGTATGTTCCTTTTTTTTTTTTGCTTCATTTTTTAAAAAAAAATAATAATAATCATAACATCTATTTTCTGAATTTTTTTAACAAACCGTAATTTTTTTTTAAAGTTTTTAATAGAAAGTTTTTTTTTTTAAGTTTCTTTATATATTGTCCTCATTCTTTTTATACATATTATATATGCTTATATATATATATATATATATACTATCTATATGTATATACATATATATTGCTATAACTGTGCATCTTTGATGGACTCAATTTTTTTTTAGAAATCTGTACAACGAAGAGCTTATCATCATGCAATTAACATATCATAGCTCCCAACTCAGGTATAACCTCTCTATCTCTCTGTATATTCTTACTTTTGTGGATACTGATGTCCACTGGATTTCATTTTATTTGTCTTATATATTGTGTGTATACTGAGGTCCACTGGATTAATTGCTTCTCTGCTATCTGCTCTTTCTTAAGATTTGCTATAAATGTAAAATCCTTCAAATTACATGCCTCCTTGAAAAATTGTTTTTTGCAATGATAATTTCTTGTCGTGTTTATCAAAATGATTTTAAATGATACATCCTTCAGGCTTTGGTAATCATTCTTAAGTTTTACTGAAATCTTTTGTTCTCTGTGTTCCTCATATGACATGTGGATATTTTTTATTGCTCACTCTACCTTCTTAAATGACAAATTTTAAACAGTGTTTATCCTGCTTTTTAACTTAAATATTGTTACTATTTTCAGTTTTACTTTCTCCCACCTCAGTTTATTAAATGCTTTCTTTACTTGATTACTTGGAGTGTATATTACCTGCTGCACATCATCTCTCTTCTCTCTACCTATATATATAAGCTCTTTCAAAAATGTTGCGTCTCTATATAAATTCCCTCTGCAGTTTAATATTTTCCCCTGTATTTTCTACATCCATACTTATCATGACTACCTTATTTTCTTCTAAAAGAAAAACTCTTCCTCTAAATTATGAGTTACAATTTTCCAATGTTGTCCCTCATCTTACTACTCCCTCTGCCCAGTCAAAATATCGCTTTATGAGATACAACATGTGTCCAGAAAATGTCATCACATTTCACAGCTTTCCAAAACTATTTTATATTTTTAAAAATGTTGGGTGGGAATGTTTGGTTTAATTCTATGATATGTCTATTTTTCCCAGTCTTGTGGCCGAATTTTATGCTCATATGGAGTTTTCACATGACTCCTCTGGTTTATTAAAGACCATTACTACTTGCATTCAAGGACATACATACATCATAGATGAATTATTTCTTGTTCACGCCCTTCAGTTGCATCCTTCTACTCTTGAATTACCTAGGATTAATTCATATCTTCATCCATCTGGCATATCTGTAGAAGAATGCATGCTATTCAAGTTTAATTTGTCTGTGGTAACTGATCAAATGGTACTAACTCTTTTATTTGACTATCTATGCAAAGTTGGTCTGGAATTTCTAACTGCTGAGTGTCAATTTTTAGGCAAAATTTTAAGAAACAATTTTATGCCTGTATGTGATGATAGAAAAATATTACCTTTTGATCTGGAAATCATCAAAAGTCTGTTAAATGAATGCATGCCCTATAATCTAGCCTACTTCTTGTTGTCTTCGTTTGAATATTGTTTTCAAAACAATTGACTTGGTTTTGGTCTACTTCTTACACATATCTTCCACTATTTTAATCTTACTTTGTCCAATTTCCAGTCTCAACTAGTCCCTACCAGCAACATTGTATCAAATCTAAATCTGCCACCACAACCTCTCATCATTTTTAAACCACTTAATCATGAAATTCTTGAAGCCAACATCAACATGGCTACCAAAATTGACTCCCTAAATAGTATGAATCAACTTTTGTTGCAAAATCAATCTCTCATGTTAGAAAAATTAGAAGATGTTCAGTTCTCTTTGAACATAATTAAATCTGTGGTTTGCCTGCTCTTGGAGAACATCAACCTTTTGATGGATCCCTTTAATGTCAGTACCACTATTGACTTCACTGCTCCCCCACCAGCTGATCCTGAAGGAAACATTCCTGATTTGTCTCATTTCTCTCCTTTTGATCTTGATGAAATCTGACGGTGTACTAGCTCAACTAACTATTTGATTGCTTGTAATCCTTAACCCCTCTCCCCTCTACTGTTTCACATTACTACTACTACTACTACTACTACTACTACTACTACTACTACTACTACTACTACTACTACTACTACTACTACTACTACTACTACTACTACTACTACTTATTTTTACTCGGTTTATATAAGTTTTAACTAACTCTTTTTGCAGGATTTTTAACATATTTTCTGTAGGTTTGCACTTTTCTTTTACCCCAACACTTTTTATGATGGCAAATGGGGAGAAGAAAAATATGAATGGATTCTAAACTGCTATGAATGGATTATATATAACTGCCATGAATAGATTATACAAATTGCTATGAACTGCCATGAATGGATTTTATTAACTGCTATGATTGAATCTAAATTGTTATAAATGGTTCACAATTTAAGGGGGAGTTTTCTTAAAAACTAAAAATATTTTTATAATTGTCATCATCAAAAAGGGGGAGATTGATAGGTATAATTTTATTTTATATTTTGATGATAACAATTATGTTTGTAATAAATATGTAATTGTTTACTTATTTTATTATTTTACATTTTACTTGAATTAGTTTTTATTAACCTCGATAAATTATATGTCAAGTGTTAAATAAATTAATTCCTATAATATTCAAGGCAAAGAAACCCTATTTCTTTTTCTAAACTAAAGTCGGGCAAAATAGTTTCACTTCATATATACGAAAACATAATATATATTAATATACTTATTATATAATACCATATATATATATATATACATATATATATATATATATATATATATATATATTACCTTTAGTATACTACATATATATATATATATAAGCCAAAAAGATAAATGCATGCATGTGCTGCCATCTTTTTTGAAGTATTAAAAATTGTGTGTGCTAGTGTCACTCATTATGGGACAACGCTTGAGTTTTTGCTAGCATTAAAACTTGGCTTAAATGGTCAAAATAAGCAATAAATGATCAATAGGTGGAGATTGAACTGGGCGGTTTTTATTCCTCTACCGCGTAAAAGCATGCTTTAATCTGGACCGTTTAAAATTCAAAAATATTTGATCAAAACCGTGAATTTAAAAATCAGTTTTCAAAATTATATTTTTGCCCCAACTTCAAAAATTCTGTAAATAGGGAGTATTTCATTCATTTGGTTTTTACTAATTTAGTGAAAAGAAAATCATACTCTACTTGCCTACATTCTCTCTAAATTTTATATATCTTCCTACAAAAGTTCTGATTATTTTTGAAGAGAAAAATTGGTCCAAGTATTGAGATAAGTTTAATTTCTGTTGAATTATTTCTTACTTACATTATATCTATAGATATACAAATACATATTATTCTACATAATTTTATATATCTATATTTCATCTATTTGTCAAATAAAAGGATACTTGGGCGCCGCAATGCTACAGAGATACACCTCTACAGAGAGGAATTTGAACCGTACGATTCCTTATAGTCTTCAGTAACCTTTTATTGATACTATTTATATAAATATCGTAAAATAGATACGACACTTGATAGCTCAAAACGACACTAAGATACTGCTCCAAAATGAGTAGTCATCCGAACTGGATTTGAGAATCGTAGTGATCTATTGAAAATATTTATATAAATATCAATTGTAAAAATTATAAATTTTGTCATACTTAGACGGCACAAGGCTACGGAGATACACCTCTACCAAAAGGAATTCGAACCGTACGATTCCTTATAGTACTAAGTGACATTAAAGTTCACATAATAGATAAAATATTCTTATATATTATTTGAGTTAAACAAATAATATTTGTTATATCAGTTTGTGCTTAACTGAGAATATATTTGATAAATATTATTTGATTTATTCTTTTATACAAGTATTGATTCATAAAAATAATTCATATAATACTTAGTAAAGACCATCTAAGAAATAATTCTATATTATCCATAGAAAAATACTCTTTATTTTATAAAATTATTAATTCTTTATAAAGTGCTTTAATATCATATATTTGCTTAATCAGAAGCATCAATGGATCCAAACAACAGTTCTATCTGCTTTAAAGAAGCTTATTATTGAATATAAAAGTCCTTGAACTTTTATACCGATATATTTGTTCTTAATTTTCTATCTGCTTATTTGAGAAGCATTAATCGGTACTTAACTCTTATCAGCTTATTGAAGAAGCACTTTATTGTAAACTTATTTGCAAACAAAGAAAGAATTAGAGTTAGTTTATTTTATGTATATGTGAGAAAAACAAGTAATTCTTTGACTAAGACCAGAGTCTTAGAGAGGTCAGCAGGAAGTTGGGTCTCTAGTGTACTTGTGAGGTGTGGAATAGGCTGTTGTTTCAAGACCAGATCATAAAATAGAATTAAATTTAAAAGGTGATACAACTAGACTTGAGGAAGGAGCATAGAGCTTGTTGTCCAAGATAAAATAGTTGAATAGTTGGAAGTTTGTCTGTAAAACTTTGTAAAGGCTTCTCCGCCTGTTTAAGGAATATTTATTATTGATAGTAATAGGATCTCATGTTCCAAGTAGGGACTTGAGACTGGACGTAGCAACATACCAAGGGGTGTATGTTGTGAACCAGACAAATCTCTGTGCATTGTGATTGAATTTTTATTATCTTATATGCTAATTACAAAAAAACTGCTAATTAATAACTAAAAATTCAAAAAGGCCTAAATATAATTTTTAACTAATAATAATCTATTCAACCCCCCTTCTATATTATTATTGACCTTTAAATATGAAATCTTATTACATATCTAAATAAACTCTTTTTTAAGGAAAAATAGATTCTCTTTTCTATTCACAAATAAACTCCTTTATTTTGAATAATATGAAATCTTATTCCATATCTAAATAAAGTCCTTTATTTAACGAAGCATAGATTCTCTTTCCTATTCACATATAAACTCTATTTTGAATAATGTGAAATCTTATTCCATATCTAAATAAACTCATTTATTTAAGAAAACATGGATTTTCTTTCTTATTCACAAATAAACTCTATTATTTTGAATAATATGAAATCTTATTCCATATCTAAATAAACTCCTTTATTTAAGAAAACATGGAATCCAATTCAATATGTTAATATAAAACCTTTTTGAATAAACTCTTTTATTCAAACAAACTTGGAATCTAATTCCAATTAATATAAAACTTTTGAATAAACTATTTTATTCAAACAAACGTGAAATCCAATTCCAATTAAAATAAACAAATTTATTTTAATCTAATTCCAAATCAAAATAAACTCCTTTATTACTGAAAAAATATTTAATTTAATTTTAATTAAAATAAACCTTTTATCCTAATAAAAATCAAAATAAAAAATTATATATTTTTGTTTTTGGAGAGTGGTGCTTGTAACAACCCGAAAATTCGGATTGTCCAGAATTTAAGTTGAAAGAATTAGTTATTAATAAAATAAATTTTTATTAATAATATTTTGTGTTATGTGTTTATTAATCGTTCTAGAACCTAGGATGATTATTAATTGGGAGGATTCTGACTACGAGCGAGACTGAACGAGTAAGAATTTTCAAGAGGAAAATAAAAATTATCCGAGAAGAAATTTTTTTTTGGGGAAAAAGGCGAAATAGACACTATTCACCCAACGAAACTTAAGGGTTAGGGTTTGAATAACCTAAGCCTTTCCGAGAGTTCGGTATGTCGAAATGACATTCTGTCGAAAGATTTGACGATAATATGTCGTGAAAAGTTAAGTAAGCCGATAAAAGTTTTTCTCCAAAAACGTGCAAAAATCGAACGAAATAAAAACGACGAAATGTACTTTTATGTACTTTTCACTCGTTTAACTACGTTAGGGGAAAACGTGATGGAAAACGCTTAACACGAAAAAGTGTTTTTCAGTTTTTCGAAAATCCAAAGAATACGTAAAAGTTAATTTGTAAAGGAAAGACGAAATATCTAAAAATATTTGGATTTCAAGAATCGCAATTTTTAAAACTGTCGAGCGAAACCCGAAAGACGGAACCATGAAACTTACAAGCTAAGTTTCGTGAATAGTAAGGAGGTTAACTAAGGAGGTGGAAAAAGTTAACTTAAGGGCTAAGTAAACTTAGTGCTTAAGTCATGAATAGTAAGGAGGTTTGGGGGGCAAAAATGACTAAAATACCCCTAGCCTTGGTTTTCTATAAATAGGAAGCTCATTTCAATATTTTGGGATTTTGAAAATCCTACACTTTGTGTGTGTGTGTGTGAGAGAGAGAGAGAGAGAGAGAGAGAGAGAGAGAGAGAGAGGATGGGAGAAAGAAGAGGAAAAGGAAGCGGAAAAGCTTGCTCATGAGCAACCTTTTTCCGACGGAGGAAGATTAAAGAAGAGAGGTAATTGGAAAACGAAATTTTAATGAATTTTTCTATGTTAAAACATAGTTTAATGAGAATATGAAGTAAAATATGTAAGAATGGTTTCATATGGTTGAAATCATTAGAAAATGAAGAAATACGAATTTAAAGTTTAGTTTATAAATTTCTTAAGGAAGTATACGATTCATAATGAATTAGAACGATCCGAGTGGATTATATGAATGAGTAGGTGAAATAAGTAAGGAATGGTGTTCTATAACATCAAATTCAAAGAAAAAGTGAAATCGTAATCAAAATATCGATTAAAAATGAAGAACAAACGAAGAACACGAAGAACACGCGAAGAACACGAAGAACGTTGTTGATGGACAAATTTAAAACCATCGTAGTATAATTGTTATTGATGGAAAAGTTTAAAACCCCTACGTATAAGTAAGATGCTTGTTGCTTGGTTTTTATGAAGAACAGATTAAAACGGAGCTATAACGAAGTTATGGAAAAAAATTTGTAAAAGACGAACGAGAATTAGAAAGTTAGTAAATGAACCCGAATGTGTAGGGTTTCATAAGAAAGAAAGATAATGTAGAAAATGTGAGTCGTGGACTCAAGAAGGAATGAGTTCCGAGTTTGGATGACCAAATCACGGATGAGCGAATGAAGAGCGTTAAAAACGTAAAACGAACGAAGGGTGAAGATCAAACCAATAGAATAACACGTTAATGGATTCAAAATGAAGTTCTATCTGAGGGGTATTAAAGTTCGTATGATAAGGATGAGAATAGCTTTGGAATGACCTCGTTCCGAGTTATAACGAATAAGTTATGAAAACGGGAAGTAAGCGTCTCAAATTGGATTTAACACTTAGAGAAATTTTCTAGGGTTAGGGCTTGCACCGCATGCCTTGACCATATACCTTGTAAGGTGGCAACGCAACGCCGGATCGAGGAAGCCGGCATCGCAATCTCATGACAGCGATGCGAGAGATAAAGAAGAGAGTGGCGCCGCCAACGCCGATTGTAGGGAAAAAGCGGAGAAGAGCTTTTAAGCGCTTTCACTCTTGGGGAAACGTAAGGAAAGATAAAGAATATAATGTTTAACTAATGTAACACTTAATCAAGTGTTTTAAAGCTTTAATGAAGGTTAAACGAAAAGATTAAACAAGATTAAAAGAATATGAACGCGGGTTACAGAACTGATATCTGGGGACCGTAGTCATGATAAACGAGCGTGAGGAATTGCTATAATTGTGATTCCTTAGACGTTGAGTGATGAGAGTAATGAATAACATTTTGATATTATGTAGTGGTAATGAGAGATAAGTGTAAAGCTTATAGACGCTGTGAACGCAACGCAATTGCGATGAACGATCGGTCTTAGCATACAACGATTAGTATGGCTTCGACATTAGGAAAGAATAATGAACATGGGGTTCATGGGATGGATAACAATTGAAAGTGATTAAAACCTTAAGTAAAGGTTGAATGAGAGATTAAAAGAAGAGCAATGTGAACGTTGAATACGTAAATGATTCTTGTGAATCGTATTCGCATCGGGCGAACATTCTAAGTATACCCTGGTTGTATGACGTAGACGTTGATGAAGGTAGTAAGTAAGATATGAATTATCGAAAAAGCCGTAATGAACGGTAATAAGATTAATGAAAGCCGAATTTGAGTCGGATAAGAATGAATCCTGAGGTATGGCATTTAGTTATCAGAAAGCCAAATGGAATAAGAATTTGACTTAACGAACATTATAGTTAATAGTTCGGATAAGTTAAGATAAGTTTAGGTTGTGGTACAATCGTAACCTTTGATGGTTGACATATGGGAGCTGGGCTAAACAATTCCTTCAGAGTGCGAAGGTATATACGAAATTGGCAACCGATCTAACTCACTGTGATGGCAGTGTAGATGAGATGGGAACTTGTTTGTTGGTTGTTTGTGGGAAACCACTCAGAGTACCATATGGACTACTAGTAGAGAAGAGATGTGTGCTGAGTCCTAGAGAAGTTTTATGAAGAAGATAAAAATGTAAAACATTAGAGATGATGAATGTATAAGTAAGACTTCTCCGTATGTCATGAAGTCGTAAACCGGTAATGAAAGTTGGTCGCGTAGACTTAGATTTCAAGAACACAAATCCTAAGAAGTAAAGTTAAACTTAAACCAATGCGTAAGTCAAGTATACATGACTAATGTGACGCCCCCAAAATAGGTATACATCACCTATTCCGAGTTGCCAAATATATGGTACAAAATACAAATACAATCTTTAATATACAACAAGAAAGCTGTGAGTGTTAATACAAATATTGTCTTCTAGACAATATCCACTCTCAAAATAAGTCCTTAGTACATTTATTGTCACACTATTTAACAGAATAGTGAGGACTACTAATACTATCATCTGGACCGTCACTCCCTTCCCCGACTAGTCCCGGCTACGTTCTCATTTCATGAAGAGAATAGTGAAAGAAAGGGTGAGCTAAACTAGCCCAGTAAGAAATATTATGACTAAGATAATGCATAATAAATTATCATTAGTCTTCAATAATGTTAAACTGATAAAATACAATAGACATCAAGTTTAACAGCAGCAGAACATGCAATCTATTAAAAGAGCCAAGTAGAGAATAAAATCTACTATCTTTTATGATTTAAAAGTTTTCATCACTTTTATCATTTGGGACTCAAATTTTAATAAATAATCCACATCATCCTTGCACTACGGCCAAGGATATTCATAAGCATCACAACCACAAATTATCCATACTACGGGCCAAGGATATTCGTGTATTCATCAATGGTCATGATCATGCCAACAACTGTCCATCAATGCACTACAGGCCAATGAGGACTTTCACCACATTATTTGTAACATTACGGTCATGATTATACCGAATAATCCCTGGTCATAATCATACCAAGTCCATCTATGCACTACAGGCCACAGATAACTTTTAATAAAATATAAACATGAGGATGATGACAATGATATAAGAATTCAATAAAACAAGTTCAAGAATTAATTTATCCAGGAACTAATAACGTCCTAATTGTCAACATGATACTTCTTTGTAGAGTAAAATTCAAGAATGCTTAGAAGAATATTTCCATGAAAAGATACTAGATGAAGTGCAAATATCAAGGATATTCCACTAATTTCATGGAGTATAGAAGTCAAAACTTTAACCAACTGAGTATAATAAAGAATGGAATAACAAAAGAAATCACCATGCATGCGGTGCCAGATAAGCAAAGTTATTCAACGTAATAATAAATAATGGAACCAGTCGTGTAATAATGACCTTGACATGATATTCTAATAGAATAATAAATAACGGAACCACGTCAGGCGTAATACACACCGACAAGATATTCCAACAGAATAATAAAGAATGGAATAACAACAGAAATCACCATGCATGCGGTATTTCGCATAGACAGGTTATCCCAACAGAATAATAAATAACGGATTCAGGTCCGGCATAAAACGCATAGACAGGATATTCCAACAAAATAATAAAGACGGAACCAGGTCCGGCGTAAAACACACAGACAGGATATTCCAACAGAATAATAAAGAGGCGGAACCAGTCCAAGTAAGAAAGCCGCATGAGCAGGATGTTCCAACAGAATAATAAAGAATGGAATAACAACAGAAATCACCAAGTATAGGGTAGACAACGTATACAGGTTATTCTAACAGAATAATAAAGAATGGAATAACAGAAGTTCTCTTCATGAATATAAAAAAAATAATACCCCTTACGGTACAAGAAATAATATCCCTTACCTTAGAAGAAACTGGATATATGAGTAGTGAAGTAGCAGAATACTTTTCTTCGTTCTCTCTATAGTTTCTCTCTCTAGAGCTTCAGCGAATTTGTAAGAAAAAAATGAAGGAATGAGCTTCTATTTATAGGAGAATGTTCTGAATAGTAACTAATTCATGAACGGTCCAGATTGATTTACTTTTAAACGGACGGTCCATATTGATTTACTATGCAGTATTAATAAAATATTCTAATAAAACAAAATCTTTTAAATAAAATATAATATATTCTATTTATAGTCTAATAAAACAAATAACTTTATAAAAGTATTACATTTTTATATAAAAGATTTTACTATACAAAATACTATGCAGAGCACTATGCAAACACTATGCATAATAAAATATAATATATTTTAATTATTGTCTAATAAAACAAATAACTTTATAAAAGTATTACATTTTATATAAAAAGATTTTACTATGTAAAATACTATACGCAGTACTATGCAACACTATGCATAATAAAATATAATATATTTTAATTATTATACAATAAAACAAATAACTTTATAAAAGTATTCTATTTTATATAAAAAGCTTTTCCGTTTTATTACATTAATAATACTATTAAAACAAAATTTATATATATAATATATATATACAAACTTTCGTGACTTCATAAAAAGACATCTCAATATATTTAACAATATTTATCATCATTATTATAATTCACAAAGGAAAGAGGGGGCTTTCCAATAAGGATTTCTCTCTATTGGCGCGCAATTAGGTGACCAAACCTCTCCTTGGCATAACTTCTAGACATCGTTAATATTGCAAATAATAATATTAATAACTCTGTCATCTCAATTATTGATTTAATAATATATAAAATATCGATAATAATTGAATCAAATAACGTGAGATACTATGCAACAATTCATCAGAGTAATAATTGAACAAAATGAGTGACTTCTCATGTAAGCATCAATAATCAATACAGGTATTGCTACTATGCAACCACGCGCATTACTTTACTTTTACTACTGAAAGTAGTTCAACGGTTTTAACGGTAAAACTTCCGCCGTTATTTTTATAAAAATATTTTTGTTGTTTTCTCAATAAAATAATAATTCCATCATGGGGTCCACCAATGATTATCATTGCATTGTACGAATATTCCTCGCTAAAATGAATATTCCCCGACCAATCGAATATAATACAACAACTTGCATACTTTGCAAAATTTATAAATACTACCCACAACTATAACATTATCTCAAATACACACCATAATATTTTAAAAAATATTTCAAGAAAATTAAATCTTTATTTGTAAAATTTGGTATTTTACAACTAATTGGTGTATGTGATGTTTTTCTTATATGCTATATAGGAATTGGAATGAGCAGTTCAACATAAGATGTAGCTTGGCGTAATGCAAGTTTCTTAACTTCATTTATATTTCAAATGAATGCTAGTTTCTTAAACTTCTCAGATGTTGAACTTGAGAAGTTCTTTCTATGTGCGAATGTGCAATATTTTTGCAAGGTCGTAGAACATATGAGGCCTTGTGCCACAATATGAACACTTCGGTGTTTCTATTAGATGAACTATTTTGTGATTTAACTATTCAATAAGAGAATGCTCTGTTTATACACGATCCGCTATTGTTAAGTCTGTGCTAATGATTCTAGCCAGACATAATGTGTATGAAAAAGGTAGAAGAATGAAAGTATTTTAAAATGAATGTAACTAATGTTTTAATAAGATAGGAATCAAGATTATTCCTATTATTCAAGCTGCTTCATAACCTTTGTTTGGTTATCAAAGTCTTAAAAGAATGTTTAAATTCTTGAAGTTGTTTGTTCAACTACTATGACTTTCTGGGAAATTGAATGCTCACACTTGCTTTAAATGAAAAACATTTTCAGCGAACGATGTTAAAAGAACTTAAGGATCCCGTAAAGATCAAGCTGACTTGTATCCAAATGCAGTGCCATTTAGTATATTAATTAGCGTGAAGATAAAGCGAAGACTTGTAATATAAAATAAGTTAAATGAACTTTAGATTAGTGTAGACACTCAAAATTTTCTGCACACCTGTTACTAACATTGTAGGAGGGCAGATTCATCTTTCGAAGATAACCTTGGAAGACAGCTCACATCCATTCTGGATACTACCGGAAGTTCAGTCTCAACCCTGGAACACACACCGGGAGTATCAAATCCTACCTCGGATATAACCGCGAGTTTCGTCCTTGGAGATAACCCCAAGGAATGCTGTTGCAGTTTCGGCGATAACTTCGAAAATGCTTATTTCAAATGTATGCAATCAGATTCAATCTCAGACCTCCTACCGAGGCACTCATACCAAAGACCCGGAGATAACAACGGGAAGATAGGCACACTTACAGATGACCTTGCGGAATTTAAACACTTGCAGTAGTCCAATCTCAGATGTAACCCTGAGCAACGTCTGCTATCAGCCCAAACTGGAGAGAACCCCGGTGAGGAATCAAATCGTCATCTTGCCACCTCAACCCCTATGCGTCGTCTCAACATTTTATACATACATTTCTACACAACAATGTCCCACAAGAACGAAGGAGTTCCAATCCCGAGTGACAATTACGCGTGGCAGCACAACGGATAGAATTTGAAGCTTGAAGACCATGGGCATGGTCCACTCTTCCTGACTTTGTACAACCTCTAATCCCATGTCATCTCATAACTCTTGACAAAAGCAGTCTGAAGAAGGTCTTGTACACCTCGTTCGGATGCTTGGATTAAAGTTTTGCAAGTTCGAGCGGACATCACAGTGCACGAGTGCATGTACTTTGAGACGGCGGGCCCCGCAGAGCTCGGGGCACCCCGGGCAGCCGCAGGTACACCTGCAGCTCCCCCCCTCTATAAATAGAGGGCTTGGGGTGGCCATTTATAAGAGAAAAAGGCGATGAAGCCCTGTCCAATTTTCTCTGTAGACACCTCATATTGAGTGCTTTCTCATTTTAAACACCTGTTAGCTCACATATAGCTATATTTTACTGGCGGGAGCTGAGTGTTTATCCATCTAGAGTCATAGAAGCTGCTTTGGCGATTACTATAAAGCCTTCTCACACTATATAAAGCCTTTCTCTTCATCTTTGCACACACTATTCTTCACATTGAGAGTCGTGTTGTGTGTGTATGCGGACTTGGTCAAGTGGTTTTCATTTCATGCGTATATATATACTTATATATGTATATATTTATATATGGACTAACATTATCGAGTTATGCCTCGATTGAGCCTAGAGTTTTGTCTGGAGCATTTACTTGATTATATATATATATATATATATATATATATATATGAGCGTTTATTACTTATATATATACTTATATATATGAACTGTTGTCGAACTCTGTTCGATGAGCCAAGGTTTTATATCCGGTGCGTTTACTGCTTTTATATATATATATATATATATATATATATATATTTACTTTTCTATCAGGCCTTGAGTTTACTTCGAGACCTTTTACTACTTTATTTACATTTAGTCCCGCCTGGAGTTTACTTCGTGGCGGTTGATCGTATTTACTGCTTTCTTTACATTTAGTCCCGCCTGGAGTTTACTCCGTGACGGTTGATCGTCTTTTACAGCTTTATTTACTTTTCTGATCCCCCATGGAGGTGCTTCGTGGGGCTTGATCATATATATATATATATATATATATATATATATATATATATTTACCGCTTTTATATATTTACATTTCTGATCCCCCATGGAGGTGCTTCGTGGTGGTTGATCATGTCCGTATATATATATATATATATTTACAGCTTTTATATATATAACTGCTTATTTCTTTTCATATAAATTGCGGCATCATGTGAGCCTAGGAATCACGTGATCACAAATTCAATCTACTGAATCTAGATTCGGTTCCCATGATGGACATTTTTGGCTGTAAGCAGCTTGTACATTATTTATAGTGTTTGAATTTCCTTAGATGGTTGTCATGCCCATGAGGAGTTCGGCATTGTTGTATATTATTTTCTCGAAGATACCTCACATCTCGAAAATAAAAGCAAACAAGCCGAACATTTAATAATAAAATGGAAGTATGAAAAGGTCTCATTTACTATTGAGCACAGGGTTTGAAAATCCTCTTTTACAAAACTTCATTGCTATATCCTATTTAAAACTGAATTTTTCAATAAATTCAAACCCATTGTATATTGGTGCGAACAAGGCCTCGTACTACTTCCAAATAAATTGCACATTGATCCCCACGCACACACACATTCATATAACAATTTCTTGAAAAGTGGTGGTCACCGTGGCAACACGGATGTCGGGGGGTGCCTAACACCTTCCCTCCGCATAATCAAGCCCCCGAACCCAAATGAATCTCGGTTTCACAGACCCGTTTAGCAGTGTTACATCACTGGGTCAATGTGCAAACCTTTTCTCAGTTGCGTTTGTGTAACCAGTTAAAAACACCAACTAGTGACTCTTAAAGTCAAATCGTCGACATTACACATGTCAGACCTTTTTCACTTATTTTTTCAAACAAATTTCACATAACATGAGAACACCAAAGAACAAGTAACGAAAAGGGATAAATAAAAATCCTGACGTCGATAGGTGGCAACTCTGCTGGGGACTCCAGTAAAAGGGTTTAAGCCGCTACTACAAGCTTTTCAAAACTGTTATATGCTTGTGTGTGACTGTTGCATTTACATTTATGATTAATGTGTACGAATGCATTTTACTTACTGCACTGCAATATATCTATCTGTGATATTAGTGCTTCGCTCATGTCATCATTTTCATAAACGGTGAGACACGTTGTATGTGAATGTATGTTATGTGGTTCCTCTACCAGGAGGCTATCCTGTCGGTGTTTGATTACTGGACTCGTAGGGAGACTAATTCGAACGAGGCTCAGGAAAGGCACTACCCAGATCCGCTCCAGTTGAAAGACCGGATTAAACTTCTCGTCAATTAGATTGCGATGATCTGGGAACCTTCATGCCAAAAAGCCGCGAGAGTAACCCTAATATAGGTCAACCTCTGATAAACCAAACGCGGAGGAAAGTCTCTTCATGTTTTCCATTTTTCAATTACTTGTAAAAACATTTACTTGTAATTTTATTCCATGTTCATCTTTATGTAATGGAAAATATGAAGAATATTTGTGCATACATGACATGTTATCAAATAACACCCATTTTTGCAGGATGATATTCATAAAATGGACACATTTTGATAGCATTTACATTATCCCTAAGACTAAACTACATAAGTCTTTTGTAGAGAAACAATTGGGCCTGTTACCCGCTCAAAATCTAAAAAGGCCATGAGCCTACAACCAATCATGTCTTCTTCTAACAAGTCTAATCCCGTTTCTCGAGAAGAATTTGAAAGAATTGCATCAGTCTACTCAGGGTACAAAGATGCTTACACATACAGAATCCTCTACACAAGGAGGGACACAAGGTTTGGATAAAACAAATCTAGAACCTCAGTTGGATACGACCAATAAAGACCTTGAAAACACCCATCTCAAAGGAGATCCAGACATCGATGATATCAGGAAGAAGGTCCTTCAAATGGAAGAAACTATCTGTGCTCTCAAATGGATTGGAACACATGGAAGTGTTTCATATGCTAACCTTTGCATATTCCCTGGTGTTCATTATCCAGAGAAATTCAAAATCCCTGACTTTGAAAAGTATGACGGATTAGGGGATCCTTACACATATTTGAAGGTGTTCATTAGAGAACTTGGATCTTACAAGAAAAATGAGAAGCTCAAAATGCAGCTGTTCTAGAAGAGTCTGACTGGAGAAGCCCGTTCATGGTAAACCAGATTAGACAACTCAAAGATCCATTGCTGGGAAGAGCTAGCTCACGCCTTCCTCACTCAGTACAGTTTTCAATCTCAGATGGCTCCTGACCGGTACCAGATTACTAAGGTCAAGAAACAGTCTAATGAGTCTTTCAGAGAGTATGCTCAAAGGTGGATATGCCTTGCTGCTCAAGTTATTCCTTCAATGACAGAGTCAGAAATGGTCATGACTTTCATACACATACAAGAAGCTCCTTTCTATGGAAGAATCTTAGCTGGTATTGGCAAACCATTTTTTGAAATGATCAAACACGTAGAGATGGCTAAGATGGGATTGAAGTCCGGTAAGATTCAAGACCTAGCAGCTCTTAAAGCAGTTGTTGAGCTCATCCAATCCGGATCTTATGGAAACAACCCTCGTAGGGTCCATAAAAAGAAAGAGGAGGATGTTTTCTTGATATTACAAGGTCAAAAAGGCAGTCAGAACATGCCTATACAGAGGAGAAACTACTCCCCTTTCCAAGCACAGTCTTCAAACCCTCCATTTCCTAAAGGTGGAGATGCAAAGCACCCTCGAACGTTCACACCCTTAGGGGATTCTCTCGAGAATATTCTTGCTCTTCTGACTACTCAGAAGAAAATCACACATCTTCTTCCACCAGCCAACCCTAATGGGAGGGGTTTCAATGCTACTCGGAAGTGTGCTTATCATGACGGAGCACCTTGAGATAATACTCAAGATTGTTGGGCCTTGAAACACAAGATCCAAGATTTAATAGACAATGATGAAGTCGTGGTTACCAAACTAGATCAACGTCATTCGCAAGACAACCCTCTTCCTTAACATAAAGAAGAAGAGGTCAACATGATTAGTTGGAGCACTTGGCAGAGTTCCAATTTTAACAGTGAATCATCCCAAACCATTAAAGACGGTGTTGACAGATGGGATTACGCAAAGTTTCAATTTTCTATGGAATGAAAGATGTAAGCTCTTTGTAAGCAAATTGAACAATTGGCAGAACTGGTGACCTATCAGCATCAAGTCACATGCCAGTTAGTCAGCCAAGATCATGCCTATCTCCTTCATTTTGTTATGAATGTTCCACCATCACCTTCAGAAAGCGAAGCTATGGAGGATAAGGTTGCAAAGAGAGCAAATGCTAAAGCCTGTCGGGATTTTGCCAATCAATGGGAATTTACATATCTGTGCCAACCTATGGAGGAGATATTTCAGATGCTAATCAACGAATGAAGAATTACCTCCCTTCTACCTCCAATTAATCCCCGTTCAAAATGGCTCAACTCTAATGGAGTTTGTCAATATCATTCACATTCTCGCGGTCACAGCACAGAAGAATGCTGGGCACTCCGCCACCTTATTCAGAATCTAATTGATAGTGGTGTCCTGCAACTGGCAGACGATGACACTGTGCTACTCGAGAGTAAGAATATTTGTCCTACCAAATGGAAGGGATTAGTAGCAGTTATATCCGCTGAGGCTGATGATACTGTCAAACCATTTCCCATACAAGCAATTCAACTCAAAGGAGCTGGCAATCCTTTAAAAGTGGCTGCACCAGAGCCAATTTCTTTACTGTGACAACCCGAGAATTTAGATAATTTATTAAAACTAAAAAATAGGTATACATCATTTATTAGATAATTGAAACCCAAATAAATAGAAATGTGAGTAAATAGGTGTGACGCCCCAAAATACAATCTTTAATATACAAATACAATCTTTAATATACAACAAGAAAGTTGTGAGTTTTAATACAAATATTGTCTTCTAGACAATATCACTCTCGAGAATAAGTCCTCATTACATTTATTGTCACATTATTTAATAGAATAGTGAGGGACTACTAATACTATCATCTGCGGGATAGTCACTCCAGTTTCCCAGAGCTAGTCGGCTACGTTCTCATTTCTGAAGAGAAACGGTGAAAGAAAGGGTGAGCTCAACTAGCCTAGTAAAAAATATTATGACTAAGATAATGCGAGAATAAATTATCATTAGTCTTCAATGATGTTAAAGCGATAAAATACAATAGACATCAAGTTTAAGCTGCGGTGGAACATGCGATCCATTAAAAGAGTGTAGTAGAGAATAAAATCTACTATCTTTTATGATTTAAAAGGTTTTCATCACTTTTATCATTTGGGACTCGACAATAAATAATCCACATCATCCACACTTTCTGCCCGAGGATATTCATTAGTATCACAACCACAAATTATCCATGCACTACGGGCGAGGATATTCGTGTATTCATCGATGGTCGTGATCATGCCAACAAGCTGTCCATCGATGCACTACGGGCCGATGAGGACTTTTACCACATCATTTGTAACATTACGGTCGTGATTATTACAGAATAATCACAGTCATAATCATACCAAGTCCATCCATCTATGCACTTCTGAGGCCCACGAGATGACTTTCAACAAAATATAAATATGAGGATGATGACAATGATATAAAAATTCAATAAAACAAGTTCAAGAATTAATTTATTCGGGAACTAATAACGTCCAAATTGTCGACATGATACTTCTTTGTAGAGTAAAATTTAAGAATGCTCGGAAGAATATTTCCATGAAAAGATCTTTGGATGAAGCGTAAATATCGAGGATATTCCACTAATTTCATGGAGTATAGAAAGTCAAAACTTTAACTTATTTGAGTATAATAAAGAATGGAATAACAAAAGAAATCACCATGCATGCGGTACTTCGCATGAGCGAGTTATTCAAGCGAGAATAATAAATAACGGAACCGGTCGAGGCGTAACGTCTGCAAGCGGGATATTCAACAGAATAATAAAGAATGGAATAAAAACGAAATCACCATGCATGCGGTACCGCATAAGCGAGTTATTCAACGAGAATAATAAATAACGGAATCGGTCGGCGTAAAAGCACATAGAGCAGGATATTCAACGAGAATAATAAAAAGCGGAACCAGGTCCAAAGCGTAAAATGCATGAAAGGATATTCAACGAATAATAAATAAATGGAATAAAAACGAAATTTTCACCGGCGTATATAGAAAGTAAAGGATGTTCAAGCGAGAATAATAAAGAATGGAATAACAAAGAATTTCACCAAGTATAGGGTAGACCAGCAAGCGTATCTGAGTTATTCAATGAGAATAATAAAGAATGGAATATGAAGTTCTCTTCATGAATAAAAAAAAATAATACCCCTTACCTTATAAAAAGAAGAGTACTCCGACGGTAGAGGCGGGGATATACTTGAAGAAACTTGCACTACGCTCAAAGCTTTCTTAAGCGCTAAAGAAATCGCTCAAGATAGAAGAATAATTCTCTCTCTACAGTTTTCTCTCTAGAGTTTGGTGAATTAAGTAAGAAATAATGAAGGAATGAGCTTATTTATAGAAGAATGGGTGAATAGTAACCAATCCATGAGCGGTCAGATCGATTTACTTTAAGCGGACGGTCAGATTGGTTTACAATAAAATATAATATATTATATTTATAATCTAATAAAAAAGCGAATAACTTTTAAAAAGATTTTTTTTATAAAAAATATTAACTATGAAGCACTATATACAAACACTATATAATAATATAATAAAATATAATATATTATTATATATAATAATAAATTAATAACTTTATAAAAGTATTCTATTTTATATATAAAATTTATTATTAACTTTAATAAAGCGAATAACTTTATAAAAGTATTACATTTTATATAAAAAACTTTTACATTTTATTACATTAATAATACTAATAAAACAAAACTTCATCATCATTATTATTATTCACATTATTAATCGACCGAGGTCGTTCCCGGGAAAGAGGGGCTTTCGATAAGGATTTCTCCTATTGGTGGCGTGATTAGGTGACAAACCTCTCCTTGGCGAGAACTTACTAGACATCGTTAATAATATGCGAATAATAATATTAATAACTTCATCTCAATTATTATAAAATATAAAATATTGACAATAATTGAATCGATTAACGTGAGATCTTATGCAACAATTCTTTGAAGCAATAATTGAACAAAAATTGGTGACTTCTCACGTAAGCATCGATAATCAATCTGAGTGTACTCTTATGAAACCACAGCGTATTCTATACTTTTTTAACTTAGGGTGTTTCAACGATTAACGGTAAAACTTCATACCGTTATTTTCATAAAAATATTTTTTGTCGTTTTCTCGATCAAACAATAATTCCATTGTGGGGTCCCGATGATGATTGTGTCGTCGTCTGAATATTCCACTTTTAAAATGAATATTCCAGAGCCAATCGAATATTATATAACAACTTGCGTACTTTGCAAAATTTATAAATATTACCCACAACTATAACATTATATCAAATTTATTCCATAATATTCAAAAATGATAATTATAGAAAATTCATCTTTATTCATAAAAGTTGGGGTCTTCTGATCTCCCTTCTTATGAAATTTTGCCCTCGAAATTAGGGTGCATTACACGGTATGTCGAAGAGGTAAGGATACCTTGATTTCATTTGATTCTAACTCGGTCATTTCCTCAACATCGTGGTTCCTCCATAAAACTTTGACTTGAGGTATAACCTTGGGGCGTAGAATATGTTCCTTCTTATCAAGATTTGAGCAGGAACCTCTTAAATACGTTAAATCTTCAGCTATTTAAATCGGTTCTAACTTCGATAATGTGGTTGGGTCTTTCACATATTTACGTAACATGGATATATGAAAAGCGTTATGAACACGAGACATACTTGGCGGTAAAAGCGAGTCTATAGGCTACAGTCCCTACTCGATCGAGGATTAAAAATGGGCGATGAATTGAGGATTGAGCTTTCCTCTCTTTCCAAATCTCGTAACTCCTTTCCATGGAGCAACACGTAACAACACATGATCTCGATATCGAATTCCCGTCCTTTCGATGAAGATCGGCATAACTCTTTTATCGGTCTTGTGAGGTTTTTATCGTTGTCGGATCGTTTGAATCTTTTTTTCGTATAGTCATACGTACTAACTCGGTCCCAACAACGTTGCTTCACCCACCTCATCCCGGCATCTTTGGAAGCGACACTTTCTTCCATCTGGCGCTTGAATGGAGCCATGCGATACTTGCTTGATAAGCTTTGTTGTTGTAGGAAAACTCCACCGATGGTAAGAACTTGTCCCAACTTCCCTTGAAGTCGAGGACACGAGTCTTAATAAATCTTCAAGAGTTTGAATAGTCCTCTCTGATTGTCCGTTTGTCTGAGGATGATATGCCGAACTAAATCGTAAATCCGTGCCCATAGCTTTTTGCAAACTAACCCAAAATCGTGAAGTGAATCTTGGGTCTCGATCGAAACTATGGATCTTGGCATACCATGCAATCTTTACAACCTCGTTTTATGTACATCTGAGCAAGGCGTTCAAGTGTATAAGTTTCTCGTATAGGTAAGAAATGAAGCGGACTTGGTCGATCTATCAACAATGACCCAAATTGCATCTATGCCTTGAGAAACCTTGGGAAGACCGATGCTTGAAATCCATGGTAATGTGCTCCCACTTCCATTACGGAATTTCAAGTGGTTCTGATGGACCTTTTGGTACTTGATGCTCGCCTTGACTCGTTGACAAGTTAGACACCTTGAGATAAGCAACGCTATCTCTCTCTTCATATTGCCCCACCAAAATGTATGTGAAGATCATGATACATTTTGGTACTCCCGAGATGGATTGCAAGCGGTGTGTTGTGCGCCTCCATCATGATTTTATACTTTAAATCGAGGGTCGTTAGGAACACAAAGTGCTGGAGTTGACTCGAAGTATTCCTTCTTCATCGATTCTTGCTTACGGCATAGCACCTTCTTGTACTTTCTTCCTCATATGCATCGGCTCGAGTGCGTAGCTTGGCGACTTTAACTTTATCGATTAAAGTCGGTTCCACTCGTATATTCGCCATCATCACTTGGGTCACAGGTCTTTATCTCTATCTCCATCCTTTGCAAGTCATACAAAATGGGCCTTTGCGTTGACAATATCACTTTCGTGTACGCGCATATGATCTTACTACTCGATCGTCGGCTACCACGTTAAGCTTTTCAGGATGGTATTGGATGGTATGATCATAATCTTTCAGCAGTTCAAGCCAGCGTCATTTATCGCGTGTTGAGTTCCTTTTGAGTGAAGAAATATTTGAGGCTTTTATGATCAAGTAAAGATCTCCACTTTCTCCCATACAAGTAATGCCTCCAAATTTTAAGTGCGAAGAAACAACATTTGCTTGACTCTAGATCATGAGTAGGATAATTCCTCTCATATTCTTTGAGTTGTCGAGAGGCATAGGCTATGACTTTCCCATGTTGCATGAGAACACATCCTAACCCTTTGCTAAAGCATCTTTGTAGATGACAAATCCCTCCGAGCCAGATGGTATTGTCAGAGCAGGTGCTGAAATGAGTCTTCTCTTGAGTTCTTGAAAACTCTTCTCACATTCCTCGCTCCAACCGAATTTTGTATCTTTCTGAGTTAAATTTGAGTTAATGGAGTAGCGATTAGAGAAAACCCTTCTACTGAATCTCAGATAATAACCCGACTAATTTAAGAGAAAGCTACGTACTTGATCCTTGATTTAGGTTGCTCCCGACTTTGAATAGCTTGATCTTTCTTTGGGTCAGCGAGATATTCCATGACTTGATACCACGTGCCCGAGGAATGCTACTTCCTCGAAGCGAACTCGCATTTCTTCAACTTGGCATAAAGCTTATATTCACGAAGCTTTTGGAGTATCGACCTCAAGTGTTGCTCATGATCTTCACGGCTTTTGGAATAAATAAGGATGTCATCGATAAAAGGCGACCACAAAGTGATCAAATATTCCTTGAATACTCGGTTCATCATATCCATGAAAGGCGGCGAGGGCATTAGTCGATCAAAAGACATGACTAGGAATTCATAATGCCGTCAGGAGTTACGGCCGTCTTTGGAATGTCATCGGTTCTAATCTTCAATTGGTGATATCGAGGCGCGAAGATCGATCTTTGAAAAGAATTTGGCGCCTTGCATTTGGTCAAACAAGGTCATCAATACGTGGCAATGGGTACCTATTTTTGATGGTGACATGATTGACTCCAGATAATCAATACAAAGTCGCATACTCCCATCTTTCTTCTTCACGAATAGAGCAGGAGCACCCCGAGGAGAAGTACTAGGATGAATAAAGCCGATGTCTAACAATTCCTGCGGTTGGGTCTTTAACTCACGAAGTTGATAGGAGCCATTCGATATGGGGCTTTGGAAATGGGTTTTGTCTACGGGTTCAAGGTCGATACAAAATTCAATTTCACGCTTTCAGGGGTAGGCGGGGAAGTTCTTGGGGAATCGTCGGAAATTCATTAACAATAGAAATATCATTCAAAAGCGGCGTATTTTTGTTTAGATCCGTGACATGAGCTAAGAAAGCTTGACATCCGTTTTTCAATAAGCGAATAGCTTTATGGCTTGAGATAGCGGTGATTGATTTTAATGGTTTGGTTGCTTGAATTAGCATAATAGGTTGGTTAGGAATATGAAAGCTAACAACCTTACGAAAATAATCAATTTTTGCATGATGAGTAGTTAACAATCAATCCCTAGAATTACGTCAAATCAAGTATTTTCAATGAAATAAGATCGACAGGTAATGTGAGAAGTCCGATTTGAACCAAACAAGACTTATAAATAGTGGATGTAATGAAGGTTTCTCCAGCGGAGTTTCAACGAGATAAGTCAAAGTCCAATTTCTCGAGTCAAATTTAAGCGTTGGCGCAAGTAGGAGAAATAAAAGAATGGGTAGAACCGGTATCAAATAAGGTATATACTTAGCTAGAGTTTATGATAAGCTTACCGTGATGACCTCGTTCGGGTTCCTTGCTTTTACGGGAGGTCACGACAAAAGCGCTCTCCCTTACACTTCTTGGCTTTGACTTTTTTTGGGGCGTCCTTTGGTGCCTCCATCCTAGTTGAACTTGTCTTGGTGAGCGACAAAATCGGGCTAGGTGACCTTCTCTTCCACAATTATAACATGCTTTGGATGGCATCGCATGCAGTTTTGGGTGATGTGTCCTCCCCTCGCATTTGAAGCATATATGATAGGTGGTCGTTCTCCTTCCTTAACAACGGGTCTTTGGTCTTTGGCGTCTTTCCATCATTGTTGAATCTCCTCTTCTTGAAATGTCCATTCTTATTATTTTGGCCATGATTACCAGAAGTGGTTACCATTTACGGCATGTTGATTCCCTCACGCTTATTGTCACCAGCTTGATGATTATTATCTTTGGTATTATCATTTTTAAATTTGCTCTCTTTTGGTTGGGTTGACTCATTATCGGCGCTCGATAAGCTGAGCCCTATTAACAACACATCGAATACAAACACGGTTTATGAGAGATAAGATATTGGCGTATCTCGGGTTTCAAACCTCTTAGAAACATTAGCGTCATTCTCTCCTCATTATCAACCAAATGGGGATATGGCGGGGATGACTTCGGCAAACTTGGCCCGTCTCTTGCGACACGGTCGTGTTGTTTTTTTCTCGGTTTAATGAACTCTACCTCTTTTCGTGTGGCGAATACTTGGGGGAAAGTACTTGTCGTTGAGCAATTCTTGGAACTTCTCCCAAGACATCTTGATGCGGCGGGTTGAGTCGCTTTCTGATTCCACCGATGTCTGCCTCTGCACGCAACATGAAGGTGGCAAAGGAACCTTTTGCTCCTCGGAGCATCCCAGAGACATCAAATATCTTGTTGATCTGCTTTATCCACGTCTCGCCTTAAGTGGTTTTGGCTCTCAAAAAACTCGGTGGTCGGCTCCTTGAAGCTGTTTGGCGGTGGCCGTCAAGAGTTGCCGGTGTTTCCACTGCATTTTGGATGAGGGCTCGCTCTCGCTTTGATGTTGCATGAATTGCATAAAGCCTCGGAACATTCCATCGTTCATCATTTAGTCGGTGTTGTTGTTTGCATGAGGATTGTCGCCTTCACGATGCACATTATCACGATTATTGATCATGTGGAGACTCAGCGGTCTCTGTGCTCCATTGATGTTCTCAACATTCTCGGATGCCATTTTCAAAAACTTGCCACAAAACAAGGGTTAATTAACATATCACATATTATCCCTATACTACGACGTGAGCCAATTAAATATCAAATAAACTTAGGTAGGTCATACTAGCGAAGAATTCCCGTCTCTCCCCTCCTAGTTCTTGTCTCACATCTCGGCCGGGATCGTATCCCTAAGCTTTGATACCAACTGTGGCGCCCCCAAAATAGGTATACATCACCTATTACGAGTGCGCCAAATACATGGTACAGAATCAAATACAATCTTTAATATATCAAGAAAATTGTGAGTTTTAATACAAATATTGTCTTACTAGACAATATCCACTCGAGAATAAGTCCTCATTACATTTATTGTCACACTATTTATTTAACGAGAATAGTGAGGACTACTAATACTATCATCACGGGATAGTCACTCTGGTTCCCGACTAGTCCCATTTCGTTCTCATTTCTGAAGAAACGGTGAAAGAAAAAGGGTGAGCTCAACTAGCCCGATAAGAAATATTATGACTAAGATAATGCGAGAATAAATTATCATTAGTCTTCAATGATATGTTAAAAAGCGATAAAATACAATAGACATCAAGTTTAAGCTGCGTATGAACATGCGATCCATTAAAAAAGAGTCAGTAGAGAATAAAATCTACTATCTTTTATGATTTAAAAGGTTTTCATCACTTTTATCATTTGGGACTCGACAATAAATAATCCACATCATCACACTTTTCTGACGAGGATATTCATTAAGTATCACGACCACAAATTATCCATGCACTACGGGCGAGGAGGATATTTCGTGTATTCATCGATGGTCGTGATCATGCCAACAAGCGTCCATCGATACTTACACGGGCCGATGAGGACTTTTACCACATCATTTGTAACATTACGGTCGTGATTACAAGAATAATCCACAGTCGTAATCATACCAAGTCCATCCATGCACTCTGGGCCACAGATGACTTTCAACAAAATATAAATATGAGGATGATGATGATGATATAAAATTCAATAAAACAAGTTCAAGAATTAATTTATTCGAGGAACTAATAACGTCAAATTATCGACATGATACTTCTTTGTAGAGTAAAATTTAAGAATGCTCGGAAGAATATTTCCATGAAAAAGATCTTTGGATGAAGCCTTAAATATCGAGGATATTCCACTAATTTCATGGAGTATAGAAGTCAAAACTTTAACCAATTTGAGTATAATAAAGAATGGAATAACAAAAGAAATCACCATGCATGCGGTACTTACATGCAGACGAGGTTATTCAGAGAATAATAAATAACGGAACCCGGTCGGGGTAATACTTGCAAGCGAGGATATTCAACGAGAATAATAAAGAATGGAATAACAACGAAATCACCATGCATGCGGTACTTGCATAGCAGGTTATTCAGCGAGAATAATAAATAACGGAATCGGTCCGGCGTAAAATGCATGAGCGAGGATATTCAGCGAGAATAATAAAAAGCGGAACCCGGTCGGCGTAAAATGCGAGACAGGATATTCAACGAGAATAATAAAAAGCGAAAACGAGAATTTCACCATGTAAACTTGCTTAGCATAGACGAGGATATTCAACAGAATAATAAAGAATGGAATAACGAAGAAATCACAGTAGTATAGGGTAGCCATGGCGTATCTGAGTTATTCAGCAGAATAATAAAGAATGGAATAACGAAGTTCTCTTCATGAATATGAAAAAAATAATACCCTTACCTTATAAAGAAGAGTACTAAAAGCGGTAGAGGCGGGGATATACTTGAAGAAACTTTACTTCGCTCAAAAGCTTTCTTAAGCGCTAAAGAAATACGCTCGAGATTATAGAAGAATAATTCTCTCTACGGTTTCTCTCTCTAGAGTTTCAATGAATTAAGTAAGAAATAATGAAGGAATGAGCTTATTTATAGAAGAATGGGTGAATAGTAACCAATCCATGAGCGGTCGAGATCGATTTACTTTAAGCAGACGGTCAGTTGGTTTACAATAAAATATAATATATTCTATTTATAATCTAATAAAAGCGAATAACTTTTAAAAAGATTTTTATAAAAGATTTTACTATCTGAAACCTTTATGCGAACTTATACAAATATATGCATAATAAAATATAATATATTCTAATTATTGTCTAATAAAAGCGAATAACTTTATAAAAGTATTCTATTTTATATATAAAAAATTTTACTATTAGCCTAATAAAAGCGAATAACTTTATAAAAGTATTACATTTTTATATAAAAACTTTTCTATTTTATTACATTAATAATAATAATAAAACAAAACTTCATCATCATTATTATTATTCACACTATTAATCGACCCGTCGTTTCGAGGAAGAGGGGCTTTCGATAAAGATTTCTCCTATTGGCGCATGATTAGGTGACCAAACCTCTCCTTGGCGAGAACTTCTAGACATCGTTAATAATGCGAATAATAATATTAATAACTTCGTCATCTCGATTATTGATTTAAAAATATATAAAATATTGAAATAATTGAATCAAATAGCGTGAGATCTTATAACAATTCTTGAAGTAATAATTGAACAAAATGAGTGACTTCTCACGTAAGCATCGATAATCAATCTGGTGTCTTCTTATGCGACCACGCGTATTCTTGTACTTTTTAACTTAGGGTGTTTCAACGATTAATGGTAAAACTTTTCCGTTATTTTCATAAAAATATTTTTTGTCGTTTTCTCAATCAAACAATAATTCCATTGTGGGTCCCTGATGATGATTTGCCGTAAATACGAATATTCCTGTTTAAAATGAATATTCCCGAGCCAATCGAATATTATATAACAACTTGCGTACTTTTTGCAAAATTTATAAATATTACCCACAACTATAACATTATATCAAATTTATTACATAATATTCAAAAATGATAATTATAGAAAATTCATTTTTATTCATAAAAGTTGGGGTCTTACATTAGGTTTTAACCCTAAGGGTTAAACCCTAAGGGTCAAACCCTAAGGGTTTTATCAAATGACAATTTTAGAATTAAAATGGTATGCAAAATGACTAGAATGCCCTTTTAGTATATTTTTAATATCTAACTTGCAATTCTAGCAAAATTGGTAGTAGGTGACCAACTCAATTGACTTTGTTACTTCAAAAATCCAGCAAATCAAGCAAAAGAGATCAGCCATGTGCTATATATCACATTATATATAGATTAAAGAGAGAGAAAGTTCATGTATTTTGTCATTTGATATCTAACTCTCACCGAACTCTCTCTTTCTCTACATATCCGAAATTCACAAGTTATTCAGTCCCTTATATGATATCTAGCAAGCCAAGATCAGATCATGATGATCAGATTATAGATCAAAGCTCAAAGAAGGTATAAAAACCCTAAATCTTGAAATCCTTGTATTTGATGATAGATGTTGTTAGTTGTTGGTTAAAGTTGCGTTTTAGGGTGTCATTTGATGATCTGGGTTGCTAAAACCTAGATCCATATCATTTTGATGCTCAAAAATACCTTTTTAGAAATCTGGAAAAGTTGAAAAGTTTGGTTTGACAGTCATATGTCAGGGCCTTTAGATCCGTGTGTGTTAAGTGTTTTGTGTGTTTTATATTATAGATCTGTTCTTTGTAATAAGTTCTTTGATCTAAAACTTGAAGCATGGCCAGATCATGAGTAGGTTAAGAGATATATATGCGATCAATGCGTTGACCGATAAATCCGGTTTACGGGCAACCCAGATTTCCCAGAAACTCTGACAACCATTTTCTGGGCTTCAGATCTTGTCACTGTTTGTGTTTTAGTCAGTGTTAATGATTTAATCTTGTAGCCTAGCATATGTTCTACACATCCATGATTTTATATTACTTAGATTGTGATCAGAATGCAAATGAATCATGGTCAAACTAGGTTGATCGATATGCTTGATAAACAATCTGGAAAACCCAGATTGTTCTTGAACATGTACCTCACAGGTACTTTGACCAGCCATGATTTCTTTTATATGTTTTTGTTAGACTAGATTGGTGATATATTTTTGTACCCTGGTATGACTACTACACGATTGAACCTTAATATTATACAAACTGAGTTCAGAAAGCTAAGATTCAAAGCTTCAAATTAGGTGCCTTGATTGTTCTTCATTTTCTGGGTAACCCATAAAATGAAGAATATGTCTGACAAGGACTTTGATGGTCAATAACTTGCTGTTATGATGCATGATGGCCATGGAACTTGATTGTAGTTGTAGAATTACATGAACTCTATAATCTGGAAACTTTAGCAAGCCCAGAAATAAACTAGAACATAGAATTGTAACCGATCAAACCTCATGCCTTGATGACTGACATGAATTTCTGAACACAGCCAAGAACACCTATAGCGATGGTTCTGTCGCTATAGGGCCCTTTAGCGACAATTTATTTTCCAAAATTATTAATTTTAATAAATAATTAGGATTAAATGAATTTTAATTATTAAAAATACAAAATAAATTCCTAAAAATTATTTTAAAGCCTGAAAAATAGTTTTTAATTATTTTGAGTATATTTTAAAAATATTTAATATTTTTGGAATATAAAAGGTATTTAATTTATTTAATTATATTATTAAATAAATTATTTAAAAATTGTTTTAATTAATGCGAAAATCATGAAAAATTATATTATGATATTAGAAAATATTTTAAGTTATTTTGATGACTTTTAATATTTTGTGATGAATTTCATTAATAATTTATTATTAATGGTAATTAATTTATTTAATAAATATATTAAATAAATTATGGAAAAATAAATTAATGATTTAAAAATCATATAAAAATGATTTAAGTGTTATAAAAATATTTTAAGTTATAAAATATAACTTTTGATATTTAGTCATAAAAATATTAATATTTTAATATTAATAGAAATTATCGAGATAATGGATTTTTTGTTTAAAAATCATATAAATATGATTTTAAAGTATTAAAAAAAAATACTTTGTGATATTATAATTATATTATAATATTATGTTATGATTTTCATTAATATTTAATATTAAATAAATATTAATGATTAAGGAATTATGTGGTATTTAATTCATTTAAATACGGTATAAGTGATTGAATTTTTTTGATAAATAGTAATGATTAAGGAATTTTGTGGTATTTAATGTTTTGACTGATAATATGATTATCTAAGCTATTGTTTAGTGTTTAGGCAGAGTTTAATTGAACTTAAACTCGATAATTGTCCGACTTGACCGTCGGGATGTTAGAATTGTGTCGGTTTCAACTCGAACTTAAATAGTCTGACTTGATGCTTAGTTTTATGTGCTGTATAATCTTATAGGGTTATGTGTTATGTGTTTAGGTTATTCTCTCTCTCTCTCTCTCTATATATATATATATATATATATATATAACAAGTATTGTATTGTGATGATATTATTCTAATATTGGAGATCTATATTACTAATATTAAGTCTTCGGATAAAGCGTTATAAATTGCGTAGCAGTAATCAACGGTTCAGGCATGTTTTTATTAACTCAACTAAGAGTTGTTTCATTCAGATATGCTTATGGTTAATTATTGTTGATTGCCATTTAGAAATTGTACACTATACATATTGTATGTGTAGACACTCGAGATTTTCTGCACTCCTATTACTAACATTGTAGGAGGGTAGATTAAATCTTTGGAGATAACCACGAAGGCGACTTACATCCATTACGGATACTACCGGAAGTTCGGTTCAACGGAACACAAAGCAGAACCTCATCTCAAACCCGGAACACACACCAGAAATGTCATTTCCAATCTCGGAGATAACCCCGAGATATGCAGATCAAAAGACCGACAACAACACCGGAGAGGATAGTTCTGTCTCGACAATAACACCACGATGCTCATTTCTAGTCCCAGAGAAACACTGGGAGTAGCAACCCCATCCTTGGTGATAGCCCCAAGAGATGCCATTGCAATTCTAGCGATAACACCATAAATGCTTGTTTCAAACATATGCAATCAGCTTCAACCTCAGACATCCTGTCGAGGCACACACACCTCAGACCCGGAGATAACAACAGGCAGACAGGAACACCCACAGATGACATTAAGATATACAAACAAGCGGCGGTCAATCTCGGATGTAACCACGAAGCGGCGTCGCTTTTTACGCTTAAACCAGCGATAACCCCGGTGAGGAGTCACAACGTCATCTTACCATCTCAACAAGATGATATCACGACATCTCAGCTATAACCCTGAGCAACGTCTACTTTTTACTTAAACCGACGATAACTCCGGTGAGGAGTCAAACGTCATCTTGTTCTTTCAACACCTGCGCGTTGTCTCAACACTTCATACATACATACATCCAACAATGTCCCATAAGAACCAAAGATTGACAATCCCGAGTGACTATTACGCGTGGCAGTACTTTGGATAGAATTTGAAGCTTGAAGACCATGGGCATATACCCCTCTTCCTGACTTCGTACAACTTCTAATCCATGTCATTGCGTAACTTTCGACACAAGCGGTCCAAAGAAGGTCAGATATACCTCGTTCGGATGCTCAGATTGAAGTTTTGCAAGTTCGAACGAACATTACAGTGCATGAGTGCACGTACTATGAGACAACGGGACCCGTGAGGCTCGGATGCACCACAACCAACCGCAGGTGTACCTGCGGCCATCCGTCTATATATACAAGCCTTGGGGTCAGATATTTGAGAGGAGAGGGAAGAAAAAAGGAGAGGAAGCCATGTCCATTTTACTCTGCATACACATCTTTTGAGAGTTTCCTCACTTCTAAACACTAGTTAGCTGACATATAGCTATCTTTTATCCGGCGGGAGCTGAGTGTTTATCCATTTAAAGTCATAGAAGTATACTTTGGCAGCCCACTGTAAGCCTTCTTATATTCTATAATGCCTTCCTCTCATATTAGAACACACTGTTGTACACGTTGAGAGTCGTGTGAGTGTGTTTACCTAGACTTCGGTACGTAGTTTTCATTTCTGTCTGTATATATATACTTATATATATGTATATATTTCATATATGGAGTAACATTATCGATTTATATCTCGATTGAGCCTAGACTTCGGTCTGGAGCGTTTAATTGCTTTTATATATATATATATATATATATATATATATATATATATATATATATACTTATATATATAATTGTTGTCGGACATATCAGATGAGCCTAGATTCACATCCAGTTATGCGTTCTTCTTTGTTATATATATATTTGTACATATATATATATATATATATATATATTTACATTCATGTCGAGCACTGGAGTTTACCATTGGCCTTTTTTACGACTTTATTTACATTTAAATCTGCTGGAGTTTACTGCCGTGGCGATTGATCGCTTTTCTGACTTTATTTACATTTTGTCCCACACTTTGGAGTTTACTTCGTGGTGGTTGATCATCATCCATATATATATATATTTACCGCTTTTATATATTTACATTTACGATCCCCATAGAGTTTCTTCGTGGTGGTTGATCGTATACATATATATATATATATATATATATATATTCTGACTTTTATATATATATCTACTTCGCTTTCCATACAAACTGCAGTATCATGTGAGCCTAGGAATCATGTGATCATAGGTTTAATTTACTGAATCTAGATTCGGTTCCCATGATGGACATTTTTTAATTGTAAGCGATTTATACATTATTTTATAGTGTACGAATTTCCTTGGATGGTTTATCGTACCCATGAGGAGTTAAACCTTCTAGACATATTATTTTTTTGAGAACGCTTCGCATCTAGAAAATAAAAGCAAACAATAGAACATTTAATAATAAAATGGAAGTATGAAAAGGTCTCAATTCTATTGAGCACGACGGGTTTGAAAAACCTCTTTTATAAAACATCATTGCTACATCTGTTTAAAAGCGAATTTTTCTATAAAATTCAAATCTTGTGTATATAAAGTCTTGACGAGGCCTCGAACTACTTTCAAATAACTGCACATTGATCCACACACACACATAAACACACACATTCATATAACAATTTCTTTGAAGAGTGGCGGTCACCATGGTAACACGGATGTCGGGGGGTGCCTAACACCTTCCCTCCGCATAATCAAGCCCCCGGACCCAAAAATGAATCTCAGTTTCAAACCTTTTCGGTTGCATTGGTGCAACCAGTTAAATACACCAACTGGCGACTCTTAAAGTCAAATCGTCGACATTATACATGTCGGACCTTTTTCACTTATTTTTTTAAACAAATCTCACATTAACATGAGAACACCAAAGAACAAGTACCGAAAAAGAGACACTTAAAAATCCCGATGTCGACAGGTGGCGACTCCGCTGGGGACTCTAGTAAAAGGGCTTAAGCCGCCATTACAAGCTTTTCAAAATTGTTATATGCTTGTGTGTGAATGTTGCATTTTCATTTATGATGAATGTGTATGAATGCATCTTAATTACTGCACTGCTAAATATCTAGCTGTGATATTAGTGCTTCGCATATGTCATCATTTTGCATAAACGGTGAGACACATTGTATGTGAATGTATGTTGTGTGGTCCCTCCACTAGGAGGCTATCTTGTTGGTGTTTGATTACTGGACTTGTGGGAAGAATGATTCCTCGGGGCTCAGGAAAGGCACCACTCAGATTCGCTCCAGTTGAACGACCAGATTAACTTCCCATCAAGTAGATTGCGATGATCTGGGAACCTTCATGCCGAAAAGCCGCGAGAGTAACCCTAAGATAGGTCAGCCTCTGATAAACCAAACGCGGAGGGAAGTCTCTTTATACTTTCCATTTTAAATTACCTGTAAAAACATTTACTTGTAATTCTATTCCATGTTCATTCATATGTAATGGAAAATATAAAGAATATATGTGCATGCATGACATGTTATCAATTAACAACCGGTTTTGCAGGACAAACTTCCTAAATGGACATGTTATGATAACATTTATATTACCCTAAGACTAAACTACGTAAGTCTTTTGTAGGGAAGCAATTGGGGCATCACTATTCAAAGTCCAAAAGGCCATGAGCTTCTGACCAATCATGTCTTCTTCTGATTAGTCTAATGTTGTTTCCCGAGAAGAATTTGACGGATTGAGTAAACAAATCACAGACTTGGCTGTCCTACTAAAAGAATTACACTAGTCTACTCAGGGTATGAAGATACCTATACATACAGAATCCTCTACATAAGGAGGAGTTCAAGGTCTGGAAAAAATAGTTCCAGAACATCAGTTGGATACAACCAACAAAGACCCTGAAAACACCCATCTCAAAGGAGATCCAGACAACGGTGATATCAAGAAGAAGGTCCTCTAAGTGGAAGAAACTATCTGCGTTCTCAAAGGGATTAGAACACATGGCAGTGTTTCATATACAGACCTTTGCATATTTCTGGTGTTCAATATCCAGAGAAATTTATGACCCCTGATTTTGAGAAATATGACGGATTAGGGGATCCTTTTACACATTTAAAGGTGTCCATAGGAGAACTTGGGTCTTACGCAGAAAAGGAAAAGCTCCGAATGCAGTTGTTTAAAAAAAGTCTGACTGGAGAAGCCCGTTCATGGTATACCAGATTACACAACTCTAAGATCCATAGCTGGGAAGAGCTGGCTCACGCCTTCCTCACTCAATATAGTTTTCAATCTCAGATGGCTCCTGACTGGTACCAAATTACCAAGGTCAAGAAACATTATAATGAGTCATTTAGAGAGTATGCTCAAAGGTGGAGGCGCCTTGCTGCTCAAGTTATTCCTTCCATGACAGAATCAGAAATGGTCATGACCATCATAGATGTACAGGAAGCTCCTTTCTATGAAAGAGTTCTAGCTGGTATTGGCAAACCATTTTCTGAAATAATCAAACACGGTGAGATGGCTGAGATGGGATTGAAGTCTAGTAAAATTCAAGACCTAGCCGCTTGTAAAGCTGTTGTTGAGCACATCCAGTCCGGATCTTATGGAAAAAAACCCCCAGAGGGTCCATAAAAAAAGAGGAGGATGTTTCCTTGATACTACAAGGACAAAAATGCAATCCAAGCATGCCTATGTAGAGGAGAAACTACTCCCCTTTTCCAACACAATCTTTAAACCCTCAATTGCCTAAAAGTGGAGAAGTAAAGCGACCTCAAATGTTCACACCCTTAGGGGACTCGCTCGAGAATATTCTTGCTCTTCTGACTGTTCAGAAGAAAATTACACATCTTCTTCCACCAGCCAACCCTAATGGGAGGGGTTTTAATGCTACTAGGAAGTGTACTTATCATACCGGGGCACCTGGACATGATACTCAAGATTGTTGGGCCTTGAAACATAAGATTCAAGATCTAATAGACAACGGTGAGATCGTGGTCACTAAACCAGGTCAACTTCATGTGCAAGATAACCCTCTTCCTCAACATAAAGAAAAAGAGGTCAACATGATCAGTTGGAACACTGTACAAGGTTCTAATTCTAACGGCGAATCATCCCAACCCATCAAAGACGATGTTGACAAATGGGATTATGCAAAGTTCCATTTTACCATGGAACGAAAGATGAAAGCTCTTTCCAAACAAATCGAACAATTGGCAGAACTAGTGACCCACCAGCATCAAGTCACACACTAATTAATCAGGCAGGAGCATGCTTATCTCCTTCCTTTTGTTATGAATGCCTCCTCACCACCTTCAGAAAGCGAAGCTATGGATGATAAGGTTGTGAAGCGAGCAAATGCTAAAGCCCGTCGGGATTTTGCCAATCAGAGGGAATTCACCTATTTGGGCCAATCTATGGAGGAGATACTACAGATGTTGATCAACGAAGGAAGAATTACCTTCCTTCTCCCTCCCATCAATCCCCACTCAGGGCGGTTCAATCCTGATGAAATGTGTTAATATCATTCACATTCTCGCGGTCACAGCACAAAAGAATGCTGGGCACTCCGCCATCTTATTCAGAATCTTATTGATAGCGTTGTCTTGCAAATAGTAGATGATTACACTGTACAACTCAAGGGTGGGAATGCATGTGCTACCAAATGGAAGGGATCGATGAGCGAGTTATATCAAAGTGGATGATGAGACTGTCAAAGTATTTCCCATACAACCAATTCAACTCAAAGGAGCTGACAATCATTTGAAAGTGGTCGCACGAGAGCCAATTTCTTTATATTTCAGACCATAATATCCTGGGGTCAGCTTACACAACATTCCATGGAATTATGGAGAAGCTGAAGGATCCACGTCTCATACTACTGCTACAGCATCGAAGGAAAATCCATTGTATCTTCCTCAACGAATTATTAAACCCACTTGCGAAGCAAAGGGTAAGTTACCCGTGGAGAAGATTGAAAAATTCCTCTGCACTATGGGCCACAATGAAGCCAAAGTGGTTTTAAGCTTGCGAGAAGCTCCACACCAAATTTCGATACTGGATTTGATTTTCTCTTCCGAGGATCATCGGAAGATCTTGATAAAGGTTTTAGAAGAAGCCTATTTGCCAAAATCAGTGGACGTGCAAAAATTTCAACATTTGGTTGATCACATTTTCAATAACAATGTGATATCCTTCACTGATGACGACATACCTACCAAAGGGACCGGTCATTGCAAGCCTTTACATATTACAGTTTTGTCTTCCGGGTACATGCTAGCTGGAGTATTGATAGATGGAGGCTCATCTCTAAATATCTGTCCTTATGCCACCTTAGTAAAGATGAATATCAATCTCAAGCGGATCCAAAGCAGTCATACAGTCATCAGAGCTTTTGATGGATCTCGGCGAAATTTCGTTGGAAAGATTGAGTTGCCAATTGAGATTGGTCCAAATAAATTCAATGTATCCTTCCACGTCCTCAAGATAGATTCAGGATACAACTTGCTATTGAGGAGACCATGGATACACATGGCTGGAGCTGTTCCCTCCACGCTACATCAACAACTCAAATACATTATCAGCAATAGTCTAGTCACTGTCAACGCTGAGCCAAATTGTCCTGAACAAGGAACTCTGCCAAATATCAGCTTCAATTCAGAAGTTGAACCGGCCAGTTTCCATACCCTGGAAGTGAGTAACACGCAATACCATTCTATTAGAGCGCCACTTCCCATACCCAAGATTTCTGCCGAGGTTATGTCGGCCACTCAAGAAATGATGTCATTGGGTCATCAACCTGGACAAGGGCTTGGTAAAGATAAGCAGGGTATTAAGAACCCTATCCAAATGTCCAGTCAAATTGGAACAACCGAGCTAGGATATTCTGCTAGTTCCAGACACAGGAATCTTCATAAGCACAAGCAGGTTCCTCAAGCCTCCGCCGCACGATGATTTTCTATACCTTTACCTCATGAGTTAATGCAATCTCCAGTAAAGGTTCTAACACATGTTGTAGCTATGCTGTTTCCAAAACCAGTGCCAATTAAAGCAAAAGAGGTGCTGATTCCTGATCCCGAAGTGGAAGAAAAGGAACGGAAATGTAAACAGGACCTTGCATTGATGATGGCAGGCATTCGCGTCATTGTTCATGATGAACATATAAATAGATACACCCAGACGATGATTGCCCAGATGTCATGGTTATCATTCAGGAGAAGGAGGACAATGACCATCCTTCTATCACTGCAGTCCATCAAGACTTTTCCCTCGACAATTGGAGCATCACTCCATTCATTGGTCGACGAGGGTAAAATTGGCAGAAAATCCCTCTGCCCTATAGATAACTTTAATTACTTGCTTTCCTTTACAACACTAGCAGTTATTTTATCAAGTACATGCTAACACTCTTGTATGATCGAACAGTTGCATATATTAAGTGAAAGCATCTTTTGTTTCAGGACTCTAAATTTAGATCTGACTGTCCTTGCTGATGACACGCCTTCTCTCTACAAGGGCTGTAACTTTGATGCAAAGTTGGACTCAGACTTGATGGACATCCAAGAGGACATTGAGACACCTCAGGAGATTAAGAAATGGGTCGTTGACAAACCCAAACCCAATCTTGATCAAACAACTCCTTTCAATCTCAGAACCTTAGACAACCCTAAGCTAATCCAGATTGGTTCAGACCTTACCACAAATCAACGGAATGAAATGGTTGCACTATTAACCCAATTCTAGGATGTGTTTGTATGGTCTCATGAAGATATGGTGGGTTTGTCCACTGACATTTTTCTTCATCGCCTTCCCATCAAAGAAGGATTCAAGCCAGTTAAGCAAAAGCTCAGGCGATTGAAACCTGAATGGAGTTTAAAAGTTAAAGAGGAAATTGTGAAAAAATTTCAAGAAGACATCATCATGGTGTTTATATATCCGGAGTGGATATCCAACATTGTTCCCGTACCTAAACCAGGGGGAAAGGTGCGAGTTTGCGTGGATTACCGGGATTTGAACAAAGCTTGCCTTAAAGATAGCTTTCTCGTGCCCTTTATCCACATTCTTATTGACAATACTGCTCAATACGACATGTACTCTTTTGCTGATTGCTTTGTGGGGTACCATCAAATTATGGTCGCTGAGGAAGATCGTGAGAAAATTGCTTTCATCATGCCTTGGGGAACGTTTTGCTATAGACGGTTGTCATTCAGCCTCATCAACGCCGGGGCAACCTATCAGCGAGCTATGACGGCTCTTTTCCACGATTTAATGCACAAAGAGATAGAGATATACGTGGATGACATCATTGTCAAATCCTGGAAGGAGGATGACCACTTAGACCATCTCACAAAACTTTTCAACAGGTTGCGTAAGTACAACTTGAAGTTGAATCCCGCCAAGTGCGCCTTTAGTGTTAAATCAGGCAAGTTGCTAGGTTTCCTAGTCAGCCACAAAGGGGTTAAACTGGATCCTACCAAAATCTAGGCCATCAAGGAAATGCCCATTCCTTAGACAGAGAAGGAAATACGGGGATTTTTGGGAAGAATCAATTTTATTAGTAGATTCATTTCTCAACTCAAAGCAACCTGTGAGCCTATCTTCAAGTTGTTAAGGAAGAACTCCTCAATGAAATGGAACGATGAGTGTCAGAAAGCCTTCTTTACCATTAAAGAGCAACTTATTAATGCTCCTATTTTCGTACCTCCCAAGGATGATGTTCCCATGTTCATGTACCTGTCCATAAATGAAAATGCTATGGGCTACATGCTGGGGCAGAAAGACAATAGAGGTCAAGAACGAGCTATCTATTACCTCAACAAAAGATTCAGTATCAGTGAACACAAGTACACTCTAATTGAGAAAACTTATTGTGCATTAGCATGGGTTTCCATGAGGTTACAACATTGCCTCCATGGTCACACAACTCATCTCATATCCCGAATGGATCCTCTGAAGTATGTGTTTAGTAAGCCCATACTAAATTGTCGACTGTCCAGATGGCAGTTGATCCTACAGCAATTTAACATCGTCTACGTGACGTAAAAGTCTGTCAAAGGTCAAGGAATTGCGGATCAACTAGCCGCCGCACCTGCAGGGGATTACAAACCCTTAGAAACATACTTTCCCGATGAAGGAATAATGACAATTCAGCTACAACATCAGTACAATATATGTCGTACGTGGAGAATGTATTTTGATGGAGCTATTAATACAGAAGGCTCTGGAGCTGGAGCAATTTTAATATCCGGTATGGGGGAGCAGTATCCCGTCGCCGTCAAATTGTAGTTTGTCAGCACGAACAACACAACAGAGTATGAAGGCTGTATCATGGGGCTAAAACTTGCCCGTTCAATGGGCATCAGGCGGTTAACTGTCTTTGGGGATTCCAAATTGGTAATCAAGCAATCCACATGAATCTATCAAACCAAAGAATTACATTTGCTGCCTTACCATCGACAAGTTCTACAGATGGCTTTGGAGTTCGAAGAAATCTCCTTTCTACACATTCCTCGTAATATGAATGATTTTGCAGATGCATTAGCAATGTTGGCCTCCTTGGTTTACATACCTGACAAGGAAAACATGCCAAACATCACGTTTGCTCTGCAAAAAGCCCCAGTCTATGGGAATTACATTGGAGAAGTATCGGATGAGCTACATCCCATCCACAACCCTTGATATCAGCACATAAATGAGTATCTACGAGATGGATCTACACCCGCTGAGGTGAGCCTAATTGAGAAGAGGCGGATTCATCGACTTGCTATGAAATTCTACCTGAGTGGAGATGCACTCTACAAAAGAGATGCATGATTAGGTCTCCTCAGATGTCTAGATAAAGACCAAGCTCAGAGACTCGTGGATGAGATCCATGGTGGAGTATGTGGCCCACACATGAGCGGCCCCTTACTTGTCAAGAAAATTCTCAAAACGGGACATTATTAGCTTACACTCAAAGCTGACTGTGATGATCACATCAAGAGGTGCTATCAATGCCAGATTCATGGGTATGCTATCCACGCCCCTCCAAGGGAACTCCATAATATGAGTTCGCCATGACCCTTCTCAATGTGGGGAATGGACGTAATCGGGCCCATCGAGCCCAAAGCCAGTAATGGACATCGATTCATATTCACCATGATCGACTACTTCACCAAATGGGTAGAAGCAACATCCTTCCCCAAGGTCACTAAAGAAGTTATCATTGCTTTCATCAGAAATAATGTTATCTGTCGATATGGACAACCAGAGGTCATTTTGTTAGACAATGCTAAGAACCTCAACAACAAAATGATGGAGGAGTTATGCAGAAAATTCCGCATCAAACATCTCAACTCCATCATCTACCGTCCAAAGATGAATGGCGTTGTAGAAGCAGCTAATAAAAACATCAAGAAGATCATGTAGAAAATGTCCACCAATCATAAAGAATGGCCTGACCTCTTGCCTTTGACTTTATTAGCCTACAGAACTTCCATGCGAACTTCCATTGGGCCAACCCCTACTCATTAGTCTATGGGATTGAAGCAGTGCTCCCCATAGAGGTGGAAATGGAATCCCTCAGAGTATTGATGGATGCTCAGGTATCACCAATTATCCCTGATAGACGAAAGGAGAACCGCGGCAATCTTCCATGGTCAGTTATATCAGCAAAGGATCATACGGTCCTACAACAAAAAAGTCCGACTACGGCAATTCAAACAACATGACTTGGTTTTGAAGAAGATCATTGAAAACCTAGATCAATCTAAGGGAAAATTCGCTCCTAACTGGGAAGGCCCATTTGTTCTTAAGGAAGTATTGACATGAGGTGCTCTCAGATTACAGGAAATGGATGGCGATGAATTTCCACAGCTTATCAACTCGGACAGCGTGAAACGGTACTTTGTCTGAAGTTACCATCAAACAAACATCCTGGTTTTGATCATCAAATCACTAGTCATTCCGGTTTTGAACCCTTTCCTTTCTACATACTCTTCTGCCCCTCAGGGAAACATACACTTTAAGCCAGTAGCCTGGTTTTACCTCAATTCAAACCTTTCACAACCTCGGTTATCTTGAAGATGGAATTTAACCTTTCATAATTTCGGTTATCCTAAAGACGGGATTGAACCTTTCACACCTGCAGTTTATCCTGAAGACAGGATTAAACTTTTCTATGCTTGCAGTTTGTCCTGAGGACGGGATCAAACTTTTTACAGACTTGCAATTTGTCCCCATTATGGGATCAAACTTTCTTTTCCCCGCAGTATAGCCTGTACATGGGATTTACGCTTCTCTTCGCCTTCAATTCATCCTGAGGGGCGAACTACGTCGACCTGATCTCCTTGATACCTGGGGGTACGTAAGCAACCATATTCTATATGACCCGGTCACAATAAAGAAAAATAATAAAAAAATTTCTACCCTTTCTCTACAAAACAACAAAAATAGTTCTACACCCATCTGCCTTCCACATTCAGTGTTGAACTTCCCACACTAGGTTCGAACTACGCAGACTTGATCTCTACTTCAATAGGAGTACGTAGGCAGCCATTTATGGTTCAGTCTAACCCCTACCAGAATAAAAATTCTTGTCACACGGTACTGGGATCAACCTTTAATTCTCCCCATTTCATCTATTTCAGATCAAAGGGATGGAATTATCCAACCTCTTCTCACAAATAGAAGATTCGGTGACCATCTAAGCTGCGATCATGCCTCAAAGAGCAATACCAACCCATAAGAGATGGAATTAACTAGGCTTCTCACAAATAGAAGTACTGACGACCATCTATGGTGCGGTCAATCTCAGAGAGGAAGAAACCACCCTCCTCTCCACATTCCATACAGATACCAGTCCCAAGACACCAAAGATGGTAGGGATTTACAAAAATCAATAATCTATTCTGAGAGATCTTGCAACTTCTCAATGTCCATCTATCAAGGATAAGTTCAGAATGCATCAAGATCACAAGGCCCTGGAGAAACAGGCAAACATCAAGTAAGTATCAAGGCATAACTAAAAGGGAAGTGAATCAAAATAAATTTCCCTGCCATATATAATACTATTTGATATATACATCTGTGTTATACATGACAAAATGGATAAGCTAGTCTGTGCAGGAAAATACAAAGCTATCTATAGATCCGTGTGTATGCAGACTATCAGATCTAACATAGCATCCCTCTCTGAAGACGGAGGAAGCACTGTAAGCTCTTACCCAAGGGTATCTATATGAGCTAGTAGATCAGAGGCTAACTGCATGGTGGCATAGTGCTCATCAATGTAAGCACTCATATCGACAAGACTGATAGTCATCTGGGATCTTACTGAAGCGCTCTCTATAATGGCCACATCCCTAGCAGATAAGGCGGCATCTCGCTCCCCAATCAATGCATCCCTGGCTGATATAGCCGCATCCCTCTCTAACAGAGCGGTATCTCTCTCATCAAGAGTCACAACATCGCCATTCTAGCCTGATCTCTCTCATAGGTAATCGATGTAAGCTCTACTCCAAATGTTGTCTTTGAATCTTGAATGTAAATGGCTCTCGTGGTGGGAGAATCCATCACAAATCTTGGCAACCCAAAGAATCAAATCATCGGTGGGAATAATGACCTCCTCTATAGGCTCCTCATCGTCGTAATTAATCCCGCATTGTGGATATCGCCGCAATTGGCGCGATCTATGTCTCCATCCATGCGGAATACTCTGCAGAACAATCTAGATGATTGACAGAAAACTCAGCCAGCTTTTGTTGATCCCAATAGGCTTACAACCTAGATCTGTCCTCCGTTGATAAATGGTGTGACGTAAAGCGCTAACTCACTGCCTTCTTATACGGATGAAAATCCTGGAACTGGTCAAACTGACACATCACGGCCAGTAGGTGGTAAGTAATCATGCCCCTCAATCCAGCCAGAGGGAGTAATCCATGCCTGGAGCATGAGTAATGAAGCTGTAGGGTGAACTAAGCCTTGAACACGGCAATATGGCAAACGAATCTCTAATCCCTGCCAGGAAAGTTGACCAAGATGCAGCATATGTGCACTCTGCAGGCTGAAAGGAGTATGCCATGGCTATCTCCTGGGTGAAACAAAACCCCTGCAGTCTAAATGTGCCAATCGGTCTCAAGTGTGACATAAACCACACGTACAGCATGACCGAACTACTTGTAAACACTCCTGTCGGATAAGTGCAACAAAGATGTAGTGACCTCGGTGTCTCTGCGATAATCATCAGCAGACAATGGTATGACCCTCTCCCCGAGAGCTCTCAACGCCATAATGACACCGATATCCAGCTCATCCATGTACCGCGACATGAAGACGTATGACAATACGCATAGAAGTAGTATATCCACTCTGGCTGAACGCCAATGGTCCTCCGGTGTATTGAAATCCCCAGAATGCCGTGCATATCTATCCTCAGAGCCAAACCTTTCAAATAGGAAACATTGGGATATCACGTGGCCGGATGTAATCTCATCCTGGACCACTCTACGTCTCAATCCGGTGAGGATCATGAACTGTCTGCTCATGTCTCTAATAGCCAAATGCACGCAATGTAAGACCCCAGCTTATTATTAATAAAATTGAATTTCCTCTATTTATTATTTTGAAATTGTAAGGGTTGATTTGATTAATGTGGTTAGTTATGGGTAAAATGCGCAAATATTTCAAATAAGCAAGTGGTTATAAAATATTCATTGTTGTCGGGGAATATTCGTTTGGTCGTGGAATGTTCTTACTATCTGGGAATATTAAAGACGAATTGCAAATTGCAAAAATTTATGTGGGCCCCATAATGGAAAGCGATTAGATGAAGAAAACGACAAGTATAAGTTGTTAATAAATAACGACGTAGTTATTACCGTTAATACTATTGGAATACCCGGTGGTTAAAACACAGTAGCACATGATATTACATCAATTATTGATTCTTACATAGGAAGGCATTACTCAATAATTGTTACAGTAGTTACTGTTCAATATTTTATTTTGTTGATTCAATAATTGCTACATTGATATTTTATATTATTGTTGTTTCAATAATTGTCATTACACAGTATTTTTATTATCAGATCAATAATTCATATTATTTGAATAATATTATTAGATAACATTATTGGCAATGTCTAGAAAGTTTTGTCTAAGGAGAGGTTTGATCACCTAATGCGCGCTTGAAGAAGGAGAAATCCTTATTGAAAGCCCCTCTTTCCGAGAACCTATGCGGTTGTCACGAGATTGTGATTCTGTAATATTATTTGTGAATAATTAATTATTAATTTATATGATAAGGAAAAAATTCATTTTATGTGGATATAGATGGAAAAAAAATTTAATGTGACAATTTTTGAAAAATTATTATTTTATCTTTTCAGATAAATAATTCATTTAAATATATTATTATATTTTAATAATATAATAATGGTGATATTTTTACAATGAATGTGGGATATAAGAGTATATGAGGAGGAGGAGTATTTTTGTTACAATTAACGTTTAAAATATGTTAAACATGTCGGTGGACCCCATTTCTTGACTGAAATTTGATTAAAGCCTGTAAAATTGCCCGTTTGTGGATTTTGGTCAATTTCTGTTTGGAATTTGGAAAAACTTAAACTTACAAAGTTGTAGAGAATGGAATTTCCTATGGGAAAGACATAAGGTTCAAACTTTTCTGATAAAAGGGCTATTTATTATGAATTATTGAAGTTCTGGATTAATTGATTATTATTATTTTTTGGAGTTTTAAATGACTTTTATATGAAAAACGTTTTTGGCAAGTTTGGAACATGTGTGGCTGATATTTTGGATCAATGAAGGCGTGCGTAAGAATTTATAATATATATATATATATATATATATATATTAATATTTTATTAAATTTTTCGCTTTGGTGATCTAAGCAATTTTCTATAAATAGGTGCTTAGGTTACAATTGAAAATCACACCGTAAACTGAAGTTTTTCTCTCTTTCTCTCTATATTATCGAGCGTATTCTTGTGAGTATTTTGATACTTTGAGTGTTTCTATACGGTGCAAGTTCCTTCAAAGACTATATCCAAAGATTCTAATGTAATCATCTTGTCTTTTCGAGGTAAGGATATTTTTTTAAAATGATATTATTTCTTCTAATATCATTATGCCAGAATATTGATAGTATTTTTCTTGTGAAATTCTTGTCTTTTAGTGTCGGGGTTACTATTCACGTATACGACACTATTCACGTATACGGCACTATTCAAAGAAAAATTAAATTTTTTTTTTGTCCAAAATATTGATTATAGATACTAGCTTTGATTGTATCTATGTTTTGATCATTCTTGAATTTTACTTCACTATGATTATTTATGAAGTATTTTTGAACTTGGATTGTTTAAAGTACGAATCCTTAATATTTGTTCTTTTGTTTCACTGGATTCGTTTTCTTTAAATATTTGTCATCATCTTCAGTCCTAAATGATGGTATTACTGAATATCTTTGGTCTGTAGTGCAAAGATGAATGAATTTTTGATTAATATCTTTGGCCTTTAGTGCAAAGATGTACAGGTGTTGAGATGAACATGACCAACTGATGAATATCTTTGGTCTGTAGTGCAAAGATGAATATTTGATTCAAGATGAATATTGATTGATGTTACATGGATAAAATAATGATGATGCTTTTAAATTCATAGAAAAAAGTAGATTTAATTCTGTACATAACTCTTCTATGAATTATTATTTTCGCTGCGAATATTGATCGGAAACTTGTAGATTTTATCAGATTTTTTTCCCTGTTGAAGACTAACGATAATTTGTTCTATATTATCTTAGTCATAATATTTTTTACTGGGCTAGTTGAGCTCACCCTTTTCCTTTTTGTTCCATTTTTCTTCTCAGGAGGCGAGAATGTAGCGAGTACTAGTCGGGGTATGGAATGAAGGTTCTAGAAAGTTGTTTAGTAGTCCTCACCATTTTTGTAAAATAATGTACCAATAATTGTAATGAGGACTTATTTGGGTGTGAATATTGTCTAGATGGCAATATTTGTATTTCAACTCACAGTTTTTCTGTTGTATTAATAAAGTTGTAGTTGTTTCTGTACCATGTTATTGACGACTCAAAATGGGTGATGTATACCTATTTTGGGGGTGTCACAGTTGGTATTAGAGCTTAGGGATATGATCTCTGGCGGAGATCGGGGAATAGAACTAGGAGGGGAGAGACGAGTAAATCCTTCGCTAGTGTGTCCTACCTAAGCTTATTTGTTAGTTGGTCAGTATATAGGGATATTATGTGATATGTTGATTTCCTTAATTAACCCTTGTTTTATGGCAAGATTTGAGAATGTCGATCGAGAATGTTAACAAATGGAGTAAATGAGACCGTGGAGACACCTTTACTCACCAACGAGGAGAACATGCAACAGGCTGGCAATGTTCCTCTTGTGAACAACACCACTGAGCAGATGATGAACGACGAGATGTTTAGAAGCTTTTTGTAGTTCATACAAAATCAGACGAGGGAGACTCGTGTACAAAATACAGGTGGAAGTGATAACAACACACGGTTTGTCACAGCCAAGTAGTTTAAAGAGTTGGGACCACCAGAATTTTGGGAAAAGTCAGATCCGATTAAGGCAGAAATGTGGGTCAAACAAATCACCAAGGTATTCGATGTTTTGGGATGCACGGAGGAAAAGAAGGTTCCATTCGCCACCTTTATGTTCCGTAATGAGGCGACATCGGTGGGAATCGTGAAGCGTACTCCATCCACCGCGACTCAAAGATGTCTTGGGAGACATTTCAAAAACTTTTTAATGACAAGTACTTTCCTGAAAGTATTCGTCATATGAAGGAAGTGGAGTTCATTGGACTAGAACAAAATAACACGACGGTGTCCCAGTACGAGGCAAAGTTTGCAGAGTTATCCAGGATTGCACCTCATTTGGTGGGGAATGAGGAACGTATGACGCGGATGTTTCTAAGAGGTTTGAAACCCGACATACGTCAATATCTCATTTCTCATAAATTTTCTCTATATTCAGATGTTGTCAACATGGCTCAATTATTAGAGCGAGATAACAAGTACGTTCAACCGAGGGACCATAACCAGGATCATTTTGGTGATAACAGTCATCAGAACAACGATAACCATCAGAGAAAGAAGAATACAGACAAAGGCGGTAACCACTCTGGTGGTAATCATGGCCATGAGAATAGAAGAAACGAGTCGGGAGGGGATTTTAAAAAGAGGAGATTCAACAATGACCATGTGAAGACGTCAACACCAGCAGAAACTGGTTCTAAGGGAGGAGAACGACCACCGGTCGTATGCTATAAATGTGGAAAAGAAGGACATATCAGCCCAAACTACCCACAACAGTTCAAGGTATGTTATAATTGTGGAAAGGAAGGACATATCGCTCGAGATTGTACGGTAGCAAAACCAAGTCCAGCGGGGATGGTGACTCAAAAGGCTGTCCCAGAAAAGTCAAAGTCAACGGTTCTCGGAAGAGCGTTTGTCGTGACTGGTCAAAATGCGAGGAACCCAAACGAGGTGATCACGGGTATGCTAATCATAAATTTTTTTGAAGTTTATACCTTACTTGATACCGGTGCTACCCATTCATTTATCTCTGCTGCTTGTGCTCAACGTTTAAACTTAACTCCAGAGAAATTAGACTTTGATTTATCTTTGAAGACTCCGTTCGGAGAAACTTTCAACACATCCACTATTTATAAATTTTTTCTGATCCAAGTTGGCACCATCACATTACTTGTTGACCTTACCTCTTTAAAGATACTTGCTTTTGATGTGATTTTAGGGATTGATTGGTTAACTACTCATTATGCCAAAATTGATTATTTTCGTAAGGTTGTTAGTTTTCATATTCCTAACCAACCTGTTGTACAAATTCAAGCAACTAAACCATTAAAATCAATCACTGTCATATCTAGTCAGAGAGCTATTCGTTTATTGAAAAACGGATGTCAAGCTTTCTTAGCCCATTTTATCGATTTGAATAAAGACACATCAGATTTGAATAATATTTCTGTTGTTAGTAAATTTCCCGACGTGTTTCATGAAGAACTTCTTGGTCGACCCCCAGAACATGAAGTTGAATTCTTTATTGATCTTGAACCTGGTACAAAGCCCATTTCTAAAACCCCATATCGAATGGCTCCTATTGAACTTCAGGAGTTAAAGGTCCAACTACAGGAGTTGTTGGACATCAGTTTCATTCATCCTAGTACATCTCCTTGGGGTGCTCCTATTTTATTTGTAAAGAAGAAAGACGGCAGTATACGACTTTGTATTAACTATCGAGAATTGAACCATGTCAACATCAAGAATAGGTATCCGTTACCTCGTATTGATGACCTGTTTGACCAGTTGCAAGGAGCATAATTCTTTTCAAAGATCGATCTTCATTCTAGATATCATTAGCTGAAGATTAGAACTGAGAATATTACAAAGACTGCCTTTAGAACTCGGTACAGGCATTATGAATTCTTAGTCATGTCTTTTGGATTGACTAATGCTCCTGCGGCTTTCATGGATATGATGAACCAAGTATTCAATGAATATTTTGATCAATTCGCTGCTGTCTTTATTGATGACATCCTTATATATTCCAAAAGCCGTGAAGATCATGAGCACCATTTGAAGCTGGTACTCCAAAGGCTTCGTGAAAATAAGCTATATGCCAAGTTGAAGAAATACAAATTCTGGCTTGAGGAAGTAGCATTCCTTGGGCACGTGGTGTCAAAACATGGAATATCTGTTGACCCAGCGAAGATTGAGGCAATACAAAGTTGGGAGCAACCAAGTCGAGAATCAAGTATCGTAGCTTTTTGGGCTTAATTTTGGTTATTATCGGAGATTCGTGGAAAGATTTTCTCGAATCGCTACTCCGTTAACTCAGCTGACTCGAAAAGATACAAAATTCATATGGAGCGAGGAATGCGAGAAGAGTTTCCAATAGCTCAAGAGGAGACTCATTTTAAGACTGTTACGACAATACCATCTGGTTCGGATGGATTTGTTATCTCAATGATGCTTCGTGCAAAGGGTTAGGATGTGTTCTCATACAACGTGGGAAAGTCATAGCCTATGCCTCGCGACAACTTACAGAATATGAGAGGAATTATCCTACTCATGATCTAGAGTTGGCAACAGTCATTTTTACGCTAAAGATCTGGAGGTACTATCTATATGGAGAGAAAATGGAGATATATTCAGACCATAAAAGCCTCAAATATTTCTTCACCCAAAAGGAACTCAACATACGACAACGACGTTGGTTCGAAATGTTAAAAAAGATTATGACCACACCATTCAATACCATCCCGGAAAAGTAAAATGGTGGTAGTATGACGCGTTGAGTAGAAGATCATATGCAGGAACGAATGTGATGATGTCAAGTATACGCATAGAACCAACTTTAATCGATGCAGTTAAAGTTGCTCAAGCCACAGACCAAGAGCTGATGCGTATGAAGAAGAAAGTACAAGAAGGTGCTATTCCAGAAGCAAGAATCGATGAAGATGGAATACTTTGAGTACACTCTAGACTTTGTGTTCCTAACGACTCTGATTTGAAGTACAAGATCATGATGGAAGCACACAATACACCGTTTGTAATCCATCCTGGAAGTACCAAAATGTATCGTGATCTTTGACATACATTTTGGTGGAACAATATGAAGAGAGAGATTGCAAAGTTTATCTCGAGGTGTTTAACTTGTCAACGTGTAAAGGCGGAGCATCAAGTGCCTAAGGGTCCATTGCAACCACTTGAGATTCCGAAATGGAAGTGGGAACACATTACCATGGGTTTCGTTACGGGTCTTCCCACGGTTTCTCAAGGCATAAATGCTATTTAGTTTATTGTTGATAGATTAACCAAGTCTGCTCATTTCTTGCTGATATGGGAGACTTATTCCCTTGAACGTCTTGCTAATATGTATGTAAATGAGATTATGAGATTGCATGGTATGCCAGTATCCATAGTTTCGGATCGTGACCCAAGATTCACTTCACGATTTTGGGTTAGTTTATTAAAAGCTATGGGCACGGATTTACGATTCAGTTCGACATACCATCCTCAAACGGACGGACAATTAAAGAGGACTATTCAAACTCTTGAAGATCTATTAAGACTCTGTGTCCTAGATTTCAAAAGGAGTTGGGATAAGTGTTTACCATTGGTGGAATTCTCCTACAACAACAGTTATCAGGCAAGTATAGGTGTGGCTCCATTCAAAACATTGTATGGACGAAAGTGTCGCTCTCCAATATGTTGGGATGAGGTGGGTGAAGCAACATTGTTGGGACCCGAGTTGGTACGTATGACTACGAAAAAGATTCAAATGATTCGACAACGTATACAAACGGCACAGGATCGACAAAAGAGTTATGCGGATCTTCATCGAAAGGACGTGGAATTTAGTATTAGGGATCATGTATTGTTGCGTGTTGCTCCATGGAAGGGAGTTACAAGATTCGGGAAGAGAGGAAAGCTCAATCCACGATTTATTGGTCCATTTTAGATTCTTGACCGAGTAGGAAATGTGGCCTATAGACTCGCGTTACCTCCAAGTATGTCTCGTGTTCATAATGTTTTTCATATATCTGTGCTTCGTAAATATGTGAAAGACCCGAACCACGTTATTGAGTTAGAACCGGATGAGATAGCCGAAGACTTAACGTACGAGGAGGTACCTATCAAGATCTTGGATAGGAAGGAGCATGTCTTACGTACAAAGGTCATACCACAAGTCAAAGTTTTGTGGAGAAACCATGCTATTGAGGAAATGACCTGGGAGTTGGAAACGAAAATGAAAGCGAGGTATCCTCACCTTTTCAAAACACCAGGTACGTACGTCAATTTCGAGGACGAAATTTCATAAGGAGGGGATGTTGTAAGACCCCAGCTTATTATTAATAAAATTTAATTTTCTCTATTTATTATTTTGAAATAGTAAGGGTTGATTTGATTAATGTGGTTAGTTATGGGTAAAATGCTTAAATATTTCAAATAAGCAAGTGGTTATAAAATATTCATTGTTGCTTGGGGAATATTCGTTTGGTCGTGGAATATTCTTACTTGCCAAGGAATATTAAATGCGAATGCAGCAATATTGTGTAGACCCCATAATAGAAAGCGATTAAATGAAGAAAATGACAAGTATAAGTTGTTTATAAATAACGGCGTAGTTGTTACCGTTAATACTGTTGGGATACCCGATGGTTAAAACACAGTAGCACATGGTATTGCATCAATTATTGATTCTTACGTAGGAAGGCATTACTCAATAATTTATATCGTAGTTATCTTATTCAATATTTTATTTTATTGATTCAATAATTGCTACATTGATATTTTATATTATTGTTGTTTCAATAATTATCACTACACAGTATTTTCATTATCAGATCAATAATTCATATTATTTGAATAATATTATTAGATAACATTATTAGCAATGTCTAGAAAGTTCTGTCTAAAGAGAGGTTTGGTCACCTAGTTGCGCACCAGTAAGGAGAAAACCATATTGGAAAGCCCCCTCTTTCTTGAGAACTGCCTGGTTGTCAATATTGTGATTCTGTAATATTATTTGTGAATAATTAATTATTGATTTATATGATAAGGAAAATATTCATTTTATGTTGATATAGATGGATAAAATTTTTAATGTGAGAATTGTTGAAAAATTGTTATTTTATCTTTTCTGATAAATAATTCATTTAAATATATTATTATATTTTAATAATATAATAATGGTGATATTTTTACAATGAATGTGGGATATATGAGTATATGAGGAGGAGGAGTATTTTTGTTACAATTAATGTTTAAAATATGTTAAACATGTCGGTGGACCCCATTTCTTGACTGAAATTTGATTAAAGCTTGAAAATCGCCCGTTTGTGGATTTCGGTCAATTTCTGTTTGGAATTAGGAAAAACTTAAACTTACAAAGTTGTAGAAAATGGAATTTTCTATGGAAAAGACATAAAGTTTGAATTTTTCTGATAAAAGGGCTATTTATTATGAATTATTGAAGTTCCGGATTAATTGATTATTAATTTTTTTGGAGTTTTAAATGACTTTTATATGAAAAACGTTTTTGGCAAGTTTGGCACATGTGTGGCTAATATTTTGGATTAATGAAGGCGTGCGTAAGAATTTATAATATATATATATATTAATATTTTATTAAATTTTCTGCTTTGGTGTTCTAAGCAATTTCCTATAAATAGGGTGCTTAGGTTAGAATGAAAATCACACCAGAAACTGAAGTTTTCTCTCTCTATATTATCGAGCGTATTCTTGTGAGTATTTTGATACTTTGAGTGTTGCTATACGGTGCAAGTTTACTTCAGCACTATATCCAGTATTCTACTCAGAAGTACTGTCTTTTCGAGGTAAGGGATTTTTTTTTTAAAATGATATAATTTCTTCTAATATCATTATGCCAGAATATTGATAGTATTTTTCTTGTGAAATTCTTGTCTTTTAGTGTCAGGGTTACTATTTACGTATACGACACTATTCACGATATCTGATGATTATTCACACGAATCAAGACTATTCACGGAAAAATTAAAATTTCATTTTTGTCCAAAATATCGATTATGGATACTAGCTTTGATTCAGATCGATGTTTTGATCATTCTTGAATTTTATTTCACTATGATTATTTATGAAGTATTTTGAACTTCGGATTGTTTTAAAGTACTAATCCTTAATATTTGTTCTTTTTGTTTCTTTGGATTCGTTTTCTTTAAAATATTTTTCATCATCCTCGGTCCTAAATGATGGTATTCTTTGAATATCTTTGGCTGTGTAGTGCAAAAAGATGTACAAGTGTTGAGATGAATATGACATAGGACTTGATCTAGTAGTTTTCATTTAAATGCCTATATATATAATTATATATATATATATAGATATATGTATATATTTCATATATGTACTAACATTATCGAGTTATGCCTCGATTGAGCCTGAACTTCCTACTGGAGCGTTTAATTGCTTATATATATATATATATATATATATATATATATATATATATATATATATATACTTATATATATAAAGCGTGTGGTCGACTACATCTGATGAGCCTGGATTTTATATCTGGTGCGTTTAATTGCTTATATATATATATATATATATATATATATATATATATATATATATATATATATATAATTGTTGTCGGACATATCCGATGAGCCTCGATTCACATCCTATATGCGTTCTTTGCTTTTATATATATATTTGTATATATATATATATATATATATATATTTACATTCCCGTCCCACTGGAGTTTACTTGCGTGGCCTTTTACGACTTTATTTACATTTAAGTCCGCTGAGTTTACTTCGTGGTGGTTGATCATGTCCATATATATATATATTTACCTTTTATATATTTACATTTCGATCCCCCATGGAGTTGCTTCGTGGTGGTTGATCATGTCTGTATATATATATATATATATTTAAAACTTTTATATATATAACTGCTTACTGCTTTCCATACAAACTGCAGTATCATGTGAGCCTAGGAATCATGTGATCACAAGTTTAATTTACTGAATCTAGATTCGGTTCCCATGATGGACATTTTTCAGCTATAAGCAGCCTATACATTATCTTACAGTGTCTGAATTTCCTTGGATGGTTGTCATGCCCATAAGGAGTTCGGCACTGCTGTATATTATTTTCTCAAGAATGCTTCACATCTCGAAAATAAAAGCAAACAAGTCGAACATTTAATAATAAAATGGAAGTATGAAAAGGTCTCAATTCCTATTGAGCACATGGTTTGAAAAATCTCTTTTACAACATATCATTGCTACATCATGGTTAAAACTGAATTTTTCTATAAAATTCAAACCTTGTGTATATAGGTGCGAACGAGGCCTCACACTACTTTCAAATAACTGCACATTGATCCACACATACTCACAAACACACGCATTCATATAACAATTTCTTTGAATAGTGGCGATCACCATGGTAACATGGATGTCGGGGGGTGCCTAACACCTTCCCTCCGCATAATCAAGCCCCCGGACCCAAAAATGAATCTCGATTTCATAGACCCATCTAGCAGTGTCAAATCACTGGGTCAATGTGCAAACCTTTTCGGTTGCATTGGTGCAACCAGTTAAATACAACAACTGGCGACTCTTAAAGTCAAATCGTTGACATTATACATGTCGGACCTTTTTCACTTGTTTTTTCAAATAAATCTCACATTAACATGAAAACACCAAATAACAAGTAATGAAAAGGGACACTCAAAAATTCCGACGTCGACAACATGTATAAGTCAGGTATGAAAGGCTGATCACCTTCATTATCGTTTGTTCCAGATATATTTGTTCATGTTTAATACTTGTTCAGTCAAAAGTTTGTTCGTGCTAATTCATAACTATATTGTGGAATTATAGCCAGCTTATTATTCAGACTCTTTCAATCATGATATATTCTTAAATAATATTTAAACTTGCTGGGCAACTTTCATGCTCACCCTTGCTATATCATGATAAACATTGCAGATAAGGCGAATGTGAGACCCCAGATTTTATGAATAAATATTTAAATTTCTTGATTTTTTTTTAATATTATGGTGTGGATTTGATAAAATGTTATAGTTGTGGGTAATATTTATAAATTTTTCAAAGTAAGCAAGTTGTTATATAATATTCTTTTTGTCGGGGAATATCCGTACGACGACACAATTATTGGTGGACCCCACAACGGAATTATTGTTAGAATGAGAAAATGACAGAAATATTTTTATGAAAATAACGGCGGAAGTTTTACCATTAAAACTGTTGAACTAGCCGGTAGTAAAAGTACAGTAATACGTGTGGTTGCATTGTAGCACACGATATTGATTATTGATGCTTACGTAAGAAGTCACTCAGTTATACTCAATTATTGGTACAATAATTACTACATCATATCTCTCATATTATTGATTCGATTATTGTCACAGTATCATCTGCATAATATGATATATTATTAAATCAATAATTGAGACGACAAAGTTTTTTATATTATTAAATTGAAATATTTAAAATGTCTAGAAGTTCTGTCAAGGAGAGGTTTGGTCATCTAATTGCGCACCAATAAGGAAAAATCCTTATCGGAAAGCCCCCTTTTTCCTGGGAACGACCTGGTTGTTAAATATTGTGAGTTATAATATTAATGATGAATAAATTCGTGTTGATTAAAGATAAATTTGATAGTTCCATTGTGTTGGGATTATTAGTGTTAGTGGAAATCGACATCTATTCTGATGATAATTGATGCCTGGGGTTATATTGATAAATCGGGTAATTAATCGGATAAATGTGCAATTAATTGCTACTAATTCACATTCTTATATAACTATTTGTTCATATGTATGTAATATTGAATCACATTCTTGTACTATTAGGAGAGTTGGTGCAAGATTGATAATATTTGCATGACTAAGTTAAAAATTGAGGTATAGATGGAGGTACTATACTGTAATTCATATTTTTCACATGATTATAACTATTGATTCATATGATTGAACTATTGATTCACATTATTTACTATTAGGGGAGGTGATGCAAGTTTGATAATACTTGCAGGACTAAATTAAAAATAAAAAAAAAGTTGGAGGTATTGTAGTGTAATATTTTGAGCCCCAAAACGTGCAATTATCGAAACTATATTTTCCTATAAATAGAATATCATTCTTCCTTCATTTCTCACCAATTTACTAAAGCTTTAGAGCAATTATTATAGAGAGAAAGAAGAAGAGAAGTCTGCTACCTCTCTATTCCAATATCCAGTTTCTTTTCAGGTAAGGGGTATTATTTCTTTCGTATTCATGAAGAGAGCTATTGTTATTCCATTCATTATTATTATGTTGGAATAACTTGTCTATGCGAAGTACCGCATACATGGTAAAATTCTTCTATTATTGCATTCTTTATTATTCTGTTGGGAATAATCAGTCTGTGCGGTCTATCGCATGCATGGTGAATTCTTTGTTATTCCTTTCTTTATTATTCTGTTGAAATATCATGTTTGTGCGGATTACGCTAGACCTGGTTCCATTCTTTATTATTCTGTTGGAATATCCTGTCTGTGCGATTTACGCATGACCTAGTTCCATTCTTTATTATTCTGTTGGAATATCCTATCTTTGTTGTTTACGCATGACCTAGTTCCATTCTTTATTATTCTATTGAGAATAACCTGTCTATGCGGTCTATCGAATGCATGGTGAATTCTTCTGTTATTCCATTCGTTATTATTCTGTTGGAATAACCTGTCTATGTGGATTACCGCATGCATGGTGAATGATCATTTGTATTCATATGAATAGTATTTTCATTTCAAAAGGGGTTTTTGCCACGAGTAGTTTCGTAATTTTTCTGACTCTCAAAAATTCTGGAAAAATTTGAAATGATAATTTGATGAGTTTTCTAGATTGTGTCCAAAAATAGCGATTTTTGGATGTATAGATTATGAGTTATGAATTTTATGAGAAAATACTATTTTAAAAGTAAACCCTTATAACTCTTTGTGGTTAACTCCAAAATTGGTGAAATTTTTATTGGGAGTACATGTATATAACAGGAGTATACCCTCTAAATTTCTGAATTTTTGGACAAAAGTACAATTTATGATAAATGTCTAAATATTCGGCAGTTTTGTCCATATGAAAAATAGTAAATGAATTTTAAAAATTCTGAGAAAAATATATGTTCAATATGGGACTATATTCTGCTAAATCCCAAAAAAGAAATATTGTTGGGACTGATTTGGTATTTTTAATAAAAATGAACTAGTTATGAGTAAATAAATTAAATATGTTATGTGAAGTAAAAAAATTGGAAAATAGGATTTTATGGCTTGAGAATCCTGTATAGGGTATATGCAGATTTTTGATGAAGGATTTGATCATTGGTGATGAAATCTTATGAAATAAATCTTATTTGGTAAAGTGTAAACAATTGAAATAAATTATTTATAAGTTTAAGAAGTGATTAAAATATTGTTATAATATTAATAATATTAGATTATGAGTTTATTAAGTGATTGATAATATTTGGATAAATTTAAAGTCTTTAATATTTATCCTTGTTTTTGTTTGATTAATGCTTATATCATTGTCATTATCCTCATGATTATATTGTGATGAAAGTCATCTTTGGCTTACGTGCATAGATGGACTTGGTATGATTATGACCAAGGATCATTCGGTATAATCATGACCTGTAATTTTATAAATGGTGTGGTAAAAGTCCTAAGTGGCATGTAGTGCATTGATGGACAATTTTTGGTATGATTATGACCAGGGATTATTCGGTATAGTCATGATCATTGATGATTTAATGAATATCCTTGGCCTGTAGTGCAGGGAAGATTCGATGATATGGTTTATTTATTTAGCTGAGTCTCAGCGATAAAAATTGATGAAAATATTTTAAATCGTAGAAGATAGTATATATTATGCTCTACTTGACTCTTCTAATGGATTGCTTATACCGCTGCAGTTAAACTTGATGTCAATTATATTTTATCAGTTTAACATTATTGAAGGCTAATGATAATTTATTCTGCTTTATCTTAGTCATAATATTTCTTACTGGGCTAGTTGAGTTCACCCTTTCTTTCAATGTTCTCTTCAGGAAATGAGAATATAGTTGGGACGAGTCAGGGAACGGAGTGACGGTCCAGATGATAGCATTAGTAGTCCTCACTATTATGTTAAATAGTGTGATAATAAATGTAATGAGGACTCCATTGAGTGTGGATATTGTCTAGATGACAATATTTGTATGAAAACTCATAGCATATGTTTTGTCGTATAATACATGATGTTTGTATAATTAAGTTTGTATTTTTATTTTGTACCATGTATTTGGCGACTCAAGATGGGTGATATATATCTATTTTGGGGGCGTCACAGTTGGTATCAAAGCTTAGGGATATGATCCCTGGCTGAGATGTGAGACAAGAACTAGGAGGGGAGAGACGGGGAATTCCTTCGCTAGTATGACCTACCTAAGTTTATTTGGTATTTAATTGGTCGGTTATAGTATAGGGATAATATGTGATATGCTAATTAACCCTTGTTTTGTGACAGTGTTTGAAAATGGCATCTGAAAATGTTGAGATCAATAATGAAGCACATGAGACCGTTGAGTCACTAACGATCAATACCCAGGATAATGTGCAACAGGAAGACAATAATCCTCAGGTAAATAACAACACCGATCAGATGATGAACGATGAGATGTTCAGAGTCTTTATGCAATTCATGCAACATCAGGCGAGAGAGACTCCTGTTCATAATGAAGGTGGAAACAACGACAACCCACAGTCGGTCACCGATAAGCAGTTCAAGGAGCTGGGACCATCGGAGTTTTTTGGAAAGCCAGAACCACTTAAGGCGGAGACGTGGTTAAAGTAGATCACCAAGATATTTGATGTCTTGGGATGCTCCAAGGAACAGAAGGTTCCCTTTGCCACCTTTATGTTGCATGAAGAGGTGATTCTTGGTGGGAATCAGAAACGCGTACCAAGCCTAACGACTCAAGATGTCTTGGGAGAAGTTCAAGAGTCACATTCAACGACAAGTACTTTCCTGAAAGTATTCGTCACATGAAGGAGGTGGAGTTTATCAAGTTGGAGCAAAACAATATGACCGTGTCGCAATACGAGGCAAAATTTACGGAGTTATCCCGGTTTACATCTCATTTGGTCGATAATGAGGAGCGAAGGACGCGAATTTTTCTAAGAGGTTTCAAACCCGATACACGTCAATACCTCATTTCTCACAAACTTTGTTTATATTCGGATATTGTGAATAGGGCTCAGTTATTGGAGCATGATAATGAGTCAACACAACCAAAAGGTAACGACCAATAACACGATAATAATTGTACCGGTGGCAACGACCATCATGGGGGAAATTATCATGCCAAGAATGGTAACCACTTCGGTGGTAATCATGACCAAGATAATATAAGTGGAAATTTCAAGAAGAGAAGGTTCAATAATGATGGAAAGACAGCAGCACCAACACCCGTTTCAAAGGAAGGAGAACGACCACTAGTCGTATGTTTTAAATGCGGAGGGGAGGGACATATCAGTCCAAATTGCGTGATGCAGTCCAAAGCATGTTACAATTGTGGAAAAGATGGTCACCTAGCCCGATTGTGTCGTCCACCAAAGTCAAGTCCAGCTGGGATGGTGGCACCAAAATACGGACAAAACAAAGTCAGTGGTTTCAGGAAGAGCATTTTTTGTGACTTCTCAAAAAGCGAGTAACCTGAACGAAGTTAGCATGGGTTAGTTAATTATAAATTTTTGCAAAGTCTATACCTTATTAGATACCGGTTTTACCAATTCTTTTATCTCTCTTGCTTGCGTTCAACGTTTAAATTTGACTTCGGAGAAATTAGACTTTGACTTATCGGTTGAAACTTCGTTAATAGAAACATTCATTTCATGTGCTATCCAAGTCTTGGATGAGAGTCACAGTTTTGAATGATATTTCTATTGTTAATAAATTTCTTGACGTATTCTCTGAAGACTTCTTGGCCTAACTCTAGAGCGTGAAATCGAATTTTGTATTTACCCCAGTACAAAACCCATTTCTTCAACCCTTAAATATTTCTTCAACCAAAACGAACGTATAATGTGCCAAAGACGTGGGCTCGAGCTGTTGAAGATTACGACTATACCATTCAATATCATCGTGGAAGAACGAACACGGTAGTTGATGCGTTGAGTAGAAGATCGTATGCGTTAACGAGTGCGATGTTGTTAACACAAAAACCCATTTCGTATAACTAGCAAATGATGAAGATAGAGTTAAAGACTCTAGGGACCCACGTGGTGATATCAAACATACGAGTAGAATCGACTTTAATTGATAAAGTTAAAACCGTGCATGCTACATACTCAGAGCTGATGAATTTGATGAAGAAGGTTCAAGTGGGCGTTATTCTAGAAGCAAGAATAGATGAAGAGAGGAAATCTCAACCCTCGATTTTATTGGCCCATTTGAACTTCATGATCGAGTAGGAACTGTGGCTTATAGACTCGTTTTACCGCCAAGTATGTCGCGTGTTCATAATATTTTTCACGTATCGATGTTACATAAATATGTGGATGACCCGAACCACGTTATTAAATTAGAACTAGACGAGATAGCATAAGATTTAACGTATGAGGAGATACGTGTTAAAATCTTAGATAAGAAGGATCATATTCAACACTCAAAGGTTATACTTCAAGAGTTAGAATTTGAAATGAAGTCAAGGTATCCTCATCTCTTCGGCATACCAGGTACGTACGTAAATTTCTAGGGAGAAATTTCATAAGGAGGGGGAGATTGTGAGACCCCAGATTTTATGAATAAAGATTTAAATTTCTCGAAATATATATTTTTTAATATTATGGTGTGGATTTGATATAATGTTATAGTTGTGGGTAATATTTATAAATTTTTCAAAGTAAGCAGGTTGTTATATAAAATTCTTTTTTTCGGGGAATATCTATACGACGGCACAATCATTGATGGACCCCACAACAGAATTATTGTCGGAATGAGAAAACGACAGAAATATTTTTATGAAAATAACGACGGAAGTTTTACCGTTAAAACTGTTGAACTACCCGGTAGTAAAAGTCTGATGTCTGGCGTGGTTGCATAGTAGCACATGGTATTGATTATTGATGCTTACGTAAGAAGTCAGTCAGTTATACTCAATTATTGCTACAGTAATTGTTGCATCATATCTCTCATATTATTGATTCGATTATTATCACGGTATCATCTGCATAATATGATATATTATTAAATCAATAATTGAGATGACAAAGTTATTCATATTATTAAATTGCAATATTTATAATGTCTAGAAGTTCTGTCAAGGAGAGGTTTGGTTATCTAATTGTGCGCCAGTAAGGAGAAATCCTTATCGGAAAGCCCCCTCTTTCCTGGGAACAACTTGGTTGTTAAATATTATGAGTTATAATATTAATGATGAATAAGTTCGTGTTGATTAAAGATGAATTTGATAGTTCCATTGTGTTGGGATTATTAGTGTTAGTGGAAATCGACATCTATTCCAATGATAATTGATGTCTGGGGGTTATATTGATAAATCGGGTAATTAATAGGATAAATGAGCAATTAATTGCTACTAATTCACATGCTTATATAACTATTTGTTCATATGTGTGTACTATTGAATCACATTCTTGTACTATTAGGGGAGTTGGTGCAAGATTGATAATACTTGAATGACTAAGTTAAAAATGGAGGTATATATGGAGGTACTATACTGTAATTCGTATTTTCACATGATTATAACTATTGATTCACATGATTGAACTATTGATACACATTATTTACTATTATGGGAGGTGGTGCAAGTTTGATAATACTTGCAGGACTAAATTAAAAATGAAAGAAAAGTTGGAGGTATTGTACTGTTATATTTTGAGCCCCAAAACGTGCAATTATCGAAACTATATTTTCCTATAAATAGAAGCTCATTCTTCCTTCATTTCTCACCAATTTAATAAAGCTTTAGAGCAATTATTATAGAGAGAAATTATAGAGAAAAAGAAGAAGAGAACTCTGCTACCTCTTTATTCCAATATCCAGTTTCTTTTCAGGTAAGGGGTATTATTTCTTTCGTATTCATGAAGAGAGCTATTGTTATTCCATTCCTTATTATTATGTTGGAAAAATATGTCTATGCGAAGTACCGCATACATGGTGAAATTCTTCTGTTATTCTATTCGTTATTATTCTGTTGGGAATAACCTGTCTGTGCGGTCTATCGCATGTATGGTGAATTCTTTGTTCTTCCATTCTTTATTATTCTGTTGGAATATTATGTCTGCATGGATTATGCTAGACCTGGTTCCATTCTTTATAATTCTGTTGGAATATCCTGTATGTGCGGTTTACGCATGACTTATTTCCATTCTTTATTATTCTGTTGGAATAACCTATCTATGTGGATTACCGCATGCATGGTGAATGATCCTTTGTATTCATATGAATAGTATTTTCATTCAAAAGGGGTTTCGCTTGAGGCGATTTCAGATTTTAATTCTCGACCCTCAAAAATTTTGGAAAAATTTGAAATGATAATTTGATGAGTTTTCTATATTGTGACCGAAAATGGCGATTTTTGGATGTATAGATTAGGAGTTATGAATTTTATGAGAAAAGACTATTTTAAAAGTAAACCCTTATAACTCTTTGTGGTTAACTCCAAAATTGGTGAAATTTTTATTGGGAGTACATGTATATAACAGGAGTATACCCTCTAAATTTCAGAATTTTTGGACAAAAGTACAATTTATGATAAATGTCTAAATATTCGGTAGTTTTGTCCATATGAAAAATAGTAAATGAATTTTAAAAATTCTGAGAAAAATATATGTTCAATATGGGACTATATTCTGCTAAATCCCAAAAAAGAAATATTGTTGGGACTGATTTGGTATTTTTAATAAAAATGAACTAGTTATGAGTAAATAAATTAAATATGTTATGTGAAGTAAAAAAATTGGAAAATAGGATTTTATGGCTTGAGAATCCTGTATAGGGTATATGCAGATTTTTGATGAGTGATTTGATCATTGGTGATGAAATCTTATGAGTATGACATTTTTTAATGATTAAATGCATTATTTGGTAAAGTGTAAATAATTGAAATAAATTATTTATAAGTTTAAGAAGTGATTAAAATATTGTTATAATATTAATAATATTAGATTATGAGTTTATTAAGTGATTGATAATAGTTGGATAAATGTAAAGTCTTTAATATTTATCCTTGTTTTCGTTTGATTAATGGTTATATCATTGTCATCATCCTCATGATTATATTGTGATGAAAGTCATCTTTGGCTTACGTGCATAGCTGGACTTCGTATGATTATGACCAAGGATCATTCGGTATAATCATGACCTGTAATTTTATAAATGGTGTGGTAAAAGTCGTCAGTGGCATGTAGTGCATTGATGGACAATTTTTGGTATGATTATGACCAGGGATTATTCGGTATAGTCATGATCATTGATGATTTAATGAATATCCTTAGCCCGTAGTGCAGGGAAGATTCGATGAAATGGTTTATTTATTTAGCCGAGTCTCAGCGATAAAAATTGATGAAAATATTTTAAATCATAGAAGATAGTAGATATTATGCTCTACTTGACTCTTCTAATGGATTGCTTATACCGCTGCAGTTAAACTTGATGTCTATTGTATTTTATCAGTTTAACATTATTGAAGGCTAATGATAATTTATTCTGCGTTATCTTAGTCATAATATTTCTTACTGGGGTAGTTGAGCTCACCCTTTCTTTCACTGTTCTCTTCAGAAAATGAGAATATCGTTGGGACGAGTCGTGGAATAGAGTGACGGTCTAGATGATAGCATTAGTAGTCCTCACTATTCTGTTAAATAGTGTGATAATAAATGTAATGAGGACTCCATTGAGTTTGTATATTGTCTAGATGACAATATTTGTATTAAAACTCATAGCATATGTTTTGCCGTATATTACACGATGTTTGTATAATTAAGTTTTTATTTGTATTTTGTACCATGTATTTGGCGACTCAAGATGGGTGATGTATATCTGTTTTGGGGGCGTCACAGCGAATGCGTTCGGATACAGGAAAAGGATAATGCCAAGTTCAGCTTGGGATAAAATGTGCAGCTAATTTGTTATAGTATAGTTTGATAATAAGGTTATATGTTAGATAGTTTATGAATTGTGTATAAGTTAAGGTTCCTCGATTTTGAGGAATAGTGTGTAAAGTGTATTGTATAAACAATTTATGTTTATATCTTCCGTAAATAGTTATAGAATGATTGTACCAGATCCGTGGTGAGTTGGGACCCAGATTTAGGGCTTCCACAGTTGGTATCAAAGCTATAAGCATGAATTTGCAAAGAGCCCCGAGCCTTTTTGTGAGACCCCAGATTTTATGAATAAAGATTTAAATTTCTCAAAATATTTTTTTTGAATATTATGGTGTTGATTTGATATAATGTTATAGTTGTGGGTAATATTTACAAATTTTGCAAAGTAAGCAAGTGGTTATATAATATTCGATTGATCGGGGAATATTCTTTTTATCGGGGAATATCCGTACGACGACACAATCATTGGTGGACCCCACAAAGGAAGTATTGTCGTAGTTAGAAAATGACAAAATTATCATTTTATAAAAATAACGGCGAAAGTGTTCCAAGTTAAAGCTGTTGAACTACTCCATTAGTAAAAAAAGTACGAGAAGTGCGCGTGGTTGTATAGTAGCACACAATATTGATTATTGATGTTTACGTAAGAAGTCACTCAGTTATATTCAATTATTGCTACAGTAATTGCTACATCATATCTCTCATATTATTGATTCGATTAGTGTCACAGTATCATCTGCATAATATTTTATATATTATTAAATTAATAATTGAGACGACAAAGTTATTCATATTATGAAATTGCAATATTTACAATGTCTAGAAGTTCTGTCAAGGAGAGGTTTAGTCATCTAATTGCGCGCCAATAAGGAGAAATTCTTATCGGAAAGCCCCCTCTTTCCTGGGAACGAACTAATTGTTAAATATTGTGAGTTATAATATTAATGATGAATAAGTTCGTGTTGATTAAAGATGAATTTGATAGTTCCATTGTGTTGGGATTATTAGTGTTGGTGGAAATCGACATCTATTTCAATGATAATTGATGTCTGGGGGTTATATTAATAAATCGGGTAATTAATCGGATAAATGAGCAAATAATTGCTACTAATTCACATGCTTATATAACTATTTGTTCACATATGTGTACTATTGAATCACATTCTTGTACTATTAGGGGAGTTGGTGCAAGATTAATAATATTTGCATGACTAAGTTAAAATTGGAGGTAAAGATGGAGGTACTATACTGTAATTCATATTTTCACATGATTATAACTATTGATTCACATGATTGAACTATTGATTCACATTATTTACTATTAGGGGAGGTGGTGCAAGTTTGATAATACTTGCAGGACTAAATTAAAAATGAAAGAAAAGTTGGAGGTATTATACTGTAATATTTCGAGCCCCAAAACGTGCAATTATTGAAACTATATTTTCCTATGAATAGAAGCTCATTCTTCCTTCATTTCTCACCAATTCACTAAAGCTTTAGAGCAATTATTATAGAGAGAAATTATAAAGAGAAAGAAGAAGACAAGTCTGCTACCTCACTATTCTAATATCTAGTTTCTTCTAAGGTAAGGGGTGTTATTCCTTTCGTATTCATGAAGAGAGCTATTGTTATTCCATTCCTTGTTATTATGTTGGAATAACCCATCTATGCGAAGTACTGCATGCATGGTGAAATTCTTCTATTATTCCATTCTTTATTATTCTGTTGGAATAACCTATCTGTGCGGTCTATCGCATGCATGGTGAATTCTGTTGTTATTCCATTCTTTATTATTCTGTTAGAATATCCTGTCTGTGCGATTTACGCATGACCTGGTTCCATTCTTTATTATTCTATTGGAATATCCTGTCTGTGCAGTTTACGCATGACCTGGTTCCATTATTTATTATTCTGTTGGAATATCCTATCTGTACGGTTTACGTATGACCTGGTTCCATTCTTTATTATTCTGTTGAGAATAACCTATCTGTGTGGTCTATCGTATGCATGGTGAATTCTTATGTTATTTCATTCTTTATTATTCTGTTGAAATAACCTGTCTATGTGGATTACCGCATGCATAGTGAATGATCCTTTGTATGCATATGAATAGTATTTTCATTCAAAAGGGGTTTCTGCCAGGGGCAGTTTCATAATTTTGCTGACCCTCAAAAATTCTGAAAAAATTTGAAATGATAATTTGATGAGTTGTCTAGATTGTGTCCAAAAATGGTTATTTTTGGATGTATAGATTAAGAGTTATTGATTTTATGGGAAAAAACTATTTTAAAAGTAAACCCTTATAACTCTTTGTGGTTAACTCCAAAATTGGTGAAATTTTTATTGGGAGTACATATATGTAACAGGAGTATACCTTGTAAATTTCGAAATTTTTGGACAAAAGTACAATTTATGATAAATGTCTAAATATTCGGCAGTTTTGGCCATATGAAAAATAGTAAATGAATTTTAAAAATTCTAAGAAAAAAATATGTTCAATATGGGAATAAATTCTGCTAAATTCCAGAAAATAAATATTTTTGGGACTGATTTGGTATTTTTCATGAAAATGAACTAGTTATGAGTAAATGAATTAAATATGTTATGTGAAGTAACAAAATTGGAAAATAGGATTTTATGGTTTGGGAATCCTATATAGGGTATATGCAGATTTTTGATGAGGGATTTGATCATTGGTGATGAAATCTTATGAGTATGGCATTTTGAATGATTAAATGCATTATTTGGTAAAGTGTAAACAATTGAAATAAATTGTTTATAAGTTTAAGAAGTGATTAAAATATTGTTATAATATTAATAATATTAGATGATGAGTTCATTAAGTGATTGATAATATTTGGATAAATTTAAAGTCTTTAATATTTATCCTTGTTTTTTGTTTGATTAATTCTTATATCATTGTCATCATCCTCATGCTTATATTGTGATGAAAGTCATCTTTGGCTTACGTGCATAGACGGACTTGGTATGATTATGACCAGGGATCATTCGGTATAATCATGACCTGTAATGTTATAAATGATGTGGTAAAAGTCCTCAATGGCCTGTAGTGCTTTAATCGACAATTTTTTGGTATGATTATGACCAGGGATTATTCGGTATAGTCATGACCATTGATGATTTAATGAATATCCTTGCCCCGTAGTACAGGGAGGATTCGATGATGTGGGGGTTATAACGTCAAAGTCAGACATTGATAAAGTATCCCCGGCGGGGGTTACAACACCGAAGTCAGACATTGATAAAGTATCCCCGGCGGGGGTCACAACGCAATTCAACCATTGATATACGCATTAATGACGGTCAAGCAACCTTGACATACTCCCCGGCGGGGGTCACAACGCAAGCAACCATTGATACACACATCAATGAACATGAAGCAGCCTTGACAATTTGCCCAACAGGTACCTATTCGGTGATACACACATCAGCGAAGGTCAGGCAGCCCTGACAATACACACTGTTGGAAGTAACTCCAACAAAGATCGTGGTATATACTGGCAACACAAACCTGAGAAGACCATCCTTATCAGAGAGGAGCGGTGATGGAATATGTTATACACATCCTCAAACAGACAAAGCTTTATCCCCACAGATCTCTTGTACACGAGAGACACCTCAATGGAGTAAAAGTCTGTATCAAGGATCCAGAACTTTGGTGATAACCCCAATGTCAACATCCTTGAAGAATTGGATCGTATGTCCAAGACATTATTGATTGTTATCCCTGGCAGGATTAACAGGAAACCGACAATCATTATTACATGCATCATGCATTTGCATCATGTTGCTACACATAGCATCATGTTCATCTTGTTGCATTTCAAGTGTCTAGGATTCTTTATCTTATCCATGCCTTGCATTGCATGAATATGATAAAGAGGGGCATCTGTAGACACTCAAAATTTTCTTCACACCTGTTGCTAACATTGCAAGAGGGCAGATTCGTCTTTCGAAGATAACCCTGGAAGACAGCTCACATCTATTTTGGATACTACCGAAAGTTCAGTCTTAACCCCAAAACACACAACGGGAGTATCAATTCCAACCACGGAGATAACCCCGAGTTTCATCCTTGGTGATAACCCCAAGGAATGCTATTGCAGTTCAGGCGATAACCCCAGAAATGCTTGTTTCAAATGCATGCAATCAACTTCAATCTCAGACCTCCTGTCGAGGCACTCATACCAAAGACCCAGAGATAACACCGGGAAGACATGCACACTTATAGATGACCTTGAAGAATTGAAACACTTGCAACAGTCCAATCTCAAATGTAACCCTGAGCAACGTCTGCTATCAATCCAAACCGGAGATAACCCTGGTGATGAGTCAAATCGTCATCTTGCCACCTCAACCCCTGTGTGCCGTCTTAACATTTCATACATACATTTCTACACAACAATGTCCCACAAGAACTAAGGAGTTCCTATCCCGAGTGACTATTATGCGTGGTAGCACACCGGATAGAATTTGAAGCTTGAAGACCATGGGCATTGTCTCCTCTTCCTAACTTCGTATAACCTCAAATCCCATGTCATGGCGTAACTCTCGACAAATGCAGTCCAAATAAGGTCTTGTACATCTCATTCGGATGCTCGGATTGAAGTTCTACAAGTTCGAGCAGACATCACAGTGCATGATTGAACGTACTTCGAGATGGCAGGACCCACAGAGCCCGGGGCACCCCGGGCAGCCGTAAGTGCATCTGCGGCTGCCGCATGTATACCTGTGGCTCCCCTCTATAAATAGAGGGCTTTGGGTGGCCATTTTTAAGAGAAAAAAAGTGAGGAAGGCGTGTCCAATTTACTCGGTACACACCCCATATTGAGTGTTTTCTCATTTTAAACACTTGTTAGCTCACATATAGCTATATTTTACCAGCGGGAGCTGAGTGTTTATCCATCTAGAGTCATAGAAGCCTACTTTGGCAGCCCACTGTAAGCCTTCTCACACTCTATAAAGCCTTTCTCTTCATCTTTGCACACACTATTCTTCACATTGAGAGTCATGTTGTGTATGTATGCCCGAACTTCGGTCCGTGGTTTTCATTTCTGTATGTATATATTTATATATAGACTAACATTATCGAGATATATATATATATATATATATATAAACTATTGTCAGACTCTGTTTGATGAGCCTGGATTTTACATCCGTAGCGTTTATTGCTTTTATATATATACTTATATATATGAACTGTTGTCGAACTCTATTCGATGAGCCTGGGTTTTATATCCGGTGCGTTTACTGCTTATATAGATATATATTTACATTTCTATCAGGCCTGGAGTTTACTTCGAGGCCTTTTACTGCTTTATTTACAGTTAGTCCTGCCTGAAGTTTACTTCGTGGCGATTGATAGTATTTACTGCTTTCTTTACATTTAGTCTCGCATGGAGTTTACTTCGTGGTGGTTGATCGTCTTTTACAGCTTTATTTACTTTTCTGATCCCCCATGGAGGTGCTTCATTGTGGTTGATCATGTCCATATATATATATACCACTTTTATATATTTACTGTTCTGATCCCCCATGGAGGTGCTTCATGGTGGTTGATCATGTTTGTATATATATATTTACAGCTTTTATATATATAACTGCTTACTGCTTTTCATATAAATTGCGGCATCATGTGAGCCTAGGAATCATGTGATCAAAGATTTAGTCTACTGAATCTAGATTCGGTTCCCGTGATGGACATTTTCGGCTGTAAGCAGCTTGTACATTATTTACAGTGTTTGAATCACCTTAGATGGTTGTCATGCCCATGAGGAGTTCGACACTGCTGTATATTATTTTCTTGAAGATGCCTCGCATCTCAAAAATAAAAGCAAACAAGCTGAACATTTAATAATAAAATGAAAGTATGAAAAGGTCTCAATTACTATTGAGCACAGTGTGATACCCCAAATTTTATGAATAAAGATTTAATTTTCTCGAAATATTTTTTTTTTAAAATTATGGTGTGGATTTGAGATAATGTTATAGTTGTGGGTAATATTTATAAATTTTGCAAAGTATGCAAGTTGTTATATAATATTCGATTGGTCGGGGAATATTCTTTTTGTCGAGGAATATCCGTACGACGGTACAATCATTGGTGGACCCCACAACAGAATTATTATCGGATTGAGAAAATGATAAAAATATTTTTATGAAAATAACGGCGAAAGTTTAACCGTTAAAACTGTTGAACTATTCGGTAGTAAAAGTACAGTAATACGCGTGGTTGCATAGTAGCACACAGTATTGATTATTGATGTTTACGTGAGAAGTCACTCAATTTTGTTCAATTATTGCTTCAGTAATTGTTGCATAGTATCTCACGTTAATTGATTCAATTATTGTGGATATTTTATATATTATTCAGTCAATAATTGAGATGACAGAATTATTAATATTATTATTTACAATATTAACGATGTCTAGAAGTTACGCTTGATGAGAGGTTTGGTCACCTAATTGCGCATCAATAGGGAGAAATCCTTATTGGAAAGCCCCCTCTTTCCTGGGAACGACCTGGTCGATTAATAGTGTGAATTATAATAATGATGATGAAGTTTTGTTTTATTAGTATTATTAATGTAATAAAACAGAAAAGCTTTTTATATAAAACAGAATACTTTTATAAAGTTATTTATTTTATTAGACAATAATTAGAATATAATATATTTTAATATGCATAATGTTTGAATAGTGCATGCATAGTGTGTGTATAGTAAAATCTTTTTATATAAAACAGAATACTTTTATAAAGTTATTCGTTTTATTAGATTATAAATAGAATATATTATATTTTATTTAAAAGATTTTGTTTTATTAGAATATTTTATTGTAAACAAACTGGATAAAATCGCTTAAAAGTAAATCAACTGGATAGTTCATGAATTAGTTATTATTCAGGTCCATTCTCCTATAAATAAAAGCTCATTCCTTCATTATTTCTTACGAATTCACTGAAACTCTAGAGAGAGAAATTATAGAGAGAAGCTATAAAGAGAAAATCTATAGAGAGAAAGAAGAAGAGAAGTCTGCTACCTCACTATTCCAGTATCCAGTGTTCTTCTAAGGTAAGGGGTATTATTCTTTTGTATTCATAAAGAGAACTTCTGTTATTCCATTCTTTATTATTACATTGGAATAACTCAGATATCTGTGAGCTACCCTATACTTGGTGAAATTCTTCTGTTATTCCATTATTTATTATTCTGTTGGAATAACCTGTCTATGTGGATTACCACATGAATTGTGAATGATCCTTTGTATTCATTCCTTTTAAATTGTGGAAATAATCTGTATACGTGGGTTACCGCATGGTTGGTGAAAATCCATTTGCAGTTTCATATATTCTATTATACTCAGTTGGTTAAAGTTTTGGTTTCTATACTCCATGAAATTAGTGGAATATCCTTCATATTTATGCTTCATCCAGTATCTTTTCATGGAAATATTCTTCTGAGCATTCTTGAATTTTACTCCACAAAGAAGTATCATGTTGACAATTTGGACGTTATTGAGTTCTGGATAAATTAATTCTTGAACATGTTTTATTGAATTATTATGTCATTGTCATCATCCTCATGCTTATATTGTAGTGAAAGTCATCTTTGGCTTACGTGCATAGATGGACTTAGTATGATTATGACCAGGGATCATTCGGTATAATCATGACCTGTAATGTTATAAATGATATGGCAAAAGTCCTCAGTGGCCTGTAATGTATTGATGGACAGTTTTTGGTATGATTATGACCAGGGATTGTTCGGTATAGTCATGACCATTGATGATTTAATGAATATCCTTGGCCCATAGTACAGAGATGATTAGATGATGTGTTTTATTTATTAAGCTGAATCTCAGCGATAAAAATTGATGAAAACATTTTATACCATAGAAGATAGTAGATTTTATTCTCTATTTTACTCTTCTAATGAATTGCTTGTTCCACTGCAGTTAAACTTGATGTCTATTGTATTTTATCAGTTTAACATTGTTGAAGACTGTTGATAATTTATTCTGCATTATCTTAGTCATAATATTTTTTACTGGGCTAGTTGAGGTCACCCTTTCTTTTCTTTGTTCTCTTCGTGAAATGAGAATATAAATTTGGGACGAGTCGGGGAAAGGAGTGACGGTCCAGATGATAGCATTAGTAGTCCTCACTATTCTATTAAATAGTGTGATAATAAATGTAATGAGGACTCCTTTGAGTGTGGATATTGTCTAGATGGCAATATTCCTATTAAAACTCTCAATTTATGTATTGTCATATATTACATGACGGTTGTATAATTAAGTTTGTATTTATATTCTGTACCATGTATTTGGCGAGTCAAGATGGGTGAGGTATACCTATTTTGGGGGCGTCACACACAGGGTTTGAAAAACCACTTTTACAAAACTTCATTGCTATATCCTGTTTAAAACTGAATTTTTCTATAAATTCAAACCCTTTGTATATAGGTGCGAATGAGGCCTCGCACTACTTCCAACTAAATTGCACATTGATCCATACACACACATTCATATAACAATTTCTTGAAAAGTGGCAGTCACCGTGGCAACACGGATGTTGGGGGGTGCCTAACATCTTCCCTCCGCATAATCAAGCCCCCGAACCCAAATGAATCTCGGTTTCACAGACCCGTTTAGCAGTGTTACATCACTGGGTCAATGAGCAAACCTTTTCTTGACTGCATTGGTGTAACCAGTTAAAATCACCAACTGGCGACTCTTAAAGTCAAATCGTCGACATTACACATGTCAGAACTTTTTCACTTGTTTTTTCAAACAAATCTCACATAACATGAGAACACCAAAGAACAAGTAACGAAAAGGGACAAATAAAAATCCCGACGTCGACAAGTAGTTTAATGAACTGTTATGTATATTTAGTGGTGGATGAAAGTCACTCGTGTAAGATGTAAAGAATAATGTAATTATCATTATTTCCAATGAAAGGAGTTATACAGTTTTAGAACCTGGGAAATTAGAATGTATGTTATAATATTTCAGTATATAATGATGTAAGTTTGGATGAATGATGTACTCGTGACGTACGAAATTTGGGTGTGAAGATAGACAGGATTTCGGTGCATTACAAGTTGGTATCAGAGCTGATAGGTTATAAATCTTAGGTAAGAGTACCTAAGACTATAATCGTAGAGAGAGGGTTAAGAAGATCACCACGTGCTCATAGTGAATCGTAGTAACAGATGAGCTATTAAACGATTAATGATTTATAGTACTACGAAGTAGTACAGGAAGAAGAACTCAGATTGAGTTGTAAAGGATAGCATACGAATTAAAGAAAATTTGTATTAACTAAAGAGAAATTTAGAAGTTATAAAATTTCAATTAAGGATTAATGTGATAGCTGAGTTGTATGAACCTTTGTTATGGGCAGAGGTTTGTGCTTGGTGTAACAACTGCTTAGCTTATTACAGTGATAATCATTGGATTTGGTCGCGCTGTCGAGATGTATATGACGAGAAGGTGAATCTTTTCTCATGTATATACTTGATAGGTAGAGAACGATAAGGTAGGTGCGAGTTCTTGAAACTCATACTTATGGCACGTTCGCGACTCATAATGATATGGTAGGTTTTTGAACTTCTCAGCGAATGGACGCTTATGGTCTTTCTGGGATAGTTCTTAAACTTATATTATTTTGGAAAGTTCCTGAACTCATAATGTGTGGTAAGTTGATGAACTGTACTAAGGTATATGGATGTTTAGACTGAAAACAAGTTATTTTTAGTAGGCTTAGTATTGAAGGTGCTATAGAAGATTAAGTATTGTCACAAGTAAGACAATGAAGGAAGATGGAAAATAGGATATTCCAAGTCATCTAGCTATACTAGATTTCGAAGTTTATTGAAATCGTGCTTATGTGTTCGCATTTTGGAAATGAAAGAATTGGTTCAACTTTTGGAACCAATGGATTTTAAAAGAACTATTCTTGGTATGTCTATGTTAATTATTTCGGCTAGACAGAAATTGATTTGAAATATCAAAATGAATTTTACATCATCCGTGCATTCGATGCAAGGATGGTAAAAGGATTGAGTTATTAATGCAATTGAACCTGGTGTTGGATGTGATCTTAGGATCAACAACCCGCTATGGTATGATGTATAATGACGAAGTCATAAACTAACAAAATCCTCAACGTACCGTGAAAAGTACGGTATCATGACGTCATAAAACGTTTTGATGAATTTAAAAAAAAAATTAAAGAAGTAGTCGATGTCAATTGAGTTGACTAGACGAATGTTTCAAGTTGATATCCAATTTATTGGTATGGTCTAAGCTACTTGATTCGGCTAGACAAATGGTATGTCATGTTTAAAAGAAAATCGAGCTTTCTTTGAAGAGTTATGCTAAACCAAATTATTTTGGTGCGAAATCTAATGATTAAGTCTGAGGTGAACACACCCCAAAATGGGGTTATACATTGGGTTGATCGCCTATGTATGGAAGAGGTAGTTTGCTTTCTTTGTGATTGTAAACTGGCTGTGGAAGAAAGTTTACGGCGTTATGCCGTTAAACATAGTTAGAATTCATGGTCAATTTGACCCCTCAGCAAAAGTATGATATGTTTTAAAGGAATTTTTATATTCCTCGTTGTTAATTCTACTTCATAATTCTTGCTAAAGTTATGAAGATGAGGGAATGTTTGAAAGATTAGGACTCCCTTGAAGAGAAGTTGAGAAGAAGAGTAAGCTAAAATTTCGAGGATGAAATTTTGTGAAAAAGGGGTAAGTGTGATGACCCGGGTAAGGGTGTGGTTTTAAGAAATTCCGAGGACAAAATTTTTATAAGGGGAGAAGAGTGTAACAACCAGGAAATTCAGATTGTCCAGATTTAAGTTTAAAGAATTATTTATTAATAAAATAAATGTTTATTAATAATATTTTGTGACATGTGTTTATTAATTGTTCTAAAACCTAGGATGATTATTAATTGGGAGGATTCTGGCTACGAGCTAAACTGAATGAGTAAGAATTTTCAAGACAAAAATAAAAAATTTCCGGGAAAAAACAAATTTTTGAGGAAAAAGACGAAATAGGCACTATTCACCTGACGAAGCCTAAGGGTTAGGGTTTAAATAACCTAAGCCTTTCCGAGAGTTCAGTATGTTAAAATGACATTCCGTCAAAAGATTTGACGATAATATGTCGTGAAAAGTTAAGTAAGCCGATAAAAGTTTTTCTCAAAAAACGTGCAGAAATCGGACGAAATAAAAATGACAAAAAGTACTTTTATGTACTTTTCACTCGTTTAACTACGTTAGGGGAAAATGTGAAGGAAAACACTTGACACCAAAAAGTATTTTTCAATATTTTGGAAATCTGAAGAATACATAAATGTTAATCGGTAAAGGAAAGACGAAATATCCAAAATTATTTGGATTCTAAGAATCGTAGTTTTTAAAATTGTCGAGCGAAACCCGAAAGATGGAACCACGAAACTTACATGCTAAGTTTCATGAATAGTACGGAGGTTAACTAAGGAGGTGGAAAAAGTAAACTTAAGGGCTAAGTAAACTTAGTGCTTAAGTCATGAATAGTAAGGAGGTTTGGGGGGCGAAATGACTAAAATACCACTAGCCCTGATTTTCTATAAATAGGAAGCTCATTTCATTATTTTGGGATTTTGAAAATCCTATACTTTGAGAGAGAGAGAGAGAGAGAGTTTGGATTGGAGAAAGAAGAGGAAAAGGAAGCGGAAAAGCTTGCTCGTGAGCAACCCTTGTCCGACGGAGGAAGATTAAAGAAGAGAGGTAATCCGAAAATTGAACTTTTAATGAATTTTTCTATGTTAAAACAGAGTTTAATGAGAATATGAAGTAAAATATGTAAGAATGGTTTCATATGGTTGAAATAATGAGAAAATGAAGAAATTAGAATTTAAAGTTTAGTTTATAAATTTCTTAAAGAAGTATATGATTCATAATGAATTAGAATGATCCGAGTGGATTATATGAATGAGTAGGTGAAATAAGTAAGGAATGGTGTTCTATAACATCAAATTCCAAGAAAAAGTGAAATCGTAATCAAAATATTGATTAAAAATGAAGAACGAACGAAGAACACGCGAAGAACACGAAGAACGTTGTTGATGGACAAATTTAAAACTATCGTAGTATAATTATTGTTGATGGACAAGTTTAAAATCATCGTGTATAAGTTAGATGCTTGTTGCTTGGTTAGGAACGACAGAAATGTTCATGAAGAACGGATTAAAACGGAGCTATAACGAAGTTATGGCAAAAATTTTGTAAAAGATGAACGAGAATTAGAAAGCTAGTAAATGAACCTAAATGTGTAGGGTTTCATAAGAAAAAAGGAGAATGTAGAAAACGTGAGTAGTGGACTCAAGAACGAACGAGTTTCGAGTTCGGATGACCGAATTACAGATGAGCGAACGAAGAGCGTTAAAAACATAAAATGAACGAATGGTGATGATCAAGTCAATTGAATGGCACATTACTGGATTCAGAATGAAGTTCTGTTCGAGGGGTATTGAAGTACGTTAGATAAGGAAGAGAATAGCTTTGGAACGACCTCATTTCGAGTTATAATGAATAAGTTATGAAAGCGGGAAGTAAGCGTCTCAAATTGGATTTAACACTTAAAGAAATTTTCTAGGGTTAGGGCTTGGCGCCGCGACACTAGCCATGCCTTGTAAGGTGGCACTGCAGCGCCATATCAGGAAGCCGGGTACTTTAAACTCGTGACACGGCGCAAGAGATAAATAAGAGAGTGGTGTCGCATCGCCAGTGTAGGGAAAAAGCCAGAGAAGAGCTTTTAAATACTCAGCTCTTGGGGGAAACGTAAGGAAAGATAAAGAACATAATGTTCAACTAATGTAACACTTAGTTAAGTGTTTTAAACCTTTAATGAAGGTTGAACGAAAAGATTAAACAGGATTAAAAGAATATAAACGCGGGTTACGGAACTGATATCCGGGGACCATAGTCGCGATAAACGAGCGTGAAGGATTGCTATAATTGTGATTCCTTAGACGTTGAGTGACGAGAATAATGAATAACATTTTGATATTATGTTGTGGTAATGAGAGATAAGTGTAAAGCGAATAGACGCTGTGAACGCAACACAGTTGCGATGAACGATCAGGCTTAGCGTACAACGATTAGTATGGCTTCGACATTAAGAAAGAATAATGAACATGGGGTTCATGGGATGGATAACGATTGAAAGTGATTAAAACCTTGAGTAAAGGTTGAATGAGAGATTAAGAGAAGAGCAACGTGAACGTTGAATACGTAAATGATTCTCGTAAATTGTATTCACGTCGGACGAACGTTCTAAGTATACCCTGGTTGTATGACGTAGACGTTGATGAAGGTAGTAAGTAAGATATGAATTATCGAGAAAGCCATAACGAACAGTAATAAGATTAATGAAAGTCGAATATGAGTCGGATAAGAATGAATCCTGAGGTATGACATTTAGTTATCAGAAAACCAAATGGAATAAGAAGTTGACTTAACAAATATTATAGTTAATAGTTCGGATAAGTTAAGATAAGTTTAGGTTGTGGTACAATCGTAACCTTTGATGGTTGACATATGGGAGCTGGGCTAAACAATTCCTTCAAAGAGCGAAGGTATATTCAAAACTGGCAAACGATCTAACTCACTGTGATGGCAGTGTAGATGAGACGGGAACTTGTTTGTTGGTTGTTTGTGGGAAACCACTCAGAGTACCATATGGACTACTAGTAGAGAAGCGATGTGTGCTGAGTCCTAGAGAAGTTATAAGAAGAAGATAAGAATGTAAAATATCAAAGATGATGAACGTATAAGTAAGACATCTCCATATGTCATGAAGTCATAAACCGGTAATGAAAGTTGGTCGCGTAGACTTAGATTTCAAGAATGCAAATCCTAAGAAGTAAAGTTAAACTTAAACCAATGCGTAAGTCAAGTATACATGACTAATTGGTGTATGTGCTATTTTTCTTATATGCTACATAGGAATTGGAATTAGCAGTTCAGCATAAGTTGTAGCTGGGCGTAAGGCAAGTTTCTTAAGTTCATTCATATTTTAAATGAATGCTAGTTTCTTAAACTTCTCAGATGTTAAACTTGAGAAGTTCTGTCTATGTGTGAATGTGCGATATTTGTGCAAGGTGGTAGAACATATGAGGCCTTGTGCCACAATGTGAACACTTCGGTGTTTCTATGAGATGAATTATTTTGTGATTTAACTATTCAATAAGAGAATGTTTTGTTTATACATGATCCGCTATTGTTAAGTTTGTGCTAATGATTCTAGCCAGACAGAATGTGTATGAAAAAGGTAGAAGAATGAAAGTATTTTAAAATGAATGTAACTAATGTTTTTAAAAGATAGGAATCGAGATTATTCCTATTATTCAAGTTGCTTCATAACCTTCGGTTATCAAAGTCTTAAAAGAATGTTTAAATTCTTGAAGTTGTTTGTTCAACTGCTATGACTTGTTGGGCAATTGAATGCTCACACTTGCTTTAAATGAAAAACATTTTTAGCGAACGATGTTAGAAGAACTTAAGGATCCCGTATAGATCAAGCTGACTGATATCCAGATGCAGTGTCATTCAGTATATGAATGAGCGTGAAGATTAAGCAAAGACTTGTAATATAAAATAAGTTAAATGAACTTTAGATTAGTTTAATGAACTGATATGTATCCTTAGTGGCGGATGAAAGTCACTCGTGGAAGATATAAAGAATAATGTAATTATCATTATTAGCAATGAAAGGTGTTATAAGGTTTTAGAACCTGGGAAATAAGAATGTATGTTGTTATATTTCAGTATATAATGATGTATGTTTGGATGAATGATGTACTCGTGACGTACGGAGTCCGGGTGTGAAGACAGACTGGATTTCGGGGCGTTACAGCTCTAATCTCCAAAACCTATTTTTTCAGTTTGCGAATTATACATTGTTTCCCAAAAAACATGATTCTATACCAATAATTATGCCCAAAAAATTTGTTCTAAACACATATCAACATACATATCGAATCTGAACAATTAATAATTTGAATAAAGGTTTGGCTCTGATGCCATTGTTAGGTTTGTAATATTCATGAACGTAATCAAATTGCACAAAATAAGCGGAAGCATGGCAAAAAAGAGTTTTAAAATTTTACAAACCATATACACGGATCATCCTTTATGCACAATTATTAATTAAACAAGAAAGATAAAGAACAAGAATTATACACTTGAATATTTGAGCTTCCTCGGGTAAAAGTTTACCTCCAAATCCTTTCGCGTTCAACATGAATCCACGGGGTTTGGTTCCTTCTTTTGATCAACGTTAGCCACCCAAGTATTTGGCCTCTAGAGGTGATCCACAAAGGAAGAAGAAAGATTCAAGAAGATGGGTGTTTGACAAAACCCTAGTTTTTCTATCTCTCATAGAAAAGAATATCCACTTTCAATGGTGTCCTAATTACAATTATTATCACATTATTCCGTAGAATAGTGAGGACTACTAAAGCCATTTATCCTAGACCATCACTCCATTCCCCGACTCGTTTAGCTATATTCTCATTTCATGAAGAGAACAATGAAAGAAAGGGTGAGCTCAACTAGCCTAGTAAGAAATATTATGACTAAGATAATGCAAAATAAATTATCCTTAGCCTTCAACAGTATAAAAACTGATAGAATACAATAGACAACAAGTTTTAGATCAACAACTGCAGCGGAAATAAGCAATCCATTAGAAGAGTCAAGTATAGCATAAAATCTATTATCTTCTATGATTTAAAAAGTTTTTCATCAACTTTATCGCCGAGACTCAGCTTAAAAAAAATAAACCACATCATCGAATCATCCCTGCACCACGACCAAGGATATTCATTAAATCATCAATGGTCATGACTATACCGAATAATCCCTGGTCATAATCATACCAAAAACCATTCATCAATGCACTACAGGCCAATGAGGACTTTTAACACATCATTCGTCACATTACGGGTCATGATTATACCAAATGATCCCTGGTCATAATCATACCAATCAACAGTCCATCTATGCACGTAAGCCAAATATGACTTTCATCACAATATAAGCATGAGGATGATGACAATGACATAATAATTCAATAAAACAAGTTCAAGGATAAATTTTAAAGATTTATAATTTAATTTATCCAGAAATCAATTACGTCCAAATTGTCAACATGATACTACTTTGTAGAGTAAAATTCAAGAATAACATTTATGTAACAAAAATAATTTGGACAGAAAAGAAATATATTTTTCGGGTGAATAGTATCCCGTGAATAGTACTTTGGGAATAGTACCCCGACACAAAAAGTGTCCCGAATACCCGAGTGAATGATACTAGAGTGAATAGTAATCAGGTGAATAGTAACCCATAAATAGTAACTCGTGAATAGTACTTCAGCACGAAAAGTGCCCCGAATACCCGAGTGAATAATACTAGACTGAATAGTAACCGGGTGAATAGTAATGTGTGAATAGTAACTCGTAAAAATAATACCAAAGAAAATGATATTCCATAACGAGTACAAAAGAAATGATATCTCATTTAGTATAATAGAATATCTAAAGCGTAAATGGATTTTCACCCGCCATGCGGTAATCCACGTAGACAGATCATTTCCACAATTTAATAAAGAATGAATACGAAGGATCATTCACTATGCATGCGGTAATCCACATAGACAGGTTATTCTAACAGAATAATAAAGAATGGAATAACAAAAGAATTCACCATGCATGCGGTAGTCCGTGTAGACATGTTATTCCAATAGAATAATAAAGAATGGAATAACAGAAGAATTCACCAGGCATGCGATAGACTGCACAGATAGGTTATTCCAACAGAATAATAAAGAACGGAACTAGGTCATGCGTAATCCACAAAGACAGGATGTTCCAACCGAATAATAAAGAATGGAATAACAACAGAATTCACCAGGCATGCGATAGACCACACAGATAGGTTATTCCAACAGAATAATAAAGAATGGAATAACAAAAGAATTTCACCATGTATGCGGTACTTCGCATAGATAGGTTATTCCAATATAATAATAAAGAATGGAATAACAACCCTTACGAGTATTGAAAGAAAATAACTCTCTTCATGTTGAGCAAGTTTTGTTTTCAGCTTGTTATTCATTAATGCATGTTCAATAATTTAATTCTCTTATTCTACAAGATTATAGCCTTAGCTTAATATTGTTCAAGCAACGTTTATTATATTATTCAATGCTTATGCTTTTAGTTTATTTCTAAGCATGATTTCGATATATAGCCTTGATTCACTTATGATTCATAATTATTTCACATTATGTTGTTATCGATCATTTGAGATGGTATTGAACTTTGTTGATTCAACTGATCCTTTATTTGATGATCGTTTCTAATACCCGAGAATTTCCACATCTTATTAAATGAATATATTAATGGAAATAAATAAATATTTTAATATAAATGATTTTGTGTTACGAGGTGAGTTAACTCAATTATACTGAATAATTGATAATTGAAGATATATGGAGTTTGTGATGAACTTGTTGAAAGCCTTGTGTGGCACAATGATGGGAAATATTAATAATAATATTAATAGACGAAGAAATTATTAAGTGAACAATTAATTAAAATTAATTGTTAATTATTATTGTAGCATATTGATTAATTATTAATGGTGATTAATTAATGATATGTGATTATTATTGTTAGCAAACGTGTCTATAAATATAATAAGATTTATATAGATGATTAATTGTTATAGAGATCCATAATTACATTAATCAATGAGGAATGGATTATTAATATTAGTGTTAATTAATCAAGAAGGTGAATAATTTATTTATTTGACATAAAACAAATAAGTAAGTTATTAATATAATAAGCTTATATTGATCATTATGCAAGTGTGCAATAATTACAAATATAAAATATATGGCATACAACTATATTATATAGTGTAGTGTGACACTTATATGACTATACTATATATAGCAACCCCTATATTAAGTTTTATTAAACTATATTATAGGATGCAATGTGATTGAGTATATTGGAACTATATGTTATAAATACATTATGAAATGTGTATGTGACAATATGTATGTAGGTATACATTAAAATAAAATGTACATGGATTCTATATATGTTACATTGCCATATCACATCTACTACCTTAAAATATTAATTATGTAAATTATATTCTGACATTAAGATATATCCCATGAATGGATGATATGTATATAAATATAACATAAGAGTGTATAGCTTAAGTGTGCAAGAATGCTGAGTATTTGGGTTGTCCCAATTTGAGAGACCCATTTCTCATGCACGTGTTCAGTAAAAAGGCTAAGGCCTATTTTTCCTTTTCTTCTTCCAAGCTCCTTCTAGATCATGATTATGGGGGGGGGGGGGGGGAGTGGTTGTCATGATAATCTTCAGCAACCATTTACCAACTCTCTCTTAACCATTATGTAATCTAACATTCTCATTGGTTTAAATTGAATTGTATATGCATTGTCTGTATATTGGTTTCTCTATAAATACCCATCTCCTTCTAATTTGAATTGCTGAGAATTTTATCGAGTTTATGAATTGAGAGCATACGAGTATTCTAAGGAATTGGGAGTTCATTTAGTAGCAAGTTCAGTTTACATTACAAAGGTATAATCCCTCTTCCTTACTTTCCATTTTCATTCTCTGTCAAAAGAATTTCTTGAGTTCTTGAATTTCAAATTCTTGATTATGTGGAGTTAGATCATAATGAGGTTGGGTAATGTTTATATAGTTGTTATATAACAATATAAGTATGTTTAAACTATTATATTACTGAATAGAATCGAATTTATGAGTAATTTCTATGGTTGGGCTAAACTTCTGCCGAAGCAGACTATTCTTGGTTTGAACCAAACGTATGCAAATTTAGACCTGAGTATAACGCTAAAAAGCAGCAAAGACAATTGCTAGGCGACTCTGGGTTTAGTTTTGCCTTCTATTTTAAAAACTGCTAAGTATTGGTCAATCATTATGGCTTAAACCAGCATGCAAGCATGTGTAATGTGTATATATAAGTATATTAACCTAATGCGAGCATGTTTTACTAGATTAGTATACATGATTAACGAAAGTGTATAGTTTAAAATGAATTTAGAACTTTAGAAATGAACTTGACATGTATGTATGCCATGTTTATATACTGCCTTTGTAAGCATGTTGGTATGGTTTAGAAATGTATGAATGACCCGTTAACTTATGTTTATATGATCCGTAAGGGAGCATGAACATGTTGAACTTATTAGTAAGCTTTACTAATGAAAATACGAACTTTGAACGTGAATATTAACATATTACTTTGAGAGTTAGAATCAGGAAATTATGAACATGCTTGGTAGCACTCTTAGACTCACTCATGTATATATATATATACCATGCTTGGGTATCGTAATTCAAGTGAAGCATAAATGAAGTATATTTTCAAACCAAAATAATGCTAATTACACATGTGTGATATGAATACTCACAAGCATGTCTAATATGAGTTATATGACTACCTTATATGTTTAAAAAGCGAGTATGATAGGCTTTATGGTTTCATGACCTTGAATGGCCTTAACTTGTTAAAATAACCAATTTAGAACCATATTATGAAAGAAGGGACCTAAATTTACTTGAGAAACATGAAAAGACCTTTAACATGACTAAATATATTTTGTGTTAATGTTGTGTTCATGTTGGACAAAAACCTCAAGGCAACAACTGAGTCTTGGCTTAACTAGAGGGATCTTGAATGCTACCTACCCCAAGCTTAGCTATGGCACAACATGGCTGGCCTGGAATCAAAAGTCAAACATTTTGCAATCTAATTTTTAACAGTTAGCTTATATGATGCCTACATTGCTAGAAATGGGTTACACCCTACTGATATTTGTATATATATGATGATTAGGTAATAAGATAGTGTTTGCCTTATATAATGAAAGTGCATGAGTAAAAAGGGTCTTAATCTTGAGCATTGAAAATTTACTTATGAAATAACTAGGTACTTGATTTTGTGATAAACATATAAGCTGATTTTGTACCGTATGTGTATACTTGAAACATAACAAGCTTAAAATAACGAATGTGTTAGCTAATGGGCATCCTATACTTATAATACACTATAAATATGATTCGAAAGTGTTGATTTCTTAACGTGGATAAACTACGCTTAAGGCAAGTATCTTAAAACCTTGCATTACTTTATTCAACGAATACCATAAGCAAGTATGTAAACTTATCTCTTTGAATGCAAGTTATCTTACTTGCTCGTTTAGTTGAGCTAGTATGTTTAAACTCTTGTGAAAACTATTATTCATATTGAACATGGTATTGTTCTTGAATATTGTGAAAGTGTCTATGCCATCTGATTCGGCTAGACTATATGCATGTTTAGAAAACTATCTAAACTAATTGACTGGTGCAGAAATCTTGAAAATTGAGTTGAACAACCCTTATGGTAAGGGGAGTGTATATTGCTAGAAGCCCCAAAACACGCGTGATTATTATTGTGGTGTTATGCATAACATAGAGTATTGTAGACTGATCATCAATAGTACTTGATTCTTTTGGGTTATCAGTTTAATATTGGTAATTCTAGTAGTTGTTCAATAGTCTTTAGTGACTTCTTAGTATAAATTGCTTTATTCAGTTGGATACATTGATAGCCTTTGAATCCATATATATCTGTTGATCTATATTGAATTATCATTTCATATCCCAAAGATTTAATTCTAGAATTGTTGATACTCATTATTCATGATATTGTTCTTAAACTCTGAGACTATACTTTGATATATCTAACTCGTGATTTCATACTCATCACCCTTGTTGTATATTACTTGTTGGGTAATTTGTGCTCATTCTTGCTTATTTAAAACTTTTCAGTTAAGGTAGAACAGGGAAGTGTCTCTAGGAAAGACAAGGACAAGGGCAAGGGCAAGGCTACTGACTAGCTTGTTCCTTTATGTTAAAATTGTTATGTTCTATTAAGACTGTCTTCAGACCATGTTTAAGCTTAAGTAGGATTATATAATAAGTCTTTATTCAATATTATTATGTAATATATTAAGTACTGTAGGTTGCAAGACTTGGGGGAATAATTATAATAAAACATTTTATATTATTCTAAATTAGATCTTCAGTTGTGAATGCGTGTTTTTAGTTATTATTATATTACCATGAGCACATGATGAATCGAATTTGAGTGACCAAGTGGCGGTCCGAATTTGGGGGCGTCATAGGTTGGTATCAAAGTCGTAGTTATAAACCTTAGGAATGAGTGTCCTTAGATTATAACTCAGGAGAACTTAGAAGTTAGGAAGGAGATAAAACTCATGTAGAGTTTTCCTTGAGAGACTTAGTGTGTTATGTAATGTAACTTCATTCTATATAATGAACTTATGTTTATTTATCATTTTGATGGAGTCGTAGTTTTTGTTTGTCTTATGTAAGTGATTGTAGGATGACTAACATGGGAGGACCTAGCCGAGTAGTACAGGAGGAGCCGCGTGACATTCACGTGGTATTTGAGACACCCTTGATAGCGGAGCCTATATCAGTAGTGGCGCCTATCAATGACGATGAAGAGGAGGAGGAGATAGAACCATTACCCGGGGAGTTTGATCCGGGGGAGGAGCCTATGGATGAGGAACCTGAGCCTATGGAGGACTCCGACGAGGATACTTTCGAGGATCGGATGGTGGGGGAGTATGAGGAGCAGATTTTAGAGTTAGGGTGTAAAGTGGGGGAGCTAGAGGCTGAGTCTAGGGAGAGTGAGTCTGAGTTTCAGAAGTTGAGGGACTAGGACCATCAGAGGAAATTAGCGATGCAGGAAATGGAGGTTGAAATTTCTCACTGTAAGGAGGCATGGATCCAGATGGGGACATTGTTTCACCGATCGGTGGCTAGGAACGTTGAGTTAGCAAGGAAGTTGGAAGAAATGGAGTAGAGGGTTTTGTGTGAGAGAATTAAGAAAGAGGCTCTCTGTACTTAGTTAGAAATGGAGGTGATGGATAGGATTCACTTCGAGGAGAAGTGGGAGGAAGCTAATGATAGAGCGAGTGATCTAGAAGACGAGGTGCGATGCAAGAGAAGGAAGATGAATAAGATGGGATATGCTTTACACATGACCATGGAGAGATTGATCGATGGAGTTAATCACTACCCAACTGAGCAAGGACAAACCCGGTATACCATAAGTTGAGATATGGTGGTGCACATTACTCAGAAGGAATATCAGAGCGCCATGGAGCGGGGGATGTTAAATTGAGTCTAGAGGAAGAAGTCTAGTAGTTGTAGCATTTTATTTATGTGTTGTTTTAATTGTGGTTGTTAAATCTCAGTCTTTTGTGTAAGATGTGAGATAGTAGTAAACCCCAACTTTTGAAAAGTGATAGAGGGGTAGTAAGCTGGTGTTTTCCCCGTCTTTTGTGATGTTAGTGTTAGGTTTGTAATATTCATGAACGCAATCAAATTGCATAAAATAAAAGGAAGCATGAAAATTAGAGTTTTAAAATTTTATTTACCATATACCCAGATCATCCTTTATGCATAATTATTAATTAAATGAAAAGATAAAGAATAAGAATCATACCCTTGAAGATCTGAGCTTCCTTGGGTACAAATTCACCTCCAATCCTTTTTGCATTCAACTTGAATACATCGAGTTTGGTTCCTTCCTTTGATCAACGTTAGCCACCCAAGTGTTTGGCCTCTAGAGGTTATCCACCAAGGAAGAAGAAAAATTCAAGAAGATGGGTATTTGGCAAAATCATAGTTTTCTATTTCTATAGAAAAATATGTACTCTCCAACAATTGGAATCATGTATTCATGTGTTGTGAAAGTGTCAACCTTTTTGACCCATAATAAGACTCCTCTTATTTATAGATGTTGGCAACCCTCCTTAACAATTAAGGAATTGAGTTTTATTTTAATTAATTAAACTCCTTTAATTAATTAGGCTCCCAATCTTATTAGGAATAATTAATTAAACTCTTTTAATTAATTAGCCTCCTAATCATACTGGGATATATGAGAGTACTTTTATTAATTAATTCACAAACTCCTTTAGGAATTAAATAATAATAATAGTAATAATAATAATAATAAGACTACTCTTATTAATTTATATTTAATATTTCCAAAATACTAAATAATAAATACTAATCTATTTAATTTATTCTATCATCATAGATTAAATTAAATATACTTAACTTATTATTACGATTATGCCATTAACTTCTTAAATAATTATTTTTCCTTTTATGGTGTGACCCTTTAGGTTCTCCATATTAAACCGGTTGAGAATAAATCAATTAGAACAATTCTAATCTTATTTAAATAAATAAATAAAACTATTAATTTATTTAAATAAATAATACTTATTCTACAATAGGGATAAGCCTCCCTAGCGACTAATGACTTTCCAGATAATATAGATTTCAACATTAATCATAAAAGAACCTTTGAGTAAATAGTTACCGTACAATTCAAACCTTCCACCATACAATGTCTCAATTAAATATAAGAGATGGATTTACTGTCAAGTCTTATTTTATTTAATTATATGTATTTCGACTCTTAAATGCACAACTCCAAATAATGCTAATTAGAAACTCCTTTCTAATCTGCCTTGGCCAAGGACTACTGGGTTGTCATTTATCGAATCACATAAGACATTTCTCTTCTTTTACTAGAAGCGGTAGATTCTTTATTGATCATATACATTATCTCCATGTATAACTTATTATACCCAAGCATACCCTTTGATATACCCTAAGGGTCTTAAGGAATAAGTCAAAGTATAATTCATCATGCATAAGATACTATGATGATCTCAAGCCCAGGATCACTTATACTACTATCATTACAAGAATTCTATTGACAGACAATTTAAACTCCATTAGGTATTCCTTAGCGAGCCACATTCAATGAACTTATTCTCTAATAAGCACCTACATACTTGCTTTAGTGTCTCCACACAAATGATCATGAGATCAATCATCCTCATCCAATGAGTAAGCAACGTATGTACCAATCTATCCGGATTCACTAATACCCAATTTAGTAATACAAAGATTGGGAACTATTTTAGTTTTAAGCTTTCTAAGAATTTAGATCTCATTAAAATGATCATCATCATTATTCTAAAAGCATTGCTTAAAACTATGGGTTTATCACATATTATAAAATAGCATCATGTAGATAATTAAAAGCCTTTAATAAATTAATACTTTTTATTAATAAATGAATAAGATTGTTACAAAGTATATGCTTTATCATCAAACATGATTGGCTTGTGTGCATACTACTTTCAATCTCCCACTTGCACTAAAGCCAATCGTCATGGTATCTCATACTCTTCTTCTCTAAGTGACGATTATCCTACTGTAGGAAAAGTTTCAGTAAATGGATATGTAATGTTGTTCTTGAGAGTCCTCTATCTTTATAGTGATTTCCCATCTTTCAATGATTCCTCTAATCAAATGAAAGTGCCACAACACATGTTTAGATCCAAGATGAGACTTAAGAACTATTCCTAGTTCTGTAATGATCTTATCATCCAAATAATCAACTTGCAGCTTCATTTACAGTTATATAATTGTCTTTATCACTAAACCAACAACTTTTTGCTGTTTGGAATCTTTCCAATTCACTGCACCACTGTTCAAGGTAACACTTTACCTTAAAGTGGATTTTCTGTTGTCATAGTCTGTCTGAAAAAACTTGAGTATGTTAAGCCTTCTAGTTTTAATTTAGACCCGCCATAAATTTTAATCACTTACTTAGTGCCGGTTAAGTACTTTAAGATGTTTTTTACTGTCTTACAGTGATCTTCTGCAAAATATGAGCGATCATCATCAGGTCTCATATATTTCATTGTATACATGATTGTCACTCATGCGATCTCTCTTTTATGAGTCTATCGGGACTATTAAGAGAGATACACTCCATGGCTCATCAACATAAGACATCTCTTGGAATTTTTCATGCTAAACAACTTTAACATCAAATAAATATACGTTCCTTCGGTTGAGCTGAGCAACCTTTTAAATCTATCTATATAGATTTTTATCCCCAATTACGAAACTCTTCCCAAATCATTCATGGAGGAATGTTTAGACAACTATATCTTTACTGATTCTAGCATTGGCATGTCATTCCTTATCCATAGTATATCAACATATAATATTAAGAATGTCACGGCGCTCCCACTGACCCTTTTGTACACACTAGGTTCATTCTTATTTTTGATAAAATCAAACCTTTTTGATTGTCTCATCAAAACGAATGTTCCATATTTGAGAAGCCTTCTTCAATCTATTTCTCTGAGTGTCTACAACTCTTACCTCATCGTATGTAACTAGATCATCATCATCTATGATGAGTACCTCATCATCATCATCTATGATGAATCCATACCTCCCAGGTATCTTCGATACTATTCTAGATTTACGATTCGGTTGTGGTACAATATGTCTATCTACAGGTTCCTCTTATTTGACTTATAGTGTTTTGTGGTTCTTGAACTCTTCAAGATCTATTATCCTCCCACTAGCCCCTTCAATGATAAACACCTTTATCTTAGAAGGCAGTATGTTTCGCAACAAACACCTTTTGCTAAGTAGGATTATAGAACATATACCCTAAACTTACTTTAAGATGTCCCACAAATCTACACTTGTCAAATCTTGTCCTAAGCTTATCCTTTAAAACCTTTTTCACATAAGCTGGATAACCCCTTATTTAACTTACTTAAAATTAGGAATCCTTCCTGTCCATAACTTTTATGGAGTCTTGTGGTCGGATTTTGAGGTTACCTTTTTCGTAGATATACTGTCATTTCTAGGACATTATCCCAGAAGGATACTGGAAAGTCGGTAAAATCATTAAAGACCGCACCATATCGAATAAGGTACAATTTTCCCTTTCAGATACATCAATCAATTATTGTGTATCAGGAGGTGTCCATTGTGAGAAAACCATTTGAGATGATCTAGAGACTTATTGCACAAGTATTTATTTCTTGATCCTATCAAAGAATCCTAATACTTTACCAATTTGTTTCACTTCTAAATTCTTTGAACCTTTCAAATAATTCACACTTGTATTTCAGCGAATACATACATTCAACTCTTTGAATGATCATTTTCTTTTCTTATACTAGTTTGTTCAATTTGCAAAATTATTTTTACGTAAGTCAAGTATACAAAATCCATTAAGTAATATTACAATTCTATACAAAACATTATTATTATAAATAGAACAACAATTATTCTTAAATATAATACCAAATATTTCATTGTCCAACAACAAAATGGAAATAATGTTTCTAACGAGAACTAGAATACAATAATAATTTATTGACTTAATAGATTTTCCCATAGGAAATGCTAAACTATAAGTTCAGTGACTAATGCAGCAACCTTTGCTTCATTTCCCACACATAAGATTACTTACCTTTGTTTAGCTTTCTACTTCTGCTTGGTCCCTTCATAAATCTATATTTATGATAACCAAAGTCGGTATCCAATACCTAAGTAGAACCTTGACTTAAAGAAAAATTTATTTTAAATCTTGAACAAAATTATATTTGTAACCGAAACTTCACTAAGCTTCTTTTGGTTACCCTCTGCAAGATGCTTCTTGTAGTTTCTTTCCAGTGTCCTGGCTTATTGCAGTGGAAGCAAACTTTTTGCTATCCATATCAGTTTTGTTCTTATTATCCTTTGTTTTTGCCTTTCTATTTACCTTTTCAGAAGATCCTTTGGCCCCTACTAGTAAGACATGGTCTTTCTTGGTTGGAAAGTGACTCTCAACATTTTTTAACATATTAAGCAAATCAGCGAAGATGATATCTAGCTTGTTCATATGAAAAAATTCACAACAGTTGTGAAAGGAGTCCGGGAGTGAGTGCAAGATCAAACCTTGGCTCAACTCCCCATCCATGTTAAAACCTGTTGTCCTAATTATTCAATCAAATTGATCATGTTAAGAACTTTTGTCTGTACTGTAGTGTTATCGGTCATTCTAGATCGGAAGAGCTCCTTAGATATATGATATCTATCAGTCCTACTTTCCTTACCATCAACTTCTTGATATAAGAGAATATAGTAGGAGCATCCATAGTTTCTTGTTGACGCTGAAGCTCATTACTCATGGATGCGAGCATGATGCATTGAGCCAACTGTGCATTATCTTGCCACTTTTTAAAAGTAGCAATCTCTTCCTCAGAGGCATTGTTTGAAACCATTGCAGGGATAGACTTATTAAGGACATAAGATAGCTTTTCAATTGTGATAACTATTCTCAATTTCCTTACCCAATCCGTTTAATACGGTCCGATTAAATAACATCTAATATGCTTTGCAGTGATAGTAATTTAGACATAGTAAAATTCTGTAAATAAATTTGTAATTAACAACATTTTAGCATACATCATTTTATTAATTACCAAAATAAATTAGGTCTTATTTTAAATTGGTATCTCCCACTATTTTCTTCAAACTATATTACCCTCAATCTATATAGTTCGACAATATCTAATTAAAGATATGCTAGTGAGAATAAGGATCCCATTTCAAATGTATATAGCCTTGTGGTGACACAAAAAACTATATATAAATAAATATATAGATAACTCTTGTCAATTACATCAACTATGTAACTCCTTGTATTTTACCTCTTAAATCATAATGGTCAAGTGTGTGCACTTCCAAACTAAAATAATTTAAGTTAATTCCAACCTATCACTCCATATATTCAAAAAAAAAAATATTATCCTTGTGGTGACACAACAAAACAATATTGTTCAATTTTCTTTATAAGCATCAAATGTGATAAAATTAACATATCAAAGAATTAAGATAAGCCTTGTGGTGACACAACAAACTTATAATAATTAATTGATACTCTATTATTTTTATCATGCTAGAAGGCGACATTCGATATTCCAAATATCTTTGAACGCTTAGGACTTAATATAAAAAATTTGAGGGGTTTGCATGTAATTAATTTATCTCATCTTGTTTAGTGCGCGCGCACACACACACACACACACACACATATATATATATATATAAAATATGCGTCGTACTAATGAACATGCGAAGCATGTTTGCATAATATATAATATATATAGTATAAGCATGCACATATAGAATACTATATTCTACCTGGATTGATTATGGACTTTTATTCTAGTTTGGTTCACTAGAGCCACCAAGTGAACCAAAAGGTCAAATCCTAGGGGTGTAAGAATTAATATTTAAATATAACTATTACATTTAAACCCGAGCTCCATTATAAACGGGTCTTCAAGCGCTCCTTGCTCCTTGATCTCCAATTCTTCAAAATTAATTCTAACTATTCCTATTACAAAACTATTTAAAATAAATAAAAACCTTGATCAGCAGTCAAGGAGAAGTACATAAGAGGAAGATATAATTTACATTAAGGAAAAATTAGAGAAGACGAGGTACGCAGACCTCATTTAATAAAACCCATACATTCATGCATCCAACTAAAATAAAATCCAATCACATTGGTTAATAGTCCATAATCAATCTCATTTATTATCATACACATCTACATATGCATCAATAAATAATATTCATCTCATGAATAATAAACATTCAATATATATATTGATATCATTTAATGGGCAAATTTAGTTAGCATAAAATCTAATTTTGAATCAAAATAAACTCCTTTATTTTAATTCAAATTTAAATTCAAATAAGCCTCTTTTATTTTAATTTATCTTATTTTGAATAAAATAAACTATTTTATTTTAATCAAAATCTTTAATCAAAATAAACTTATTTATTTTAATTAATTATGGAATCCAATTCCAAGTAAAAAAAACTCCTTTATTAAAAGAAACACGGATTCTTTTCCTATTCACAAATAAACACCTTTATTTTGAATAATATGAAATCTTATTCCATATCTAAATAAACTCCTTTATTTAAGGAAATACGGATTCTCTTTCCTATTCACAAATAAATTTCCTTATTTTGAATAATATAAAATCTTATTTCATATCTAAATAAACTCCTTTATTTAAAGAAATACTGATCTTTTTCCTATTCACAAATAAACTCCTTTATTTTGAATAATATGAAATCTTATTTTATATCTAAATAAACTCCTTTATTTAAGGAAACATAGAATCCAATTTCAACTCCAATTAGTTATTATGGAATCCAATTCCAACTCTAATTAGTTAGCATAAAATTTAATTTTAAAATTAAAATAAACTTTTATTTTAAAATAAAATAAACTTTTATTTTAATTATAAAATAATTAATATATATATATATATATATATATATATATATAATAACATGTGATTAGCGTGTCACCAAAATGGTAATCAATGAGACAAATTTACTAGTATATATATATATATATATATATATATATAACTAATCTAATAATACACATATATAAAAGTTACAAATCTGTAACTTCACTCCAAGTCCATGATTCCCCTGTTAACTTTTAAGATCAAAAAGTTTAATAACGAGATATATATCATGTCGCGATTTAATAAAAGGTATAGGGTTTTTTTAAAAAAATAAAATTTTATACAACAAATTATACCCAATTAAATTGTTCTAAACACATATCAATATATATATATATATCAAATTAAAACAATTATTAATTCGCATAAAGGTTTGGCTCTGATGCCATTGTTAGGTTTGTAATATTCATGAACACAATCAAATTGAACAAAATAAGCGAAAGCATGGAAAATCAGAGTTTTAAAATTTTACAAACCATATACCCGGAACATCTTTTATGCACAATTATTAATTAAACGAAAAGATAAAGAACAAGAATCATACCCTTGAAGATCCGAGCTTCCTCAGGTATAAGTTCACCTCCAATCCTTTTCGCGTTCAACTAGAATCCACCAGGTTTGGTTCCTTCCTTTGTTCAACGTTAGCCACCCAAGTGTTTGGCCTCTAGAGGTGATCCACCAAGGAAGAAGAAAAATTCAAGAAGATGGGTATTTGGCAAAACCCTAGTTTTCTATCTCTATAGAAAAAGATGTACTCTCCAATAATTGGAATCACGTATTCATGTGTTGTGAAAGTGTGAACCTTTTTGACCCATAATAAGACTCCTCTTATTTATAGATGTGGGCAACCCTCCTTAACAATTAAGGAATTGGGTTTTATTTTAGTTAATTAAACTCCTTTAATTAATTAGGCTCCCAATCTTATTAGGAATAATTAATTAAACTCGTTGAATTAATTAGCCTCCTAATCTTATTAGGATATATGAGAGTACATTTATTAATTAATTCCCAAACTCCTATAGGAATTAAATAATAATAATAAGACTACTCTTATTAATTTATATTAAATATTTCCAAAATATTAAATAATAAATACTAAGCTATTTAATTTATTCTATCACCATAGATTAAATTTAATATACTTAACTTATTATTACGATTATGTCATTAACTTCTTAAATAATTATTCTTCCTTTTATGGTGTCACCCTTTAGGTTCTCCATATTAAACCGGTTGTGAATAAATAAATTAGAATAATTCTAATCTTATTTAAATAAATAAAACTATTAATTTATTTAAATAAATAATATTTATTCTACAATAGGGATAATCCTCGCTAGCGATTAACGACTTTCTAGATAATATAGATTTCAAAATTAATCATAAAAGAACCTTTGAGTAAATAGTTACCGTACAATTCAAACCTTCAACCATACAATGTCCCAATTAAATATAAGACATGGAATTACTGTCAAGTCTTAGTTTATTTAATTATATGTATTTCGACTCTTAAATGCACAACTCCAAATAATGCATATTAGAAACTCTTTCTAATTTCATTCTGCCTTGGTCAAGGACTACTGGGTTGTCATTTATCGAATCACATAGAACATTTCTCTTCTTTTACTAGAAGCGGTAGATTCTGTATTGATCATACATTATCTCCATGTATAACCTATTATACCCAAGCATACCTTTTGATATACCCTAAGGGTCTTAAGAAATAAGTCAAAGTATAATTCATCATACATAACATACTATGATGATCTCAAGTTCAATGATCACTTATACTACTATCACTACAGGAATTCCTATTGACAGGCAAGTAAAACACCATTAGGTATTCCTTAGCGAGCCACGTTCAATGAACTTATTCTCTAATAAGCACCTTCATGCTTGCTTTAGTGTCTCCACACAAATGATCATGAGATCAATCATCCTCATCCAATGAGCAAGCAATGTATGTACCAATCTATCCGGATTTACTAATCCCTAATTTAGTAATCCAAAGATTCAGAACTATTTTAGTTTTAAGCTTTCTAAGAATTTAGATCTTATTAGAATGATCATCATCATTATTCTAAAATCATTGCTTAAAACTATGGATTTATCACATATTATAAAATAGCATCATGTAGATAATTAAAAATCTTTAATAAATTAATAATTTTTATTAATAAATGAATAAGATTGTTACAAAGTATATGCTTTATCATCAAACATGATTGACTTGTGTGCATACTACTTTCAGTTAGGGGATATGTGTTATCATTTATTGTAGTATGCTAGAGAAGACCGTGTATTATAACCATTTGGCATATGAATGTAAATGTTTTTTTTTTCAGAAACATGTTATAAACTTTTAGTTCTTTTCAATTGAGAAATATCTAAGTAATATAATTAGATGATAAAATGAAAATTTTATGATGCAAAAAAATGCAGCCCAGATGTAAATTATCCCAGAAGAGTCAGTTAATGATGAGAGAGAAACAGTAGATCCAATACAGAGACTTGTAGATTTATTGGGAGAAGCTCTGAGGGGAAGAAATGAACCAAGACCAATTGCTCCCCAAGTCGTCCCAAGAATAACCTTCAAAGATTTTAAGAGTGTAGGACCCCAGAGTTCGAGAGAACTACAAACCCGATAGTTGTGCAAACCTGGATTAAAGAGATTGAGAAGGCCTTCACTATAGCTCCCGTGGGTGAAGTCCCGAAGACAGTATTTTCCACATACATGATGAGGGGCGAAGTGAACTATTGGTGGGAAGCTAATTTAGCAGAGAGAAGGAGAAGGGACGATAACATGGGAAAGGTTTACGACGTTATTCTTCGAGAACTATTTCCCAAAGTGTATGAAGAATAAGATGGAAGTGAAATTCCTAGAGTTAAAACAAAGGGATATGACGGTGGCGCAATACGCAGCTAAGTTTAACAAACTAGCATGATTTGCAGAGCACCAAGTTTGGGATGAAGAAAGGAAGGCGAGACGCTTCGAGCAAGGGCTGAAGCCGTGGCTGTATAATAAAGTATCACTCCTCCAGATTGATTCCTTTGCGACATTGTTAGATAATGCAATCATTGTGGAAGGTGGAAGTGAGGCCTTAAGTCTATATCATAAGGAGAAGAAAAATAAGAAGACTGGTAGTGAGCATCGTGGAGGAAGCAGCAGCGGAGGGAGTAACTCCGGAGAGAGAAACTGGGAAAACAACAATAACAGAAACAATAATCAAGGTGGGAGTCACCAGGGAAACTTCAAGAAAAGGACTGAAGCTTGTAACAAGTGTGGAAGTAGTCATCAAGGAGAATGTTGGAAAGGAAAAAACATGTGTTATAATTGCGGCCAAGAGGGGCACATATTGCCAAATTGCCCAAAAACAAAGAAGATCAGTGGATGTTTTACTTGTGGATCAATAGAGCACCAGATAAAGGATTGCCCGAAGAAAGGAAGTGATTTAGCTGGCGGAGGCTAGGGTGGAGGAAGAAAGTTAATGATTGGTGGACCTGCGCAACCCAAGCGATCGACCGCATGAACCTTTAACATGACCATCCAGGACGCAGTAACTGCAAAAGGAAGTGGTGTCAGGTATAATCCCAATCAATGATATAAATGCCTTTGTATTATTTGATTTGGGAGTCATCTGTTGTTTTATATCTGAAGAATTTGCTAGTAAACTTAGTACACCCCAAGAACGTTTAGAAGATCCTTTGAACATAGAAGTTGCGAGTAAGGAAATAATCCCTGTGGAATAAATTTATCAAAATTTTCGCGCAAACATTAGAGGACGTGAACTGAGCGTAGACTTGATTCCTATTAGACTAAGAGAATTCGATGTAATAATGGGAATGGATTGGTTATATAACCATGCGATGGTAATTGATTTGTCAGAACAAGTGTGTGAACCTTCAGACTCTGAGTAAGTCTAAGGTAGTGTTTTATGGTAGCTCATCGCTTAAGCAATCGTGTTGCGTTACGATGATGCAAACCAAGAAATTATTAAGGAAAGGGTGAGTAGGTTATTTTTCTTACATCGTAGATACTTAGAAAAAGGGAGTAGAAATTATATATATATATATATATATATCTGTAGTGAATGAATTTCAAGATATGTTTTTGGACGATCTCCATGGTCTTCTACCAGACAGAGAAATCGAATTAGTAATAGACCTAGCACCGGGAACGGCACTGATTTCGAAAACTCCATATCATATGGCGTAAGTAGAAATAAAGGAATTGATTATACAACTTCAAGAGTTATTAGATAAGGGTTACATTCGACCGAGTGTGTCTCCTTGGGGAGCACCAGTGTTATTTGTTAAGGAAAAAGATGGATCGATGAGGCTCTGCATCGATTATCGAGAATTGAACAGAGTAAAAATCAAGATCAGATATCCACTACCAAGAATAGACGAATTATTTGATCAATTGAAGGGAGCAAAATGTTTCTCGAAGAACGATCTACAGACAAGATATCACCAACTGAAGGTGCGGGATGAGGACATACCAAAGACTGTGTTTTGAATCCGTTATGGACATTACGAGTTTTTGGTAATGTCATTTGGTTTGACTAATGCTCTGGAAGCATTCATGGACTTGATGAATCGAGTTTTCAAGCCATCCTTGGATAAATTTAAGGTGGTTTTCATCGATGACATCCAGATCTACTCGAAGACAGAGGAAGAACACGCCAAACATCTAAAGATTATTTTGGAGGCACTACGAAAGGAGAAGATGTATGAGAAATTTTCAAAGTGTGAATTTGGATGAAGAATGTTCAATTCTTAGTCCATGTGGTGGATGAGAATGGAATCTCAGTAGACCTTGAAAAAGTCGAAGTAGTAAGTAATTGGGAACAACTGAGAACACCGACGGAGGTGAGAAGTTTCTTAGGGTTAGCTGGGTACTATCGAAGATTCATCCAAGATTTTTCTAAGAGAGCGACCCCATTGACTAATCTGACGAGGAAGACGGTGAAATTTGTATGGACCGACAAATGTAAAGAGAGTTTTTAAGAGTTGAAGAAAAGATTAATCGAGGCGCATGTATTATCATTACTAGATGATACGAGAGGATTTATGGTGTATAGTGATGCGTCACATAAAAGACCGGGTTGTGTGCTGATGTAACATGGAAAAGTCATTGTGTATGTGTCACGATAATTGAAGGATTATGAAAAATGATACCCTACTCACGATCTAGAGTTAGTGGTAGTAGTTTTTGCGTTGAAGATATGGAGGCACTATTTGTACGGAGAGAAATGTGAGATATTCACGGACCACAAAAGTCTAAAATATATCTTCACACAGAAGGAGTTGAATATGCGTCAGAGAAGGCGGTTGGAATTGATTAAGGATTATGATTGAGATATTCTTTATCACCCGAGGAAAGCGAATGTAGTGGCTGACGCGCTAAATAGAAAAGGAATGGAGAAGTTATTTCAACTGACGACTCAGGAAGAGTTAATCAGAGAAATGGAGAAATTTAAAATAGAGGTAAAGGGACCGAAGAGGTCTGAAGAGAAGTTATTTGTAATGGAAGCTTGTCCGACATTGGTGGATAGAGTAAAAGAAGCACATGAGAGAGATGAAGAATGTTAGAAGATTAGGAAAAGGATTACAGAGAATGAAGAAGAGAAATTTCGAATGGATAGAGAAGGTATCTTAAGATTCGAAGGAGGAGTATGGGTACCAACGGTAACCGAGAGTTGAGAGAAGAGATTTTGTATGAGGCACATAATACGATGTATTTCGTTCATCTAGGAGGCACTAAGATGTACCGAGACTTAAGGCAACACTTTTTGTAACGCCCCCAAATTCAGGTACTCGAAACCCGAACTCGGTGCTTCACGATACCATTTTTATGAACGGAATAATACTAATAATAATAACAATAATATAGATACCAAATTTAATTTACATAAATCAGATTCTAAATCCCAGGTACGCGACCTTTAAACATTCATTACATCATAGATAATAAATATCATTGTCTTAATAAACTTTAACTATTACACAGAATATTATACAACTCATTCGAACAACTTTCCTTTCCCCTTGTTCTTGCCTGATCCTTCGGGTTGATCATACTTAGCTGAAAATATTTAAATTTGAAGCAAGAATGAACATTTGATTGCCCAGCAAGTAATAACAACAATAGATATTAGTCAAAAGAATTAAATGTTTTCTTTAAATGACATTTCTACAATGAATCAACAGTTGTGAAGTAAGCTGAACCAATAATAACAACATATTAATTATATATCAAAATTTTGAAACTACGTACTGACTATAACTAGAGATTAGTCGAAAGACTATGAACATTGTTTTCTATTTTTGAAAAGGTTAAACAGAACTTCATCTGTAACCGTCATAACTTATAGGCACGGGGCGGTGATCAGCTCGTTATGCCCTGTATTGATCAATACTACATGCAAGAATGATATTATCGTTCATCTTATCCACCTTAGGTGCATAAAAGTTTTCCCATGTTCGGGATGTTCATAATTAGTTTGGAATCCAAACCAAAACAATCTGGTTAGATACAATAAAGTTCAATCTTGTTCAATAATATTTTTAAGTTTGTGTCTAGCCAAATCAAATAACTTAGACAACTTTTAAGTCAACGTATACATACTGGAAATCAATAAGTATGTATCAATATGTGATTAAATACAATGATTATCCAAGTGGGGACACTTGTATAACCATATTTAGAAATTAACGAACATAATAGATATCTAGATTATGCGATAATACTATGTTGATAAACAATGATCGGATAATTTAAGAACTTGTATGAATATGAATAATTGGATACAAAATCAATAACAATAGAGTTAATAATCTGGCACAATAATATGGTTCTGAAACTTCCTCACTCGTGTCCATTGCATAAAGTAAATGCAATGGTAGGATACTTGCCTGAGCTGCTGCTTACAATAACGCAACTTAGTTTTATCTTTTATACCAAAACCTATCATTAATAAGATCATTCGTTCGATTAGAATAATATATTCATTCACATAGTACTGCTATTTGTAGTCAACCCATAACCTAATCACATTGTCACATAAGTTTATTAGTCATTGATTCACTAAAAAAACATATATTTAGTCAAACAATCTAAGTCCAAATCAATTTTTGAAATATTTCAGTGTACCCACAGCTTTATCGGTTAATTTTCGAGTTTAAAACTCTATTCCATAGTTCAATAACTATAAATATCAATCATATTATTTTTAAATGACTTATAATAATTTTTAATAATTTATCATGATTTTTCAAACACTAGAATCATTATAAAATGATTTAATTATTAAATAATTCTATTATCATTAATATTTAATTAATATCAAATTATTAATAAAACCATTGCCAAAATATTAAAGTTATTTATAATAACTCAAATTATTTTTAAAGTATTAATATTACCCTTAAATGATTTTTAAAACATTTAAAATTATTTTAAATAATGCCCATTAATATTTAAAATATTAATGTATCATTTATCAAAATATTAAAAGTTATTAATTATAACTTCAAATATTTTTAATTCTTTTATATGCTTTTTAAATGATTTTTAAATTAATAAAACCATTTTTTATTTATTCAATATAATTATTAAACAAACCAAATATCACTAATATTAAATTATTATCATTAATATTAAATTATTAATGAAATTATCCTTTAAATATTAAAAGTTATATTTTATAAATTAAAATATTTTTAAACACTTTATTTTCATTTTAAATGATTTTTTCTAATATTCAAATCATTTTAATTACTTTATTTAATATAATTATTAAATAATTCTAATATCATTAATAATAAATAATTATTGAAATTTGCTTTAAAATATTAAAAGTTATATTTTATAACTTAATATTTTTTAAATACCTTATTATCATTTAAAATGATTTTAATATAATAAAATTATTTTTAATTAATTTATTTAATAAATATCAATAATATTCAAATAAATACTAATATTTATAAAAAATATGTCAAATTATTAAAAGTTAATTTTTATAACTTAAAATAATTTTTTAAATAATTTTTATAATTTGTAGAAATTAATTTCTATTTTTAAATAATTTTTAGAAATTTAATTAATTAAAACTATTAAATCTGTCGCTAAAGCCTTTGGCGACAGAAAGTGTCGCCTTAGGTCTTCTTGAACCTTTATAGGACAGTTTTTAGGTACCAATTTTGACCATGATTACTTCGTTAGGTATAGTGTTTCTGGGCTAGCTATAACTTTGATCTTGTAGTATTGATGTAATACTACAAGTGTAAATCAATATCTGGGTCAGATCATAACATATGAGCAAGATATAAAGCTTTGAAATCACTGTCAGACATCATCATGTGTCTGGGATGCCTAGAATTTCTGGTCATGGTCGGTCAACGACCTTGGTGGCCTTATTCCAGTCAATCGGTTCATGTTAAATGTGTTCTAGACGTCGGGCTATGAAGACTAACTAGCAGGGTACCTGAATTGAACAATTTTCAATTCTAAACATCATCAATAAGAAAGATCTAAAGCCTTGAACAAGTTGTCAGGGTTGTTCTTCATTTCTGGGTTACCCAGAAATGAAGAACAGTTTCGAGTGACCACTTTTGGGCTTCCACTACTTGAAATCTATGTGATGTTTTAGTTATTTAATAGTTCTAGATTGTAGCTAGCATGCAAGACAACAGATCTATTACTTAACAATAGTCTAACAACAACCGATCAAGCAGATCTATGCCGGTCAAACCATGTCAGAAGACAAGGTCATCAATTTTCCGAGTTACCCAGAAAACCGATTTCATGAACGTTCTACCTGGTTTGACCAACCATTACTTCTAGCCTACATGATGTTTATGTGTTCTAAATGCTTTAATCTACAGTCCATATACCAACCTTCAACATGAATACAACAACAGTAACAAAGTAACTAACAACAGAAAGATCTAAGGGCATGAACTTGCTGTCAGAGCAATCTGGGTAAGTTCTGGGTTACCTAGAAAGGCTTGGTCATGGTCGGTCAACCGACTTTGACCATTAATAACTTTCAATCTATACACGATCTGGACTTGATTCAACTATCAAATCAAGGATCTCATAGCATACTACAACTACAAACTTTCAAAACACAAAAATCATTAAAAATAACTGATATCTGATGTCTGACATTTATTGTGAGATAACAAAAATAAAATTTTCCAGATTTTTAAAAACTTCAAATCTGAGCCTCTAGATGTTATGGATCTGACATCTAGCAACCCAGATCATTAATATATACTACATACAACATGTTTTAACATAAGAACCTAACATCTAACATCAAAATCACATGAATTTCAAGCTAGGGTTTTTGTACCTCTTTACACCTTGATTCTTGAATCTAATCTTTGATGATTGTGTTTGGGTCTTCTAGGGACTTAGATATGGACTGAATCACTAAATATTTTCTTGGGTTTTTGAGAGAGATGGTCTAGGATGAGAGTATGGGTACAAATGGGATAAATAATGCACTTTCTCTCTCTTGATCCTTATTTAAACTCATATGCAATGAATTTGGATGGTTAATGGCTGAGAGCTGGAATTGTTTAGCTCCTTGCTAGACTAGGGTGGTGACTTGCCAAGATATGGTAAGATTTGCTAGCAATAATTCAAGAATGGGACAAAAAGGGTATAGTGGTCATTTTGCTAGTAATTTTAATAGTATTCTTGTCCATGATACTTGAATCTAGGGTTTAATCACTAGATTTTAAATGTTAAGGTTTCCCAAATAATTTTTAGGGTTTGAAAAATTAAGTTAAAAGTTTAATAAAATTTTAATTAGAACACACTAATTAAAATTAGGGTTTTTAATAGAAAATTATTGTTTTAAGTAATTATGGTTTCTTGATTTTATTAGGTTTCCCCAATTTAACATTACAATTTACTAACATAATAAATATAATTTATAACTTAGCTTATTAGGGTTCTAATTAGCAAATTAGGGTTTCTAATTTAATAATTAGGGTTTATAAGTAATAATTAGGGTTTCCTTAATTATCATTAAATTCTAAAATACATAACCTTAATTATAATAACACCGTTACATAACATTCTCGAACTCATAATTGTGTTTCAAAATAGGTTTAACAATTGATATAAGGGTTTTGACATTATACACTATAATTGGCCAACTATTATCAATACACATACTGATATATATTTATAACACTAAAAATAATATCATATTTAATATAATATTATTATTCTAATTCATTGCTCAAAATCCAAAATTAGGGTTTGGATTCCATATCCGATTTATCTTTCATATATAACATTATTAATTAAGTTAAAATAATTAACTTAATAATATGAACTAAAATTAATATGACAAAATAATAATTATAATAATCCCAATAATCATTTCATTTAAATAATATAAAAATCATATTTTCATAGAAGATAATTAATAAAGACATTTCTACTATCAAATTAATTATTATAAGAATATACTTTATAATGATCAATAATTCTAAAATAAAATTATTTGTAATTATTCGTAATAAATATACTTTTATTTATTACAAATATACATACACATTACTTGGCACATATTCTCATCTTTAAAATAAAAATAATAATAATAAAAAATTATATTCAAAATTTCTAATTTAATTATATAGAAAATATCGGGTTATTACATTTTTGGTGGCACAATTTGAAATGGGAAATCGTGGAGTACGTTAGTAGATATCTTATGTGTCAACGGGTCAAAGCAGAGCACCAAAGGTCGAGTGGTCTACTTCAACCATTGGAAATACCGGAGTAGAAATGGGAGCATATTACGGTGGATTTCGTGGTAGGACTTCCAGTCACGCAAAAAGGTTTTGATGCCATTTGGGTTATCGTGGATCGACTTACAAAGACCGCACATTTTCTACCAATCAAGATCTGATATAGTTTAAATCAGTTAGCAAATCTGTACATAAAGGAAATTTTTTCACGACATGGAGTGCTGGTATCGATTGTTTTGACCGAGATCCACACTTCACGTCAAAATTCTGGAAAAGCTTGCAAGAAAGGATGGGAACACAATTAAGGTTAAGTACCGTTTATCATCCTCAAACAGATGGACAGAGTGAGCGAACAATAGAAACGCTGGATGACATGCTTAGGACTTGCGTGATGGACTTCAAGGGAAATTGGGACGACCACCTACCCTTAGTTGAATATACGTATAATAATAGTTACCATGCGAGTATCGGCATGCCACCGTAGGAAGCTATTTATGGAAGAAAGTGCAGAATGCCATTATGTTGGGATGAAGTCGAAGAACTACAAATACTCGGATTAGAGTTAGTACAACAAACCGCAGACGTGGTGACAATGATAAGAGCTAGACTAGTAGCAGCTCAAGATCGCTAGAAGAAGTATGCGGATTCGCATCGGCAAGACCGAGATTTTAAAGTCGGCAATTTTGTATTCTTGAAGGTATCTCCATGGAAGGGAAAGATCCATATCGGCAAGAAAAGAAAACTGAGTCCAAGATTCATAGGACCGTTCGAGATACTGAAGCGAGTGGGCAAGGTGGCATACAAAGGTTCATTACCACCTGAGTTGGAGCACATTCACAACGTGTTTCACATATCCGTGTTGCGTCCATACAAGCCTGACTATAAACACGTGATTTCTCATGAACCCATTCAAGTGGAGAAGAACTTAGTGTATGAAGAAATTCCTGCCCAAATTCTACATAGGAAGGAGCAAACTTTAAGGAACAAAGTCATTTTTTCTGTAAAAGTACTTTGACGTAACCATGATGTCGAGGAGGCTATGTGGGAGTTAGAAGATAGGATGATGAGGGATGAAATACCCGAGAATTTCCACATCTTATTAAATGAATATATTAATGGAAATAAATAATTATTTGAATATAAATGATTTTATGTTACGAGATGAGTTAACTCAATTATACTGAATAATTGATAATTGAAGATATATGGAGTTTGTGATAAACTTGTTGAAAGCCTTGTGTGACACAATGATGAGAAATATTAATAATAATATTAATCGACGAAGAAATTATTAAGTGAACAATTAATTAATATTAATTATTAATTGTTATTGTAGAATATTGATTAAGCTGTTAATGGTGATTAATTAATGATATATGATTATTATTGGTAGCAACGTGTTTATAAATATAATAAGATTTATATAGATGATTAATTATTATAGAGATCCATAATTACATTAATCAAATTGGGAATGGATTAATTAATATTAGTGTTAATTAATCTAGAAGGTTAATAATTTATTTATTTGACATAAAACAAATAAGTAAGTTATTAATAGAATAAGATTATATATCTTTATTATGTGTAAGTGTGCAATAATTAAAAATATAAAATATATGGAATACAACTATATAATATAGTGTAGTGTGACACTTATATGACTATACTATATATATCAACCCTATATTAAGTTTTATTAAACTATATTATAGGAAGCAATGTGATTGAGCATATTGGAATTATATGTTATAAATACATTATGAAATGTGTATGTGACAATATGTATGTAGGTAAACATTAAAATAAAATATACATGGATTATATGTAAGTTACATTGCCATATCACATCTACTACCTTAAAATATTAATTATATAAATTATATTGTGACATTAAGATATAACCCATGTATGGATGATATGTATATAAATATAACATAAGAGTGTATAGCTTAAGTGTGCAAGAATGCTGAGTATTTTGGTTGTCCTAATTTGAGAGACCCATTTCTCATTCACGTGTTCAGTAAAAAGGATAAGGCCTATTTTCCTTTTCTTCTTCCAAGCTCCTTCTAGCTCATGATCATTAGGGGAGTGGTTGTCATGATAATCTTCAGAAACCATTTACCAACTCTCTCTTAACCATCATGTAATCTAACATTCTCATTGGTTTAAATTGATGTGTATATGCATTGTTTGTATATTGGTTTCTCTATAAATACAACACATCTCCTTCTAATTTGAATTGCTAAGAATTTTATTGAGTCTGTGAATTGAGAGCATACAAGTATTCTAAGGAATTGGGAGTTCATTTAGCAGCAAGTTCAGTTCACATTACAGAGGTATAATCCCTCTTCCTTGCTTTCCATTTTCATTCTCTGTTAAAAGAATTTCTTGAGTTCTTGAATTTCAAATTATTGATTATGTGGAGTTAGATGATAATGGGGTTGGGTAATGTTTACATAGTTGTTATATAACAATATAAGCATTTTTAAACAATTATATGACTGAATAGAATCGAATTTATGAGTAATTTCGTGGTTGAAATTTGAATTTCTTAAAAGCGAGACTATTCTGGTTTGAACCAGACGTAGTAGCAATTGCGCTTTCAGATATAACAACAAAGTATTTGGGTTGAGCTTTTGCCTTCTGTTTTAAAATTTTCTAAGTGTTGGTCAATCACTATGGCTTAAACCAACATGCAAGCATGCTTAATGTGTATATATAAGTATATTAACCAAATGTGAGCATGTTTTACTAGATTAGCATACATGATTAACGAAAGTGTATAGTTTAAAATGAATTTAGAACTTTAGAAATGAACTTGACATGTATGTATGCCATGTTTATGTACTGACATTGTAAGCATGTTGGTATGGTTTAGAAATGCATGAATGACCTATTAACTTGTGTTTATATGATTCGTATGGGAGCATGAACATGTTGAACTTATTAGTAAGCTTTACTATTGAAAATACGAACTTTAAACGTGAATATTAACATACTACTTTGAGAGTTAGAATCTGGCATTTATGAACATGTTTGGTGATACTCTTAGACTCACTCATGTATATATATATATATATATATATATATACCATGCTTGGGTATCGTAAATCAAGTGAAGAATAAACGAAGTATATTTTTAAACCAAAACAGTGCTAATTACACATATGTGATATGAATACTCACAAACATGTCTAATATAAGTTATATGACTACCTTATATGTTTAAAAAGCGAGTATGATATGCTTTATGGTTTCATGACCTTGAATGGCCTTAACTTGTTGAAATAACCAATTTAGAACCATATTATAAAAGAAGGGACATGGATTGACTTGAGAAACATGAAAAGACCTTTAACATTACAAAATATATTATGTGTGAATGTTGTGTTCATGCCGGACAGAAACCTCAAGGCAACATCTCAGTCTTGCCTTGGCAGGAGAAATTTGAAAGCAATTGCTTAGCCATTTGTAACAATCCATGATTCTATTAGTTGTAATTTAAAATATTTATTAAACGAAATAAATATTTTATTGATGTGGTTATTATAAGTAAATATTTATGAATTAAATTTATTAGATAATATTCTAAATTAAATTAATTTATAATTTAGAGAGTTGTAATATAACATAAGAGGTTATATTGTTGTTTTAATTTAACAAATTAAAGTGGTATGTTAAATTATTAAATGAGATGTTATATAGTTATTTTAATTTAATAATTTAAAGTGGTATGTTAAATTATTAAATAAAATTATAATGAGATTATAATTTTGTGATATTTATTTAAGCAGATTATTTATTTAAAATATAGTATGTGTAATTAATTTATTTGATTAATGCGGGATATGAAAATCCAAATAAATAATATGTGATTATAAATTATAAACTAAATTGTTTGTTAAAATACATTAAAGGAGTTAAATTTAGTTTTGGCCAAACAAGGCTTAAAGATATTAAGTCTTTAATTTTTAAAAAGTGTTTTCCATACAAAGCCTTATGGCTTTTGGATTTTTAATTTTTGAATTTTTAGATCATATAAATAAAACAAATAAAATTAATTAATTAATAAATAAAATATATTTATAATCTATACGTTTAATTAGTTTGTAACTGATATACTTAGTATGCGAGTTATGCAAATTTCTTACTCTAAACTTTAATTAAACAAATTCTTGTATTCCTAATCATTATTTGAGCAAGCTATAACTTTAACTGTATTTGAACAAGTTTTGAATTCCAATAGTTATTGATGTATTCTAACTTGTTTATTGTTAAACAAGTTTCTTTAATGTCATTCTTGTATTGTGAATGAAATTTTTTGAATTCCAATACCTAATGTCGAATTGTCTTATTTCAATTACTTGACACAAGTTATTCTCATAATGACAAGTTTTACTTTCTGCTTGCTATTACTTAATATATATTCAATAATTCATAGCCCTAGCTTAATATTATTCAAGCAAGGTGTATTGTTATTCAATACTTATGCTTTCTAGTTGTTTCTAAGCATGAGTTCAATATATAATTAGTTCACTTACGATTATTCATTGTTCCATATTATGTTGTTTGTGATGAACTGTAGTGTTATCAAACTTTGTTGATTCAACTAATCCTTTAGTTGATGGTCGTTAAACTCTAAATTACTCTTGAAGCTTATCCAAACCAAACTTTCTTTGGTGCGGACTCATACTCTAAAACTGAGAAGAACAATCCTATTGTAAGGGATATGCAATGCGTTTAGATGTTTGTGCACAATATATGGTACGAAGGGATGATCCCCATAAGTATGTAAAGTCCCTATAGTATAACTGTTAAGGTTAAAGTTGAAAGACTACTTGTAACCATGGACATAGTTCGTGGTCTCATGACCCTCAGTTATATTTCATATTTTGATTACAGTTTATGGTTATCATTGATAGATTACAATTCAGTTTTGATGAGCCTATTCATTGGCAATTATTATTCTTTTGTTGATTCATTATTATATCTAGTGAGCAATTGTTTTGCTCACTTTTGCATAAATATAATTATTGCAGCTAAAGTGGAGAAGGTCGATGTCAAAGGAAAGGGAAAAATGTGCAAGTGATGAAGACTTGTAATTTCATTTATTGTCATGATGTTGGATTTTATATTTAAGGATGTAATGTAATTATTTTATTTTTCCGCACTTGATTGATGTTTAAGGTTAAACAACCTGGGAAGACTTTTTGGTTAATGATGTAGCCCATTTTAAGGGAGGATTTCTTAGTTAATTTTTATATTTGGGTAGATAGATATGTATGAATGGAAAGTGAACACCAAGTCTTGAGGGAATGAAGTACCTAAATATGAAAAGAGTGAAGGCCGAGCATCAAAGACCAAGCGGATTACTTCAACCGTTGGAGATACCAGAATAGAAGTGGGAGCAAATCACAATAGATTTTGTGATAGGTCTTCCAATAACTCAGAAAATATATGATGCGATTTGGGTGATAGTGGATAGATTAACAAAATTAGATCACTTCTTGCCAATAAAATTAGATTTAATCTCGATCAGTTGGCAAAACCATATGTCAAGGAGATCGTCTCAAGACATGGAGTTCCAATATCAATAGTATCAGATAGAGATCCGAGGTTAACATCAAATTTTTGGAAGAGACTACAGGAATGAATGGGAACGCAACTGAAGATGACTACAACATATCATCCACAGACCGATGGTCAGAGCGAATGAATAATCCAGACGCTAGAAGATATGCTTAGAGCGTGCATCATGGATTTCAAAGGAAATTGGGACGATCATCTACCATTGGTGGAATTTGCATACAATAATAGTTACCATGCAAGCATTGGCATGCCGCTATACGAGGCATTATACGGCAGAAATTGCGGAACCCCACTATGCTGGGATGAAGTTGGTGAACGTCAACTAGACCAGAACTAGTACACCAGACCGCTGAAGTTATCAAACTCATTAGAACAAGACTGGTAGCTGCTCAAGATAGACAGAAGAAGTATGTTGATCAACATAGGCAGAATCGTGAATTTGAAGTAGGAAATTTCATTTTCCTAAAAGTTTCTCCTTGGAAGGGGAAAATTTGTTTTGGCAAGAAAGGCAAGCTCAGCCCAAGGTTTATTGGACCTTTCAAGATACTGCGAAGAGTGGGAGAAGTAGCTTACGAAGTAGTTTTACCTCCAGAATTAGAACATGTGCATAATGTTTTTCATGTGTCGGTGTTGCAACCGTATAAACCTGATTATAAACATGTGATCGAGTATGAACCGTTATAGTTCAACAAAGATTTATCTTATGAAGAGGTTCCTATCCAGATAGTTGATATAAAAGAACAAGTGCTCATGAATAAAGTGATACCTTCGGGGAAGGTGATATGGAGGAACCACAATGTCGAAGAGGCTGCGTGGGAACTCGAAGCTGATATGATGAAGAATTATCCTGAGTTATTTGTTTAATCAGTGTCTTCGATTCTGGGGACAGAATCTTTGTAAGGAGGGAAGAATGTGACGATTTGATTGTTTGAGTTGTGATTCTGGAACAAAATTCTTGTAAGGAGGGAAGGATGTAACAATCCAAGATTCTATTAGTTGTAATTTAAAATATTTATTAAATGAAATAAATATTTTATTAATGTGGTTATTATTAGTAAATATTTATGAATTAAATTTATTAGATAATATTAGAAATTAAATTAATTTATAATTTAGAGAGTTGTAATATAACATCGAGAGAGGTTATATTGTTGTTTTAATTTAATAATTTAAAGTGGTATGTTAAATTATTAAATGAGATGTTATATTGTTGTTTTAATTTAATCATTTAAAGTGGTTTGTTAAATTATTAAATAAAATTATAATGAGATTATAATTTTATAATATTTGTTTAAGTGGAATATTTATTTAAAATATAATATGTGTAATTAATTTATTTGATTAATGTGGGATATGAAAATCTAAATAAATAATATGTGATTATAAATTATAAACAAAATTATTTATTAAAATAAATTAAAGGAGTTAAATTTAGTTTTTGCCAAACAAGGCTTAAAGATATTAAGTCTTTAATTTTTAAAGAGTGTCTACCAAACAAAGCCTTATGGCTTTTGGATTTTTAATTTTTGAATTTTTAGATAATATAAATAAAACAAATAAAATAAATTAATTAATAAATAAAATGTACTTATAATCTATACGTTTAATTAGTTTGTAACTGATATACTTAGTATGCGAGTTATGGCCATATCGGTTTATTTTGTTTTACGCATACTAGGTTATTAGCTTGGTTATTTGCTAAACTGAGAATTTTAGAGAGAAGCTAAGAGAGAATTGTGAGAGTGTGAGGGAAAGCAAGTGATTTAAAGGTGATTATCAATTGATTAGCAAGGATTGTTTATGCATAAGAAGGTATTTCTCTATAATTTTTATATCTTATGTGTGTGTGTGTATATATATATATATATATATATATAAATAGGTTTTACAGCATAAAATTCTATGTTCTGTGAATTCGAATTTTTTGAATTGTTGCTTTACAATTGAATTATTGCAATTGTAAGTAATTGTAATGCTATAGTTTATGTTTAGATAGGGAATTGTATGCTAATTTTGTTTAAAAGTAGGAAAAGTAATTACAGTGTATATATTTTATATATAGCTTGTGAACGTATCAATTATGATGGTCAATTTGTATGTTAATCTGTAAATTAAAGTTTGATTGTGCTAGTCCATTAAGAAATGAAGAGAATGTAGTTTGAATGAAGTAATTTGAACAAAAATTGTGATCATAGTGATGATTTCTATGTAGAATGTCAAAAAATGGAGTTTTGTGTAAAAACATGAAATTTATGGAATTAAACTAGTTTAAATTGTTGTTTAATTGTTTTAAATTGGTGAATATGCTAGGAAACATGTTGTGATAGTTCTATACCAATTGTATGTGTTAATTTCACTATTTTCTGGGTGAAATTTGTGTTAGTTGGGCTAAAAATGGCTACTATTCACTGCGTTTTTATTGCGTCGTACGTGCACCGGTAGTAGTCAAGGCCAAAGACAATTCTTGTGGAATCCCTGTGCTTATGTATGGCAAGCGCTGCATGCCATACATCGATCTCGAGGCGAGCGATGGTTTCGCTACTACTGCAGACCTTGGATACCAGTATAACTTAGTTTAATGATGTGCTAATGTAACAAACATGTAATGAGGAGGCTAAAACAGAACCGTGTTATGTCATTGATAATTTCAAAGTTGTAAAATGATTTATAAGTTATGAATGCGATATGTTATGACTTAGTGTACACATTGAATGGTAAATAAGTGCCGTGAAGTTAATACTTATAATTTCTAAAATATATATGGTAACATATATAAGACTTGTACTAAATTAACAAGTTTAGCTAGAAATGGGTGTTATTTTGGATGTGGATGTTAACATGTCTAATAGATATTGTGATTCCACTAAAATGTGTAGGTGAACGTGAGTTGTAATTTATAGCTTACGCACAAGGCAAGTTTTTAAACCTTATCTTTTTACATTGAGCAAGACTCTTACTCTAAACTTTAATTAAGCAAATTCTTGTATTCTTAATCATTATTTGAGCAAGCTATAACTTTAACTGTATTCGAACAAGTTTTGAATTTCAATAGTTATTGATGTATTCTAACTTGTTTATTGTTAAACAAGTTTCTTTAATGTCATTCTTGTATTGTGAATGAAATTTCTTGAATTCCAATTCCTAATGTCGAATTATCTTATTTCAATTACTTGACACAAGTTATTCTCATAATGAGCAAGTTTTACTTTCAGCTTGCTATTACTTAATATATATTAAATAATTTATAGCCCTAGCTTAATATTATTCAAGCAATGTGTATTGTTATTCAATACTTATGCTTTGTAGTTGTTTCTAAGCATGAGTTCAATATATAATTAGTTCGCTTACGATTATTCATTGTTCCATATTATGTTGTTAGTGATCAACTATAGTGTTATCAAACTTTGTTGATTCAACTAATCCTTTAGTTGATGGTCGTTAAACTCTAAATTACCCTTGAAGCTTATCCAAACAAAACTTTCTTTGGTGCAGACTCATACTCTAAAACTGAGAAGACCAACCCTATTATAGGGGATACACAATGCGTTTACATGTTTGTGCACAATATATGGTACGAATGGCGGATCCCCGTAAGTACCTGAAGTCCCTATAGTATAACTGTTAAGGTTAAAGTTCAAAGACTACTTGTAACTGTGGACATAGTTCGTGGTCTCATGACCCTCAGATATATTTCATATTTTGATTTTAGTTTTTGCTTTTCATTGATTAATTACTACTCAGTTTTGATGAGCCTATTCATTGGCAGTTATTATTCTTTTGTTGATTCATTGTTATATCTAGTGACCAATTATTTTGCTCACTCTTGCATAAATATAATAATTACAGCTAAAGTGGAGAAGGTCGATGAGCCTTTAACTAGCAAAGGAAAGGGAAAAATGTGCAAGTGAAGAAAACTTATAATTTCATTTATTGTCATGATGTTGGATTTTATATTTAAGGATTTGATGTAATTATTTTATTTTTCCGCACTTGATTGATGTTTAAGGTTAGATAACCTGGGAAGACTTTTTGGTTAATGATGTAACCCTTTTAAGGGAGGATTTATAAGTTAATTTTATTATATTTGGGTAGATAGATATGTATGAATGGAAAGTGAACACCAAGTGTTGAGGGAATGAAGTACCTAAATTTAGGGGTGTCACACCGACCCTAGGCTTAGCCAGGGCGCAGCTGTGCCATCTTGGATTCAAAAGTCAAACATTTTGATAATCTGATTTTTAACAATTAGCTTATATGATGCCTACATTGCTAGAAATGGGTTACACCCTACTGATACATGTATATATGTGATGATTAGGTAATAAGATAGTGTTTGACTTATATAATGAAAGTCCATGGGTAAAAAGGGTCTTGATCTTGAGCATTGTAAATTTTCTTATGAAGTAACTAGGTACTTGATTTCGTGATAAACATATAAGCTAATTTTGTATCGTATGTGTATACATGAATCATAACAACCTTAAAATAACAAATGTGTTAGCTAATGGGCATCATATACTTATAATACACTATAAATAGGTTTCGAAATTGTTGATTTCTTAACATGGATAAACTACGCTTAAGGCAAGTATCCTAAACCCTTGCATTACTTTATTCAATGAATACCGTAAACAAGTATCTAAACCTTATTACTTTGAATGAAAGTTATCTTACTTACTCGTTCAGTTGAGCTAGTATGTTTAAACTCTTGTGAAAACTATTATTCATGCTGAACTTGGTATTGTTCTTGAATATTGTGAAAATGTCTATGCCATTTGATTCGTCTACACTATATGCATGTTTAGAAAACTGTCTAAACCAATTGAATGATGCGAAAATCTTAAAAACTTAGTTGAACAACCCTTATGGTAAGGGGAGTGTATATTGTTGGAAGCCCCAACACACGCGTGAATATTACTATGGTGTTATGCATAACATAGAGTATTGTAGACTGATCATCTATAGTACTTGATTCTTTTGGTTTATCAGTTTAATATTGGTAATTCTAGTAGATGTTCAATAGTCTTTAGTGACTGCTCAATATAAATTGCTTTATCCAGTTGGACACGTCGATAGCCTTTGAATTCATATATATCTGTAGATCTATATTGAATTATCATTTCATATCCCAAAGATTTGATTCGAGAATTGTTGATACTCATTGTTCATGATATTGTTTTAAGACTCTAAGACTATACTTTGATATATCTAACTCGTGATTTCATACTCATCACCCTTGTTGTATATTACTTGTTGGGCAATTTGTGCTCATTCTTGCTTATTTAAAACTTTTTCGTTAAGGCGGAACAGGGAAGTGTCTCTGGGAAAGACAAGGGCAAGGGCAAGGCTACTGACTAGCTTGTTCCTTTATGTTAAAATTGTTATGTTGTATTAAGACTGTCTTCAGACCATGTTTAGGCTTAAGTAGGATTATGTAATAAGTCTTTATTCGATATTATTATGTAATCTATTAAGTAATGTAGGTTGCGAGACTTGGGGGAATAATTATAATAAAATATTGTATATTATTCTAAATTAGATCTTCAGTTGTGAATGTGTGATTTTAGTTATTATTGTATTACCATGAACACGTCATGAACCGAATTCGAGTGACCAAGTGGCGGTCCATATTTGGACGCGTCACATCGTTAAACCCTAAATTACCCTTGAAGCTTATCCAAACCAAAATTTCATTGGTGCGGACTTGTACTCTAAATTTGACAAGAATAACCTTATTATAAGGGAATTATTTACGCGATGTGTTTAGATGTTTGTGCACAATACATGGTACGAAATGCTGATCACCCTAAGTACGGGGAGTCCCTATAGTCTTATGACTATTTAGGTTTAAGTTGAAAGATTACTTATAACCTTGGACATAGTTCGTAGTCTTGTGACCCTCATATATATTTCATATTTTGATCTCAGTTCTTGATTATCATTGATTGAGTATTATTTAGTTCTGTGGAGTCTATTCATTGGCAGTTATTATGCTGTTGTTATTCATTGTTATTTCAAGTGAGCATTTGTTTTGCTCACTCTTGCATATATATAACCATTGCAGCTACGGTTGAGAAGATTGATTAACCTACCACTTGTAAAGGGAAAGGAAAAATGAACAAGTGTTGAAGACTTGTAATTTATTGACTTTCATGATGATAGAATTTATTTTAAATGATGTGATGTAATATTTTAATTTTCTACACTTGATGTATGTTAAAGGTTAGATAACCTGGGAGACACATTAATTTAATTATGTAACACTTTTAATGGGAGGATTTATTGTTTAAATTTTTATGATATTTAGGTAGTTAGATATGAATGAATGGAAAGTGAACACCAAGTCTTGTGGGAATGAAGTACCCAGATTTGGGGGTGTCACATAATTAATTAATATCATTTTAACATCATCCCAGGTTTTCTAACCTCAACATAACAAACATACCCTTAGATATACAAAAAAGGGTTATACATAACAACATAATAAACAATGTTCATATTAACTACTCATGTAATTTACCTTTGCCCTTGTTCTTTTTCGACCCTCATACTACTTTGTTCTTAGCTGAAATATTATATTTAAGCAAGGGTGAGCAACGAGTTTGCTCCGCAAGTTAAAACATATAATAAAGTATTTGAATCAAGAATATTAAACTATCGATTCGACAAAACCTTACTAAATCTCCAAGGACTTTGAAATAGCTGAACAAATCATTTATTAATGATAAGACTTTATCGAATTTTATGCTAAACAACAATTTAATGAGGAAAGAGGAAAACTCTTTCGAAGTTTCAATAATGTTCAATCGATTATCAAGAGATAATGCAATCGTAATAAAAAGTGGGTTATTTCCAGATTTTATACTGTGCGATCCCAATGGATCATGAACCGATCGAGTAATTAATAGTTATTTAAAGCTAAAATTACCTAGGTGTACCAGATAACCATAAAGATTAAATCATACCCCTTCGCAAGTACACAAAGTGATCAGCTTCATTGTACCCTATATTATGCATAATACTCACACGCGCGCAACGACCGTAAATTCGACCACAAAGTCCCCTTTATATAAGGGTTGTTCATCTCAGTCTTACATTAAGAGTCCATACCACAATAGTACGGTTTAGATTTAAAGAAATGCTATGATTTCAACATCTAATATCTATCTCGATCTAGACGAAATAAGTGGCATTGATCTTTCAATAATAATTGAGTTAGAAGTTATCAGGTTTTAACAAATATTCATCTAGCCAAAATAATTAGCTGAGACAGCTCAAAAATTGTTCAATAATAGACAGAAATCAACTACACTATTTGCAATCAACAATAACACATATAGATGCGAATAACCAACACTAGTTATTCACCAGTCACACTTTTGAAATTTAAAACTCAGTTTAAATTAATGAACATGCACTAACTGCGAATAATCAACAATAAATTTTAGATGTGGAATAATCAGTAATAATTACCCACTACTATATTTGAAAAGTAATAACTCGAGATTGAGTTAAAGAAACTTGCCTTGGCTGTTGACTACTGCTACATAATATAACTTAGCTGCGTTTGAAAAACCTATAATCAATAATATCGGTCTCACAATTAGCATAACACATCACAACACATAACAATATCATTTAATGTCATTATATCACTTAGACACACAATCACATAGTTAAAATAGTGTTTATAACCTATACAAACACTTATCAGGTCTAACTAGTTCAGTCTAGTTGGACTTCGGTATTAATACTAAGTCTTGACTGCTATATTCAACAATTAACGAGTTTATTTTCAATAAAACTCTATTCCAAAGCTTCAATATTATTTTAGATAATTAAAATATCATTCATAATATTTTTCGAAAGCTTATAATAATTTTCAAATAATTATTATATTTTATAATAATTTTTCAGACACTGATATCATTTTTAAATGATTTAAATACTGAATAATCCCATTATCATTAATATTTAAATAATATTAAAATATTAATAAAATACTTTTCAAAATATTAAAGTTATTTATAGTAACTCAAAATATTTTTAAAACACTAATATTACCCTTAAATTATTTTTAAAATATTTAAAATCATTTATTATAACTTAAAATACTTTTAAATCATTTATATCATTTAAAACCATTTATTTAATATAATTATTAAATAAATCTAATATCATTAATATTAATTTATTAATAAAATTTATCTCAAAATATTAAAAATCATCTTTTATTTTTAAAATATTTTAAAACACTTTAAATCATTTAAAATGATTTTTAAAACATTAAAATCATTTTAACTAATTTATTTAATAGACTTATTAAATAAATTTAATATCATTAATATTTAAATAAATAAAAATATTAATGAAAAATATGTCAAATTATCAAAAGTTAATTTTTATTACTTAAAATAATTTTTAAAAATCATTGGGAATTTTTTAGAAATCATTTTCTATTTTTAAACATTTTTGAAAATTAATATAATTTATTTTTAATAAAACTGTCGCTAAAGGCTTTAGCGACAGAAACTGTCACTATTGGTGTTCTTGAGCCTCAAGAAAACTCAAAATCAGTCTCCTGGTGCCTACTTTGACCAATTTTAATTCTCAGTTTATGATGTTTTTGGGCATGCAAGCGTACTGATCATGTAGTATTGATGTAATACTACATGTAATAAGAACAATCAAGGTCAAAATACAACACGGAAAGGAGATCTAAGGGCTCAAAGTGGCTGTCAGGCCCTTTTTGGGTTACCTAGAAACCTAGACAGTGCTTGATAGCTACTTTGTGCCTTGATTCATTTAGGTTCTGGTCATTATTTAAGTGTTTAAGTGGTCCAATCTTGTAGTCCTCATATCAAAGAACAACACTACTACACTTGGGTAGCTTAATTACATCACAATCACAAGATCTGAGCCGGTCAAACCTTGTCAGAAACTGTGTTCTTCAGTTTTTTGGAATTTCCAGAAAACCACTTTTGTGTTCGGTCAACCTAGTTTGACTGCTCACTACTTTGAATTTGTAGTGATCTAAAGCCATGATTCTATAGTCCATATACTAGAGTATAACATTGATACATTAAAACAAGCAAATCACATAACATCTGACAGATCTATGCACATGAACATCTTGTTAGACCAACCTGGGGAATTTCTGGGTTACCCAGAAACTCAAACAAATGACTGGTCAACCCACTTTGACTATCAATATCTTTGAATCTGGACATGCTATGAACATGATTCCACTTTTAGATTATACCCCTCATAGCATACTATAACTCTATTACATCAAACAAGTCAAATCATTAACAGAACTAGATCTATGGCCTCTGACATTTGCTTGTCAGGCCATAAAACTAGGGTTCTTGACAGTTTTGAAATCTTCATTTTTAAGTACTTTGATGTTATGGATCTATAATATAACATCATGGATCACTAAATAACATCTTATAATACATTAATAAGCATAAAAATAACAAATCTATCTTATCATATAAGATTAAACTTAGGTTAGGGTTTATACCTCTCTTTGAACAAGCTTTGATCTTGGCTTCCTAAACTGATCTTGGGGTGTTAATGACTTTACTAGGGACTGAATTACTTATCAATTTCATGGCTTTAGTGTGAGAGAAACTTAGGTAAGTGTTTGGATACAAATGAGACTTGTTTTTTGATTTTCTCTCTATTTAATATCTCACATTTGATTCATTGAATCTATATCTTGCAAGGTGTCATATAATATCTGATTTGGTCTTTGATTTCAAGCACATGGGATAAACCAAGGTGATGAGTCACAAGATTTTAAAAATCTCTTAGCTTAAAACTTAAGTAAAGCGTATTTTAGTCATTTCGCCTCTGAAAGGGTATTTTGGTAATTTCCCACATGATTTTAAGGGTATATTAGTCATTTGACATAATTCCCTTTAATCTTAACCCTTAAGGTTTGATAATCACAATTAGGGTTTGCTAATTAGGGTTTAGGGTTCCTGAATCGAGATTAGGATTCCTAAAAATACAATTAGGGTTCCTAACTGATCGTTAGGATTTACTAACTGTAGATTAGGGTTTCTAATCCTTATTAGGGTTTACTAAGGTTATACCTTATCTAATCAACCTTCGATCATTAATTCTATATTGTACTAACACATACTCAAAGATACAATTATAATAATTGTATTTACTATCGAATCCATATCCGTAATTAGGGTAAGGGTTTTCATTTTCTTCTAAAAATAACTTCACTCATACTAATCAGTCAATAAATAGTTGACCATCTTGCTAGGCTCATATCACAGATACTTGGCACATTATTGATAATCAATACCAATATTAAATAAAAAAAAATATTCGTATAAATTGAATTGTTTAAAATTCTGGGTCCTCACAACATGTAATCAGGTAAAGAACTTGAATTTAAACCTTCTTTGATTTTAATTCACATAGAGATATAGTGAATTAGTTAATTAGGTTGTTTGGCTTAATTCTCTCAACTGTGGATTTAAGTTAATATGGTGTTTGTGCATCGAGAGATTGCTAATTCTACTTAAGCGTTCTTGATTAATAAACTAAGATAATAAATTAAACTGGAATAAGGTGTAATAATCAGAGTGAGATTTAAAGTGAAGTTGTAAGCCTAATTCTCCATTAATTGCTTGAAATTACGGTTATTAAGTTGTGTTGATTGGTTGGGATTTTTAGTTTCTTAGTTTTTGTTAGTTATAATCATTAATTTGAATAGTTTAATAAAATTGAGTTAATATAAAACTGGTAATTGTTAGGCTTAATTTCATACTAGTTTTTGTGGGAATGATACTTTTTCTTACTATTATATTACTTGTTGACCACGTGCACTTGCATGTGAGCGTATATAGAAATCGACCAACATGGCCCAAGTGCATGCACTTCGAGACAACGAGACTCACTGGCTCGGGCCAATCAAGCGACCACAAGTAGACCATACAATTGCCTTGGTGCAAATAGACCCGACCACTTTGGTTACATAAATAGACCCCCCATCACAAAAAAAAAAGAAGAGAGAAAACTCTATCCATTTCAGCTCTGAACCCCTTCTATAATCTTCCAAACTTTATTATTCTTCTTTCTAAACACTTGTATACATATATTCTACGACATAAAAAATTTTAACCGGTCGAAATTGTGTTTTCAAGTTCCAAAAGTGGTTTGAAGCCTTCTGTGTAGCACATTGTAAGATTTTTTTAGATTTGTAGCTTTCTATCGTTATAATATATATATATATATATATATATATATATATATATATATATATATTAGCATTTCTTTGCATTTAAATATATGTTTTAACTTGTCATTCAACGTAAATCCATAATATGTAAATATGTGGACTAGGTTTATCTAAATCTAGCCATATCGAACTTAATTTTAACTATTCAAAAGTTGCAAAACTGGAATCGTTGAGATAGAATGGCTATGATTTATTTAAATCTAGTTTTCTTTCTAGTTTTTTTAAATATTAAACAATCATGTGAGCCTAGGAGCCACGGGATCTAAGATCCAGTTGACGGGTCTAGATCTGGTTCCCATTATAGACTTTTTGCAGTTGTACAACTAGCTTGTAAATCATATTTATGGTGTTTGGACTTCCTTCGATGGCTTTCATGCCCATAAGGAGCCCGACACTTATATGTATATTAATTTTTCAAAGATGCTTCGCATCTTGAGAATAAAATCAAATCAAGCCAAATACGGAATAAAATAGATGTATCAAAGGCCTCAATTACTATGTAAGCATAAGGGTTTGAAAACCCTTTTTAAAAACATCATTTCTGGACATATTGCTTAAAATTGAACTTTTATAAAAATCAAACCCTTTGTATATAGGTGCAAACGAGGCATAACACTACTTCCAAATAAATGCAATTAGGCCCAACTGACACACACATTTCACATAATTAGAGAATTGAAAAGACGCGGTAACCATCTTTTCACGAAAGTTGGGGGGTGCCTAACACCTTCCCCCCGCTTAGTTAAGCCCCCAAACTTTGTGAATCTCGGTTTCCAAGGCCTATTAAATAGAGTCCAAATATTGGGCCTTTGTGTAAACCTTTTCAAATTCGGTTGAGTTGGTACAACCATTTCAAAATTACCAACTGGCTACTCTAAATTTCAAATCGTTGACATTTTGTGTTGGACACTTTTTTAAACTAGCCCTTTCAAACAAAACTCAACATATAGAGAACATAAAGGGTAAAAAGAGAAATTTAAAAAAAAGAGGAAAATTTTCCCGACGTCGAGAGGTGGTGACTCCGCTGGGGACAATAAATTACTTAAGCCGCATTTCAAACTTTTCAAAACCTTCTTAACTGCTTGTATGTGAATGCTGCATTCACATCAAATGGATGTGAATGGATGCTTTATTTACTGCACTTTAGTGCCTCGCACAATCTCTGCATGTTGTATTAGTGCATCACACAATTTCATCATTTCATACGGTGAGACACGATGTATGTGAATGTATGGGGTGCGATTCCTCCACTAGGAGGCAAACCCATCGGTGTTTGATTACTGGACTCAATGGAGAATAATTCTGCGAGGCTCAGGAAAGGCACCAGTCAGATCCGCTCTAATTGAAATATCAGATTAACTTCCCATTTAGTAAATTGCGATGATCTGGGGACCTTCATGCCGAAAAGCCGTGAGAGTAGCCTAACATAGGTCAACCTTCGATAAACCAAGCATGAAGGGAAGTCTTTTCATGCCTTTCCCTTTCAAATTCCATGTAAATTTCGATTATAAATTCAATGTAAATATAAAGGAAGATGTAAATATGCATTCCTTTCCCTATCAAAACCTGTCATTGTAAGACCCCAAATTATTAATAAATGAAATTTATTTTCCTCTATTTATTATTTTAAAATAGTAAGGGATGATTTGATTAATGTGGATAGTTATGGGTAAAATATGCAAATATTTCGAATAAGCAAGTGTTATAAAATATTCATTATTGTGGGGAATATTCGTTTGGTCGTGGAATATTAAATCTGTATCAGGGAATATTAAATGATGACGGTAGCGATCTTTTATGGGCCCCATAACTTGAAAAGCGATTTGGATGAAGAAAGCGACAAATATAAGTTGTTTATAAATAACGGCATAGTTATACTGCTAATTATCTTTGTTGGAATACCCGGTGGTTAAAACACACTAATACTGGCGTTGTTGAGCGGTAACATTTGCGGTATTGCACCAATTATTGATTCTTACGTGAAGGCACTACTCAATAATTATTACGATGAATTAATGTTCAAAGTATTTTATTTTATTGATTCAATAATTCTTTGCATTGATATTTTATATTCTTTGTTGTTTCAATAAATTGTCATTACATAGTATTTTTCATTATCGAAGCAATAATTCATATTATCTGAATAATATTATTAGATAACATTATTGGCAATGTCTAGAAAGTTACATTTAAGGAGAGGTTTGGTCACCTAATTAATTGCGCTTGATAAGGAGAGATCCTTATTGAAAGCCCCTCTTTCTGAGGAGCGGCACGGTTGCGATCTTGTGATTCTGTAATATTATTTGTAAATAATTAATTATTGATTTATATGATGAGGAAAATATTGATTTTATATGGATATAGATGGAGAAAATTTTTAAAATGATAATTGTTGAAAATTAAAATTTTATCTTTTTCTAATAAAATAATTCATTTAAATATATTATTATATTTTAATAATATAATAATGATGATATTTTTTATGATGAATGTGGGATATATGAGTATATGAGGAGGAAGAGTATTTTTGTGGCATTAAATGTTTAACACATATTTTGTGTGTTGGTGGACAATTATTATTGGAGAAATTTGATTATAGCTTTGTAAAATCGCCCATTTGTGGATTTCAGTTAATTTCTGTTTGGAATTTGGAAAAACTTCCTTCTACAAAGTTGTAGATAATGGAATTTCCTATGGAAAATCGTGAGATTCGAATTTTCTGATAAAAGGGCTATTTATTATGAATTATTGAAGTTCCGAAGCTCTGAAATAATTGATTTTTGGAAGTTTAAAATATTTAAAATAGGAAAAACATATTTGGAATGTTTAGGTGGCCTCATTTAACATGTGTAGGAGCTGAATTCAGTTGGCAAAGTAAAGTATTAGGATTTGGAAAATAAATATTAATATTATATTAAAATTTACGCTTTGGTGTTCTAAGCATTTTCTATAAATAGGGTGCTTAGGTTAGAATTGAAAATCACACCGGCTCAAGTTTTCTCTCTATATTATCGGCGTATTCTTGTGAGTATTTTGAGTATACTTTGAGTATTGTTATACGGTGCAAGTTCAAGTCATAGCCTTTATATCAGGTGTTTTGACTAGAAGTCTTGTCTTTTCGAGATAAGGGGTGTTATTTTATTGAAAATGATATTATTTCTTCAATATCATTATGCCGAAATATTCGTTGAAAATTTTTATCAAATTTGGAACTTTTTCATGTCGGGGTTACTATTCATGAGTTACTATTCATGAGTTACTATTCACGAGTACTATTCACGAAGCGTGAAGATGTTTTTTTGTGAAATTTCTATCTTTTGGTGTCGGAGTTACTATTCACGTATACAACACTATTCACGAATACGGCACTATTCACCGAAAAATGAAATTTCTTCTTTTCGTCCAAAATATCTACTATAGATACTAGCTTTGATTGTATCCATGTTTTGATCATTCTTGAATTTTACTCCACTCTGATTACTTATGAAGTATTTTTGAACTTGGATTGTTTAAACTACGAATCCTTAATATTTGTTATTTTGTTTCACTGGATTCGTTTTCTTTAAAATATTTTTCATCATCCTCAGTCCTAAATGATGATATTCTTTGAATATCTTTTGGCACAGTAGTGCAAAGATGAATGATTTCTTGATGAATATCTTTGGCCCGTAGTGCAAAGATGAACAGGTGTTGAGATGAACATGACCGACTGATTAATATCTTTGGCCCGTAGTGCAAAGATGAACAGGTGTTTAGATGAACATGACTAATTAATGATGAATATCTTTGCTTTTGTAGTGCAAAGATGAATATTTGATTCGAGATATATATTGATTGATGTTACGAGGGGATAAAATATCGACGATGAACTTTTAAATTCATATATAGAAGATAGTAGTTTGCATTCTCTACTTAACTCTTCTAATGAATTGTTGTTTCCATTGCGAGTTGTTGATTTAAAAGCGGTTGTCTATTGTATTCTATTAGATTTTTCCTGTTGGAGACTAACGATAATTTGTTGTATATTATCTTAGTCATAATATTCTTCTTTGGGCTAGTTGAGCTCACCATTTTCCTTTTGTTCCATTTTTCTTCTCGGGAGGCGAGAATGTAGCGAGTACTAGTCGGGTATGGAATGAAGGTTAGAGAGAGTTGTTTAGTAGTCCTCACCATTTTGTAAAATAATGTATCAATAATTATGATGGGGATTTATTTGCGTGTGGATATTGTCTAGATGACAATATCTGTATTTAAACTCACAGTTTATATGTTGTAATAATAAAGTTGTAGTTATTTCTGTACCATGTATTTGGCGACTCAGAATGGGTTGGATGAAATGGACCTATTTTGGGGGCGTCACAGTCATGCTATCCTGTCATCAAAATAATTAACATTTGTTTTGTAGGAAAACATTAAAAAAAACTTCTAAAACAGACACATTGCATAGCATGAAAACTATAAATGTTTATCAAGACTAAAATACATAGTCTTTTTGTAGGGAAACAATTGGTCCTGTTACCCGTTCAAAGTCCAAAAAGGCACTAAGCCCGTCTTTAGACATGGTTGCTAGTGCTCAACCTGAATCTGCTCCTGTTTCTTGAGAAGAGTTCGAGGGACTAAAAAGTCTGATAGCAGAATTGGCTGTCTTTTTTAAAGAACAAAACAAATAGACTCAGGGTCAATCAATACCCACTCAAATAGGAACCTCTGCACAGGGAGGAATCCAGGGTATTGACAAGAAAGAAAAGGACGTACAAATACCTGAGTCTCCAATCCATGAAAAATGCCTCAAAACCCCTGAAATCATTAATCTTAAAGAAGATCAAGAAACTTGTGATGTTTGAAAGAGAGTCCAACAAATGGAAGAAACCATCCGGTCAATTAAACGAACTAGAGCGAATGGAAGCATGACTTACTCAAACCTTTGCATCTTTCCCGGGGTTCACTATTCAGACAAATTTAAAACTCTTAATTTTGAAAAATATGATGGATTGGGAGATCCTTACACTCATCTAAAAGTGTTCATTGGAGAACTCGGATCCTATGCCGAAGATGAAAAACTGAGAATGCAGTTATTTCAAAAAAGTCTAACTAGAGAGGCCAGAGCATGGTATGCCAGATTGGACAATTCCAAAATCCATAGTTGGGAAGAACTAGCCCATAATTTTCTAAACCAAGATATTTTCCAATCACTAATGGCTCTAGATAGATATCAAATTACCAAAGTCAAAAAATAGAACACTAAGTCATTTAGAGAGTACGCCCAAAGATGGAGACGTTTGGCTACTAAAGTAATCCCATTAATGATAGAAACTGAGATGGCAATGACCTTCATTGACATAAAAGAAGCTCCATATTATGAAAGGGTCCTAGCAGGAATAGGAAAACAATTCTCAAAAATGTTTAAACACGGAGAAATAGCTGAGATGGGGTTCAAGTCTGGTAAGATTAAACACCTTACTACTTTAGAAGTCGTGGCTGAGCCCATTAAAGCTGGAAATTATGTGAATAACCCCTGCAGGTTTCATAAAAAGAAAGAAGAAGATGTATCCTTGGTGCTGCAAGGACAAACTCAAAGAGGCAATAAAAACTTGTACATCCAAAGGAAAAATTATTCTCCTTTTCAAACATTTGCACAATTCTCAAATCTTCCATTGTAAAAAGTTGGAGAGGTTAGACGTCAAAGAGTTTTCAAACCCTTATGGGACTCATTGGAAAATATATTCAAGCTTTTGATAGCATAGAAAAAAAATGTCCAGCTCCTTCTTCCAGTCAATCCAAGTGGAAAGAATTTTAATACAAACAAGAAATGTGCTTATCATTCTGAAGCTCCGGGGCATGACACCCAAGATTGATGGTCTATCAAACATAAAATCCAGGATCTAATAGACAGTGGTGAGATCGTGGTAACAAAGCCAGAAAAACCAAATGTGCAAGAAAACCCTCTCCCTCAATAAAAGGAATAGAATGTCAATATGATCAAAAGAGGGAGTGGAGAAAGTTCTAATTACCTCAAATATGTAGGTGATTCTCCCCTAACCAGCAAAGATAATTCTGATAAGTGGGATTATTCAGAATTATGGTTTATGGTAGAGCGAGAAATGAAGTCTATCAAAGAACGGGTTAATCAACTGGCAGAACTAGTGATACATCAGCACCAATTAACTCGGTAGCTGATCAGTCAGGGGCATACAAGTCTTATCTCCCTTATCACAAGGAATCAACAACAAATCCAAGATAATGAAACCTTGGTAGATAAACTTGTAAGGAAAACAAGATCTCAGGCTCGTCGGGACTATGAAGACCAAAGAAAATTCACTCCTTTTGGTAAACCAATGGAAGAAATCCTGCAAATGTTGATCAATGAAGGGAAGATCACAACACTGTTACCGCCAATCAATCCACGTTCCAAGAGATTTGATGTTATCGGGGTCTTTCGATACCACTCCAATACTCGGGGTCATAGCACCGAAAGTTGCTGGGTACTTCACCATCCAATCCAGAATATGATTGACAATGGTGACCTACAAATGGAAAATAATGATATTGTGTTGCCTGAGGAAGAGAAGATATTTCCTCCAGGAACACAAAGATGGAGGGAAGTCATTGTAGTCATATCCTCCGAAGGAGACTTGTCTATAATGAAAGTAGTATGCACACAAGCCAATCATGTTTGATGATAAAGCATATACTTTGTAACAATCTTATTCATTTATTAATAAAAAGTATTAATTTATTAAAGGCTTTTAATTATCTACATGATGCTGTTTTATAATATGTGATAAACCCATAGTTTTAAGCAATGCTTTTAGAATAATGATGATGATCATTCTAATGAGATCTAAATTCTTAGAAAGCTTAAAACTAAAATAGTTCCCAATCATTGGATTACTAAATTGGGGATTAGTGAATCCGGATAGATTGGTACATACGTTTGCTTGCTCATTGGATGAGGATGATTGATCTCATGATCATTTGTGTGGAACACTAAAGCAAGTATGTAGGTGCTTATTAGAGAATAAGTTCCTTTGAGCGTGGCTCGCTAAGGAATACCTAATGGAGTTTTATTTGCTGTCAATAAGAATTCTGTAGTGATAGTAGTACAAGTAATCCTTGGACTTGAGATCATCATAGTATCTTGTGTATGATGAGTTATACTTTGACTTATTCCTTAAGACCCTTAGGGTATATCAAAGGGTATGCTTGGGTATAATAAGTTGTACATGGAGATAATGTATGATCAATAAAGAATCTACCACTTCTAATAAAAGAAGAGAAATGTCTATGTGATTCGATAAATGACAACCCGGTATTCCTTGTTAAGGCGAGAATGAAATTAGAAAGGAGTTTCTAATTTGCATTATTTGAGTTGTGCATTTAAGAATCGAAATACATATAATTAAATAAAATAAGACTTGGTAAAGAATTCCATGTCTTATATTTAATTGGGACATTGTATGGTGGAAGGATTGAATTGTACGGTAACTATTTACTCAAAGGTTCTTTAATGATTAATGTTGAAATCTATATTATCCGGAAAGTCGTTGATCGCTAGGGAGGCTTATCCTATTGTAGAATAAATATTATTTAAATAAATTAATTGTTTAATTTATTTATTTAAATAAGATTAGAATTGTTCTAATTGATTTATTCACAATGGGTTTAATATGGAGAACCTAAAGGGTCACACCATAAAAGGAAGAATAATTATTTAAGAAGTTAATGACATAGTCGTAATAATATGTTAAGTATATTTAATTTAATCTATGGTGATAGAATAAATTAAATAGCTTAATATTATTATTTAATATTTTAGAAATATTAAATATAAATTAATAAGAGAGTCTTATTAATATTATTACAATTATTATTATTTTAATTTCTAAAAGAGTTTAGGAATTAATTTAATATAAGTACTCTCATTTATTCCTAATTGGATTAGGAAGGAAAATTAGTTAAAGGAGTTTAATTAATTATCCTAATAAGATTAGGGAGCTTAATTAATTAAAAGAATTTAATTAATTAAATAAATCCCAATTCCTTAATTGTTAAGGTGGGTTGCCTACATCTATAAATAAGAGGAGTCTTATTATGGGTTGTGGGGGTTGTTGACTTTTTCAACATACGACATAATTCCAATTGTTGGGAGAGTACACCCTTTCTATAGAGATAGAAAAACTAGGGTTTAGTCAACCACCCTTTTCTTGAATCATTATTATTCCTTGGTGGATCACCTCAGAGGCCAAACATATGGGTGGCTAACGTTGATCAAAGGAAGGAACAAAACCCCGGTAGATTCAAGTTGAGCGCGAAAGGATTTGGAGGTGAACTTGTACACGAGGAAGCTCGATCTTCAAGGGTATGATTTATTCTTTATCTTTTCGTTTAATTAATAATTGTGCATAAAGGGTGATCCGGGTATATGGTTTGTAAATTTTTAAACTCGATTTTACACGCTTAGCACTTTTATGCAATTTGATTCAACGCATACATAATATTACAAACCTAACGGTGGCATCGAGCCAAACCTTTATGCGCGAATTATTAATTGTTTTAATTTGATATGTATATTGATATGTGTTTAGAACAATTTAATTGGGTATATTTTTATTGTATAAAATTTATTTAAAAAATAAAAAAAAAAAAAAAGGATTTCATTTAATTTGGTATTTAAGAGTCACATATTCATCTTGAATAATAAAAAAAGGCATTTGGCGAAATTTTTTTTATAAGAAAAGAGGTAGTTTTTTTTTCATGCAAAATTTGGCTAAATAAAGGTTTTTTGATTTCAAGGAATTTGGCGATTCAACGTAATTTGATTTAAGCAAACAGAAGTTTATATATATAATAAACAGGACAATATATATCATATATTTTGGTTATTATTATTATATATATATATATATAATTTCATTTATTTTATAATTAAGATAAAAAGTTTATTTTAATTTTAAAATAAAGATTTATTTTATTATTAAAATAAAGGGTTTATTTTAATATTAAAATTAAATTTCATGATAACTAATTAGAGTTGGAATTGGATTCCATAATAACTAATTGGAGTTGAAATTGGATTTTATTTTCCTAAAATAAAGGAGTTTATTTGTGAATAGGGAAGTAAATCCATCTTTCCTTAAATAAAGGAGTTTGTTTAGATATGAAATAAGATTTCATATTATTTAAAATAAAAGAGTTTATTTGTGAATAGGAAAGAGAATCCTAATTTCCTTAAATAAAGGAGTTTATTTAGATATGAAATAAGATTTCATATTATTTAAAATAAAGGAGTTTATTTGTGAATAGGAAAGAATATCAAGTGTTTCTTTAATAAAAGATTTTTTTTTTACATGGAATTGGATTCCATAATTAATTAAAATAAAGAGTTTATTTTAATTAAAGATTTTTTTTACATGGAATTGGATTCCATAATTAATTAAAATAAAAGAGTTTATTTTAATTAAAGATTTTTTTTATATATATATATGGAATTGGATTCCATAATTAATTAAAATAAAGGAGTTTATTTTGATTAAAGATTTTGATTAAAATAAAATAGTTTATTTTATTCAAAATTGGATAAATTAAAATAAAATAGTTTTATTTTGATTTAAATTTGGATTAAAATAAAGGAGTTTATTTTGATTCAAAAATAGATTTTATACTAACTAAATTTTGCCCATTAAATGATATCAATATTTATATTAAATGTTTATGATTCATGAGATGAATGTTATTTATTGATCGCATATGGTGATGTGTATGATAATAAATGGGATTGATTATGGACTATTGACCGATGCGATTGGATTTTATTTTAGTTGGATGCGTGAATGTATGAGTTTTATTAAATGGGGTCTCACAGTACCTCGTCTTCTCTAATTTTTCTTAATGTAAATTCTATCTCCCTCCTATGTACTTCCCCTTGACTGCTGATCAAGGTTTCTATTTATTTTAAATAGTTTTGTAATAGGAATATTTAGAATTAATTTTGAAGAATTAGAGATCAAGGAGCAAGGAGCGCTTGAAGACCCGTTTATAATGGAGCCCGGGTTTAAATGTAATTGTTATATTTAAATATTAATTCTTGCACCCCTAGGGTTTGACCTTTTGGTTCACTTGATGGCTCTAGTGAACCAAACTAGAATAAAAGTCCATAATCAATCCGGGTAGAATATAGTATTCTATATGTGCATGCTATACTATATATATGTATTATATATTATGCAAACATGTTTCGCATGTTTATTAATATGACGCGTATTTTATAAATATATGTGCATGCGCGCTAAACAAGATGAGACAAATTAATAACAAACCCCTCAATTTTTATATTAAGTCCTAAGCGTTCAAAGATATTTGGAATATCGAGCGTAAGCCTTCTAGCATGATAAAATTAATAGAGTATTAAATATTTAATATGAGTTTGTTGTGTCACCACAAGGCAAGTATTAAGTATTTAAGATGTTAATTTATCACATTTGATGCTTATAAAGAAAATTGAACAATATTATTTTGTTGTGTCACCACAAGGATGATATTTTCTTTTTTGAATATATGGAGTGCTAGGTCGGACTTAACTTGGATAATTTTGATTCGGATGTGCCACCACTTGATCAAAATAATCTAAGAGGCAAAAAGAAAAGGAGTTGCATAGTTGATGTAATTGACAAAAGTTGTCTACCTATTTATTTATATATAGTTTGTTTGTGTCACCATAAGGCTATATACATTTGAAATGGGATCCTTATTCTCACTAGCAAATCTTTAATTAGATTTTTTGCGAACTATACAAGTGAGGGTAATATAGTTTGAAGAAAATAGTGGGATATACCAATTTAAAACAAGACCTAATTTATTTTGGTAATTAATAAAAGAATGTATGTTAAAATGTTGTTAATTACAAATTCATTTACAGAATTTTACAATGTCTAAATTACTATCACATGCGAAGCATATTAGATGCTAAATTAACCGGAATAAATTAAGCGGATTGGTTAAGGAATTTGAGAATAGTTCTCATAGCTGAAAAGCTATCTTATGTCCTTAATACACCTATCCCTGTAATGGTTACAGACAATGCCTCTGAGGAAGAGATTGCTATTTTTAGAAAGTAGCAAGATGATGCACAGTTGGCTCAATGCATCATGCTCGTATCCATGAGTAACAAGCTTCAGCGTCAGCCTGAAACTATGGATTCCTCTACTATACTCCTGCACGTCAAGTAGTTGATGGTGAGGAAAGTAGGACTGATAGATATCAGATATCTAAGGAGCTCTTCCGATCTAGAATGACCGATGACACTACAATACAGATAAAAGTCCTTAACATTATCAATTTGATTGATCAATTAGGACAACGAATTTTGTCATGGATGGAGAGTTGAGCCAAGATTTGATCTTGCACTCACTCCCGGAATCCTTTCACAATTGTTGTGAATTTTCATATGAACAAGCTAGATATAAACTTCATTTGATTTGCTTAACATATTGAAAAATGTTGAGAGTCACTTTCAAGCAAGAAAGATCAAGTCTTCTTGGTAGGGGCCAAAGGATCTTAAAAAAAGAAGAATGATTCAAAGAAGGTAAATAGAAAGGCAAAAACAAAGGATAATAAGAACAAAAGCGTCACGAATAGCAAAGGAGTTTGCTTCCATTGCAATAAGCCTCGACACTGGAAAGAAACTGCGAGAAGCATCTTACAGAGCCTAACCAAAGAAGCTTAATGAAGTTTTGGTTACAAATAAAATTTTGTTCAAGATTTAAAATAAATTTTCTTTAAGTCGAGGTTCTACTTGGGTATTGGATGCAGATTTGGTTATCATAAATATAGATTTATGAAGGACCAAGTAGCGAGTAGAAAGCTAAACAAAGATAAGTAATCCTATGTGTAGAAAATGAAGCAAAAGGTTGCTACATTAGCCATAGAAACTTATAGTTTAGCAATGCCTATGGGAAAATCTATTAAGTCGATAAGTTGTTATTGTATTTCAGTTCTTGTTAGAAATATTATTTCAATTTCTTTGTTGGACAATAAAATTTTTGGAATTATAATTAAGAACAATTGTTGTTCTATTTATAATAATAATATTTTGTATAGAACTGGAATATTACTTAATAAATTTTGTATACTTGAATTACATGAAAATAATTTTGCATATTGAACAAATTAGTATAAGAAAAGGAGATGATCATTCAAAGAGTTGAATGTGTGTATTTGCTGAAATACAAGTATGAATTATTTGAAAGGTTCAAAGAATTCAGAAGTGAAACAAATTGGCAAAGTATTAAGATTCTTTGATTAGATCAAGGAATAAATACTTGTGCAATAAGTTTCTTGATCATCTCAAATGGTTTTCTCATAATGGACACCTCCTGATACATAATAATTGATTGATGTATCTGAAAGGAAAAATCGTACCTTGTTGGACATGGTGCGGTCCATAATGATTTTACCAACATTCCAGTATCCTTCTGGGTCATGTCCTAGAAATGGCTGCATGTCTAAAAAATGGTAACCTCAAAATCCGGCCCCAAGACTCCATAAAAGTTATGGACAGGGAGGATACCTAATCTTAAGTATGTTAAGATAAGGGGTTGTCCAACTTATGTGAAACGGTTTCAAAGGATAAGCTTGGGACAAGATTTGACAAATACAGATTTGTGGGACATCCTAAAGTAAGTTTAGGGTAAATGTTCTATAATCCTACTTAGCAAAAGGTGTTTATTGCGAAACACGCTTCCTTCTAAGATAAAGATGTTTATCATTGAAGGGGCTAGTGGGAGGATAATAGATCTTGAAAAGTTCAAGAACCACAAAATACTATAAGTCAAATAAGAGGAACCTGTAGATAGACCTATTATACCACAACTGAATCGTAAATCTGGAATAGTACCAAAGATACCTAGGAGGTATGGATTCATCATGGATGATGATGATGAGGTACACATCATAGAAGATGATGATCCAGAGTTACATTCGATGAGGTAAGACTTCTAGTGTGTACAAAAAGGTCAGTGGGAGCGTCGTGAAATTTCTAGTATTATATGTTGATATACTACGGATGAGGAATTACATACCAATGCTACAATCAGTAAAGATAAAGTTGTCTAAACAATCCTCCATGAATGATTTGGGAAGAGTATCATTATTGGGGATACAAATCTATATAGATAGATTTAAAAGGATGCTCGACTTAACCCAAGGAACGTATATTCATTTGATGCTAAAAGTCGTTTAGCATGGCAAACTCCAAGAGATGTCTCATGTCGATGAGCTATGGAGTGTATCTCTCTTAATAGTCCCCACGGACTCACGAAAAGAGAGGTCGCATGAGTGACAATCATGTATGCAATGAAATGTACGAGACACGATGTTGATCGGTCGTATTATGGAGAAGTTCACTATGAGTCGGTGAAAAATATCTTAAAGTGCTTTAGCAAGCACTAAGGATGTGATCATATTCATGGTGGGTCTAAATTAAAACTAGAGGGCTTAACAGGACTCAAGTTTTTCGGACCGACCAAGACTGACAGAAAAAATCCACTTTAAGGTAAAGGGTTACCTTGAGCGATTAGTGCGTTGAATTGGAAAGGTTCCAAACATCAAAGAGTTCTTTGGTTTAGTAATAAAGACAAAGTATATAGCTATAAATGAAGCTGCAAGTTGATTATTTGGATTAAAAGTTTATTACAGAACTAGGAATAGTTCCTAAATCTCATCTTGGATCTAAACATGTGTTGTGGCACTTTCATTTGATTATTAGAATCATTGAAAGATGGGAAATCACTATAGAGATAGTGGACTCTCAAGAACAACATTACATATCCATTAACTAAAGCTTATCCAACAGCAGGATAATCGTCACTTAGAGAAGAAGAGTATAAGATACCATGACGATTGGCTTTAGTGCAAGTGGGAGATTGAAAGTAGTATGCACACAAGCCAATCATGTTTGATGATAAAGCATATACTTTGTAACAATCTTATTCATTTATTAATAAAAAGTATTAATTTATTAAAGCCTTTTAATTATCTACATGATCTTTGTTTTATAATATGTGATAAACCCATAGTTTTAAGCAAAGCTTTTAGAATAATGATGATGATCATTCTAATGAGATCTAAATTCTTAGAAAGCTTAAAACTAAAATAGTTCCCAATCATTGGATTACTAAATTGGGGATTAGTGAATCCGGATAGATTGGTACATCGTTTCTTGCTCATTGGATGAGGATGATTGATCTCATGATCATTTGTGTGGAGACACTAAAGCAAGTATGTAGGTGCTTATTAGAGAATAAGTTCCTCGAAGCATTGGCTCGCTAAGGAATACCTAATGGAGTTTTATTTGCTGTCAATAGGAATTCTGTAGTGATAGTAGTACAAGTAATCCTTGGACTTGAGATCATCATAGTATCTTGTGTATGATGAGTTATACTTTGACTTATTCCTTAAGACCCTTAGGGTATATCAAAGGGTATGCTTGGGTATAATAAGTTGTACATGGAGATAATGTATGATCGATAAAGAATCTACCACTTCTAATAAAAGAAGAGAAATGTCTATGTGATTCGATAAATGACAACCCAAGAGTCCTTGGTTAAGCGAGAATGAAATTAGAAAGGAGTTTCTAATTTGCATTATTTGGAGTTGTGCATTTAAGAATCGAAATACATATAATTAAATAAAATAAGACTTCGATGGTAATTCCATGTCTTATATTTAATTGGGACATTGTATGGTGGAAGGATTGAATTGTACGGTAACTATTTACTCAAAGGTTCTTTAATGATTAATGTTGAAATCTATATTATTTGGAAAGTCGTTGATCGCTTGGGAGGCTTATCCCTATTGTAGAATAAATATTATTTAAATAAATTAATTGTTTAATTTATTTATTTAAATAAGATTAAAATTGTTCTAATTGATTTATTCTAATTGGTTTAATATGGAGAACCTAAAGGTCACACCACAAAAGGAAGAATAATTATTTAAGAAGTTAATGGCATAATCGTAATAATATGTTAAGTATATTTAATTTAATCTATGGTGATAGAATAAATTAAATAGCTTAATATTTATTATTTAATATTTTAGAAATATTAAATATAAATTAATAAGAGGAGTCTTATTAATATTATTACAATTATTATTATTTTAATTTCTAAAAGAGTTTAGGAATTAATTTAATATAAGTACTCTCATTTATTCCTAATTGGATTAGGAAGGAAAATTAGTTAAAGGAGTTTAATTAATTATCCCTAATAAGATTAGGGAGCTTAATTAATTAAAAGAATTTAATTAATTAAATAAATCCCAATTCCTTAATTGTTAAGGTGGGTTGCCCACATCTATAAATAAGAGGAGTCTTATTATGGGTTGTGGGGGTTGTTGACTTTTTCAACATACGACATAATTCCAATTGTTGGGAGAGTACACCCTTTCTATAGAGATAGAAAAACTAGGGTTTAGCCAACCACCCTTTTCTTGAATCATTATTATTCCTTGGTGGATCACCTCTAGAGGCCAAACATATGGGTGGCTAACGTTGATCAAAGGAAGGAACAAAACCCCGGTAGATTCAAGTTGAACGCGAAAGGATTTGGAGGTGAACTTGTACCTGAGGAAGCTCGATCTTCAAGGGTATGATTTATTCTTTATCTTTTCGTTTAATTAATAATTGTGCATAAAGGGTGATCCGGGTATATGGTTTGTAAATTTTTAAACTCTGATTTTTACACGCTTCCGCACTTTGATTGCGCACATGAATATTACAAACCTAACATATAACACTTCTTGCAATCCAAGGAATGAAGCTCAAAGGAGTAAATAACCCCTTTGAAGAGCTCAAAGGAGTAAATAACCCTTTGAAGTTGGTTGCACCAGAACCATTAGTGAGTAAAGAACCATTTGAAGGTGGCTGCACTAGAACCATTTTTGTTGCCATTCAGGTCGCAATATCCCATTATCAGCCTTAAAGAGTCCCATGAAACTTTGGGGAGGATGAGGGATCAACTTTAAATCAAACTACTGCTATAGTAAAGGAAAACTCAATATATCTACCTCAGCGAATAGTGAAGCCAGTAATCAAATCCAAGGGGATAGTGCCCGAGGAGAAAATTGAAGAATTCCTCAGCAAAATGGGGCAAAATGAAGCCAATGTGGTGCAAAGCTTGAAACAAGCACATCAACAGATATCCATTCTGGACATGGTATTTTCTTTTGAAGATCATTACAATGTCTTAGTGAAAGTACTGGATGAGGCTCACCTGCCAAAGATGGTGGATACTGAAAAGTTTCGTCATTTGGTAGATCACATTTTTAACAGCAATATAATATCTTTCACTAATGACGTCATACCACTTAAAGGGACTGGCCATTGCAAGCCATTGCATATAGTAGTGATGTCTTCAAGATATATGGTTAGAGGTGTGTAAAGTTCAATCCTAACCAAATCCGAAGCAATCATATAGTCATAAGAGCCTTCGATGGATCTCGACAAAATATTGTAGGAGAAATTGAACTTCCAGTGGAAATCGGTCCATATACCTTTTACATATCCTTTCAAGTGCTAAACATCACCATAAGATATAACTTCCTATTGGGAAGGCCATGGATCCATTGGTAGGAGTCGTTCCATCTACCCTTCATCAACAGGTAAAATACATCATCAACGATAATCTAGTCGCTGTCAATATGCCTTTAATCAGTCTTAATAAAGGAATCGAGCCTGTCAGTTTCAAGCCCTTGAGATGAGAAACACTCAATATAAACCTATCGGTGTAAGAACCGAGAATTTCAAGAATAAATAATTATTAGAAAATGAGTATTTATTTGAATATAAATATGGATGTGTAGTAAGACGAGTAGTTCAATTAATTCAAATTGAATTTATTAGTGTGGAGTTGTGATGAGAATTGAGAAATGCCTTGTGTGGCATGGGAATGGAAATTTAAGTTGAAAGAATAATTGGTTAATATTATATTATTAATTAATTTATATTGTGAATAATATTGATGAAGTAATTTACATAATTATCTAGAATGGCAAGATAATAAATAAGGGTATTATTTATTAAAGGGATTAATTAATAGAAATTTTTGTAACAATAACTAAGTTAGAAAAATTTCAGAGAGTAAGCAAATTGCTACCACTCTTATCTTGAAATCCAACGCAATACTTGTGCAGTAGTAGGACTTGGAAAAATATTTCCACTGTGTGCATGATTTATAGTGGGGGAAGTTTATTCACATTAAAAAAGACTAAAGAATTAGTTATCATCATTGTTAATGTGAACATTAGCATTAAATAGTATTCATGTTATTATGTGCAATATGGAAAATGTGGATAGTAGTAATATATAATTACCTATTGCTTAAGACTAAATGAAGTGTGACATTTAATTGGAATTAATGATATAAAAAATCATATGGTAAAAGTAATTAAAACATAAGGTTGATTTAAATAAGTTTTGTTATCTCATCCCATGTGATGAGACAATTAAATGTGTACTCTAAAGTATGGGAGTAAATAAAGATGTATTATTAAAATATTTATTTCTATACCAACGGGTGATTAATAGTAAAAAGGAGATATTAAATTTTTAGTGAACAATTGAATTAAGTCCACACATGCTTTAAATATTAAATTATGTGGACTAATGTACATGGATTATATGATGTGAGTACATAAATAATCCCTAATTTTCCTAATATATTAACAATTGTACATTAAGATTCATTTTCTGGAAGTAAAGTAACTGAATTGAACTAGTTAATCACGTTGCTCAACATTTAAGCTCATTAATTACACATATAGTACATGAACAATAACCTACAGTCTAAATTACGTAACTTCCAAGCCTGTACTCATTGGCTAGAAGATGGCTGGTGTTGGGTAGATTAACAACTATTAATTAACCAATGTTTCCTTCCAATGCACCATAGGTTCCAACCTCAGTGTAAAATGAATGCCCAATCCAAGTCTCCTCTATAAATAGCAGTCCATTTTCAGTTTTTACGTTGTTTGATTTGGTTTATTGAAACTTTGATAATTGAGATTGAGTGAGTTGTTGTTCAAAGAAGAGGCTAGATATCTTAGAAGGAAGAAATTAAGTTACTAAGCTCTACGAGGTATAAAAATCTTAACTTTTGTACTTAGTTGATTTTGCCAAATTCTTGAAATTTCTTAGAATTCTCTGTCAATTGATGTGAATTAGCATGCCATCATGTGTTTAGGAAGTATGTTTGCATATATAAAACCTTTAATGATGGATTTGAACATGTTTAAATCAAAAAGAATCAAGTTGATTGAGACTCTGCAAAACAGAGTCTTTTACTGCCGTGGTTCCGCATATACGAAAAGAAATACCAATTTATACTAGGGTGAAGTTATTTTAATTTATACTAAGTAAATGTTAAATTGCTACTGCACTTCTATAATCGCGATTCTTGATTTTTTGTTATGCTATATGTTGTGAAATTGGTATTATGACTTAAATATATACCTGAAAATGGGTATAACATGAGATATAAAGCTTTCTTATGTAGTATGAAGTGATCAACATGATTTAGTGAAAGATTTATATTAAAAACTTAAAGTTTTAAAAACAAACTTTGAAGTAATACATGACCTACAAGTTCTGAACTTAGTATGTTGTACACATGATTGAATTTAGATATAAATAAGCATGATATAGTGTTTATAGTGTCTTTGTTCATGACCAAAATTGTTTAGCTTTGTGTTAGAAAATATTTTAAAAGAAAAGCTTGATATAGTAAAGTTAATGTACATGAATGCTACATGATGTAGGTTCTGATTTTGAAAAGATGTTAACATGAATTAGTACATAAGATAAGAGTTGTAAAGTTATCTTATATTTGTTATATTGCATCATTCATGTTAAAGTGATTTCAAAGGCAACCTTGAACATGTTTTCAAAATTAAGTTGTATTATATGAGTATTTAGATTCTAAAGATTTAAGTTGTCATGTTTATATTTGTTATGTCTCTAAACATGATTCGTATGTGTTGGACATAATGATAACTTAATCAAACATGAGTTTAAAGCATGTTTCGAAGTGCTAAACAAAGCTAGTTATGAATATATGATATAAATACTATGAGCATATGTATTAACAGATTGTGTGACCTCTTTATGTAGACATATGGCCAAAGTTATAAAGCATGATGATTACATAACCTTTTCATGCTTTAATTCCGTGAAAATTGTAAACTTAAACTTGTAAAAGTGAAATCAAGAATGATCATACATTTATATAAAGTACTTTAACATGTATGCATATTAAGTGTGATTATTTAAGTATACTAAAGGATGATACAAAAACAGGAAATAGAAAGCTCAACCCCGGTGCGGCGGGGGACAACAGCAATATATCAATCCTAGGCCTAGCTAGTAGGCGCATTACACGCCATCCCGCAATCAAGTCAAGTCTAGATTTTGTTTCTAATATGATGTTTAAAGTATGCTTGTAGGGATAAGTTAACTTACATTATGTGACCATTATGCTAACCAATGTGTTACGAAACATTCTAGATACTAGAGTTTAATATTTTTCGAATGATTATAAATTTTAAGAATGAAGTTCAAAAATGTATTTGCAAGCGATGATTTGAAAAGGTGTTGATAGAGTTTGTGGTGTCATATAATCTGATTTGTGCTACGAGGATGTAGGATATGTGATGTAGTATGTATGAAGTTACAACTAAGTAAGACGTTTATGTGTACGTTTGAACTTACATATATGAGTTTATGTAACTAATGAAAATCCTATACGTGTAAAAATATTATGTTAGGATTCAAAAGAGGGAATTAAGCTTTACTTTGGTAAACTACGCTTGAGGCAAGTACTAGAACCTTACTCTTTATTGAGCATTACTTAAACTTGTGCTATTATTGATCGTACAAGTAGAACTTTGAAGAAATAATACTTCGTAAGGAAAATTGAAACTTTGATTCGACCGATAATTGTTCATATATATATTACGAAAGAAACTGTCTAAGCCATTGATTTGACTAGACTATTGATATTTGATGAAAACCTATCCAAACCAAATTAACTTGGTGTGAACTTTTATAACTGAGAAGAATAACCCTCTTGGTCGGAGAATTATATATTGTCGGGGAACCGACGTGCACACATGAGAAAGACTAAATGTTATGCATGACATATGGTACTTTAGGTTGATCACCTGTTGTACTCATTTTGTAGAATCATCAGTCTGTTACTGGTAATTCTAGGAGAAGTTCATAGTCTTTAGTGACTGCTCAGTATTTATTGCTTTAAAATCAAGAATTGATTTAATCATTGAATATTATTGTCCATATCGATTATTGTTGAGAATCATCGATACTTCTTGCTAGCTTGAACTATCATTATTGATATACCCTTGAGAAATTTAAAACATATTGATTACCCTTTTTGATATATTACTTGTTGGGCAAAATTGTTACTCATCCTTGCTTTCCATAAAACTTTCAGTGAAGGCAGAACGGGATGAACCCTCTGGCAAGGACAATGGTAAAGAGAAAGCTTTGGAGTAGTTAATTTTGAAATACTAAGAATGTACTATTATATGGTAGTAGAAGAGCTTATTTGTATTAAGTTATGTTTAGTTTAAGATGTATTGTATTAGTCACGGTTGCAAGACTTCGGGACAAGGATAATTATATTATATCAATGTAATTTATTCTAATATTCCGCTATGTGAGATATTGATTTATTATTGGAATAGTATGTGACAACCAAATTTGGGACAAGTATGGTCTGAATTTTGGGGCGTTACAATCGGGGCCCTAGCTTTGAAGCCTAGAGTTTCCATCGAAGTAATGTTGGTTAGTCAGGAAATGATATCCTTGGGTTTCCAGCCTGGACAAGGGTTAGGGAAAACTCAGCAAGGAATCAAAAGTCCAGTTCAAATTCCTAACTAAATAGGGAAGGCTAGATTAGGCTATTCCCTTGGATCAAATCATTGGATCCCGCACAAGCATCCAACGGTTCCTTCATCTACAATTTTACTACCTAATCTTACAGATGAAGGATTTGTACAGCCTCTGAGGAAAATTCTTATTTTTATGGAAGGTATGCTGATTCCTATGCCCAAGCCGGCTAGTGGAAAAGAAGTCCTAATTTCGGATCTAGAAAAAAAGAAAAAGAAATAGAGACTCAAACAAGAAGTGAAAAATTGGAAAGATGTACTTTCTGGTACATATTGAGGTTATGAATGAGGATATCCCAGATGATGACTGCTCAAAAGATGAAATCCTGACCCCTCGCCTAAATAGGGCTAAAGAGAACCGGTCAAAGGAAAATACTGACCCTAATATGAATTTAGGCATGATCATCATCAAAGAGGAAGACGACATCAACTATCCCTTCATCACAGTTGTCCACAAAGACTTGACCGTGGACAACTGGAGCAACACTCCTTACATCTGCCGAAAAGGGTAAAAAGGGCTAAAAGTCTATCTGCCCTAAATTATAGATATTATTAACTGCATACTTTTGTTGCATAATACTAGAAGTTTCATGCTCTTGCTATCGCTTTGTATGATCAAATAATCTCATATATTGGATGAAATCATTTTGTTTTTATGACTCCAGAGTTGGGTTTGTCTAGCCTTGCTAATGGAATGCCAAATCTCCACAATGACTACAACTTTGATGTAGAGTTGGACTTTGACTTGATGGGGATTGAGCAAGAAGAGATAAGGGAATATGAGGTGCCTAAAGAGATCAAAGAATGGGTCGAAGATAAAACCAAACCAAACCTTGATCAAACTACCTCTGTCAATATTGGAACCTCAGAAAACCATAAAGAGATCTAGATTGGCATGGACCTTACCCCAAGCCAAAGGAATGACCTGATTGCTATACTAACCCAGTTCTAGGATGTGTTTACATGGTCACATGAAGACATGATCAGTTTGTATACTGATATTATCATTCATTGCCTGACCATTAAGGAAGGATTTAAGCCAGTCAAACAGAAGCTTAGGCGATTGAAACTTGAGAGGAGTCTACAAGTCAAGGAAGAAATTTTTAAACAATTCAAAGCTGACATCATCATGGTATCAACCTACCCTGAGTGGCTATCCAATATAGTTAATGTGCCTAAGCCCAGAGGGAATGTATGAGTATATGTGGATTATAGGGATTTGAACAAAGCTTATCTCAAAGACAATTTCCAAGTACCTAGTTTCCACATATTAATTGTGACGCCCCCAAAATTAGGTATACGTCACCCATCTTGGGTCGCCACTTACATGGTACATAAATTCAAATACAAACATAATTATACATCTGTCGTGTAACATACGACAATACATAAACTGAGAGTTCTAATAGGAATATTGTCATTTAGACAATATCCATACTCATGGAGTCCTCATTACATTTATTGTCACACTATTTAACAGAATAGTGAGGACTACTAATGCTATCTTCGGAACCATCACTCTTTTCCCACACTCGTCCCAAACCTATATTCTCATTTCTCAAGAGAAAACGGTGAAAGAAAGGGTGAGCTCAACTAGCCTAAAGAAGAAATATTATAACTAAGATAATGCAGAATAAATTATCAATAGTCTTCAAAAATTTAAACCGATAAAATACAAAAGACAACCGGCTTTAATCTGCAATGAATACGCAATCCATTAAAAGAGTCAAGTAGAAAATAAAGTCTACTATCTTTTAGGTTTTAAAAGGTTTTCATCAATTTTTATCATTAAGACTTAGTTTAATGAATAAACCACAATATCTAATCATCCCAGTACCACGGTCAAGGATTTTCATCAAATTATCAATGGTCATAACTATACCGAATCACCCCTGGTCATAATCATACCAAAAACTATCCATCACTGCATTACAGGCCATTGAGGACTTTTGTCACATCATTTATATCAAGCCATGATTATACCGAATGAACCCTGGTCATAATCATACTAAGTTCATCTATGCACGTAAGCCAAAGATAACTTTCAACATAATATAAACATGAGGATGATGACAATGATATTCAATAAAACAAGTTCAAGAATTAATTTATCTAGGAACCATTAACATCCAAACTATCAATATGATATTGCTTTGTAGAGTAAAATTCAAGAATACTGAGAAGAATATTTCCATGAAAGGATCTTTGGATGAAGCGCTTAAATATCATGGATATTCCACTAATTTCATGGGTGTAGAAGTCAAAGTTTTAACCAACTGGGTATAATAAAGAATGGAATAACAAAAGAAATCACCATGCATGCGATAGCCCAGAGGAAGGTTATTCCAATGAATAATAAATAACGGAACCGGGTCGTGAAATTCACAACAAGCTGGATGTTCCAATGTAATGCTAAAGAATGTCACCAAGTATAGGGTAAACCACGTATCTGATTATGTATAGGTATGTCTGGCGTATATAGGTTATTCCAACAGTAATAATAAAGAATGGAATAATGTATGATTTCACCAAGTATAGGGTATACAGCGTGATACTGAGTTATTCCAATGAATAATAAAGAATGGAATAACTGAAGTTCTCTTCATGGATAAGTAAGAATAACACCCCTTACGGGTACAACAAATAATATCCCTTACGAGTACAACAAATAATATCCCTTACCTTAGAAGAACTGAACATTGGAAAAGTGAAGTAGCAGAATACTTTTCTTCTTTCTCTCTATAGTTTCTCTCTAGAGTTTCAATGAATTAAGTAAGAAATAATGAAGGAATGAGCTTTCTATTAATAGAAAAACCGAGGGTGGCTCTTGGTCTTAACGAAGGGTCAAAATGACTCTTGGTAATATCAAAGAGACAACTAGTATTTCATGAAGGATAATTAACCTTTGGAACAATCAAGAGGCGAGTTAACTCTTCGTAATATTGAAGGGACAACTACTATTTGCGAAGGGTAATTACTATTGGACGAAGGTAATTACTATTGATGAAAGTAATTACTATTGTGAAGGTAATTACTATTCACAAAGGTAATTACTATTCACAAAGGTAAATACTATCGACGAAGGTAAATACTATTGACGAAGGTAATTACTATTCACAAAGGTAATTACTATTCACAAAGGTAAATACTATTGACGAAGAGACTCTTAGATGATGACATATGGGCCCCCATAAAATAATCAAACTTACCACAAACGTCTCATATGCAGACTCTTTATATATATCAAGGATTGAATAAATATTACCACAAATCATTTTATTTTTAATCAACACATATTTAATCTCTCAACAATTATTAATCATTTATAACTTGTCGTCTCAATTAATAATATAACATATTATACAGATGATACTGTGATAATAATTGAATCAATAATATAAGAGATATGATGGCAAATTACCTGTAGCAATAATTGAGTATAGCTAAGTGACTTCTCACGTAAGCATCAATAATCAATACCGCATGCGCTACTACGCAACCACGCGTATTCTTGTACTTTTTTACTACGGTAGTTCAACAGTTTTAATGGTAACACTCTGCCAAGTTATTTTTATAGAAAGATAATTTTGTCGTTTTTCTAACTACGATAAAACTTCCGTTGTGGGGTCCACCACCCGATTGAGCCATCGCATCTGAATATTCCCCGACAAAAAAAGAATATTCACCACCAAACGAATATTTTATAACAACTTGCTTACTTTTGCAAAATTTATAAATATTACCCACAACTATAACATTATATCAAATTTATTCCATAATATTTAAAAATAATATTTATAGAAAATTCATCTTTATTTATAAAAGTGAGGGTCTTACAACCTCCCTTCTTATGAAATTTTGCTCGAAATTAGGGTACGTGCACGATGATATGATAAAGAGGTGAGGATACCTTGAATACCTTTATCGTTAAAAATATTAAATTCATCTTCGCAATCCGCCAAAGATATTCATTAACAATTCTTCTTTGCACTACAGGCTAAAGATATACAACTGTAAAACCAATAATGCTGAGACGCAGCTTAATAGTATCACGACCACGAATTATCCATGCACTACTGGCCAAGGATATTCGTGTTTTCAATTATGGTCATGATTATACCGAATAATCCTTGGTCATAATCATACCAAGTCCATCTATGCACTACAGGCCACAGATGACTTTCAACATAATATAAGCATGAGGATAATGATATAAAGAATCAATCAAATGAGATAAAGGATAAATATTAAACATTTATAATATAATTTATCCAGGATTTAAAAATATCCCCATGTTATCAATCACTTAATAATCTCATAATCTAATATCATTAATATTATAACAATATTTTAATCACTTCTTAAATTTATAAACATTTTATCTCAATTGTTTACGCTTTACCATATAATGCATTTAATCATTCAAAATGCCATACTCATAAGATATCATCACCAATTATCAAATCCTCAAAAAATATGCATATACTCTATATAGGATTCTCTAGCCATAAAATCCTACTTTCAACTTTGTTACTTCACATAACATATTTAACTCATATATTCAGTAATTAAACTATTTTCATGAAAAATACCAAATCAGTCCCAAAAATATTTCTTTTCTGGGATTTAGCATAATATAGTCCCATAATGAAAATATATTTTTCTCGGAATTTTTAAAATTCATTTACTATTTTTCAAAAATCAATTTCTAATTAATTCCTTAAGAAATTAGCTACCTCAAGTTTAACTCCAAAAATTCCCAAATCTTGGCAGGACCTTACGCATGTTAATGTGAGCCTCTAGTTTAAATTTCATGGTCATCGGAGTTATAGAACTCCAGTTATAGCATTTTTCGTCAAAAAAACCTAAATTTTGAAATGGTCATAACTTGCTCATTTTAAGTCAGAATGAGCTCATTTTTGGACACGATGTTCTTTATACCATATACTTTTATGTCCCAAAAGGTCTGAATTTTTCTCACTAATTAAGTAGCTGAAACAGCCCTTACAAAAATGTGGCAGCAGCTTTTTGGACATTTTAAAGTTTTGACTCCTTTGCTAAAATCAGTCCACACGAAAATCTACAACACCTTTTTCATTGATTCCACTTGGATTAGTTAGGTAACTCATAGATCTAACTCTAGGACTTAACCACACTCAAAAATTCAAAATATAATAAGAGATTTGGTCAATTGAATTTCATGTTACGTTTTCACCAAAATCTGGTTTTTAACTCCTTGTGATTTTTAAGAAACTTTCATGTTTTCACATACTAACCAACATAACTCATCATAACACTTACTAATACCACGTATACCCATGATTTTCATTAGTCCAATGCTTTTATTATGACTTTCATCATAAATCACGTAAACTGTTCATTTTAGTTGAAGAAATATTTGAGGGTTTAAGAAATGAGTTTTGTCTTTGGGGTCAATACAAAATTCGATTTCACGCTCTAGGGTAGCTAGAAATCTTCAAGAATACGTCAAGAAATTTATTAATGATAGAAATATCATTCAAAATCGCTACTCTTATCTAAGACTTGGATAGTACGTTACATTGATACCAACTGTGACTTTCATCCCAACTTTGGATAGCACGTCACAATGACACCTTACATAAATGTATAGTCAAAAATTGTTTTAGAAATTAGAATCTTTGGGAAGTGCTCAAGGAAACCTTCGTACATGGGAGGCCATGCTTCTAGGTTATGATAGATATCATATGTCTACATAATTATCCTTGGTTTACCCAATAGACCCCAAAGAAAAATGAGAAGATTACTATCATATTCTTCCCAATGGTGAGTCTTCTCTTGACTTATCATTATCTCCACTGTCTCAAATTGAGAATTATACTTCAAACAAACACCAAGATCATATAGGTAGTGCTCTTAAATATACTCAGCAAGTGGATGAGCACAACCCTGTCTTATGATGACACGAGGTTGTATGTCATTAGACATCTTGTATGATAGTGGCAAAACACTCTTCCAACGTTGGGTTCGCCTCATCCTAGTTGATTCACCAAATATAACTACTAAATGATGACCACCGTTCTATTCCACTGTTACCCCCGCTCGACCTAGCTACACTCTTATTACCTGAAAGGAATTGTGAAGCAAAAGGGTTAATTAATATATCAAATATTATCCCTATACTCGTGAATGACTAATTAAATAACAAATAAACTTAGGTAGGTCATACTAGCGAAGGAATTCCCCTCTCTCCCTCCTAGTTCTTATCAAGCATCTTAGCGAGGATCATATCCCTAAGCTCGATATTAAACCGTGACGCCCCCAAAATTAGGTATACGTCACCCATTTTGGGTCGCCACTTACATGGTACATAAATTCAAATACAAACTTAATTATACATCTGTCGTGTAACATACGACAATACATAAACTGAGAGTTCTAATAGGAATATTATCATTTAGACAATATCCATACTCATGGAGTCCTCATTACATTTATTGTCACACTATTTAATAGAATAGTGAGGACTACTAATGCTATCTTCGGAACCATCACTCTTTTCCCAGACTCGTCCCAGCTATATTCTCATTTCCTGAAGAGAACAGTGAAAGAAAGGGTGAGCTCAACTAGCCCAGTAAGAAATATTATAACTAAGATAATGCGAGAATAAATTATCAATAGTCTTCAACAATGTTAAACCGATAAAATACAATAGACAACCGGTTTTAATCATAATGAATATGCAATCCATTAAAAGAGTCAAGTAGAAAATAAAGTCTACTATCTTTTAGGTTTTAAAAGGTTTTCATCAATTTTTATCACTAAGACTCAGTTTAATGAATAAACCACAATATCTAATCATCCCTGTACCACGGTCAAGGATTTTCATCAAATTATAAATGGTCATGAGTATACCGAATCACCCCTGGTCATAATCATACCAAAAACTATCCATCACTGCATCACAGGCCATTGAGGACTTTTGTCACATCATTTATATCAAGCCATGATTATACCGAATGAACCCTGGTCATAATCATACTAAGTTCATCTATGCACGTAAGCCAAAGATAACTTTCAACATAATATAAACATGAGGATGATGACAATGATATTCAATAAAACAAGTTCAAGAATTAATTTATCTAGGAACCATTAACATCCAAACTATCAATATGATATTGCTTTGTAGAGTAAAATTCAAGAATACTGAGAAGAATATTTCCATGAAAGGATACTGGATGAAGCGCAAATATCATCGATATTCCACTAATTTCATGGAGTGTAGAAGTCAAAGTTTTAACCAACTGGGTATAATAAAGAATGGAATAACAAAAGAAATCACCATGCATGCGATAGACCGCACATGAAGGTTATTCCAACAGAATAATAAATAACGGAACCAGGTCAGGTGAAATTCACACCGACAGGATGTTCCAACAGAATGATAAAGAATGTCACCAAGTATAGGGTAAACCACGTATACAGATTATGTATAGTGTATGCACAGATACAAAAGTTATTCAACGAGAATAATAAAGAATGGAATAATGAAGGATTTCACCAAGTATAGGGTATCTGGCGTGATCAAAGTTATTCCAATAGAATAATAAAGAATGGAATAACAGAAGTTCTCTTCATGGATAAGTAAGAATAACACCCCTTACGGGTACAACAAATAATATCCCTTACGAGTACAACAAATAATATCCCTTACCTTAGAAGAACTGAACATTGGAAAAGTGAAGTAGCAGAATACTTTTCTTCTTTCTCTCTATAGTTTCTCTCTCTAGAGTTTCAATGAATTCGTAAGAAATAATGAAGGAATGAGCTTTCTATTTATAGAAAAACTGAGGGTGGCTCTTGGTCTTAACGAAGGGTCAAAATGACTCTTGGTAATATTGAAGAGACAACTACTATTCATGAAGGATAATTAACCTTTGGAACACCGAAGAGGTAGTTAACTCTTGGTAATATTGAAGGGACAACTACTATTTGCGAAGGGGTAATTACTATTGACGAAGGTAATTACTATTGATGAAGGTAATTACTATTGACGAAGGTAATTACTATTCACAAAGGTAATTACTATTCACAAAGGTAAATACTATTGACGAAGGTAAATACTATTGACGAAGGTAATTACTATTCACAAAGGTAATTACTATTCACAAAGGTAAATACTATTGACGAAGAGACTCTTAGATGATGACATATGGGCCCCCATAAAATAATCAAACTTACCACAAACGTCTCATAACAGACTCTTTATATATATCAAGGATTGAATAAATATTACCACAAATCATTTTATTTTTAATCAACTCATATTTAATCTCTCAACAATTATTAATCATTTATAACTTATCGTCTCAATTAATAATATAACATATTATCTGAGATGATCTTTGTGACAATAATTGAATCAATAATATAAGAGATATGATGCAAAGAATTATTGTAGTAATAATTGAGTATAGCTAAGTGACTTCTCACGTAAGCATCAATAATCAATACCGTGTGCTACTATACAACCACGCCAGACATTATACTTTTACTTTTACTACCGGGTAGTTCAACAGTTTTAACGGTAACACCTCTGCCGTTATTTTTATAGAAAGATAATTTTGTCGTTTTCTAACTACGACAATATTTCCGTTGTGGGTTCCACCACTGATTGAGCCGTCGTACGAAAATTTTCCGACAAAAAAAGAATATTCCCACCAAACGAATATTTTATAACAACTTGCTTACTTTGCAAAATTTATAAATATTACCCACAACTATAACATTATATCAAATTTATTCCATAATATTCAAAAATAATATTTATAGAAAATTCATCTTTATTTATAAAAGCTGGGGTCTTATATTAATAGATAACATGGCTCAGTATGACATATATTCTTTTATTGGCTGCTTCACTGGGGGCCATCAGATCATGGTTGCTGAAGAGCATAAGGAGTAAATAACCTTCATCACTCCTTGGGGAACCTTTTGTTATAGATGTTTCTCATTCGGCCTTATTAATGTCGGTGCCACCTATCAGCGAGCCATGATGGCCCTTTTCCATGATTTGATGCACAAAGAAATAAAGGTCTATGTGGATGGCATCATCGTTAAATCCTAGAAGAAAGATGACAATATCGACTATCTCAAAAAGCTTTTCAACCGATTGCATAAATACAACTTGAAGCTGAATCGGGCCAAGTGTGCCTTCGGTGTCAAGTCGGGTAAGTTGCTGGGATTTCTGGTAAGCCACTAAGCCATTGAACTGGACCCCTCTAAAATTAAGGCAATCACTAAGATGCCCGTACCCCGTGTTGACATCGAGATTTTTATTTTTCCCTTTCTGTTCTTATCTTTTGGTGTTCTCATGTTAGGTGAGATTTGTTTGAAAAAACAAATTTGAAAAGGTCTGACATTTATATGTCGACGATTTGACTGTAAGAGTCGCCAGTTAGTTATTTTTAAATGGTTTCACCAACTCAACCGAGAAAAAGTTTGCACAAAGACCTAGTGATGTGACACTGTTTAACTGGTTTGCAAAATCAAAATTTGTTAGGGTCCGAGGGCTTGATTAAGTGGAGGGAAGGTGTTAGGCACCCCTGACTTCTGTGATAATACGGTTCCCGCCACTTTTCAATTTAAACTTTTATCTGAATGTGTGTGTGTGTTAGGTCTATATGCAGTTTGTTTGGAAGTAGTGTTATGCCTCGTTCACACCTATATACAAAGGGTTTGACTTTTGTATAAAAATTTAATTTTAATGAGATATGGCAGTTATGTTTTGTAAAAAAGGTTTTTCAAACCCTTATGCTTAATAGTAATTAAGGCCTTTGATACTTCCATTTTATTATGTGTTCGGCTTGATTGCTTTTATTTTTTGAGATATGAAACATCTTTGAGAAAATAAGATACATAGCACAGTGTTGTACTCCTTGTGGGCATGAGAGCCATCTAAGGAAATTTAAACACCGTGAAAAATTTACAAACTGGATGCAGCTAAAAATGTCCATCACAAGAACCAAATCTAGATTCAGGAACTGAATCTGTGATCACATGATTCCTAGGCTCACATGATAAAGCAGTATATATAAAAGCTAAAATAAGAACTAAATTTGAATAAATCTAAACTATTTCATCTTCATCAATTTCAGTTTAGTCACCATGAACCAGTTAAAGTAAGAAATAGCTAGATTGAGACAAATCTAGCCCGTAGCAAAAGCTAGAAAATGATTTAGATTTGAGTAAATCTAAGCATTCAAGCTTCAACGGTTCCAATTTAGTCACCATGAACTGGTTAAAGTAAGAAATAGCCTTGATTTGGCAAAATCTAACCCATAGCCGAATAAGCAATATATATATATATATATATATATATGAACAATCAACCGCCACGAAGTGAACATCGAACCGACCGAAATATATATATATATATATATATATATATATATATATATATATATATATGTGTGTGTGTGTGTGTGTGTGTGTGTGTGTGTGTAAAAGTCAGAACGCATATAGGATATCACACCTAAGCTCAATCGAATAGAGTTTGATACGAGTATATATATATATATATATATATATATATATATATATATATGTGTGTGTGTGTGTGTGTGTGTGTGTGTGTGTGTGTGTGTGTGTGTGTGTGTGTGTGTACAAGTAGTAAACGACTTTGGATGTATATTCAAAGCTCAATAAAAGCAGAGTTTGATAAAGATATATATATATATATATATATATATATATATATATAAGTATTTATATATATACAAAAGCAATAAACGCTCAGGATGTATATATTCAAATTTCAATCAAACGAGTTTGATGACAATATATATATATATATATATATATATATATATATATTATATATATATATATATATATATATATAAGAAATAAAAAGCCACAGATCGGCGATCCGGGCATACCCACACAACGCAACTCTCAACGTGAATAGATATGTATGTATAGAAGTGAGAAAAAGCTTAAAAATCTGAAATATCTTATAATGGGCTGCTAAGATGACTTTAAATAGCTTTTGATGCCTGAAAACTAAGTTACCACCGGTTAAATTTTAGTATGTTGTAAAACACAAATTTATAAGTGTGTAGAATGAAGAATCACTTAGTTTAGAGTACTTTAGATGTGTTTATGAATTGAAATGGACAGAGATTTCTCGCTTTTCTCTTCTTAAAATGGCCAGTCCAAGGCTTCTATTTATAGACCAGATGGTCGCGGGAATACCCACGATAGTCGCGGGTCTACCTACGGCTTCTCGGGGTGCCTCGGGCCATACGGGTCCCGTCATCTTGAAGTACGTGAACTCATGCAACGCGTTGTCCGCTCGAACCTTCATAACTTTCAATCCGGGCATCCGATTAAGGCGTGTTGTACCTTTCCAGAATGCTGTTGTCGAGAGCTACACAATGACATGGGATAAGAGGTTGTATGAAGCCGGGAAGATGGGTCCATGACCAGATCTTCAAGTCTTCAAATTCTATCTGGTGTGTTGTGTTGTGTAGTAGTCACTTGGGATTTGAGCTATGGTTCTTGTGGGACACTTCTGTATGAGACATGGATTGAAATGTGTTGAGATGACATGAATATAGTATCGAGGTGGTAAATGACAATTTTGCCCCTCACCGGGGTTATCTCCGGCTTTGTGCAAATATAGCAGTCGTTGCTCAAGGTTATATATGAGATTGGGCTGCTGTAGGTGATAAATGTCCTCAGGGTTATCTCTGAGGTGTGCTTGACCTCCCGGGGTTATATCCGAGGTTGAAACCTAGTGCCTTAGGGTTGTCTCTGAGGTTAAAACTGACTTTTTTGGGGTTATCTCCGAAACTGAAACTACATCCCTCGAGGTTATCTCCGATGTTGGAACTGAATTTCCCGGGGTTATCTCCGGGATTAAAACTTAATATCTTGGGTTTGTCTTCGAGGTTGAAAACTGAGTATCCCAGGGTTGTCTCCGGGATTGAGCTTGTAAGACCCCAACTTTTATGAGTAATGACTAATTTTTCTAGAAATATATTTTTGAATATTATGGTGTAGATTTGATATAATGTAATAGTTATGGGTAATATTTACAAATTTTACAAAGTAAGAAAGTTGTTATAAAATATTCTATTGGTCGGGGAATATTCGTTTTAATTGGGAATATTCGTACGACGGCACAATCATTGGTGGACCCCACAACGGAATTATTGTCAAAATGAGAAAGCAACAGAAATGTCTTTTTATAAAAATAACGACGAAAGTGTTACCATTAAACTGTTGAAATACCCGGTGGTAAAAGTATAGTAATACGCGTGGTTGCATAGTAGCACACTGTATTGATTATTGATGCTTACGTGAGAAGTTACTCAGTTTTATTCAATTATTGCTATAGTAATTGCTGCATAGTATCTCACGTTATTTGATTCAATTATTATTACAATATTTTGTATTATTAAATCAATAATTAAGATGACAAGTTATTCATATTATTATTGGCATAATTAACAATGTCTAGAAATTTGTGTTGAGGAAAGGGGTTTGGTCACCTAATTGCGCGCCAATAGGGAGAAATCCTTATCGGAAAGCCCCTTGTTCCCTGGGAACGATCTGGTTTTAATATTGTGAGTTATAATAATGATGAATAAATGTTATTAACAATATTGAAGGGATTTTTATGAAATAATTGTTGTAAATTTTGCTTATGGACCCCCATTTGCCAATTTTTCAAAATAATCGGTAGAAAGTGTTGGGATTTCGGCACATAGAAGCAATGCACAACGAAATATAAATTGAACAAAAACAAAATAATTTCTGAAACCCAAAAGAAGATCCATGCGAAATGGACATTAATTCAGTGTTTAAAAGATTATTCCGATTATGAAACGCTTCGAATCTCCAACGCAATTCGAAGGAACTACGTCTCTACGGTATCCACACGAACGTTCTACACATCGTCACACGAACTACAGTCAAGGGAGTTGCGGTACTAGCTACTAAAGGAACATGATTTTCGAAACTATTTCTCTCTAGTCTCTCTCTAAGAGCGGCTAGGGTTTTGGTTAATGATAATCCCTAAAATGGCTGCTACATATAATATATATAGCAGTTAAAAGGAATTAATCAAAAACCTAACTTAATAAAATCCAAATATATATATATATATATATTTTAAGTAAGTCTTACTTAATTAATATACCTATATATAAATTATCCTATTAATTTAAATTCGTAATTTAAATACTATCAATCATATTGACATATTTAAATCTTTACAATTTAAATTAATTCCATTTTATTTATGTTCTATGTGTGTGACCCTATAGGTTATTATTACGTTGGAAATAATTTTAAAATCATATTATAAAATTATAAATAGTGAGCGGCATCTAGTATTGCATCACTGCTACCCAAGTAATAATAAGATCGATGATTCGATGCAACCTTTTCGTGACCAATGTTTTAATGTAATTTAATCCTTTTAACCATAATATCCTAGATTAAACTCGAGTAATGGAATGTGTCATACTCTTCAAAATTTAATCTGATTTTTTCTTGATCAATGAGTAGACTATATGAAACAAATCACTATTTAAGCATGGCCATGCATTTTATAGTCCTACTCAATCAAGAGGCCTATGGATATCACCCCTAATATATAGGAGGGTTAAATTCCATCTAGATCACTCATATTCCTCACACGATTCATGATGTACCCAATAATCACCTTTATAGTCCACCCTATTAAAAGTGGCCTTTGATGATATCAAAGTACATAAATTCTCGTGTAGTAATATAGTGATTTCAGGTCGGAGGATCATTACATCATTGCCACTATGAGAATCACTAATGACACATTGCATAATGCTCCACATTGCATATTTAAGAGCAATGATACTAATTGTTATTATATAATCTCATGTTCAAGTCATATACTTGAAACTATATAATTTGTATCACTATTCTAAGAAATTTTATTCCGTTAACATTTATATAACGCAGTAAATAAAATAATAATAAAATCATTCATTTATTCAATCAAATATAATATCAAAATGTTAAGCAGTTATATCAAATAATTGGTCTATAGGGCATAAACTCTAATAGAAAGTTATTTTAAGAGGTCGGGACCACAGGTGGGGCCCACACGTGTAACAAAGTCTTGGGGGCGGGGGAATTATTTTTGTTTTCACAGGAGGAAATTGTAATAGATGGCTTGAATAGCAGGGTAAGATATATATATATATATATATATATATATATATATATATATATTATAAGTTTTGTTTTTTATGAAAAATTGAATATATTATATTTTATTATTCATAGTGTTTGCACAGTAAGATTATATGAAATCTGATTCAGGCGTATGTGATTTTTTTTATACTGTCAGTCCATGATTCTAAAATTCAAATAGTATCATTTCCATTCTCCTATAAATAGGATGATTAGTTGGAATTAAAAATACACCAAAATCAGAGAATTCTTCTTCTATAATATTGAGTGTATTTCTTTCAAGTTTTAGGAAGCTTTTAGCGTAGTAAACAATATAAGTTTTCTTCAAGAATATCTCTGCTGTACCAGTTGGAATACTCTCCTTTTTAAGGTAAGGGATATTATTTTTGTTCAATACTCGTAAGAAATAATATTTTCTTCCATACTCTGTAGTATGTAAGTAATATTATTTTGTTTTAGATTCCGAATTCTATACTCATTTTGTTAAGTTTTGGCTTCTACACTCCATGAAATTAGTAGAATATCCTTGATATTTGCGCTTCATCTAATATCTTTTCATGGAAATATTATTCTGAGCATTCTTGATAAGTTTTAACTTTTTCATACCGGAGTACTATTCATGGGATACTATTCCCAAATACAATTCATGGGGTACTATTCACTCGAGGTACTATTCATGACAAAAAAAAATTCTCTTCAGTCCAAATCATTTTTGATACAATATTATTCTTGAATTTTACACCACAAAGAAGTATCATGTTAACAATTTGGATATTATTGAATTCTGGATAAATTAAATTATAAATCTTTAAAATTTATCCTTCGCTTTCATTTAATTAAATTCCTATATAATTTTCATCATCCTCATGCTTATATTGTTATGAAAGTCATCTTTGGCCCGTAGTGCATAGATGAACTATTGATTGGTGTGATTATGACCAGTGATTATTCGGTATAATCATGACCGTAATGTTACAAATGATTTGGTAAAAGTCTGCATTGGCCCGTAGTTCATTGAGGGACATTTGTTGCCATGATCATGACCATTGATGATTACACAAATATCCTTGGACTGTAGTGAATGGATAATTCGTGAACATGATACTAATGAATATCCTTATCCCTAGAGCAGGGATTATTCGATGATGTGGTTTATTTATTAAGCTGAGTCTCAGCGATAAAATTGATGATAAACTTTTTAAATCATATAAGATACTAGATATCATGCTCTAATTGACTCTTCTAATAGATTGCTTGTTCCGCTATAGTTAAACTTGATTTTTATTGTATTTTATTAGTTTAACATTGTTGAAGGCTAACGATAATTTATTCTGCATTATCTTAGTCATAATATTTCTTATTGGACTAGTTGAGCTCACCCTTTTACTTTTATTGTTCTCTTCAGGAAATGAGAACGTAGCCGGGACTAGTTGGGAAATGGAGTGATGATCCGATAAAGTTGTTTTAGTATTCCTCACTATTTAGTGTGATAATAAATGTAATGAGGATTGAATTTGAGTTTGGATATTGTCTAGAAGATAATATTAGTGTTGGAACTCCCAACTTATGTTTTGTCATATTTTACACGACAATTGTATAATTATGTACCATGTATTTGGCGACCCCAGATGGGTGATGTATACCTATTTTGGGGGCATCACAGTTGGTATCAAAGCTTAGGGATATAATCCCTGGCTAAGATGTGAGACTAGAACTAGGGGGGAGAGATGTGGAAATCCTTCGCTAGTATGATCTACCTAAGCTTATTTGTTATTTTATTGGTCGGTCAGAATATAGGGATAATGTGTGGTATGTCAATTAACCCTTGTTTTGTGGCAGTGTTTGAAAATGACTTTTAAAAATGTTGAGATAAGAAATGGAGCACACGAGACCGTTGAGTCACCTCAGATTAATAACCAGGATAATGTACATTAAGAAGGCGACAATCCTAATGTAAACAACAACACCGACCAAATGAGGAACGATGGGATGTTCAGTGGCTTTGTGCAGTTCATGCAACATCAGGTGAGAGAGACTCCTATTCAAAATACAGGTGGAAACACTGGAAACTCTCGGATGGTCACCACCAAGTAGTTCAAAGAGCTGGGACCACCGGAGTATTTGGGAAACCAGAACCACTCAAGGCAGAGACATGGATAAAGTAGATCACCGAGATATTTGATGTCTTGGGATGCTTCGAGTAGCAAAAGGTTTCCTTTGCCACCTTCATGTTTTGAGGAGAGGCAGATTACTGGTGGGAATCAGTAAAACGTATTCAGCCTACCGCACTCAAAATGTCTTGGAAGAAGTTCCAGGAACTGTTCAATGACAAGCACTTTCCCGAAAGTATTTGTCACCTGAAGGAGGTGGAGTTCATCAAGCTAAAACAAAACAATAAGACCGTGTTGTAGTACGAGGCTAAGTTTGTCGAGTTGGCCCGGTTTTCATCCCATTTGGTTGATAATGAGAAGAGAATGACGCGAATGTTTTTGCGTGGTTTGAAACCCGAAATACGTCAATACCTCATTTCTCACAAATTGTGTTTGTATTCAGATGTTATAAATAGGGCTCAGTTATTGGAGCGCGATAATGAGTTAACCTAACCGAGAGAGAGCAGCCAACACAATGATAATACCAGTCGTAGCAGTCATTGAAGCGGTGACAACAAACGTGGAGGGAATCAACATGCCAAATCTGGTAACCACTTCGGTGGAAATTCTGGCCAAGATAATAGAAGTGGAAATTTTAAGAAGAGGAGATTCAATAATGATGGAAAGACGTCGGCACCAACAACTGTTGTTAAGGAAAGAGAATGACCACCAATTGTATGCTACAAATGTGGAGGGGAGGGACACATTAGTCCAAACTGTACGCAGTAGTCCATAACATAATATAATTATGGAAGAGAAGGTAACCTAGCCTGATTTTGTCATATGGTGAAGTCAAATCCAGCTGGGAAGGAGGCACCAAAGGCCATCCCAAAGAAGTTAAAGCCGGTAGTTCAAGGGAGAGCATTTGTCGTAACCTCCCAAACAGTGAGGAATCCAAACGAGGTTATCACGGGTAAGCTAATTATAAACTCTAGCGAAGTCTATACCTATTTGATATCGGTTTTACCCATTCTTTTTATTTCTCCTATTTGCGCTCAACTTTTAAATTTAACTCCGGAGAAATTAGTCTTTAAGTTATCTGTTGAAACTCTGTCGGGAGAAACCTTCATTACATCCACTATTTATAAGTCTTGTTTGATTCAAATCGGCAACCATACATTACCTGTCGATCTTATACATACACATACCAATTAGGCACATAATTGATATCGAATATTATTTTATATTTACTTTACTTATTACCTTTCATGTTCATGGCGTTAGACTCAGAATACTTTTCAAGTTTACTAATACTTGTCATAATGTCTTGGCGTTCATTCGTAAAACGTCCATTACCGACTTCATAAATGTTCAAGCTATATGCCTTTCCATATGCCTAACACAATCTCACAATCTTCTATAACATTTTTTGATTTAAATAAATATTTTATGTTCTCGTTTCTTGTGATCTTATTATTAAAATTGAACTTTATTCAGTTTATTTCATTCGTTATAGCTTTCTGACGTTCTCACGTCATACTTATAATTACGCTATATTAATGTCCAAGCCATATACTCATGTGTATGCTAAGCACGTTCATTCTACACGTATTCTAAATGTTTACAACATTTTTAGTATTTTACGCTTACTATAATTCGTCCTTTCAATCAACTTTCAACCCTTAGTAAAGGTTTAATCACTTTTTATTGTGATACATTAGTTGAACATTTATGTTCTTAATTGTTCCTTACAATTCCCTTCTTTATATGCTTGTAAACAAACTTTTCTCACGTGATTTACCCGAACGACGGGGTTTTGCCTCTGAACCCACTACTAAGACCGGCCCGGTTCGAGAGCTCCTTTTAGTGGGCACTGCGGTGCATTAATAGTACTGTAGGAGCGGCGCTGTGACGCCCTAAAATCTGATCTATTTTCACACCCGGATTTTGTACACCACGAATACATCTCATTCCAAACATAAATCATTATATAACTAAATATAACAAAATACATTCTCAAATCCCAGGTTCTATTAAACTATTCTATAGTTTAATTAAACTATTCTACATAACAAGTCTTGGCTTGATCTTCACACTCACTCATATACTGAATGGCACTTCATCTGGATACCGGCCAGCTTGATCTTTACGGGATCCTTAAGTTATTTCTAACATTGTTTGCTGAAATTGTTTTTATTTAAAGCAAGAGTGATCATTCAATTACTCAGCAAGTCATAACAGTTCAATAAACAACATCAAGAATTTAAACAGTTCTTTAAAACTTCAATAACCAAACAAAGGTCATGAAGCAGCTTGAATAATAGGAATAATTCTTATTCCTATCATTTTAATACATTAGTCACATACACTTTGAATTACTTTCACATACTTTCATTCTTCTACCTTTTTCATACATGTTTTGTCTACCTAGAGTCATTAGCACATACATAAGAATAGTGGTTCATGTATAAACATAACATCTTCACACAGAACAGTTCATTTCATAGAAATACTGAAGTGTTAAAAATTATGGCACAAGGCCTCATACATTCTACCACCTTGTACAAATATCACACATTTTCACATAGATAAAACATCTCATGTTCAACATCTGAGAAAGTTTAAGAAACTAGCATTCATATTAAACATGAATGAAGTTCGGAAACTTTCCTTTAGCACAGCTATAACTTATAGTTTACACTGAACTGTTAATTGCAATCCCTGTATAACAGATAAAGAAATAACACATACACCAATTAGTCATATACTTGACTTACCCATTAGTTTAAGCTTAACTTTACTCCTTATAATTTGTGTTTATAACCTAAGTTCACGTAACCATCCTTATTTATTGTTTTGCAACGTTATGACATACAGAGATGTCTTAACTCATACGATCATCATCTTTGATGATTTACATCCTTATCTTCTTTTTATAACTTTTCTAGGACTTAGCACACATCGAGTCTTTACTAGTATTCCATATGGTACTCTGAGTGGTTTCCCTCAAACAACTAACAATCTAGTTTTCTGTCTCATCTACACTGTCTTTCATAGCAAGTTAGATCGGTTGCTAGTTCGTATTAACCTTTGCTCTCTAAAGGAATTATTTAGCCTAGCTCCCATAATATATATGCATTTATATCATTGATTGGGATAATACCTGACACGACATCTTTTGATTGCGCCACGTCCTGCACCATCATGTTGAAAGTTCTAGTTGTGGGCTTATTTGAAGACGTTGGTCCCACAATAGTCAATGTACCTCCACTGCTACCTTCTTTGCTTTCGGTTGTCTCACCAGATTTCTTCTTAGGACACTCGCGAGCAAAATAATCCTTTGACTCGCAAGTGTAGCAAACATTCTTCTTGGGTGGACTGCAATTTGGGGAAATTTGACCCTCCTGGCCACAGTTATAGCATACTCATTTCCCCCTTAAGTGCGTACCCGTGTGAAACCTTTCGGATGTAGCACATGCTCCAAACTTCTTCTTCTGTCGGTTACCCTGCTGGTTTCCAGCACATACATTTCCACTCCATTTTATCTTCAAATTATTATTACCATTTCCACTACCACCACCACTATTCTTAGCATCACCCTCATTCTTTCTCTTTCTCTTTCTCTGCTTTTGGTTGTACTTTGTTACAGCCTCACCTCCACGCTCAGCGAGAATTGCTTTCTCTAGTACCACTGTAAATGTCTTCAGCTGAAACATGGAAACCTTGTTGTACAACCAGGGTTTCAGTCCCTATTCAAACCTCCTAGCCTTGCGCTCATCTGTGTTGCCTTGATATGACACGAACCTCACCAACTCATTAAATTTAGCGGCATACTCCGCCACTGTCATTATTCCATGCATCAGTTCTAAAAACTGCACCTCTATCTGATTTTTTGAACTCTCTGGAAAATAAGTCTCAAAAAATATCTCCTTAGACCTATCCCAAGTCATTACCCCTTGACCTCCTCGAGTTTTATTGGTTTGCCACCAATAACTCGCCACTGCTTTCAACATAAATGTTGCAAAAGTAGTTTTCTGGTTCTCACTTACTCTAGCCACGTCGAAAACTTTCTCTATCTCCATGATCCAGGTTTCTGCCTCAATCGGATTCATGGACCCACAAAATTCTCGTGGCCCAACTACCTTAAAATCCTTAAATGTCACAGCTTGATTCTGCGGTTGGTTCTGCAATGCTCCTCTTAGTAACGTTACTAATTGCTGAACCGGATTATCCACAACATTGTTGTTATTGGTAGATCCCTCAGGAGTCCTTTGTCTTAGTTGATGTCTTGGAGGCATTTTCTGTTAAAATATTCTTATTAGATTATGTTCAATATTTTAAATATTATATATTCAAATTTCACATCACAAACAAATTTTACCATATAGCACACAATATCTTGAATAAATAGTAACTTTTATTTATTCATCATCTTTTAAAAACATAACCATGATAGCATCCCTGCTATCTACATTACTTTCCTGAACTATGATAAGTAGGTTTTATACCTACTTATCCGATATCTATTACTTGAATTAGTTTCTTAAATCTATGTTTCTTAGTTACTTTTCATACATTTTATGTTATTTTGTAGGCTATGACATAACATTGGCATGGAGAAGCAAGGAAAATATGCAAGCGAATAAAAGAAGGGAAGATTGCAGGGCTTTTACCACCAATTTGGATGCATGTTCTTGGCTTGGAACTTGGATTATACTGTAGAGCTTCTTCTTAGCTTTCCAGAACATCTTCAATCATCCCAATCGGAGTTCGGATGCGAGAGTTATGGCCTTTTTATCAACAAAGAGCAAAGCTAAGAGTTCTCATGTTTGCAATTTACATAGCATCTACTTGAAGCTCGATTTCGATCTTGATCCGGCAAGAATTTTTCAATTCTCGAAGAATGAAAGTTGTAGAGCTGGTTGGCAGATTCGATTTGATAGGTGGCACGCCCCGTAAATCTTCCCGGATAAAAAGTTATGGCCGTTTTACCAGAGGATAATGCAGCAGAAAATTTCCAGAAATAGCAGCATATCAAGTCGGGGCTTGCTCCTTTATGTCTAATACCCCAGCCGGGGCTAGGGGTGTTGAGTTAAAAACAGAAGCATAGCAAGCTGGGGATGGCTATTTGCAAGGTAATACCCCATCCGAGGCTGGGGTACACGTAGAAAAAGTAGTTTTTATCAGAATTTGAATCCAAAAAGGATTGGTTCGAGCTGTTTGGTTCAAGGACTTTTAAGAGGAAGTAAAGACATATAAAGATGCATATAAAAAGAGAGAGAAACAAAAGGATTAAAGGAATAGAAGATTCCATTAGAGTAGATTAGATTAGATTAGGACAAACTCTTAGTTCTTAGGAGTTTTGGAGATTGATGCAACTTAGAGACTATTTAAGATCAAGAGCAGGAGCCTAAGGAAGATGGAGATTTGCTGACAATGGATTTATTCTTCACTCTACTCTTCTTCTTATCTTTTAATGATTCTTCAAGTGTTGATTCTTAGTTTTAATTCAATGAACTAATTCTTTGTTTGAGATTACAATGGATCTTATTGTGTAGTTTATTTTAATATGCTTCGCTATCAATTATTATGTTATATTGTGAGGATTGTCTATTGTGATTTGGACTTAATTGCTTAATTGCCTAGCTAAAAATTACCGTGATAATCTATATCAACTCGAGAGATGAAGTATAGATTTAGATCTGATCATGATAGCATGTGTTTATGATTTCTACATAAATGGAATTCATGATTCGTGTTTAGGATATAGATATGCTTTTACGCCATATGTAATCTTATAGAGAACTTGTTCTTTAAATCATTTTTAATTGTAATTCATATAGAGATATAGTGGATTAGTTAATTAGGGTGTCGTGCTTAATTCTGTCATCTGTGGATTTAAGTGAGTATGGGTATTATGCATCTAAAGGTGGTTTTATCTGCTTTAGTGTTCTTGATTAATAATCCAGGATAGAAAATAATTGATGAGAAGTGTGTTAACTTAAATGAAGCAATAAGTGAAGTTGTGATCTTAAATCTCCATAATTTGATTTTTGATTAGTGGTAATTAGAATTAGGGTAATCAAATAATTTAATTTATTATCTTAAATTGATTGTTTAAATAAAATTAATTTGATTAAGAGTTAATATTTGGTAATTTATATTAATAATTCCTCGTGGGAATGATACTCTACTTACACTTTATTACTTGTTGACCACGTATACTTGCGTGTTGTGCGTAACTAGATTTTACCCAACAAACTACAAAAGTTTCAGGATAACATCATCATCATCATATCCCATTGGTTATATAATACCCGGTATTTACATCTTATTTACTCATAATCACACAACAAGTACATTTCTTATAAAGACTGTGACAACCCGGAAAATCGGATTGTCCAGAATTTAAGATTTAAAGAATTAGTTATTAATAAAATAAATTTTTATTAATACTATTCTGTGCTATGTGTTTATTAATCGTTCTAGTAAATTGTAATAACAGACGAGCTGTTAAACGATGAATGATTCATAGCTAATGCTATGAATGAATTGTACGACGAAGTAGTACGGGAAGAAGAACTCAGATTGAGCTGTAAAGGATAGCATACGAATTAAAGAAAATTAGTATTAAGTAAAGAGAAAGTTAGAAGGTGTAAGATTTCAATTGAGGACTCATGTGATAGCTGAGTTGTATGAACCTTTGTTATGGGCAGAGGTTTGTGCTTTGGTGTAACAACTGCTTAGCTTATTACCGTGATAATCATTGGAATTGGTCGCACTATAAAAATGTATATGACGAGAAGGTGAATCTTTTCTCATGTATATACTTGATAGGTAGAGAACGATAAGGTAGGTGCGAGTTCTTTAAACTCATACTTATGGTAGGTTCTTGACTCATAATGATATGGTATGTTTTTGAACTTCTTAGCGAATGGACGCTTATTGTCTGTTTAGGATAGTTCTTAAACTCATATTATTGTGGAAAGTTCCTGAACTCATAATGTGTGGTAAGTTGATGTACTGTACTGAGGTATAGGAATGTGTGGACTGAAAATGAGTTATTTTCAGTAGACTTAGCATTGAAGGTGCTAGAGAAGGTTAAGTATTGTCATAAGTAAGACAATGAAGGAAAATGGAGAATAGGATATTCCAAGTCATCTAGCTATGCTAGATTTTGAAGTTTATTGAAATCGTACTTATGTGTGCGCATTTTAAAAATGAATTAATTGGTTCAATTTTTGGAACCAATGGATTTTAAATCAACTATTCTTGATATGTTTTTGCTAGTTGATTTGGCTAGACAGATATTGATTTGAAATATCAAAATGAATTTTATATCATCAATGCATTTGATGCAAGGATGGTGAAAGGATGGAGTTATTAATTCAATTGAACTTGGTGTTGGAAGTGATCTTAGGATCAACAACCCACTATGGTATGATGTATAATGATGAAGTCATAAACTGATGAAGTCCTCAACGTACTATGAAAAGAATGGTATCATGACGTAATAAAACGTTTTGATGTATTGTAAAAGGAATTTAAAGAAGTAGTCGATGTCATATGATCTGACTAGACGAATGTTTCAAGTTGATGTCTAATTTATTGGTATGGTCTAAGCTACTTGATTTGGCTAAGATGAATGGTATGTCGTGATTAAAAGAAAATCAATCTTTCTTTGAGGAGTTAGGTCAAACCAAATTGTTTTGGTGTGGAATCTAATGATTAAGTCTGAGGTGAACATACCTTTCAGTTCATGGTCGATTTGACCCCTCAGCAAAAGTATGAAATGTTTTAAAGGAATCCTTATATTCCTATTTATTCCTTTCACTTCATGATTCTTGATAAGTTATGAAGGGTAGGGAATGTATGAAAGATAAGAACTTCTTTGAAGAGAAGTTGAGAAGAAGGGTAAGCTAAAATTTTGAGGATGAAATTCTGTAAAGAATGGGTGAATGTGAGGACCAAAAAAATTGAAAGTATAGTTAAGCGTGAGGTTTAAGTAATGACGATTATGTCAACAGATGATCCTTGTGAGAAGGATGAATTGAGATTAAACCTTTGCTAAAGGTTGTAGGCACCCGGGTATGGGTGTGGTTTTAGAAATTCTGAAAACGGAATTTTTATAAGGAGGGAAGAATGTGACAACCCGAAAAATCGGATTGTCCAGAATTTAAGACATAAAGAATTAGTTATTAATAAAATGAATTTTTATTAATACTATTATGTGCTATGTGTTTATTAATTATTCTAGAACCTAGGATGATTATTAATCGGAAAGATTCTGGCTATGAGCTAGACTGAACGAGTAAGAATTTTCAAGACGAAGATAAAAATTTTCTGGGAAAAAAATATTTCTGGGAAAAAAGACGAAATAGGCACTATTCACCTAATGAAACACTAAGGGTTAGGGTTTGAATAACCTAAAGCCTTTCCAACAGTTCGATATATCAAAATGACATTCTGTCGAAAGATTTGATGATAATATATTGTGAAAAGTTAAGTAAGCTGATAAAAGTTTTTCTCAAAAAACCTGCAAAATCGGACGAAATAAAAATGAGGAAAAGTACTGTTATGTACTTTTCATTCATTTAGCTACGTTAGGAAAAAACGTGAAGGAAAATGCTTGACACTAAAAAGTGTTTTTCAGTACTTTGGAAATCCGAAGAATAAGTAAAAGTTAATCGGTAAAGGAAAGACGAAATATCCAAAAATATTTGGATTTCAAGAATCGCAGTTTTTGAACTGTCAGACGAGTTGTGCAAGACGGAAGCACGAAGTTTCCAAGGGTAGTAAGGAGGTCTATTGAGGAGGTGAGAATAGTAAGGAAGTTAGGACGAAATGACTAAAATACCCCTAGCCTTGGTTTTCAATAAATAGGAAGCTTAACTCATTTGTTTAGGATTTTGAAAATCCTACAACTTTTGAGAGTGAGAGAGAGAAAGAGATTTTGGATGAGAAAGAAAAGGAAAAGAAAGAAGAAAAGCTTGCTCGGGAGCAAACTTTGTCCGACGGAAGGAGATTAAAGAAGAATGGTAATTCGAAAACCTAACTTCTAGATAATTTTCTTTAAGTTTATATGTTACAAACATAGCTTAATGTGAATAAGAAGTAAAAGATGTTAAGAATGATTTCATATGGTTGAAATCATGAGAAAAGAAGAAATAAGAAATTAGAAGTTTAGTTTATAAATTTCTTAAGGAAGTGTAAGATTCGTAATGAATTAGAGCGATCCGAGTTGATTTTATGAATGAGTAGGTGAATTAAGTAAGGAATGGTGTTCTATAACATCAAATTCTAAGAAAAAAGTAAAATCATAATCAAAATATCGATTAAAAATGAAGAACGAACAAAGAACGCGAAGAACACGCAAAGAACGCGAAGAACGTTGTTGATGGACAAATTTAAAACCATCGTAGGATAATTGTTATGGATGGACAAGTTTAAAACCATCACGTATAAGTTAGTTTCTTATTTCTTGTTTAGGAACGTTAGAAATGTTCATGAAGTTTAGATTAAATTTGAGCTATAACGAAGTTATGGCAAAAATTTCGTAAAAGAAGAATGAGAATTAGAAAGTTAGTAAATGAACCCAAATGTGTAGGGTTTCATAAGAAATTAAGAAAGAGCTGGGATAAACAATTCTTTCAGTAAAGTGAAGGTATATACGAAACTGGAAACCTATCTAACTCACTGTTATGGGCAGTGTAGATGAGACAGGAACTTGTTTGTTGGTTATTTGTGAGAAACCACTCAGAGTACCATATGGACTACTAGCAAAGACACGATGTGTGTCGAGTCCTAGGAGAGTTATAAGAAGAAGATAAGAATGTAAATCATCCAAGATGATGAACATATTGAGTAAGAAATCTCTGTATGTCATGAAGCCGTTAACCGGTAAAGAAGTTGGTCGCGTAAACTTAGTTCGTAAGAACGTGCACCCTAAGAAGTGAAGTTAAGTAAACCAATGTGTAAGTCAAGTATATGACTAACTGGTGTATGTGTTATTTCTTTATGTGCTATATAGGAAGTGGAATGAGCAGTTCAACGTAAACTATAAGTTGTAGCTGTGCGTAAGGCACGTTTCCTAACTTCATTCATATTTTAAATGAATGCTAGTTTCTAAAACTTCTCAGATGTTAAACTTGAGAAGTTATGTCTATGTGCAAGTGTGTGATATTTGTACAAGGTGTTAGAATATATGAGGTCGTGTGTCACAATTTGAACACTTCGGTGTTTCTGTGAGATGAACTATTCTATGATTGAACTGTTCAATATGAGAATGTTCTGTTTATACATGAACCATTATTGTTAAGTCTGTGCTATTGATTCTAGCAAGACAGAATGTGTATAAAAGAGAGTAAAGAATGAAAGTATTTTAAAGTAAATGTGACTAATGTTTTTAAATGATAGGAATCGAGATTATTCCTATAATTTAAGCTGCTTCATAACCTTTGTTCGGTTATTGAGCTCTTAAAAGAATGTTTGAATTCTTAAAGTTTTTGTTCAACCATTATGACTTGCTGGGCAATTGAATGCTCACACTTGCTTAAAATAAAAACATTTTCAGCGAACGATGTTATAAGAACTTAAGGATCCCGTAAAGATCTAATTGATCGGTATCCAGAAGAAGTATCATTCATTATATGAATGAGCGTGAAGATCAAGCGAAGACTTGTAATATAGAATGATAGAATTAAATTATATAATAGTTTAATGAACACTTATGTATCTTTGGTGGCGGATGAAAGTCACTCGTGTAAGATGTAAAGAATAATGTAATTATCATTATTTGCAATGAAAGAGGTTTCAAGGTTTTAGAACCTGGGAATTGAGAATGTATGTTGTTATATTTAGCTATATAATGATGTATGCTTGGAAGAAAATGGGATTGTGACGTACAGAATCTGGATGTGAAAATAGATCGGATTTCGGGTCATTACAACGACCAATTGAAATGCTACATAGCCTTACGTCGCTCCTCTTCCATATTACAAAACATTGTTCGGCGATCCAACACGTACCACGATAGCTTCTTGAACTAAATCTGATAATACATAATTTGGTCCTGAGCCCGATTTATAACAGTGTTGAAAATGCTATTTATCTCCTCCATCTTGATCTTCTTTACTTGCACCTCTCTCTTTGCTACCCCGGCCCGTTGAGAAGCTTCCTCGTACGCGTCTTCGGCTCTTGCCTTCTTCAAAGACTCTTCTTTCAGTTTATTTTTTAGCTCCGCGATCTCCTCTGCCATTTGCTCGTTCTCTCCTTTAGTGTGAATCAACTTCCATTCAACATCTCTGAAGCATCCATCTAAATCTCAGATCTCATCCTCCTTCTGCTCCATCGAGGTCTGCTGTTCAGCTACTATCTCTTCCAACTCCTTGACTCTATCCTGCAATTCTGCATTGCGGTCTTGTACTTTGGCGTACATACGGGCTGCGATCAAGTTTAGTAGAAGCTCTTCCTCCTCATCACCATCCAACTGTGGTAGCTCAAAGGGATCCTCTTCATCCGTCTCTACCCCATCATCCTCATCAAGTAAGCCTTCCTGCTCAACCACTGTGACCAACGAAGATGACTCCCGTGGCAGTGGTTGTTCCCAAACCAACTGAATATCTCGAGGGTCCTCCTCTCTAGGCATCTGGGTACTTCCTCCCTAGCCTGATTCCATTCTCCTACGTTAGCCATCCTGACAACAAAATTTTAAGTTTTAATTACTATTCATTATTATTTGACACTCATGAGCACGTAGGTTACAATCACATAAGCACATAAAGTGTTTTATTACTTCTTCCTTAAAACTCAACAAGAGTTCATCACCACTATCTTTTCAATCTTCTATAAGGTTACTTCCTAAGGCTTTTCCCCACCTAAGGTTCATAACCTAAAGCTTTGATACCAATCTGTGACACCCCCAAATCTGGTACTTCATTCCCACAAGATTTGGTGTTCACTTTCCATTAATTTATATCTAACTACCCAAATATAATAAAATTAAACCATAAATCCTCCCATAATTAGGGTTACATCATTAATCAAAAAGTCTCCCACGTTATCTAACCTTTACATCAATCAAACGCGGAAATAAATTATTACATCACATCATTAACTATAAAGTCTATCATCATAACAATAAATAAATTACAAGTCTTCATTACTTGCTCAATTTTTTCCTTTCCTTTGCTAGTGGTAGGTTCATCAACCTTTTCAACCTTAGTTGCAATGAGTATATATATGCAGGAGTGAGCAAAACAAATGCCCATTTGGAATAACAATGAATAAAAATAGCATAATAATTGCTAATGAATAAGCTCTTTAGATTTAAATAATACTCTGTCAATGATAATCAAAAACTGATATCAACATGTAAAATGTAACTGAGGGTCACAAGACCATGAACTATGCTCTAGGTTATCAAGTATTTTTACTTTAACCTTTAACAGTTTAGAAGACTATAATCATCATCTATGTCCTAGGTTAACATGTGTTTTTACTGTAACCTTTAACAGTCTAAATAACTATATGCACCATCATCTCGTACTCCAGGTGATCAGCCCTTTGTACTATGTATTGCGCAAACATTTGAACGTCATTATGTAACTTTAAAATAATACCCTAATATAGGGTTGTTCTTCTGAGTTTTTAGAGTACAATTCTGCACCAAAGAAAGTTTGGTTTGGATAAGCTTCAAGGGTAATTTAGGATTTCACGACTATCAACTAAGGGATTAGTTGAATCAACAAGACTTAACAGCACTACGAGTGATCAATAACAGTTTAAGGTAAAATGTTTATGAATCATAAGTATGCTTGGAAATAACCAAAAGCATAAGCATTGAATAAAATAATAATCCTTGCTTGAACAATATTAATCTAAGGTTATAGTCTTATTAAATAAGCAATGGAATTACTAAACATGTATTAACTGATAGCAAGTTGGAAACAAAACTTGCTCAACATGATACTAACTTGTGAAAAGTAATTGAAATAAGATAGTTTAATATTAGGAATTAAAATTCAAGAAAATGTATTCACTATACAAGAGTGGAACTAAATAAACTTGCTTAACTATAAACAAGTTAGAATAAATCAATAATGATAAGAATTCAGAACTTGTTCGAATAAAGTTAGGATTTTAGCTTGCTCAAATAAAGTATCGGAACAAAGAACTTGCAAAATAAAGGTTTAGAGTAAAGAACTTGCTTAATAAAGGTTTTGAGTAAGGAACTTGCCTCGTGTGTAAACTATAAATTTATAACTCACGTTCACCTACACATAGTATTAGAATTTTAATATCTATTAGATATACTAACATCCACTTTCAAAAATAACACTCACTTCTAGTTAAACTTGTTATTTTAGTACAAATTACTTTACCACATACATTTCAGAAATTATAAGTGTTAACTTCACAACACTTATTAACTATTCATTAAGTGTCTTAAATCATAACATATAACTTTCTTATCTTGCAGAATTTTTACAACGTTAAAATTACTAATGAGACGGTACAAGTCTGTTTTGAACTCTTCATTACATGTTTGTCACCTCAACACACCATTAGACTAGGTTACAATAGATGTTTAAAGTCCTGCAGTATAATGTGAGAACTCACTTGTCTACGATCGAGGGAATGGCGAATGTGCCATACATAGGCTTGGGATCAATAAGTGGCATTTGCTTGCTTTTCTAACCTTGACACCGGTAAGCAAAGACCGGTGCGCATGCGAAACTACGCAGACTTATAACAGTGCTCTGTTTAGCCCAACTAACACAAATTTCACCCACAAAATAGTAAATTTAACATATGCAATTGGTATAGAACTTACACAAACACGATTCCTCACATATTCACTAACTTAGAATAATTAAACAACAACTTCAACCAATTAAAATCCTTAAATTCCATATTTTTATAAAAAAACTTTAATTTTGACATCCCTCACAAAAATCATCATTATGATCACAATTCTTATCCAAATTAACTCATTCAAACTACGTTCTCTTCGTTTCTAACCGAATTAACATATTCCAGGCTCAATTTGCAGATTAGTTTACAAATTAACCACCAAATTTAATACTTTCACAAGCTATATGTATAAACATGCACTGTAAATACTTTTCTTCCTTTTTAAACATAATTAGCATACTAATTCTTTTCTAAATACCAACTCTAACGTCATAGTTACATTCAATCACATGAAACAAGTTGTATAACAATAATTCTAGAAAATTGAATCCACAGAACTTGAAAATTTTATGTCGTAAGATATATATATATATATATATATATATATAATCAAGGTTATGAGAATATACCTTCTTTTGCTTAAAAATCCTTGCTAACCACTGATAATTTCTTTAGAATTCTCAGACTTCTCTCTCAAACTCTCCCTAATCTCTCTCTCAAATTCTCTGTCCTTTTCTCTTCTTAGTATCAGTAAGCTAATTATTACTATTCGTAAAGAATAAAACTGATAGCCAAGCCATAATACGCATACTAAGTAATATCAGTTACAAAACTTTACGCTCATCGGTTATAAATATATTTTATTTATTATTTGATTTATTTTATTCATTATAATTAAAATTCAAAATTCAAAATTCAAAAGTTATAAGGCTTTGTTTGGCAAAAACTCTTTAAAATAAAGACTTAATATCTTTAAGTCTTGTTTGGTTAAATCCATTTAATTTATTTTAATAAATCTTTACACTATAGTTTATAATCTCATATTATTTATTTGGATCTCCATATCCAACATTAGTTAAATAAACTAATTACACATACTAAATTTTAAATAAATTTTCCACTTAAATAAATATCACAAAATTGTAATCTCATTATAATTTTATTTAATAATTTTACATACCATTTTAATTATTAAATTAAAACATAGCATTCCATCTCTAACTATTGAATTAAATTAGTGTATTATCTAATAAATTTACTTCACAAATATTTACTAAGAACAACCACATCAATAAAATATTTATTTAATTTAATAAATATTTTAAATTACAAATAGTAAAATCTTGGATTGTTACATCTTTCAGGGAGTAACCGTAACTGCCTAGCAAATTGACTTGTTATAAAAGATTAAGTAGTACTTGAATCAAACAACATATAACCATTTATATCTTTGATTGGGATAATACATGCAACTACATCTCTCGATGCAACTGAATCCTGGACCTTCATATTAAAGGTGCGGGTTGTCGGTATACTTGACTGAGCTAAACCACTAATAGCTAACTTACCACTATTAACACCCTTATGACCATCCATCCCCTTCTTCGAGCAGTTCTTCGCCATGTGGTCGGTTGATCCACATAAAAAGCATCTGTGGTTCTACTTCAAATTTGGACAGTTAGACGAAATGTACCCTTCTTTTCCACAATTGTAACACACGGCTTTACCCTTGAGACAGACTCTTAGATGAGTCTTCCCGTAGTTCTTACATACCTCGATCCTTTTCTTACGATCTCCTTGTTTCACTCCGGTATTCTCAGAGTTAAAACCCTTTCTCTTCTGTCTATTGCCACTCCCGATGGCTCCCTCGGTCTTCACTCCTCCATCTACCTTACTCTTATTCTTCTTCTCTCTGTGGTATTGCCTTAAAGCCTCACTACCACCCTCTTCAATTATTGCCTTTTCCAGAATGGTTCTAAAAGAATTACTTTGAAACACTAATATCCGGCTATAGATCCAGGGTTTCAAGCCCTACTTGAATCTCCGTGCTTTTCTCACCTCAGTATCCACCTTATGTGGAGCAAATCTCGCCAGTTCATTAAACTTTTCAGCATATTGGGGAACAGTCATATCCCCTAATTTTAATTCCAAAAACTTTATCTCCATCATACCCTGCATACTCATGGGGTAATAGTTCTCGAAGAATATATACTTAAACCGTGTCCACGTTACAACATCCGCTCCAGAAGTTTGCATCCCCCTTCATCGTATAGGTGGCAAAAGAATTTGTTTGCCCCTCTTCGACATTTACAATTACAAATGCCTTCTCAATCTCTTTCATCTAAGTTTGGGCTTCTATAGGGTCCGTAGTTCCTTTGAACTTCGGCGGACCTACGCGATTGAAATCCTTAAACGTAGTAGCACGTACTACCACTGGATTAACATGTATATTCGCACCATTTTTATTAAAGCCAACTGTTAATAAATTAACAAACTCCTGCATCGGGTTAACCATTCCTCCTTTTGGTTGATTCACATTAGCTTCCATATTTCGTTGTCTTCTTTTTGGCGGCATATTTCTGTTAAAATAAATAACAGTTCATTATTACTTACTTCTTATTAATTAATCATTATACACGATTAACAATAACTCAAACTCATTGCAAAACATGTTCAATAAATTTCTTATATTGATATGCTTTCTTCCTTGTAGCATAATACTACATCGTTCACCATTACATAGCCTTAACTAATTACATTACTTTTCAGCAATTACTTTCCAAAATTTGGGATTTATAAAAGACTACCCTTTGATTATACAAAAGAGGGTTTTACGTCACTACATAGATACACAATATTTACATATCTATACATATTATAGTTATTAACTATATTACATCAGCCTAATGGCATTTATATAATCTGGGTTGGTAAGACTAGCCACCACATCCCGGCTGATCTTATGTCGAGTTTGCCTTGCCTCCGCTGGATACTCAGCAACTTGTCGTTGATAATCTTCATGTGAAAACCTATAAATATTGGACATCTTCTTAATCTTCTGCATCTTGGCCTTTAGCTCCTCTCTAATCTCAAAGGCCTCGTGTTTTAGCTATCGGACCCTATCCTTAGCCAAAACCTTCTCATCATGCTCAACCTCCCAAAAAGTTTACATGTCCCTCTTTTTTTCCAAGATGTCATGGACCTCCTCTTTCAGCTCCTTCACCTCCTTACGCAGCTGGATATTTCTATCCAATACTGTCATGAATAACGCCTTCATCGACTCCCCCGATGTCATCTCCTTTGTAGGTATTACCGTATTAAATGATACTACCTCCACCTACTCCACAGACATTTCGTCGAACAAGGATGTAAATCATACGTTCTCGGAATCCTATGATGGATCCTCCTCTGAGTCATCCACCACCACTACTGGCACTTCGGCTACTGGTGTCGGTAAAATCTTTATCTGTTTCACTGACTCCTCATTAACAACAAGTATATCTCTATACATAACATTATCTCCTAACATCTACAATAAAACATAATATGTTGATTAGTACACAACATCAGAATATTATAAACACGTATCACATTTAATGCATTTTACGGTTAACTATGATGAATAATTTGTTTGAGTTGTGATTCTAGGGACAGAATCTTTGTAAGGAGGGAAGAATGTGACGAATAATTTGTTTAAGTTGTGATTCTGGGGACAAAATCCCTGTAAGGAGGGAATAATGTAACAATCCAGAATTTTAAATTGAAATTTCAAATATTTATTAAATTATATAAATATTTGAATTGATGTGTTTATTGTAGAATAAATATTTGTTTAATTTGATTTGATATGATTATTTAATTGTTAATGAATGAAGGAAATTAACGATTATGACATAATGTTCTAATTTAATTTAATAATTAAGTTAGAGAGTTGATAGGATTAAATGGATTATTATAATGTTTTAATTTAATTTGGTAATAAAAGTGTGACAATAAACTATGCTATAAACGAGTTATAAAAATAAATTAAAGGAGTTTAATTTAGTTTTGCCTAACAAGGCTTAAAGATATTAAGTCTTTAATTTTAAAGAGTTTTTGCCAAACAAAGTCTTATGGCTTTTAAATTTTGAATTGTAATTATAATAAATAATATAAATAAAATAAATAAAATATAAATAATATATATTAAATTATGGTAACTGATAATTTAATATTTTCATTAGTAAAACGTCGGTTTTAGATGTTGGGTTTGTGCGTTGGCTGGAGTTGTATTTTATTTTACATGAAAAACATTTAGCTTAAGCCTAAGAAGAGAAAAGAGAAGAAGTTGTCAGAGAATTTATAGAGAAGAACTAGAGAGAGTTTGAGAGGAGAGAAAAGTTCTGTGAATTGCAAGCACTTTGTCTTCTAACAAGGGTTAACCAAGCAAGAGAATGTATACTTCTAATTTCCAAAAGCTTTAATCATTATGTATGAAAAGTTTTTGTGTTCATGAGTTTCACTGTAGTATAAAGTTCTTTACAAAATTGTTTGTAATCCAAATTTTTATGATTAGTTAATAAATTATGTGTAAATGTAATCGTGATGTTATAACTGGCATCTATATATGATTGTAGTTTACATGTACGTTCAAAAAGAAAGAAAATAGTTTTACAGTGAATATGTGTAACAATCCGAATTTTAAATATTTATTGAATTGTATAAATATTTAATTAATGTGTTTATTGTTGAATAAATATTTGTTTAATTTGATTTGATTTAATTATTTATTTGTTAAATAAATAATTAATGAGTGAAATAAATTAATTATAATATTCTAATTTAATTTAATAATTAAATTAGAGAGTTAATAGGGATTAAATGGATTATTATAATGTTTTAAATTAAATTAATTTTGGTAATAAAAGTGTGGCAATAAACTATGCCATAAATGGGTTATAAAAATAAATTAAAGGAGTTTAATTTAGTTTTGCCAAACAAGGCTCAAGGATATTAAGTCTTTAATTTGTAAAGAGTTTTTGATAAACAAAGCCTTATGGCTTTTGGAATTTTGAATTTTAATTATAATAAATAGAATAAATAAAATAAATCAAAATAATAAATAAAATATATATTTATAACATATACGTTTATATTCTTATAACTGTTATATTAAGTACGCTTATTATGGCTTATCAGTTTTAGTGTACGCCTACTATCAGTTTTATTGTACGCATATTGTTAATTGGCTTGGCTATGAGTTTTGTTTTATGCATAAGATTTAGTTGCTAAGCCTAAGAAGAAATAAGGAAGAAAATTCAAAGGGAATTAAAGAGAGTTGAGAGAGACTTGAGAGATTACAGTTGTTATCAAGGATTGTTCAAGGAAAGAAAAGGTATTTTCTAAAAACCTTGATATTATATATATATATATATATATATATATATGTTTACTGCATAAAATATCCATGTTCCATAGAGTCAATTTTTCTTTAATTGTTGTTATACAACCTGTTTATGGTGATTGTATATAATTATAATGTTAGAGTTGTATTAGACAAGGAATTATATGTTAAATTATTTTTAAAAGAAAGAAAATGGTTTTATAGTGAACATATGTGTGAGACCCCAAATTTTATGAAATAAAAGTATTCAATTTTTCTATTTTGATAAATAGTTAAATTGATAATAGTTTAAAGTTAAGGGTCATATTTGAAATTTTTTAAAAGTAAGTAAGTTGTCATAAAATAACTGGTAGTAAAAGTACAGTAATACGCGTGGTTGCATGGTAGCACACGGTATTGATTATTGATGCTTACGTGAGCATCAATAATCAATACCGTGTGCTACTATGCAACCACGTGTATTACTATACATTTATCACTGGGTATTTCAACAGTTAACGGTAAAACTTTCGCCGTTATTTTTATAAAAAGATATTTCTGTTGTTTTCTCACTCTGACAATAAATTCCGTTGTGGGGTCCACCAATGATTGCGCCGTCATACGAATATTCCCCGACCAATCGAATATTTTATAACAACTTGCTCACTTTGCAAAATTTATAAATATTACCCACAACTATAATATTATATCAAATCCACACCATAATATTCAAAAAAAATATTTCGAGAAATTAAATCTTGGTTCATAAAATTTGAGGTCTTACATTATCCCCTGGCCAGACCACAGTTGAGCTTTTGCTCTCCTGGTTTCAGTTCAATTTTTAGCATACCAAGACATTAAAAATTATCATGCACACATGTTGAAGGACTTTGCATATTTGTATGACCATTTCAAGTTCGACTTTACATGTTAGGGTCTTAGTTTAGGATTTATAAGGAATTAAAGCCAAATAAGGTTATGGAATCACAAGGCCTACTAGGTTAACCATATGTACATGTGAGAATGTCATATAATCTGTAATATACATGCTCGCAATTGTTCACATCATTTAGTCATAACTAGCATTGTTTATCACTTTAAAACATGCATAAACTCATGCTTGGTTAACTTTCATTATGTCTAACACATAAATCATGTTTAGAGACAAAAAGAACATAAAAATGTCATCTTAAATGTCCAAAACGTAACTACTCCAGACATATGCAACTTAGTTTGAAAAATATTCGAGTTTGCTTTTGAAGTCATTTTAAACTTAACCAATACAATCTAATACATACAAAACATCTTTAAATCTCTTTTCATCTATAGTTAAGTCATGTTTACATGCTCACAAAGTCAGAACATAATCCATGTGGTATTTATAGATATTAGTTTCAAATATGTCAAGTTTTCCTTGAAAAGGTCATTTAGCTCAAAGCCCAAACAAGTTGGTCATGAACAACGGAACCTTGAATCACAATTGATGCTCATTAATGTTCATAAATTAGTCATATATGTATACTATCGTGCTCAAAATTTGCAGAATACGAGTTTCATCAAAGTTCATTTTTGAAATTTTAAGTTTTTGTTAAAAAACTCCTACTAAATCATGTTTGGACAATTCATATCCCATAAGAAAGTTTTATAATACATGTTATACTTCTTTTCATGCATGTATAGATCATAATACCATGTTAGAAACAACTCATTATAAAGAAGTCATAACCTGGTTCTGGGGACTAGCATATCTGCGCTGCACCCCAGTACAAACTGGGCACATCTGCGCCCTTCCTAGATAGAACCAAGAAGGAGCCCTTTCTCTCAACTAAGCATACTTCAACTCATTCTTAGAGGTTCCATACATGTACATAAACTTCGTAAACACATTGATAACAATTCCCAACCAAATTCTTAAGATTTCATGAATTTTTTTCTAAATTTATCAAGTTTGGAAACTAAGAACACAAAACAGAAATGTTACCTCTTGAAGCTTAAATGGCTACTCCTTACAATCTCAGACTCCTTCTTACTCAACAAAGAAACTCACACTCTCAATATATACTTATAAAGTAAATCACATCAAAAAGAAAATGAAGAATGGAGCTACTATTTATAGCTAGGAGTTGTTGTCTAGTTAATGGCTTTGCTCAAAGGTTAGAATTCATGAGGTAGAATAAGAAGCCAATGGTTAACCAGGGGTTGGCCAATTACTTTCCCTCAGCCATCTCCGTAGCAATGATAACCCCCATTGTAGCTTACTGTTCACATCTTCTATTTCACGTAAGGGAAATGTAGTGCACTGATTGGTCACTGATTTTGGGACAATGGTTTTAAAAAAACTAAGCAACTTGGTTATATAATGCTTAGTTTGGTTTCTTTGGTTTCCAAAATATGATTTTAATGTGTTAATGCTACTACCTAATGAAAAGTTAGGGATTATATATGCACACATATCATATAATCCATGTACATTAGGTTTACATAAAATAATATTTAATTTAGATAAAATAATGGAATTGGGTATTATTAACCTAATATGCTCCATAAACTTTATTATTAAAATTACACTTTAATATTATAATGATATTCAATATCAAATGGTTATTTAAATTTCTTTCGAATTTCTGAGATACAGAGTTAATTAACCCTTTATGTATTAGAATTCAACCCAGGGTTCTATTCTACTGCTCATTAATTTATACCATTCAATTTACTCTTAACACATGATTTTAATAATGTCACACATTAAAATATATAATGTTCCTTATTGTTTTCAAGGCAGTTAAATTGATTTTTCCAAGTTTGACCCTTTGGTAGCGACTTCGCGATTTATATAAGAAGAAAGGCAATTCTTAGCTGCTTCTTGGTGGTTCCTAACATAAGTTTCCATTACCCATGCTATTTCACATAGCACGTAATCAATCCCAAATGAAAATACCACTCGTTAACCATCTTATTAAATCCTTCCTTCCCAATTTTAATTGGATGGTTACTACGTTTATTCTTATGTCTCACAAGGCTTATCACACCAGCTTATATTAAGCTTTTCACTAAAATCTCCATATCACATAGTTGTCCCATACTTAACTTAATTGAATTACTATTTCTCTTGTCACAAAAAATATTTATTACTATCAATATTTAACTTTTATTAATTTAATTATTAATATTATTCAAAAAATTCTCAGTAATTACAGTAAATTACCGAACTCATAACATGTAGTATGTTTGAGAAACTATATTGGGGTGTATAAAGAATGTAAATTGGGAAATTATTATTTTTATAATCAATATAGAAGTTAAGTGTTAAGTAGTAAGAATACCTTTTATAAAGGTAGTGTGTTAGTAAAGCAATGCTTTTAAAAGCAAAGTAAGAATGTAAAGATAAAGAAAGGAAGAATGACTATACCTATTTTATGGGTAATGTGTATCGTGTTTCTGGGGACAGAATCCTTATAAAGGGGGAAGAATGTAACGACCGAGAAATTTTACTAAGTTTAAAAATTATGTTTTGTGGAATATTAATGAATAAAATAATATTTAATGAATATTATTTGTATTATGTGTTTAAATGTTATTTTATGACCTAGGATGATGTTAATGTGTGAGTATTTTAGTTATGTGTATGATTTAGTGAGTAAAAATTTTGAATACGAAAATAAAAAAATTCTAAGAAAGTTTATGTAAAAACTCTAATCGCCTGACTAATGATGTGAGTTAGGGTTTAACCCTAAACCTTTTAGAGAGATTGGTATGTCCTAATCACATTCTATTTCAAGATTTATCGATAATATGCCATGAAAAGTCATATTATCCAATAAAAGTTTTTATAAAAAAATGTGCAATAATAAGATGAAATAGGGAAAAGACAAAAATTATTTTTATCAGTTTTTCGATCGTTTAACCCTTTTCTGTAAAAATGATGTCGAAAACACTATTCATCAAAAACATTTTCTATATTTTTCAATGTTTGACGAATGCGTAAACGTTAATTTGTAGAGAAAAAGCGAAATATCTAGAAATATTTTTAAGCGGAGAACCGCAAATTTTCAATTGTCGGACGAATTCCAAATTAAATCGGAACTGTTAGTTCCCGGAGGCACAACAATTATCTAGAATGAGGGGGGATTGAATAGATATTTTTAAAAACATTTTGTTTTCAAAAATTAGCTTAACAGATATGTTAATTACTAAATTAATTAACCACAGCGGAATGTATGATTTAATTATCCTCTTTAAGATAAACAGAAGTTATAGTTCAAGTAGTAGTTATAACAGATAAAGCAAATATGGCAGTTAAGAAGTGACTAAAAGTAAATGACACAGTTGTTTTAAGTGGTTCAGAGTACTCAAGACTCTTAATCCACTCTTCTACTCCATTAGTAGGAAATCCACTAAGGATATAGGTACAACTTTGAATCACTAAGATTTCTTCAAGACCAGCAGCCTTGGAACTCTAGCTCACTAAGAACACTTCAAGCCCATCAGACTTGGAACTTTAGTTCTCTAAGAACTCTTTAAGCCCAGCAGACTTGGTTTCTCTATGACGAGAGTTTTTTGTTGTTGTGCTACTCAGTTGCCTTAAGCATAAGTTTTGAAGAACTTGTGACACCCCTAAAATCTGGGTACTTCAATCCCACAGATTTGGTTTTCGCTAATCAAATAACACATAACTAACTACCCATGAATAAGGAATGTAAAAGAAATTACAACCTTAAATAAAAATCCTCCCTATAAAAGGGTTGCAGAACATAATCCCAGGTCGTCTAACCTTAATTACATTATCAAAATGCTAAAAGGTAAATACATCACATAATAAAATTTAAGTCTAATTACATAAAACATAACAAATAAAAAAGTCTTCAACACTTGTTCATCTTGCATTTTCCTTTACTAGTGGTTGGCTCGTTAACCTTCTTAACTTTAGCTGCAATGGTTATGTATGTATGCAAGAGTGAGCAAAACAAATGCTCACTTGAAAGAACTTAATAATTGGCAATGAATAAGCTCAATTTAATTGAATAACATTTTCTATTATTGATAATCAAGAACTGAAATTAAAAGTCATATGAGGGTCACAAGATCATGAACTATGTCCTAGGTTGTAGGTATTTCTACTTAAACCTTTAACAGTTAATAGACTATATGAACCTTCCTTCTCGTACTTAAGGGGATCAGCCCTTCGTACCATGTATTTTTCATAAACATCTTAATGCTTTCGCGTAAATAATCCCTTACATTAAGGTTGTTCATCTCAATTTTATTTAACGAGTCCGTACGAAAGTAATTTTGGTTTAGATTAGCTTAAAGGGTAATTTAGAGTTCAAAATTTTCATCAACTATGGATTAGTTGAATCAACAAAAAGTCGCTAATTATTTAACATTTCGATAACAACATAGGTTCGAAAAATTATTTATAATCAAGGTTTAAAAAATAATAATTCGTGATTGAATAACAATGTATATCAAGGTAATGTTTTCGAAAGAATTAGAAAGCCTCATTTAAAGTCAAAGACTAAAATAGTTCAAGTTTTAAATAACGAGAAACAAGAGCTAGAAACCTTTCTCATTAACGATTGAAGTTAAAGAGCTTGAACAAGTAAGGATAACAAACTTGCTGAATCATAAACAAGGTAAAGTAAAAAAATCTTTCTTAATACAAGAGTGGGGTTTAGAAACTTACCTCGAACATAAGCTAAACAGTTACTACTCACGTTCCCAAATAATCCTACACCATTTAGTATCACAACCCATATTAGTTGCAATAAAATTACCATAATTGGTTCATTTCTTTTTAGCTTAACTTCATAATTCATAACACGTTATCACACTTTACGGACAACTGGTTTCATTTCACATTTAGCATATTAATCAACTGCTTAAAACCATTCTTTACTTGTTAAAATTCTATTTAAACATCTCATAACATGATTAACACACTTTCATTATCATTACATATAATTAGATTAACATCCCAAAATTTTATACATTAAAATAGCTATTTCGTGCAATTTCTGCCAAGTGGCACTGTAGTGCTACCAAATGAAATATAGCAAGAGCTGCATCTCAGGCACAACACTGTTGTGCGAGAGAAAGACTTGAAATCGGCGATGCAACTCTGTCTCTGCGCTACAACGCTCCTTTGTACTCACATAATAGGCGTTGCAGCCCTTGAACACGTCATCAGGCACTGAATGGCAATATAACGCTCTGTTTCTTCACATAATAGGCGTTGTGGCGCCTCGACATAGTATCACACAAACAGTGCTCGCGAAAAACACAAAACAAAGCCAAATTTGGCCTAAAAACTTCGCGTAAACAACAAATTTAGCACATATAATTCATATAAACTTTGCAAAAACACAAACTACTATTTCTAACATGATATTACCAATATAAATTACATAAAAATCAAAATTAAAACCTTTAAATTTACTATTTTTTTTATTTCTTCCCTTTTAGACGTTCTTACCGAAACAAAACACTGTAAATCCGTTTTCAACCAAAACAATCCATTTAAATCACATTGTTTTCATTTCTTCATATATTTTCATAATCAATGACAAATTTATGCATTAAAACATGAATTGAGCATCAATTATAACATCACATAAGCCATATTCATGTATATATCATTGTAAACTCACTATAATATGATTTTCTTCATATTAAAACATACTTCATGGATTAAATTACTCCAAAATTATTTGCGAAAGATAAATAACAGAGTATAAATCACTAATTTACATATATAACCAATTATCTCAACAATCAACCATTAAAACCAATTACAGAGAATGGAAACTCAAGAATATGAAGAAAAAAACTAAGAATTTATACCTTTAATTCTAGTTTAGACTTTGTTAGAAGATAAGAATGACCTTTTTAATCCTCTTCTTCTTTCTCTAGTTTTCCACTTCCTCCCCAATTTCTAAAACTCCTCACTTTCTCTCAAGTTTTCTCTATGTTTTTCTTCTTTCTCTTCTCTGTTTTCTTCATCCCTCTCTCTATACTATATGTAACTGATATATGTTATATAAACTGATAATATAATACGTAATAAAAAAAACTAAAAAATTAATATCCCTTACTTAATAATATATCAGTTATGTTTTTTTTTTAAATTCAAAAGCCACTAAGGCTTGTTTGGCATAATCGAATTAAAATAAGGATTTAAAAATCTTATGCCTTGTTTAGTAAAACCAAATTAAATCTCTTTTAATTTATTTTAATAACTCATTTACCATATATTTTAATTGTCACTTTCTATTTAATTAAAGTCTCATATTCAAATTCAATTAAATAAAAGTAACATCAACTTATTAAATCAAAATGCCACTTAATCAAATTTCTACAAAATCATAATTTTATTATAAATTATAATTTTTTAATAAATTAATACATCTCTAATTTAATTACTAAATTAAATTAAAATGACATTATAACAATTCATTTAATCATTATCAACTCTCTAATTTAATTATTAAATTAAATTAGAATATTACCATTATGTAACATAATAATTAATTAACGCTCATTTAATTTAATTAACTCATTAAATTAAAATTCTAAACCATAAAATTACCTTATATCAACTTAATTAATATATTACACTTAACTAAGTTAATTCACAACAACTCATGAATTATTTATTTAACTAATAAATAAATAAATAAATCAAATCTTTATTTAACACATCAACTAAAATATATATTTAATTCAATATATATTTTAAATTACATACAAAAATTCCGGATCATTACATCCTTCCCTCCTTACAAGGATTTTGTGTGACACCCCCAAATCCGGGTACTCCATTCCCGAAAATTTTGGTGTTCACTGTCCAAAACCATTACATCTAACCACCCATCATAAAGGATAAAGACATAATTTTAAATAACTTAAACAATAATCTTTCTCATTAAAGGGTTACATCATCATCTCAAAAATAATCCCAGGTAATCTAACTTTAAAATTATTACATAAGTTTGCGGAATACATCATAAAATAAAACAAGTCTTTAACATAATTCATTAAAATAAAATTCTCATAAGTCGTCAACACTTGGACATTTTGCCCTTTCCTTTGCTAGTAGAGGGCTCATCGACTTTCTCTACTTTAGTTGCAGTGTTAAATGCAAGAGTGAGCAAACAATTGCTCACTGATATAGAGAGTAATAATGATAGCAACATGAGAATGAACAACGAATGCTGAACAATAATGAACTTGTTCTACGAATCAAAAATAGAAAACAAGGTCAAAATTAATATTTGAGGGTCTTAAGACCACGAACTATGTCTCCGGTATTTGGGTATTATTACCTCAACCTTAACAGTCATTTAGACTATATAGACCCTTCTTAACGTACTCAGGTGGATCAGTCCTTTGTACCATGTATTGTGCACAAACATCTAAACGTTACACGTACAAAATCCCCTATGTTAGGGTTATTCGTCTCAGTTTGGATTTAGAATTTCTGCTCCAAAGAAAGTTTAGCTCGGAACTAGCTTATCAGTTGTTCTAGAATTTTAGAACACTATTCAATTATAGATCAATTCAATTCAATAAAAGTTTACTTGCTATTTGAAGGTTTAATATAACAATATAGAATTGAACAAGGTTATTCAGGTCAAAGGTCAATAACAACAATATACACTTGGGTAAACATGGTATTCATACAAAGTACTACATTCAAATGAGTTAGAACAATCACATTTAAAACAATGAATTAAAGAAATATAAATTTTGAGTAGCAATAACAAGATTTAGAACACTCGATGTAACGAGTTAGATCACAAGTGCTTGTATAATCATACACAAGATAGATTAGGCTTGCTCAACTTCAACATAGAATTTAGGAACTTGTACAATGATAATTTAGGATAAGGAACTTGCATTCAATATGAAAAGAATGAAGTTAGAAAGCTTGCTCAATGTAAAGAGGTAAGGTTTAGAAACTTGCCTTGTATGTAAGCTATTCAAATGTAATATTGTTCTCCAATTACCCTACACATATCATTGGAATCACAATAACAATTAGTTGTATTAATATTAGCTTTATGGGTTTAACCCATCATTTAGGTCATAACCCTAACATAACATCTAACCATGTTGGTTGACACCTTAACGAATCTGAAATCACTCAATAATCAACATAAATCTTATCATTTATCTTTAACTTTTGAAAACATCACATTTGGTTTCATTTCATAACTTATTCAAGTAATCACTTAAAATTTTCACACTTTGCATTACAACGCATTACAAACAGTTGTTGTAGTCTACATTATACCTTATATCATTAACATGCATGCTTATCTAATTTAAGTCCATTAATCATAACCTACAAATAAGCAGAAGTCACCGCTTTAGGCTGGGACGCGCGCATTTACCTTGTCCCAAGCCTTGCAAGGCAGAATGCATTGCCTCTGCTTGCAAATACACTGAAGGCTTCCTATGACGCAATTTGCACCATTTACGCTTTATGGTGATGGTAGCAATTGCATACACACCAGCATGTAAACTCACAAGAATAAGCAATTGCTCTGCTACCTGATAGACACCCAATTCAACCCAAATTCCTATAGAAATCATGAAACCTGGCAACTAAAACATTGTAGTAACATAGTTAAGCATTCTATACACCATTCTATATACAAAAATATTACATATACATAAATTTGAAGAATCAAAACTATAATTTTCCAAATTTCTTTAATTTTGACACTTTTAGCGAATTAGATCACCACGAATTCTTTTCTTAACCAATTGACATGATTAAAACTACGCCGCTTTCGTTTCTTAACTTACTAACATAATCCAACATTAAATAGCAGATTATAACACATATTAAACATAAAATTTTGTACTTTCTAAAGCCATTTTCAAATAAAAACATTGTTATCTATTTTTCTTCCTACAAACCCAATTTACATGAATTTGAACATCAACCAAGGATTATAGATGATAACTAACAAGTTTAGCAATAATATACATACATAGAATTCTACATCTTAACCCTATCCAACAAAATTTCCAATTAACAGAGAATAGGTATTGCAAAGAAAATTAAGATAAATTATACCTTTAATCCTCTAGATTATATGTTTGCAAAAAGATGGTGAATCTCTCCTTCCTCTTGGCCAAAATCACAGAGACTTAATCTCTCAATTTTCCATTGTATTTTTCTCTCTTCTTCCAAGTCCTCTCTAAACCTCTATTATTCTCCTTAGCAAAATACGTGAAATAAGAAAACTGAGTGCTAGCCTTAGGAAATAATATGCGTAAAATAACTGATATGGCCATCCTCCCACGTTCTCTTTTAGTTAAAATAATAAAAAGGCGTCAGTTGGAATAAACCAAAGGCCACAAGGCCTTGTTTGGCTAAACATATAACTCCCAAACTAGATTATTTTAATAGTATTATATTATATAGTTACTTTTGTCACACTTTTTTTAGTTACTTTAAATAACTTTAGTTTAGTTAATTTAAATAACTTATAATAATAATAATAATAATCTTATTATCATTTTACTTATAATTAATAAATAATTATATATCTAATTTAATTAATAAATTAGAATCATCACTTTATTTAATTTATTTATTTTCTTTAATACTAAACCATTCATTTAATTTAATTATTTCATTAAATTAAATCCTTCAAATAAAAATTACCATTATTTAATTTAATTAACATTAATCAATTTAGTTACCACAATTCATCAATTATTTATTTTCCTCAATAAATAAATTATTTGAAAATATTTATTTTATTCAATAAATATTTAAATTAAGTTACAAATTTCTCGATCGTTACATCCTTCCCTCTTTAAAAGGATTCTGTCCCCAGAATCACAACTCAAAAAATTTATTCGTTACATTCTTCCCTCCTTAACAAGAGTTTGTCCCCAGAATCGCTATACAAAATCAAGCAAACAACTGAGGATAATTCTTCATCATAACGCTTTCAAGTTCCCACATAGCTTCTTTAGCATTGTGGTTTCTCTAGACTACCTTTCTAGAAGATATCACCTTATTCCTCAATACTTGCTCTTTTCTGTCAACAATTTGAACAGGGACTTCCTTATATGACAAATCTTTCTCAAACTGTAAGGGCTCATATTCTATAACATGTTTATAGTCGGGCTTATATGATCTCAATACTGATATATGGAAAATATTACGAATATGCTCTAACTCCGGAGGTAAAGCTACCTCGTACGCCACTTCACCAACTCATCGAAGCACCTCAAAAGGTCCTATAAACCTAGTGCTTAATTTTCCCTTCTTGCCAAATCGAATTTTCCCCTTCTAGGGAGACACTTTCAAGAAAACATAACTACAGACATCGAATTCTCTATTTTGTCGATGCTGATCGACATATTTCTTCTGTCTATCTTGTACTGCGACCAATCTCGCCCGAATAACCTTGATGATCTCGACAGTCTGTTGTATCAATTTTGGACCCAATAGCTGACGTTCACCTACCTCATCCCAGCATAACAAAGTTCTGCATTTTCTGTCATATAACGCTTTGTAAGGCAGCATGCCAATACTTGCGTGATAACTATTAATATAAGCAAATTCCACCAATGGTAGATGGTCATCCCAATTTCCCCTGAAATTCATTGTAGACACTTGAAATTTTCTGCACGCCAATTACTAAAACTGCAGGAGGGCAGATTCGTGTTTCAGAGATAACCCTGGAAGACAACTTATATCTATTCCGGATACTACCGGAAGTTCAAGTTCAAAACTCGGGACACACACCGGGAACATCATTTCCAAACCCAGAACACACACCGGAAGGATCATTTCCAACCTCAGAGATAACCCTGAATTTTGTCCTTGGCGATAACCCCAAGGAGTGATGTTGCAATTCCGGCGATAACTCCGGAAATGTTTATTTCAAATACATGTAATCAGCTTCAAGCTCAGACATCCCGCTGAGGCACTCATACCTCAGACACAGAGCTAACACCGGGCAGACAGGTTCTCCCACAGATGACCTTGCGGCATTCAAACACTTGCAGTAGTCCAATCTTAGACGTAACCCTGAGCAACGTGTACTTTCAGCTCAAACCGGCGATAACCCCAGTGAGGAGTCAAACGTCATCTTACCACTTCAACGTTCTCTCTCACAAAATGATATTACAGCATACTAACAAGCAGTCCAATCTCAGATGTAACCTTGAGCAACGTCTGCTTTCAACTCAAACCAACGATAACCCCGGCGAAGAGTCAAACGTCATCTTGCCCCTTCAACACCTGCGCGTCATCACAACACTTCATACATACATACATCCAACAATGTCCCACAAGAACCAAGGAGTTACAATCACGAGTGACTGTTACGCATGGCAGTACCTTGGATAGAATTTGAAGCTTGAAGACCATGGGCATAGACCCCTCTTCCTGACTTCATACAACCTCTAATCCATGTCATTGCATAACTCTCGACACAAGCTGTCCGAAGAAGGTCACATATACCTCGTTCGGATGCTCAGATTAAATTTCTGCAAGTTCGAGCGGACATTACTGTGACGCCACCAAAATAGGTATACATCACCTATTCTGAGTCGCGAAATACATGGTACAGAATACAAATACAATCTTTAATATACAACAAGAGAGCTGTGAGTTTTAATACAAATATTGTCTTCTAAACAATATCCACTCTCAGAATAAGTCCTCATTACATTTATTGTCACACTATTTAACAGAATAGTGAGGACTACTAATACTATCATCTGGACCGTCACTCCGTTCCTCGACTAGTCCCGGCTACGTTCTCATTTCCTGAAGAGAACGGTGAAAGAAAGGGTGAGATCAACTAGCCCAGTAAGAAATATTATGACTAAGATAATGCAGAATAAATTGTCATTAGTCTTCAACAATGTTAAATTGATAAAATACAATAGACATCAAGTTTAACTGCAGCAAAACATACAATCCATTAAAAGAGTCAAGTAGAAAATAAAATCTACTATCTTTTATGATTTAAAAGGTATTTCATCACTTTTATCACTAGGACTCAACTTAATAAATAAACCACATCATCCCTGCACTACGGCCAAGGATATTCATTGGTATCACAACAACAAATTATCCATGCACTATGGGCCAAGGATATTCGTGTATTCATCAATGGTCATGATCATGCGAACAACTGTCTATCAATGCACTACGGGCCAATGAGGACTTTTTCCACATCATTTGTAACATTACGGTCATGATTAAGCCGAATAATCCCTGGTCATAATCATACCAAGTCCATCTATGAATACAGGCTACAAATGACTTTCAACATAATATAAACATGAGGATGATGACAATGATATAAGAATTCAATAAAACAAGTTCAAGAATTAATTTATCCAGGAACTAATAACGTCCAAATTGTCAACATGATACTTCTTTGTAGAGTAAAACTCAAGAATGCACAAAAGAATATTTTCATGAAAAGATACTGGATGAAGCGCAAATATCAAGGATATTCCACTAATTTTATGGAGTATAGAAGTCAAAACTTTAGCCAGAGTATAATAAAGAATGGGATAACAAAAGAAATCACCAGGCATGCGATAGACAGCACAGACAAGTTATCCCAATAGAATAATAAATAACGGAACTAGGTCATACACAAACGCACAAACATAATATTCCAACAGAATAATAAATAATGGAACCAGGTCATACGTAAACGTACAGACATGATGTTCCAACAGAATAATAAATAAAGGAACCAAGTCATGCGTAACGCACTGATAGGATATTCCAACAGAATAATAAAAATGGAATAACAGAAGAATTTCACCATGTATAAGATTGCAAGATAGACATGTTATTCCAACATAATGATAAAGAATGGAATAATGTAAGAATTTCACCAAGTATAGGGTAGCAGCACAGATACATGTTATTCCAATGTAATAATAAAGAATGGAATAACAGAAGTTCTCTTCATGAATAAGAAAGAAATAATACCCCTTACCTTAGTAGGAAATTGGATACCGCAATATTGTAGTAACAGAAGATTCTTCTTCTTTCTCTCTTATTCTCTTTATTCTTTCTCGCTCTAAAGCTTTAGTGAATTCGTGAAAAATAATGAAGGAATGAACTATTTATAAGCTTTGTAGAGTAAGGGTAAAATAGTCTTTTCTCCATAATTTATGACATCATCGCTTACATCATCGATCATATGACATCATTGCTTACATCATCTTTCCAATGACATCATTTCTTACCTCATCGTTCTGACGACATCATCACTTACATCATCAGAATTCAAATTCAAATTGTTCTCTTCCACCTCATTTTACTTTTATACCATGAATTTACTATAATAATGTTACCATTCAAATTATAAAAAAAAACATACTATCATATAATCACATCATACTACTATAATATAATATTATAATAATATATTTAAAAGAATTATTAATTTACTATTAAAACTTTAAACCAACGATCCATATTGATTTACTAATATAATTTAAACCAACGGTCTAAAAAATTAGCAAATCTCCTCATGGAATAATATTGTACCCAAAAATGATTTGGACCGAAAAGAAATATATTTTTCGGGTGAATAGTACCCCGTAAATAGTAACTCGTGAATAGTAACTCGTGAATAATAACTCATGAATAGTAACTCATGAATAGTAACTCGTGAATAGTACTCCAACACGAAAAGTGCCCCGAATACCTGATTGAACAATATAACCTCCAAACATCAATTATTATCGAAATAAATGTCGACTTCTACTAACACCAATAATCCCAACATAATAAAACTATTAATTTCATCTTTAATCAACACGAACTTATTCATCATTAATATTATAACTCACAATATTTAACAATCAGGTCGTTCCCAGGAAAGAGGGGGCTTTCCAATAAGGATTTCTCCTTATTGGCGCGTAATTAGATGACCAAACCTCTCATTGACAGAACTTCTAGACATTTTAAATATTGCAATTTAATAATATGAATAACTTTGTAGTCTCAATTATTGATTTAATAATATAGCATATTATGCAGATGCTACTATGACAATAATCTAATCAATAATATGAAAGATATGAGCAACAATTATTGTAGGAATAATTGAGTATAACTGAGTGAATTCTCACGTAAGCATCAATAACCAATACCGTGTGCTACTATGCAACCACGTGTATTACTGTACTTTTACTACCGAGTAGTTCAACAGTTTTAACGGTAAAACTTCCGCCATTATTTTCATAAAAATATTTTTGTCATTTTTCTCAATTCGACAATAATTCTGTTGTGCCAATGATTGTACCGTCGTACGAATATTCCCCGATAAAAAGAATATTCCCCGACCAATCGAATATTATATAACAACTTGCATACTTTGCAAAATTTATAAATACCACCCACAACTATAACATTATCTCAAATTCACACCATAATATTCAAAAAAATATTTTGAGAAAATTAAATCTTTATTCGTAAAATCTGGGGTCTCACAATTTCCCTTCCTTATGAAATTTTGCCCTCTAAATTTACGTACATACCTGGTATGCCGAATAGATGAGGATACCTTGACTTTATTTCAGATTCTAATTCTTGAGGTATAACCTTTGAGCGCAAAATATATTCCAGGATTTTAACAGGTACATCATCATACGTTAAATTATCTGCTATCTCATCCGGTTCTAAATCAATAATGTGGTTTGGGTCATCCACATATTTACGTAATATCGATACGTGAAAAACTTTATGAACACGCGCCATAATTGGCGGTAAAACGAGTCTATAGGCTACAGTTCCTACTCGATCAAGGATTTCAAATGGGCCAATAAAATCGAGGCTTAAGATTTCCTCTCTTCATCGATTCTTGCTTCTAGAATAACTCCCTCTTGAACCTTCTTCTTCACATTTATTATCTCTGAGTATGTAGCTTGCACGGCTTTAACTTTATCGATTAAAGTCGATTCTAATCGTATATTCATTATCTTCACATAGGTTCATATATTCGCACTCGCATATGATCTTCTACTCAACGCGTCAGCTACCACGTTTGCTTTTCTACGATAGAATTAAATGGTACGATCGTAATCTTCAACAGCTCGAGCCAACGTCTTTGGCGCATGTTATGTTTGTTTTAGGTGAAGAAATACTTGAGGGTTTTAGAAATGGGTTTTGTACTGGGGTCAATAAAAAATTCGATTTCACGCTCTAGGGGTAGGTTAAGAAGTCTTCAAGAATATGTCAGGAAATTTATTAACAATAGAAATATCATTCAAAACTGTGACTCTCATCCAATACTTGGATAACACGTCACATTGATACCTATCAACTTGTCATCGTTATTCACAACGTCCCCTACGAAAAGTCTGGCTTCGGTGCATTCCACACAAGGAAGTCAACAACGAAAGGATCATGGCTCTTTACTTATGACTTGATATGATAATGATTGACTTTAGTGGTTTGGTTGCTTGAATTCGTATAACAGGTTGGTTAGGAATATGAAAGCTAACAACCTTAAGAAAAGCATGATGAGTAGTTAACCAATTGATTCCTAAAATCACATCAAATGCAAGTATTTTCAAAGAGATAAGATCGACAGGTAACGTGAAAGTGTTGATTTGAATCAAACAAGATTTATAAATAGTGGAGGTAATGAAGGTTTCTCTCAATAGAGTTTCAATAGATAAATCAAAGTCTAGTTTCTCCGGAGTCAAATTTAAACATTGAGCATAAGTAGGAGAAATAAAAGAGTGGGTAGAACTATTATCTAACAAGGTATAAACTTCGCAAGAGTTTATCATTAACTTACCCGTAATAATTTTGTTCGGGTTCCTCGACAAACGCTCTCACTTAAACTACCGGATTTGACTTTGCTATAGGGTACATTCCACCCTTAAGTGCTTCTTCACATTCTTGGTCCATGATTTGAATCATAATTCTCCGATCCATATTGAATTGCGGTTGACCGCTCTGCACAGGGTAATTTTGAATTCGATGTTGGATTCTCCCAATTGTTGTCCAAAAAGCAAAATCCATTTCATCTATTTTGGCCTTATTGGATCGAACGTCTTTTTCTACAATATCTACGCGTCGTGCGGCTTCTACCCATGCATCATCTATTCTCCTTCGTTCAGTTGTTTCTTCTTTCATCAGAACTTTGATCATAGCATTCTCAGATTCCAACGCTAATATCTTATACTCTGCCAAAGAGTGCTTCTGTTCAAGCATCGCACATCGGGTAACACAATTTTGAATTGTTACATCCCCATGCCCCACGACCGCCTGCCGTTCTTCAGCCTGCTCTTCTAACTCATGAATACGATTTTGAATTTCTAAATTTTGATCATAAACTTCTTCTAACAAATTCTCCTCAGGTTCCTCTTCTTCCTCTTCTTCCTCACTCTCAGCTGCTACCGCTGCAACTAGCTCAGGTGTAACTATTAGTTCTTCACTTACCACGTAGATATTTCTTCTTCGTCTGACATAACATTAACCTAGTTAGTGATTAAAGGTGTCTCAATGGTCTCATTCACTCCATTGCTAACATTTTTAGCTGCCATTTTCAAACACTGCCACAAAACAAGAGTTAATTACATATCACATATTATCTCTATACTCTGACCGACCAATTAAATACCAAATAAACTTAGGTAGGTCATACTAGCGAAGGAATTCCCCGTCTCTCCCCTCCTAGTTCTTTCCTCACATCTCAGCCAGGGATCATATCCCTAAGCTTTGATACCAACTGTGACACTCCCAAAATAGGTTAACATCACCTATTCTGAGTCGCCAAATACATGGTACAGAATACAAATACAATCTTTAATATACAACAAGAGAGCTGTGAGTTTTAATACAAATATTGTCTTCTAGACAATATCCACTCTCAGAATAAGTCCTCATTACATTTATTGTCACACTATTTAATAGAATAGTGAGGATTACTAATACTATCATCTGGACTGTCACTCCATTCCCCGACTAGTCCCGGCTACGTTCTCATTTCCTGAAGAAAACAGTGAAAGAAAGGGTGAGCTCAACTAGCCTACTAAGATATATTATGACTAAGATAATGCATAATAAATTATCATTAGTCTTCAACAATGTTAAACTGATAAAATACAATAGACATCAAGTTTAACTGCAGCAAAACATACAATCCATTAAAAGAGTCAAGTAGAGAATAAAATCTACTATCTTTTATGATTTAAAAGGTTTTTCATCACTTTTATCGCTGGGACTCAACTTAATAAATAAAGCACATCATCCCTGCACTACGGCCAAGGATATTCATTAGTATCACAATAACAAATTATCAATGCACCAAGGGCAAAGGATATTCGTGTATTCATCAATGGTCATGATCATGCCAACAACTATCCATCAATAAACTACGGGCCAATGATGACTTTTTCCACATCATTTGTAACATTACGGTCATGATTACACCGAATAATCCCTGGTCATAATCATACCAAGTCCATCTATGCATTACAGGCCACGGATGACTTTCAATATAATATAAAGTCAACATGATACTTCTTTGTAGAGTAAAACTCAAGATTGCTCAGAAAAATATTTCCATGAAAAGATACTGGATGAAGCTCAAATATCAAGGATATTCCACTAATTTCATGGAGTATAGAAGTCAAAAATTTAACCAACTAAGTATAATAAAGAATGGGATAACAAAAGAAATCACCAAGCATGCGATAGACCGCATAGACATGTTATTCCAATAGAATAATAAATAACGGAACCAGGTCATGCGCAAACGCACAGACAGGATATTCCAACAGAATAATAAATAATGGAACCAGGCCATTCGTAAACGCATAGATAGGATGTTCCAACAGAATAATAAATAACGGGACCAGGTCATGCATAACGCACCGATAGGATGTTCCAACAGAATAATAAAAATGGATTAACAGAAGAATTTCACCATGTATGCGATTTGATGCATAGGCAGTTATTCAACATAATGATAAAGAATGGAATAATGAAGAATTTCACCAAGTATAGGGTAGCTCAGCGTATCTGAGTTATTCCAACAAAATAATAAACAATGGAATAACAGAAGTTCTCTTCATGAATAAGAAAGAAATAATACCCCTTACCTTAGTAGGAAATTGGATACTGCAATATTGTAGTAACAGAAGATTCTTCTTCTTTCTCTCTCATTCTCTCTACTCTTTCTCGCTTTAAAGCTTTAGTGAATTCGTGAAAAATAATGAAGGAATGAGCTTCTATTTATAAGCTTGGTAAAGTAAGGGTAAAATAGTCTTTTTGCCATAATTTATGACATCATCGCTTACATCATCGATCATATGACATCATTGCTTACATCATTGATCAATTGACATCATTGCTTACATCATCCTTCCAATGACATCATTGCTTACCTCATCATTCCGATGACATCATCTCTTACATCATCAGAATTCAAATACAAATTGTTCTCTTCCACCTCATTCAACTTTTATACCATGAATTTACTATAATAATGTTACCATTCAAATTATAAAAAAAAACATATTATCATATAATCACATCATACTACTATAATATAATATTATAATAATATATTTAAATGAATTATTGATTTACTATTAAAACTTTAAACCAACAATCCATATTGATTTACTAATATAATTTCAACTAACGGTCTAAAAAATTAGCACATCTCCTCATGGAATAATATTGTACCCAAAAATGATTTGGACCGAAAAGAAATATATTTTTCAGGTGAATAGTACCCCATGAATAGTAACTCGTGAATAGTAACTCATGAATAGTAACTCATAAATAGTAACTCGTGAATAGTACTCCGACACGAAAAGTGCCCCGAATACCCGATTGAACAATATAACCTCCAGACATCAATTATTATCGAAATAAATGTCGACTTCTACTAACACCAATAATCCCAACACAATAGAACTATCAATTTCATCTTTAATCAACACGAACTTATTCATCATTAATATTATAACTCAAAATATTTAACAACCAGGTAGTTCCCAGGAAAAAGGGGGCTTTCCAATAAGGATTTCTCCTTATTAGCGCGCAATTAGATGACCAAACCTCTCCTTGACAGAACTTCTAGACATTGTAAATATTGCAATTTAATAATATGAATAACTTTGTCGTCTCAATTATTGATTTAATAATATATCATATTATGCAGATGCTACTGTGACAATAATCGAATCAATAATATGAGAGATATGATGCAACAATTATTGTAGCAATAATTGAGTATAACTAAGTGAATTCTCACGTAAGCATCAATAACCAATACCGTGTGCTACTATGCAACCACGCGTATTACTGTACTTTTACTACCGAGTAGTTTAACAGTTTTAACGGTAAAACTTCCACCGTTATTTTCATAAAAATATTTTTGTCATTTTTCTCAATTTGACAATAATTCTGTTGTGGGGTCCACCAATGATTGTACCATCGTACGGATATTCCCCGATAAAAAAGAATATTCCCCACCAATCGAATATTATATAACAACTTGCATACTTTGCAAAATTTATAAATACTACCCACAACTATAACATTATCTCAAATTCACACCATAATATTCAAAAAAATATTTTGAGAAAATTAAATATTTATTCATAAAATCCGGGGTTTCACAATTACAGTGCACAAGTGCACGTACTTCGAGACGACGGGACCTACGAGGCCCAGATGCACCATGACCAGCCGCAGGTATAATCACAGCTGCCGCAGGTGTACCTGCGGCCATCAGTCTATAAATATAGACCTTGGGGTCATCCATTTGGGAGAAGAAAGAGAGAGAAAAGGCGAGGAAGCCCAGTCTAATTTACTTTGTATACACCCATATTGAGTGTTTCCTCAGTGTAAACACCTGTTAGATCACATATAGCTACTCTTTTATCCAGTGGGAGCTGAGTCTTTATCCACATAGAGTCATAGAAGTCTACTTTGGCAACCCACTTTAAGCCTTCTTATATTCTATAAAGCCTTCTTTCCATATTAGCACACACTGTTATACACATTGAGAGTCGTGTAGTGTGCGTTTGCCCGGATTTTTGTCCGTGATTTTTATTTCTGTCTATATATATATACTTATATATATGTATAGATTTTGTATATGGACTAACATTATCGAGTTATGCCTCAATTGAGCCTGGACTTAGGTCTGGAGTGTTTACTTGCTTTTGTATATATATATATATATATATATATATATATATATATATATATATATATATATATATATATACTTATATATATAAATTGTGGTCGATTTTGTCTAATGAGCCTAGACTTATGTCGGAGCGTTTTCCGCTTTTTTTATATATATATATATATATATATACTTATATATAATTATTGTCAGACATATCGATGAGCCTGGATTTACATCCGGAGCATTTACCTACTTATATATATATAATTGTTGTCGGACGTATCCGATGAGCCTGGATTTACATCCGGTGCGTTTACTGCTTTTATATATATATATATATATATATATTTACATTTTGTCCTCACTCGGAGTTTACTTCAGTAGTGATTGATTGCTTTTCTGACTTTATTTACATTTCGTCTTGCCTGGTGTTTACTTCGTGGAATTTGATCGCTTTTACAGCTTTATTTACATTTCGTCCTGCCTGGAGTTTACTTCGTGGCAGTTGATCGCTTTTACAACTTTATTTACATTTCGTCCCACCTGGAGTTTACATCGTGACGGTTGATAATGTCCATATATATATATATTTACCGCTTTTATATATTTACATTTCCTATCCCCCATGGAGTTGCTTCGTGGTGGTTGATCATGTCTGTATATATATATTTAAAGCTTTTATATATATAAGCGCCATCTTCGCTTTCCATACAAAACTGCAGATATCATGTGAGCCTAGGAATTATGTGATCACAGATTCAGTCTACTGAATCTAGATTCGGTTCCCATGATGGACATTTTTCAGCTGTGAGCAGCTTGTATATTATTTATAGTGTCTGAATTTCCTTGGATGGTTGTCATGCCCATGAGGAGTTCGTCACTACTATATATTATTTTCTCTAAGATGCTTCGCATCTCGGAAATAAAAGCAAACAAGTCGAACATTTAATAATAAAATGGAAGTATCAAAGGCCTCAATTACTATTGAGCACAGGGTTTGAAGAACCTCTTTTTATAAAACGTCATTGCTATATCATGTTTAAAATTGAATTTTTCTATAAATTAAAACCCTATGTATATAGGTGCGAACGAGGTACAACACTACTTCTAAATAATTGCACATTGATCCACACACACACACACACATATATTTATATAATAGTTTCTTTTAAAAGAGGCGGTCACCGTGGCAACACGGATGTCGGGGGGTGCCTAACACCTTCCCTCCGCATAATCAAGCCCCCGGACCTAAATGAATCTCGGTTTCACAGACCCGTTTAGCAGTGTCATATCACTGGGTCAATATGCAAACGTTTACATTACCCTATAAGTCTTTTATAGGGAAATCATTGGGCCTGTTACCTGCTTAAAATCCAAAAAGGCCACGAGCCTACAACTAATCATGTCTTCGCCTGACCAGTCTAATCCTGTTTCTCGAGAAGAATTTGACAGATTAAGCCAGTAAATTACAAATTTAGCTGTTCTGCTTAAAGAATTGCATCAGTCCACTCAAGGTACAAAAATCCCTCCACATGCAGAATCCTCTACATAAGGAGGAACACAAGGTCTAGATAAAACAAATCTAGAACCTCCGTTGGATACGACTAACAAATACCCTGACAACACCCATCTCAAAAGAGATCCAGACACTGGTGATATCAGGAAGAAAGTACTCCAAATGGAGGAAACTATCTGTGTTCTCAAAGGGATCGGAATACATGGAAGTGTATCATATGTTGACCTTTGTATCTTCCCTGGTGTTCATTATCCAGAGAAATTCAAAACCCCTGATTTTGAAAAGTATGACGGATTAGGGGATCCTTATACACATTTGAAAGTGTTCATTGGAGAACACTTTCATGGTATACCAGAGTAGAAAAGTCTTACTGGAGAAGCCCGTTCATGGTATACCAGATTAGACAACTCAAAGATCCATAGTTGGAAAGAGCTGGCTCACGCCTTCCTCACTCAATACAGTTTTCAATCTCAGATGGCTCCTGACCGGTACCAAATTACCAAGGTCAAGAAAGCAGATCTAATGAGTCTTTCAGATAGTATGCTGAAAGGTGGAGGCACCTTGCTGCTCAAGTTATTCCTTCCGTGACGGAATAAAAAATGGTCATGACGTTCATAGATGTACAGGAAGCTCCTTTCTATGAGAGAGACTTAGCTGGTATTGGCAAACCATTCTTTGAAATGATCAAGCATGGAGAGATGGCTGAAATGGGATTGAAGTCTGGTAAAATTCAAGACCTAGCCGCTCTTAAAGCTATTGCTGAGCACATCTAGTCCGGATCTTATGGAAACAACCCCCGGAGGGTCTATAAAAAGAAAGAGGAGGATGTTTCCTTTATACTACAAGGTCAAAAAGGCAATCAAAGCGTGCCTCTACAGAGGAGAAACTACTCCCCTTTTCAAGCACAGTCTTCAAACCCTCCATTGCTTAAAGGTGGAGAAGTAAAGCGTCCTCGAACGTTCACACCCTTAGGGGACTCGCTCGAGAATATTCTTGCTCTTCTGACTACTTAGAAGAAAATTACACATCTTCTTCCGTCAGCCAACCCTAATGGGAGGGGTTTTAATGCTAGTCAGAAATGTGTTTATCATGCCGGAGCACCTGGACATGATCCTCAAGATTGTTGGGCCTTGAAACACAAGATTCAAGATTTAATAGACAATGGTGAGATCGTGGTCACCAAACTAGATCAACCTCACGTGCAAGACAACCCTCTTCCTCAACAGAAAGAAGAAGAGGTTAACATGATCAGTTGGAGCACTGGATAGAGTTCCAATTCTAATGGTGAATCATCCCAAACCCTTAAGGATGGTGTTGACAGATGGGATTATACTAAGTTCCAGTACACTGTGGAACGAAAGATGAAAGCTCTTTGCAAACAAATTGAGCAATTGGCAGAATTGGTGACCCACCAGCATCAAGTCACGCGCCAATTAATCAGGCAGGAGCATGCCTATCTCCTTCCTTTTGTTATGAATGCGCCATCACCACCTTCAGAAAGCGAAGCTATGGAGGATAAGGTTGCAAAGAGAGCCAGTGCTAAAGCCCGTCGGGATTTTGCCAATCAAAGGGAATTTACCTATCTTGGCTAATCTATGGAGGAGATATTGCAAATGTTGATCAATGAAGGAAGAATTACATTCCTTCTGCCTCCAATCAATCCCCACTCAAGATGATTCAATTCTGATGAAGTGTGTCAATATCATTCACATTCTCGCGGTCACAGCATAGAAGAATGTTGGGCACTCCGCCATCTCATTCAGAAACTTATTGATAGAGATGTTCTACAAATAGTAGATGATTGCACTGTGCAGCTCAAGGGCGAGAATGTATGTCCTACCAAATGGAAGGGATCAGTAGCAGTTATATCCTAAGTGGATGATGAGACTGTTAAAGTATTTCCCATACAACCCCTCCAACTCAAAGGAGCTGACAATCCTTTGAAAGTGGCCGCACCAGAGCCAATTTCTTTACCCTTCAGACTACAACATCATGTTGTCAGCTTACACAAAGTTCCATGGAATTATGGAGAAGCTAAACTCATACTACTGCTACAATGTCGAGGGAAAATGTAAGACCCCAACTTATTATAAATAAAATTAAATTTCCTCTATTTATTATTTGAAATAGTAAGGGTTGATTTGATTAATGTGGTTAGTTATGGGTAAAATGCGTAAATATTTCAAATATGCAAGTGGTTATAAAATATTCATTTTACCAGAGAATATTCGTTTGGTCGTGAAATACTCTTACTGTCGGGGAATATACGTACGATGGCGCAGCCTTGTGTGGGCCCGATAATGGAAAGCAATTGGATGAAGAAAACGACAAATATAAGTTGTTTATAAATAACGGAGTAGTTGTTACCATTAATACTGTTAAAATACCCGGTGGTTAAAACACAGTAGCACACAGTATTACACCAATTATTGATTCTTATGTAAGAAGGCACTACTTAATAATTATTACAGTAGTTACTGTTCAATATTTTATTTTATTGATTCAATAATTGCTACGTTGATATTTTATATTATTGTTGTTTCAATAATTGTCACTATATAGTATTTTCATTATCAGATCAATAATTCATATTATTTGAATAATATTACTAGATAACATTATTGGTAATGTCTAGAAAGTTTTGTCTAAGGAGAGTTTTGGTCACCTAATTGCGCGCCAGTAAGGAGAAATCCTTATTGGAAAGCTCCCTCTTTCTTGGGAACTACCTGGTTGTCAGTATTGTGATTCTGTAATATTATTTGTGAATAATTAATTATTGATTTTTATGATAAGGAAAATATTCATTTTATGTGGATATAGATGGAGAAAATTTTTAATGTGACAATTGTTGAAAATTGATATTTTATCTTTTTTGATAAAATAATTCATTTAAATATACTATTATATTTTAATAATATAATAATGGTGATATTTTTACAATGAATGTGGGATATATGAATAAATGAGGAGGAAGAGTATTTTTGTTATAAAAAAATGTTTAAAATATGTTAAACATGTTTGTGGGCCCCACTTTGTGATCGAAATTGGATTATCGCCTGTAAAATCGCCCGTTTGTGGATTTCAGTCAATTTCTGTTTGGAATTTGGAAAAACTTTCTTCTGCAAAGTTGTAAAGAATAGAATTTCCTATGGAAAGGACATGTGGTTTGAATTTTTCTGATAAAAGGGCTATTTATTATGAATGATTGAAGTTCCAAAATAATTAATTTTTGGAAGTTTTAATTATTTTTTTAAAGAAAAACGTTTTTTGTAATTAAGTTGGCCTCACATGTGATTTAAATGAGCTGAAATCAGATTTCAAAGGTGGGCTCGAATTTTTTTAATTATATTATTATTTTATTAAATTTTCTACTTTGGTGTTCTAAGCATTTTCCTATAAATAGGGTGCTTAGGTTAGAATTGAAAATCACACCAGAAACTGAAGTTTTCTCTCTCTTTCTCTCTCTATATTGTCGAGCATATTCTTGTAAGTATTTTGATAATTTGAGTGTTGCTATATGGTGCAAGTTCCCTTTAGCACTATATCCGGTATTCCAGCAAGAAGTACAGTCTTTTCAAGCTAAGGGATATTATCTTTTTTTAAAATAATATTATTTCTTCTAATATCATTATACCGGATTATTGGTAAGATTTTTCTTGTGAAATTCTTGTCTTTTAGTGTCTGGGTTACTATTCACGTATACGTCACTATTCACGTATACAACACTATTCACGAATACGACACTATTCACAGGAAAATTAAATTTTTGTTTTTTGTCCAAAATATCTATTATGGATACTAGCTTTGATTGTATCCATATTTTGATCATTCTTGAATTTTACTTCACAATGATTATTAATGAAGTATTTTTGAACTTGGACTGTTTAAAGTACGAATCCTTAATATTTGCTATTTTGTTTCACTAGATTCATTTTCTTTAAAATATTTTTCATCATCCTCAGTCCTAAATGATGGTATTACTGAATATCTTTGTCTTGTAGTGCAAAGATGAATGCATTTTTGATGAATATCTTTAGCCTGTAGTGCAAAGATGTACAGGTGTTGAGATGAACATGACCGACTGATGAATATCTTTGGCCTGTAGTGCAAAGAAGAATATTTGATTCAAGATGAATATTGATTGATGTTATAGGGATAAAATATTGATGATGGACTTTTAAATTCATAGATAAAAGTAGATTTCATTCTCTACGTAACTCTTCTATGAATTATTATTTCCGCTGCGAATATTGATATGAAACTTATTGTCTATTGTATTTTATCATATTTTTTCCCTGTTGAACACTAACGATAATTTGTTCTATATTATCTTAGTCATAATATTATTTACTGGGCTAGTTGAGCTCACCCTTTTCCTTTTTTTCCATTTTTCTTCTCAGGAGGCTAAAATGTAGCGAGTTCTAGTCGGGGTGTGGAATGATGGTTCTAGAAAGTTGTCTTAGTAGTCCTCACCATTTTTGTAAAATAATATACCAATAATTATAATGAGGACTTATTTGGGTGTGAATATTGTCTAGATGGCAATATTTGTATTTAAAGTCATAGTTTATATGTTGTATTAATAAAGTTGCAGTTGTTTCTGTACCATATTATTGACGACTCAAAATGAGTGATGTATACCTATTTTGGGGATGTCATAGTTGGTATCAGAGCTTAGGGATATGATCTCTGGCGGAGATCGGGGAATAGAACTAGGAGGGGAGAGACGAGTAAAACCTTCGCTAGTGTGTCTTACCTAACCTTATTTGTTGGTTGGTCAGTATATAGGGATATTATGTGATATGTTGATTTCTTTAATTAACCCTTGTTTTATGGCAGTATTTGAGAATGTCGACTGAGAATGTTAACAGTGGAGTAAATAAGACCGTGGAGACACCTTTACTCACCAACGAGGAGAACGTGCAACAGGCTGGCAATGTTCCTCCGTGAACAACACCAATTGAGCGAGATGATGAGCAGCGGGATGTTTAGAAGCCTTTTGCAGTTCATGCAAAATCAGATGAGGAGACTCGTGCACAAAATACGGTGGAAATGATAATAACGCATGATTTGTCACAGCCAAATAGTTCAAAGAGTTGGGACCACTAGAATTCTGGGGAAAGCCAGATCCGATTAAGGCAGAAACGTGGGTCAAACAAATCACCAAGATATTCGATGTCTTGGGATGCACATAGGAACATAAGGTTCCATTCTCCACCTTTATGTTAAGTAATGAGGTGATTCTTGGTGGGAATCGTGAAGCATACCCATCGGTACCCTTTTCGGCATGTCTTGGGAGGCGTTTTAGAAAGCTGTTCAATGACCAGTACTTTCCTGAAAGTATTCGTCATATGAAGGAAGTAAAGTTTATTAGATTGGAACAAAATAACATGACAATGTCCCAGTACGAGGCGAAGTTTGCAGAGTTATCCAGATTTGCACCTCATTTGGTGGAGAATGAGGAACGTATGACGCGGATGTTTCCTAAGAGATTTGAAACTCGGCATACGTCAATATCTCATTTCTCATAAATTTTCACTCTATCCAGATGTTGTCAACAGGGCTCAATTATTAGAGCGAGATAACGATTACGTTCAACCGACGGACCACAACCAGGATCATACCGGTGATAGCAGTCATCAGAACAATGATAACCAGCGGAGAAAGAAAAATACTGACAAAAGCGGCAACCACTCTGGTGGTAATCATGGCCATGAGAATAAAATAAGCAAGACGGGAGAAGATTTTAAAAAGAGGATATTCAACAACGACCATGTGAAGACGTTAGTGCCAACAGCAACTGGTTCTAAGGGAGGAGAACGACCACCGGTCGTATACTATAAATGTGGAAAAGAGGGACATATCAGCCCAAACTGCCCACAACAGTTCAAGGTATGTTATAATTATGGAAAGGAATGACATATCGCTCGAGATTGTATGGCAGCAAAATTAAGTCCAGCGGGGATGGTGACTCAAAAGGCTATCCCAAAAAAGTCAAAGTCAACGGTTCCTAGAAGAGCGTTTGTCGTGACTGGTCAAAATGCGAGGAACCCAAACGAGGTGATCACGGGTAAGCTAATCATAAATTCTTGCGAAGTCTATACCTTACTTGATACCGGTGCTACCCATTCATTTATCTCTCCTGCTTGTGCTCAACGTTTAAACTTAACTCCGGAGAAATTAGACTTTGATTTATCTATGGAGACTCCGTTAGGAGAAACTTTCATCACATCCACTGTATATAAATCTTGTTTGATCCAAGTTGGCACCATCACATTACCTGTTGACCCTATCCATTTAAAGATACTTGCTTTTGATGTGATTTTATGGATTGATTGGTTAACTACTCATCATGCCAAAATTGATTATTTTCATAAGGTTGTTAGTTTTCATATTCCTAACCAACTTTGTTATTTAATTCAAGCAACTAAACCATTAAAATCAATCACTATCATATCTAGTCATAAAGCTATTCGTTTATTGAAAAATGGATGTCAAGCTTTCTTAGCCCATGTTATGGATTTGAATAAAGACACGTCAGATTTGAATAATATTCCAGTTGTTAGTAAATTTCCTAACGTGTTTTCTAAAGAACTTCTCGGTCTACCCCCAGAACGTGAAGTTGAATTCTTTATTGATCTTGAACCTGGTACAAAGCCCATTTCTAAAACCCCATATCGAATGGCTCCTATTGAACTTCAAGAGTTAAAGGTCTAACTACAGGAGTTGTTGGACATCGGTTTTATTCGTCCTAGTACATCTCCTTGGGGTGCTCCTGTTTTATTTGTAAAGAAGAAAGACGGGAGTATGCGACTTTGTATTGACTATCGAGAATTGATTCATATCACCATCAAGAATATGTATCCGTTACCTCATATTGATGACCTGTTTGACCAGTTACAAGAAACACAATTCTTTTTAAATATCGATCTTCGTTCTGGATATCATCCGCTGAAGATTAGAACTGAGGATATCCCAAAGACTGCCTTCAGAACTTGATACGGGCATTATGAATTTTTAGTCATGTCTTTTGGATTGACTAATGCTCCTGCGGCTTTCATGGATATGATGAACCGAGTATTCAAGGATTATTTGTATCAGTTCGTTGTTGTCTTTATTGATGACATCCTCATATATTCTAAAAGCTGTGAAGAACATGAGCACCATTTGAAGCTGGTACTCCAAAGGCTTCGTGAAAATAAGCTATATGCCAAGTTGATGAAATGTGAGTTCTGGCTTGAGGAAGTAGCATTCCTTGGGCACGTGGTGTCAAAACATGGAGTATCTGTTGACCCGGCGAAGATTGAGGCAATACAAAGTTGGGAGCAACCGAAGTTGGTAACCAAAGTACGTAGCTTTCTTGGCCTAGCTGATTATTATAGGAGATTTGTGGAAGGATTTTCTCGAATCGCTACCCCGTTAACGCAACTGACTCGGAAAGATACAAAATTCGTATGGAGGGAGGAATGCGAAAAGTGTTTCCAAGAGCTTAAGAGGAGATTCATTTCGGCACCTGTTTTGACAATACCATCTGGTTTGGATGGATTTGTTATCTACAACGATGCTTCAGGCAAAGGGTTAGGATGTGTTCTCATGAAACATAGGAAAGTCATAGCCTATGCCTCGTGACAACTTAAAGAATAAGAGAGGAATTATCCTACTCATGATCTAGAGTTGGCAGCAGTCGTTTTCGCGATAAAGATCTGGAGGCACTATCTATATTGAGAGAAAGTGGAGATATATTCAGACCATAAAAGCCTTAAATATTTCTTCACTCAAAAGGAACTCAACATGCGACAACGACGTTAGCTCGAGCTGTTAAAAGATTATAACCACACCATTCAATACCATCCTGGAAAAGCAAACGTGGTAGCTGATGCGTTGAGTAGAAGATCATATGTAGGAACGAGTGCGATGATGTCAAGTATATGCATAGAACCAACTTTAATCGATGAAGTTAAAGTTGCTCAAGCCACTGAACCTTGAACCGGATGCGTCGGAAGAAGAAGAAAGTACAAGAGGGTGCTATTCCAGAAGCAAGAATCAATGAAGAAGGAATACTTTGAGTCCACTCCAGACTTTGTGTTCCTAAGGACCCTAATTTGAAGTACAAGATCATGATGGAGGCACACAATACACCATTTGCAATCCATCCTGGAAGTACCAAAATGTATCGTGATCTTCGACATACATTTTGGTGGAACAATATGAAGAGAGAGATTGCAAAGTTTATCTCGAGGTGTTTAACTTGTCAACGTGTAAAGGTGGAGCATCAAGTACCTAAGGGTCCATTGCAATCACTTGAGATTCCGAAATGGGAGTGGGAACACATTACCATGGATTTCGTTACAGGTCTTCCCACGGTTTCTCAAGGTGTAAATGTTATTTGGGTTATTGTTGATAGATTAACCAAGTCTGCTCATTTCTTAACGATACGGGAGACTTATTCCCTTGAACGTCTTGCTCATATATATGTAAATGAGATTGTGAGATTTTATGGCATGCCAGTATCCATAGTTTCGGATCGTGACCCAAGATTCACTTCACAATTTTGGGTTAGCTTGCAAAAAGCTATGGGCACGGATTTACGATTCAGTTCGGCATACCATCCTCAAACGGACGAACAATCAGAGAGGACTATTCAAACTCTTGAAGATCTATTAAGACTCTGTGTCCTAGATTTCAAAGGGAGTTGGGGTAAGTATTTACCATTGGTGGAATTCTCCTACAACAATAGTTATCAAGCAAGTATAGGTGTGGCTTCATTCGAAGCATTGTATAAACGAAAGTGTCACTCTCCAATATGTTGGGATGAGGTGGGTGAAGCAACATTGTTGGGACCCGAGTTGGTACGTATGACTACGAAAAAGATCCAAATGATTCGACAACGTATACAAACGGCAAGATCGACAAAAGAGTTATGCGGATCTTCATCGAAAGGACGTGGAATTTAGTATTGGGGATCATGTATTGTTGCATGTTTCCCCATGGAAGGGAGTTACAAGATTCGGGAAGAGAGGAAAGCTCAATCCACGATTTATTGGTCCATTTCAGATTCTTGACCGAGTAGAAAATGTAGCTTATAGACTTGCGTTACCTCCAAGTATGTCTCGTGTTTATAATGTTTTTCATATATCCGTGCTTCGTAAATATGTGAAAGACCCAAACCATGTTATTGAGTTAGAACCGGATGAGATAGCCGAAGACTTAATGTACGAGGAGGTACCTGTCAAGATCTTGGATAGGAAGGAGCATGTCTTACGTACATAGGTCATACCATAAGTTAATATTTTGTGGAGGAACCATGCTATTGAGGAAATGACATGGGAGTTGGAAACGGGAATGAAAGTGAGGTATCCTCACCTTTTCGAAACACCATGTACGTGCGTCAATTTCGAGGACGAAATTTCATAAGGAGGGGAGGTTATAAGACCCCAAATTATTATAAATAAAATTAAATTTCCTCTATTTATTATTTTGAAATAGTAAGGGTTGATTTGATTAATGTGGTTAGTTATGGGTAAAATGCGCAAATATTTCAAATATGCAAGTGGTTATAAAATATTCATTTTATCAGAGAATATTCGTTTGGTCGTGGAATATTCTTTTCGTCGTAGGGAAGAAAAATTAAATGCTGACATAGTATGAAAATTGTGTGGGCCCCATAACGAAAAGCGATTGTATGAAGAAAACGACAAATATAAGTTGTTTATAAATAACGGCGTAGTTGTTACCATTAATACTGTTAAAATACCCGGTGGTTAAAACACAGTAGCACACGGTATTACACCAATTATTAATTCTTACGTAAGAGGGCAATACTTAATAATTTTTACAGTAGTTACTGTTCAATATTTTATTTTATTGATTCAATAATTGCTACGTTGATATTTTATATTATTATTGTTTCAATAATTGTCACTACACATTATTTTCATTATCAGATCAATAATTAATATTATTTGAATAATATTATTAGATAACATTATTGGCAATGTCTTGAAAGCTCTGTCTAAGGAGAGGATTGGTCACCTAATTGCGTGCCAGTAAGGAGAAATCCTTATTGGAAAGCCCCCTCTTTCCTGGGAACAGCCTGGTTGCCAGTATTGTGATTCTGTAATATTATTTGTGAATAATTAATTATTGATTTATATGATAAGGAAAATATTCATTTTACGTGGATATAGATGGAGAAAATTTTTAATGTGACAATTGTCGAAAATTGATATTTTATCTTTTTCTATAAAATAATTCATTTAAATATATTATTATATTTTAATAATATAATAATGGTGATATTTTTACAATGAATGTGGGATATATGAATAAATGAGGAGGAAGAGTATTTTTGTTACAAAAAAATGTTTAAAATATGTTAAACATGTTTGTAGGCCCCACTTTGTGATCTAAATTGGATTATAGCCCGTAAAATCGCCCGTTTGTTGATTTCGGTCAATTTCTGTTTGGAATTTGGAAAAACTTTCTTCTGCAAAGTTGTAGAGAATGGAATTTCCTATGGTAAGGATATGTGGTTAGAATTTTTGTGATAAAAGGGCTATTTATTATGAATTATTGAAGTTCCGAAGTTCCGGAATAATTGATTTTTTGAAGTTTTAATTATTTTTTTAAAGAAAAACGTTTTTTGCAATTAAGTTGGCCTCAAATGTGATTTAAATGAGCTGAAATCAAATTTCAAAGGTGGGCTTGAATTTTTGTTAATTATATTATTATTTTATTAAATTTTCTGCTTTGATGTTCTAAGCATTTTCCTATAAATAGGGTGCTTAGGTTAGAATTGAAAATCACACCAGAAACTGAAGTTTTCTCTCTCTTTCTCTCTCTATATTATCGAGCGTATTCTTGTGAATATTTTGATACTTTGAGTAGTGCTATACTGGTCTGCAAGTTCCTTCAAAGACTATATCAAATTATTCAATTTAGAAATACAGTCTCTTTTCAAGGTAAGGGATATTTTTTTTTAAATGATATTATTTCTTCTAATATCATTATCTGGGATTATTGGTAAGATTTTTCTTGTGAAATTCTTGTCTTTTAGTGTCGGGGGTTACTTATTCACGATACGACATTATTCACGAATATTTACACTATTCACAAGAAAATTAAATTTTCATTTTTTGTCCAAAATATCTATTATGGATACTAGTTTTGATTGTATCCATGTTTTGATCATTCTTGAATTTTACTTCACTATGATTATTAATGAAGTATTTTTGAACTTGGACTGTTTAAAGTACGAATCCTTAATATTTGCTCTTTTGTTTCACTGGATTCGTTTTCTTTAAAATATTTTTCATCATCCTCAGTCCTAAATGATGGTATTACTGAATATTTTGGCTTGTAGTGCAAAAATGAATGCATTTTTGATGAATATCTTTGGCCTGTAGTGCAAAGAAGTACAGGTGTTGTGACGAACATGACCGACTGATGAATATCTTTGGCCTGTAGTGCAAAGATGAATATTTGATTCAAGATGAATATTGATTGATGTTACAAGGATAAAATATTGACGATGGACTTTTAAATTCATAGATAAAAGTAGATTTCATTCTCTACGTAACTCTTCTATGAATTATTATTTCCGCTGCGAATATTGATTTGAAACTTGTTGTCTATTGTATTTTATCTGATTTTTTCCCTGTTGAAGACTAACGATAATTTGTTCTATATTATCTTAGTCATAATATTCTTTACTGGGCTAGTTGAGCTCACCCTTTTCCTTTTTGTTCCATTTTTCTTCTAAGGAGGCGAGAATGTAACGAGTTCTAGTCGAGATGTGGAATGATGGTTCTAGAAAGTTGTCTTAGTAGTCCTCACCATTTTTGTAAAATAATGTACCAATAATTGTAATGAGGACTTATTTGGGTGTGAATATTGTCTAGATGGCAATATTTGTATTTAAAGTCATAGTTTATATGTTGTATTAATAAAGTTGTAGTTATTTCTGTACTATGTTATTGTTGACTCAAAATGGGTGATGTATACTTATTTTGGGGGCGTCACAGAAAATCCACTGTATCTTCCTCAACGGGTTACGAAACCTACTTGCAAAGCAAAGAGGAAGATTCCCATGGAGAAGATTGAAAAATTCCTCCGCACTGTGGGCCACAATGAAGCCAAAGTGGTTTTAAGCTTGTAAGAAGCTCCACACCAGATATCTATACTGGACTTGGTTTTCGCTTCTGAGGATCATCAGATGATTTTATTGAAGGTTTTAGAAGAAGCCTATTTACCAAAATCAGTGGATGTGGAAAAATTTCAACATCTGGTTGATCACATTTTCAACAACAATGTGATATCCTTCACTTATGACGACATACCACGCGAAGGGACCGGTCATTGGAAGCCATTGCACATTGCGGTTTTGTCTTCCGGGTACATGCTAGCTGGAGTTTTAATAGATGGAGGCTCATCTCTAAATATTTGTCCTTATACCACTTTAGTGAAGATGAATGTCAATCTCAAGCGGATCCAAAGCAGCCATATGGTTATCAGAGTTTTTGATGGATCCCGATGAAATGCCGTCGGAAATATTGAGTTGCAAATTGAGATTTGTCCAAATACATTCAATGTATCCTTCCACGTCCTCAAGATAGATTCAGGATACAACCTGCTATTGGGGAGACCATGGATACACATGGCTGGATCCGTTCCCTCCACACTACATCAACAGATCAAATACATTATCAACAACAGTCTAGTCACTGTCAACACTAAGCTGGAATGTCCTGAACAAGGAACTTTACCAATCATCAGCTTCAATTCAGAAGTTGAGCTGGCCAGTTTTTATACTCTGGAAGTGAGAACCACACAATACCATTCTATTGGAGTGCCACTTCCCATACCCAGGATTTCTGCTGAGGTTATGTTGGCCACTCAAGAAATGATGTCATTGGGTTATCAACCTGGATAAGGGCTTGGTAAAGATAAGCAGGGTATTAAGCACCTAATAAGTGGATTTTATATACACTTATCCGATATCTTTTACTTGAATTAGTTGCTTATATTCATGTGTCATAGTTACTTTTCATGCATTTTGTGTCCATTTTGTATGTTATATGTTTGGGAGCGGTGTGAGCGACGATTGGTAAGGAAAAGCAAGGAAAAACACAAAGAAAAGCAAATCGGACATCATGTGGGCTTTCATGTTCATGGTTTGGAACTTGTCTTGCATTGTAGAGCATCTTAGTAGCTTTCCGAAACATTTTGAATTATTCCAATTGGAGTTCGGATGCAAGAGTTATGATCGTTGTGCCAACGGACGTCGAATGTCATTGTTTTGGGTGGTCATTTGCATAGCAGTCACCTCCAGCTCAGTTTCAACCTTCATACGATAAGAATTTCTCAATCCTTAAAGAATGAAAATTGTAGATCTCGTCGATATCTTCGATTTGATAGGTGGAAGGCCCAGTAACTCTGCCCAAATCAAAAGTTATGGACCAGTTTTACGAGAGGACTTTGTGATGAGAAAAAAACCCCTTGAGGCGGGCTTTCCTTAACAAATTGCCCAACGGGGTGGGCATAGCAGTGTTAGAGCAGAAGGACCCTTCACGGGGTGGGACTGTGCAAGCCTTAAAAGCCGGCCGTGGGGGTGTATGGTTAAGAAGAGGCGTTTTTGGCCAAATTTGAGTTCGGGGAGGATTGTTTCGATCTAATTGACTCAAGGACTTCCAAGAGGACTTAAAGACATGTAAAAAGGCTTATAAAAGGAGGGGAATAACAAGGATTAGAGGGATATGTTAGGAGATTAGAGAGGAGAGAGAGCATTCCATTAGATTAGATTAGAGTAAATTAGATCAAAACACTAGTTCTAAATAGTTTTGGAGATTGAAGCAACTTGGAGACCAATGAAGATCAAGAGCAAGAGCTTGAAGAAGATGCAGATTTGCTGATAACAGATTTACTCTTTACTTTACTCTTATTCTTATCTTTTAATGTGTTTTCAATTGTGGATTCTTAGTTTTAATTCAATGAACTAATTCTTCGTTTGAGATTACAATGGATCTTATTGTGTAGTTTATTTTAATATGCTTCGCTATCAATTATTATGTTCTATTGTGAGGATTGTCTATATTGATTTGAGCTTTAACCTATGAATTGCCTAATCAACAATTCTTTGTGGAGTTGGATTGAATCGAGAGAGGATATTCAAATCTAGACCTAGTTAGTATAACATGTGTTCAGGATTTTGTTAGTAGCTTAAACTTGATTCGTGTTAAGGTAGAGATATGCTTGACGCCTCATGTAATCGGATAGAGAACTTATTCTTCAACTTTCTTCAATTGTAATTCACATAGAGATATAGTGGGTTAGTTGATTAAGGTGTTTAACAGATTTCTATCTTGATTGTGGATGAGCGTTAATACGGTATTAGTGCATCGAGAGGTGGTTAATACTACGTTCGTGTTCTTGATTAACAATTCAGGATAGAGAATAATTGATGAGAAGTGTGTTAACTTAAATGAAGCAATAAGTGAAGTTGTGATCTTAAATCTCCATAGTCTTAATTTAATTAGTGGAATTTAATAGTAGTTTAATTTATATAATTTGAAATTCATTTGTTTAAATAAGATTGAGTTGGTTACGGGTTAGTACTTGGTGATTTTTATTAACTAATTCTCTGTGGGAACGATACTCAACTTATCACTTTATTACTTGTTGACCACGTATACTTGCGTGTTGTGTGTATATAGATTTTACCCAACAAGTTTTCTATTGTGCTATCATTATTATACCAGTTTCAAACAGAAAAAGATTCAATTCATAACAAGAAATCACATCAAAGCTCTAATAGTCAGTACTATACTTGTCTACTCAATTCCAATCTCATTATTGGCCAAAATAAACTTAAACTATCAAACAGCTGGACTCATGCAAGATGAACATGCTGTTTCCTCATGAGTTGATCTGATCTCGAAGAAAGGTGCCGGCCAGTGTTGTGGCCATCTTTGTTTCCTAAACCAGTGCCAATCAAAGCTAAAGAGGTGCTGATTCCTGATCCCGAAGTAGACGAAAAGGAGTGGAAATGTAAACATGACATTGCCTTGATGATGGCAGGCATACGCGTCATTGTTCATGATGAACATACAACTAGATACACCCCAAACGATGATTGCCCAGATGTCATGGTTATCATTCGGGAGAAGGAGGACAGTGACAATCCTTCCATCACTGCAGTCCATCAGGACTTTACCCTCGACAATTGGAGCAGCACTTCATGCATTGGTTGACGAGGGTAAAATGGGCAGAAAAATCCCTCTGCCCTGTAGATAACTTTAATTGTTTGCTTTCCTTTACAGTACTAGCAATTATTTTATCAAGTACATGCTAACACTTTTGTATGATCGAACAGTTGCATATATTAAGTGAAAGCATATTTTGTTTCAGGACTCTGAATTTAGATGTACCTGTACTTGCTAATGAGGTGCCTTCTCTCCGCAAGGGCTGTAACTTTGATGCAAAGTTGGACTCAGACTTGATGGACATCTAAGAGGACATTGAGACACCTCAGGAGATTAAGGAATGGTTCGCAGACAAACCCAAACCCAATCTTGATCAAACCACTTCTTTCAATCTTGGAACCTTAGACAACCCTAAGCTTATCCAAATTGGTTCAGACCTTACCACAAATCAACGGAATGACATGGTTGCACTATTAACCCAATTCCATGATGTGTTTGCATGGTCTCATGAAGACATGGTGGGTTTGTCCACGGACATTGTTCTTCATCGCCTTCCCACCAAATAAGGATTCAATCCAGTTAGGCAAAAACTCAGGCGATTGAAACCTGAATGGAGTTTAAAAGTTAAAGAAGAAATTGTGAAACAATTTCAAGCTGGCATCATCATGGTGTCTACATATCCAGAGTGGATATCCAACATTGTTCCCATGCCTAAACTAGGAGGAAAGGTGCGAGTCTGCGTGGATTACCAGGATTTGAACAAAGCTTGCCTTAAAGATAGCTTTCCCGTGCCATTTATCAACATTCTTATTGACAATTGATAAGTAGATTTTATACCTACTTATCCAGTATCTTTTACTTGAATTAGTTTCTTATATTCATCTGTCTTAGTTACTTTTCATGCATTTTGTGTTCATTTTTTAGGTTATATATTTGGGAGCGGTTTGAGCGACTATTGGTAAGGAAAAGCAAGGAAATCGCAAAGAATTGGTAGGAAAACGCAAAGAAAAGTAATCCGGACATCATTTAGGATTTCATGTTCATTTCATGTTCTTGGCTTGGAACTTGGACTATATTGTAGAGCTTCTTTTTAGCATTCCGGAACATCTTAAATCATTCCAATTGGAGTTCGGATACAAGAGTTATGACATTTGTACCAAAGGACGTTGAACTTCTCTATTTTGGATGGCCATTTGCATAGCAGTCACTTCCGGTCCAATTTCGACCTTTATCCGTTAGTTATTTCTTAAAACTCAAAGAAGGAAAGTTGTAGAGCTCGTCGATACCTTCAATTTGATATGTGGCAGGTAACTCCTTCTGGATTAAACATTATGGCCATTTTACCAGAGGACACTGCAGAACAAAAAATAATTAGCAGCTTGCACCCAAGCCGGGGCTTGCTCTTTTAAGCCTTATACCCAAGTCGTGGCTTGGGGTCCTGAGTTCAAAATCAGAAGCATAGCAAGCCGGGGCTTGCTATTTATAAGGCAATACCCAAGCCGGGGCTTGGGTACACGTAGAAAAGGCAATTTTAACTAGAATTTGAGTTCAAGAAAGATTGATTTGAGTTGTTTGCTTCAAGGACTTCCAAGAGGACTTAAATACATATAAGGAGGCTTATAAAAGGAGGAGATTTACAAGGATTAGAGGAAGTTTTTGGGAAGAATTCCATTATATTAGATTAGAGTAGATTGGGAAAAATCCTAGTTCTTATTAGATTTGAAGATTGAAGCAACTTGGAGACCATTGAAGATGCAAAGTAGGAGCAAGGAGAGAGCATCAAATCTAAAGACAATAGATTCTATCTTCTTATCTTCTTCTATTTTTGTCTTTCAATGTTTATTCATTTGTGGATTCTTAGTTTTAATTCAATGAACTAATTCTTTGTTTGAGATTAGAATGGATCTTATTTTGTAATTTATTTTAATATGCTTCTTTATCAATTATTGTGATCTATCGTTGTGGATTGTCTATTGTGATTTGGACTTAATTGCTTAATTTCCTAGCTAACAATTACCATGATAATCTATATGAACTCGAGAGATGAAGTATAGATTTAGATCTGATCATGATAGCATATGTTTGTGATTTCTGCATAGATGGAATTCATGATTCATGTTTATGATTGAAATATACCTTTACACCATATGTAATCTTATAGAGAATTTGTGCTTTAAATCCTTTTTAATTGTAATTCATACATAGATATAGTGGATTAGATAATTAGGGCGTCTTGCTTAACTCTATCAATTGTGGATTTAAGTGAGTATGGGTATTATGCATCGAGAGGTGGTTTTATCTGCTTTAGTGTTCTTGATTAACAATTCAGGATAGAAAATAATTGATGAGAAGTGTGTTAATTTAAATGAAGCAATAAGTGAAGTTGTGATCTTCAATCTCCATTAACAGGTTCATTTCTCAACTCACAGCAACCTGTGAGCCAATCTTTAAACTATTAAGGAAGAACTCCTCCTTAAAATGGAATGATGAGTGTTAGAAACCCTTCCTTACCATTAAAGAGCAGCTGATTAACGCTCCTGTTTTGGTACCTCCTAGGGATGATGTTCCCCTGTTCATGTACCTGTCCATAAATGACAATGCCATGGGCTGTATGCTGGGGCAAAAAGACGATAGAGGCCAAGAACGAGCTATCTATTACCTCAGCAAAAGAATCAACATCAGTGAACACAAGTACACTATGACTGAGAAGACTTATTGTGCTTTAGCATGGGCTTCCATGAGGTTACAGCATTACCTCTATGGTCACACAACCCATCTCATATCTCGCGTGGATCCTCTTAAGTATGTGTTCGTAAGCCCATCTTTGAATTATCGATCGTCCGGATGGCGGTTGATCCTACTGACAATTGACATCGTTCACGTGATGCAAAAAGTCTCACATTAAAGGTCAAGGAATTGCGGATAAACTGGCCGCCGCACCTGCAGGGGACTACAAACCCTTGGAAACATACTTCCCTGATGAAGGGGTAATGACAGTTCAGCAACAACATCAGTACGATTCATGCCGCACGTGGAAAATCTATTTTATGGAATTGTTAACGCAGAAGGCTTTGGAGTTGGAGCAGTTCTAATATCTGGTACGGGGGAGCAGTATCCCGTCGCCGTCAAATTGTAGTTTGTCAGCATCAACAACACAGCTGAGTATAAAGGCTGTATCATGGGGCTAAAACTTTCCCATTCAATGGGCATTAGGTGGTTAACTGTCTTTGGGGATTCCAAATTGGTAATCAGACAATCCACAGGAATTTATCAAACCAAAGAATTACATTTACTGCCTTACCATCGACAAGTTCTACAGATGGCTTCGGAGTTCGAAGAAATCTCCTTTCTACACATTCCTCGCAATAGGAATGATTTTGCAGATGCATTAGCAACGTTGTCCTCCTTGGTTCATATATCTGATAAGGAAAACATGCCAAGCATCACGTTTGCTCTGCAAAAAGCCCTAGTCTATGGGAATTATGTTGGAGAAGTATCGGATGAACTACCTCCCATCCACAACCCTTGGTATCAGCACATCAAGGAGTATCTACGAGATAGATCTACACCCGTTGAGGAGAGCCTAACTGAGAAGAGGCGGATTAATCGACTTGCTATGAAATTCTACCTGAGTGGAGATGCACTATATAAAAGAGATGCAGAAATAGGTCTCCTCAAATGTCTGGATAAAGACCAAGCTTAGAGACTCATGGATGAAATCCATGTTGGAGTCTGTGGCCCTCACATGAGCGGACCCTTACTTGTCAAGAAGATCCTTAGAACAGGGCATTATTGGCTTACACTCAAGGCTGAGTGTGATGATCACGTCAAGAGGTGCTATGAATGCCAGATTCATGGGAATGCTATCCACGCCCCTCCAAGGGAACTCCACAATATGAGTTCACCATAGCCCTTCTCAATGTGGGGAATGGACGTGATCGGACCCACCGAGCCCAAAGCCAGTAGTGGACATCGATTCATATTCATCATGATCGACTACTTCACCAAATGGGTAGAAGCAGCATCCTTCCCCAGGGTTACTAAAGAAGTTATCATTGCTTTCATCAGAAACAATGTTGTTTGTCGATATGGACAACCAGAGGTCATTGTGTCAGACAATGCTAAGAACCTCAACAACAAAATAATGGAGGAGTTATGCAGAAAATTCCACATCAAACACCTTAACTCCGTCATCTACCATCCAAAGATGAATGGTGCTGTTGAAGCGGCTAATAAAAACATAAAAAAGATCATGCATAAAATGTCCGCCAATCACAAAGGATGGCATGACCTCTTGCCTCTGACTTTATTAGCCTACATAAATTCTATGCGTACTTCCACTGGGGGAACCCCCTACTCATTAGCTTATGGGATGGAAGTAGTGTTCCCCATAGAGGTGGAAATGGAATCCCTTTGAGTGTTGATGGATGCTCAGTTGGATGAAGACTAGTGGGTACAAGACAGGTATCACCAATTGTCTCTAATAGACGAAAGGCGAACCGCGGCTATCTTCCATGGTCGATTATATCGACAAAGAAAGGATCGCACGATCCTACAACAAAAAGTCGACTACTACTATAGTTCAAACAATATGACTTGGTTTTGAACAAGATCTTTGACAACCAAGATCATTCTAAGGGAAAATTTGCTCCTAACTGGGAAGGCCCATTTGTTGTCAAGGAGGTATTGACAGGAGGTGCTCTCAGATTGCAGGAAATGGATGGCGATGAATTTCCACAGCTTATCAACTTGGACACTGTGAAACGGTACTATGTATGAGGTTACCATCAAATAAACATCCTGGTGTTGATCATCAAATCACCAGTCATTCCGGTTTTGAACCCTCTCCTTTTTACAAACTCTTCTGCCCCTCAGGGAAACATACACTTCAAACCAACAGCCTGGTTTCACTTCATTTCAAACCATTCATACAATTTTGGTTATCCTGAAGACGGGATTGAACCTTTCACACTTGCAGTTTATCCTGAAGACGGGATTAAACTTTTCTACGCTTGCAGTTTGTCTTGAAGACGGGATTAAACTTTTTCCACACCTGTAGTTTATCCCCAATATGGGATCAAACTTTCTTCTCCCTGCAGTATAGCCTACACATGAGATTTACACTTCTCTTTGGCTGCGATTCGTCCTGAGGGGTGAACTACGTCGACCTGATATCCCTGATACCCGGGGGTACGTAGGCAACCATATTCTATATGGCCTAGTCGCAATAAAAAAAACAACAAAAACATTTCTACCCTTTCTTCACAAAAACAATAAAAACATTTCTACACCTATCTGCCTTTCACTTTCAGCGTTGAACCTCTTACACCAGGTTCGAACTACGCAGACTTGATCTTCTCTTCAATAGGAGTACATAGGCAGCCATTCATGGTTCAGTCTGACCCCTACCAGAACAAAATACTTTTTACACGGTAGTGGGATTAACCTTCAATTCACCACATTTCATCGGTTTCAGATTAAAGGGATGGAATTACCAAACCTCTTCTCACAAATAGAAGATTCGGTGACCATCTAAGCTACGATCGTGCCTCAAAGAGTAATACCAACCCATAAGAGATGAATTTAACTAGGCTTCTCACAAAAAGAAGTACCGGCGACCATCTGTGGTGCAGTCAATCTAAGAAAGGAAAAACCACCCTCATCTCCACTTTTCCATGCAGATACCAGTCCCAAGACACCAAAGATGGTAGGGATATACAAAAATCAATGATCCATTCTAAGAGATCTTGCGATGTCTCAATGCCCACCTATCAATGATAAGTTCAGAATGCATCAAGATCACAAGGCCCTGAAGAAACATGCAAATATCAAGCAAGTATCAAGGCATAACTAAAAGGGAAGTGAATAAAAATATATTTCCCTGCCATACATAATACTGTTTGATATATACATCTGTGTTATACATGACAAAACGGCTAAGCTAGTCTGTGTAGGGAAATACAAAGTTATCTATAGATCTGTGTGTATGCGGACTATCAGAACTAACATGGCATCCCTCTCTAACGACGGAGGTAGCACTGTAAGCTCTTGCCCAAGGGTATCTACACGAGCTAGCAGATCAAAGGCTAACTGCATGGTGGCATAATTCTCATCAATGAAAGCGCTCATATCAGCAAGACGGATAGTCATCTAGGATCTCACTAAAGTACTGTCAGCAATGGCCACATCCCTAGCAAATAGGGCGGCATCCTGCTCCACAATCAATGCATCCCTGGATGATCTAGCCTCATCCCTCTCTAACAGAGCGGCGTCTCTCCCATCAAGAGCTATCAACATCGCGGCCCTAGCCTGATCTCTCTCATAGGTCATCAGATGTAAGCTCTGCTCCAAATGCTGTGCCGAACACTAAGTAACAGTGGCACTCGGGGTGGGAGAATCAATCACAAATGCTGGCAGCCCAGCAGTCAAACCATCTGTGGGAATGTCAGCCTCCTCTATAGGCTCCTCATCGTCAGAATCGACATCCTGCACTGTGGATACTACCGCAGTCGACGCAGTCTCTGTCTTCATCCATACGGAATACTCTACAGAACAACCTGGATGGCTGACATAAAACTCAGCCAGCTCTCGCTGATCCTAACAGGCATACAACCTGGATCTGTCCTTCGCTGATAAATGGTGTGAAGTGAAGCGCTGACTCACTGCCCCCTCATAAGGGTGAAAATCCTGAAACTAGTCAAACTGACACATCATGACCAGTGGGTGGTAAGTAATCATGCCCCTCAATCCAGCCAGAGGGAGATAATCCATGCCCGGAGCATGAGTAATGAAGTTGTAGGGTGAACTAAGCCCTGAACACGACAATATGGAAAATGGATCCCTAATTCCTGCCAGGAAAGCTGACCACGATGCAGCATCTATACACTCTGCAGGCTAAAAGGAGTACGACATGGCTATATCATGGGTGAAACAAAACCCCTGTCGTCTAAGTGTGCTAATCGGTCTCACGTGTGACATAAACCACACATACATCATGACCAAGCTAACTGTAAACACTCTTGCCGGATAAGTGCAGTATTATATAGCTGACCTCAGAGTCTCTACAATGATCATCGGTACAATGGTATTACCCTACCTGAGAGCTCTCATTGCCATAATGACGTCGATATCCAACTCATCCATGTACCGCGGCATGTAGACGTATGATAATATGCACAAAAGTAGTACATCCACTCTGGCTGAACGCCAATGATCCTCCGGTGTGGTCTAATCCCCGGAATGCCATGTATAACTATCCTTAGAGCCAAATCCGTTAAACAGAAAATGTTAGGATATCACGTGGCCAGATGTAATCTCGTCCTGTACCACTCTACATCTCATTCTAGTGAGGGTTATGAACTGTCTGCTTATGTCTCCGATAGCTATATGCACGCAGGGTCTATCCAGCAGCAGCATCGTCAACCGTGCATACTCCTCCAAAGTAAGAGTCAACTCCTGGGTCCCAAATCAGAACACCTGCCTCTCCGATACCCAATGCTCTAGCATACCCTCTACAAATCCTGTGGGAACCTGAAACATCAACATGGTCATAGTATACTGCAGCAAATCATCTGCGATCACCATGTCTGATGGTGATATACTATCATACCATGAGCGCATACCAGATACCACCAAAAATGTTGGGGTATGATCAATACGGCTAACTGTCGAAGAAGACATCTGTACGGGTCGTGTCATAAGACCATCCAGGGGTCAATGCTGAATATCTCTGGACATACATACATATACATAACAATAACATGCATGATACAATAGATGGCAATATGATATAGGGAATGGAAAACTATACATACATTCCTAAGTATATCATTATCTAATACATCTCTGTATAGCTAAAATATAGGGAAATGGGATGAAGCTACCTAACATCCAAAAGAGGCCTATCAAAAGATATAGCAAGAATGGGGCGAAGCTACCCAACAGCTAACAGAGGCCTATCAAAAGAGATAATGAGAAATACATCAGAAAATGTTAATGGTGTCAATGTCTACATCATCGATATTGTCCACCTGATGTAACTCCTCCTGAGTCACTGGATATCTATCTACAGGGATGTCAGGCCGATACAAGGGAGAATATGCATTGGAAAAACCATATGGGTCACCTGAGGGGCCAACGCCAGAGCTAGAAGGATCAAAAGTATCTACCTATGAAGGATCTCTGCCCAAATGCCGAATGAAAAGATGTGTTCAGTCCAGCTTCCGGGTCAATCTATCAATCTGTGTCACATTAGTCAGATTTCTATCACAGGCTAGCCAATCTATCATCATTACAAATCCTGGAACCATATCCCCCATAAACTATGTGGCGCGGGTCTGAGCTCCAATAGTACGAGGGATCCACCAATGCTGGAACGTCTCCTAAGACCAGGGGCCCTCTAACAATGTAAAACTATCAATCCCCATTAATGGGATGTCAATAATGGGTGACTGCAAAACAGACCAATAACGCCTGGCAGGAGGCAAGATTGGCATACGGATATCTCCTGTAGTGCTCTTGATAGCACGCTCTCCTAAATAGAGCTCTCATCCTCCATCTGTAAAGAGAGGAATCCTGCGGGTGGAAATAACGTAATGTACTCCAGTCTAGTACCCATCCTCAAATCCAACTCCCAAATGCTCTCCAGAGTAGGGAATCCATGTGATGACATCTGCTGTCAACAACTCCAGCTGTAGGCAACAATGAGTGAAACCCTCAGCAACAGGGACCTCCGTCAGTATGGAATGATGTCATCTCCATCCTCGTGGATAGGAATCTAAGCCTAGCATGCTCACAAGACGCAAACAGGGAAGCCTCTCATAGGCCCAAAACTTCTAACACAAAGGCAACATCTTCTGTTAGTCAACACTCTTAACCTGTACATGTGAAAAGATAAGAGAAACACTCACCAAAAGAAATGGGAAGAATCCTAACCACGCCTCAGTCAAGCCCTGCGATCACATGCGCATTCCCCTGAGGAAGTAGGCAAAGGTATAGGAACCTCAATCATACTCTCCTATACAATTCACGTGTCGAGTGACCTTAATCAAAGCGAAGGACACCGTAGAGGAATTATCTGCTATGAAGAAGCCCCTAATGATCATTAGGAACAATCACCGAAGAATACGATCCCTGACTCTCACATCATCGGGTATGGGCTCACTCAACAGCCCGCTCATAGCATCTACGCTCAAAGGACCCGTACGAATAGTCCTGCCCTTGAGCGCCTCGGCTGAAACTTCCAAAAAGGATCTGACGGCAGTAGGGGTAATATCCTCCGTGCAAGGCACTGGATCCCCTCCAAACTCCATACCTATGATAAATCGTCAATCCATCGGCGTCATCATCACCTCACAGTCCAGCAAATGGAGTGACTGAGTATGGTGAAACCACCGCTTAGACAATGCCCTGAGGTAACCCCAGGGACAGCGACAGGGAAGAATGGAGAAGAATAACCCAAATCCCCAGCCATGTACAATCGCTCTGTAGTCATTATGCAAAGCCTGATACATAGAGTGGATGCTAAACCAGTTCCCTCGAGGCTGTGTGAAGCCGGGAACCTACATCAAATGCAGATCAACATCAGAATCCTTAACTCCTCATCAATAGGAAATAAGGAAGATTAAAGATCTAACTTAATACCTCGTTTGCATGCAGGTATACTGAAGGATGCCTACTCAAGTCACCCAGAAGATCTGGGTTCGTCACTTGAATACCTGGGAATTCCCTACGGGGAACACATACAGCAGCAACAGGAACCTCAATCGGTACATCCTCCTCCTCGTCCTCGACATTCGGCACTTCAACCCGAATAGGACGTATCACCGCCTCCACCAAACGACGAGGCTGTCTGTTAGACCGGCGTTGAGGCTCTTTAGAAGCCCTCCTCCGTACACAAGAAGTAGTCTTATGGGAACTAATCGACTGATTCGGATTCATAATATCTGGACAACAAATCTCCAAATCACCTCAGAGAGGGTGTGGTAAATTCTTACCTGGAGCTTTTCAAAATGCATTTTATGATTACATGTATGCATGCATTGTTTTAACATACATCTACAGTAGAGTTAAAAATGCATGACTATCCAATACCTACAATTTGGAAAATTTTGCTATAGCCCCCTTTGTAAATGGGATTTATCCACATGCACATATGCATGATTAGGTGGCCATTCAGTAGCACACCTGTACAAAGTCATATACATCCTATATGCATTATCATCCCATTAAAAAATTCGTAAGTGTAGTCTAATTACTAGGATTGTTTTTCTTCTCTACCTTTACTCATTTGTCCTCAAATAGGATAAGAAATGACAGTAAAAGGTACCAATTTGATTGTTTCAAAAGTTAATTTTTTTCACATCATTATGTTCAACATGGTTTAATACTAACATTTACTATGTTGAATATTTTTATCAAGTCATGTCAGCATGCATATTCACTACTATGTGTCTAAATGTATTTTATGTGATAAGTCATTTTCCAACGGATAGAAATTGGAAAAAAAATTCATGCATATGTTACTAGGACAATGAAGAACGCTTGTACAGTGGTAAAATATGCAGAAAGTTGCCCGAACTCAGCAGATCTGAAGAAGAGCTCTCAGATTTCCTTCACAGCGTAGCTTGAAAATGACTTATGAAAGCAACCTTTGGGCTTTACATAGTTACAGTTGGGCGCGCAGCCTACTCCAGTACACTCATCGCAGCCTCACTGCAAAGACTCCTACGTGGGTTCCACCTCCCATTTCGGTCTAGTTAGGGTTGCAAAGGAGGTCTCACAAGCTAAAAAGGCCAAATTAGGAATAACAATCCTTGTTTCTTACGGGTCAGAATTGAATTCCCGCCATCTCATTGGTATTCGCCTGAATACAGGGTATACTATACCGATGAGCTCATCTTTCACAGATCATGACCGACAATACCTTACAGAGGTTCGATGCCGTCATTGCAGGGTCACAACCCTAAACCTCCCCGGCGGGGGTTACAACGCCGAAGTTATCAAATGATTAAGTATCCCCGGCGTGGTTCACAACGCATATCTTTCAAGCATCCAAGTATCCCTGGCGGGGTCACAATTCACATCTTTCAATCATCCAAGTATTCCTCGGTGGGGATTACAACGAAATGCAACCGTTGATACACACATCAATGAAGGTCAAACAACCTTGATGTCATGTCAACAGATGGCAAGTAAACCCATCAAAGCAACTTATACAAGTATCCCTGGTGGGGGTTACAAACGCAATGTGACCAGTGACACATAGATCAATGAAGGTCAAGCAACCTTGATAATGCACCCAATAGGGATCTATCCGGTGATACACACATCAACGAAGGTCAGGCAACCCTGACGGTGATAGACTGTTGGCAGTAAATCTGACAGAATGAGGAAATACGTTATACACATCCTCAAACAGACAAAGATTTATCCCCACAGATCTCTTATACACAAGAGGTACTTCTATGGAATATAAGCCAGTGTCTAGGATTCAAGACTTTGGTGATAGCCCCAATGTCAACATCCTTCAAGACTTGGATCGCATGTCCAAGCCATCACTGATTGTCATCCCAACAAGATTACCTGATAATCATGCATCATGCATTTGCATCATGTTGCTGCATATAACATCATGTTTACATTACTTGCATTTCAAGTGTCTAGGATTCTTTATCCTCTCCATGCCTTGCATTGCATGAATATGATAAAGAGGGGCATCTGTAGACACTCGAAATTTTTTGCATGCCTATTACTAATATTGCAGGAGGGCAGATTCGTCTTTCAGAGATAACCCTGGAAGACAGCTTACATCCATTCCGGATACTACCGAAAGTTCAAGTTCAAAATCCGGGACACACACCGGGAACATCATTTCCAAACCTGAAACACACACCGAAAAGGATCATTTCCAACCACAGAGACAACCCCGAGTTTCGTCCTTGGCGATAACCCCAAGGAGTGTTGTTGCAGTTCCAGCGATAACTCCGGAAATGCTTATTTCAAATACATGATATCAGCTTCAAGCTCTGATATCACGCCAAGGCACTCATACCTTAGACCTGGAGCTAACACCAAAGCGATGGTGTTCTCCCCGAGATGACCTTGCAAAGATTCAAACACTTGCAGTAGTCCAATCTCAGATGTAACCTTGAGCAACGTCTACTTTAAGCTCAAACCGGCGATAACCCCGGTGAGGAGTCAAACGTCATCTTACCACCTCAACGTTCTCTCTCACAAGATGATATCGCAGCATACCAACAAGCAGTCCAATCTCAGATGTAACCCTGAGCAATGTCTTCTTTCAACTCAAATCGGCGATAACCCCGACGAAGAGTCAAACATCATCTTGCCCCTTCAACACATGCTCGTCATCTCAACACTTCATATATATGTACATACATCCAACAATGTCCCACAAGAGTTGAGGAGTTACAATCCCGAGTGACTATTACGCATAGCAGTACCTTGGATAGAATTTAAAGCTTGAAGACCATGGGCATAGACCCCTCTTCCTGACTTCGTACAACCTCTAATCCATATCACTGCATAACTCTCGACATAAGCGGTCCGAAGAAGGTCACATATACCTCGTTAGGATGCTCAAATTGAAGTTCTGCAAGTTCGAGCGGACATTACAGTGCACGAGTCCACGTACTTCAAGATAACGGGACCCGCGAGGCTCGGATGCACCACGACCAGCCACATGTATAACCGCGGCTACCGTAGGTGTACCTGCGGCCATCAGTCTATAAATATAGACCTTGGGGTCAGCCATTTGGGAGAGAAAAGAGAGAGAAAAGGCGAGGAAGCCCTGCCCAATTTACTCTGTATACACCCATATTGAGTGTTTCCTCAGTATAAACACCTGTTAGCTCACATATAGCTACTCTTTTATCCGGGGGGAGCTGAGTGTTTATCCACATATAGTCATAGAAGTCTACTTTGGCAGCCCACCGTAAGCCTTCTTATATTCTATAAAGCCTTCTTTCCATATTAGCAAACACTGTTATACACATTGAGAGTCGTGTAGTGTGCGTTTTCCAAGATTTCAGTCCGTGGTTTTCATTTCTGTCTATATATATATATACTTGTATATATGTATATATTTTATATATGGACTAACATTATCGAGTTATGTCTCGATTGAGCCTAGACTTAGGTTTGGAGCGTTTACTTGCTTTTGTATATATATAAAAACTTATATATATAAATTGTGGTCAAACTCTGTCCGATGAGCCTAGACTTATGCCTGGACCGTTTCTCTACTTATATATATATATATTTATATTTTGTCCTGCCTGGAGTTTACTTCGTGGTAGTTGATTGCTTTTCTGACTTTATTTACATTTAAATCTGCCAGAGTTTACTTGTGGGCGTTGATCGCTTTTACAGCTTTATTTACATTTTGTCCAACCTGGAGTTTACTTCGTGGTAGTTGATCGCTTTTACTGACTTTATTTTCATTTCGTCCCACCGAGGTTTACTGTGGTGGTTGATCATATCCATATATATATATATATATATATATATATATATATATATATTTACCTCTTTTATATATTTAAATTTCGATCCTCCATGGAGTTTCTTTGTGGTGGTTGATCATGTCTGTATATATATATATTTATAGCTTTTATATATATATATATATCTGCTTACTGCTTTTCATACAAACTGCAGTATCATATGAGCCTAGGAATCATGTGATCATAGATTCAGTCTACTAAATCTAGATTCGGTTCCCATGATGGACATTTTTCAGCTGTGAGCAGCTTGTATATTATTTACAATGTCTGAATTTCCTTGGATGGCTGTCATGCCCATGAGGAGTTTAAGATCTCAGTATATTATTTTTCAAAGATGCTTTTCAGATCTCTAAATAAAAGAAAACAAGTAGAACATTTAATAATAAAATGGAAGTATCAAAGGCCTTAATTACTATTGAGCACATGGATTGAAAAACCTCTTTTTACAAAATGTCATTGCTATATCATGTTTAAAATTGAATTTTTCTATAAATTCAAACCCTATGTATATACGTGCGAACGAGGTATATCACTACTTCCAAATAATTGCATATTGATCCACACACACATGCACACACATTCATATAATAGTTTCTTTGAAAAGTGGCAGTCACCGTGGCAACACGGGGATCGGGGGGTGTCTAACACCTTCCCTCTCCATAGTTAAGCCCTCGAACCTAAATGAATCTCGGTTTCACAGACCCGTTTAGCAGTGTCATATCACTGGGTCAATGTGCAAACCTTTTCATTCATAACGTTAAATGCAACCGATTAAATACACCAACTGGCGACTCTTAAAGTCAAATTGTTGACATTATACATGTCGGACCTTTTTCACTTATTTTTTCAAATAAATCTCACATTAACATGAGAACACCAAAGAACAAGTAACAAAAAGGGACACTACAAATCCCGACGTCGACATCCATGATACATGCTCTGAGCATATCTTCTAGTGTTTGGATGGTTCTCTCACTCTGTCCGTTGGTTTGAGGATGGTACATTGTGCTCATTCTGAGCTGTGTCCCCAAGCACTCTTGTAATCGTTTCCAGAAATTAGATGTGAAACGTGGATCACTGTCTAATACAATGGACACAGGTATACCGTGTCTTGACACAATTTCCTTCACGTATAGTTTTGCTATCCGATCCAGGGTAAACCTAATCTTGATTGGCAAAAAGTGTGTCGAATTCGTCAGTCGATCGACAATCACCCAAATGGCATCGTAACCATGCTGGGTCATTGGAAGACCTACCACAAAATCCATTGTGATATGCTCCCATTTCCATTATGGTATCTCCAACGGTTGTAATAATCTGCTTGGCCTTTGATGCTCAACTTTAACTTTTTGACACGTTAGGCACTTCGCCACACACTCAACCACATCCTTTTTCATATTCGGCCACCGAAAATGATGTCTAAGATCCTAGTACATCTTTGTACTTCTAGGGTGAATCAAATATCTTGAGTTATGAGCTTCACTCAGAATTTCCTCTTTAACCTCTGGTACTAGCGGAACCCAAATTCTCCCTTCGAATTGAAGTAATCCTTCCAAATTGATTTTGAATTTGTTTTCCGCACCTTCAGATACTCTCTTTTTTATTTTTTCGCAGTCTTCATCCAAAAGTTGTGCATTCTTCACCTTATCTACCAACGTTGAACCATTTCCCATCTGGAACAAATTTTCATCAGATTCTGTCTGATATTTAATTTCCAACTCCATCTTAGCCATTTCCGACACTAGCTTCTCCTGAGCAGTTAACATCATTAATTTTTTCCATCCCTTCCTACTTAAAGCATCAGCAACAACATTCGCCTTTCCGTGATGATAGAAAATCTCACAGTCATAGTCTTTGATTATCTTTAACCATCATCTTCACCTCATATTCAAGTCTTTTTGTGTAAGGATATACTTCAAACTTTTATGGTCGGTATATATCTCACACCTTTCTCCATAAAGATAATGTCTCCAAATTTTTAGGGCAAACACTACCGCCAACAACTTTAAGTCAAGAGTCGGATACCTTTTCCCGTAATCTTTCAACTAACGTAATGCACACGCAATAACTCTACCGTTCTGCATAAGCACACATCATAGTCCTTTATGCGATACGTCACTATACACCACAAAATTTCCTGTATCATCAGGCAAAGACAACACAAATATTGAACTCAACTTCTTCTTTAATTCTCAAAAACTTTTCTCACACTTCTCCGTCCAAACAAACTTAACCGCATTCCTAGATAAATTTGTCAACGGAGTCGCGATGTTGGAAAAGTGTTGAATAAAACGCCTGTAGTAACCTGCCAATCCTAAGAAACTTCCTACTTCTAACGGTGTCTTCGGCTGATCCCAGTTTAATACAGCTTCCACTTTTGATGGATCTACCAAAATTCCGTCCTTATCAATAACGTGTATGAGAAACTATACACGTTCTAACCAAAATTCACATTTTAAGAACTTAGCGTACAACTTCTCTTTTCTCAATGTCTCAAACGTCACTCTTAAATGTTCCACATTTTCTTCTATGGTTTTGGAATATACCAATATATCATCAATAAATACCACCATAAATTTGTCTAAAAATGGTTTAAACACCCTGTTCATCAAATCCATGAATGCTGCAGGTGCATTGGTTAAACCAAAAGACATAACTAGAAACTCGTAATAACCATACCGAGTTCTAAACGCTGTTTTTGGTACATCCTCCGGCCTCACCTTCAACTGATGATAACCACTCCTCAAGTCTATCTTTGAGAAATATCTAGCTCCCTTCAGTTGATCGAATAAGTCATAGATTCTTGGTAACAGATACTTATTTTTGATCGTGACCTTATTCAATTCTCGATAGTCAATGCAGAGCCGCATCGATCCATCCTTCTTCTTAACAAACAACACGGGTTCTCTCCGTGGTGATACACTCAACTGAATATACTTTTTGTCAAGAAATTCTTCAAACTGCACCATCAATTATTTCATCTCTACCGAGGCTATTCTATATGGTACCTTAGATATCGGGGTCGTTCCTGATAGTAAGTCAATCACGAACTCGATTTGTCGATCCGACAGAAGACCCGACAGATCATCTGGAAATACGTCTGCAAAATCTCTTATGATCGGTATCTCTTCTAGCTTTGCACTCTTCTTTTGTGTATCTACTATGTAGGCTAAGTATCCTACACATCCTTATCTCAACAACTTCTTGGCTTGCATCACCGTCAGACAACATGCTTGTCGAGGTGACTTGCTGCCAAAAAACATAACCTTTGACGAAGTCATAAGGTTAACACACTTCCTTTGAAAATCAATTACTGCTCCGTAATTAAATAACCAATCCATTCCCAGTATAACATCAAACTCACCAAGTCTAACTGGTATCAAGTCTACTATCAACTCGTGACCTTTTATAACCACTCTAAAATTCCTATATATGAATTTAACAGGAATCACTTCCCTATTCGCAATCTCTATGCTTAAGGGAAATTCTAATTCTTACTGAGGCAAATCTAAATTCTGAGAAAATTCATCGGATATAAATGAACAAGTAGCACCAGAATCAAATAGCACATAAGCATTAATACCATTAATCGGAATGATACCTGACACCACATCCTTAGACTTTACAGCATCCTACACGGTCATATTGAAAGTCCTCGTCGTAGGTCGACTTGACTGTGTTGGTCCAGTGATCATCAATGCACCACTACCGTTCAAGTTTCCTTTTCCACCACTTGCACTTCTCGTTGGCTTCTTAGGGCAATCATGAGCTATGTGATCCTTTGAACCGCAGGTAAAACATGCTCCTTTCTTTGGGCTAAAATAGTTTGATGCAATGTGTTCCCCCTGACCACAGTTTAAACACACTAGCTTTCCCTTCAAACATATTCCAGTATGGTTCTTCTCGCACGTAGCATAAGCTTCAAATTTCATCTTTTGTTGACTTCCTTGTTGTCATCCCGCAGTCGAATTCTCGCTCCACTTCCTCTTTTGATTATTATTTCCAACGTTACTTCCACAAGCCTTGTTTTAATTCTCAGTCTTCCTCTTCTTTTGTTCTTGGTTGTACTTGGTCAAGGCATCGCTGTCACCTTCCGCGATAATTGCCTTTTCTAGTACAGCCGCAAATGTATTCAGCTGAAACATTGAAACCTTGCTATATAGCCAGGGTTTCAATCCTTGTTCGAACCTTCCCGCTTTACGCTCGTCGGTATTGACTTGATAAATGGCAAACCTTTCCAACTCATTAAACTTCACATCATATTCTAGCACTGTCATAGTTCCTTGCTTCAGCTCCAGAAATTGTACTTCCAATTAATTCTGAGAACTCACGGGAAAGTAAATTTTAAAGAACATCCTTAAATCTATCCCACGCTATCACTCCTTGTTCCCCATGAACCTTATTTGCATGCCAGTAGCTAGCTTCAGACTTCAGCATGACGAATGCAGTCTTCTGATCTTTGTGAACTCTAGCAACGTCAAACACCTTCTCCATTTCCATAATCCAGGTTTGGGCTTCCACTGGATTCATAGACCCTTGAAACTCTAGCGGTCCAACTGCTTTGAATTCCTTAAAGGTCGTGACTTGAGCTTGCGGTTGATTTGCATGTGCACCCGTTAACAGAGCAACCAACTGCTTAACCGGATTAGCGTTGGCCTCGTTATTATTATTAGTAGACCCCTCAAGAGGTGGTTGTTGACGTGGTTGTCTTCTTCTAGCAGGCATTTTCTGTTAAAATATATTCTTTATTAGTTCATTACTCAACTTCTGAGGTATCTGAAGTTTAACTTAAACATTCCAAGATTAAAGCTATAACACATAACATTTCAAATAAACTTTGATATGTTATTCATTCATAACATTTTAAAACATGTTAAAGATAGCATAACCGCTATTAACATTCACTTTCCTGAACTAGACAAGTTTCAGGATTACATACTTATACTATCCCTTTATTCGTCTCAAAATAAGGGATTCACAGTTTATTTACTTACTTACTTAACCACACATTGTTATTATTATTATTATCTTTATCTAGACATACTAAGACATCGTAAGGCTTCTCGACACTCTTCCTCCATGATACAATACACCGTTCTACGATCCATCACAAACCACGTCGAATTCTCAAATTGAGGAGGATAATAAAATACTCGATCCTGGGCCCTATCAATCGCAGAATTAAAAGCATAATCCATCTCGTTTATCTTAGCCTTCTTCACTTGGACCTTAACCTCAGCACGGTCTGCACGTTGAGTCGCCTTCATCCAAGCATCCTCTGTTCTTTCACGCTAAGCTGATTCCTCTTTGAAGTCATCTTTTAATTTCTCCATGTTAGTCTTCATCTTCTCGTTTACTGCCAACAGGTCTTCATGCAAACCCTTTGTATAAACCAGATCCCACTCCGTATTTCAAAGGCGTGAGTCGAGTTCTTGAATATACGCATCCTTCTGCTCCATTGTAACGTGATGCATCTCAACCAACTCCTTCAGCTCCTCAACATTGTCCTGTAATTCTATGTTACGGTCGTACAGAGCGTCATACATTTTGGCTGATATGGAGTTTGGTGGAAACTCCACAGGATCCTCTTCCTCATCATCCTCCTCTATCTCTTCAGAACTATCCTCCTCGGGATTTGTCACAAGCACATCCTCCTGGATCAACTGCTCCCGCACTACGTGAATATCCCGGAGTTCGTCATCTCTAGGTATCTGAGGTATCACCTCCCTAGCTGGACTGGATCCTCCTTCGTTAGACATCCTGACAACAAAATATTTTATGTTCTACTTAACATTTTTGATACTCGCAAGCACATAAGTTATTAACATATAACACATAATGTCTTTTATTGTTTAGCTTCAATGGATACCTTAATCCATTCGTTAAAACTCGATAAGAGTTGGACACCTTTATGTTTTTTATTTCCTCAAAGGTTACTTCCTAAGGTTTCCCCACCTAAGGTTCATAACCTAAGGCTCTGATACCAACCTGTGCCACCCCCAAATCCGGGTACTCCATTCCCGCAAAATTTGGTGTTCACTGTCCAAAACCATTACATCTAACTACCCATCATAAAGGATAAAGACATAATTTTAAATAACTTAAACAATAATCTTTCCCATTAAAGGGTTACATCATCATCTCAAAAATAATCTCAGGTAATCTAACCTTAAAATTATTACATAAGTTTGCAGAATACATCATAAAATAAAACAAGTCTTTAACATAATTCATTAAAATAAAATTCTCATAAGTCTTCAACACTTGGACATTTTGCCCTTTCCTTTGCTAGTAGATGGATCATCGACTTTCTCTACTTTAGCTGTAGTGTTAAATGCAAGAGTGAGCAAACAATTGCTCACTGATATAGAAAGTAATAATGATAGTAACATGAGAATGAACAACGAATGCTGAACAATAATGAACTTGTTCTACGAATCAAAAGTAGAAAACAAGTTCGAAATTAATATCTGAGGGTCTTAAGACCACAAACTATGTCTCCGGTATTTAGGTATTATTACCTCAACCTTAACAGTCATTTAGACTATACAGACCCTTCTTAACGTACTCAGGGGGGTCGGTCCTTTATACCATGTATTTTGCACAAACATCTAAACGTCACACATACAAAATCCCCTATGTTAGGGTTGTTTGTCTCAGTTTGGATTTAGAGTTTCCGCTCTAAAGAAAGTTCAGCTCAGAACTAGCTTATCAGTTGTTCTAGAATTTTAGAACATTGTTTAATTATAGATCAATTAAATTCAATAAAAGTTTACTTGCTATTCGAAGGTTTAATATAACAATACAGAATTAAACAAGGTTATGCAGGTCAAAGGTCAATAACAACAATATACACTTGGGTAAACATGGTATTCATACAAAGTACTAAATTCAAATGAGTTAGATCAATCTCATTTGAAACAATGAATTAAAGCAATATAAATTTTGAGTAACAATAACAAGATTTAGAACACTCGATGTAACAAGTTAGATCACAAGATCTTGTATAATCATACACAAGATAGATTAGGCTTACTCAACTTCAACATAGAATTTAGGAATTGGTAAAATGATAATTTAGGATAAGGAACTTGTATTCAATACGAAAAGAATGAAGTTAGAAAGCTTGCTAAATGTAAAGATGTAAGGGTTAGAAACTTGCCTTGTATGTAAGCTATACAAATGTAATATTGTTCTCCAATTACCCTACATATATCAATGGAATCACAATAACAATTAGTTATATTAATATTAGCTTTATGAGATTAACCCATCATTTAGGTCATAACCCTAACCTAACATCTAACCAAGTTGGTTGACACCTTAACGAATCTAAAATCACTCAATAATCAACATAAATCTTATCATTGATCGTTAACTTTTGAAAACATCACATTTGGTTTCATTTCATAACTTATTCATGTAATCACTTAAAATTTTCACACTTTGCATTACAACGCATTACAAACAGTTATTGTAGTCTACATTCTACCTTAACATCATTAACATGCATACTTATCTAATTTAAGTCCATTAATCATAACCTACAAATAAGTAGAAGTCACTGCCTAGGCTTAGGCACGCAGTAGCAAATTGCTACCGTCCCAAGCTTGAACCTCTTGGTCCAACTTCTTTCAGAATATGAGAAGGCTACGGTACAAGAAGAACGCTGTTTTCACTTATGGTGACGATGCAATTGCGCCACACACCAGACGAAACTCTCAAAGAGAGAGCTCACACAATAGACATCCAATTCAACCCAGATTCCTACATAAATCATGAAACCTAGCAACTAAAACTTTGTAGTAACATAGTTTAATCATGTTATACACCATTCTATATACAAAAACATTACATACACACAAATTTGAAGAATCAAAACCATAATTTTCCAAATTTCTTCAATTTTGACATTTTTAGCGAATTCGAACAGCACGAATTCGTTTCTTAACCAATTGACATGATTCAAACTATGTCGCTTTCAATTCTTAACATATTAACATAATCCAACATCAAATAACATATTATAACACATATTAAACATGAAATTTTGTACTTTCTAAAGCCATTTTCAAATAAAAACACCGTTATCTATTTTTCTTTCTACAAACCCAATTTACATGAATTTGAACATCAACCAAGGATTATAGATGATAACTAATAAGTTTAGCAATAATATACATACATAGAATTCAACATCTTAACCCTATCCAACGAAATTTCCAATTAACAGAGAATAGTATTGCAAAGAAAATTAAGATAAATTATACCTTTAATCCTTTAGATTATACGTTTGCAAAAATATGGTAAATTAAGATGAATTTGAAAATCAACCAAGGATTATATGTTTGGAATAAGTCGAAGGCCACAAGGCCTTGTTTGGCTAAACAAATAACTCCAAAACTAGATTATTTTAAAGTATTATATTATATAGTTACTTTTGTCACGCTTATTTTAGTTAATTTAAATAACTTTAGTTTAGTTAATTTAAATAACTTATAATAATAATAATCTTATTGTCATTATACTTATAATTAATAAATAATTATATATCTAATTTAATTAAAAATTAGAATCATCACTTTATTTAATTTACTTAGTTTCTTTAATACTAAACAATTCATTTAATTTAATTATTTCATTAAATTAAATCCTTCAAATAAAAATTACCATTATTTAATTTAATTATAATTAATCAATTTAGTTACCACAATTCATCAATTATTTATTTTCCTCAATAAATAAATTATTTTAAAATATTTATTTAATTCAATAAATATTTAAATTAAATTACAAATTTCTCGATCGTTACATTTTGTCCCCAGAATCACAACTCAATTAATTCATTCATCACATTCTTCCCTCCATACAAGGATTCAATCCCTAAAATCATAGACAAAGATCAAACAAACAACTAAGGATTGCTTTTCATCATCTTGTCTTTGAGTTACCGCGTAGCTTCTGTGACACCCCCAAATTCGAGTCCTTTGACCCTGGTCCGGTCATCACGATAAAATACAAGCATCCACCTCTAAACAACATACGATAACTAAAATGTGGAATATAATAAATCTATGTCGTTTATTCAAAAGGTGTTACTAGTCCCAAGAATTCGATAACGTTAATACAATCTTTCAAACATACCCTAAAATAGTCATTAGGGTTCATATTACATATCAGTAATTTAAACTAGGCATAAAGTAAAGTCTGCTCCTCGCAACTATTCTACATTTTTCCTTTACACTTGTCCTTTCTTGAGGTCTCGGGCTTAGCTGCAATATAATTCATGATATAGCCAGGATGAGCAACAAGTTTGCTCAGCAAGTTTAAATATAACAATAAGGATATATCATGATGAATGGAAAATATCTGACAAATGAATTCAACAATATGAATATCTGAAGGATTCAACAATATGAATATTAAAAGCAAAGATAATAATTGCTTTTAGAAAAACTAATAGTCAAGTAGACTTTGAACTATAAAACTCAAATGGAATCAATAGCTAATTGACCCTTTGGTTACTGGCTACAGAATAAGTACTTGAGGGGATCAACCTCGCGTACACCATGTATATGCATTACATTTAAATCTGCTCTTTGTATCTTATATTAGATACCTGGGGTACTCCCCTTTCAAAAAGGGGTGTTCTTTTAGTCTAAGAATCCTTACAATCAATTGGTTTGGATAACTTTTATAAAACCTCATACATTTGTCTGACCGAGCAAAGGTTCAGACTCTAACTGACACAGTTTAAGAATTATATAACTTCAAATGATGCACAAGTCCAAGACTGTACGAACTCAAGTGCACTAAGTGTGAATATCAATAATATCGATGTGGAATAATTATAAAGTAATTAAACCACTTAATAGTATGCTTGGAAATAAATTTCAAGCTTAAATGAATAATTTTCAATTCAACAATAACCTGCTCAATACAATATGAGGAGGATAAGAAGCTTTCACAAAACTCAAAGTTGTGTAAGTTAAGAAACTTGCAAAATCAAAGGATGAAGTTCGGAGACTTGCCTGTTTGCTTAGCTACAATTTAATTCTAGCTTTAATTAACTTGTGTTGAAAGGACCTAACATTAACAAGTTGGTCTTTCTAATTAGTATGTGTAACCTAATATGTGTCTACACTTACAAGAATCAAATCATCACATTGCATGCTTTTATTCACGTGTCATTAAATTACCCGATTAGTTTCTAACACACTATGTCATAGTTGAAATCACCATTGACTTTAAAGTTGTGAACACTAATTCATCATAGGCTCCTTTCAATATCATGCTTATTATCACATGAATACTATACTGGACAAGTATTACAGATTAAAGTAACCATATATGCATGCATCAACTCTCAATTTATTAACAGAACTCAGATCCTACTGCTTACTGGCACGACCGCGCTTGGTTTGTACTAGGGAGTGGCGCGGCCGCGCTTTTCCTATTGCGGACCAAGAAATGGTTGCTCCTGAAGAAAACCAGTGTACACACGACTTGCACAAATACGAATAATCGTGCAAAACACACATATTAGTATGTGGATAACCAAGTTTGACCCCATATCATAACATTAACACAGGTCACCATCTATTTTTATTTAATCAAGACTTCAAGTGTTCAATTCATAATTATCTTACATTTAATCTTTAAACACATGTTATATGGTTCATAGGTCTCTACTACTCATGTTTGCATTTGTTAAATCAAGTATCTCAAGTTATTATGTTCTACGTCATTTATACTTACTCTCAACCACACTTAACTAGTTTCACAATGCATATAACTCACTAGGCATTCATATTAATCACTTTTATATGCATGACACACCTAATCATGATGTCTCACATACACAAGTTAAACCACATAAGCATGCTCAAAAATCATAACTCAAAGCGTATATAGAGTTTGTTTTCAAACTTTAAGTTTTTATTAGTAAAATTAATTCAAGCATGCAAGGTAAGTTCACATATGCCATAACATGCTTCCATAACCACATAATAGATCACATGGGCATGTTTATGAAGTTTAAAACTTAGTTTATGCATAGTTCATGTACACATAGCTAATATAGTTTTTTACTGGCAATTTCCTTTTAATTCATGCTTGACTACAACATACCTTCACTAATAATGTAACTAACATATTGGTCACACTTTAATGTATATCAAAACTTGATACATTAACAACCAAGGTCAGAACATGTATTTGAAAAAGGTTTATCCAAAACTAGTTTCCAACTCTTTAAGTTCTCTTTGAATAATCAAACTAAAACAACTAATCATGGCTCACTATATCCATAGCATCGTCATTCCATGTGTTAAGGTTGTTTATAATCATATACTAACCAAAATAGCATGCTCAGAATGGAACAAGATTACAAAAATTAGTACACATGACTACAAGCCAGCGCGGCCGCGCGATCATGTACTATAGAAGTGGCGCGGTCGTGCCACTTCGAGCAGTATGAAAAATAATGGCTCGGCATTCGCAAAGCCTCAACACAAACCATGCTAAATCTGTAACCAAACCAACTACAATGCTTCTAAGCATGCAAACAACCTCAGAAAACACAGTGACATGCTATTCTACATCAATTAATAGAGAATTTCCTGAGAATTGCAAGAATTTAACTAACTTAAACTAAGAACAAAATTGAAATTATACGTCCTTGAAGTTTAACTTGATTCCACAAAGCACTAATTACACTCTCTCTATGCTCAGCCACGCTCACTCTCTTTCTACACTTATTAGACAAATTCTTTAGAAACTTATAAATGAAGAAGGAGGGGCTATATATAGAGAACTCATTGTCTAGACATTGTTCTTACACCATGGTTTGATTCACAGGAAAATGGAAGATAACAATGGGTAAAGAAGACTTGGCCAACTGCCCACATCCATAGCCATCATCATTGCCATTCTAGCTTCAACTACCGACTTGTGTTCACGTATTATAGAGTGTGTTACTGTTCATATATTGAGCTTCTCAATTCTTAGCAACGTGTTTATAATGTTTAGTTTGTTCTCTTATACTCCAAAAATGTAACTTGAATGTATTAATACTACTACATAATGGAAAGTTAGGGATTATTTATGCACTCACATGAATACAATAACTCTTACTATATAGTCTATAATATATAAACATATTAATGTGTCACCTTGTACTATATAAAATATATAGTTAACTACCATATAATAAAGGTTTACTATATTACATGCTTGCACAAATTAATCAAGTAAATATAATCATATTATATTTATTAATCTTTTACTCAATTAATTATTATTTATTCATAATAATTATAAATCAACAAATTATCAATTTAATTACCCATATTTGTAACTAATTAATTTTTCAAATCCTGCCACTATATTCAAATAAATTGAATATTTAATTGTTAATAATCCTATTAATTCTTTGATATTAAAGTCTTAGGGGTAGTCCACTAATGTAAATAAACTAATAGTGACTCCCTTTAATCATTTCATAAATTCCCATAACCATATAAGGTTTAAATAGACTCACAAAACTAACTCATTAAAAATTAAATCACATATTTATTTAATAAGGAATTTAAAATTCACGGTCATTACATCCCCCCCCCTATAAAAATTTCGTCCTCTGAATTGTAAAAATAAGGATACTCAAATAAAAACGGATAATTCGCTCTCATTTTCTCTTATAGTTCCCACGTAGCTTCTTCGACTGCGTTATTCCTCTAGAGAATCTTAACGGAATGGATGATTTTATTCCTCAGCTTGTGTTCCTTCCTATCTAGTTTCTGGATAGGAACTTCCTCGTACGATAAGTCTTTCTCAACTTGGATTGGTTCATAGGAGATAACGTGCTTGTAGTTTGGTTTATACGGTCGTAATACTGACACATGAAACACGTTGGGAGTGTGCTCAAGTTCAGGAGGTAACGCTACCTCGTACGCCACTTCACCGACTTGCCTTATAATCTCAAATGGTCCTTTGAACCTAGGGCTCAACTTGCCCTTCTTCGCAAAACGAATCTTCCCTTTCCAGGGAGAAACTTTCAGAAATGTATAGTTTCCTAATTCAACATCATTCTTCTTGCAATGTAAGTCTGTATACTTCTTCTGGCAATCTTGAGCTGCTACTAGTCAAGCTCTTATCACCTTGATGATTTCTACTGTCTATTGTACAAACTCGGATCCCAACAGTCGACGTTCTCCAACTTCATCCCAGCATAAGGGCGTTCTACATTTCCTCCCATATAGGGCTTCATACGGCGGCATCCCAATACTGGCTTGATAACTATTGTTATACGTAAACTCTACTAATAGAAGGTGATCCTCCCAACTACCCTTGAAGTCCATCACAAAAGCTCAGAGCATGTCTTCAAGTGATTAAATCGTTCTCTCGCTTTGCCCATCGGTCTGCAGATGATACGTGAAACTCATTCGTAGTTATGTCCCCATTCTTTCTTGAAGTCTCTTTCAGAATTTTGACGTGAATCGCGGATCTCTATCTGATACAATAGATACCGGCACCCCATGCCTCGAGATAATTTCCTTGACATATAATTTGGGTAACTGGTCCAAACTATACTTAATCTTAATCAGCAAAAAGTGAGCTAACTTAGTAAGACAATCTACTATCACCCATATGGCGTCGTGCCCTTTTTGCGTTACTGGAAGCCCCACCACAAAGTCCATTGTGATGTGCTCCCATTTCCATTCTGGAATTTCTAATGGTTGTAATAACCTGTTTGGTCGTTGGTGCTCTACCTTGACTCTCCGAAAAATTAAACATCTACTTATGCATTCTGCAACCTCTCTCTTCATGTTTGGCCACCAGAAGTGGTGACGCAAATCTTGGTACATCTCCGTGCTTCCTAGGTATATCGAGTATATCGTACTGTGTGCTTCTTAAAAATTCTCTTCTCTTAGTTCTGGTACTAATGGTACCCAAATTCGTCCTTCAAATCTTAACAACCCAGTGTTATCAATCTTAAATTTCAATTCATCACCCTCAGTCAACTGATTTTTGATATTATTGCAATCTTCGTCTATCTCTCGTGCCTCTTTAACCTTATCTAATAAAGTCGGGCTCGCTGTCACTGTAAATAATTGTTCATCAGTCTCCATCGGATACCTAATCTCCAATTCTAGTCGTTCAAAATCTTTCACCAATTCTTCTTAAATGGTCAACCTCAATAACTTCACTCTGCCTTTTCTACTCAAGGCATCTACCATTACATTTTCTTTACCTGGAAGGTATAGAATCTCACAATCATAATCTTTGTTAAATTTTAGCCATCGGCGTTGCCTCATGTTTAACTCTTTTTGCGTGAAGAAATATTTTAGACTCTTGTAATCTGTATATATCTCACACTTCTCGCCATACAAATAATGCCTCCAAATATTCATGGCAAAAACTACCGCTGCTAACTCCAGGTAATGAGTCGGATATCCCTTCTTCTAATCTTTTAGCTAGCGTGAAGCGTACACAATGACCCTGCCGTGTTGCATCATTACACAGCCAAGACCCTGGTGTGATGCATCACTATACACTATAAACCCTCCCATGTTGTCCGATAAAGCTGACACATGTGTTTATAACTAAGCCTCTTCTTCAATTCTAGGAAACTTTTTTCACACTTCTCCGTCCAAATGAACTTAGTTATTTTTCTGTTATGATTGGTCAACGGCGATGCTAGTTTCAAAAATACTGAATAAATCTTCGATAGTATCCTGCTAATTCTAAGAAACTCCTAATTTTTGTCGGCATCTTCGGTTGCTCCCAATTGATAACCACTTCTACCTTCGCTGGATCCACCGAAACCCCATTCTTTTTGATAACGTGCCCCAAAAACTTCACTCTCTGCAACCAAAACTCATACTTGGAGAATTTCTCATACATCTTTTCCCTCCTTAATGTCCCCAACACTATCTGAAGATGTTCGGCGTGTTCTTCCTCCGTCTCTGAATACATTAGAATGTCATTGATGGATACGACCACAAACTTATCCATATACTATTTGAACACTCTATTCATCAAATCCATAAATACTGTTGGTGCATTCGTTAATTCGAATGACATTACCAAAAACTCAAAGTGTCCATACCATGTTCTTAATGACATCTTTGGAATGTCCTCTGGCCTCATTTTCAGTTGGTGATAAATGGTCCTCAAGAAAATCATTGAAAAGTACTTCACCCCCTTCAACTAATCAAATAAATCGTCTATCCTGGGCATCGGGTACTTGTTCTTAACGGTGACCTTTTTCAACTCTCGGTAGTCAATACAAAGTCTTAGCGACCCATCTTTCTTCTTTACGAATATGACTGGTGCTCCCTATGGTGATATGCTCGGTCGAATATATCCCTTATCTAACAACTATTGTAATTGAGCCATCAGTTCTTTCATCTTTACCGGTGCCATACGATACGGCGCTTTATATACCGGTGTTGTCCCTAGAGCTAAATATATAACAAACTTAATCTCTCTATCCGGTGGCAATCCTGGAATCTCATCTGGGAAGACATCAACGAAATCCCTTACAATAGGTATCTGACTCAGTTCACCCTCGACCCGTCGAGTATCAACCACGTGAGCCAAATAACCTATATAACTCTTCCTAAGCAATTTTTACGCTTGAACTATCGTTAGATAATTAGATTGTCTCGGCGATTTACTACCATAAAATACCACCTTTGACTTATTCGGAGTCTTAAGGTGTACACACTTCTTCTTATAGTCTATACTACTCCGTGAACTGATAACCAATCCATCCCAGGGATTACATCAAATTCCCCCAAACGAATCGGTATCAAATCCACTTTGAGCTTAAATCCTCGTAATTATGTATAAAAATTTCTGTGAATGTATTCTACGGGGATAATTTCCTTATTCGCTACTTCTACGTTCATAGGGTGTTCTAATCTCTCAAGAGGTAAGTCTAACTGTTTAGCAAATTCTTTGGAAACAAAAGAGCAGGTAACACATGAATCAAATAATACGTATGCATCTATACAATTATTGGAATGATACCTGACACCACGTCCTTAGACTCCACCACATCCTGTACGGTCATGTTGAACGTTCGTGTCATTGGTCTGTTGGCTTGATTGTCTGGCCCTCCAATGTTAATTCCATTGTTGCTGTTGCGCCGCTAGCTGCATCGCCCTTTCTCTTCGGGCAGTCCTTGATTTGATGGTCCGTGGCTCCACAAGAGAAACATCCTCCCTTCTGCTTACTTGGACACTGAGGAGCCATGTGCCCCGGTTGTCTGCAACAATAAAAAACACTCTTTCCCTTCATGCACTCCCCCGAGTGATTCCTCCCATAGTTGTTTTACTTCATACTTTTCTTGGCCTCCCCCCGGACTTATTACCTCCAGAAGATTGGCTCTCCGTCCATTTACGCTTGTTGGGGTTGCTGCTTCTGCTGCTTCCCCTGTTCTATCCTTCTTGACCAGTCTTCTTTTCTTGTTTGAATCGAGCGATGGCTTCATTGCCTCCTTCGGCAATGATAGTCATTTCCAAAAGATCAGAGTAAGTCTTAATCTTTAATACAACCACTGCTTTTTGCACCCATAGTTTTAGTCCTAATTTGAACCTTCTTGCCTTCCTGGCCTCCTTGTCAACCTCATGTTAAGCGAATTAGGCCGACTCGCTAAATTCTTCCGCGTACTCTGCGACAAACATATTACCTTGCTTTAGTTCCAGAAACATAACTTCCATATCCTGTTGCGTATTCTCTGAGAAGTAATTCTCGAGGAATAGCTCTTTAAATCTGTCCCAAGGAATAACTCATTCGTCTACTCGTCCCTTATTGGCTTTCCACCAATAGTTAGCTTTGCCCTTCATCATGAAAGTGGCAAAACTCGTCTTCTGTGCTTCAGGCACTCCTGCGACCTCAAACACCTTCTCCACCTCCTCTATCCATGTCTGGGCTTCAATTGGGTCCAAGGTTCCCCAGAACTCTGGTGGTCTTACCAATTTAAAGTTCTTAAAGCTAGCCAAGTGTTGTCCTCGATGCCCTGCTGCTGGCGGGGGTTTGTTTTTCATTGCCTCAGTTAACAGGTTAACAAAGTTCTGCATTGGACCAACGTTTTCCCCTCCACCATTGTTAACAGATCCTTCCTCCCTCTGGTTCCGCGGTTGTCTCATAGGCAGCATAATATAAGGAAAGGAAGAAAACTATTAGGCTATAGGTGATAAGTTATCCATGTTAGCATTACAAAGTTTAAGACGTCTATCATTCATTTTTGATTTAAATAAACAACTTTAGTATCATGATAAAACTTGATGGATTTCCTCAACCCATCACTTGCATACTCTACTTGAGTTTTCTACTAAGGTTATAACTTAGGTTTCGCATTCCTAACGTTTATAACCTACAGCTTTGATACCAACCTGTGACCCTCCCAAATCCGGGTCCTCTGACCTCAGTCTGGTCATCACGATAAAATACAAACATCCACCTCTAAACAACATACGATAACCAAAATTCGAAATATAATAAATGTACGTCGTTCATTCAAAAAGTGTTACTGGTCCCAAGAATTCGATAACCTTAATACAATCTTACAAACATACCCTAAAATAGCCATTAGGGTTCATATTACATATAAGTAATTTAAACTAGGCATAAAGTAAAGTCTGTTCCTCGTATCTATTCTACATCTTTCCTTTACCCTTGTCCTTTCCTGAGGTCTCGGGCTTAGCTGCAATATAATTCATGATATAGCAAGGATGAACAACAAGTTTGCTCAGCAAAATTTAAATACAACAATAAGGATATATCATGATGAATGGAAAATATCTGATAAATGAATTCAACAATATGAATATCTGAAGGATTCAATAATATGAATATTAGAAGTAAATATAATAATTGCTTTTAGAATAACTGATAGTCAAGTGGACTTTGAACTATAAAACTCGAATGGAATCAATAGCTAATTGACCCTTTGGTTACTGGCTACAGAATAAGTACTTGACGGGATCAGCCTCGCGTACACCATGTATACGCATAACATTTAAATCTGCTCTTTGTGTCTTATATTAGATACTTGGGGTACTCCCCTATCAAAAAGGAGTGTTCTTTTAGTCTAAGAATCCTTACCATCAATTGGTTTGGATAGCTTTTATAAAACTTCATACATTTGTCTGACCGAACAAAGGTTCAGACTCTAACTAACACATTTCAAGAATTATAGAACTTTAAATGATGCACAAGTCCAACATTGTACAAACTCAAGTGAACTAAGTGTGAATATCAATAATATCGACGTGGAATAATTGTAAAGTAATTAAACTACTTAATAGTATGCTTGGAAATAAAGTTCAAGCTTAAATGAATAATTTTCAATTCAACAATAACCTGCTCAATACAATATGAGGAGGATAGGAAACTTTCACAAAACTTAAAGTTTAGAGATTTGCCTGTATGCTCAGCTACAAATTAATTCTAGCTTTAATTAACTTGCGTTGAAATGACCTAACATTAACAAGTCGGCCTTTCCAATTAGTATGTGTAAACTAATATGAGTCTAAACTTACAAGAATCAAATTATCACATAGCATGCTTTTATACATGTTTCATTACATTACCTGATTAGTTTCTAACACACTATGTCATAGTTGAAATCACCATTGACTTTAAAGTTATAAACACTAATTCATCATAAGCCCCTTTCAATATCATGCTTATTATCACATGAATACTATACTGGACAAGTATTACAGATTAAAGTAACCATATATGCATGCATCAGCTCTCAATTTATTAACAGAACTCTGATCCTACTACAGACTGGCACGGCTGCGCTTGGTTTATACTAGGGAATGGCGCGGCCGCGCTTCTCCTGGGGCAAACCAAGATATGGTTGCTCCTACAGAAAACGAGTGTACACACGACTAGCACAAATACAAATAATCATGCAAAACACACATGTTAGTATGTGGATAACCAAGTTTGACCCCATATCATAACATTAACATAGGTCACAATCTATTTTTATTTAATCAAGACTACAAGTTTTCAATTCATAATTTTTTTAAATTTAATCATTAAACACATGCTATGTGGTTCATAGGTCTCTACTACACATGCATGCATTTGTTAAATCAAGTATCTCAAGTTATGACGTTCTACATCATTTATGCTTACTCTTAACCACACTTAACTAGTTTCACAATGCATATAACTTACTAGGCATTCATATTAATTACTTTTACATTCATGACACACCTAATCATGATGTCTCACATACAGAAGTTAAACAACATAAGCATGCTCAAAAATCTTAACTCGAAGCGTATATAGAGTTTGTTTTCAAACTTTAAGTTTTTAATAGTAAAATTTATTCAAGCATGCAAGGTAAGTTCACATATTCCATAACATGCTTCCATAACAACATAGTAGATCACATGGGCATGTTTATTAAGTTTAAAACTTAGTTTATGCATAGTTCATGTACACATAGCTAATATAGTCTTATACTTGCATTTTCCTTTTTATTCATGCTTGACTACAACATACCCTCACCAACAATGTAACTAACATATTGGTCACACTTTAATGTATATTAGAACTTGATACATTCACAACCAAGGTCAGAACATGTTTTTGAAAAGGGTTTATCCAAAACTAGTTTCCAACTCTTTAAGTCCTCTTTGAATAATCAAACTAAAACAACTAATCATGGCTCACTATATCCATAGCATCCTCATTCCATGTGTGATAACCCAGGATTTTGAAGAACTTAAATTTTACGAATAATTTTTTTTTAATATTGATAATGATTATCAATATTGTGCTAAGTATTTGTGATACGAGTCTTGAGAAGTGGTCAATTTGTGTATTGACTGAAAAATACGAGTAGAGTTGTGCTTAACAGAGAATAAAAACTTTAACCCTAGTTACGAATAAGGATTCGGTAGAAGATATAGTTAGAATAATTGTATTGATGAATATGTGAGTGTTTATAACTTATTAAGTCAAATAGGGCTATTAAGTTAGTAAAGTAGAGGGATATGTTGTGACATATGTGAATTATGTACGTGATTGAATAAATATGTATTATGAATGTGTATACATTTATTTGGTAAAGAGAATTAAGATTAAAGTTATGAAACCTAATATATATATTAGGTATGATAATTAATAACCTAATGGGTTATAATATAAGAGAATGGTGGTATATAAAAAAAATTTAAAAAAATATAAACTATGTTGAATTGCAAGCCCAAAGAATTAGACTTTCTAGCCTAAATAATTAATTGATTGGCCTAACTCTTAGCCCAATTGGGAGGGGATCTTTTAGACCATTAAGTAAGCTAAATGAAGCTTAAAAGATAATAAAAAGGGGCCCATGAAGGCCATCATGGCCAAAAATTACATAGAGGAGAGAAAGGGGGGAGGTATGTAATCATTACATTGTTTTAGTAGGTGAGCTAACTTGCTAGGTGTCAAGCCTTGGTCTTATTCTTATCTTTTAATCAAACACACAAGTTAAACTAAGAGTGCAAGCAAGATTATAATGATAAGGAGAGAGAGGAAGAGTGAGACATTGGACGATGATTATAGATACACTAAATCTATCTATTCAAAATTACTAACATCAAATTTCCTTTCTCTTACATCTTTTTATCTCATTTCATGTTCTTAAGTTATCAAAGAAAGACCAAGAGAGAGAATAGATGGGGACGGACAAGAGCGTTAGGAGAGTGAGTGATTATTTTTCAAAGCTCATAGTTCTCTACTATAAGATTACGAAGAAGAAGAGAAATAATTAAGAGAAGGTATAAGAAATCCCTACTTTTATAGTTTAATTTCTTTTTGTGATGATTTGAGTTTTGATTTTTGTAAAACTATGATCTTGAGGCATAAAACCTTAGATCTTGGTGTTTAAAAGTGTTTTATGTTTAGATCCAACTCTTTTATGGATCAAAAGTTGGATCTAAACTAAGAAATGTGAGTTAGGTTTTTCAAAAGATAGAAAAAAAAATATCTTAGCTTTTGTTGTGTTTGATCTTGTGTTTGTTGACTAATTGGTGAATTAGATAATAGATAATATTAGATTCGTGATTATATGAGTTATTGCGAGTTAATATGATGAGTTATGTTGGTTTTATGGAAAATCGTGAAAGTTTTCATACAAAACATAAAGAGTTGAAAAACAAATTTTTGAGAAAACAAAGTATGATACGGAAATGACCATATCTCTCATTCTACTTTGAATTTTTTAGTGTGGTCAATTTTTGGAGTTAGATACATTAGTCTTCTATTAGATCCAAGTAGAATCACTGGAAAATATGTTGTAGATTTTTGGGTGGACTGATTTTAGCATAGGAGTCAAAAATAGAAAAATGACAAAAGTAAAATTTCCAAACTTTTGTAAGGGCTGTTTCGGCCACTTAATTTGTGAGAAAAATTCCAACCTTTTGGTCCATGAAAATATATGGTATTAAGTAGCTTCTGTCCAAAAATGAGCTCGTTCCGACTTAAAATGAGCAAGTTATGACTATTTCAATATTTAGGTTGTTCTGATAAAAAATGCTATAACGAGTGTTCTATAACTCCGATAACCATGAAATTTAATCTAGAAGCTCACGTTAACATGTGTAAGATCCCGCCAAGAGTTGGGAATTTCTAGACTTAAACATGAGGTAGCTAATTTCTTAAGGAATTAACTAGAAATTAATTTTTGAAAAATACTTAATGGAGGTGAAAAATTCCAGAAAAATACTTTTTGTGTATGGAATACATGTGTATATGATTGGCCAAAAGATTGAAAAATAATAAGCTAATTTCATATTTTCATGAATAGTGTATTTTAGCTTCCTGAAATGAAAATTTTAGGTTACTGAAATGAGAAACCAAAATGTCATAATAGATGTCAGTTTTGTTTTAGTTTGCTGAAATAGTAGCTGAAATGATATGTGACTTATCTAATATAATATCGAAGCTTTGAGACCAAGTTTAATTGACATTAAGTGTGTTAATTGTCAGATAGGGTGACTAGTACACCGAGAACAAACTGAAGTCCAACCAGACAGAACTAGTTAGACTTGATAGTGTTTATATAGGTTATAAACACTGATGTGACTATGTGGTAATGTGTTTAGGAGAAAGATTAACAATACATTATAGTATTGTGTGTTGTGAATTATTGTGCTAATTGTGAGACCGATATTGTTGATTATAGGTCTTATGAACGTAAATAAGTATATTGTGTAGCAATAATCAACGCGAAAGGCAAGTTTCCTAACTCAACCTTGAGTTATATCTTTTCAAATATTATGGTGGTTAATTATTGTTGATTAGACCACGTCTGAGAATTTATTGTTGATTATTCGCTGTTAGTGCATGTTAATTAATTCAAATTGAATTGGTGATTCTGAGAATATATATATTTGGAGAATAATTGTTATTGAATATTCACATCCGTAAAAACTATTAGTGATTGCAAATAGTATATATAATTCCTGTCTATTGATGAATTGTGTTGAGAAATGTCTTAGAAAATTGTTCTCGTTAGACGAACATTTGTTAAAACTTGATAGGTTCGAGAAGAGAATAGAAGATAAGAGAATTCAATTATTATTGATAGATTGATGCCAATTGTTTCGGCTAGATCGTGAAAGTAAACTTGATAAGTTCGAGAATAGAAGAGAAGATAAGTTATTAGAAATTGAAATCATCGTATTTCGTTGTTAAATCAAATTTTGATTCTAAGACTGGGAAAAACAACCTTTTATACAAAGGGAACATTTTTGGTCATATATTTGGTCATTGTGCGCATTTTAAGTATTATGCATAATATAGGGTATAATAAAGCTGATTACTTTATATACTTGCGGGGTGGGGGGTGGGTATGATTTAATCTTTATGGTTATTTGATACACGTGGGTATATCAAAGTAAATCTTTGATAGTTACTCGAGAAGAGAAGTTCATGATCCTTAGGGATAACTCATCATAAACTCTAGAAAATATTTTCATCTTGTTATTCAATCGAATATTGTAGAGACCTTGAAAACATTTTACTCTATCATTATCGAATTATTGTGTTGCATAGGTTGCGAGAAGACTTGTTAATGATTAATGAATTATTCAACTATTTCAAAGTTCCCCAAACTTTGGTGTCATTCTATTGAAATAGATAGTCGGTTATTCTTAATTCTTATACATTCATTGTATGTCTTTAACTTGCGGGGCAAATTTGTTGCTCACCCTTGCTAAATAAAATATTTCAGCTAGGAACAAAGTGGCTGGAGGTGCTGAGAAGAACAAAGGCAAAGGCCTGTAGCTGGAATAGTTTAATGAACATTATTATTATGTTGTTTTGTAAACCCTTTTTGTATATATCTAAAGGGTATGATTGTAATGTTAAAGTTAGATAACATGGGTTGTTGTATTAACTATATCAGTTAATGAGGTGTATATTTCTATTTATAATTAAATGGGTAGTTAGATGTTATTTATATTGTGGATCGTGAGCACAAAATTCAGAGGTCAGGTAACCCGTATTTGGGGGCGTCACAAGTTGGTATCAAAGTTGTAGGTTATAAACCTTAAGAGGGGGGGGGGGGCTAGGATTATAACCATAAGCGAGATCTAGAATACTCATTTAGAGTACTAAGTGAGGGATTACTGAAGTGTATCGATAGTGAGATATGTGGACACATAGTGTGAGTTTTTCGTACTGGTGAAGTACCAATCAAGTTGTTTAAACTGATTGTATGATGTCAGGAGAATATGAAATGAAATAGTCTGAGGAGATGGTAGGCAATTTGTTGTACCATTGCCGATGGCAAAGGAGGTGCCGGTATGCAGAGCGAGTTAGTTGAGGAAGTGGGAAAGGATAAACCCATTGTGAATCTGGGTAGTAACCATGATGAATATCCTAAAAGGTATCTAAATGAAGATGAGGAGGCAGAGTTCGAAGAAGTTAAGGTGGAGATAGAGATTAGGTCAAAAGTTGGAGAGAAAAATCAAGAATCTGCAGAAGTTTAAGAACTTTGGAGTAAAGTGTTTCTCTTAGAGGAGTTGTGAAAGACAGAGTGAGCATTACACGAGATGACCGAAAAAGGAAATAATTTGAAGGTGGGAAGACTCACGTGGGAGAATGTATGATGAGGAAGAGCATGTGCTTCAACTGTAAACAGGAAGGACATATTTCTCTACATTATCCTAAGTCGAATATAAGAATGTGTTTTTCATGTGGAAGAATGGGTCACGGATTCAACAAGTGTCCCAACAAAAAGAATACGGGTGAAGGGAGTGAACGGTTGACAACTTAAATATAAGCGGTAGTATATTTTAGTAGTAGGTTATGATATTAATGGTTGTAATATCGAGAACGATGTGTGAACATATGTTAATATATATATATATATATATATATATATATATTTGTATGAATGAAATCTTTATTTCCTATATGAATATAAGATTAATTTGTGAGTTCTTAAAACTCATACTTATGGTAAGTTCACGACTCATAATTATATGAAATGTTTTAAACCCCTTAGTGAATGGACGCCAATTGTCTGACTAGGATAAGTTCATAAACTCATATAATTGTGGTAAGTTCCTGAACTCATAAGTTTGGTAAGTTTGCTGAACTGGGGATAGTTATATGTGTTAAGTACTAAAGGTACTATGTGCTATTTGAATAAATATGTGATTATATGAGAATTTTTTTAAATTCTTATTGTGTTATTAATAAGAATTTGTGTAGAGAAGGAGAATTAATGTAAGATTTTTATCAGATAATGCCATGAGGAAGGAAGTCTAAAGGAAATATGGAAGAATAATTTTGAATCAAGCGGAAGAATATAGCGATGTGATGAATATTTTTTCAAGTTCAACGAGTTAGCTAAATTTGCTCCACATCGAGTGGACACTTAGGAGATTAAAGCACGATGTTTTAGGAATGGATTGAAATCGTTGGTACTCGAGAAGCTAGATGTGCTGCAAATTAATTCATTTTCAACTTTATTGGAAAAAGCCATTATTGCTGAGGGAGAAATTGAAGCTATATAAAAGAATAGTCAAGAACAAAGAAAGAAGGCTGAAGGAAATAATATGATAAGTGGTAGTGCAGGCAGTGATCTTAATAAACGTAAGAGTGATGGTGATGTTAATCCAGGAAATAATCCAAAAGAGATTAGGAAGAAAGGTACGCCATGTGCAGTTTGCGGGAAGCATCATCAAGGAGTTTGTTTGAAGAAACAAAGAGTCTGTTATAACTGTGGCCAAAAGGGACACATGTCTCCCGAGTGTCCCATTCCAAAGAAGACACAAGGTTGTTTTGCGTGTGGATAAACAGATCACCTAGTGCGTGACTGCCCAAAGAAGAGAATGAATAAGGGAACCAATATCAGAACAATATGGATCAAAGAATCAGCTCAGCAGGGAAGACCAAAATCATTTACTTTTAGCATGACAGTTCCAGACCCAGAGGCTACACAGGATTTAGTTGCGGCAGGTAACGATTTCGTTGAGAAATTAAATTACATGAGTAATATGGGATAAATATCACTGTGAATTGTTTTCTTTTATAGATCCAAGTCACAAGTTAGAATATAAGACAAAAATTAATATTGTGTTGATACGAATGAATTGATAATACAACTTTAAAAGATTGTAGAGAATAAGAAAGTGGTGATTTCGAGGACGAAATCCTTATAAGGAGGGGAGAATGTGATAACCAGGGATTTTGAATAATTCAAATTTTATGAATAATTTTTTTAATATTGATATTGATTATCAATATTGTGCTGAGTATCTGTGATACGAGTCTAGAGAAGTGGTCAATTTCTGTATTGATTGAAAAATACGAGTAGAGTTGTGCTTAATAAAGAATAGAAACTTTAACCCTAGTTACAAATAGGGATTCGGTAGAAGATACAATTATAATAATTGTATTGATGAATATGTGAGTGTTTATAACTTATTAAGTCAATTAGGGCTATTAAGTTAATACACTAGAGGGATATGTTATGACATATGTGAATTATGTACGTGATTGAATAAATATGTATTATGAATGTGTATACATTTATTTGGTAAAGAGAATTAAGATTAAAGTTATAAAACCTAATATATATATATATATATATATATATTAGGTATGATAATTAATAACCTAATGGGTTATAATATAAGAGAATTGTGGTATATAAAAAATGAAAAAAAATATAAACTATGTTGAATTACAAGCCCAAAGAATTAGAATTTCTAGCCTAAATAATTAATTGATTGGCCCAACTCTTAGCCCTATTGGGAGTGGACCTTTTGGACCATTAAGTAAGATAAATAGAGCTTAAAAGATAATAAAAAGGGGCCCAAGAAGGCCATTATGGCCAAAAATTACATAGAGGATAGAAAGGGGGGAGGCATGTAATCATTACATTGCTTTAGTTGGTGAGCTAACTTGCTAGGTGTCAAGCCTTGGTCTTATTCATATCTTTTCATCAAACACACAAGTTAAACCAAGAGTGCAAGCAAGCTTACAATGATAAGGAGAGAGAGGAAGAGTGAGAAATTGAATGATGATTATAGATACACTAAATATATATATATACAAAATTACTAACATCAAATTTCCTTTCTCCTACATCTTTTTATCTCATTTCATGTTCTTAAGTTATCAAAGCAAGACCAAGAGAGAGAATAGATGGGGAAGGACAAGAGGGTTTGGAGAGTGAGTGATTTTTTTTCAAAGCTCATAGTTCTCTACTCTATGATTAGGAAAAAGAGGAGAAAGAATCAAGATAAGGTATAAGAAATCCCTACTTTTATAGTTTAATTTCTCTTTGTGATGATTTGAGTTTTGATTTTTGTAAAACTATGTTCTTGCGACTTAAAACCTAAGATCTTGGTGTTTAAAAGTGTTTTCTGTTTAGATCCAACTCTTTTATGGATCAAAAGTTGGATCTAAACTAAGAAATATGAGTTAGGTTTTTTAAATGATAGAAAATAAATTTTTTCTTGGCTTTTGTTGTGTTTGATCTTGTGTTTGTTGACTAATTGGTGAATTAGATAATGGATTATATTAGAATCACGAGTATATGCGTTATTTTTAGTTAATATGATGAGTTATGTTGGTTTTATGGGAGATCATGAAAGTTTTCATACAAAACATAAAGAGTTGAAAAACAGATTTTTGAGAAAACAAAGTATGATACGGAAATGACCATATCTCTCATTCTACTTTGAATTTTTGAGTGTGATCAATTTTTGGAGTTAGATATATGAGTCTTCTATTAGATCCAAGTGGAATCACTGGAAATTGTGTTGTAAATTTTTGAGTGGACTGATTTTAGCAAAGGAGTCAAAAACAAAAAAATGACAAAAGTAAACTGTCCAAAATTTTGTAAGGGCAGTTTCGGCCAATTAATTTGTGACAAACATTCCAGCCTTTTGGTACACGAAAATATATAGTATTAAGTAGCTTTTGTCCAAAAATGAGCTCATTCTGACTTAAAATGAGCAAGTTATGACTATTTCAATATTTAGGTTTTTTCAACGAAAAACTCTATAACCGGAGTTCTATAACTCCGTTGACCATGAAATTTAAACTGGAAGTTCACATTAACATGTGTAAGATCTTGACAAGAGTTGGAATTTTCTAGAGTTAAATGTAAAGTAGCTAATTTCTTAAGGAATTAACTAGAAATTAATTTTTGAAAAATACTTAAAGGAGTTGAAAAATTCCAGAAAAATACTTTTTTTGTATGGAATACACGTGTGTATGATTGGCCAAAAGATTGAAATATAATAAGTTGATTTCATAGTTTTGTGAATAGTGTATTTCAGCTTCCTGAAATGAACATTTTAGGTTACTGAAATGAGAAACAGAAATGTCAGAATAGATGTTAGTTTTGTTTTATCTTGCTGAAATAGAAACTGAAATGATATACGACTTATCTAATATAATATCGAAGCTTTGAGACCAAGTTTAATTGAAAATAAGTGTGTTAATTATCGGATAGGGTAACTAGTACACCGAGAACAGACTGAAGTCCAACCAGACCGAACTAGTTAGACTTGATGAGTGTTTATATAGGTTATAAACACTGATGTGACTATGTGGTAATGTGTTTAGGAGAAAGATTGACTGTAAATTAAATTATTGTGTGTTATGAATTATTGTGCTAATTGTGAGACCGATATTGTTTATTATAGGTCTTATGAACGCAGATAAGTATATTGTGTAGCAGTAATCAACGCAAAAGGCATGTTTCCTAACTCAACCATGAGTTATATATTTTAAAATATTATGATGGTTAATTATTGTTGATTAAACCACGTCTGAGAATTTATTGTTGATTATTCGCAGTTAGTGCATGTTTATTAATTCAAATTGAATTAGTGATCCTAAGAATATATATTTGGTGAATAATTGTTATTGACTATTCACATCCGTAAAAACTATTAGTGATTGCAAATAGTACATATAATTCATGTCTATTAATGATTTGTGTTGAGAAATGTCTTAGACAATTGTTCTGGCTAGACAAATATTTGTTAAAACTTGATAGGTTCGAGAAGAGAAGAGAAGATAAGTGAATTCAATTATTATTGATAGATCGATGCCAAATATTTTGGCTAGATCGTGAAAGTAAACTTGATAAGTTCGAGAATAGAAGAGAAGATAAGTAATTAGAAATTGAAATCATCGTATTTCGTTGTTAAATCAAATTCTGATTCTAAGACTGAGAAAAACAACGTTTTATACAAAGGGAACATTTTTGGTTGTATATTCGGCCATTGCGCGCGTATTAAGTATTATGCATAATATAGGGTATAATAAAGCTGATCATTTTATATACTTTGTAAGACCCCAACTTATTATAAATAAAATTGAATTTTCTCTATTCATTATTCTAAATTAATAAGGTGTTAATTTGATATAATGCTTTAGTTATGGGTGAAATGTGCAAATTTTACTAAATAAGCAAGTGGTTATAAAATATTCATTTTTGTCGAGGAATATTCTTTTGGTCGTGGAATATTTTTTGTCGGGGAATATTAAAATGCGGCCAGTATGACCATTCGTGGGGCTCATAACAGAATAACTGTCGGATGAAGAAAATGACAAAGTATTAGTTTTTATAAATAACGGCGTAATTGTTACCGTTAACACTATTAGAATACCTAATGGTTAAAATACGATGAATACGGCGTGATTGCGCGCAGAGCACTGATGTTTGCAGTAAGATTGTTGGATTATTTATTCATACGTGAAAAGGCTTACTCAATAATTATTACGATGAGTTCTTGTTCAATATTTTATTTTATTGATTCAATAATTGTTGCGTTGATATTTAATATTATTGTTGTTTCAATAATTATCACTGCACAGTATTTCCCATTATCAGATCAATAATTCATATTATTTGAATAATATTATTAGATAGCATTATTGGCAATGTCTAGAAAGTTCTGTCAAAAAGAGGTTTGATCACCTAATTACGCGCCAGTAAGGAGAAATCCTTATTGGAAAGCCCCCTCTTTACTAGGAATGGCCTGGTTGTCATAATTGTGATTCTGTAATATTATTTATGAATAATTAATTATTGATTTATACGATAAAGAAATATTTATTTGATATAAATGATGGATTTATTTATTTTATGTGATTATAAATGAAGGAATTAATGCTGAGGTGTTTTATCAGTATTTTTGTCAGAATGAAAGTATTAAAAATCATCCGTTTATGGATTTTGGATATTTTCGGTTTGGAATTTGGAGAAACTCAAAGCTACAAAGTTGTAGAGAATTCGATTTCGTGTGGAATGGACATAAAATTCGTATTTTTCTGATAAACGGGCTATTTTCTATGAATTACTGAAGTTTCGAAAAATAAAATGATATTTATTATATTATGAGCGGGACCCATTTTTTGGTTGGTGTTGAATGCACATGGGCTGCTGAAAATTTTCAGAATTGGTGGCTAGCTTGCTTGCGTAGAAGAAAGAATAAGAAATAATAATATTCAATTATTTTAGTCTCCTTTGGCGTTCTAACATTTTCCTATAAATAGGCGCTTAGGTTAGAATTAAAAATCACACTAGAAACAAGTTTTCTTTCTCTCTAGATTATCGAGCGTATTTTTGTGATTATTTTAATACTTTGAGAGTTGTTATTCCGTGCAAGTTTCTGTCGGCTTTATATCCGAAATTCAATCAGAAGTACGGTTATTTTGAGGTAAGGGATGTTATTTTCTTCTTAAATGATATTATTTTCTTTAATATCATTATGCCAAAATATTGGTTTGAACTTTTTAATCAAATTTGGAACTTTTTGTCCAAGATGTCTATTTTGGCTACCATCTTTGATTGTATCCATGTTTTGATCGTTAGTATGAAGTATTATTGATCTCGGATAAACGGTTATACGAATCCCTAATATTTGTCCTTCTGTCTCACTGGATTCATTTTCTTTAAAATATTTTTCATCATCCTCAATCTTAAATGATGATATTACTGAATATATTTGGCCTGTAGTGCAAAGATGAATGATTAACTGATGAATATCTTTGCCCCGTAGTGCAAAGATGAGCAGGTGTTGAGATAAACATTACCAACTGGTGATATAAATGAATATCTTTGGCCTGTAGTGCAAAGATGAATATTTAATTAAAGATGTATATTGATTGTTGTTACAAGGTTAAAATATTGATGATGGACTTTTAAATCTTAGAAGATAGTAGAATTCATTCTCTACATGACTCTTCTAATGGATTGTTGTTTCCGCTGCAGTTGTTGATCTAAAACTTGTTGTCTATTATATTCTATCAGATTTTTCCATGTTGAAGACTAATGATAATTTGTTGTATATTATCTTAGTCATGATATTCTTTACTGGGCTAGTTGAGCTCACCCTTTTCCTTTTTGTTCCATTTTTCTTCTCAAGAGGTGAGAACATAGCAGGATCGAGTCGGGGTATGGAGTGATGGTTCTAGAAAGATGTTTTAGCAGTCCTCACTATTTTCTGTAAAATAGTGTATGAATAATTGTAATGAGGACTTATTTGAGTGTTGATATTGTCTAGAAGACCATATTTGTATTTAAACTCACAGTATGTGTTGTCGTATTTTGTACGACAATTGTATTATTGAAGTTGTAGTTTGCTTTCTGTACCATGTATTTGGCGACTCAGAATGGGTGTTGTATACCTATTTTGGGGGCGTCACAGTTGGTATCAAAGCTTAGGGATATGGTCTCTGGCGGAGATCGGGGAATAGAACTAGGAGTGGAGAGATGAGTAAATCATTCACTAGTGTGTCCCATCTAAGCTTATTTGTTGGTTGGTCATAATATAGGGATATTATGTGATATGTTAATTTGTTTAATTAACCCTTATTTTATGGCAGTATTTAAGAATGGATGCTGAGAACGTTAACAATGGAGTGTATGAGACTGTGGAACAACCTTTAGTCACAAACCAGGAGAACGTGAAACACGAAGGCAATATTCCTCCCGTGAACAACACTACCAAGCAAACGATGAATGATGGAATGTTTAGGGGCTTTTTGCAGTTCATGCAAAATCAAACGAGGGAGACTCGTGTACAAAATACGGGTGGAAATGATGGCAACACACGGTCTGTCATAGCCAAGCAGTTCAAGGAGTTGGGAACACCAGCTTTTCTGGGGAAAGCCCAATCCGATTAAGGCGAAAACGTGGGTCAAGCAAATTACCAAGATATTCGATGTCTTGGGATGCACGGAGAAATAGAAGGTTCCATTCGCCACATTTATATTCCATGGAGAGGCAGATTACTAGTGGGAATGCGTGAAGCGTACCCAGCCAGCTGCACTTAACATGTCTTGGGAAAGATTTCAGAAACTATTCAATGACAAGTACTTTCTAGAAAGTATTCGTCATATGAAGGAGGTAGAGTTTATTAAACTGGAATAGAACAACATGACGGTTTCTCAGTACGAGGCAAAGTTCGCAGAGTTATCCAGGTTTGCACCTCATTTGGTGGAGAATGAGGAACGTATGACGCGGATGTTTCTGAGAGGTCTAAAACCCAAGATTCGTCAATACCTTATCTCTCATAATTTTTCTCGGTATTCAGATGTTGTCAACAGGGCTCAATTATTAGAGCGAGATAATGAGTACACTCAACCGAGAGATCAGAACCAAGGTCATACCGGTGACAGCAGTCATCGGAGCGATGATAACCAGCGAGGAGGGAAGAATATGGATAAAATAGGTATCCACTCGGGTGGTAATCGTGGCCATGATAATAGAAGAGGTGATTCTAGTGGAAATTTCAAAAAGAGGAGATTCAATAATGACAGGAAGACATCAGCAACAACACCAGCATCAACTATTGCTAGGGGAGGAGAACGACCACCGATCGTGTGTTACAAATGCGGGAAAGAGGGACATATCAGCCCAAACTGCCCACAACAATCCAAGGTATGTTATAACTGTGGAAAGGAGGGTCATATAGTTAGAGAGTGTTCTGTAGCAAAACCAAGTTCAGCGGGGATGGTGACTCCAAAAGCTATCCCGGATAAGTCGAAGTCAACGGTTATTGGAAGAGCGTTTGTTGTGACTGGTCCAAACGTGAGGAACCCAAACGAGGTGATCACGAGTAAGCTAATCTTGAATTCTTACAAAGTTTATACCTTACTAGATACCAGTTCTACCCATTCTTTTATCTCTCCTACGTGTGCTCAACGTTTAAACATGACTTCAGAGAAATTGGATTTTAACTTATCTGTTGAAACTCCGTTGGGTAAAACCTTCGTTACTTCTACAATTTATAAATCTTGCTTAATCCAAGTTGGCACTATCACATTACCTGTTGATCTTATCTTTTTAAAGATATTTGCTTTTGATGTGATTTTAGGAATTGATTGGTTAACCACCCATCATGCCAAAATTGATTGTTTTCGTAAGGTTGTTAGTTTTCATATTCCTAACTAACCTGTTATACAAATTCAAACAACAAAACCACTAAAATCAGTCACTATTATATCAAGCCACAAAGCTATTCGTTTATTGAAAAATGGATGTCAAGCTTTCTTAGCCCATGTTATGGATTTGAATAAAGACAAGTTAGATTTGAATAATATTTATGTGGTTAGAGAATTTCCTGATGTATTTCCTAAAGAACTTCCTGGTCTACCCCCATAGCATGATGTTGAATTCTTTATTTACCTTGAACCGGGTACAAAGCCCATTTCTAAAACCCATATCGAATGGCTCCTATTAAACTTTAGGAGTTGAAAGTCCAACTACAGGAATTGTTAGACATCGGTTTCATTCATCCTAGTACATCTCCTTGGGGTGCTCCTGTTTTATTCGTAAAGAAGAAAGATGGGAGTATGTGACTTTGTATTAACTATCAAGAATTAAACCATGTCACCATCAAGAATAGGTATCCGCTACCTCGCATTGATGACCTGTTTGACCAGTTACAAGGAGCATAATTCTTTTCAAAGATCGATCTTCGATCAGGATATCATCAGCTGAAGATTAAAACTGAGGATATTCCAAAAGGCGCCTTTAGAACTCTCAGTGCGGGCATTATGAATTCTTAGTCATGTCTTTTGGATTGACTAATGCTCCCGCCGCTTTCATGGATATGATGAATCGAGTATTCAAGGAATATTTGGATCGATTCGTTGTTGTCTTTATTGATGACATCCTCATCTATTCCAAAAGCCGTGAAGATCATGAGCACCATTTGAAGCTGATACTTGAAAGACTTCGTGAAAATAAGCTTTATCCCAAGCTAAAGAAATACGAGTTTTGGCTTGAGGAATTAGCATTCCTTGGGCACGTGGTGTCAAAACATGGAGTATCTGTTGACCTAGTGAAGATTAAAGCAATACAAAGTTAGGAGAAACCGAAGTCGGTGACCGAAGTGCGTAGCTTTCTGGACTTAGCTGGTTATTATCGGAGATTCATGGAAGGATTTTCTCGAATCGCTACTCCGTTAACTCAGCTGACTCGAAAAGATACAAAATTCGTATGGAGCGAGGAATGCGAGAAGAGTTTCCAAGAGCTCAAGAAGAGATTCATTTCGGCACCTGTTCTAGCAATACCATCTGGTTTGGATGGATTTGTTATCTACAACGATGCTTTAGGCTAAGGGTTAGGATGTGTTCTCATGCAACATGGGAAAGTCATAGCCTATGCCTCGCGACAATTCATAGAATATGAGAGGAATTATCCTACTCATGATCTAGAGTTGGAGGCAGTTGTTTTCCCGTTAAAGATATGGAGACATTACTTGCATGGGGAGAAAGTGGAGATTTATACGGACCATAAAAGCCCCAAATATTTCTTCACCCAAAAAGAACTCAATATGCGGCAACGACGTTGGCTTGAGCTGTTGAAAGATTACGATCACACTATTAAATATCATCCTGGAAAAGCGAATGTAGTAGTTGACGCATTGAGTAGAAGATCATATGTGAGTACGAATGCAATATTTTCAATGTAAAGGCCCATTTGGTATGACTTGCAAAGGATGGAGGTAGAATTAAAGACTCCAGGGACCCATGTGATGATGGCGAATATACGAGTAGAACCAACTTTAATCGATAAAGTTAAAGCTGCTCAAGCTACGGACCTGGGTCTGATACGTATGAAGAGGAAAGTGCAAGAAGGTGCTATTCCAGAAGCAAGAATCGATGAAGAAGGAATACTTCGAGTCAACTCTAGACTTTGCGTTCCTAACGATTCTGACTTAAAACATAGAATCATGATGGAGGCACACAATACCCCATTTGAAATCCATCCTGGGTGTACCAAAATGTATTATGATATTCGACACACATTTTGGTGGAACAATATGAAGAGAGAGATCGCGGAGTTTATCTTGAGATGTTTAACATGTCAATGTGTAAAGGCAGAGCATCTAGTGCCAAAGGGTCCATTGCAACCACTGGATATTTCAAAATGGAAGTGGGAACACATTACCATGGATTTCGTTACAGGTCTTCCCAAAGTTTCTCAAGGCATAGATGCGATTTGGGTTATTGTTGATAGATTAACCAAGTCTTCTCATTTCTTGCCTATACGTGAGACTTATTCCCTTGAACGTCTTGCTCGTATGTACTTGAATGAGATTGTGAGATTGTGTGGCATGCTAGTATCCATAGTTTTGGATCGTGTCCTAAGATTCACTTCAAGATTTTGGGATAGCTTGCAGAAAGCTATGGGCACAGATTTACGATTCAGTTCAGCATACCATCCTCAAACAGACGGACAATCAGAGAGGACTATTCAAACCCTTGAAGATCTATTAAGACTCTGTGTTCTAGATTTCAAAGGAAGTTGGGATAAGTACTTGTCATTGGTGCAATTCTCATACAACAATAGTTATCAAGCAAATATAGGCATGGCTCCATTGTAGGCGTTGTATGGACAAAAGTGTCATTCTCCAGTATGCTGGGATGAGGTAGGAGAAGCAACGTTGTTGGGACCAGAATTAGATAACAGAAAAGATCCAAATGATTCGACAACGTATTCAAACCTCACAGGATCGACAAAAGAGTTATGCTGATCTTCATCGAAAGGATATGGAATTTAATATTGGAGATCATGTACTGTTACGTATTGCTCCATGGAAGGGAGTTACAAGATTTGGGAAGAGAGGAAAGATCTATCCACGATTTGTTGGTCCATTTGAGATTCTTGACCGAATAGGAAATGTGTCCTATAGACTCGCATTACCTCCAAGCATGTCTCGTGTTCATAATGTTTTTCACATATCTATGCTTCGTAAATATGTAAAAGGCCCAAACCGCATTATTGCGTTAGAACCAGACGAAGTAGCCGAAGATTTAACATACGATGAGGTACCTGTTAAGATCTTAGATATGAAAGAACATGTCCTACGCACGAAGGTTATACCACAAGTCAAGGTTTATTGGAGGAACCATGCTATTGAGGAAATAACCTGGGAGTTGGAATCAGAAATGAAAGCGATGTACCCTCACCTATTCGAAACACCAGGTACGTACTTTAATTTTGAGGACGGAATTTTATAAGGAGGGGAGGTTGTAAGACCCCAACTTATTATAAATAAAATTGAATTTTCTCTATTCATTATTCTAAATTAATAAGATGTTAATTTGATATAATGCTTTGATTATGGGTGAAATGTGCAAATGTTACAAAATAAGCAAGTGGTTATAAAATATTCATTTTTGTCGTGGAATATTCTTTTGGTCGTGGAATATTCTTTTTATCGGAAAATATTCGTACGACGGCGCATCCATTCGTGGGGCTCATAACAGAATAACTGTCGGATGAAGAAAACAACAAAGTATGAGTTTTTATAAATAACGGCGTAATTGTTACCGTTAACACTATTGGAATACCTGATGGTTAAAATATAGTAATACGCGTGATTGCGAAGTAGCACACAGTGTTGCACAATATTGTTCAATTATTGATTCGTACATAAGAAGGCACTACTCAATAATTGTTACAGTAGTTACTGTTCAATATTTTATTTTATTGATTCAATAATTGATGTGTTGATATTTAATATTATTGTTGTTTCAATAATTGTCACTGCACAATATTTCTCATTATCAGATCAATAATTCATATTATTTGAATAATATTATTAGATAGCATTATTGGCAATGTCTAGAAAGTTCTGTCAAGGAGAGGTTTGGTCACCTAATTGCGCGTCAGTAAGGAGAAATCCTTATTGAAAAGCCCCCCTCTTTCCTAGGAACGGCCTGGTTGTCATAATTGTGATTCTGTAATATTATTTATGAATAATTAATTATTGATTTATTTGATAAAGAAATATTTATTTGATATAAATGATGGATTTATTTTTTTATGTGATTATAAATGAAGAAATTAATGCTGAGGTATTTTATCAGAATTTTTGTCAGAATGGAGGTATTAAAAATCATCCGTTTGTAGATTTAGGATATTTTTGGTTTGGAATTTGGAGAAACTCAAAGTTTAAGAAAATAAAATGATTTTTATTAAATTATGGGTGGGACCCACTTTTTGGTTGGTGTTGAATGCACATGGGCTACTGAAAATTTTCAAAATTGGTGGCTAGCTTGCTTGCGTAGAAGAAAGAATAAGAAATAATAATATTCTATTATTTTAGTCTCCTTTGGCGTTCTAATATTTTCTAATAAATAGGCGCTTAGGTTAGAATGGAAAATCACACCAGAAACAAGTTTTCTTTCTCTCTAGATTATCGAGCGTATTTTTGTGAGTATTTTAATACTTTGAGAGTTGCTATTCCGTGCAAGTTTCTGTAGGCTTTATATCTGAAATTCAGTCAGAAGTACGATTATTTTGAGGTAAGGGATGCTATTTTCTTCTTAAATGTTATTATTTTCTTCAATATCATTATGCCGAAATATTGGTTTGAACTTTTTAATCAAATTTGGAACTTTTTGTGTCGGGGTTACTATTCACGTATATACGAATATTGATCTTGGATAAACGGTTATACGAATCCCTAATATTTGTACTTCTGTCTCACTGGATTTGTTTTCTTTAAAATATTTTTCATCATCCTCAGTCTTAAATGATGATATTACTGAATATTTTTGGCCTGTAGTGCAAAGATGAATGATTAACTGATGAATATCTTTGGCCCGTAGTGCGAAGATGAGCAGGTGTTGAGATGAACATGACCAACTGGTGATGTAAATGAATATCTTTGGCCTGTAGTGCAAAGATGAATATTTAATTAAAGATGTATATTGATTGTTGTTACAAGGTTAAATTATTGATGATGGACTTTAAAATCTTAGAAGATAGTAGAATTCATTCTCTACATGACTCTTCTAATGGATTGATGTTTCCGCTACAGTTGTTGATCTAAAACTTGTTGTCTATTATATTCTAACAGATTTTTCCCAGTTGAAGACTAATGATAATTTTTTGTATAGTTTCTTAGTCATAATATTCTTTCCTGGGCTAGTTGAGCTCACCCTTTTCCTTTTTGTTCAATTTTTCTTCTCAAGAGGTGAGAACATAGCAGGATCGAGTCGGGGTATGGAGTGATGGTTCTAGAAAGATGTTTTAGCAGTCCTCACTATTTCTGTAAAATAGTGTATGAATACTTGTAATGAAGACATATTTGAGTGTTGATATTGTCTATAAGACAAAATTGGTATTTAAACTCACAGTATATGTTATCGTATTTTGCACAACAATTGTATTATTAAAGTTATAGTTTACTCTCTATACCATGTATTTGGCGACTCAGAATGGGTGTTGTATACCTATTTTGGGGGTGTCACATACTTGCTGGAGGGGTATGATTTATTCTTTATGGATATTTGATACACCTGGGTATATCAAAGTAAATCTTTGATAGTTACTCAAGAAGAGAAGTTCATGATCCTTAGGGATCACTCTGCATAAACTTTGGAAAATATTTCCATCTTGTTATTCAATTGAATATTGTTGAGACCTTGAAAGCGTTGTACTCTTTCATTATCGAATTATTGTGTTGCATAGGTTGCAAGAAGACTTATTAATGATTAATGAATTGTTCAGCTATTTCAAAGTTCCCCGAACTTTGGTGTCATTCTATCGAAATAGATAGTCTGTTATTCTTGATTCTTATACATACATTGTATGTCTTAACTTGCGGGGAAAATTTGTTGCTCACCCTTGCTAAATAAAACATTTCAGCTAGGAACAAAGTGACTAGAGGTGCTGAGAAGAACAAAGGCAAAGGCCTGTTACTGGAATAGTTTAATGAACATTATTATTATGTTGTTTTGTAAACCTTTTTTGTATATCTAAAGGGTATGATTGTAATGTTAAGGTTAGATAACCTGGGATGATGTATTAACTATATCAGTTAATGAGGTATATATTTCTATTTGTAATTAAATGGGTAGTTAGATGTTATTTATATTGTGGATCGTGAGCACCATATTCAGAGGACAGGTAACCCAGATTTAGGGGCGTCACACCATGTGTTAACGTTGTTTATAATCATCTACTAACCAAAATAGCATGCTCAGAATGGAACAAGATTACAAAAATTAGTACACATGATGGCGGCCAGTAGCGGACCACATGTGATATACTATAGAAGGGTACTACCGCGCCACTTCGAAAAGATGAAAATAATGTCTCTGCATTTGCAGAGCCTCAACAAAAACCATGCTAAATCTATAACCAAACTAACTACAATGCGTCTAAGCATGCAAACAACCTCAGACAACACAATGGCATGCTATTCTACATCAATTAATAGAGAATTTCCTGAGAATTGCAAGAATTTAACAAAACTTAAACTAAGAACAAAATAGATATTATACCTCCTTGAAGCTTAACTTGATTCCACAAAGCACTAATTACACTCTCTCTATGCTCAGCCACGCTCACTCTCTTTCTATACTTATTAGACAAATTCTTTAGAAACTTATAAATGAAGAAGGAGGGGCTATATATAGAGAACTCATTGTCTAGACATTTTTCTTACACCATGGTTTGATTCACATGAAAATGGAAAAGAACAATGGGTAAAGAAGACTTGGCCAACTGCCCACATCCATAGCCATCATCATTGCCATTCTAGCTTCAACTACCGACTTGTGTTCGCGTATTATAGAGTGAGTTACTATTCATATACTGAGCTTCTCAATTCTTAGCAACGTGTTTATAATGTTTAGTTTGTTCTCTTATACTCCAAAAATGTAACTTTAATGTATTAATGCTACTACATAATGGAAAGTTAGGGATTATTTATGTACTCACATGAATACAATAACTCTTACTATATAGTCTATAATATATAAACATATTAATGTGTCACCTTGTACTATATAAAATATATAGTTAACTACCATATAATAAAGGTTTACTATATTACATGCTTCATTAAATTAATCTAGTAAATATAATCATATTATATTTATTAATCTCTTACTCAATTAATTATTATTTATTCATAATAATTATAAATCAACACATTATTAATTTAATTACCCATATTTGTAATTAATCAATATGTTCAAATCACGCCACTATATTCAAATAAATTAAATATTTAATTATTAATAATCCTATCAATTCTTTGATATTAAAGTCTTAGGGTTAGTCCACTAATTTAAATAAACTATTAGTTACTCCCTTTAATCATTTCATAAATTCACATAACCACATAAGGTTTAAATAGACTCACAAAACTAACTCATTAAAAATTAAATCACATATTTATTTAATAAGGAGTTTAAAATTCACGGTCATTATAGCTTCTTTGACATTGTGGTTCCTCTATATCACCTTCACAGAAGGTATCACTTTATTTCTAAGCACTTATTCTTTCTTGTCAACTATCTGGATATATAGGAATTTCCTTATAAGATAAATCTTTATCAAATTATAACAGTTCGTACTCAATCACATGCTTGTAGTCAGATTTGTACGGTCGTAACACCGAAATATAGAAAACATTGTGAATGTGCTCTAACTCTGGAGGTAAAGCTACCACAAATGCCACTTCAACAATTCTTCGCAGCACCTCAAAGGGTCTAATAAACCTTGGGCTTAGCTTCCCTTTCTTACCAAATAAGATTTTCCCCTTCCAAGGAGAAACTTTTAGGAAAACAAAATTTTTAACGTCAAATTTGTGATTTTGTCGGTGTTGATCAATATATTTCTTTTGTCTGTCTTGACCAGCTACGAATCTTGCCCTGATAATTTAGACATCTTCAGCGATCTGCTTTACCAGTTCTGGCCCTAACAGTTGACGTTCACCAACTTCATCCCAGCACAGTAGAGTTCTGCACTTTCGGCCGTACAATGCTTAGTAGGGCGGTATGCCAATACTCACGTGGTAACTGTTATTGTAGGAGAATTCAGCCAATGGTAAATGATAATCCCAATTCCCTTTGAGATCTATGATTCAAGCTCGCAACATCTTCTAATGTTTGGATTGTTCATTTTCTTTGGCCATCCGTTTGAGGATGGTACACCGTACTCATTCTCAATTGTTTTCCCATTCACTTTTGTAGTCTCTTCTAGAAGTTTGATGTGAATTGTGGATCTCTATCTAACACAATTGACAAAGCAACCCTGTGCTTTAAAATAATCTCCTTTATATATAACTTTGTCAACTGATCCAGATTGAATCTAATCTTTATTGGTAAAAAGTGTGTTGATTTCGTCAGTATATCCACTATCACCCAAATTGCATCATAGCCTTTCTTTTTAGTTGGGAGACCTTGTTAGAGTTTATGCCCTAGAGGCCAATTATTTGATATCATTGCTTAACATTTTGATATTATATTTGATTGAATAAATGAATGATTTTATTATCGTTTTATTTATTGCATTATATAAATGCTAACATAATAAAATTCCTTAGAACAGTGATACAAATTATATAGTATTAAGTATGTGATTTGAACATGAGATTATATAATTACAATTAGTATCATTGTTCTTAAATGTCCCTAGTCGAGTATCATTGTTGATGGGACAACAATGATGCATTGTGACTAGTATGTGGATTGATTGTTGACCAAATCTCATTGGTCATAAATATATGAGATATTAAGTCAATGCATAGGTACGTGTTAGAGAATGATGTACTGGACAAACACACCATGAGAATTCTATGTGGAGCATTATACGAAGTGTCATTAGCAATTTTCATAGTGACGATGATGTAATGATCCTCTGACCTGAAATCACTATATTACTACACAAGAATTTATGTACTTTGATATCATCAAAGGTCACCTTTAATAGGGTGGACTATAAAGGTGATTATTGGGTACATCATGAATCGTGTGAGGAATATGAGTGATCTAGATGGAATTTAACCCTCCTATATATTTGGGGTGATATCCATAGGCTTCTTGATTTAGTAGGACTATGAAATGCATGGCAATGCTCAAATAGTGATTTGTTTCATATACTCTACTCATTGATGAAGAAAAAACTCAAATTAAATTATAAGAGTATGACACATTCCATGACTCGAGTTTAATATGGGATATTAAGGTTAAAAGGATTAAATTACATTAAAACATTGGTCACAAAAAGGTTGTGTCGAATCATTGATCTTATTACTACCTGGAAAGCAGTGATGCATTACTAGATGTCGCTCACTGTTTGTAATTTTATGATATGATTTAAAAATTATTGTCAATGTAATAATAACCTATAGGGTCACACACATAGAACGTAATTAAAAAGGGATTTAATTTAAATTGTAAGTATTTAAATATATCAATATGATTGATAGTATTTTAACTCGCGAATTTAAATTAAAAAGGATAATTTGTATGTATGTATATTAATTAAGTAAGACTTAATTAAGATATATATATATATATATATATATATATATATAAATTCAGATTTTAATTATATTAAGTTTTAATTAATTACTCCTAACTGCTATATATATGATATATATTAGTCATTTTAGGTATTACATCAAAAATAAAAACCCTAGCCGCTCTTAGAGAGAGGCTAGAGAAAACAGTTTCAAAAAAATCCTCATCCTTGGTAGCTAGTACCGCGGTTCCTTTTTATGCAGATCGTACGACGATTTGTGGAGTGTTTGTGTGGATACCGTAGAGACACAGTTTGTTTGAATTGTGTTGGAGATTCGACCGTATCGATTCTAGCTTTAATAATCGGTATAATTTCTAACCTTTGAATTAATTAAATTTTCACATGGATCATGTTTAGGGTTTCAAAATTTCTTTAAAGTGTTCTATTTCTGCTACATTTTATGTGTCGAAACCCTTCAGATTACCGCAAAATCTATTGTGATATGTTCCCACTCCCATTCTGGTATTTCCAATAGCTGCAACAACCCACTCGGTCTTTGATGCTCGGCTTTGACTTTTTGGCATGTCAAGCATTTTGAAACACATTCAGTAATATCTCTTTTCATATTCGGCCACCAGAAATAATGTCATAGATCCTGATATAACTTTGTACTCCCCGGGTGAATTGAATATCTTGAATTATAAGCTTCAATCAAAATTTCATCTTTAACCTTGGGTACTGGTGGAACCCAGATTCTTCCCTCAAACCTCATTAATCCTTTGGTATCGATATTTAATTTCACCTCACTACCTTCAAACACTCTATCCTTGATTTTCTCGCATCCTTCATCTTGAATTTGGGCGTTCTTTACCTTGTCCACTAAAGTTGAACTAGCTTTCATCTAGAACAATATTTCATCTGATTCCTTCAAAAATTTCACTTCCAACCCCAGTTTTGCCATTACTGAAATGAGCTCCTCTTGAGTAGTTAACAACATCAACTTATCCTGACCCTTTCTGGTCAAGGCATTGGCAACCACATTTTCTTTACCCGAATGAGAAAAGATTTCACAATCATAATCTTTTATCAGTTCTAACCATCGTCTAAGATGCATGTTAAGATCTTTCTGTGTGAAAATATATTTCAGACTCTTATGGTCCATATATATCTCATACTTCTCCCCATAGAGATAGTTTCTCCATATCTTTAGAGAAAACACCACCGCGGCCAACTCTAAATCATGAGTCAGGTATCCTTTCTCATAGTCCTTTAGTTGCCTTGAAGCATATGCAATGACTTTGTTGTTTTGCATAAGCACATAGCCTAGTCCTCTATGCGATACGTCACTGTGAGACCCCAAATTTTATGAATAAAGATTTAAATTTCTAGAAATATTTTTTTTGAATATTATGGCGTGGATTTGATATTATGTTATAGTTGTGGGTAATATTTATAAATTTTGCAAAGTATGGAAGTTGTTATATAATATTCGATTAGTCGGGGAATATTCTTTTTGTCGGGGAATATTCGTACGACGACACAATCGTTGGTGGACCCCACAACGAAAGTAATGTCGTAGTTAGAAAATGACAGAATTATCATTTTATAAAAATAACGGCGAAAGTGTTATCATTAAAACTGTTGAACTACCCGGTAGTAAAAGTACAGTAATACGCGTGGTTTTATAGTAGCACACGGTATTGATTATTGATGCTTACGTGAGAAGTCACTCATTTATACTCAATTATTGCTACAGTAATTGCTGCATCATATCTCTCATATTATTGATTCAATTATTGTCACAGTATCATCTGCATAATATGTTATATTATTAAATCAATAATTGAGACGACAAAGTTATTCATATTATTATTTTCAATATTGACAATGTCTAGAGGTTCTGTCAGGGAGAGGTTTGGTCACCTAATTACGCGCCAATAAGGAGAAATCCTTATCGAAAAGCCCCCTTTTTCCTAGCAATGACCTGGTTGTTAAATATTGTGAGTTATAATATTAATGATGAATAAGTTCGTATTGATTAAAGATGAAATTCATAATTCCATTGTGTGGGAATTATTAGTTTTAGTGGAAATCGACATTTATTTCGATAATAATTAATGTTTGGAGGTTATATTGATTAATCGGGTAATTAACCAGATAAATGAGTAATTAATTACTATTAGTTCACATGCTGGGGAGTTGGTGCAAGATTGATATTACTTGCATGACTAAATTAAAAATGGAGGTATAGATGAAGGTACTATACTGTAATTAGTTTTTTCACATGATTATACTATTGAGTCACATGATTTACTATTAGGGGAGGTGGTGCAAGTTTGATAATACTTGCAGGACTAAATTAAAAAGGAAGAAAATGGGGAAGGTATTATACTGTAATACTTCGAGCCCCAAAATGTGCAATTATTGAAACTATATTTTCCTATAAATAGAAGCTCATTCTTCCTTCATTTCTCACCAATTCACTAAAGCTATAGAGCAATTATTATAGAGAGAAATTATAGAGAGAAAGAAGAAGAGAAGTCTGCTACCTAACTATTCCACTATCTAGTTTTCTTCTAAGGTAAGGGGTATTATTCTTTCGTATTCATGAAGAGAGTTATTTTCTTTCAATACTCGTAAGGGTTGTTATTCCATTCTTTATTATTATGTTGATATAAAATGTCTATGCGAAGTACCGCATACATGGTGAAATTCTTCTGTTATTCCATTCTTTATTATTATATTGGAATAACCTGTCTGTGCGGTCTATCGTATGCCTGGTGAATTCTGTTGTTAATCCATTCTTTATTATTCTATTGGAATATCCTGTTTGTGCGAATTACGCATGACCTAGTTTCGTTCTTTATTATTCTGTTGGAATATCTTGTCTGTGTGGATTACGCATGACCTGGTTCCGTTCTTTATTATTCTGTTGGAATATCCTGTCTGTGCGAATTACGCATGACCTGGTTCCATTCTTTATTATTCTGTTGGAATAACCTATCTATGTGGATTACCGGATGCATGGTGAATGATCCTTTTTATTCATTCTTTATTAAATTATGGAAATGATCTGTCTACGTGGATTACCGCATGGCTGGTGAAGATCCATTTGCTCGTCATGGAATATCATTTTCTTTGGTATTTTTCTTTTACGAGTTACTATTTATGGGTTACTATTCACCCGGTTACTATTCACTCTATTATTATTCACTCGGGTATTCGGGGCACTTTTCATGCTGGAGTACTATTCACCCGATTACTATTCACTCTAGTATCATTTACTCAGGTATTTGAGGCACTTTTCGTGTCAGGGTACAATTCATGGGGTACTATTCCCGAAGTACTATTCACGGAGTACTATTCATCCAAAAAATATATTTCTTTTTTGTCCAAATTATTTTTGGTACATGAATATTATTCTTGAATTTTACTCCACTAAATAGTATCATGTTGAAAATTTGGACGTTATTGATTTCTAGATAAATTAAATTATAAATCTTTAAAATTTATCCTTGAACTTGTTTTATTGAATTATTATGTCATTGTCATCATCCTCATGCTTATATTGTGATGAAAGTCATCTTTGGCTTACGTGCATAGATGGACCTGGTATGATTATGACCGAGGATAATTCGGTATAATCATGACCATAATGTGATGAATGATGTGGTGAAAGTCCTCAGTGGCCTGTAGTGCATTGATGAACAGTTTTTGGTATGATTATGACTAGGGATTATTCGGTATAGTCATGACCATTGATGATTTAATGAATATCCTTGGCCCGTAGTGAAGAATTCATGATATGGTTTATTTATTCAGCTGAGTCTCAGCGATAAAGTTGATGAAAAACTTTTTATGTCATAGAAGATAATAGATTTTATGCTCTACTTGACTCTTCCAATGGATTGCTTATTCCCGCTGCAGTTGTTGATCTAAAACTTGTTGTCTATTGTATTCTATCAGTTGTTATACTGTTGAAGGCTAAGGATAATTTATTATGCATTATCTTACTCATAATATTTCTTATTGGGCTAGTTGAGCTCACCCTTTATTTCATTGTTCTCTTCAGGAAATGAGAATATAGCTGGGATGAGTCGGGGAATGGAGTGATGGTCCAGGATAAATGGCTTTAGTAGTCCTCACTATTCTACAGAATAATGTGATAATAATTGTAATGAGGACACCATTGAGTGTGGATATTATCTAGATGATAATATTCTTGTTTAAACTCTCAGCTATGTTTTGTCGTATTTTTACACGACTGTTGTATAATTAAGTTGTATTTGAGTTATGTACCATGTTTTTGGCGACTCAAGATGGGTGATGTATACCTGTTTTAGGGGCGTCACAGTCACTATACACCATAAAGTTTTTTGTATTATCCGGTAAAGACAACATAGGTGCCATGCTTAGTTTCTTTTTCAATTCTTGAAAACTCTCTTCGCACTTCTCCGTCCAAATGAACTTTATGGCTTTCCTTGTCAAATTCGTCTATGGAGTGGCAATTTTGAAAAAATCTTGAATAAAGCGTCTATAGTAAACTGCCAATCCCAAGAAACTTCTCATCTCTGATGGTGTCTTCAATCGTTCCCAAGTTATTACAGCTTCGACCTTCGATGGATTAACTGAAATTCCATCTTTGTTAATCACATGCCCAAGAAATTGCACTCGTTCTAGAAAAATTTCACATTTAGAGAATTTCACGTACAACTTTTCTCTTCTTAGCATCTCTAACGTCAAACTTAAATGTTCTACGTGTTCCTCTAGAGTTTTGGAGTACACAAAAAGATCATCGATGAACACCACCACAAACTTATCTAAGAATGGTTTAAAAATCCTGTTCATCAAATCCATGATTGTTGCGGGGTAATTGGTTAAACCAAAAGACATTACCAGAAACTCATAATGTCCATACCGAGTTTTGAATGTCGTCTTCGATACATCTTCCTTCTTTACCTTTAGCTGACGATACCTACCTCTCATATCTATCTTCGAGAAGTATCTAGCTCCTTTTAGCTAATCAAACAAGTCATCTATTCTTGGCAACTTCTTAATAGTGACTTTGTTTAACTCCCTATAATTAATGAAAAGACGCATTGACCCATCCTTCTTCTTCACGAATAACACCGGTGCTCCCTATGGCGATACACTTGGCTGAATGTATTTGTTGTCTAGCAGCTCTTGCAGTTGTACCATCAATTATTTTATCTCTATCGGAGCCATTCTGTATGGGGCCTTTGATATCTTAGCAGACCCAGGTGCTAAGTCAATAACAAACTCAATTTCCCTGTTTGACGGAAGTCCCGGCAAATCATCCAGAAATACGTCCCCAAAATCCCTAACTACTGGTATCTCTTCCAGTGTTGCACCCTTCTTCTAAGTATCAACTATGTAAGCTAAATATCTTACACAACCTTATCTCAACAACTTTTTGACTTGCATCATCGTCAGACAACTGGCTTATCTAGGCGACTTGCTACCATATAAAACTACCTTTGACGGAGTCACAAGGTTTACACATTTCTTTTGGCAATCCATTATCGCTCGATAATTGAATGGTCAATCCATCCCCAATATAACATCAAATTCCCCACGTCTAATCGGGATTAAATCTATTGTCACCTCCTTTGTTTCCACTTGTACCTCCAGCTATGTTCTTAGGACACTCACGAGCTAGATGATTCTTCGACCAACATGTGAAGTAAGCACCCTTCTTCGGATTAGGGCAATTCGGAGCAATGTGACCCTCTTGGCCACAATAAAAGCACATCCGCTTACCTCTCAAGCACACGCCAGTGTGATTTTTCCCATAGGCAGCACACGCTTCAAATTTCCTCTTTTGCTGGCTACTCTGTTGACTTCCAGCACCCGCACTTTCATTCCACTTCCTCTTTGGGTTACTATTCCCACTACTACTACCACCAACTTTTCTTTCATTCTCATTTTTCCTCTTCTTCTGTTCATGATTGTATTTTGTTAAGGCATCACTTCTACCTTCCGCGATGATTGCCTTTTCAAGTACTGGCATAAATTTCTTTAGCTGAAACATAGAGACTCTACTGTACAACCAGGGCTTCAGTCCCTGTTCAAATCTTCTTACCTTGCGCTTATCTATGTTAACCTGATATGGCGCAAACATCGCCAGCTCATTCCGAATGTAGTCTTCTAGTCGTCACTGACTTTAGGAATCTTGAACAGCTTCTCTATTTCCATGATCCAAGTCTGTGCCTCCACTTGATTCACGGACCCATGAAATTCTGGAGGTCCAACCACTTTGAAATCCTTAAAGGTCGCAGCTTGATTCTATGGCTGATTTTGTAATGCTCCCAGCAGTAAAGACACTAACTACTAAACTATAAATGCCCCGAAATCGAGTCTACCTTCACACCCAGACTCCGTGTGTCATGATTCCATCATTCTTCCAAACATACATCATTATATAGCTAAATATAACAACATATATTCTCAAAACCCATGTTCTAATACCTTATAACCTCGTTCATTACAAATAATGATAATTACATTATTCTTTTCATCTTACACGAGTGACTTTTATCTGCCACCAAGGATACATAACAGTTCATTAAACTATTCTATAGTTTAATTAAACTATTCTACATTATAAGTCTTCGCTTGATCTTCACGCTCATTCATATATTGAATGTCACTTCTTCTAGATACCGGTCAACTTGAACTTTATAGGATCCTTAAGTTCTTTCTAACATCATTCGCTGAAAATGTTTTTATTTAAAGCTAGTGTGAGCATTCAATTGCTCAGCAAGTCATAGCAGTTGAATAAACAACCTCAAGAATTTAAATATTCGTTTAAGACTTCAATAACCGATCAAAGGTTATGAAGCAGCTTGAATAATAGGAATAATCATGAATCCTATCATTTAAAAACATTAGTCACATTCACTTTGAAATACTTTCATTATTCTACCTTTTTCATACACATCTTGTCTGGCTAAAATCATTAGCACATACGTAACAATAATGGTTCATGTATAAATAGAACATTCTCATACTGAACAGTTTAATCACAGAACAATTAATCTCATAGAAACACCGAAGTGTTCAAATTGTGGCACAAGGCCTCATACATTCTACCACCTTGTACAAATATCACACATTTGCACATAGACAAAACTTCTCAATTTTAACATCTGAGAAGTTAAGAAACTAACATTCATTTAAAATATGAAACAAGTTAGGAAACATGCCTTACGCACAGCTACAACTTATAGTTTACGTTGAACTACTTATTCTAATCCTTATATAGCACATAAGGAAATAGCACATATACCAATTAGTCATATACTTGACTTTACGCATTGATTTACTTAACTTTACTTCTTAAGGTTCACGTTCTTGTAATCTAAGTTTACGCGACTAACTTTCTTTACCGGTTTATGGCTTCATGACATACGGAGATGTCTTAACTCATACGATCATCATCTTTGATGACTTACATTCTTATCTTTTTCTTATAACTCTCCTAGGACTCATCACACATTGTGTCTCTACTAGTAGTCCATATGGTACTCTGAGTGGTTTCCCACAAACAACCAACAAACAAGTTCCCGTCTCATCTACACTATCTTCCACAGTGAGTTAGATCGGTTGCCAGTTTTTTATATACCTCCGCTCTCTGAAGGAATTGTTTAGCCCAGCTCCCATATGTCAACCATCATAGATTACGATTGCACCACAACCTAACTTATCTTAACTTATCTGAACCATTAAACTATAATGTTCGTTAAGTTAATTTCTTATTTCTTATGACTTTCTGGTAACTAAATGCCATACCTCAGGATTCATTCTTTATTGTCTAAGTCATACAATCTTTTGTATACTCGAAACGATTATTCAATGTCAATATTATGCGTTCATAGTGTTAACCATTTTACGTTACCCGACCTATTCTTATATTACAATGTCCGGTTCATTCGACTCAAAACGTCATCCAAGTTATTATTACTAAATCATCTTCTTAACATTATACGTCATTGTCTTTAATTCAGTTCTTCACTATTCATAGGTTTAATCATTGGTCTTTATTAGCCTACGGTCAAACCATACACGGGGTGTAGGTTCTATCCATTTAATATTCGTGTACACTCAATCTTTACATCGGCCAAAGTGTTTAACGCTTACATTTCATTCTAACATTCTCTATCCGACTCACATTCGACTTTCATTAATCTTATTACCGTTCGTTATGGTTTTCTTGATACCGTTCATTATTCTTCCTTAATGTCGACGCTAGACGGTTCGTTGTATGTTAAGACCGATCATTCAACACAATAGCGCTGCATTCATAGCGTCTATACACTTTACACTTATCTCTCATTACTACAACATAACATCAAAATGATATTCATTACCCTCGTCACTCAACGTCTAAGGAATTATAATTATAGCAATCTCCCACGCTCGTTTTATAGCGACTACGGTCCCTAGATATCGGTTCTGTAATTTGTGTTTACATTCTTTGCCTTTTAATCTCATTCAATCTTTTCATTTAACCTTTACTAAAGGTTTAAATCACTTGATTAAGTGTTACTTTAGGTGAACAATATGTTCTTTATCTTCCATTACACTTTCCCCAAGAGTTCAGCAGTTAAAAACTCTTCTCTGGGCATTGCCCTGCACCGGTGCTGTGGCGCCACCTTCCCTCTTCTTTCTCGCTTCTGACTCCACTCAAAGAATAGTCGATAGCTCTTTGGCGATGCAAGGTCGCCTGTAGGTATGGTCATGGTGGCATTCTGACCAAGCTTAAAACATAGAAAAAAATTTCTAAGTGTTGCACTGTTTTAAGACGCTTACTTCACAATCTCATAACTCATTCGTTATAACTCGGAACGAGATCATTCCAAAGCCACTCCCTTCCTTATCTTATGTACTTCAATTTCCCCTAGACAGAAAATCATTTTGAATCGTTTAAATTCATTACAAAACTTATACTTCCTTAAGAAATTTATAAACTAAACTTCTAATATTTATTTCTTCGTTTTCTCATGATTTCAACCATATGAAATCATTTTTAACATCTTCTATTTCTAATCTCATTATATATAAAACTAAAAGAAAATATAACTTAGACTAGGTTTTGGATTACCTTTCTCCTTTAATCTCCTTCTATTGGACAAAGTTTGCACTCGGGCTAGCTTTTCTTCCTCCTTTTCCTTCCCATCTGAACTCTCTCTCTCTCTCTCTAAAGTGTTGGTGATTTTCAAAATCACAAACAAATGAATTAAGGCTTCCTTTTATAGAAAACTAAAGCTAGGGGTAAAATAGTCATTTTGCCCCTAAAGTTACTATTCCCACCTCCTTACTAACCTCCTTACTATTCACGAAGCTTCTCCTGTAAACTTCGTGGTTCCGTCTTTCGGGATTTGTCCAACAGTTTTAAAAACTGCGATTCTCAGAATCCAAATATTTTTGGATATTTCGTCTTTCCTTTACTGGTTAACTTTTACGCATTCTTCGGATCTCCGAAAAATTGAAAAATTCTTTTTAATGATCAGCGCTTTCCTTCACGTTTTCCCCTAACGTAGTTAGACGATTGAAAAGTACATAACAGTACTTTTCGTCGTCTTAATTTCGTCTGATTTCGGTACGTTTTTTGAGTAAAACTTTTATCGGCTTACTTATCTTTTCACGATATATTATCGTCAAATCATTCGACAGAATGTCATTTCGACATACCGAACTCTCGAAAAGGCTTAGGTTATTCAAACCCTAACCCTTAGGGTTTCGTCAGGTGAATAGTACCTATTTCGTCTTTTTCCTCAGAAATATTTTTGTTCCTGGAAAATTTTTATTTTCGTCTTGAAAATTCCTACTTGTTCAGTCTAGCTCATAGCCAGAATCCTCCCGTATTATAATCATCCTAGATTCTAGAACGATTAATAAACACATAGCACATAATATTATTAATAAAAATTCATTTTATTACTAACTAATTCTTTAAACTTACCTTCTAGACAATCCGATTTTCTAGGTTGTCACATTCTTCTCCCCTTATAAAAATCACGTCCTCAGAATTTCTTAAATCCACACCCATACCCAGGTCGTCACATTCACCCCTTCTTCACAGAATTTCGTCCCCAAAATTTTAGCTTATTCTTCTTCTCAACTTCTCTTCAAAGAAGTTCTTATCTTTCACACATTCCCTAACCATCATAACTTATCAAGAATTATGAAGTAGAAGGAATAAATAGGAATATAAAGATTCCTTTAAAACATTTCATACTTTTATTGAGGGGTCAAATTGACCATGAACTTATATTAGGTTTAACAGCATGACGTCGTAACCCTTCTTCCACGGTCAGTTTAAAATCAGCTAGAAGGTAACTACCACTTTCATACGTAGGTGATCAACCCATTGTATAAGCCAATTTCAGGGTGTGTTCACCTCAGACTTAAGTATTAGATTCCACAAAAAAACAATTTGGTTCTGCACAACTTCTTCAAAGAAAGCTCAATTTTCTTTTAAACATGACATACCATTTATCTAGCCAAATCAAATAACTTAGATCATTCCAATAAATTGGATATCAACTTAAAACATTCATCTAGTCAAATTAATTGACATCGACTACTTATTTAAATTCTTTCACAATACATCAAAATGTTTTATGACGTCATGATACCGTACTTTTCACAGTATGTTTATGACTTCGTCATTATACATCATTCCATAGCGGGTTGTTGAACCTAAGATCACATCCAACACTAGGTTCAATTGCATTAATAACTCCATCTGTTTACCATCTTCGCATCGAATGCACTGATAATATAAAATTCATTTTGATATTTCAAATCAATTTCTATCTAGCGAAATAATTTGCATAGACATACTAAGAATAGCTCTTTTAAAATCCATTGGTTTCAAAAAAATTGAACCAATTCTTTCCTTTTCAAAATGCACATATTAGAACGATTTCAATAAACTTCGAAATCTAGCGTAGCTAGATGACTTGGAATATCTTATTTCTCCATCTTCCTTCATTGTCTTACTTGCGACAATACTTAATCTTCTTTAGCACCTTCAATGCTATGTTTACTAAAAATAACTCGTTTTCAGTCTAAACATTCGTATACCTTAGTATAGTCCATCAACTCACCACACTTTATGTGTTTAGGAACTTTCCACAACCATATGTGTTTAAGAACTTATCTTTGCAATATGTAATCCAAGAACAAATCAAGGACTATCCATATGCTTAGGGCTCAAAAACATAACATATAACTATGAGTCATAAACTTTTCATAAGTATGAGTTTCAAGAGCAACCACCTATCTTATCATTCTCTACCTACCAAGTATATACATGAGAAAAGATTCACCTTCTCGCCGTATACATATTGATAACGCGACATTATTATTTTAATGACTATCACTATAATAACCTAAGTGGTTGTTACACCAAAGCACAAACCTCTGCCCATAACAAAGGTTCATACAACTCAGCTATCATATGAGTCCTTAATTGAAATCTTACAACTTCTAACTTTCTCTTTACTTAATACCAATTTTCTTTAATTTATATGTTATCCTTTACAACTCAATCTGAGTCCTTCTTCTCATACTACTTCGTAGAACCATTCATTTATAGCATTAGTTATAAATCATCCATCGTTTAATAGAACATCTTTTATTACGATTCAATATGATCACGTGGTGATCTTCTTCCTTAATCGTTTTAACTCAACGATTTCTTAACCTTCTCTCTACGATTATAGCCTTAGGTACTCATACCTAAGGTTTATAACCTATCAACTCTGATACCACTTTGTGAACGCTCCAAAATTTGGTCTACCTTCACACCCGAACTACGTGCGTCACGGTTCCATCATTCTTCCAAACATACATCATTATATAGCTAATTATAACAACATACATTCTCAAATCCCAAGTTCTAATACCTTATAACCTCGTTCATTATAAATAATGATGATTACATTATTCTTTTCTTCTTACACGAGTGACTTTTATCCGCCACCAAGGATATATAACAGTTTATTAAACTATTCTATAGTTTAATTAAACTATTTTACATTACGAGTCTTCGTTTGATCTTCACGCACATTCATATACTGAATGTCACTTCTTCTGGATACTGGTCAGCTTTATCTTCACGGGATCCTTAAATTCTTTCTAACATCGTTCGCTGAAAATATTTTTATTTAAAGAAAGTGTGAGCATTTAATTGCTCAGCAAGTCATAGTAGTTGTATAAACAACCTCAAGAATTTAAACATTCTTTTAAGACTTCAATAACTGAACAAAGGTTATGAAGCAGCTGGAATAATAGGAATAATCATGATTCCTATCATTTTAAAACATTAGTCACATTCACTTTGAAATACTTTCATTCTTCTACCTTTTTCATACAAATTTCGTCTGTCTAGAATCATTAGCACATACTTAACAATAATGGTTCATGTATAAATAGAACATTCTCATATTGAACAGTTCAATCACAGAATAATTCATCTCATAGAAAAATCGAAGTGTTAAAATTGTGGCACAAGGCCTCATGCATTCTACCACCTTGTACAAATATCACACATTTGCACATAGACAAAACTTCTCAAGTTCAACATCTGAGAGGTTAAGAAACTAGCATTCATTTAAAATATGAATGAAGTTAGGAAACTTGCCTTACGCATAGCTAGAACTTATAGTTTACGTTGAACTACTTATTCCAATCCCTATATAACACAAAAGGAAATAGCACATACACAAATTAGTCATATAGACTTTACGCATTGGTTTACTTAATTTTACTTCTTAAGGTTTGCGTTCTTGTAATCTAAGTTTACGCGACTAACTTTCTTTACCGATTTACGGCTTCATGACATACGGAGATGTCTTAACTCATACGATCATCATCTTTGATGATTTACATTCTTATCTTCTTCTTATAACTCTCCTAGGACTCAACACACATTGTGTCTCTGCTAGTAGTCCATATGGTACTCTGAGTGGTTTCTCACAAACAACCAACAAAACCATCTCATCTACACTGTCTTCCACAGTGAGTTAGATCGGTTTCCAGTTTCGTATATACCTCCGCTCTGTGAAGGAATTGTTTAGCCCAGCTCCCATATGTCAACCATCAAAGATTACAATTGCACTATAACCTAACTTATCCAAACCATTAAAACTATAATGTTCGTTAAGTCAATTTGTTATTCCTTATGGCTTTCTGGCAACTAAATGTCATACCTCGGAATTTATTCTTTATCGTCTAAGTTATACAGACTTTTGTATACTCTGAATGATTATTCAATGTTAATACTATGCGTTCAAAGCGTTAACCATTTTATGTTACCTTATTTTTATCTTACAACGTATGGTTCATTCGACTCAGAACGTTATCCAAGTTATTATTACTAACTCAGCTTCTTAACAATATATGTCATTGTCTTTAATTCAGTACTTCACCATTCACATGTTTAATCATTGGTCTTCATTACCCTATGGTCAAACCATACACTGGGTGTAGGTTCTGACCGTTTAATATTCATGTACACTCAACTTTTACATCGGCCAAAGTGTTTAACGCTTACATTTCATTCTAACATTCTCTATCCTACACACATTCAGCTTTCATTAATCTTATTACCGTTCGTTACGGCTTTCTTCATACAATTTATTATTCTTCCTTAATGTCGAAGCCATACAGTTCGTTGTATGCTAAGACCGATCATTCATCGGAACATCGTTGGGTTCACAGCGTCTATATACTTTACATTTATCTCTAATTACTACAACATAACATCGAAATGTTATCCATTACCCTCGTCACTCAAAGTCTAAGGAATCACAATTATAGCAATCCCCCACGCTCATTTTATCGCGACTACGGTCCCCAAATATCGGTTTTGTAATTTGCGTTTACATTCTTTGTCTTTTAATCCCGTTCAATCTTTCCGCTCACTTTACTAAAGGTTTAAATCACTTGATTAAGTGTTACTTTAGGTGAACAATATGTTCTTTATCTTCCCTTAAACTTTCCCCAAGAGTTGAAAGCGGTTAAAAAGCTGTTCTTCAGGCCTTACCTCTCGCACCGTGCCTGCGCGCCACCTTCCTCTTCTTTCTTATCTTTTGGCCGCCACTCAGTGAAGTAGTGTCTTCCTTATCTTACGCACTTCAATTTCCCCCGGACAGATATTCATTCTGAATCGTTCAAATTCATTACGAAACTTATACTTCCTTAAGAAATTTATAAACTAAACTTCTAATTCTTATTTCTTTGTTTTCTCGTGATTTCAACCATATGAAATCATTCTTAAAATATTTTATTTCTATTCTCATTAAGTTATGTTTTTAATATATAAAACTTAAAGAAAATATAACTTAGACAAGGTTTTGGATTACCTTTCTCCTTTAATCTCCTTCTGTTTGACAAAGTTTGCACTCTGGCTAGCTTTTCTTCCTCATTTTCCTTCCCATCCAAACTCTGTCTTTCTCTCTCAAGTGTTGGTGATTTTCAAAATCACCAACAAATAACTTAAGGCTTCCTTTTATAGAAAACCAAAGCTAGGGGTAAAATAGTCATTTTACCCATAAAGTTACTATTCCCACCTCGTTACTATTCACGAAACTTCTCCTGTAAGATTCGTGGTTCTGTCTTTCGGGATTCGTCCAACAGTTTTAAAAACTGTGATTCTCAGAATCCAAATATTTTTGGATATTTCGCCTTTCCTTTACTGATTAACTTTTACGCATTTTTCGGATCTCCGAAAAACTGAAAAACACTTTTTGATGAACAGTGTTTTCCTTCACATTTTCCCCTAATGTAGTTAAATGAATGACAAGTACATAACAATACTTTTCATCATTTTTATTTTGTCTGATTTCTGCACGTTTTTCGAGAAAATGTTTTATCGGTTTACTTTACTTTTCACGATATATTATCGTCAAATCTTTCGACTGAATGTCATATTGACATACCGAACTCTCAGAAAGGCTTAGGTTATTCAAACACTAACCCTTAGGGTTTCGTCCGGTGAATAGTGCCTCTTTCGTCTTTTTCCTACGAAATATTTTTGTTCCCGAATTTTTTTCATTTTTGTCTTGAAAATTTCTACTCGTTCAGTCTAGCTTGTAGCCAGAATACTCTCGTATTATAATCATCCTAGATTCTAGAACGATTAATAAACGCATAGCACATAATATTAATAATAAAAATTCAATTTATTAATAACTAATTCTTTAAACTTAACTTCTAGACAATCCGATTTTTTGGGTTGTCACATTCTTTTCCCCTTATAAAAATTTTGTCTTCAGAATTTCTTAAAACCACACCCATACCCGGATAATCACATGAACTAGGTTAGCTTTGGCATTGTTATTATTAGTAGACCCCTCAGGGGTTCGTTGTCGTAGTTGACGTCTTCTTGGAGGCATTTTCTGAACTGGTAAAGTTTCAGGATAACATCATCATATCCCACTAGTTATATAACGTTTGGGATTTATATCTTATTTATTATTTAACTATTCACATAATAATTACACTTTCTATCAAGGCCTATTAAGACGTTGCACGGCCTTACTTTGTTCCTCTTCTACGATGCAGAACATCGTTCTACGATCTAACATATACCATGGTAATTCCTCAAATTGAGTCGAATAATACATGACTCGGTCCTGAGCTCTGTCCATCGTAGTGTGGAAGACATAATCCATCTTGGCCTTCTTTGCCTGCACCTCTTCCTTAGCTACATCTGCACACTAGGAAGCCTTCCCGTAAGCATCTTCAGCTCTTGCTCTCTTGGCGGACTCTTCTCTCAGATCATCCTTCAGCTTCGCAACCTCTGTCATCAGCTTCTCCTTATCTCTCTTTGTGTGAACCAGCTTCCATTCCACATTACCGAGACGTTCGTCAAGATCCTGGATCTCATCGTCCTTTTATGCCATCGAGGTCTGGCATTAGTCTGTTAGCTCCTTCAATTCCCTGACTCTATCCTGAAGATCGATCGTACACCTCGTCATACATCTGAGCTGCAATAGATTTCTGTGGAAACTCTTCCCCTTCCTCCTCCTCATCTGATTATGGTAGCTCTACAGGATCCTCCTCATTCGTCTCTATCTCATCCTCGTCATCTGGTAACCCCTCCTACTTAAACTCCAGGGCATAACCAACAACTGTGACCAATGGAGATGGCTCCCTTGGCACTAGATGTTCCCAAACTACCTGAATATCTCGACGCTCCTCCTCTCTAGGCATCTTAGGTCCCTCCTCCCAAGCCTGACTAGATCTGTAAACCCCTAAAACCCTAATAAGATTCGGTTATGTAAATTTAGTTATATTAATAAAATCTCTCTGTTCTAAAAGTTTTTGTGTTATTATATACTTTATTTAACAAATTAGGTCAAATAAATTTTCGTCCAAAAATTAACGTGCTTGACACGTCGTGCTTAAAATTTTTCTTCCGAAAATAAACTTTTTGGTATATGTATTTTGACAAGCTGCTTTGTCATGCTTACACTGCCAAAACGCTTTGTCATGCTTGTTAGAATTTGTGAAAAATCTAAGTTAGAAACCCTAGATTACAAACCCTAACCTTAATTTGTAAACCCTAATCTTAATTTGTAAACCCTAATCTTAATTTGTAAACCATAACCCTAATTAGTTAGACTAAACCATAATCATGACCGCTAAACTTCAATTAGGAACTACTAAACATCATTAAGCAATCCTAATCATAAAAACCAAAAGCCTAATCAAGATTAAAGAGAATTAAGGCATAATTAAGTTATTAATCTAATCAAACTAGCTCACAATTAGGTTAGGAGTCACCAAACCAAGTTCCAAGAGTGCACATTGTTAGTTCCCAGAAGGCACACAATAGATCTAAAAGGGGGGGTTGAATAGATCCTTTTTGATTTCAAATACTTTTCCTTTTTATTTTGTATTGCTCATGAATTAGCATATGACAAACATAAGAATCTTTTTTCAAGCACAACAGAATAAATAAAAGATCCCCTTCATTGATATATTCATAAGCATACATACATTGTTCGTGGAGTTAGTTTAGTTGTAAGTAATTAATACATACACAACATTTATAGCAGTTAGGTAAATAGTGTTAATGACAGAAAGTAAATGTCTGACTGTAAAAGACACAAAGGATTTTAAGTGGTTTAGAGACTCAAGCTCCTAATTCACTCTTCTGTTTCAATGAGCATGAATTTCACTAAGGAAGGGCAACACCTTGAATCACTAAGATTCCTTCAAGGCCGGAGGCTTTGGAACTTTAGTTCACTAAGAACTCTTCAATCCTAGTAGGCTTTGAACTTCATTTAGTCCCTCTGCACAAGGACCCCTCAGGCCTTGGCTACTTTTTGTTGTTGTAGTTGTTGTTGGTGCTTTGCTGCTAAAATGTCTTGAAGCTTGAACATCTTTTGTACTTAGCAGCATGACGTGGTGCTCTTTGTATTTTATGTAAAGTCTGTGTTAGGAATAAGCATAGGAATGATATTCCTATTTGCATATGATTTGATTATGATATATATGATGAATATGCAAGTATGCTTACATTAAGAAAAGCTGTAAATACCTTTGATAGATAATAGAAACATATGTACAAAGACTTTGAATGAATTGATCAAATGTGTTAGGTTGATCCTACATAAGCAAAACAGCTTTGTAAACTCCTTAAAAAGAAATGATGTACAAGGACTATAAATATAGAAAGATCAAGCATATTAGGTTGATCTTATGATGTAATAGATAGGCTTGTCTAATCATAGAGCACTACACTAGAAATCGTAGTCTGCCAGGAGAGTCAAGGAAAACTTGAGAACTATCGAGGCAGAATCGTAGTTTGCAAGATAGTAGATCTCGGAGTTCTTAGACTGCCATGAGTGACGAGAAAAGATCGTAGTGTGTCGAATAGAGCTTCCTTGGAGCCGTAGTCTGTCGAGGAAGTCATATTTAGAATTGTAGAGAAAGCCTACCTATCATCCATCCGAGCATCTGCCAAAGCTAAGTCAAGAATCATAGACTACACTCAGAGTCATAGAGTCTACTGAATATATCAGAGGCAGAGATCGTAGTCGAGCAAGATCAGATGAAGATAACGAAAACAAAGTCCAAAATCGTGGAGTGTCAAGATCTGATCTCAGAGTCGTAGTGTCTACATAACCGAAGCTGAATCGTAGAGTGTAGAACTAAGACTTCAACAGATGTGCTCACAACGCCATGGCAGAATTATAGAGAAAGTACGATTCTCAACAAATGAGAACTCCTAGAATATCCAAAGGAATGAAGTCTCTGGTTGATACTTCAAAGATACATCCCACCTAAAGGAAACTAGAGAGCACTCAACGAATGACATGCAAGCTAACAGAAGATCTAAGCATCAACCCAATCAGCATCCAGATTGAGTTATGAAGTCATTCAACATGAAGTCTTCCACAAGATGACCATAAGAAGACTTCAGTAGCTGACTGAGGAAAGTCAACAGGTGTCGTAGCTGTCAAGTGGTAAGATGACAACGATCTTGGAAGTAACTAGGATCATAGTGTTTGCCAAACAAAGAAAGAACTGATGGAGTGTACACAAAGATCTTTGGTAAACACGAAGAACAAGGCTAAAGTGATTAAGCATTGGGTCAGTCCATTGATGATAAGTGAACGGGAGATCACAAGGAGAAAGCGAGTTGGACACGCCACAAATCTGAAGTGTCTTGCTATTCAGAAGGGGCCAGAGCAAGGAGTCAAGCCATCAGTATCTGAGAGCATTCGAAGAAAACAAGAAATGTTGAAGCACTGCATAATAGATGGAAGAGGTGTTCCACACTGATGATCAAATGAACACTCTTCAAGATCGTAGTGTTGTCTCTGCCTGTCAACTAGACACTACGATCAGGTCCAAGAAGATGTGCATCAGAATCGTAGGGTTTGAACAACTGAGGATTGAAGCATTGGCAACGGTTCAACCCGAAGATTGATATTCGAACTAAGCTTATTGAGAGCATCGATGCAAAAGGACAACCTCTGATTGAGAAATCAGAAGGAGGTAATAAAGTCGACTACCTACCCAAGATATAAAAGTAACATCTCTGATGTGGTTGGTGAAACAGTAGACTGCAGTGTCAGAAAGTCATGTCATGTCAGATCTGCAGTCTACATCAAATAACTCGAGATCTGCGAAGCAATTCCAAATGCTTTTAAACGCTACTTTCCAACGGGAAGATTGGGAAGGAGTATAAATCAATAGAGCTTCAAAGATCAGGTGTTGTTGATGATTGTTATGTTGCAGAATTGTTGAGTTGTTGAATGCTATTGTTTACTTTCCGAGTTCCATGAAAAGATTAACAGATCAAGTCTCAGTGATAGTGAGACTACATAGGTGGAAGTGAAGCAGCTGTGTAAAAGGACTTAAATAGACTAAAGGTTCACTCAACAAAGATGAGAATGCCACTCAAATTGGAAGCTAAGCTGAGAGCTGAAAAGGACAAAAAGATAGCATTCAGAAGAGTGGCAGAGGACAAAGAAGATCCAGAGAACCACTCTACGAATCACTATGAACCTAAAGCTAAAACTGAACAAATAAAGAACCATGTCTGCAAAACATTAAAGAAGGGTTCAGGGATTGCTAAGTGCCAGACAAAGTCTACCAAAAGCTCACAGACTTAGCAAATTCAGATGGTGATGGTGCACAGCTGACATCAGATGAAGATGAGCAGAAAGGAGTAAAGATTAGCTGCACCAGAGAAGATGTGGTCCAGACTTGAAGCAGAATGCAAAAAGGACCACACCAAGCTGCTAAGTACAAAAGATGTTCAAGCTTAATGACATCTTAGCAGCTCAGCACCAACAACAACAACAACTATAACAACAAGAAGCTAGGGCCTGAGGGGTCCTTGTCTGGAGGGACTCAACAAAGTTCCAAGGCTGGTGGCCTTAAAGAGTTCTTAGTGAACTGAAGTTCTAAGGCTGCTGGCCTTGAAGGAATCTTAGTGATTCAGGGTGCTGCCATTCCTTACTGGAAATCCTGCTAGTTGAATGCAGAAGAGTTGATTAGTAGCTTGAGTCTCTGAACCACTTAAAATCCCTTGTGTTTTTTACTTTATGTCATTTACATTATGTACTTAACTTCTATGTATGTATAAACTTCTTACAACTTAACTAACTCTAAGAACAATGTATATATGATTATGAATATATTAATGAAGGGGATCTTTTACTTATTCCGTTGTGCTTGAAAAGATTCTATTAGAAATACAAAATAAAAAGGAAAAGTATTTGAAAATTAAAAAGGATCTATTCAACCCCCCCTTCTAGATCTATTGTGTGCCTACTAGGAACTAACAATTGGTATCAGAGTAAGTTTTCTTGCTATATTCAAAAGCTAATCGCTTTGAGTCTGATCCTAGGCACAAACATTGTTCTAAACCTGGTTTAGTAGTAAGTCACTTGTTATATGCAGATGAGCTCACACGTTGGAAATATTGTTTACAGGTAAATGTGTATATATCCCTGAAGTTACTTAGATTGGTCCATGTTCTTGATTGTCATATCAACAAGACCAATCCTTTCCCGCGGACAATCTTGTAGTCTGAAGACCAGGCTAGAAAGCTCAAGAGATATCAACAAAAAAGAGTCAAACATCCACCAGCTTGAAAAAATGAAAAGACCATACATAATGAGAAATTCCTCTTTAGAGAAGAAAAAAGAACTTCTCAAACATGTGTCTGGCCAACCAGCAGCTGGATGTAAACCCTGTGAACTCAAGGATTTTAAAGAACTAAAGATGACGAAAGTCTCTTAGCTTTCATCTTCAAGACCACGACTGATTGATCGAAAGTCAACTGGAGCAACAAGCTATCAGGACCAAATGGGAAACTATGCACATCAATGCCTAACCTCAGTATATCAAAGATAAATGACTGTTAAGAAATTGACAATAGAAAGGTACGGTTCCTCACTAATATAATTGTGTACATCATATTGCACCTCCCTATGAACTATAACTGTATTCTTTCAAGGAATCATATTCTACCTAAAAAGGTGAAGAGAGAAAGTACACTAAGGGTGGAAACTCAAATGCTTACAAACTTTTTCTCCATCCAAGTTTTAGGTTGAAGATGAAACCTTGAAAGAAATCTGAAATGGGTCATAAGAATATCAAAGGTTAAATTAATCTAATGAGGAGTAATCTTTATTGATGGGTTAGTATGTATGTACAAACCCATGTTCTAAGTGTTTGATAACACACAGATTATGATTAGTTCTGCAAGAGTATCTTGAAGATTCATAGAAACTGATCACCTCCATGAATCAAGCAGATAAACGTAAGTAATAGTGTTAATTCTTACTCTGTGAACATTTAAACTCTGTGAACATAACCAAGCAAATGGTGAAACCATCAAACAAAAAGAATGTTTTCTTCAAATGGCAAATCTTACACACACTCACCATCATGCATCTAAAAATGTATTATCTAAATTAGTTACATGCATGAATATGATTGTTGGTGATAAATATGATGATTATCCAAATACATGAGGAACAGGGATTTAGAAAAGTAACCTAGTAGGACCCATTTAATTATGGGTACCAAAAATAGAAATGTATCTAACCTGCAGGTATCTGCTATATTTGGCCACACTAAGGAATTCTGAAGAAGAGGACTTCAGTCAAGAAAGACTCGACCATTAGAAGGCTTAAGTGTGTTCAGAAATTATTCTGATAAAATTCCTATATGTCAAAGTCTGCCCTTGAAGACCTGCTGAGCTAATCCAAATGAAGTTCACATGGCTACTATTCCTTATATGGAAGCAGGCCACTCAACCAAAGATGGAAAGTGTCCTACATGCTCAATCATGCAAAGCATGTCATAAGAAAAGAATCCTCAAGGAAGCTCACATCAGAGGATCATCGAGCATCAAATATGAGGAACTCATTACGGGAGCAGAACTCCACAAGTACAAGCTGCCAAGGAAGACTACGTTCGTAGTGTTGTTAAAGGATTGTAGAATGATCAACCCTGAAGATACTCATTTCTACGATATAAGAAGATATAATGACTTCATCCAGAATGAGGTATGAATGACTGCCTTCAGCTATACATGAAGAAGAAGAAATTATGTCTCTTTAAGAAGACAGTTTCAACTATGGAAGAGCAATAATCTGCTAACAGTACAAAAGATCTAAAACATCAGAGATATACTATAAAGCAATGTACCAGCAACAGACTCCCAAAACTTTGTGGCTGATGAACCAAATTGTGACGCCCCCAAAATAGGTATACATCACCTATTCTGAGTCGCCAAATACATGGTACAGAATACAAATACAATCTTTAATATACAATAAGAGAGCTGTGAGTTTTAATACAAATATTGTCTTCTAGATAATATCTACTCTCAGAATAAGTCCTCATTACATTTATTGACACACTATTTAACAGAATAGTGAGGACTACTAATACTATCATCTAGACCGTCACTCCGTTCCCTGACTAGTCCCGGCTACGTTCTCATTTCCTGAAGAGAATAGTGAAAGAAAGGGTGAGCTCAACTAGCCCAGTAAGAAATATTATGACTAAGATAATGCAGAATAAATTATCATTAGTCTTCAAAATGTTAAACCGATAAAATCTGATAGACATCATGTTTAGCTGCGGTATTGAACAAGTAATCCATTAAAAGAGTCGAGTAGAGAATAAAATCTACTATCTTTTATGATTTAAAAGGTTTTTCATCATTTTTATCATTTGGGACTCAAATTTTAATAAATAATCCACATCATCCACGCACTTCGCCGAGGATATTCATTAGTATCACAACCACAAATTATCCATGCACTACGGGCCAAAGATATTCGTGTATTCCTCAATGGTCAAGATCATGCCAACAACTGTCCATCAATGCACTACGGGCCAATGAGGACTTTTATCACATCATTTGTAACATTACGGTCACGATTACATCGAATAATCCCTGGTCATAATCATACCAAATCCATCTATGCACTGCAGACCACATATGACTTTCAAAAAAATATAAACATGAGGATGATGACAATGATATAAGAATTTAATAAAACAAATTCAAGAATTAATTTATTCAAGAACTAATAACGTCCAAATTGTCGACATGATACTTCTTTGTAGAGTAAAATTGAAGAATACTCAGAAGAATATTTCCATGAAAAGATATTGGATGAAGCGCAAATATCAAGGATATTCCACTAATTTCATGGAGTATATAAGTCAAAACTTTAACCAACTGAGTATAATAAAGAATGGAATAACAAAAGAAATCACCATGCATACGGTATTTTGCACAGACAGGTTATTCCAACAGAATAATAAATAATGGAACCAGGTTATGCCAAATTCGCACCAACATGATGTTCCAATAGAATAATAAAGACGGAACCAGGTTCGACGTAAAACACACGGACACGATATTCCAACAGAATAATAAAAAATGGAATAACAGAAGTTCTCTTCATGAATACAAAAGAAATAATACCCCTTACCTTATAAGAAATTGGATATAAGAAAAGAAAGGTAGCAGACTTCTCTTCTTCTTTCTCTCTATAATTTTCTCTCTCTATAGTTTCAGTGAATTAGTAATGAATTTAATGAAGGAATGAGCTTCTATTTATAGGAGAATGGAAAGGATACTATATAATAAAATATTCTAATAAAATAAAACTTTTAAATAAAATATAATATATTATATATATATATGTGTATATATTATATATATATATAATATATGTTTATAATGTACATTCAAAATTTGAGTTTGAAATCTTGAGATGCAAATTTTTTCAAATGATACAATAAAGCAAAATTTTTATACTATATATATATATATATATATATATATATATATCCTGCAAGAGGTAATATATATATATATATATATATATATATATATATATATATATATATATGTATCGATATTGAAAAATTTCTCCCCACCCAAATGTCCTTTTCAAATCGTGGGCTCCACCACTTATATATATATATATATATATATATATATATATTAACTTTCTATCGATTATTTTGAAAAATGGGTAAATGAGGGTCCATAAAATAAGCAAAACTCCATAAAAATCATCTTAATAATTTTAACAACATTTATAACCTTTATTTTAATTCACAATATTAATCGACCAGGTCGTTCCCAGGAAAGAGGGGGCTTTTCAATTAGGATTTCTCCCTATTGGCGCGCAATTAGGGTACCAAACCTCTCCTTGGCATAACATCTAGACATCGTTAATATTGCAAATAATAATATTAATAACTTTGTCATCTAAATTATTGATTTAGAAATATATAAAATATCAACAATAATTGAACAAAACTGAATGACTTCTCACGTAAGCATCAATAATTAATACCGTGTGCTACTATGCAACCACGCGTATTCCGAAGATTTTTTAACAGGGTGTTTCAACAGTTAACGGTAAAACTTCCACTGTTATTTTCATAAAATATTTTTGTCGTTTTCTTAATCCGACAACAATTCCGTTGTGGGGTCCACCAATGATTGTGTCGTCGTACGAATATTCCCTGTTAAAACGAATATTCCCCGACCAATCGAAATTTATATAACAACTTGCATACTTTGCAAAATTTATAAATATTACCCACAACTATAACATTATATCAAATTCATTCCATAATATTCAAAAATGATAATTATAGAAAATTCATTTTTATTCATAAAAGTTGGGGTCTTACAATCTCCCCTTCTTATGAAATTTTGCCCTCGAAATTAAGTGCGTTACGGTATGTCGAAGAGGTAAGGATACCTTGATTTTATTTCAGATTCTAACTCCCAGGTCATTTCCTCAACATCGTGGTTTCTCCACAGAACTTTGACTTGAGGTATAACCTTGGAGCGTAGAATATGTTCCTTCTTATCCAAGATTTGAACAGGAACCTCTTCATACGTTAAATCTTCCGCTATTTCGTTCGGTTCTAACTCAATAATGTGGTTCAGATCTTTCACATATTTACGTAACATGGATATATGAAAAACATTATGAACACGAGACATACTTGGCGGTAAAGCGAGTCTATAGGCTACAATCCCTACTCGATCAAGGATTAAAAATGGGCCATTGAATCGGGGATTGAGCTTTCCTCTCTTTCCAAATCTCGTAACTCCTTTCCATGGAGCAACACGTAACAACACATGATCTCCAATATCGAATTCCACGTCCTTTCAATGAAGATCAGCATAACTCTTTTGTCGGTCTTGTGAGGTTATTATACGTTATCGGATCGTTTGAATCTAATCCGTAGTTATACGTACCAACTCCGGTCCCAACAACGTTGCTTCACCCACCTCATCCCATCATACTGGAGAACGACACTTTCTTCCATACAACGCCTCGAATGGAGCCATGCCAATACTTGATTGATAACTATTGTTGTAGGAAAACTCCATCAATGGTAAGAACTTGTCCCAACTTCCCTTGAAGTCAAGGACACAGAGTCTTAATAAATCTTCAAGAGTTTGAATAATCCTCTCTGATTGCCCGTCCATCTGAGGATGATATGCCGAACTAAATCATAAATCTGTGCCCATAGCTTTTTGCAAACTAACCCAAAATCGTGAAGTGAATCTTGGGTCTCGATCAGAAACTATGGATACTGGCATACCATGCAATCTTACAACTTCGTTTATGTACATACGAGCAAGACGTTCAAGTGTATAAGTTTCTCGTATAGGTAAGAAATGAGCAGACTTGGTCAATCTATCAACAATGACCCAAATTGCATCTATGCCTTGAGAAACCTTGGGAAGACCAGTAACGAAATCCATGGTAATGTGCTCCCACTTCCATTCTAGAATTTCAAGTGGTTGCAATGAACCTTTTGGTACTTGGTGCTCCGCCTTGACTCGTTGACAAGTTAGACACCTTGAGATAAACAGCGCTATCTCTCTCTTCATATTGCCCCACCAAAATGTATGTCGAAGGTCATGATACATTTTGGTACTCCTAGGATGGATTGCAAATGGTGTGTTGTGCACCTCCATCATGATTTTATACTTTAACTCAGGGTCATTAGGAACATAAAGTCTGGAGTTGACTCAAAGTATTCCTTCTTCATCGATTCTTGCTTCCGGCATAGCACCTTCTTGTACTTTCTTCCTCATACGCATCAGCTCCAGGTCTGTAACTTGAGCAGCTTTAACTTTATCGATTAAAGTCGGTTCCACTCGTATATTCGCCATCATCATGTGGGTCCCTGGAGTCTTTATCTCTATCTCCATCCTTTGCAAGTCATACAAAATGGGCCTTTGCGTTGAGAATATCGCACTCGTACCCACATATGATCTTCTACTCAATGCGTCAGCTACAACGTTTGCTTTTCCAGGATGGTTTTGGATGGTATGATCATAATCTTTCTACAGTTCAAGCCAACGTTGCTGTCGCATGTTGAGTTCCTTTTGAGTGAAAAAATATTTGAGGCTTTTATTATTCGTAAAGATCTCCACTTTCTCCCCATACAAGTAATGCCTCCAAATCTTTAGTGCAAAAACGACTGCTGCCAACTCTAGATCATGAGTAGGATAATTCCTCTCATATTCTTTGAGTTGTCGAGAGGCATAGGCTATGACTTTTCCATGTTGTATGAGAACACATCCTAACCCTTCGCCCGAAGCATCACTGTAGATGATAAATCCCTCCGAGCCAGATGGTATTGTTAGAACATGTGCTGAAATGAGTCCCCTCTTGAGTTCTTGAAAACTCTTCTTGCATTCCTCGCTCCAATTGAATTTTGTATCTTTTCAAGTCAGCTGAGTTAATGGAGTAGCGATTCGAGAAAATTCTTCCACGAATCTCCGATAATAACAAGCTAAGCCGAGAAAGCTACGTACTTCGGTCACTGATTTAGGTTGCTCCCAGCTTTGAAAAGCTTCAATCTTTGCTGGGTCAACAGATATTCCATGACTTGATACTACTTGCCCAAGAAATGCTACTTCCTCAAGCCAGAACTCGCATTTCTTCAACTTGGCATAAAGCTTATATTTACGAAGCTTTTGGAGTATCAGCCTCAAGTGTTGCTCATGATCTTCATGACTTTTGGAATAAATAAGGATGTCATCAATAAAGACAACCACAAAGTGATCCAAATATTCCTTGAATACTCGGTTCATTATATCCATAAAGGCAGCAGGAGCATTAGTCAATCCAAAAGACATGACTAGGAATTCATAATGCTCGTACCGAGTTCTAAAAGCCGTCTTTGGAATGTCATCGGTTCTAATCTTCAATTGGTGATATCCGGAACGAAGATCAATTTTTGAAAAAAAATTGGCGCCTTGCAACTAGTCAAACAGGTCATCAATGCGAGGTAATGGATATTAATTTTTGATAGTGACATGGTTCAACTCCCGATAATCAATACAAAGTCGCATGCTCCCATCTTTCTTCTTCACGAATAGAAAAGGAGCACCCCAAGGAGACGTACTAGGACAAATGAAACTGATGTCTAACAATTCCTGCAGTTGGGTCTTTAACTCCTGAAGTTCAATAGGAGCCATTCGATATGGGGATTTGGAAATGAGTTTTATACCGGGTTCAAGGTCGATACAAAATTCAATTTCACGCTCTGGGGGTAGGCCAAGAAGTTCTTCAGGGAATACGTCAGGAAATTCATTAACAATAGAAATATCATTCAAAACTGACGTATTTTTGTTTAGATCCGTGACATGAGCTAAGAAAGCTTGACATCCGTTTTTCAATAAACGAATAGCTTTATGGCTTGAGATGATAGTGATTGATTTTAATGGTTCGGTTGCTTGAATCTGCATAATAGGTTGGTTAGGAATATGAAAGATAACAACCTTACGAAAATAATCAATTTTTGCATGATGAGTAGTTAACCAATCAATCCCTAGAATTACATCAAATGCAAGTATTTTCAATGAAATAAGATCGACAGGTAATGTGAGGCTACCGATTTGAACCAAACAAGACTTATAAACAGTGGATGTAATGACGGTTTCTCCCAATGGAGTTTCAACAGATAAGTCAAAGTCTAATTTCTCTGGAGTCAAATTTAAACGTTGAGCGCAAGTAGGAGAAATAAAAGAATATGTAGAACTGGTATCAAATAAGGTATAAACTTCGCTAGAGATTATGATAAGCTTACCCGTGATGACCTCGTTCGGATTCCTTGCTTTTTGGGAGGTCACGACAAACGCTCTCCCTTGAACTGCCGGTTTTGTCTTATTTGGGATGGCCTTTGATGCCTCCATCCCAACTGGACTTGTCTTCGATGCACGACAAAATCGGGTCAGGTGACCATCTCTTCCACAATTATAACATGTTTTGGATGGCATTGCGCAGTTTGGACTGATGTGTCCCTCTCCTCCACATTTGAAGCATATGATAGGTGGTCGTTCTCCTTCCTTAACTTATATGGTCCGCGATCTTGACGCGTCTTTCCATCAATGTTGAATCTCCTCTTCTTGAAATGTCCATTCTTATTGTTTTGGCCATGATTACCACCGAAGTGGTTACCATTTCTGGCATGTTGATTCCCTCCATTCTTATTGTCACCACCGATGTTATTATCACTAGTATTATCATTTTGTTTTTGCTCTCTTTTTGTTGGGTTGACTCATTATCGCGCTCAATAAGCGAGCCTTATTAACAACATCTAAATACAAACACAGTTTATGAGAGATAAGATATTGACGTATCTCTGGTTTCAAACCTCTTAGAAACATTCGCGTCATTCTCTCCTCATTATCAACCAAACGGGACGCAAACCGGGACAACTAGGCAAACTTGGCTAAGTACTGCGACACGGTCATGTTGTTTTGCTACAGCTTGATGAACTCTACCACTTTCATGTGACGAATACTTTCGGGAAAGTACTTGTCGTTGAACAATTCTTGGAACTTCTCCCAAGTCATCTTCAGTGCGGAAGGTTGAGTACTTTTTACAGATTCCCACCAGTAATCTGCCTCTGCACGCAACATGAAGGTGGCAAAGGGAACCTTTTGCTCCTCGGAGCATCCCAAGACATCAAATATCTTGCAGATCTGCTTTATCCACGTCTCTGCCTTAAGTGGTTTTGGCTCTCTAAATCACTCCGGTGGTCCCAGTTCCTTAAACTACTTAGCGGTGACCGTCCGAGAGTTGCCAGTGTTTCAACCTGCATTTTGTACAGGAGCCGCTCTTGCCTGATGTTGCATGAATTGCATAAATCCTCTGAACATTCCATCATTCATCATCTGGTCAGTGTTGTTGTTTGCCTGAGGATTGTCGCCTTCTTGATGCACATTATCCTGATTATTGATCTGTGGAGACTCAGCGGTCTCACATGCTCCATTGATGTTCTCAACATTCTCGGATGCCATTTTCAAACAACGCCACAAAACAAGGGTTAATTAACATATCACATATTATCCCTATACTTTGGCCACCAATTGAATATCAAATAAACATAGGTAGGTCATACTAGCGAAGAATTTCAGTCTCTCCCCTCATAGTTCTTGTCTCACATCTCGGCCGGGGATCATATCCTAAGCTTTGATACTGTTGTGATGCCCCCAAAATAGGCATACATCACCTATTACAGTCACCAAAAAACATGGTACGAGATACAAATACAATCTTTAATATACAACAAGAGATTTGTGAGTTTTAATACAAATATTGTCTTCTAGACAATATCTACTCTCGTAATAAGTCCTCATTACATTTATTGTCACACTATTTAATGTAATAGTGAGGACTACTAATACTATCATACGGATCGTCACCTTGGTTCCCCGACTAGTCCCGGCTACGTTCTAATTTCCTGAAGAGAATAGTGAAAGAAAGGGTGAGCTCAACTAGCCCAGTAAGAAATATTATGACTAAGATAATGCAGAATAAATTATCATTAGTCTTCAAAATGTTAAACTGATAAAATACAATAGACATCAAGTTTAACTACAGCGGAACAAGTAATCAGTTAAAAGAGTCAAGTAGAGAATAAAATCTACTATCTTTTATGATTTAAAAGGTTTTTCATCATTTTTATCGTTGGGACTCAGCTTAATAAATAATCCACATCATCCCTGGACTACGACCAAGGATATTCATTAGTATCACAACCACAAATTATCCATGCACTACGGGCCAAGGATATTAGTGTATTCATCAATATTCATGATCATGCCAACAACTGTCCATCAATGCACTATGGGCCAATGAGGACTTTTATCACATCATTTGTAATATTACGGTCACGATTACACCGAATAATCAAGGTTCATAATCATACCAAGTCCATCTATGCACTACAGGCCACAGATGACTTTTAAAAAAATATAAACATGAGGATGATGATAATGATATAAGAATTCAATAAAACAAGTTCAAGAATTAATTTATTCAAGAACTAATAACGTCTAAATTGTCAACATGATACTTCTTTGTAGAGTAAAATTCAAGAATGCTCAGAAGAATATTTTCATGAAAAGATACTGGATGAAGTGCAAATATCAAGGATATTCCATTAATTTCATGGAGTATAGAAGTCAAAACTTTAACCAACTGAGTATAATAAAGAATGGAATAACAAAAGAAATCACCATGTATGCAGTACTTTGCATAGACAGATTATTCCAACAGAATAATAAATAATGAAACCAGGTCAGGCAAAATTCGCACCAACAGGATGTTCCAATAGAATAATAAAGACGGAACCAGGTCCGGCGTAAAACGCACGGACAGGATATTCCAACAGAATAATTAAGATGAGAACCGGTCCCACAAACGTAAAGACAAACAGTTTATTCAATGAAGAATAATAAAGAATGGAATAACAGAAATTCTCTTCATGAATACAAAAGAAATAATACCCCTTACCTTAGAAGAAATTGTATATAGGAAAAGAAAGGTAGCAGACTTCTCTTCTTCTTTCTCTCTAAAATTTTCTCTCTATATAGTTTCAGTGAATTCGTAAGAAATAATGAAGGAATGAGCTTCTATTTATAGGAGAATGGAAAGGATACTATGAAATAAATTATTCTAATAAAATAAAACTTTTAAATAAAATATAATATATTATATATTATATATATATATATATATATAACATATGTTTATAATGTACATTCACGAAATTTGAGTTTGAAATCTTGAGATGCAAATTTTTTCAAATGATACAATAAAACAAAATTTTATATATATATATATATATATATATATATATATATATATATATATACACACATAACACGCATTTGCGGTAACCATATATATATATATGTACTGACATTAAAAAATTTCTCCCCACGCAAATGTCATTTTCAAACCGTGGGCCCCACCACTTATATATAATACTTATATATATATATACTGAATAAATTTCTATCGATTATTTTAAAAAATGGGTAAATGAGGGTCCATAAAATAAGCAAATCTCCATAAAAATCTCCTTAATAATTTTAACAACATTTATCACCTTTATTATAATTCACAATATTAATCGACCAGGTCGTTCTCAAGAAAGAGGGGGCTTTCTAATTAGGATTTCTCCCTATTGGCGTGGAATTAGGTTACCAAACCTCTCCTTGGCAGAACTTCTAGACATCGTTAATATTGCAAATAATAATATTAATAACTCTGTCATCTCAATTATTGATTTAATAATAAATAAAATATCGACAATAATTGAACAAAACTGAATGACTTCTCACGGAAGCATCAATAATCAATACCGTATGCTACTATGCAACCACGCATATTCCTATACTTTTAACACCGAGTGTTTCAACAGTTAACGATAAAACTTCTGCCGTTATTTTCATAAAATATTTTTGTCGTTTTCTCAATCCGACAATAATTTTGTTGTGGGGTCCACTAATGATTGTGCTGTCGTACGAACATTCCCTGTTAAAACGAATATTCCCCGACCAATTGAATATTATATAACAACTTGCGTACTTTGCAAAATTTATAAATATTACCCACAACTATAACATTATATCAAATTCATTCCATAATATTCAAATATGATAATTATAGAAAATTCATTTTTATTCATAAAAGTTGGGGTCTTACACAAATGAAGATACATAGTCAGTAGGAACGTCTAAAAATGTACTACTGATAACCTATCAGCCACCCAACTCAAAATTGTGGAGTACCTACGATCAAACATCTGATCGTAGTATAAGAGAAGGAGGACACCACGATTACAACAAATGCAATTGTCTAAAAAGTTGATAAAGGACCTCCCCAGCTAAAAAGGTCAAATGAGATATCAGTGCAAATCATTTCTAAAGTATTTCATCTAGAAAGTGCCTCAGGGACAAACCTGACCCTTAGCTCACTCTAAGAGGTTGGCCCTTCCTAAGCTACCTTAATCCAGAAGGATTTCTTAGTTGAGTTCATCTCAAGAACCAAGACAGTTAACGGTTGTAGAGTAAAGTTTAAAGAGAACTCAACGATCGTGATGCAACCTCAACGATCATAGAAGTAGACTCGATGATCGCAGTCCTACCAGAATACTCTAGCTCATACGGAGCTTGGAAGAACAAAATAATTGCTCAACCATTCAGATTATGAGGAGATAAGTTCGAATACAGTTTGAAGAGACATCATGAAAACTCACCTCAAAACTTAAGCGCCCAAACTGGCTTGGGATACATTAGTGGTTAAGATATGCAGTTTCAAGATAACGATCAGCGTCAAAACCATCCACTGCAGCATCTCTCAGAAGAAGATCGTTGAGTCAATAAAGGAAAATGTAGAGTCCATAGCGGCCTTACCATGCTACTCTATGAACCAAAATGATGAACGGTCAATCCACGTTATTGACTACTATTTCTCTTAAAAGGAATATAAAACCGAAAAGGTTATAGGGAGTTATAGCTCATTATTGGGCATCGTGCAACCAATGGCTAGTTGATACATCATAGCGCATGCTGAGTCAGAAGGAACTGTCATATAAAGGCAAATTCAAAATCTGCAAACAGTTATAAAAAATTATCGAACATTTCTCCCTCCCAGTTTTTCAAACCCTAGAATCCTTTTCTAAGCCCAAATCGTTAACCCTCCTGAGCATGGCTCAAATCACATTCATCAATCTCTCATAAGATTATCTTAATCAAAATACCCATATTCTTTGAACTCTTCTAATGGCAGAATGGCAAGTAATCACTGGTATTCAGCTAGGAACCAAGTTGTTTGAGAAATTCGAAAAAAAGTTCAAAGACATTCTTGAACTTGTAAAGAACGCTGGATTCTCAAAATGCCTTGAGGAAAGCACCCGAGTATATACTGAACTAGTTAAGGATTTTTACTAAAATGCATCCATAAATTCTGGAATCCTTTGTACCAAGGTTAAAGGTCAGTCTCTAAAGCTGATATCATCTAACATCAATCAATGCTTAGGATTTCCTGACCGAGGACTAAAGATCCTTGATGAGATCGACACTGAACACGTGAAGAAAATTATGGGGTACCAAAGAAAACTTAGTCTGAAGGACATGAAGAAAAATGGGTTTAGAGAAGAATTTGAGTTCCTTGCTGAGATAGTGGGCAAATGTATACTATGCAAGAACACTGCACATGACACTGTGCTTGATCAACAGCTGAAGATAATGTTTACAATAGTTCGGAAGAAGCAAATCAACTTTAGAGCTATCTTGTTCGATCAGATCTCCAAATGGGTGGAAAGGGCCGAGATAAAGAAGTCTACAGATAGACCCCTGACTAAGGTCTTTCATGGAAGACTGCTGAGTATTGTGATGAAGAAAAAGCTGGGAAGCAAGATTAAGGATGATGAGGGAGAGCCTCTAAATATTCATAAAGTGAGGTCTCCACAACTATTCATAAACTGGAAGAAAAATCCAAAGGAAAACAGGAGGATAACAACAACATAAATCAGCAACAAAGTCTCTGTAAACAAGAAAAAGGCAAAGGAGGTGGAAAGCTCTAAGTCTGGTGACTCTGCACCAGTAGCAGCCACACCAGTAAGGAAGAGATCCAGGGGTGTGAAGAAAACAGAGGCTCCACCAAGAAGTCTGTCAACTAAAGACAAAGATGAAGGTGAAAAGGTCTTAACTGCACCAGAGACCACAAAGAGAAGAAGCAACAGACTTCTTCAAAGGTCATCAAGAAAGAAAGCTAAGGTGGTAAACAAGCCAGCCCCAATTTCCCAAGAAAGTACATCTGACGAAGAAGAGGACGTAGAGTCAGAAGAAGAGAAGGGAACTGATGGTCTCAAGACTGAGTCCCCAAAGAACAAATCCAGCGATAAAGGTGGAGCTGGATTCATGAAGGAAAATGTAAACTCTTCTGATGAAAAAGAATATGCAAGCCATATGGCTAACTCTCAGAGTATTGACTCTGATGATGAAGAAAAGCTTCTGAGATGATTGTTGCATCTCCAAATGCAAATGCTCCAACAATCCCAGATGATGGGTCAAATGATGTTTATTCGAAAGAAGAAGGACCTGCCCCTGCCAATGCTGAACATCAAGGAAGTTTGTCTGATGATTCAAAGGCCTCAGAGTCTGAAGAAGAAGAAGAGTCTGACTCTCCTATAGCTGAACCTCCATGGAGAAGAAAGATCTACATACTTACTAAATTTACCCCCAAGAAGAAATGTGATCACTCTACTGCAGTCATTGATGTAAGTGATGATGAATCTGAATCCAATGAATATGATGCTGAATATGATACTAGTAATGAAAATCAGCAAGAAGGATTCATTAATGAATCAGATAAAGGAAGTCAACATGATTCCAGTTCAGAAGGTGAAAAAATGGGAAAAGATTCTGGTTCCGCAAATCAAGAATCAGAGGAACCAGCAGACTATCTTGTTCTCTCTCCAGCTAGAATTAGCAGAAGAATAGTGGTGGATGTTTTTGATGAACCACTAGCTAAACCAGCAGCAAGATGGATAATTCATGGAAATGAAAAACTTCGAGTTGTAAGAATGACAACAGATGAAGTGCTTCACAATTGGAAAAATATGGAGTTAGATTTCATAACAATAGTGTATAACTCTGAAGATCTTCTAATGAGATGGTTCTTCCCATGGATGTCGTGGTTAAAGGCACAAACTGATAAAGATGAGAGCCACTTCAGCTGGTGTAACTCTCAGTTTCCAAATCTGGAGCTGGTGTCACAAAACTTCCCAAGGGTAAAGAAGTTTGCAACCATGATGATCAATGACCAGCCCCATTACAAAGTCTACCGATATGTTGGCAATCACTATATTCCTTACGATAGTAGAGTGGACTCTGAAGGCAGAAGGATTATGGCCAAAGAGATAATCGTAGAGTCTGTTCACTCTACCACTGATGGTGTTCAAGTCCAGAATAAGAAGCCTCCATCTGCCCAAGCATAGCTATCTGACGTTCCTTCATCCTCGAATAGCGATTGGTATTCAACGATTTTTCATATTCTCAATACTTTCAAAAATCTGTACAAGGATCAAAATCGTAGAGTCAAATCTGGTGTTCAACAAGAGGCTGCCCAACCAGATGACCAAATTCCTATAGAGCAGGAACCATTAAAGAATTCTGATGAATTGGTTGAGAAGATGTCTCAAATCAATGATGAGTCAAAGATGGTGTTGACAGCAACAGAAGATAATTCAGTTCAAAACAGACTTCAAGCTACTATGGCTGATGTATCTCTCAAAACCAAAAAGAGAGATCACATCTATCTAAAGGTCATACATGATCATAGGCAGAAGCTCTATGAACATAGAAGGCTAATGAAGAACAACTCCAAGTCCTCTCTGACAAGATTGACAACATGAATCATTCTTTCTCTATGCAACTTGAGTTAAGTCAACAAGTGTGACAACCCGAGAATTTAGAAAATTTTAAAAATCTTAAATGATAAATTTAAAGTCAAATAATAAACCTAGACAGAAAATAAGTGTATGCGTTTGATGTTGTTGGGAAGGAATTTTGAGGATTTCAAACTTCTGTGAAGGATTTTTGGTGAATTATTCAGGATTAAGTATATGAGTGTATATGTTCTGTATGTGTACAGAATGTGGTTTAGGATTAAGGGTTGACCAGATAAATTTTATTAGTGTCAAACCCTAGTATTTTATTAAGAACTTCAATGTTCTATTAGAAAAACCTAACGTCTGATAAGAAACCCTAGAAACCGGTTCTGGAAACCCTAATTTTAGTTATGGGAATCCAAAACCATAATTCGGATATTGAAAACCCTAGTTTGGGAATTTAAACGCTGTGTATAAGGTTTAAGCGTCATTAATTATAACTTAATTAGGGAAAACCCTAATGAATTACTTAAAACCCTAATTGATTATTAGAAAACCCTAATACCGGTTCTGAAACTCTAATTTCAGATTTTGGGAATTTGAAACCCTAATCTGGAAACTTAAAGGATAATTATAATGCTTAAGTGTTATTAATTATAATATTAATTAGGGTAAAGCTTAATTAATTAGCAAACCCTAATTTCAAATTTTTAAACCCTAATTATTCTGTTAGAAACCTTTATGTACAATTGGGGACTTAATTGCTATTTTAGCAATTTTAATTACGATAAATTAATCCTAATTAGTAATCTTAATTTATGATTAGGAAATTTTTATATAATTATAGAATCCTAATTATAATTTAGAAATATTAAATATCTATTTTTAAAACCAAAATTGGAAATTTTAGAAATCAAATTGACAAAAATTAAGGGTTAAACCCTAAACCCTAAGGGTTAAAACCTAACCCCTAAGGGTTGTAGCAAATGACAACTATGATATTAAAATTATGTGCAAAATGTCTAAAGTACCCTTTGTGCATTATTTAGTATGTTGCTTGTAGATCTAACCCTAAAGGAGTTGGTGAACCACACTATTTCTAGCATATGCCTTATATCTTCCAAATCTCAGCAAATTCAGCCACCTTGCACCAACTAGATTCATGCATCAAGAAATATAAAAGATTAAAGTTCACTTGACTTTCTCAAAATAGCCAAGTCCATTCTCTCTCTAAGATTTCGGGTATGGGAGTGGGAATGAGAGAGAAGTTAAGACAATATCATCTCTTAGCTTTCCCATAGCAAATTCAAGGTTCAGATTCAAGGATCAAGGCTCAAAATGGTATAGAACCCTAATTTTTAAAAATCATATGATCTCCTGTTATTTGTTGTTGTTAATTATTTAAAGTTGTGTATATGGGTGTCATATAGTGATCTGGGTGGTTAGATTATATATCTATAAAATCTACATGCAACAATTTAAAGTTTTCTCAAATCTGGAAAACTGGAAAAATGTGGCCTGACAGTCATATGTCAGAGGCCTTAGATCTGTGTGTGTTTGATGTTTGGTGTATTTTATGCTCTAGATCTATTCTTTGTTGTTAGGGCTTTGATCTGAGACTTGAATCAAGTCCAGATCATGTGTAGATCGAAAGATATAAGCAGTCAAAGGTCGTTAACCGATCACGAAAATGGGTTTCTGGGCAACCTAGAAACTCAGATCTTGTCTGACAGCGTTTTTGCAGGGCTTAAACCTTGTTGTTTATAAGTTGTTTGGCTATGTTGTTGTTACATACTTGTAGTGTTACATGAGTACTACACCTTTAAGCCTTTATATCAATTAGATCCATAACAGAATCGAAGTTGTAGCCGGTCAAACTATAGTTGACTATTCAGCATGAAGAACAATCTTGGTAACTCAGAATATTCATGGACCATTTTTCTGTCAGAACTTTAACCATCCTTAATCGCTTAGTGTTATGCTATTAGATTGGTTTGATGCATTATACTTGTACCCTGACATATGGTGTAAGACGCCAACTTTTATGAATAAAGAATAATTTTCTCGAAATATATTTTTGAATATTATGGTGTGGATTTGATATAATGTTATAGTTGTGGGTAATATATACAAATTTTGCAAAGTAAGCAAGTGGTTATATAATATTTGATTGGTCGGGGAATATTCGTTTTAACAGGGAATATTTGTACGACGACACAATCATTGGTGGACCCCACAACGGAAGTATTGTCGTAGTTAAAAAATGACAGAATTATCATTTTATAAAAATAACGGCGAAAGTGTTAACGTTAAAGCGTTGAAGCGCCTTTGGTAGTAAAAGTTCGATGTCTGGCATGGTTGCGTAGTAGCACACAGTATTGATTATTGATGCTTACGTGAGAAGTCACTCGGTTATACTCAATTATTATTACGATAAGAATTGCGATAATATTTCTCATATTATTGATTCAATTATTATCACAAGATTATCACTGCATAATATATATTATTAAATCAATAATTGAGGCGACGAAAGTTATTCATATTATTATTTACAATATTGACAATGTCTAGAAGTTCTGTCAAGGAGAGGTTTGGTCACCCAATTGTGCGCCAATAAGGAGAAATCCTTTTCGGAAAGCCCCCTCTTTCTTAGGAACGACCTGGTTGTTAAATATTGTGAATTATAATATTAATGATGAATAAGTTCGTGTTGATTAAAGATGAATTGGATAGTTCCATTGTGTTGGAATTATTAGTGTTAGTGCAAATTGACATTTATTTCGATAATAATTGATGTCTGGAGGTTATATTGACCAATCGGGTAATTAACCGGATAAATGAGCAATTAATTGCTATTAATTCACATGATTATAACTATTTGTTCAAAATGGAGGTGGTGCAAGATTGATAATATTTGCATGACTAAGTTAAAAATGGAGGTATAGTTAAAGGAACTATACTGTAATTTGTATTTTCACATGATTATAACTATTGATTCAAATGATTGAACAATTGATTCACATTATGTACTATTAGGGGAGGTGGTGCAAGTTTGATAATACTTGCAATACTTGCAGGACTAAATTAAAAATAAGAAAAAAGAGGAAGGTATTATACTGTAATATTTTGAGCCCCAAAACGTGCAATTATCGAAACTATATTTTCCTATAAATAGAAGCTCATTCTTCCTTCATTTCTCACCAATTCACTAAAGCTATAGAGCAATTATTATAGAGAGAAATTATAGAGAGAAAGAAGAAGAGAAGTCTGTTACCTCACTATTCTAGTATCCTGTCTTCTTCTAAGCTAAGGGGTATTATTCTTTCGTATTCATGAAGAGAGTTATTTTCTTTCAATACTCGTAAGGGTTGTTATTCCATTATTTATTATTATGTTGGAATAACACATACATCGCAAATCACCGCATACATGGTGAAATTCTTACATTATTCCATTCTTTATTATTACATTAGAATAACTTTTATCATGTGATCTATCGCATGCACAGTGAATTCTGTTGTTATTCCATTCTTTATTATTACATTTGGAATATCACATGCATTGATTACGCTTGACTGGTTCCATTCTTTATTATTACATTAGAATAACATGTATGCATGCGGATTACACACGCGCTGGTGAATTCTTACATTATTCCATTCTTTATTATTACATTGGAATAACTTTGTCATGTGGATTATCGCATGCATGGTGAATGATCTTTCGTATTCATTCCTTATTAAATTGTGGAAATGATCTGTCTACGTGGATTACCGCATGGCGGGCAAAAATCCATTTGCGGTTTCATATATTCTTTATACTCAGTTGGTTAAAGTGTTGGCTTCTATACTCTATGAATATAGTGGAATATCCTTGATATTTGCGCTTCATCTAGTATCTTTTCATGGAAATATTCTTCTAAGCATTCTTGAATTTTACTCCACAAAGAAGTATCATGTTGACAATTTGGACGTTATTGATTTCTTGATAAATTAAAATTATAAATATTTAAAATTTATCCTTGAACTTGTTTTATTGAATTATTATGTCATTGTCATCATCCTCATGCTTATATTATGATGAAAGTCATCTTTGGCTTACGTGCATAGATGGACTTGGTATGATTATGACCAAGTATTATTCGTTATAATCATGACCGTAATGTGACGAATGATGTGGTAAAAGTCCTCATTGGCCTGTAGTTCATTGATGGACAGTTGTTGGTGTGATTATGACCAGGGATTATTCGGTATAGTCATGACCATTGATGATTACATGAATATCCTTGGCCGTGATGCAAGGATTATTTGATTTTATTTATTAAGCTGAGTCTCAGCGATAAAGTTGATGAAAAACTTTTTAAATCATAGAAGATAGTAGATTTTATGCTCTACTTGACTCTTCTAATGAATTTCTTGTTCCGCTGCAGTTAAACTTGTTGTCTATTATATTCTATCAATTTAACATTGTTGAAGGCTAATGATAATTTATTTTGCATTATCTTAGTCATAATATTTCTTACTGGGCTAGTTGAGCTCACCATTCCTTTCTTTGTTCTCTTGGGAAATGAGAAGCGTGGCAAGGGACTAGTCGGGGAGCGGAGTGGCGGTCCGGATGATAACATTAGTAGTCCTCACTATTCTGTTAAATAGTGTTACAATAAATGTAATGAGGACTCCATTGAGTGTGGATATTGTCTAGATGACAATATTCTTATTAAAACTCTTAAATTATGTTTTGTCGTATTTTACATGACTGTTGTATAATTAAGTTGTATTTGAATTTTGTACCATGTATTTGGAGGCTCAAGATGGGTGATATATACCTGTTTTAGGGGCGTCACAGTTGGTATCAAAGCTTAGGGATATGATCCCTGGCTGAGATGTGAGACAAGAACTAGGAAGGGAGAGACGGGGAATTCCTTCGCTAGTATGACCTACCTAAGTTTATTTGGTATTTAATTGGTCGGTCAGAGTAATGTGATATGTTAATTAACCGTTGTTTTGTGGCAGTATTTGAAAATGGCATCCGAAAATGTTGAGATAAGTAATGAAGAACATCAGACCGTTGAGTCACCATAGATTAATACCCAGGATAATGTGCAATAGGAGGACAATAATCCTCAGGTAAACAACAACGATCAAATGATGAATGATGGGATGTTCAGAGGTTTTATGAAATTCATGCACCAACAGGCGAGGACGGCTCCTGTCCAAAATGCAGGTGCAAACACTGACAACTCTTGGATGGTCACCGCTAAGCAGTTCAAGGAGATGGGACCACCGGAGTTTTTTGGAGAGCCAAAACCACTTAAGGAGGAGACATGGATAAAGAAGATCAACAAGATATTTGATGTCTTGGGAAGATCCTAGGAGCAAAAGGTTCCCTTTGCCACCTTCGTACAATGACGAGAGGAAGATTCTTGGTGGGAATCGTAAAAGCGTACTCAACACCGCCACACTCAAAATGTCTTGGGAGAAGTTCAAGAGTCATTCAATGACAAGTACTTTCTTGAAAGTATTTGTCACATGAAGGAGGTAGAGTTCATCAAGCTTGAGCAAAACAATATGACCGTGGCACAGTACGAAGCTAAGTTTGCTGAGTTATCTCGGTTTGCATCCCACTTGGTTGATAATGAGGAAAGAATGATGCAGATGTTTCTAAGAGGTTTGAAACCCGAGATATGTCAATACCTAATTTCTCACAAACTGTGTTTGTATTTGTGATGCCCCCAAAATAGGTATACATCACCCATCTTGGGTCGCCAGAAAATACACTACTAACAACTTTATTTATACAACTGTCGTGCAAAATACGACGACATGTATACTGTGAGTTTTAATACAAATGTATGTAACTCTCATGGTGCCTTGACCACAACCATACAATGGTACGTTATATAAAGGTACAGTCAAAAAACTGTTTTAAAAATTAAAATCTTTGGAAAGTGCTCAAGGAAACCTTCGTACATAGGAGGCCATGAATCTAAGTCATGATAGATATCATATGTCCAGAGAATTATCCTTGGTTGACCCAATAGACCCCAAAGAAAAATGAGAAGATTACTATCATTTTCCTTCCAATGGTGAGCCTTCTATTGACATATAACTATCTCCACTGTCTCCAACTGAAAATTATATTTTAAATAAACTCCAAGATCATATAGGTATTGCCCGTAGATATACTCAGCAAGTGGATGTGCACAACCCTGTCTTATGATAAGATGAGGTTGTATGTCATTAGACATCTTGTATGATAGTGACAAAACACCCTTCCAAAGGTGGGTTCGCCTCACCCTATTCGATTCACCAAAATTAAATATCAAATGACATATACAATACGGCACACTTATCTAAAGTTCTCAATAAAATTATTTCCATACTATTTAGGGAGAACCTCAATAGCTATACACCACCGTTCTATTCCCCTGTTATCCCCGCTCGACCCAGCTACACTCTTATTACCTGAAAGGAATTGTGAAGCAAAAGGGCGAGCACAACTAGCCTAGTAAAAAATATCATAACTAAAGATAATTAAATTATCAATAGCTTTCGTCAATAATAAATCAGAGATTTAGAACATGTGGTAGAGGATAAAACTTTTCAACCATAGTTGCAGCGGAACGAGCAATCCATTAAAAGAATCAAATAGACCATCAGGTCTATTATCTTCTCCATGTTAAAAGTCCACCAATAATGTTTTATTCCTGTAACATCAATCAACAATTCCTATCCATAATCATATGAATAACTCATTATCATAATTGTGATTCTGAATTCCTTTTCGCACCCAGGAAGAAGAAAATTTTCATCACCTATCTTCACCTGAAACATCAAAAATCATGGTTATACCAAATCACAATCCCTGCTCATAATCATAATAATAAATTCATCTTTGCACTACGGCCAAAGATATTCATTAACAATTCATCTTTGCACTACAGGCCAAAGACATACAACTGTATTTTTGAACAGTCAAGTAGAGCATGATATCTACTATCTTCTACGAAATTAAAAATTTATTATCAATATTTATCGCTGAGACTCAGCTTAATAAATAATCCACATCATCGAATCACCTCTGCACTACGGCTAAGGATATTCGTTGATATCACATCCATGAATTATCCATGCACTACGGCCAAGGATATTCATTATTATCACATCCATGAATTAATATTTTATTGCTGAGACTCAACTCAATAATTAATGCACATCATAAATTCATCCCTGCACTATAGGTCAAGGACATTCTTTTGGTATCATGACCACGAATTATCCATGCACTACGGGCCAAAGATAATCGTGTTTTCATCAATGGTCCTGATCATGCCATAAAACAACTCATCTTTGCACCCTTCGTCGAAGAGAATCCATAGCCATAATCATACAAAAAATTATCCATCAATGCACTATGGCTAATGAGGACTTTTTCCACATCATTTGTAACATTACGGTCATGATTATACCGAATAATCCATGGTTATAATCATACCAAGTCCATCTATGCACTACAGGCCATATATGACTTTCAACATAATATATACATGAGGATCATGACAACGATATAAAGAATCAATCAAATGAGATAAAGGATAAATATTTAACATTTATAATATAAATTATCCAGGGTTTAAGAATATCCCAATATTATCAATCACTTAATAATCTTATAATCTAATATCATTAATATTATAACAATATTTTAATTAATTCTTAAACTTATAAACAATTTATTTTAATTGTTTACACTTTACCAAATAATGCATTTAATCATTCAAAAATGCCATACTCATAAGATTTCATCACCAATGATCAAATCTCTTATCAAAAATCTGTATATACCCTATATAGGATTCTCAAGCCATAAAATCCTATTTACAAATTTTTAACTTCACATAACATATTTAACTCATATACTCATAACTAGTGCATTTTCATGAAAAATACCAAATCCGTCCCAAAAATATTTTTTTTCTGGGATTTAGCAGAATATAGTCCCATAATCAACATTTACTATTTTTCAAAAATTAATTCCTTAAGAAATTAGATACCTCAAGTTTAACTCCAAAAATTCCCAAATCTTGGCAGGATCTTACACATGTTAAACTGATCTTCTAGTTAAAATTTCATGGTCATCGGAGTTATAGAACTCCGGTTATAGCATTTTTTGTCAAAAAAACCTAAATATTGAAATGGTCATAACTTGCTCATTTTAAGTCGGAATAAGCTCATTTTTGGACAGGAGGTACTTTATACCATATATTTTCATGTCCCAAAAGGTAAGAATTTTTCTCACAAATTAATTTGAAGAAAAAGCCCTTTTCAAATTTCTAGCAGTAGATGTTTTCCCATTTTTCACTTTTTCGTGCTTTGCTAAAATCAGTCCACACGAAAATCTATAACACCTTTTCCAGTGATTTCACTTGGATAAGTTAGGAAACTCATAGATCTAACTCCAGAACTTGACCACACTTAAAAATTAAAAATATAATAGGAAATATGGTCAATAGAATTTCATGTTCCATTTTCACCAAAATCTTATTTTTCAACCCTTTGTGATTTCTAAGAAACTTTCATGTTTTCACATAATAACCGACATAACTCATCATAACACTTACTAATACTTCATATACCCATGATTTTCATCAGTCCAATGCTTTTATTATGACTCTCATCATAATTAACGTAACGAGATCATTTTCACAATTTAATAAGGAATGAATATAAAGGATCATTCACCGTGCATGTAGTAATCCATATGTATGAGTTATTCCAGCGAGAATAATAAAGAATGAAATAAATGAAGGATTCACCATAAATGCGATATTTACCTACAGACAAAGTTATTCCCAACATAATAATTAATTATGGAACCGGTCGGCATAAACGCACGCATACATGATATTACGAGAATAATAAAGAAGCGGAACCGGTCGTCAAAGTAAATTTATGCTGAAGCGGGATGTTCTAACAGGATAATAAAGAATGGAATAACAACAAAATCACCATGCATGCGGTGCTTAGCAGAGCAGTTATTCTAACGAGATAATAAATAACCGAGGCAAGATTCGGATGAAATTCATGCAAGATGTGGATTTTCAATAGAATAATAAAGAATGGAATAACAACATAAATCACCATGCATGTGGTACATCGCATAGACAGGTTATTCGAACAGAATAATATGGAATGGAATAGAAGAATTTCACCAAGCATAGTCCGCGTATATAGGTTATTCTAACAGAATAATAAAGAATGGAACATCAGAAGTGCTCTTCATGAATACAAAAGAAATAATACCCCTTACGAGTACAACAAATAATATCCCTTACCTTATAAAGAAGAGTACTCCGACGGTAGGGCGGGGATATACTTGAAGAAATATGCACTACGCTCAAAACTTTCTTAAACGCTAAAGAAATACGCTCAAGATTGTAGAAGAAGAATTCTCTCTACAGCTTCTCTCTCTAGAGTTTTAGTGAATTCGTAAGAAATAATGAAGGAATGAGCTTCTATTTATAGAAGAATGGATGAATAGTAACCAATTCATGAACGGCAGTCAGATTGATTTACTTTTAAAGCAGACGGTCAGATTGGTTTACAATAAAATATAATATATTCTATTTATAATCTAATAAAATAAATAACTTTATAAAAGTATTACATTTTATATAAAAAAATTTACTATGCAAACACTATGCATAATAAAATATAATATATTCTAATTATTGTCTAATAAAGCAGATAACTTTATAAAAGTATTTTTTTTTATATAAAAGATTTTACTATTAGCCTAATAAAACGAATAACTTTCTAAAAGTATTCTATTTTATATAAAAAGCTTTTCTGTTTTATTACATTAATAATACTGATAAGACAAAACATCATCATCACTTACTTTGAAAAATTTTCAAATGTCACCCTTAACTTTAAACTTTTATCAATTTAACTATTCACCAAAATAGAAAAATTGAATACTTTTATTTCATAAAATTTGGGTTCTCACAATCTCCCCTCCTTATAAAATTTTGCCCTCGAAATTTACGTACTTACCTGATATTTCGAAGAGATGAGGATACCTTGCTTTCATTTCAGATTGTACCTTCCCGGTTATTTCCTCTGTAGCATGATTTTTCTATTTCTCATCTCCTGTATTTCAGATATCATTCTAGAAAATACCTTCAAAACAAAGATTAATTGACATATCATAATTTGCCAACTTATCAAGTAAACAATTTCAGCTTAGGTAAGTCGCACACTAGCGAAGTATATAACTCGTCTTTCCCCTCTTAGTTCTAAACTCTTATCTCCGCCAGCGACCATATCCCTAAGCTCTGATACCAAATGTGAAGCCTCCAAAATAGGTATACATCACCAATCTTGGGTCGCCAGAAACTTCACTACTGACAACTTCATTTATACAACTGTTGTGCAAAATACGACGACATATATACTGTGAGTTTTAATACAAATGTATGTTACTCTCATGGTGCCTCGACCACAACCATACAATGGTACGTTACATAAAGGTACAGTCAAAAACTGTTTTAGAAATTAAAATCTTTGGAAAGTTGTCAAGAAAACCTTCGTACATAGGAGGCCATGAATCTAAGTTATGATAGATATCCTATGTCCAGGGAATTATCCTTGGTTAACCCAATAGACCCCAAAGAAAAATGAGAAGATTACTATCATTTTCCTTCCAATGGTGAGTCTTCTCTAGACATATAACTATCTTCACTGTCTCCAAGGGAAAATTATATTTTAAATAAACTCCAAGATCATATAGGTAGTGCTCGTAGATATATTAATCAAGTGGATGTGCACAAGCCTATCTTATGAAAACATGAGGTTGTATGTCATTAGTCATCTTGTATGATAGTGACAAAACACCCTTCCAAAGTTGGGTTCGCCTCACCCTATTCGGTTCACCAAAATTAAATATCAAATGACGTATACAATACGACACACTTATCTAAAGTTCTCAATAAAATTATTTCCATACTATTTAGGGAGAACCTCAACAGCTATACACCACCGCTCTATTCCCCTGTTATCCCCGCTCGACTCAGCTACACTCTTATTACCTGAAAGAATTGTGAAGCAAAAGGGTGAGCACAACTAGCCTAGTAAAGAATAAAATAACTAAAGATAAATAAATTATCAATAGCTTTCGTCAATAATAAATCAGAGATTTAAAACATATGGTAGGTGATAAAACTTTTTAACCATAGTTGCAGCGGAACGAGCAATCCATTAAAAGAGTCAAATAGACCATCAGGTCTATTATCTTCTCCATGTTAAAAGTCCACCAATAATGTTTTATCCATGTAACATCAATCAATAATTCCTGTCCACAATCATATGAATAACTCATAATCATAATTGTGATTCTGAATTCCTTTTCGCACCCAAGACGAAGATAATTTTCATCACCAATCTTCACCTGAAACATCAAAAATCATGGTTATACCAAATCATAATCTCTGCTCATAATCATACTAATAAATTCATCTTTGCACTACGGCCAAAGATATTCATTAACAATTCATCTTTGCACTACAGGCCAGAGACATACAACTGTATTTTTGAAGAGTCAAGTAGAGCATGATATCTACTATCTTCTATGAATTTAAAAGTTTATTATCAATATTTTATCGCTGAGACACTTAGCTTAAAAAATAATCCACACCATCGAATCACCACTTCATTACGGCCAAGGATATTCGTTGATATAACATCCATGCACTACGGCCAAGGATTTCCATTATTATCACATCCATGAATTAATATTTCATTGCTGAGACTCAACTCAATAATTAATTTTCATCATCAATTCATCACTGCACTATAGGCCAAGGACATTCTTTTAGTATCACGACCGCGAATTATCCATGCACTACGGGCCAAAGATAATCGTGTTTTCATCAACGGTCCTGATCATGCCATAAAACAATTCATCTTTGCACCCTTGGCCGAAGAGAATCCATAGCCATAATCATACCAAAATTGTCCATCAATGCACTCTGACCCGATGAGGACTTTTTCCACATCATTTATAACATTACGGTTAATGATTATCTTGAATAATCTCTCTGGTCGTAATCATACCAAGTCCATCATATGCACTCTGAGGCCACGAGATGACTTTCAACATAATATATACATGAGGATCATGACAACGATATAAAGAATCAATCAAATGAGATAAATGGCAAATATTAAACATTTATAATATAAATTATCCGAGGTTCAAGAATATCCCAATATTATCAATCACTTAATAATCTCATAATCTAATATCATTAATATTATAACAATATTTTAATTATTTCTTAAACTTATAAACAATTTATTTTAATTGTATACACTTTACCAAATAATGCATTTAATCATTCAAAAATGACATACTCATAAGATTTCATCGCCAATGATCAAATCTCTTATCAAAAATCTGCATATACCATATATAGGATTCCCAAGCCATAAAATCCTATTTACAAATTTTCAACTTCACATAACATATTTAACTCATATACTAATAACTAGTGCATAAATACCAAATCAGCCCCAAAAATATTTCTTTTTCTAGGATTTAGCAGAATATAGTCCCATAATGAACATATATTTTTCTCAAAATTTTTAAAAATCATTTACTATTTTTCAAAAATTAATTTCTAATTAATTCCTTAAGAAATTAGCTACCTCAAGTTTAACTCCAAAAATTCCCAAATCTTGGCAGGATCTTACACATGTTAACGTGATCTTCCAGTTTAAATTTCATGGTCGTCGGAGTTATAAAACTCCGGTTATAGCGTTTTTCGTCAAAAAAACATAAATATTAAAATGGTCATAACTTGCTCATTTTAAGTCGGATTGAGCTCATTTTTGGACAGGAGGTACTTTATACAATATATTTTCATGTCCCAAAAGTCTGGAATTTTTCTCACAAATTATGTTGCCGAAAATGTCCTTTTAAAATTTCTAGCAGTAGATGTTTTCCCATTTTTCACTTTTTCGTGCTTTGCTAAAATCAGTCCACGAGAAAATCTACAACACCTTTTCCAGTGATTCCACTTGGATAAGTTAGGAAACTCATAGATCTAACTCTATAACTTGACCACACTTAAAAATTCAAAATATAATAGGAGATATGGTCAATTTAATTTCATGTTCTATTTTTATCGAAATCTGATTTTTCAACCCTTTGTGATTTCTAAGAAACTTTCATGTTTTCACATAATAACCAACATAACTCATCATAACACTTACTAATACTTCATATACCCATGATTTTCATTTGTCCAATTCTTTTATTATGACTCTCATCATAATCAATGTAACCAGATCATTTCCACAATTTAATAAGGAATGAATGTAAAGGATCATTCACCATGCATGTGGTAATCCACATAGACAGGTTATTCCAACAGAATAATAAAGAATGAAAAAACAGAAGGATTCACAATGCGTGGGATAGACGCGCTACGCATGAGTTATTCCCAACATAATAATAAATAATGGAACTAGGTCAGGTAAAAGCGAACGATACAAACAGGATAATAAAGAAGCGGAACGGTCAAAAGCGAAATTATGCCGATCGGATGTTCCAACAAAATAATAAAGAATGGAATAACAACATAAATCACCATGCATGTGGTACTTTGCATAGACAGGTTATTCTAACAGAATAATAAATAACGGAACCCAAGGTCGTGAAATTACTTGCAAAGCGGGATGTTCCAACAGAATAATAAAGAATGGAATAACAACAGAAATCACCATGCATGCGGTACTTCGCATAGACAGGTTATTCCAACAGAATAATAAGGAATGGAATAGAAGAATTTCACCAAGTATAGGGTAGTCCGCGTATACAGGTTATTCCAACAGAATAATAAAGAATGGAACAACAGAAGTTCTCTTCATGAATACAAAAGAAATAATACCCCTTACGAGTACAACAAATAATATCTCTTACCTTATAAAGAAGAGTACTCCAAACTAGAAGGCGAGGATATATATGAAGAAACTTGCACTACGCTCAAAGCTTTCTTAAACGCTAAAGAAATACGCTCAAGATTATAGAATAAAAATTCTTTCTACAGTTTCTCTCTCTAGAGTTTCAATGAATTCGTAAGAAATAATGAAGGAATGAGCTTCTATTTATAGAAGAATAGACTGAATAGTAACCAATTCATGAACGGTCCAGATTGATTTACTTTTAAACGGACGGTTCAGATTGGTTTACAATAAAATATAATATATTCTATTTATAATCTAATAAAACAAATAACTTTATAAAAGTATTTTATTTTATATAAAAAAAATTTACTATGCAAAAACTATGCATAATAAAATATAATATATTCTAATTATTGTCTAATAAAGCGAGATAACTTTATAAAAGTATTTTTTTTTATATAAAAAGATTTTACTATTAGCCTAATAAAACGAATAACTTTCTAAAAGTATTCTATTTTATATAAAAAGCTTTTCTGTTTTATTACATTAATAATACTGATAAGACAAAACATCATCATCACTTACTTTGAAAATTTTTCAAATGTCACCCTTAACTTTAAACTTTTATCAATTTAACTATTCACCAAAATAGAAAAATTGAATACTTTTATTTCATAAAATTTGGGTTCTCACAATCTCCCCTCCTTATAAAATTTCGCCCTCGAAATTTACGTACTTACCTGATATTTCGAAGAGATGAGGATACCTTGCTTTCATTTTAGATTGTACCTTCCCGGTTATTTCCTCTGTAGCATGATTTTTCTATTGCTCATCTCCTGTATTTCAGATATCATTCTAGAAAATACCTTCAAAACAAAGATTAATTGACATATCATAATTTGTCAACTTATCAAGTAAACAATTTTAGCTTAGGTAAGTCACACACTAGCGAAGTATATTACTCGTCTTTCCCCTCATTGTTCTAGACTCTTATCTCCGCTAGCGACCATATCCCTAAGCTCTGATACCATATGTAATGCCCCCAAAATAGGTATACATCACCCATCTTGGGTCGTCAAAAAATACACTACTAACAACTTCATTTATACAACTGTCGTGCAAAATACGACGACATGTATACTATGAGTTTTAATACAATGTATGTAACTCTCATGCTGCCTCGACCACAACCATACAATGGTATGTTACATAAAGGTACAGTCAAAAACTGTTTTAGAAATTAAAATATTTGGAAAGTGCACAAGGAAACCTTCATACATAGGAGGCAATGAATCTAAGTTATGATAGATATCATATGTCTAGAGAATTATCCTTGGTTGACCCAATAGACCCCAAAGAAAAATGAGAAGATTACTATCATGTTCCTTCCAATGGTGAGTCTTCTCTTGACATATAACTATCTTCATTGTCTCCAAGTGAAAATTATATTTTAAATAAACTCCAAGATCATATAGGTAGTGCTCGTAGATATACTCAGCAAGAGGATGTGCACAACCCTGTCTTATGATAACACGAGGTTGTATGTCATTAAACATCTTGTATGATAGTGATAAAACACCCTTCCAAAGTTGGGTTCGCCTCACCCTATTCGGTTCACCAAAATTAAATATCAAATTACGTATACAATACGACACACTTATCTAAAGTTCTCAATAAAATTATTTCCATACTATTTAGGGAGAAAGTCAACAGGTATACACCACTATTCAATTCCCCTGTTATCCCCGCTCGACCCAGCTACACTCTTATTACCTGAAAGGAATTGTGAAGCAAAAGGGTGAGCATAACTAGCCCAGTAAAGAATATCATAACTAAAGATAATTAAATTATCAATAGCTTTCGCCAATAATAAATCAGAGATTTAGAACATATGGTAGATGATAAAACGTTTCAACCATAGTTGCAGCGGAACGAGCAATCCACTAAAAGAGTCAAATAGACCATCAGGTCTATTATCTTCTCCATGTTAAAAGTCCACAAATAATGTTTTATCTATGTAACATCAATCAAAAATTCATGTCCACAATCATATGAATAACTCATAATCATAATTGTGATTCTGAATTCCTTTTCTCACCTAGGACGAAGATAATTTTCATCACCTATCTTCACCTGAAACATCAAAAATCATGGTTATACCAAATCACAATCCCTGCTCATAATCATAATAATAAATTCATCTTTGCACTACGGCCAAAGATATTCATTAACAATTCATCTTTGCACTACAGGCCAAAGACATACAACTGTATTTTTGAAAAGTCAAGTAGAGCATGATATCTGTTATCTTCTACGAATTTAAAAGTTTATTATCAATATTTTATCGCTAAGACTCGGCTTAATAAATAATCCACATCATCGAATCACCACTGCACTACGGCCAAGGATATTCGTTGATATCACATCCATGAATTATCCATGCACTACGGCCAAGGATATTCATAATTATCACATCCATGAATTAATATTTCATTGTTGAGACTCAGCTCATTAATTAATGCACATCATCAATTCATCCATACACTATAGGCCAAGGACATTCTTTTAGTATCACGACCACGAATTATCCATGCACTACGGGCCAAAGATAATCGTGTTTTCATCAATGGTCCTGATCATGCTATAAAACAACTCATCTTTGCACCCTTGGCCGAAGAAAATCCATAGCCATAATCATACCAAAAATTATCCATCAATGCACTACGGCTAATGAGGACTTTTTTCACATCATTTGTAACATTACGGTCATGATTATACCAAATAATTCATGGTCATAATCATACCAAGTCCATCTATGCACTATAGGCCACATATGACTTTCAACATAATATATATACATGAGGATCATGACAACGATATAAAGAATCAATCAAATGAGATAAAGGATAAATATTAAACATTTATAATATAAATTATCCAGGGTTTAAGAATATCCCAATATTATCGATCACTTAATAATCTCATAATCTAATATCATTAATATTATAACAATATTTTAATTATTTCTTAAACTTATAAACAATTTATTTTAATTGTTTGCACTTTACCAAATAATGCATTTAATCATTCAAAAATGCCATACTCATAAGATTTCATCACCAATGATCAAATCTCTTATCAAAAATCTGCATATACCCTATATAGGATTCTCAAGCCATAAAATAATATTTATAAATTTTTAACTTCACATAACATATTTAACTCATATACTCATAACTAGTGCATTTTCATGAAAAATACCAAATCCATCCCAAAAATATTTCTTTCTAGGATTTAGCAGAATATAGTCCCATAATGAACATATATTTTTCTCAGAATTTTTTAAATTCATTTAATATTTTTCAAAAATTAATTCCTTAAGAAATTAGATACCTCAAGTTTAACTCCAAAAATTCTCAAATCTTGGCAGGATCTTACACATGTTAACGTGATCTTCCAGTTTAAATTTCATGGTCATCGGAGTTATAGAACTCCGGTTATAGCATTTTTGTCAAAAAAACCTAAATATTGAAATGGTCATAACTTGCTCATTTTAAATCGGAATGAGATGATTTTTGGACAGGAGGTACTTTATACCATATATTTTCATTTCCCAAAAGGCCAGAATATTTTTCACAAAAATTAAGTTGCCGAATAAGTCATTTTAAAATTTCTAGCAGTAGCTGTTTTCCCATTTTTCACTTTTTCGTGCTTTGCTAAAATCAGTCCACACGAAAATTTACAACACCTTTTCCAGTAATTCCACTTGGATAAGTTAGGAAACTCATAGATCTAACTTTAGAACTTGACCAAACTTAAAAATTCAAAATATAATAGGAGATATGGTTAATTGATTTTTATGTTCCATTTTCACCCAAATCTGATTTTTCAACCCTTTGTGATTTCTAAGAAACTTTCATGTTTTCACATAATAACCAACATAACTCATCATAACACTTACTAATACTTCATATACCCATGATTTTCATCAGTCCAATGCTTTTATTATGACTCTCATCATAATCAACGTAACCAGATCATTTTCACAATTTAATAAGGAATGAATATAAAGGATCATTCACCATGCATGTAGTAATCCACATAGACAGGTTATTCCAACAGAATAATAAAGAATGAAATAACAAAAGGATTCACCATAAATGCGATGAATCGCATGTGAAAAGGTTATTCCCAACATAATAATAAATAATGGAACCAGGTCCGGCGTAAACGCACAAACATGATATTCGGACAGAATAATAAAGAACGGAACCAGGTCAGGCAAAATTCGCACCAACAGGATGTTCTAACAGAATAATAAAGAATGGAATAACAACAGAAATCACCATGCATGTGGTACTTCGCATAGACAGGTTATTCGAACAGAATAATATGGAATGGAATAGCAGAATTTCACCAAGCATAGGGTAGTCCGCGTATACAGGTTATTCTAACAGAATAATAAAGAATGGAACAACAGAAGTTCTCTTCATGAATACAAAAGAAATAATACCCCTTACGAGTACAACAAATAATATCCCTTACCTTATAAAGAAGAGTACTCCGACGGTAGGGCGGGGATATACTTGAAGAAACATGCACTACGCTCAAAAGTTTCTTAAACGCTAAAGAAATACGCTTAAGATTGTAGAAGAAGAATTCTCTCTACAGCTTCTCTCTCTAGAGTTTCAGTGAATTCATAAGAAATAATGAAGGAATGAGCTTCTATTTATAGAAGAATGGACTGAATAGTAACCAATTCATGAGCGGTCAGATTGATTACTTTTTAAACGGAGACGGTCAGTATTGGTTTACAATAAAATAAAATATATTCTATTTATAATCTAATAAAACAAATAACTTTATAAAAGTATTCAATTTTATATAAAATGATTTTACTATCCAAACACTATCTCACGAGCCTTTATGCAAACACTATGCATAATAAAATATAATATATTCTAATTATTATCTAATAAAATAAATAACTTTATAAAAGTATTACATTTTTATATAAAAAGATTTTACTATTAGCCTAATAAAATGAATAACTTTATAAAAGTATTCTATTTTATGTAAAAAGCTTTTCTGTTTTATTACATTAATAATACTAATAAAACAAAACTTCATCATCACTTACTTTGAAAAATTTTCAAATGTCACCCTTAACTTTAAACTTTTATCAATTTAACTATTCACCAAAATAGAAAAATTGAATACTTTTATTTCATAAAATTCGGGGTCTCACAATCTCCCCTCCCTATGAAATTTTGCCCTCGAAATTTACGTACGTACATGGTATTTCGAAGAGATGGGAATACCTTGCTTTCTTTTCGGATTGTACCTTACCGGTTATTTCCTCTGTATCATGATTTTCCAATTGCTCATCTCTTGTGTTTCAGATATCATTCTAAAAAATACCTTCAAAACAAAGGTTAATTGACATATCATAATTTGCCAACTTATCAAGTAAACAATTTCAGCTTAGGTAAGTCACACACTAGCGAAGTATATTACTCGTCTTTCCCCTCTTAGTTCTAAACTCTTATCTCCGCCAGCGACCATATCCCTAAGCTCTGATACCAAATGTTACGCCTCCAAAATAAGTATACATCACCCATCTTGGGTCGCCAGAAAATACACTACTGACAACTTCATTTATACAACTGTCGTGCAATATACGACGATATTATACTGTGAATTTTAATACAAATGTATGTAACTATCATGGTGCCTCGACCACAACCATACAATGGTATGTTACATAAAGGTACAGTCAAAAACTGTTTTAGAAATTAAAATCTTTGGAAAGTGCTCAAAAAAAACCTTCGTACATAGGAGGCCATGAATCTAAGTTATGATAGATATCATATGTCCAGAGAATTATCCTTGGTTAACCCAATAGACCCCAAAGAAAAATGAGAAGATTACTATCATTTTCCTTCCAATGGTGAGTCTTCTCTTGACATATAACTATCCTCACTGTATCCAAGGGAAAATTATATTTTAAATAAACTCCAAGATCATATAGGTAGTGCTCACAGAAATACTCATCAAGTGGACGTGCACAACCCTATCTTATGAAAACACTAGGTTGTATGTCATTAGTCGTCTTGTATGATAGTGACAAAATACCTTCCAAAGTTGGGTTCGCCTCACCCTATTCGGTTCACCAAAATTAAATATCAAATGACGTATACAATACGACACACTTATCTAAAGTTCTCAATAAAATTATTTCCATACTATTTAGAGAGAACCTCAACAGCTATACACCACCACTCTATTCCCCTATTATCCCCGCTCGACCCAGCTACACTCTTATTACCTGAAATGAATTGTGAAGCAAAAGGGTGAGCACAACTAGCCTAGTAAAGAATATCATAACTAAAGATAATTAAATTATCAATAGCTTTCGTCAATAATAAATTAGAGATTTAGAACATATGGTAGATGATAAAACTTTTTAACCATAGTTGCAGCGGAACGAGCAATCCATTAAAAGAGTCAAATAGACCATCAGGTTTATTATCTTCTCCATGTTAAAAGCCCACCAATAATCTTTTATCCTTGTAACATCAATTAACAATTCATGTCCACAATCATATAAATAACTCATAATCATAATTGTGATTCTGAATTCCTTTTCGCACCAAGGACGAAGATAATTTTCATCCCCTTTCTTCACCTAAAACATCAAAAATAATGGTTATACCAAATCACAATCCCTGCTCATAATCATACTAATAAATTCATCTTTGCACTATGGCCAAAGATATTCATTAACAATTCATCTTTGCACTACAGGCCAGAGACATACAACTGTATTTTTGAAGAGTCAAGTAGAGCATGATATCTACTATCTTCTATGAATTTAAAAGTTTATTATCAATATTTTATCGCTGAGACACTTAGCTTAATAAATAATCCACATCATCGAATCACCACTTCACTACGGCCAAGGATATTCGTTGATATCACATCCATGCACTACGACCAAGGATTTTCATTATTATCACATCCATGAATTAATATTTCATTTCTGAGACTCAACACAATAATTAATCCACATCATCAATTCATCCCTGCACTATAGGCCAAGGACATTCTTTTAGTATCATGACCGCGAATTATCCATGCACTACGGGCCAAAGATAATCGTGTTTTCATTAACGGTCCTGATCATGCCATAAAATAATTCATCTTTGTTCCCTTGGCCGAAGAGAATCCATAGCCATAATCATACCAAAAATTGTCCATCAATGTACTACGGCCAATGAGGACTATGTCCACATCATTTGTAACATTACGGTCATGATTATACCGAATAATCCCTTGTCATAATCATACCAAGTCCATCTATGCACTACAGGCCACAGATGACTTTCAACATAATATATACATGAGGATCAAGATAATGATATAAAGTATCAATCAAATGAGATAAAGGATAAATATTAAACATTTATAATATAAATTATCCAGGGTTCAATAATATCCCAATATTACCAATCACTTTATAATCTCATAATCTAATATCATTAATATTATAAAAATATTTTAATTATTTCTTAAACTTATAAACAATTTATTTTAATTGTATACACTTTACCAAATAATGCATTTAATCATTCAAAAAAATGCTATACTCATAAGATTTCATCTTGATGATCAAATCTCTTATCAAAAATCTGCATATACCATATATAGGATTCCCAAGCCATAAAATCCTATTTACAAATTTTCAACTTCACATAACATATTTAATTCATATACTCATAACTAGTGCATAAATACCAAATCAGTCCCAAAAATATTTCTTTAATGGTATTTAGCAGAATATAGTCCCATAATGAACATATATTTTTCTCGAAATTTTGAAAATTCATTTACTATTTTTCAAAAATCAATTTCTAATTAAATCCTTAAGAAATTAGCTACCTCAAGTTTAACTCCAAAAATTCCCAAATCTTGGCAGGATCTTACACATCTTAACGTGATCTTCCAGTTTAAATTTCATGGTCATCGGAGTTATAAAACTCCAATATAGCGTTTTTCGTCAAAAAAACCTAAAAATTGAAATGGTCATAACTTGTTCATTTTAAGTCGGAATGAGCTCATTTTTGGACAGGAGGTACTTTATACTATATATTTTCATGTCCCAAAAGTCCGAAATTTTTTCACAAATTAAGTTGCCGAAAATGCCCTTTTAAAATTTCTGGCAGTAGTTGTTTTCCCATTTATCACTTTTTCGTGCTTTGCTAAAATCAGTCCACGAGAAAATCTACAACACCTTTTCTAGTGATTCCACTTGGATAAGTTAGGAAACTCATAGATCTAACTCTATAACTTGACAACACTTAAAAATTCAAAATATAATAGGAGATATGGTCAATTGAATTTCATGTTCTATTTTTACCAAAATCTGATTTTTTAACCCTTTGTGATTTCTAATAAACTTTCATGTTTTCACATAATAACCAACATAACTCATCATAACACTTACTAATACTTCATATACCCATGATTTTCATCAGTCCAACGTTTTTATTATGACTCTCATCATAATCAACGTAACCAGATCATTTCCACAATTTAATAAGGAATGAATATAAAGGATCATTCACTATGCATGTGGTAATCCACATAGACAGGTTATTCTAACAGAATAATAAAGAATGAAAAAATAGAAGGATTCACCATGCATACGATAGACTGCACAGACAGGTTATTCCCAACATAATAATAAATAATGGAACTAGGTCCGGCGTAAGCGCATAGCAAGATATTGAGACGGGATAATAAAGAAGCGGAACCGGTCAAAGTGAAATTCGCATGAGCGGGATGTTCCAACAGAATAATAAAGAATGGAATAACAACAAAAATCACCATGCATGTGGTACTTTGCATAGACAGGTTATTCTAACAGAATATTAAATAACGGAACCAGGTCAGGTGAAATTCGCACCGACGGGATGTTCCAACAGAATAATAAAGAATGGAATAACAACAGAAATCATCATGCATGCGGTACTTCATAGACAGGTTATTCCAACAAAATAATAAGGAATGGAATAGAAGAATTTCACCAACTATAGGGTAGTCCGCGTATACAGGTTATTCCAATAGAATAATAAAGAATGGAACAACAGAAGTTCTCTTCATGAATACAAAAGAAATAATACCCCTTACGAGTACAACAAATAATATCTCTTACCTTATAAAGAAGAGTACTCCGACGGTAGGGCGGAGATATACTTGAAGAAACTTGCACTACGCTCAAAGCTTTTTTAAACGCTAAAGAAATACGCTCAAGATTATAGAATAAGAATTCATTCTACAGTTTCTCTCTATAGAGTTTCAATGAATTCGTAAGAAATAATGAAGAATGAGCTTCTATTTATAGAAGAATAGACTGAATAGTAACCAATTCATGAACGGTCCATATTGATTTACTTTTTTTTTAAGCATTTGCCAGTTCAGATTGGTTTACAATAAAATATAATATATTCTATTTATAATCTAATAAAACAAATAACTTTATAAAAGTATTACTTTTTTATATAAAAAAAATTACTATCTGAACACTATGCATAATAAAATATAATACATTCTAATTATTGTCTAATAAAATAAATAACTTTATAAAAGTATTTTTTTATATAAAAAGATTTTACTATTAGCCTAATAAAAGCGAATAACTTTATAAAAGTATTCTATTTTATATAAAAAAACTTTTCTTCTTTATTACATTAATAATACTAATAAGACAAAACATCATCATCACTTACTTTGAAAATTTTTCAAATGTCACCCTTAACTTTAAACTTTTATCAATTTAACTATTCACCAAAATAGAAAAATTGAATACTTTTATTTCATAAAATTCGGGTTCTCACAATCTCCCCTCCTTATAAAATTTTGCCCTCGAAATTTACGTACGTACCTGGTATTTCGAAGAGATGAGAATACCTTGCTTTCTTTTCAGATTGTACTTTCTCGGTTATTTCCTCTGTATCATGATTTTTCTATTGCTCATCTCCTGTATTTTAGATATCATTGTAGGAAATACCTTCAAAACAAAGGTTAGTTAACATATCATAATTTGTAAACTTATCAAGTAAACAATTTCAGCTTAGGTAAGTCACAAACTAGCGAAGTATATTACTCGTCTTTCCCCTCTTTGTTCTAGACTCTTATCTCCACTAGCAACCATATCCCTAAGCTTTGATACCAAATGTAACGCCCCCAAAATAGGTATACATCACCCATCTTGGGTCGCCAAAAAATACACTACTAACAACTTCATTTATACAACTGTCGTGAAAAATAGGACGACATATATATACGGTGAGTTTTAATACAAATGTATGTAACTCTCATGGTGCCTCGACCACAACCATACAATGGTACGTTACATAAAGGTATAGTCAAAAACTGTTTTAGAAAAGGACTCAAAGAAACCTTCATACATAGGAGGCAATGAATCTAAGTTATGATAGATATCATATGTCCAGAGAATTATCCTTGCTTGACCCAATAGACCCCAAAGAAAAACGAGAAAATTACAATCATGTTCCTTCCAATGGTGAGTCTTCTCTTCACATATAACTATCTTCATTGTCTCCAAGTGAAATTATATTTTAAATAAATTCCAAGAACATATAGGTAGTGCTCGTAGATATACTCAGCAAGTGGATGTGCACAACCCTATCTTATGATAACACGAGGTTGTATGCCATTAGACATCTTATATGATAGTGACAAAACACCCTTCCAAAGTTGGGTTCGCCTCACCCTATTCGGTTCACCAAAATTAAATATCAAATTGCGTATACAATACGACACACTTATCTAAAGTTCTCAATAAAATTATTTCCATACTATTTAGGGAGAATGTCAACAGCTATACACCACCGTTCTATTCCCATGTTATCCCCGCTCGACCCAGCTACACTCTTATTACCTGAAAGGAATTGTGAAGCAAAAGGGTGAGCACAACTAGCCTAGTAAAGAATATCAAAACTAAAGATAATTAAATTATCAATAGCTTTCGTCAATAATAAATCATAGATTTAGAACATATCGTAAATGATAAAACGTTTCAACCATAGTTGCAGCGAAACGAGAAATTCATTAAAAGAGTCAAATAGACCATCAGGTCTATTATCTTCTCCATGTTAAAAGTCCACCAATAATGTTTTATCAATGTAACATCAATCAACAATTCCTGTCCACAATCATATTAATAACTCATAATCATGATTGTGATTCTGAATTCCTTTTCGCACCCAGGACGAAGATAATTTTCATCACCTATCTTCACCTGAAACATCAAAAATCATGGTTATACCAAATCACAATCCCTGCTCATAATCATACTAACAAATTTATCTTTGAACTACGACCAAAGATATTCATTAACAATTCATCTTTGCACTACAGGCCAAAGACATACAACTGTATTTTTGAACAGTTAAGTAGAGCATGATATCTAATATCTTCTACGAATTTAAAAGTTTATTATCAATATTTTATCGCTGAGACTCGGCTTAATAAATAATCCACATCATCGAATCACCACAGCACTATGGCCAAAGATATTCGTTGATATCACACCATGAATTATCCATGCACTACGGCCAAGGATATTCATTATTATCACATCCATGAATTAATATTTCATTGTTGAGACTCAGCTCCATAATTAATGCACATCATCAATTCATCCCTGCACTATAGGCCAAGGACATTCTTTTAGTATCACGACCACGAATTATCCATGCATTACGGGCCAAAGATAAACGTGTTTTCATCAACAGTCCTGATCATGCCATAAAACAACTCATCTTTGCACCCTTGGCCGAAGAGAATCCATAGTCATAATCATACCAAAAATTATCCATCAATGCACTACGGCTAATGAGGACTTTTTCCACATCATTTGTAACATTACGGTCATGATTATACCGAATAATCCCTTGTCATAATCATACCAAGTCCATCTATGCACTAAAGGCCACAGATGACTTTCAACATAATATATACATGAGGATCATGACAACGATATAAAGAATCAATCAAATGAGATAAAGGACAAATATTAAACATTTATAATATAAATTATCCAGGGTTCAAGAATATCCCAATATTATCAATCACTTAATAATCTCATCATCTAATATCATTAATATTATAACAATATTTTAATTATTTCTTAAACTTATAAACAATTTATTTTAATTGTATACACTTTACCAAATAATGCATTTAATCATTCAAAAATGTCATACTCATAAGATTTCATCGCCAATGATCAAATCTCTTATCAAAAATCTGCATATACCATATATAGGATTCCCAATTCATAAAATCCTATTTACAAATTTTCAACTTCACATAACATATTTAACTCATATACTCATAACTAGTGCATAAATACCAAATTAGTCCCAAAAATATTTTTTTCTAGGATTTAGCAGAATATAGTCCCATAATGAACATATATTTTTCTCGAAATTTTTAAAATTCATTTACTATTTTTCAAAAATCAATTTCTAATTAATTCTTTAAGAAATTAGCTACCTCAAGTTTAACTCCAAAAATTCCCAAATCTTGGTAGGATCTTACACATGTTAATGTGATCTTCCATTTAAATTTCATGGTCATCGGAGTTATAAAACTACGGTTATAGCATTTTTTGTCAAAAAAACCTAAATATTGAAAAGGTCATAACTTGCTCATTTTAAGTCAGAATGAGCTCATTTTTGGACAGGAAGTACTTTATACGATATACTTTCATGTCCCAAAAGTCCGAAATTTTTCTCACAAATTAAGTGGCCGAAAATGCCCTTTTAAAATTTTGGGCAATAGTTGTTTTCCCATTTTTTACTTTTTTGTGCTTTGCTAAAATCAGTCCACGCGAAACTCTACAACACCTTTTCCAGTGATTCCACTTGGATAAGTTAGGAAACTCATAGATCTAACTTTATAATTTGACCACACTTAAAAATTCAAAATATAATAGGAGATATGGTCAATTGAATTTCATGTTCTATTTTTACAAAAATCTGATTTTTCAACCCTTTGTGATTTCTAAGAAACTTTCATGTTTTCACATAATAACCAACATAACTCATCATAACACTTATTAATACTTCATATACTCATGATTTTCATCAGTCCAATGCTTTTATTATGACTCTCATCATAATCAACGTAACCAGATCATTTCCACAATTTAATAAGGAATAAATATAAAGGATCATTCACCATGCATGTGGTAATCCACATAGACAGGTTATTCTAACAGAATAATAAAGAATGAAAAAACAAAAGGATTCACCATACCTGCGATAGACTGCACAGAAAGGTTATTCCCAACATAATAATAAATAAAGGAACTAGGTCCCCAGGTAACGCATGTGAACGAAGATAATAAAGATAATAAAACCGGTCGGTCGCCAAATTCATGCAAGCGGGATGTTCCAATGAATAATAAAGAATGGAATAACAACAAAAATCACCATGCATGTGGTACTTTGCATAGACAGGTTATTCTAATAGAATAATAAATAACGGAACCAGGTCAGGTGAAATTCGCACCTACGGGATGTTCCAACAGAATAATAAAGAATGGAATAACAACAGAAATCACCATGCATATGGTACTTCGCATAGACAGGTTATTCCAACAGAATAATAAGGAATGGAATAGAAGAATTTCACCAGTTATAGGGTAGTCCGCGTATACAGGTTATTCCAACAGAATAATAAAGAATGGAACAACAGAAGTTCTCTTCATGAATACAAAAGAAATAATACCCTTATGAGTACAACAAATAATATCACTTACCTTATAAAGAAGAGTACTCCGATAGTAGGGCGGGGATATACTTGAAGAAACTTGCACTACGCTCAAAGCTTTCTTAAACGCTAAAGAAATACGTTCAAGATTATAGAATAAGAATTCTTTCTACAGTTTCTCTCTCTAGAGTTTCAATGAATTCATAAGAAATAATGAAGGAATGAGCTTCTATTTATAGAAGAATAGACTGAATAGTAACCAATTGATGAACGCTCCAGATTGATTTACTTTTAAACGGACGGTCCAGATTGGTTTACAATAAAATACAATATATTCTATTTATAAACTAATAAAACAAATAACTTTATAAAAGTATTCTGTTTTATATAAAAAAAAATTACTATGCAAACACTATGCATGCACTATGAAAATACTATGCATAATAAAATATAATATATTCTAATTATTGTCTAATAAAGCGAGATAACTTTATAAAAAAATATTTTTTTATATAAAAAAGATTTTAATATTAGCCTAATAAAAGCGAATAACTTTATAAAAGTATTCTATTTTATATAAAAAGCTTTTCTGTTTTATTACATTAATAATACTAATAAGACAAAACATCATCATCACTTACTTTGAAAAATTTTCAAATGTCACCCTTGACTTTAAACTTTTATCAATTTAACTATTCACCAAAATAGAAAAATTGAATACTTTTATTTCATAAAATTCGGGGTCTCACAATCTCCCCTCATTATAAAATTTCGCCGTCGAAATTTACGTACGTACCTGGTATTTCGAAGAGATGAGAATACCTTGCTTTCTTTTCGGATTTTACCTTCCCAGTTATTTTCTATGTATCATGATTTTTCTATTACTCATCTCCTGTATTTTAGATATCATTCTAGAAAATACCTTCAAAACAAAGGTTAATCGACATATCATAATTTGTAAACTTATCAAGTAAACAATTTCAGCTTAGGCAAGTCACACACTAGCGAAGTATATTACTCGTCTTTCCCCTCTTTGTTCTAGACTCTTATCACCGCTAGTGACCATATCCTTAAGATCTGATACCAAATGTAACGCCCCCAAAATAGGTATACATCACCCATCTTGGGTGTGAAAATATACTTCTTGTGACAACTTTATTTATGTTGTCGTGCAAAATACGACGACATGTATACTGTGAGTTTTAATACAAATGTATGTAACTCTCATGGTGCCTCGATCACAGCCATACAATGGTACGTTACATAAAGGTACAGGCAAAAACTGTTTTAGAAATTAAAATTTTTGGAAAGTGCTCAAGGAAACCTTCATACATAGGAGGCAATGAATCTAAGTTATGATAGATATCATATGTCCAGAGAATTATCCTTGGTTGACCCAATAGACTCCAAAGAAAAACGAAAAGATTACTATCATGTTCCTTTCAATGGTGAGTTTTCTCTTGACATATAATTATTTTCATTGTCTCCAAGTGAAAATTATATTTTAAATAAACTCCAAGATCATATAGGTAGTGCTCGTAGATATACTCAGCAAGTGGATGTGCACAACCCTGTCTTATGATAACACGAGGTTGTATGTCATTAGACATCTTGTATGATAGTGACAAAACACCCTTCCAAAGTTGGGTTCGCCTCACCCTATTCGGTTCACCAAAATTAAATATCAAATTACATATACAATATGACACACTTATCTAAATTTCTCAATAAAGTTATTTCCATACTATTTAGGGAGAACCTCAACAGCAATACACCACCATTCTATTCCCCTGTTATCCACGCTCGACCCAGCTACACTCTTATTACCTGAAAGGAATTGTGAAGCAAAAGGGTGAGCACAACTAGCCCAGTAAAGAATATCATAACTAAAGATAATTAAATTATCAATAGCTTTCGTTAATAATAAATCAGAGATTTAAAACATATGGTAGATGATAAAATGTTTAAACCATAGTTGCAGCGGAACGAGCAATCCATTAAAAGAGTAAAGTAGACCATCAGGTCTAGTATATTCTCCATGTTAAAAATTCACCAATAATGTTTTATCCATGTAACATCAATCAACAATTCCCGTCCACAATCATATGAATAACTCATAATCATAATTGTGATTTTGAATTCCTTTTTGCACCCAGGACGAAGATTATTTTCATCACCTATCTTCACCTAAAACATCAAAAATCATGGTTATACCAAATCACAATCCCTGCTCATAATCATACTAATAAATTCATCTTTGCTACTGACTGACGATATTCATTAACAATTCATCTTTGCACTACAGGCCAAAGACATACAATTTGTATTTTTGAGCGATCGAGTAGAGCATGATATCTACTATCTTCTACGAATTTAAAAGTTTATTATCAATATTTTATCGCCGAGACTCGACAATAAATAATTCACATCATCGAATCACCACTGCACTACGGCCAAGGATATTCGTTGATATCACATCCATGAATTATCCATGCACTACGACCAAGGATATTCATTATTGTCACATCCATGAATTAATATTTCATTGTTGAGACTCAACTCAATAATTAATGCACATCATCAGTTCATCCCTGCACTATAGGCCAAGGACATTCTATTAGTATCACGACCACGAATTTTCCATGCACTACGGGCCAAAGATAATCGTGTTTTCATCAACGGTCCTGATCATACTATAAAACAACTCATCTTTGCACCTTTGGCCGAAGAGAATCTATAGCCATAATCATACCAAAAATTATCAGTCAATGCACTACGGCTAATGAGGACTTTTTCCACATCATTTGAAACATTACGGTCATGATTATACCGTATAATCCATGGTCATAATTATACCAAGTCCATCTATGCACTACAGGCCACATATGACTTTCAACATAATATATACATGAGGATCATGACAACGATATAAAGAATCAATCAAATGAGATAAAGGATAAATATTAAACATTTATAATATAAATTATCCAGGGTTTAAGAATATCCCAATATTATCAATCACTTAATAATCTCATAATCTAATATCATTAATATTATAACAATATTTTAATTATTTCTTAAACTTATAAACAATTTATTTTAATTGTATACACTTTACCAAATAATGCATTTAATCATTCAAAAATGCCATACTCATAAGATTTCATCGCCAATGATCAAATCTCTTATCAAAAATCTGGATATACCATATATAGGATTCCCAATTCATAAAATCCTATTTACAAATTTTCAACTTCACATAACATATTTAACTCATATACTCATAACTAGTGCATAAATACCAAATCAGTCCCAAAAATATTTCTTTTCTGGGATTTAGCAGAATATAGTCCCATAATGAACATATATTTTTCTCGAATTTTTAAAATTCATTTTTACTATTTTCAAAAATCAATTTCTAATTAATTCTTTAAGAAATTAGCTACCTCAAGTTTAACTCCAAAATTCCCAAATCTTGGTAGGATCTTACACATGTTAATGTGATCTTCGATTTAAATTTCATGGTCGTGAGTTATAAAACTACGGTTATAGCATTTTTTGTCAAAAAAACCTAAATATTGAAAAGGTCATAACTTGCTCATTTTAAGTCGGAATGAGCTCATTTTTGGACAGGAGGTACTTTATACGATATACTTTCATGTCCCAAATGTCCGAAATTTTTCTCACAAATTAAGTGGCCGAAAATGCCCTTTTAAAATTTTGGGCAATAGTTGTTTTCCCATTTTTCACTTTTTTGTGCTTTGCTAAAATCAGTCCACGCGAAACTCTACAACACCTTTTCCAGTGATTCCACTTGGATAAGTTAGGAAACTCATAGATATAACTCTAGAACTCGACCACATTTAAAAATTCAAAATATAATAGGAGATATGGTCAATTGAATTTCATGTTCCATTTTCACCAAAATCTTATTTTTTAACCCTTTGTGATTTCTAAGAAACTTTCATGTTGTCACATAATAACCAACATAACTCATCATAGCACTTACTAATACTTCATATACCCATGATTTTCATCAATCCAATGCTTTTATTATGACTCTCATCATAATCAACGTAACCAGATCATTTCCACAATTTAATAAGGAATGAATATAAGGGAACATTCACCTTGCATGTGGTAATCCACATAGACATGTTATTCCAACAGAATAATAAAGAATGAAATAACAGAAGGATTCACCATGCGTACGATAGACTACACAGATAGGTTATTCCCAATAGAATAATAAATTATGGAACCAGGTCCGGCGTAAACGCACAAACAGGATATTCCGACAGAATAATAAAGAATGGAACCAGGTCAGGCGAAATTCACACCGACAGGATGTTCCAACAGAATAATAAAGAATGGAATAATAATAGAAATCACCATGCATGCGGTACTTCGCATAGACAGGTTATTCTAACAGAAAAATAAATAAATAAACCAGGTCAGGCAAAATTCACACCGACAGGATGTTCCAATAGAATAATAAAGAATGGAATAACAACAAAAATCACCATGCATGCGGTACTTTACATAGATAGGTTATTCCAACAGAATAATAAGGAATGAAATAGAAGAATTTCACCAAGTATAGGGTAGTCCGCGTATACAGGTTATTCCAACAGAATAATAAAGAATGGAACAACAGAAGTTCTCTTCATGAATACAAAAGAAATAATACCCCTTACGAGTACAACAAATAATATCACTTACCTTATAAAGAAGAGTACTCTAACGGTAGGGCGGGGATATACTTGAAGAAACTTGCACTACGCTCAAAGCTTTTTTAAACACTAAAGAAATACGCTCAAGATTATAGAAGAAGAATTCTCTCTACAGTTTCTCTCTCTAGAGTTTCAGTGAATTCATAAGAAATAATGAAAGAATGAGCTTCTATTTATAGAAGAATGGACTTAATAGTAACCAATCCATGAATGGTCCAGATTGATTTACTTTTAAACGGACGGTCCAGATTGGTTTATAATAAATTATAATATATTCTATTTATAATCTAATAAAACAAATAACTTTATAAAAGTATTTTGTTTTATATAAAAGGATTTTACTATATAAACACTATGCAGGCGCTATGTAAACACTATGCATAATAAAATATAATATATTCTAATTATTGTCTAATAAAATAGATAACTTTATAAAAGTATTACATTTTTATATAAAAAGATTTTCTATTAGCCTAATAAAAGCGAATAACTTTATAAAAGTATTACATTTTATATAAAAACTTTTACATTTTATTACATTAATAATACTAATAAAACAAAACTTCATCATCACTTAGTTTGAAAAATTTTCAAATGTCACCCTTAACTTTAAACTTTTATCAATTTAACTATTCACCAAAATAGAAAAATTGAATACTTTTATTTCATAAAATTCGGGGTCTCACAGTATTCAGATGTTGTGAATAGGGCTCAGTTAATGGAGTGTGATATTGAGTCAACCCAACCAAGAGAGAGCAATCAGCAAGTCGATAACACCAACGGTAGTAGTCATCGATGCGGTGACAACAAACGTGGAGGGAATCAACATGCCAGAAATGGTAATCACTTCGGTGGTAATCATGGCCATGACAATAACAATGGACATTTCAAGAAGAGGAAATTCAACAATGATGGAAAGACGTCAGCACCAGCACCTGTTGTTAAGGAAGGAGAACGACCGCCGATCATATGTTACAAATGTGGAGGGGAAGGACACATCAGTCCAAACTGCGCGATGCAGTCCTAAGCGTGTTATAATTGTGGAAAAGAAGGTCACCTAGCCCAATTTTGTCGTGCACCAAACTCAAGTCCAGCTGGGATGGAGGCATCAAAGGGTGTCCTAGACAAGACAAAACCGGTAGTTCAAGGGAGAGCGTTTGTCGTAACCTCCCAAAAAGCGAGAAATCTGAATAAGGTGATCACGGGTAAGCTAATCATAAACTCTAGTGAAGTTGATACTTTATTTGATACTGGTTCTACCTATTCTTTCATTTCTCCTACTTGCGCTTAACGTTTAAATTTGACTCCGGAGAAATTAGACTTTGACTTATCTGTTGAAACTCCGTTGGGAGAAACCTTAATTACATCCACTGTTTATAAGTCTTGTTTGATTCAAATCGGTAACCGCGCGTTACCTGTTGATCTTATTTCCTTGAAAATACTTGCATTTGATGTGATTTTAGGGATTCATTGGTTAACTACTCATCATGCTAAAATCGATTATTTTTATAAGGTTGTTAGCTTTCATATTCCTAACCAACCTATTATGCGAATTCAACCAACCAAACCACTAAAATCAATCACTGTCATATCAAGTCATAAAGCTATTCGTTTATTGAAAAATGGATGTCAAGCTTTCTTAGCCCATGTCACGGATTTAATTAAAAATACGTCAGATTTAAATGATATTTCTATTGTTAATAAATTTCCTTACGCATTCCTTGAAGAAATTCCTGGCCTACCCCTAGAGCGTGAAATTGAATTTTGTATCGACCTTGAATTCGGTACAAAATCCATTTCCAAAGCCCCATATTAAATGGCTCCTATTGAACTGCAGGAGTTAAAAACCCAACTACAAGAATTGTTAGACATCAGTTTCATTCGTCCTAGTACGTCTCCTTGGGGTGCTCCTGTTCTATTCGTGATGAAGAAAGAAGGAAGTATGCAACTTTGTATTGATTATCGGGAGTTGAATCATGTCACCATCAAAAATAGGTACACATTTCCTCGCATTGATAACCTGTTTGACCAGTTTCAAGGAGCCAAATTCTTTTCAAAGATTGATCTTCATTCGGGATATAATCAGTTGAAGATTAAAACTGATGACATTCAAAAGACTGCTTTCAGAACTCGGTATTTCCAAATTCCAAAGTCATAGCCTATGCCTCACGACAACTCAAAGAATATGAGAGAAATTATCCTACTCATTATCTAGAGTTGGCAGCAATCGTTTTTGTGATTAAGATTTGGAGGCATTACCTGTATGGAGAGAAGGTGGAGATTTATACGGATCATAAAAGCCTCAAATATTTATTCACTCAAAAGGAACTCACCATGCGGTAACGACGATGGCTTGAGCTGTTGAAAGATTATGATCATACCATCCAATACCATCATAGAAAAGCGAACGTGGTAGCCGACGCATTGAGTAGAAGATCATATGCGGGTACGAGTACGATATTGTCAATGTAAAGACCCATTTTTTATGACTTACAAATGATGGAGATAGAGTTAAAGACTCCAGGGACCCATAGGATGATGGCTAATATACAAGTAGAAGCAACTTTAATTGATAAAGTTAAAGCTGCTCAAGCTACAGACCTGGAGCTGATGTGTATGAGGAAGAAAGTACACGAAGGCGCTATTCCGGAAGCAAGAATTGATGAAGAAGGAATACTTCGAGTCAACTCCAGACTTTGTGTTCCTAACGATTTTGACTTGAAGTATAAAATCATGATGGAGGCACACAACACACCGTTTGCAATCCATCTAGGAGTAACAAAATGTATCATGATCTTTGACATACATTTTGGTGGAGCAATATGAAGAGAGAGATAGCGGGGGATTTATCTCACGGTGTCTAACTTGTCAACGAGTCAAGGCAGAGCATCAAGTGCCAAAAGGTCCATTGCAACCACTTAAAATTCTAAAATTGAAGTGGGAGCACATTACCATAAATTTCGTTACTGGTCTTCCCAAGGTTTCTCAAGGCATAGATGCAATTTGGGTCATCATTGATAGATTGACCAAGTCTGCTCATTTCTTACCAATACGAGAAACTTTTACACTTGAACGTCTTGCTAGTATGTACATAAAAAAGATTGTAAGATTGAATGGTATGCCAATATCTATAGTTTCTGATCGAGACCCAAGATTCACTTCAAGATTTTGGGTTAGTTTACAAAAAGCTATGGGCATGAATTTACGATTTAATTCGTCATATCATCCTCAGACGGATGGGCAGTCGGAAAGGACTATTCAAACTCTTGAAGATTTATTAAGACCCTGTGTCCTTGACTTCAAGGGAAGTTGGGACAAGTTCTTACCATTGGTGGAGTTTTCCTACAATAATAGTTATCAAGCAAGTATTGGCATGGCTCCATTTGAGGCGTTGTATGGAAGAAAGTTTCGTTCTCCAGTATGCTGGGATGAGGTGGGTGAAGCAACGTTGTTGGGACTGGATTTGGTACGTATGACTATGGAAAAGATTCAAATGATCCGACAACGTATAAAAACCTCACAAGATCGACAAAAGAGTTATGCTGATCTTCATCAAAAGGACGTGGAATTCAATATTAGAGGCCATGTGTTGTTACGTGTTGCTCCATGGAAAGGAGTTACGAGATTTGGAAAGAGAGGAAAGCTCAATCGTCGATTCATTGGCCCATTTTTAATCCTCAATCGAGTAGGAATTGTGGCCTAGAGACTCGCCTTACCGTCAAGTATGTCTCGTGTTCATAACGTTTTTTACATATCCATATTACGTAAATATTTGAAAGACTCGAACCACATTATTGAATTAGAACCAGACGAGATAGAGGAAGATTTAACGTATGAAGAGTTACCTATTAAAATCATGGATAAGAAGGATCATATTCTACGCTCCAAGGTTATACCTCAAGTCAAAGTTTTGTGGAGAAACCACGATGTGGAAGAAATGACCAGGGAGTTAGAATCTAAGATGAAGTCAAGATATCCTCACCTCTTTGATATACCAGGTACGTATTTCAATGACGAAATTTCAGAAGAAGGGGAGGTTGTAAGACCCCAACTTTTATGAGTAAAGAATAATTTTCTCGAAATATATTTTTGAATATTATGGTGTGGATTTGATATAATATTATAGTTTTGGGTAATATTTACAAATTTTACAAAGTAAGCAAGTGGTTATATAATATTCGATTAGTCGGGGAATATTCGTACTACGGTACAATCATTGGTGGACCCCGCAATGGAAGTATTATCGTAGTTAGAAAATGATAGAATTATCATTTTATAAAAATAACGGCAAAAGTGTTACCAATTAAAACCATTGAAGCGATCGATAGTAAAAAGAAATGCGATGTCTGGCATTGGTTGCATAGTAGTACACGGTATTTATTATTAATGCTTACGTAAGAAGTCACTCAGTTATACTCAATTATTGGTACAATAATTGCTGCTTCATATCTCTCATATTATTGATTCAATTATTGTCACAGTATCATCTGCATAATATATATTATTAAATCAATAATTGAGACGACAAAGTTATTCATATTATTATTTGCAATATTGACAATGTATAGAATCTGTCAAGGAGAGGTTTAGTCACCTAATTGTGCGCCAATAAAGAGAAATCCTTATCGGAAAGCCCCCTCTTTCTTGGGAACGACCTGGTTTTTAAATATTGTGAATTATAATATTAAGGATGAATAAGTTCATGTTGATTAAAGATGAATTGGATAGTTCCATTGTGTTAGAATTATTAGTGTTAGTGAAAATCGACATTTATTTCAATAATAATTGATGTCTGGGGGTTATATTGACCAATCGGGTAATTAATAGGATAAATGAGCAATTAATTGCTATTAATTCACATGATTATAACTATTTGTTCACATGTGTGTACTATTGATTCACATTCTTGTACTATTAGGGGAGGTGGTGCAAGATTGATAATACTTGCATGACTAAGTTAAAAATGGAGGTATAGTTGAAGGTACTATACTATAATTCGTATTTTCACATGACTATAACTATTAATTCACATGATTGAACTATTGATTCACATTATTTACTATTAGGGGAGGTGGTGCAAGTTTGATAATACTTGCAGGACTAAATTAAAAATGAAGAAAAAGAGGAAGGTATTATACTATAATATTTTGAGCCCCAAAACGTGAAATTATCGAAACTACATTTTCCTTTAAATAGAAGCTCATTCTTCCTTCATTTCTCACCAATTCACTAAAGCTATAGAGCAATTATTTTAGAGAGAAATTATAGAGAGAAAGAAGAAGAGAAGTATGCTACCTCATTATTCCAGTATCCGGTCTTCTTCTAAGGTAAGGGGTATTATTCTTTCGTATTCATGAAGAGAGTTATTTTCTTTCAATACTCGTAAGGGTTGTTATTCCATTCTTTATTATTATGTTTGAATAACCTGTCTATGAGAAGTACAGCATACATGTTGAAATTCTTATGTTATTCCATTCTTTATTATTTTATTGGAATAACCTGTCTGTGCGGTCTATCGCGTGCCTGGTGAATTCTGTTGTTATTCCATTCTTTATTATTCTATTGGAATATCTTGTATGTGCGGATTACACATGACCTGGTTCCAATTTTTATTATTCTATTTGAATATCTTATGCATGCGGATTCTACGCGTGACACAGTTCCATACTTTATTATTCTGTTGGAATAACATGTCTGTGCGAATTACGCACGCCTGGTGAATTCTTCTGTTATTCCATTCTTTATTATTCTGTTGGAATAACCTGTCTATGTGGATTACCGCATACATGGTGAATGATCCTTCGTATTCATTCCTTATTAAATTATGGAAATGATCTGTCTACGTGGATTACCACATGGCGGGCAAAAATCCATTTGCGGTTTCATATATTCTATTATATTCAGTTGGTTAAAGCGTTGGCTTCTATACTCCATGAAATTAGTGGAATATCCTTGATATTTGCGCTTCATCCAGTATCTTTTCATGGAAATATTCTTCTGAACATTCTTGAATTTTACTCCACAAAGAAGTATCATGTTGACAATTTGGACGTTATTGATTTCTGGATAAATTAAAATTATAAATCTTTAAAATTTATCCTTGAACTTGATTTATTGAATTATTATGTCATTGTCATCATCCTCATGCTTATATTGTGATGAAAGTCATCTTTGGCTTACGTGCATAAATGGACTTGGTATGATTATGACCAGGGATTATGCGGTATAATCACGACTGTAATGTGACGAATGATGTGGTAAAAGTCCTCATTGGCATGTAGTTCATTGATGGACAGTTGTTGGTGTGATTATGACCAGGGATTATTCGGTATAGTCATGACCATTGATGATTACATGAATATCCTGGCCGTGATGCAGGGATGATTTGATTTTATTTATTAAGCTGGGTCTCAGCGATAAAGTTGATGAAAAACTTTTTAAATCATAGAAGATAGTAGATTTTATGCTCTACTTGACTCTTCTAATGGATTGCTTGTTCCGCTGCAGTTAAACTTGTTGTCTATTATATTCTATCAGTTTAACATTATTAAAGGCTAATGATAATTTATTCTGCATTATCTTAGTCATAATATTTCTTACTAGGCTAGTTGAGCTCACCCTTTTTTTCATTGTTCTCTTCAGGAAATGAGAATGTAGTTGGGACTAGTTAGGGAATGGAGTGACGGTCCAGATGATAGCATTAGTAGTCCTCACTATTCTGTTAAATAGTGTGACAATAGATGTAATAAGGACTCCATTGAGTGTGGATATTGTCAAGATGACAATATTCTTATTAAAACTCTTAGATTATGTTTTGACGTATTTTACACGACTGTTGTATAATTAAGTTGTATTTGAATTTTGTACCATGTATTTGGCGACTCAAGATGGGTGATTTATACCTGTTTTGGAGGAATCACATATGGAATACATGGTGGAACCTTTACATCACATAAACAAGTCATGAAAAGCAAAGATTCAAGGCTTGCAAACTAGATACCTTGGCTGTTCTTCATTTTTGGGAAACCCAGAAACTGAAGAACAGGCCTGACAAGGAGTTCAAAGGCTTATAACTTTCTGTTGTGTGATAGGATTACTAGAACACAAGTTAGTAATTCTAGTATGACATTAGTACTTTAGATCTAATCATAGTACAAGCCCATAAACTTATTAACTAAGAAATTAGAACCGGTCAAACCAAGCCCCTTGATAACTGACATGGTTTTCTGGGCAAGCTCAAGAACACTCAACAACACCTATAGCGACGGTTCTGTGGCTATAGGGCCCTTTATGACGATTTATTTTGGAAATTAATTATTTTAATAAATAATTAGAGAAAAATAGTTTTAATTTATTAAAAATACATAATAAATTATAAAAATTATTTTAAAGCACGAAAATTTATTTTTAATTATTTTGAGTATATATTTCAAAAATATTTAATATTTTTGAAATATAAAAGGTATTTAATTTATTTAATTATATTATTAAATAAATTATTTAAAAAAATTTAATTCATGAAAAATTATATTATGATATTAGAAAATATTTTAAGTTATTTTGATGACTTTTAATATTTTGTGATGAATTTAATTAATAATTTATTATTATTTGTAATTAATCTATTTAATAAATATATTAAATAAATTATGGGAAAATAGAATTAATGATTTAAAAATTATATAAAATGATTTAAGTGTTACAAAAATATTTTAAGTTATAAAATATTAATATTGTCATGAAAATATTAATATTTTAATATTAAAAGCAATTATCGGATAATGGATTTTTTCAGAATAAGCATGTGAATGATATTCCTATTTACATATGATTTGATTATGATATATATATATATATATATATATATATATATATATATATATATATGAATGAATATGCAAGTATGCTTGCATTAAGAAAAGTTGTAAAGTCCTTTGATAGATATTAGAAACATATGTACAAGGACTTAGAATGAATTGATCAAATGTGTAAGGTTAATCCCACAAAAGCAAAATAGCTTTGTAAAGTCCTTAAAAAGAAATGATGTACAAGGACTATAAATATAGAAAGATCAAACATGTTAGGTCGATCTTATGTTGTAATAGATAAAGCTTGTCATTCGATCGTCGAAAGCACTGTGCGTAAATCGTAGTTTGCCAGGAAAGTCAATGAAAACTCAAGAGCTATCGAGGCAGAATCGTATTCTGCAAGATAGTTGATCTGGGAGTTCTTAGACTTCCAGGAGAGAAGAGGAAGGATCGTAGTGTGTGTGACGCCCCCAAAATAGGTATACATCACCCATTTTGAGTCGTCAATAACATGGTACAGAAACAACTACAACTTTATTAATACAACATAAAAACTATGAGTTTAAATACAAATATTGCCATCTAGACAATATTCACACCCAAATAAGTCCTCATTACAATTATTGGTACATTATTTTACAAAAATGGTGAGGACTACTAAAACAACTCTCTAGAACCATCATTCCACACCCCGACTAGAACTCGCTACATTCTCGCCTCCTGAGAAGAAAAATGGACAAAAAGGAAAAGGGTGAGCTCAACTAGACTAGTAAATAATATTATGACTAAGATAATATAGAACAAATTATCGTTAGTCTTCAACAGGAAAAAATCTGATAAAATACAATAGACAACAAATTTCAGATCAATATTCGCAGCAGAAATAATAATTCATAGATGAGTTACGTAGAGAATGAAATCTACTATAATCTATGAATTTAAAAGTTCATCATCATTATTTTATCCCTGTAACATCAATCAATATTCATCTTGAATCAAATATTCATCTTTTACTCTGTGCCAAAGATATTCATCAGTTGGTCATGTTCATCTCAATACCTGTTCATCTTTGCACTACGGGCCAAAGATATTCATCAGAAAATCATTAATCTTTGTACTACGGGCCAAAGATATTCATTAATATCATCATTTAGGACTGAGAATAATGAAAAATATTTTAAAGAAAACGAATCCAGTGAAACAAAAGAACAAATATTAAGGATTCGTACTTTAAACAATCTGAGTTCAAAAATACTTCATAAACAATCATAGTGAAGTAAAATTCAAGAATGATCAAAACATTGATACAATCAAAGCTAGTATCCATAATAAATATTTTGGACAAAAAACTAAAATTTAATTTTTTTGTGAATAGTGTCGTATTCGTGAATAATGTCGTATACGTGAATAGTGTCGTATACGTGAATTGTAACCCCGACACTAAAAGACAAGAATTTCACAAGAAAAATCTTACCAATAATCCGGCATAATGATATTAGAAGAAATAATATCATCTTTTTTTAAAAAAACTACCCTTACCTCGAAAGAATAATACTTCTAGCTGGACTACTAGATATAGTGATGAAGGAATTTGCACCGTATAGCAACACTCAAAGTATCAAAATACTCACAAGAATACTCTCGATAATATATAGAGAGAAAGAGAGAGAAAACTTTAGTTTCTGGTGTGATTTTCAATTCTAACCTAAACACCTTATTTATAAGAAAATGCTTAGAACACCAAAGCAAAAAATTTAATAAATATTATTATTATTTTTCCAAAACCTCCTACACACACTAATTGATTTCAAACATCAGCCACCCACTCAATAAAAGTAAGAAAAATGTTTTTCATAAATAAAATATTTTAAACTTCAAAAATTAATTATTCCGGAACTTCAAAACTTGAATAATTCATAGAAAATACCCCTTTTATCAGAAAAATTCAAATCTTATGTCCATTCCATAGGAAATTTAATTCTCTACAACTTTACAGAAGAAAGTTTTTCCAAATTCCAAACAGAAATAGACCAAAATCCACAAACGGTCAATTTTACAAGCTATAATCAAATTTCAGATAAGAAATGTGGTCCACTGACACACAAAATATGTGTTTATCATTTAATGCAACAAAAATACTCTTCCTCCTCATATACTCATATATCCCACATTCATTATAAAAATATCACCATTATTATATTATTAAAATATAACAATATATTTAAATGAATAATTTTATCAAAAAAGATAAAATATCAATTTTCAACAATTTTCACATTAAAAATTTTCTCCATCTATATCCACATAAAATGAATATTTTCTTTATCATATAAATTAATAATTAATTATTCACAAATAATATTACAGAATCACAATATTGGCAACCAGGGTGTTCCCAAGAAAGAGGAGGCTTTCCAATAAGGATTTCTCCTTACTGGCGCGTAATTAGGTGACCAAACCTCTGCTTAGACAGAACTTTCTAGACATTGCCAATAATTTTATCTAATAATATTATTCAAATATTATGAATTATTGATCTGATAATGAAAATACTGTGTAGTGACAATTATTGAAATAACAATAATATAAAATATCAACGTAGCAATTATTGAATCAATAAAATAAAATATTAAACAGTAACTACTGTAACAATTACTAAGTAGGGCCTTCTTACGTAAAAATCAATAATTGGAGTAATACCATGTGCTACTGTGTTTTAACCACCGGGTATTTTAACAGTATTAACGGTAACAACTACGCCGTTATTTATAAACAACTTATATTTGTCGTTTTCTTCATCCAATCGCTTTCCATTATGGGGCACACACAAGGCTGCACCGTCGTACGAATAATCCCCGACAGTAAGAATATTCCACGACCAAAAGAATATTCCCCTACAACAATGAATATTTTATAACCACTTGCTTATTTGAAATATTTGCGCATTTTACCCATAACTAACCACATTAATCAAATCAACCCTTACTATTTCAAAATAATAAATAGAGGAAATTTAATTTCATTTATAATAAGTTGGGGTCTTACAACCTCCCCTCCTTATGAAATTTCATCATCGAAATTGATTTACGTACCTAGTGTTTCGAAAAGTTGAGGATACCTCGCTTTCATTTTCGTTTCCAACTCCCAGGACATTTCCTCTATAGCATGGTTCCTCCACAAAACTTTGACTTGTGGTATGACCTTTGTCCGTAAGACATGCTCCTTTCTATCCAAGATCTTGACAGGTACCTCATCGTACTTTAAGTCTTCGGCTATCTCACCCGGTTCAAACTCAATAATGTGGTTCGGGTCTTTCACATATTTACAAAGCACATATATATGAAAAACATTATGAACACGAGACATACTTGGAGGTAACGCGAGTCTATAGAATACATTTCCTACTCGGTCAAGAATCTGAAATGGACCAATAAATCATGGATTGAGCTTTCCTCTTTTCCCAAATCTTGTAACTCCCTTCCATGGAGCAACAAGCAACAATACATGATCCCCAATACTAAATTCCACGTCCTTTCGATGAAGATCTACATAACTCTTTTGTCGATCTTGTGCCGTTTGTATACGTTGTCGAATCATTTGGATTTTTTCTGTAGAAATATGTACCAACTCTGGTCCCAACAATGTTGCTTCACCCACCTCATCCCAACATACTGGACATCGACACTTTTTTCCATACAATGCTTCGAATGGAGCTACCCCTATACTTGCCTGATAACTGTTGTTGTAGGAGAATTCCACCAATGGTAAATACTTATCCCAACTCCCTTTGAAGTCTAGGACACAGAGTCTTAATAGATCTTTAAGAGTTTGAATAGTCCTCTCTGATTGTCTGTCCGTTTGAGGATGGTATGCCGAACTGAATCGTAAATTCGTGCCCATAGCTTTTTGCAAACTAACCCAAAATCGTGAAGTGAATATTGGGTCACGATCCGAAACTATGGATACTGGCATGCCATGCAATCTCACAATCTCATTTACATACATATGAGCAAGACGCTCAAGGGAATAAGTCTCTCGTATCGGCAAGAAATGAGCAGACTTGGTTAATCTATCAACAATAACCCAAATAGCATTTATTCCTTGAGAAACCGTGAGAAGACCCGTAACGAAAACCATGGTAACGTTTTCCCACTTCCATTTCGGAATCTCAAGAGGTTGTAACGGACCCTTAGGTACTTGATGCTCCGTCTTTACACGTTGACAAGTTAAACACCTCGATATAAACTTTGCAATCTCTCTCTTTATATTGTTCCACCAAAATGTATGTCGAAGATCACGATATATTTTGGTACTTCCAGGATGGATTGTAAATGGTGTATTGTGTGCTTCCATCATGATCTTGTACTTCAAATCAGAGTCATTAGGAACACAAAGTCTGGAGTGTACTTGAAGTATTCCTTTTTCATCGATTCTTACTTCTGAAATAGCACCTTCTTGTACTTTCTTTTTCATATGCATTAGCTCCGGGTCTGTGGCTTGAGCAACTTTAACTTTATCGATTAAAGTTGGTTCTATGCGTATACTTGACATCATCGCACTCGTTCCTGCATATGATCTTCTACTCAACGCGTCAGCTACCACATTTGCTTTTCCAGGATGGTATTGAATGGTGTGGTCGTAATCTTTCAACAGCTCGAGCCAATGTCGTTGCCGCATATTGAGTTCCTTTTGGGTGAAGAAATATTTGAGGCTTTTATGGTCTAAATATATCTCCATTTTCTCCCCATACAAATAGTGCCTCCAGATCTTTAGCGTGAAAACGACTGCTGCCAACTCTAGATCATGAGTAGGATAATTCCTCTCATACTCTTTAAGTTGTCGCGAGGCATAGGCTATGACTTTCCCATGTTGCATGAGAACACACCCTAACCCTTTGGCCGAAGCATCGCTGTAAATAAAAAATCCATCCGAACAAGATGGTATTGTCAGAACGGGTGCCGAAATGAGTCTCCTCTTAAGCTCTTGAAAACTCTTTTCGCATTCCTTGCTCGATCCATACGAATTTTATATCTTTTCGAGTCAGTTGTGTTAACGGTGTAGCGATTCGAGAAAATCCTTCCACGAATCTCCGATAATAACCAGCTAGGCCCAGAAAGCTACGTACTTCGGTTACTGTCTTTAGTTGCTCCCAACTTTGTATTACTTCAATCTTCGCCGAGTCAACAGATACTCCATGTTTTGACACCACGTGCCCAAGGAATGCTACTTCCTCAAGCCAGAACTCGCATTTCTTCAACTTGGCATATAGCTTGTTTTCAAGAAGCCTTTGGAGTACCAGCTTCAAATGGTGCTCATGATCTTCACGGCTTTTGGAATATATGAGGATGTCATCAATAAAGACAAAAACGAACTAATCCAAATATTCCTTGAATGTTCGGTTCATCATATGCATGAAAGCCGCAAGAGCATTAGTCAATCCAAAAGATATGACTAAGAATTCATAATGCCCGTACCGAGTTCTGAAGGTAGTCTTTGGAATATCCTCAATTCTAATCTTCAGCTGATGATACCCAGAATGAAGATCAATCTTTGAAAAGAATTGTGCTCCTTGCAACTGGTCAAATAGGTCATCAATACGAGGTAGCGGATACCTATTCTTGATGGTGACAAGGTTCAATTCTCGATAGTCAATACAAAGTCGCATACTTCCGTCTTTCTTCTTTACAAATAAAATAGGAGCACCCCAAGGAGATGTACTAGGACGAATGAAACCGATGTCCAACAATTCCTGTAGTTGGACTTTTAACTCCTGAAGTTCAATAGGAGCCATTCGATATGGGGTTTTAGAAATGGGCTTTGTAGCAGGTTCAAGATCAATAAAGAATTCAACTTCACGTTACGGGGTAGATAGGGAATTTCTTTGAAATACATCAGGAGATTTACTAACAACAGTAATATTATTCAAATCTGATGTGTCTTTATTCAAATCCATAACATGGGCTAAGAAAGCTTGACATCCGTTTTTCAATAAACGGATAGCTTTATAACTTGATATGACAGTGATTGATTTTAGTGGTTTAGTTTCTTGAATTCGTACAACAAGTTGGTTAGGAATATGAAAACCAACAACCTTACCAAAAAAATCAATTTTGGCATGATGAGTAGTTAACCAATCAATCTCTAAAATCACATCAAAAGCAAGTATCTTTAAAGAGATAAGGTCAACAGGTAATGTGATGGTGCAAACTTAGATCAAACAAGATTTATAAACAGTGGATGTGATGAATGTTTCTCCTAACGGAGTCTCCACAGATAAATTAAAGTATAATTTCTCTAGGGTTAAGTTCAAACGTTAAGCACAAGCAGGAGAGATAAATTAATGGGTAGCACCGGTATCTAGTAAGGTATAAACTTCACAAGAATTTATGATTAGCTTACCCGTGATCACCTCGTTTGGGTTCCTCGCATTTTGACCAGTCACGATAAACGCTCTTCCAAGAACCATTGACTTTGACTTTTCTGGGACAGCCTTTTGAGTCACCATCCCCGCTGGACTTGTTTTCGCTACCGTACAATCTCGAGCGATATGACCTTCTTTTCCACAATTATAGCATACCATGAACTGTTGTGGGCAATTTGGGCTGATATGTCCCTCTTTTCCACATTTATAGCATACGATCGGTGGTCATTCTCCTCCCTTAGAACCAGTTGTTGTTGGCATTGACGTCTTCACATGGCCGTTGTTGAATCTCCTCTTTTTAAAATCTCCTCCCGACTCACTTCTTTTATTCTCATGGCCATGATTACCATCAGAGTGGTTACCGCTTTTGTCCGTATTTTTCTTTCTCCGCTGGTTATCGTTGTTCTGATGACTGTTGTCACCGATATGATCCTGGTTGTGGTCCCTCAGTTTAACGTACTCGTTATCTCGCACTAATAATTGAGCCCTGTTGACAACATCTGAATTGAGAGAAAATTTATGAGAAATGAGATATTGACGTATGCCGGGTTTCAAACCTCTCAGAAACATCCACGTCATACGTTCCTCATTCTTCACTAAATGAGGTGCAACCCTGGATAACTTTGCAAACTTCGCCTCGTACTGGGACACTGTCATGTTATTTTTTTCCAATCTAATAAACTCTACTTCCTTCATATATAGCGAATACTTTCGGAAAGTACTTGTCATTGAACAGTTTTCAAACGTCTCCCAAGACATCTTTGAAGTGCAATTTGGATGGGTGCGCTTCACGATTCCCACCGATGAATCGCCTCATTACTGAAACATAAAGGTGGCGAATGGAACCTTCTGTTCCTCCGTGCATCCCAAGACATCGAATATCTTGGTGATTTGTTTGACCCACGTTTCTGCCTTAATCGGATCTGGCTTTCCCCAGAATTCTGGTGGTCTGAACTCTTTGAACTGCTTGGCTGTGAGAAATCGTGCATTGTTATCATTTCCACCTGTATTTTATGCACGAGTCTCTCTCGTCTGATTTTGCATGAACTGCAAAAAGCTTCTAAACATTCCATCGTTCATCATCTGCTCAGTGGTGTTGTTCATAGGAGGAACATTGCCAGCATGTTGCACGTTCTCCTCGTTGGTGAGTAAAGGAGTCTCCACGGTCTCATTTACTCCATTGTTAACATTCTTAGTCGACATTCTCAAATATTGCCATAAAACAAGGGTTAATTAAAGAAATCAATATATCACATAATATTTCTATATACTGACCAACCAACAAATAAGCTTAGGTAAGACACACTAGCGAAGGTTTTACTCGTCTCTCCCCTCCTAGTTCTATTCCCCGATCTCCGCCAGAGATCATATCCCTAAGCTCTGATACCAACTGTGACCCCCCCAAAATAGGTATACATCACCCATTTTGAGTTGTCAATAACATGGTACAGAAACAACTACAACTTTATTAATACAACATAAAAACTATGAGTTTAAATACAAATATTGCCATCTAGACAATACTAACACCCAAATAAGTCCTCATTACAATTATTGGTACATTATTTTACAAAAATGATGAGGACTACTAAAACAACTCTCTAGAACCATCATTCCATACCCCGACTAGAACTCGATACATTCTCGTATCCTAAGAAGAAAAATGGAACAAAAAGGAAAAGGGTGAGCTCAACTAGCCCAGTAAATAATATTATGACTAAGATAATATAAAACAAATTATTGTTAGTCTTCAACGAGGAAAAAAATCGATAAAATACAATAGACAACAAATTTTTAGATCAATATTACATCATGAAATAATAATTCATAGATGAGTTACGTAGAGAATAAAATCTACTACAATCTATGAATTTAAAAGTCCATCATCATTATTTTATCCCTATAACATCAATCAATATTCATCTTGAATCAAATATTCATCTTTGCACTACAGGCTAAAGATATTCATCAATTAGTCATGTTCATCTTAACACCTGTTCATCTTTGCATTACGGACCAAAGATATTAATCAGAAAATCATTAATCTTTGCACTACAGGCCAAAGATATTCAGTAATATAATCATTTAGGACTGAGGATGATGAAAAATATTTTTAAGAAAACGAATTCAGTGAAACAAAAGAACAAATATTAAGGATTCGTACTTTAAACAATCTGAGTTCAAAAATACTTCATAAATAATCATAGTGAAGTAAAATTCAAGAATGATCAAAACATGGATACAATTAAAGCTAGTATCCATAATAGATATTTTGGACAAAAAACTAAAATTAAATTTTTCTGTGAATAGTGCCGTATTCGTGAATAGTGCCATATACGTGAATAGTGTCGTATACGTGAATAGTAACCCCGACACTAAAAGACAAGAATTTCACAAGAAAAATCTTACTAATAATCCGGCATAATGATATTCGAAGAAATAATATCATTTTAATAAAAAAATAGCATCCCTTACCTCGAAAGAATAGTACTTCTGGATGGACTACTAGATATAGTGATGAAGGAATTTGCACCGTATAGCAACACTCAAAGTATCAAAATACTCACAAGAATACGCTCGATAATATTAAGAGAGAAAGAGAGAGAAAACTTTAGTTTCTGGTGTGATTTTCAATTCTAACCTAAGCACCCTATTTATATGAAAATGCTTAGAACACCAAAGCAGAAAATTTAATAAATATTATTATTATATTTCCAAAACCTCCTACGCACCCTAATTGAGTTCAAACATCAGCCACCAACTTAATAAAAGTAAGAAAAACATTTTTCATAAATAAAATATTTTAAACTTCAAAAATTAATTATTCTGGAACTTCAAAACTTCAATAATTCATAGAAAATAGCCCTTTTATCATAAAAATTCAAATCTTATGTCCATTGCATAGGAAATTTAATTCTCTACAACTTTGCAGAAGAATTTTTTCCAAATTCCAAACAGAAATTGACCGAAATCCACAAACGAGCGATTTTACTGGCTATAATCAAATTTCAGTCAAGAAATGGGGTCCACCGACACACAAAACATGTGTTTATCATTTAATGCAACAAAAATACTATTCCTCCTCATATATACCACATTCATTGTAAAAATATCACCATTATTATATTATTAAAATATAATAATATATTTACATGAATTATTTTATCGAAAAAGATAAAATATCAATTTTCAACAATTGTGACATTAAAAATTTTCTCCATCTATATCCACATAAAATGAATATTTTCCTTATCATATAAATTAATAATTAATTATTCATAAATAATATTCTGAGAATCACAATATCGTGACCGGGTTGTTTCGTAAGAAAGATGGGGCTTTCAATAAGGATTTCTCCTTACTTGGTAGCCTTGATTAGGTGACCAAACCTCTCCTTGATGAGAACTTTCTAGACATTTCAAATAATGTTATCTAATAATATTATTCAAATAATATGAATTATTGATCTGATAATGAAAATACTGTGTAGTGACAATTATTGAAACAACAATAATATAAAATATCAACGTAGCAATTATTGAATCAATAAAATAATATATTGAACAGTAACTATTGTAACAATTATTAAGTAGTGCCTTCTTACGTAAGAATAAATAATTGGTGTAATACCGTGTGCTACTGTGTTTTAACCACCAGTTATTTTAACAATATTAACGGTAAGAACTACGCCGTTATTTATAAACAACTTATATTTGTTGTTTTCTTCATACAATCGCTTTCCGTTATGGGGCCCACACAAGGCTTCGCCGTCGTACAAATATTTCCCGACAGTAAGAATATTCCACGACCAAACGAATATTCCCCGACAATAATGAATATTTTATAACCACTTGCTTATTTGAAATATTTGCGCATTTTACCCATAACTAACCATATTAATCAAATCAACCCTTACTATTTCAAAATAATAAATAGAGGAAATTTAATTTCATTTATAATAAGTTGGGGTCTTACAGTGTGTCGAGGAGAACTTCCTCAGGACCATAGTCTGCTGAGGAAGTCATGTTCTGAATCGTAAAGACAGCCTGCCTATAAGCTGACCAAGCATCTGCCGAAAAATAAGTAAAGGATCATAGACTACACTCAGAATTGTAGAATCTACTGATCGTATCAAAGGCAGAGATCGTAGTCGAGCAAGATTAGATGAAGACAACAAACACAACGATAGAAATCGTAGAGTGTCAAGATCTGATCTTAGAGTCATAGTGTCTGCACAGCCAAAGCTGAATCATAGAGTGCAAAACTAAGACCTCAACAGATGTGTTCACAATGCAAAAGGCAGAATCGTAGTGCAAATACGAGTCTCAATGAATGAGCACTCCCAGAATATCCAAAGGAATGAAGCCTCTAGTTGACACTACATAGATACGTCCCACCTGAAGGAAACCAGAGAGCACTCGACGAATGGCATGCAAGCTAACAGAAGACCTAAGCACCAACCCAATCAGCATCAAGATTAAGTTGTGAAGCCATTCGAGATGAAGTCTTCCAAAAAGAGATCAGAAGAAGACTTCATGAATCGACTAAGGAAAGTCGCCAAGTCGGTAGAGCTATCAAGCAGACAGATGACAACGATCTTGGAAGTTACCAGGATCATAGTGTTTGCCAAACAAAGAAAGAACTGATGGAGTGCATACAGAGATATTGGACAACTTCTAAAGAACAAGGCTAAAGTGATTAAGCATTGGGTCAGTCCATTGATGATAAGTGAACGGGATATCACAAGGAGAAAGCGAGCTGGACACGCCACAAATCTGAAGTGTCTTGCTATTTAGAAGGGGCCAGAACAAAGAAGTCAAGCCATCAGTATCTGAGAGCTGCTGAGCTAAACAGAAGTGTTGAAGCGCTGCACTAGAAAAGGAAGAGGTGTTCCACATTGGAGATCTAATAAACACTCTTCCAGATCGTAGTGTTAACTCCACAAGTCAAGAAGCAACAGTCAACGAGACACTACGATCAAGTCCAAGAAGATATGCATCAGAATCATAGAGTTCGAACAACTGAAGATTGAGGCATTGGCAATGACTCAATCAGAAGACTGATATAAGAATAAAGCTTATTGAGAGCATCAATGCAAAAGGACAATCTCTGATCAAGAAATCAGAAGGAAGAAATAAAGTCTTCGACCTGCCCAAGACATTAAAGTAACATCTCTGATGGGGTAGGTGAAACAGTAGACTGTAGTGACAAAAAAGTATGACATATCACATCTACAGTCTACCACAGTCAACTCGAGATCTGTGAAGTTATTTGAATAACTTTCAACGGCTACTTTCCAAAGGAAGGATTGGGAAGGAGTATAAATCAGCAAGAGCTTCAAAGATCAAAGGTTGCTGGAGTTGCTGAGTTTGGAGAGATGGTGGTCTGATCTAGCCAACGTAAAATAGTGAGTGACCAATGAAGGTCCGAAGGCTCACTCTACGATCCACCAAGAATACTTAGAGACAGACAAAAAAAGAAGTAGAAGTGAGAGTTCTACAATGTAGAAGTAAGAGTTCTACTACAAGTAGAGTGTTCTGAACTGCTGAGAGAAAGAAGAGCATCACATCTTGATGTCCATCATGGGAAGACTCTAAGTACCATAGAGAAGAGTGCATAGTCATCTTAGCAAGTCCATCATGAGAAGGCTTCAAGTATCAAAAATGAAGATCACCAACGCCATCTTGGTGTCAAGCATAAGAAAGTTTCCAAGTACTTAGCAGAAGAGCTCACAATCATCTAAGAAACCCATCATGTGTAGCCATCAAGTATCAAGAAGAAGGATCTTCAAGGTAGTTCATCAAGGGATCATCAGAAGGGGTTGAGTAACTGAAGAAGCTGAGCATCATGAAACACTCAACTGCACTTCAAGGATGATCAAGCCAAGTTGCTAAGTACAGAAGATGTTCAGAGCTTAAAGACATCTTAGCAGCTCAACACCAACTCCAACAAACAAACAAACAACTCAACGAGAAGCCAGGGCCTGAGGGGTCCTTGTACAGAGGGGCTAAATGAAGTTCCAAGCCTGCTGGGCTTGAATTCCTAGGGAACTAGAGAAGTTCCAAGGCTGTTGGCCTTGAAGAGTTCTTAGTGAACTGAAGTCCCAAGTCTACTGGCCTTGAAGGAATCTTAGTGATTCAGGGTGCTGCCCTTCCTTAGTGGAAATCCTGCTAGTTGAAAGCAGAAGAGTGGATTAGGAGCTTGAGTCTCTGAACCACTTAAAACCCCTTGTGTCTCTTACTTTATGTCATTTACTTTATGTACATTAACTGCTATAACTGCTATGTATGTTTTAACTGCTTACTACTGAATTAACACAATGAACAATGTATGTCTGATTATGAATATATCAATGAAGGGGATCTTTTACTTATTCCGTTATGCTTGAAAAGATTCTTATGTTTGTCATATGCTAATTCATGAGCAATACAAAATAAATGAGAAAAGTTTTTCAAACTAAAAAGGATATATTCAACCCCCCCTTCTAGATCTATATTGTGCCTACTAGGAACTAACAGATTTAAGTGTTTTAAAATCATATAAATATGATTTTAAAGTATTAAAAATACTTTGTGACATTATAAATTATATTATAATATTATGCTATGATTTTCATTAATATTTAATAATAAATAAATATTAATGATAAAGGAATATTATGGTATTTATATTGTATAAATAACATTTTAATGATTGAAAAATTATGATAAATGATATTAATTATCTGAAAAGTATTATGAGCCGATGAAAAATATTTTGACTGATAATAAATTATCTAAGATAATTGTTAAGTGTTTAGGCAGAGTTTAATTGAACTTAAACTCGAGTATTGTCTGACTAGACCGTCGGGATGTCAGAATTTTGTCGGATTCAACTAGAACGTAAATAGTCTGACTTGATGCTAAGTTTTATGTGTTGAATAGACTGATAGGGTTATGTGATATGTGTTTAGGTTATTCTATGTATATATATATATAATAGTATTATATTGTGATGATATTATTCTAATATTGGAGATCTATATTACTAATATTCGGTCTTCGGATAAAGCGATATAAATTGCATAGCGATAATCAATGTTTCAGACAAGTTTTACTTAACTCTACTAAGAGTTGTTTCATTCGGATATGCTTATGGTTAATCATTGCTGATTGCCATGTAGAATTGTACACTATACATATTGCATGTATAAGTCAGGTATGAAAGGCTGATCACCTTCATTATAGTTCGATCCAGGTATATTTGTTCATGTTTAATACTTGTTCAGTCAAAAGTTTGTTCGCACTAATTCATAACTATATTGATGAATTATAGCCAGCTTATTATTCAGACTATTTCAATCATGATATATCCTTATATAAATTTAAACTTGCTAGGTAACTTTCATGCTCACCCTTGCTATATCATGATAAAACGTTGCAGATAAGGTGAATGCGTTCGGATACAGGAAAAGGATAATGCCAAGTTCAGCTTGGGATAAAATGTGCAACTAATTTGTAATAGTATAGTTTGATAATAATGATTAACTGTTAGATAGTTTATGAATTTTGTATAAGTTAAGGTTACTCGATTTTGGGGAAAACTGTGTAATATCTAATGTATAAACAATTTATGTTTTTATCTTTCGCAAATAGTTATAGAATGATTGTACCAGATCCGTGGTAATTTGGGACCCGGATTTGGGACTGTCACAGTTGGTATCAAAGCTGTTGGTTATAAACCTTAGGTAGGAATTCTTGAGACCAATAACCGCAGTGGTTAGGATAAGATCTAACTCACATAGAGTTAGTTGGTCGGTAAGATTCAAAGACGAATCTCGACGAGTTGTAAAGATACAAAGTTCCCTAACTCTGATAATAAGGTTGAACAGTAGTGGTGAATAGATAGAGTCTAAAAGACTGAAAGTTCAGTGATAGGAGATCGCAAAGCAAAACGATCAAGATATAGAAATGAATCGTATTATATACGATGAGATCACCCCGTGATCTGATAGCAGGGAGAAGAATCAATCTGATAAGATGATTGGAAAGTTTACGGCATGATTGTTGAGTAAATTGGTACAGATTCAGGAAAGGATTATGAATACGAGTTGAATGAAATTCGTATTGAGAAGGGAGTTAAGATTAGGTGAGGATTTCAATTGAGGACTCATGTCGGCAGCTGAGTTGTATGATTCCTTTTATGGGCGGGGAATTGTACTTGGTGTAACAACTACTTAGTTTCTGGCACTGATAATCATTGAAATGTTTGTGTCGCGATATTTTCTATATGTATGTTAAGAGGGTGATTCCTTTCTTATGTGTATAACAGATAGATAGGTCATAGGTAGAGAATATAGGGTTAAGTACGAGTTCTTAAAACTCATACTCATGTGACATTCTTGACTCATAGTTATATGAAATGTTTATGAACCCCTCAGCGAATGGACGCCAAAGGTCTCACTAGGGTAAGTTCTTAAACTCAATTGATTGTGGCAAGTTTATGAACTCATAAGTATGGTTTGACGAACTACGTATAGTTGTGTGTGAATGGAGAATTGAGGATTATAGAAACAGATAGATTATTAAGCAAATGATTATTAGTAGAGACATAAGTTTTGCAAAACTCCTAGCTATGCTAGACTTCAAAATTTTGACATCAAGCTAAATACGCACTATGTGCTTTTAAAAAAATATATGTAGACTCGTAATCATTTTTGAAACGGTTTAAAGTATAGTCTATGCTACTTATTTCTGCTAGACGCAAATGATTTGAAATATCAAAATATATTTTATATTATCATTTATGTACCATGTAACCTGGTGCAGATATGATAAAAAGGTGATGGAGTTATAAATACAGGAATACTTAGTGTGAATTTGATCTAAAATCGTTATTCCACTATTGTATGATGTGTTATGACAAAGTCATACTATGACGGCATCCTCAAATGGACTGTTAATATAGTACGACATCATAGCGTCATTCTCAAAAATATTTTCACAAATTTAATTTGCCAACGGGGTTTGGCTACACCTAAATAATTCGATTGAATTAAATTATTGATACGAGTCTACACTATTCGATTCAGCTAGACTAATGTTTATGAAAACTTTAAGTGTTCATTAAAAGAAATTTCCTGAACCAAATTGTTTTGGTGCGGAATCATATGATAAGACTAAGGTGAACTGTGTTGTTTGGATAAAATAATCCAATCGGGTAGCGTAAATATTCATTTGGACATGATTAATCGTTATGCGTAGCGTACGAAGAGTACGATAGGCTAATCACCTAAAGTACTTTAGCAGTAGTAGTTTACCTTCTTTGTGATTGTAAACATACCAAGTAATGTATTGTTTTGCGGTATGAATACCATTAAAACTATGTGTTCATGGTCTATATGACCCCTCAGCACAATTTGAAAACTTTTACTCTTATGAGTGGTGTATTGGGTAGCATGTGTTGATATGTGTGAATGGTGTAAGCAGTATTGTATAAGTTGTAAGGTGAATTTCGGGGACGAAATTCTTAGAAGAAGGGGTGAATGTGACAACCCTAGAATTTAGAAAATTTTAAAAATCTTAAATGATGAATTTAAGGTCAAATAATAGACCTAGACAAAAAATAAGTATATGCGTTTGATATTGTTGGGAAGGAATTTTAAGGATTTCAAAATTCTATGAAGGATTTTGGGTGAATTATTCAGGATTAAGTATATGAGTGTATATGTTCTGTATGTGAATAGAATGTGGTTAAGGGTCAAGGGTTGACCAGATAAATTTTATCAGTGTCAAACCCTAGTATTATATTAAGAACTTCAACGTTCTGTTAGAAAACCCTAACGTCTTATAAGAAACCCTAGAAACCGGTTTTGGAAACCCTAATTTCAGTTCCAGGAATTCAAAACCCTAATTCGGATATTGAAAACCCTAATATGGGAATTTAAACGCTATGTATAAGGTTTAAATGTCATTAATTATAACTTAATTAGGGAAAACCCTAATGAATTACTTAAACCCTAATTGATTATTAGAAAACCCTAATACCGGTTCTGAAACTCTAATTTCAAATTTTGGAAATTTAAAACCCTAATCTGGGAACTTAAAGGATAATTATAATGCTTAAGTGCTATTAATTATAATATTAATTAGGGTAAAGCTTAATTAATTAGAAAACCCTAATTTCAAATTTTTAAACCCTAATTATTCTGTTAGAAACCTTTATGTACAATTGGGGACTTAATTGCTATTTTAGTAATTTTAATTAGGATAAATTAATCCTAATTAGTAAGCTTAATTTATGATTAGGAAATTTTTATATAATTATAGAATCCTAATTATAATTTAGAAATATTAAATTTCAATTTTTAAAACCTAAATTAGAAATTTTAGAAATCAAATTGCCAAAAACTAAGGGTTAAACCCTAAACCCTAAACCTTAAGGGTTAAAACCTAAACCCTAACGATTGTAGAAAATGATAAGTATGCGATGAAAATTGTGTGCAAAATGTCTAAGGTACCCTTTGTGCATTATTTAGTATGTTTCTTGTAGATCTAGCCCTAAAGGAGTTGGCGAACCACCCTATTTCTAGCATATTCCTTATATCTTCCAAATCTCAGCAAATTCAGCCACCTTGCACCAACTAGATTCATACATCAAGAAATATAAAAGATTAAAGTTCACTTGACTTTCTCAAAATAGCCAAGTCCCTTCTCTCTCTAAGATTTCGGGTATGAGAGTGGGAATGGGAGAGAAGTTAAGACAATATCATCTCTTAGCTTTCCCATAGCAGATTCAAGGATCAAGGCTCAAAATGGTATAGAACCCTAATTTTTAAAAATCATATGATCTCATGTTAATTGTTGTTGTTGATTGTTTAAAGTTGTGTATATGGGTGTCATATAGTTATCTGGGTGGTTAGATTATATATCTATAACATCTAGATGCACGAATTTAAAGTTTTCTCAAATCTGGAAAACTGGAAAAATATGGCCTGACAGTCATATGTAAGAGGCCTTAGATCTGTGTGTGTTTGATGTTTGGTGTATTTTATGCTCTAGATCTATTCTTTGTTGTTAGGGCTTTGATCTGAGACTTGAATCAAGTCCAAATCATGTGTAGATCGAAAGATATAAGCAGTCAAAGGTCGTTGACCGATGACGAAAATAGGTTTTTTGGCAACCCAGAAACTCAGATCTTGTCTGACAGCATTTTTGCAGGGCTTAAATCTTGCTGTTTATAAGTTGTTTGGCTATGTTGTTGTTACATACTTGTAGTGTGACATGAGTACTACACCTTTAAGCCTTTATATCAATTAGATCCATAACAGAATCGATGTTGTAACCGGTCAAACTATAGTTGACTATTTTGCCTGAAGAACAATCTGGGTAACCTAGAATCTTCATGAACCATTTTTCTATCTGAACTTTGACAATCCTTAATCGCTTAGTGTTATGTTATTAGATTGGTTTGATGCATTATACTTGTACCCTGACGTATGGAATACATGGTGGAACCTTTACGCCACATAAACAAGTCATGAAAAGCAAAGATTCAAGGCTTGCAAACTGGATACCTTGGTTGTTCTTCGTTTCTGGAAAACCCAGAAACTAAAGAACAGGCCTGACAAGGAGTTCAAAGGCTTATAACTTTCTGTTGTGTGATAGGATTACTAGAACACAAGTCGGTAATTCTAGTATTACATTAATACTTTAGATCTAATCATAATATAAGCCCACGAACTTATTAACTAAGAAATTAGAACTGGTCAAACTAAGCCCCTCGATAACTGACATGGTTTTCTGGGCAAACTCAAGAACACCTGTAGCGACGGTTATGTCGCTATATGGCCCTTTTAGCGACAGTTTATTTTGGAAATTAATTATTTTAATAAATAATTAGATAAAAATAGTTTTAATTTATTAAAAATACATAACAAATTATGAAAAATTATTTTAAAGCCTGAAAATTTGTTTTTAATTATTTTCAGTATATTTCAAAAATATTTAATATTTTTGGAATATATAAGGTATTTAATTTATTTAATTATATCATTAAATAAATTATTTAAAATTGTTTTAATTAATTGAAAATTATATTATGATATTAGAAAATATTTTAAGTTATTTTTGATGACTTTTAATATTTTATGATGAATTTAATTAATAATTTATTATTAATGGTAATTAATTTATTTAATAATTATATTAAATAAATTATGGAAAAATAAATTAATGATTTAAAAATCATATAAAATGATTTAAGTGTTATAAAAATATTTTAAGTTATAAAATATAACTTTTGATATTTTATCATAAAAATATTAATATTTTAATATTAAAAGCAATTACTAGGATATGGATTTAAGTGTTTAAAAATAATATAAATATGATTTTAAAGTATTAAAATACTTTTTGTGACATTATAAATTATATTATAATATTATGCTATGATTTTCATTAATATTTAATAATAAATAAATATTAATGATAAAGGAATAATTGTGGTATTTATATTGTATAAATAACATTTTAATGATTGAAAAATTATGATAAATGATATTAATTATCCGAAAAGTTTTATGAGTAGATGAAAATATTTTAACTGATAATAAATATATGTGCTGAATACTGATAGGGTTATGTGATATGTGTTTAGGTTATTCTATGTATATATATATATATAATATTATTATATTGTGATGATATTATTCTAATATTGGATATCTATATTACTAATATTAGGTCTTCGGATAAAGCGATATAAATTTCGTGCGATAATCAACAGTTCTTGCAAGTTTTACTTAACTCTACTAAGAGTTGCTTCATTCGGATATGCTTATGGTTAATCATTGCTGATTGCCATGTAGAATTATACTTTGTACATATTGCATATATAAGTTAGGTATGAAAGAATGATCACCTTCATTACCGTTCGGTCCAAATGATATTAATGACTATCTGCTTTAGAAATACAGTTGCTCACTGTATATAAGATTCGTTCATAACATGTATATGCACTTATTATTTTTGTCATAATCAAATAGGGGTAAGCATGTGAATGATATTCCTATTTGCATATGATTTGATTATGATATATATGAATGAATATGCAAGTATGCTTGCATTAAGAAAAGATGTAAAGACCTTTGATAGATAATAGAAACATTTGTACAAGGACTTTGAATTAATTGATCAAATATGTTAGGTTGATGCTACATAAGAAAAATAGCTTTGTAAAGTCCTTAAAAAGAAATGATGTACAAGGACTAAAAATATAGAAAGATTAAGCATGTAAGGTTAATCTTATGATGTAATAGATAGGCTTGTCTGATCATAGAACATTGCACCAAAAATTGTAGTCTGCCAAGAGAGTCAAGGAAAACATAGAATCCTAGTCTGCGAGATAGTAGTTCTCGGAGTTCGTAGACTGCCAGGAGAGACGAGGAAGGATCGTAGTGTGTCTAGTAGAGCTTCCTCGGAGCCGTAGTCTGTCGAGGAAGTCATATTCAGAATCGTAGAGATAGCCTGCCTATGAGCCGTCCGAGCATCTGCCAAAGCCAAGTCAAGAATCGTAGACTACACTCAGAGTCGTAGAGTCTACTGATCATATCAGAGGCAGAGATCGTAGTCGAGCAAGATCAGATAAAGACAACGAAAACAAAGTCAGAAATTGTAGAGTGTCAAGATCTGATCTCATAGTCGTAGTGTCTACATAGCCAAAGCTGAATCATAGAGTGTAGAACTAAGACTTCAACATATGTGCTCACAACGCCAAGGCAAAATTGTAGAGTAAGTATGATTCTCAACAAATGAGCACTCCCAGAATATCTAAAGGAATGAAGCCTCTAGTTGATACAGCAAAGATACATCCCACCTGAAGGAAACCAGAGAGCAATGCAAGCTAACAGAAGATCTAAGCATCAACCCAATCAGCATCCATATTGAGTTATGAAGCCATTCGAGATGAAGTCTTCCACAAGATGACCATAAGAAGACTTCAGTAGCTTATTGAGGAAAGTCAGTAGGTGCAGTAGCTGTCAAGTGGTAAGATGACAACGATCTTGGAAGTAACCAGGATCACAGTGTTTACCAAACAAAGAAAGAACTGACAGAGTGTACACAAAGATATTGGTCAGCTTCTGAAGAACAAGGCTAAAGTGCTTAAGCACTGGGTCAGTCCATTGATGATAAGTGAACGAGAGATCACAAGGAGAAAGCGAGCTGGACATGCCATAAATCGTAAGTGTCTTGCTATTTAGAAGGGGCAGGAGCAAGGAGTCAAGCCATCAGTATCTGAGAGCAGTCGAAGCAAACAAGAAGTGTTGAAGCACTGCACAATAGAAGGAAGAGGTGTTCCACACTGAAGATCAAATGAACACTCTTCAAGATAGTAGTGTTGTCTCTGTCTGTCAACTAGACACTACGATCAGGTCCAAGGAGATGTGCATCAGAATTGTAGAGTTCAAACAACTGAGGATTAAAGCATTGGCAACGGTTCAACCCAAAGATTGATATTCGAACTAAGCTTATTGAGAGCATCGATGTAAAAGGACAACCTCTGATCAAGAAATCAGAAGGAGGTAATAAAGTTGACTACCTGCCCAAGATATAAAAGTAACATCTCTGATGTGGTAGGTGAAATAGTAGACTGCAGTGTCAGAAAGTTATGTCATGTCACATCTGTAGTCTACATCAAATAACTCGAGATTTGTGAAGCAATTCAAAAAGATTTTAATGGCTACTTTCGAACGGGAAGATTGGGAAGGAGTATAAATCAATAGAGCTTCAAAGATCAAGTGTTGTTGATGATTCTTATGGTATATAATCGTTGAGTTGTTGAATTCTATTGTTGACTCCGAGTTCCACAAAAAAGATTAACAGATCAAGTCTCAGTGACAGTGAGACTACATAGGTGGAAGTGAAGCAGCTTTGTAAAAGGACTTAAACAGACTAAAGCTTCACTCAACAAAGATGAGAATGCCACTAAAAATGGAAGTTAAGCTGAGAGCCGAGAAGGACAAAAAGATAGCATTCAGGAGAGTGGCAGAGCACAAAGAAGATCCAAAGAGCCACTTTACGAATCACCATGAACCTAAAGCTGAAACTGAACAAGTGTAAAACCATGTCTGCAAAACATTAAAGAAGGGTTTCGGGATTGCTAAGTGCCAGACAAAGTCTACGAAAAGCTCAGAGACTTAGCAAATCTAAATTGTGATGGTGCACAGCTGATATCAGATGAAGATTGTCAAAAAGGAGTAAAGATCAGCTGCACCAGAGAAGATGTGGTCCAGACTCGAAGCAGAATGCAAAAAGGACCACACCAAGCTGCTAAGTATAAAGGATGTTCAAGCTTAATGATATCTTAGCAGCTCAGCACCAACAACAACATCAAGAAGCCAGTGCCTGAGGGGTCCTTATCCGGAGGGACTAAACGAAGTTCTAAGGCTGCTGGCCTTGAAGAGTTCTTAGTGAACTGAAGATCCAAGGTTGCTGGCCTTGAAGGAATCTTAGTGATTAAGGGTGCTTCCCTTCCTTAGTGGAAATCCTGCTAGTTGAAAGCAGAAGAGTGGATTAGGAGCTTGAGTCTCTGAACCACTTAAAATCCCTTGTGTTTTTTACTTTATGTCATTTACATTATGTACTTAACTGTTATAACTGCTATATATGTATTAACTGCTTACAACTTAACTAACTCTAAGAATAATGTATATATGATTATGAATATATCAATGAAGGGGATCTTTTACTTATTCCACTGTGCTTGAAAAAATTCTTATGTTTGTTATAATCTAATTCATTATCAATACAAAATAAAAAGGAAAAGTATTTGAAAATTAAAAAGGATCTATTTAACGCCCCCCCCCCCCCCTTCTAGATCTATTGTGTGCCTACTAGGAACTAACAATTGGTCCATGTTCACACGTTGTATGCAGATGAGCTCATACGTTAGAAATATTGTATATGAATGAGTAAATGTATATATCCGTGTACAAATCTATCCACCGAAAGTCGCTTTCAGTTGGTCCATGTTCTTGATTGCCATATCAACAAGACTAATCCTTGCCCGCGGTCAATCTGAAAAAATGAAAAGACCATACATGTTGAGAAATGCCTATTTAGAGAAGAAAGAAGAACTTCTCAAACATGTGTCTGGACATCCAGCAACTGGGTGTAAACCTTGTGTACTCAAGGATGTCAAAGAACTAAAGATGCTGAAAGTCTCTTAGCTTGCATCTTCAAGACCACGACTGATTGACCGAAAGTCAACTGGAGCAACAAGCTGTCAGGAGGAAATGAGAAACTATGCACATCAATGCCTAACCTCAGTATATCAAAGATAAATTACAGTTAAGAAACTGACAGCAGAAATGTACAGTTTCTCACTAACATAATTGTGTACATCATGTTGCACCTCCCTATGAACTATAACTGTATTCTTTCGAGGAATCATATTCTACCTAAAAAGGTGAAGAGAGAAAGTATACTAAGGGTGGAAACTCAAATGCTTACAAACTTTTTCTCCATCCAAGTTTTAGGTTGAAGATAAAGACTTGAAATAAATATTAAATGGGTCGTAAGAATATCAAAGGTTAAATTAATCTAATGAGGAGTAATCTTTGTTGTTGAGTTAGTATGTATGTACAAACCCATGTTCTAAGTGTTTGATAACACATAGAGTATGATCAGTTCTACAAGAGTATCTTGAAGATTCATAGAAACTGATCACCTCCATGAATCAACCAGATACATGTAAGTAATAGTGTTGATTCTTATTCTGTGAACATTTAAACTCTGTGAACATAACCAAGCAAATGGTGAAACCATCAAAGAAAAAGAATGTTTTATTAAAATGGCAAATCTTACACACTCACCATCATGCATCTCAAAATGTATTATCTAAATTAGTTACATGCATGAATATGATTGTTGGTGATCAATATGATGGTTATCCAAATACATGAGGAACAGGGATTTAGAAAACAAACCTAGCATGACCCATTTAATTATGGGTACCAAAAATAGAAATGTATCTAACCTGCATGTATCTGGTATATCTGGCCACACTAAGGAATTCTGAAGAAGATGACTTAAGTTAAGAAAGACTCAACCAGCAGAAGGCTTAAGTCTGTTCAGAAATGATTCTGATAAAATTCCTATATGTCAAAGTCTGCCCTTGAAGACTTGCTGAGCTAATCTAAATGATGTTCACATGGTTACTGATCCTTATATGGAAGTAGGCCACTCAACCAAAGATGGAAAGGGTCCTACATGCTCAATCATGTAAAGCATGTCAAAAAAAAAGAATCCTCAAGGAGCTCACATCAGAGGATCATCGAGCATCAAACATGAGGAACTCATTACGGGAGCAGAACTCCACAAGTACAAGCTGACAAGGAAGACTACATTCGTAGTGTTGTCAAAGGATCGTAGAATGATCAACCTCGAAGATACTAATTTCTACGATACAAGAAGATTTAATGACTTCAGCCAGAATGAGATATGAATGACTGTCTTCTGCTACACATGAAGAAGAAGAACTTATGTCTCTATAAGAAGACAGTTTCAACTACGGAGGAGCAGTAATCTGCTAATGGTACAGAAGCTCTAAAACATCAGAGATATACTATGAAGCAATGTAGCAGCTATAGAGTCCCAAAACTTTGTGGCTGATGAACCAAGTGAAGATCCATAGTCAGTAGGAACGTCTCAAAATGTACTACTGATAACCTATCAGCCACCCAACTCAAAATCGTGGAGTGCCTACGATCAAACATATGATCATAGTGTAAGAGCAGGAGGACACTAATATTACAGCAAATGCAATTGTCTAAAAAGTTGGTAGAGGACCTCCCCAGCTAAAAAGATCAAATAAGATATCAGTGCAAATCATTTCTAAAGTATTTCATCTAGAAAGCGCCTCAGGAAAAAACTTGACCCTTAGCTCACTCCAAGAGGTTAGCCCTTCTTGAGCTACCTTAATCTAGAAGGTTTGCTTAGTCAAGTTCATCTCAAGGACCAAGACAGTCAATGACCATAGAGTAAAGTTTGAAGATAACTCAATGATCATGACGCAACCTCAACCATCATAGAAGTAGACTCGACGAGCGCAGTCCTACCAGAATGCTCTAGCTCATAAGGAGCTTGGAAGAACAAAATAATTGCTCAACCATTCAGATTATGAGGAGATATGTTCGAATACAGTTTGAAGAGACATCATGAAAACTCACCTCAGAACTTAAGTGCCCAAACTGGCTTGGGATACATTAGTGGTCAAGATATACAGTTTCAAGATGACAATCAGTGTCAAAACCATCCACTGCAGCATCTCTCAGAAGATCTTTGAGTCAACAAAGGAAAACGTAGAGTCCATAGCTGCCTTACCATGCTACTCTACGAACCAAAATGGTCAACGGTCTATCCACGTCATTGACGCATATATCTCTTAAAAGGAATATAAAACCAAAAAGGTTATGGGGAGTTACAGCTCATTATTGGGCATCGTGCAACCAATAGCTAGTTAACACATCATAGCGCATGTAGAGTCAGAAGGAACTGTCATAAAGGTAAATTCAAAATGTACAAATAGTTATCAAAAATAATCGAACCTTTCTCCCTCCCAGTTTTTCAAACCCTGTAATCCTTTTCTAAGCCAGAATCGTTAACCCTCCTGAGCATTGCTCAAATCACATTCATCAATCTCTCATAAGATTATCTTAATCAAAATACCCATATTATTTGAACTCTTCTAATGGCAGACTGGAAAGTAATCACTAGTATTCAGCTAGGAACCAAGTTGTTTGAGAAATCCAAAAAGAAGTTCAGAGACATTCTTGAACCTGTAAAGAACGCTGGATTCTCAGAATGCCTTGAGGCAAGCACTCGAGTATATACTGAACTAGTTAAGGAGTTTTGCTCAAATGCATCTATAAATTCCAGAATCCTTTCTACCAAGGTTAAAGGTCAGTCTCTTAAGCTTAAATCATCTGACATCAATGAATGCATAGGATTTCCTGACCGAGGACTAAAGAGCCTTGATAAGATCGACACTGAACATACGAAGAAAATTATGGGGTACCAAAGAAACCCTAGTCTGAAGGACATGAAGAAAAAGGGATTTCCAGAAGAATTTGAGTTCCTTGCTGAGATAGTGGGAAAATGTATACTATGCAAGAACACTACACATGACACTGTGCTTGATCAACAGCTGAAGATAATGTCTGCAATAGTTCTGAAGAAGCAAATCGACTTTGGAGCTATCTTGTTCAGTCGGATCTCTAAATAGGTGGAAAGGGATGAGATAAAGAAGTATACAGATAAACCCCTAACTAAGGTCTTTCGTGGAAGGCTGTTGAGTATTGTGATGAAGAAAAAGCTGGGAAGAAATATCAAGGATGATGAGGGAGAGCCTCTAAATGTTCATAAAGTGATGTCTCCACAACTGTTCATAAACTGGAAGAAAAATCCAAAGGAAAATAGGAGGCTAACAACAACTGAAAGTAGCAGCAAAGTTTATGCAAACAAGAGAAAGGTAAAGGAGGTGGAAAGCTATGAGTCTGGTGACTCTGCACCAGTAGCAGCCACACCAGTAAGGAAGAGATCCAGGGGTGTGAAGAAAATAGAGGCTCCACCAAGAAGTCTCTCCACTAAAGACAAAGATGAAGGTGAAATGGTTTTAACTGCACCAGAGACCACAAAGAGAAGAAGCAACAGACTGCTTCAAGGGCCATCAAAAAAGAAAGCTAAGGTGGTAAACAAGCCAGCCCCAGTTTCCCAAGAAAGTACATCTGACGAAGAAGATGACGTAAAGTCAGAAGAAGAGAAGGGAACTGATGGTCTCAAGACTAAGTCCCCAAATAACAAATCTAGCGATGAAGGTGGAGCTGGATTCATGAAAGAAAATGTAAACCCTGCTGATGAAAAAGAATATGCAAGCCCTATGGCTAACTCTCAGAGTATTCACTCTGATGATGAAGAAAAGCTACAAGATGACCCAACTGCATCTCCAAATGTAAATGCTCCAACAAGCCCAGGTGATGGGTCAAATGATGTTGATTCGGAAAAAGAAGGACATGCCCCTGCCAATGCTGAACATCAAGGACGTTTGTCTGATGATTCAAAGGCCTCTGAGTCTGAAGAGGAAGAAGAGTCTGACTCTCCTATAGCTGAACCTCCAAGGAGAAGAAAGAGCTACAGACTACTTGCTAAATTTTCCCCCAAGAAGAAAAGTGATCACTCTACTGCAGTCATTGATGTATGTGATGATGAATTTGAATCCAATGAAGACGATGTTGAAGATGATACTAGTAATGAAAATCGGCAAGAAGGATTCACTGATGAATCAGATAAAGGAAGTCAACATGATTCCAGTTCAGAAGGTGAAGAAATGGGAAAAGATTATGGTTCTTCAAATCAGGAATCAGAGGAACCAGCAGACTATCATGTTCTCTCCCCAGCTAGAATTAGTAGAAGAATAGTGGTGGAAGTTTTTGATGAACCACCAGCTGAACTAGCAGCAAGATGGATAAGTTATGGAAATGAACAACTTCGAGTTGTAAGAATGACTACAGATGAAGTGCTACACAATTGTAAAAATATGGAGTTAGATTGCACAACAATACTGTATAACTTTGAAGATCTTTTGATGAGATGGTTCTTCCCATGTATACCGTGGTTAAATGCACATACTGATAAAGATGAGAGCCACTTCAGCTGGTGCTACTCTCAGTTTCCAAATCTGGAACTGGTGTCACAAAACTTCCCAAGGGTAAAGAAGTTTGCAGCCACGATGATCAATTACCAGCCCCATTACAAAGTCTACCGATATGCTGGCAATAATTATATTTCCTACGATCGTAGAGTGGACTCTGAAGGCAGAAGGATTATGGCCAAGGAGATAATCATAGAGTCTGTTCAATCTACCACTGATGGTGTTTAAGTCCAGAATAAGAAGCCTTCATCTGCCCAAGCACAGCTATCTGACATTCCTTCATCCTCCAATAGTGATTGGTATTCAATGATTTTTTAGATTCTTAATACTTTTAAAAATCTGTACAAGGATGAAAATCGTAGAGATAAATATGGTGTTCAACAAGAGGTTGCCCAACCAGATAACCAAATTCCTATGGAGCAGGAACTATTAAAGATTTTTGATGAATTGGTTGAGAAGATGTCTCAAATCAATGATGAGTCAAAGATGGTGTTGACAACAATAGGAGATAATTCAGTTCAAAATAGACTTCAAGTTACTATGGCTAATGTATCTCTCAAAATCAAAGAGAGAGATCACATCTATCTGAAGGCCATATGTGATCAGAAGGCAGAAGCTCTACGAACACAGAGGGCTTATGAAGAATAACTCCTAGTCCTCTCTGACAAGATTGATAACATGAATCAGTCTTTCTCTACGCAACTTAAGTTATGTCAACAAGAACTTAATATTGAAGTTGGTAACTCCTCTTATCTGATGGAGCAGCTTATGTCCAACATGGAACAGCTCTCTCAAGTGATTAATGACAAAAAGGGGGGAGAAAAAGAGGCATAGTAAGAGGCATTCAAGAAAGGGCAAAGAGAGCAGAAAAAAATAAGAAAAAAACACAAAGATAAAGGCAGTAGAAGAAGAAGCTGAGAATTTGAGGGGGAGCCAAAGAATGATGAGCCACATGTGGTTGCAGAAACTGAGTGGGAGCCAGAAGAAGAAGAAGAGGAACATATATCTGAGGGGGAGTAGTCAAATGAAATGAAATCCACATGTAAGGGGGAGCAGGTACAAGAAGATCAAACAGATTAATAGCTGATCAACAGACATCCTGGAAACACACATGGAGCCAAAGAGGCATATCTCTAACCATTAGGTATGTTTTGGATCCAAGATGTAGAATTGTCATAGTGTATTAAACTCTATATTATTATAAATGACATTAATGATTATCTGCTTTAGAAATACAGTTGCTCACTGTAAATAAGATTCATTCATAACATGCATATGCACTTATTATTTTTGTCATAATCTAATAGGGGGAGATTGTAAGGAATAAGCATGTGAATGATATTCCTATTTGCATATGATTTAATTATGATATATATGAATGAATATGCAAGTATACTTGCATTAAGAAAAGATGTAAAGACCTTTGATAGATAATAGAAAAATATGTACAAGGACTTTGAATGAATTGATCAAATGTGTTTGGTTGATCCTACATAAGCAAAACAGCTTTGTAAAGTCCTTAAAAAGAAATGATGTACAAGGACTATAAATATAGAAAGATCAAGCATGTTAGGCTAATCTTATGATGTAATAGATAAGCATGTCGATCATGAAACCTTTGCACTGAAATAAATGAGTGCCAAGAGAGTCAAGGAAAACTCGAGAACTATCGAGGCAGAATCGTAGTCTGCAAGATAGTAGATTTTAGAGTTTATAGACTGCCAGCAGCGACGAGGATGGATCGTAGTGTGTCGAGTAGAGCTTCCTCGAAGCCGTAGTCTATCGAGGAAGTCATATTCAGAATCATAGAGACAGCCTGCCTCTGAGCCGTTCGAGCATCTGCCAAAGCCATGTCAAGAATCATAGAATACACTCAGAGTCATAGAGTCTACTGATCATATTAGAGGCAGAGATCGTAGTCAAGAAAGATCAGATGAAGACAATGAAAACAAAGTCAAAAATCGTAGAGTGTCAAGATCTGATCTTGGAGTCATAGTGTTTACACAGCCAAAGCTGAATCGTATAGTGTAGAACTAAGACTTCAACAGATGTGCTCACACCGCCAAGGCAGAATCGTAGAGCAAGTACGATTCTCAACAGATGAGCACTCCAAGAATATCCAAAGGAATGAAGACTCTAGTTGATACTGCAAAGATACATCCCACCTGAAGGAAACCATAGAGCACTCAATGAATGACATGCAAGCTAACAGAAGATCTAAGCATCAACTCAATCAGCATCCAGATTTAGTTATGAAGCAATTCGAGATGAAGTCTTCCACAAGATGACCATAAGAAGACTTTAGTAGCTGACTAAGGAAAGTCAGCAGGTGCAGTAGCTGTCAAGTGGTAAGATGACAATGATCTTGAAAGTAACTAGGATCGTAGTGATTTCCAAACAAAGAAAGAACTTATGGAGTGTACACAAAGATACTGGTCAGCTTCTGAAGAACAAGGCTAAAGTGATTATGCATTGGGTCAGTCCATTGATGATAAGTGAACAGGAGATCACAAGGAGAAAGCGAGCTGGACACGCCACAAATCTGAAGTGTCTTGCTATTCAGAAGGGGCCAGAGTAAGGAGTTAAGCCATCACTATCTGAGAGTAGTCGAAGTAAACAAGAAGTGTAGAAGCACTGCACAATAGAAGGAAGAGGGGTTTCACACTGAAGATCAAATGAACACTCTTTAAGATCGTAGTGTTGTCTCTGCCTGTCAACTAGACACTACGATCAGGTCCAAGAAGATGTGCATCAGAATCGTATAGTTCAAATAATTGAGGATTGAAGCATTTGCAATGGTTCAACCAGAAGATTTATATTCAAACTAAGCTTATTAAGAACATCGATGCAAAAGGACAACCTCTGATCGAGAAATTAGAAGGAGGTAATAAAGTCGACTACCTACCCAAGATATAAAGTAACATCTGATGTTAGTTGTGCACCATCACCAGTTGGGTTTGCTAAGTCTTTAAGCTTTTGGTAGACTTTATCTGGCACTTAGCATTCCCTGAACCCTTCTTGAATGATATGCAGACATGGTTCTGTATCTATTCTATTTCAGCTTTTAGTTCATGGTGATTCATAGAGTGGCTCTCTGGATCTTCTTTGTGCTCTACCACTTTTCTAAATGCTATCTTCTTGGCCTTCTCGGCTCTCGGCTTAGTTGCCATTTTCAGGGGCATTCTCATCCTTGTTGAGTGAAGCTTTAGTCTTATCTTGCTCTACTTTAAATCTGTTTCACTTCCACCTTCGTAGTCTCACTTCCACTGAGACTTGTTCTGTTTTGTTCTGGTGGAACTCGTAGAGTCAACAATATAGCAGTCCAACAACTCAATGATTCTTTTTAACTCAACAACCCTTGATCTTTGAAACTCTAGCTGATATGTACTCCTCCACAATCACCCCGTTGGAATATAGCCGTTTGGAGCTATTTGAATTATTTTGCAGATGTTGAGCTATTTGGTATAAACTACTTAATGTGACGTGAAAGCTCCTTTATGACTTTACTGACACACCACTCTGCTACCTTACCTAATGCCCTAGAGATATCACCTTTCCATATCAGGCTAGTAGTCACCCTTATATCTTCTTTCTGACTTCTTGATCAGAACATTAGAAATTTTCCTTCTACATCGATGCTATCAATTAACAACATTTGAATATCAGTCTTCATATTAAAAAGTTACTAATAATTTAATCTTCAGATAATCGAATTCTACGATTCTGATGCAAATGTTCTTAGACCTGATCGTAGAGTGTCTTGTTGAATGTTTCTTATTGACTGGTTGAGATAACACTACGATTCTGAAGAGTGTTCATTGGATCTTCAATGTAGAATACATCTTCATTCTCTTGTGTAGTGCTTCAACACTTTTGTTTGCCTTGACTGATCTCAGGAACTGATAACTTGACTTTTTGTTCTGGCCTCTTCTGAATAGCAAGACACATCAGATTTTTGGCATGCCCAGCTCTCTATCTCCTTGTGATCTCCCGTTCACTTATCATCAATGGTCTGACCCGTGCTTAATCACTTTCACCTTGTTCTTCATAAGCTGGCCAACATCTCTGTGTAAACTGAATTAGTTCTTACTTTGTTTGGAAAACACTACGATCCTGGTTAATCCTAAGATCGTTGTCTTCTATTCCCTTAACAGCTACTACACTTGCTGACTTTCTTTAGTCAGTCACTTTTACTGAAGTCTTCTTTTGATCGACTTGTGGAAGACTTCATCTTGAATAGCTTCCGAACTTAATCTAGATGTTAATTGGGTTGATGCTTAGATCTTCGTGTTAGCTTGCATGCCATTTGTTGAGTGCTCTCTAGTTTTCTTAGGGTGGAATGTATCTTTGCAACTCAGACCAGAGGCTTCATACTTTGGATATTCTTAGAGTGCTCATTTGTTGAAAATCGTATTGACTCTACGATTCTACCTGGGCATTGTGAGCACTTCTGTTTAAGCCTTAATTCTGCAGACTATGATTAAGCTTTGGTTCTGCAGACACTACAACTCTGAGATCAGATCTTAACAGACTACGATTTTTGTCTTTATGCTTGTTGTCCTCATTTGATCTGGCTTAACTATAATCTTTGCCTCTGATATGATCAGTAGACTCTACTACTTTAAGTGTGGCCTACAATTCTTGACCTGGCTCTAACAGATGCTCGGTCGGCTCTTAGATAGGTTGTCCCTACGATTCTGAACATAACTTTCTTAGCAGACTACAGCTCTGAGAAAGTAATTCTTGACACACTACGATCCTTCCTCGTCTCTCCTGGCAGACTAAGAACTCTGAGATCTACTATCTTGCAGACTATGATTCTGCCTTGATAATTCTCAAGTTTTCCTTGACTCTCCTTGCAGACTACGATGATGGTGCAGTGTTCGACGATTAGACATGTCTATCTATTACATTATAAAATTAACCTAATAAGCTTAATCTTTCTATATTTATAATCCTTGTACATTATTTCTTTTTAAGGACTTTACAAAGTTGTTTTGCTTATGTAGGATCAAACTAACATACTTGATCAATATTCTAATTCCTTGTACATATATTCCTATTATCTATCAAAGGACTTTACAACTTTCCTTAATACAAGCATACTTGCATATTAATTCATTTATATCATAATCAAATCATATAAGAGTAACATTCTTATGTATATCCCTAACAATTTCCCCTTATTTGATTATGATAAAAATAATTAGTGCATATGCATGAGATGAATGAATCTTATATATAGTGAGCAGGTGTATTTTTAAAATAGATGAGCATGAATGTCATTGATGATAATATAAAGTTACATAAATTATGACACTATACATCCTGGATCCAGAACATACCTAACTAGATGGAGATGTACCTTTTTGGCTCCATGTGTGTCTACAGGATGTCTGTTTATCAGCTACTCAACTACTTATATTTCTTTTACTTCGTTTTCTTCTTTTCTCTGCTCCCCTTCAAATTCATGCTCCATTGTTTCATCTTTACTCTAGGTTAGATCCTGGTGCATGCTCTTCTTCTTTTTTTGGCTCTCCCTTAGACTCTGTGTTCATGGGATCATCATCCTTTAGCTCCCCCTTAGATGATGACTCTGTTTCTGCTATTGTTATCTTCTTCTTCTCCTCATTTTCCTTTCTTCTCTTGGCCTTCATTTTTTCCATCATTCTTTTCTCCTTACTCCTCATTGAGTGCCTCTTCCTATGTCTCTTTTTATCCCCCTTTTTGTTATTGATCATTTGTGAGAGCTGCTCCATGTTTGATATAAGCTGCTCCATCAGGTGAGATGAGTTACCACCTATGAGACCCCAAATTTTATGAATAAATATTCAAATTTCTCGAAATATTTTTTTTTGAATATTATGGTGTGGATTTGATATAATGTTATAGTTGTGGGTAATATTTACAAATTTAGCAAAGTAAGCAAGTGGTTATATAATATTCAATTAGTCGAGGAATATTCTTTTTATCAGAGAATATCTGTATGACGGCATAATCATTGGTGGACCCCACAACGGAAGTATTGTCGTAGTTAAAAAACGACAGAATTATCTTTTTATAAAAATAACGGCGAAAGTGTTACCGTTAAAACTGTTGAACTACCCGGTAGTAAAAGTGCAATAATACGCGTGGTTGCATAGTAGCACACGGTATTAATTATTGATGCTTACGTAAGAAGTCACTCAGTTATACTCAATTATTGCTACAGTAATTATTGCATCATATCTCTCATATTATTGATTAGATTATTGTCACAGTATCATCTGCATAAAATGATATATTATTAAATCAATAATTGAGATGACAAAGTTATTCATATTATTAAATTGCAATATTTACAATGTCTAGAAGTTACATCGAGGAGAGGTTTGGTCATCTAATTTGCGCCAATAAGGAGAAATCCTTATCGAAAACCCCTCTTTTCTGGGAACGACCTGGTTGTTAAATATTGTGAGTTATAATATTAATGATGAATAAGTTCGTGCTGATTGAAGATGAAATTAATAGTTCCATTGTGTTGAAATTATTTATGTTAGTGAAAATCGATATTTATTTCGATAATAATTGATGTCTAGAGGTTATATTGTTCAATTGAGTACTCGGAGCACTTTTTGTGTCGGAATACTATTCACGAGTTACTATTCATGAGTTACTATTCATGGGTTACTATTCACCCAATTACTATTCTCTCTATTATTATTCACTCAGGTATTTGGGACACTTTTCGTGTTAGGGTACTATTTACGGGGTTACTATTCCCAAAGTACTATTCACAGGGTACTATTCACCCGAAAAATATATTTCTTTTCGGTCCATATCATTTTTGGGTACAATATTATTCCATGAGGAGATGTGCTATTTTTTCAGACAGTTGGTTGAAATTATAATAGTAAATCAATATGGATCATTGGTTTAAAGTTTTAATAGTAACTTGTCCTTTCGGTTTTCTAAGAGTTATTTGTCCCTTCAGTTTTCCAAGAGTTGTTTGTCCCTTCAGTTTTCCAAGAGTTACTTGTCTCTTCGGTGTTCCAAGAGTTAATTGCCCCTTCGCAAATACTAGTTGTCTCTTCAGTATTACCAAGAGTCATTTTGACCCTTCGTTAAGACCAAGAGCCACTTTTAGTTCTTCTATAAATAGAAGCTCATTCCTTCATTATTTCTTACGAATTCACTGAAACTCTAGAGAGAGAAATTATAGAGAGAAAGAAGAAGAAAAGTCTGCTACCTCACTTTTCCAATATCCAGTTTCTTCTAAGGTAAGGGGTATTATTTCTTTCGTATTCATGAAGAGAACTATTGTTATTCCATTCCTTATTATTCAGTATGAATAATCTGTATGAGCGGACTACCGTATACATGGTGAAATTTTGTTGTTATTTCATTCTTTATTATTCTGCTGGAATAACATGCCTATGCGAAGTACCGCATACATGGTGAAATTTTGTTGTTATTCCATTCTTTATTATTCTGTTGGAATATCCTGTCGATGCGAATTTCGCCTGACCTAGTTCCATTCTTTATTATTCTGTCAGAATATCTTGTCAGTGCGTTTACGCATTACCTGGTTCCATTATTTATTATTACATTTTAATATCATGTATGTGTAAGTGCGTTCTGCATGACTGGTTCCATTCTTTATTATTACATTGGGAATAACTTTTATTCGTGTCTTCTATCGCACGCATGGTGAATCCTTCTATTATTCCATTCTCTATTATTCTGTTGGAATAACTTGTCTATGTGTATTACCACATGCATGGTGAATGATCCTTTATATTCATTCCTTGTTAAATTATAGAAATGATATGTCTACGTGGATTACTGCATGGCGGGTGAAAATCCATTTGCAGTTTCATAATTTTTCTCACCCTCAAAAATTCTGGAAAGTCATAATATAAGCATTGGACTGTTGATTATGATGAAAGTCATAATAAAAGCTTTGGACTGATGAATCATGGGTATATGTAGTATTAGTAAGTGTTATGATGAGTTAGGTTGGTTATTATGTGAAAACATGAAAGTTTCTTAGAAATCACAAAGGGTTGAAAAATAGATTTTTGGTGAAAATTGAACATGAAATTCAATTGACTATATCTCCTATTATATTTTGAATTTTTGAGTGTGGTCAAGTTCTAAAGTTAGATCTATGAGTTTTCTAACTTATCCAAGTGGAATCACTGGAAAAAGGTGTTGTAAATTTGCGTATGGACTGATTTTAGCAAAGTAGTCAAAAACTGCAAAGTACCAAAAAGATACTGCCCACATTTTTATTAGAGCTGTTTTGGCCACTTAATTTGTGAGAAAAATTCCGGCCTTTTGGGACATGGAAATATATGATATAAAGTACCTCCTGTCCAAAAATGAGCTCATTCCGACTTAAAATGAGCAAGTTGTGACTATTTCAATATTTAGGTTTTTTCGACGAAAAATGCTATAACTGAAGTTTTATAACTCCGATGACCATGAAATTCAAACTGGAAGCTCACGTTAACATATGTAAGATCCTGCCAAGATTTGGAATTTTTTGGAGTTAAACTTGATGTAGCTAATTTCTTAAGGAATTAATTAGAAATTGATTTTTGAAAAATACTTAAGGTAGCTGAAAAGTTATAAAAAAATACTTGTTGTGTATGAAATATATGTATATATGTTTGGACAAAGGATAGAAAAATAATAAGTTGATTTGGTAATATTTCATGAAAATGGTTTAGTTACAAACATATGAGTTAAATATGTTATGTGAAGTTGAAGAATTCGTAAATAGAATTTTAGGGCTTGAAAGTCTTATATAAGGTATATGTAGATTTTTGATGAGTGATTTGATCATTGGTGATTAAATCTTATGAGTATGGCATTTTTGAATGATATGGATAATATTTGGATAAATTTAAAGTCTTTAATATTTATACTTGTTTTCATTTGATTAATGCTTATATTATTGTCATCATCCTCATGCTTATATTGTGATGAAAGTCATCTTTGGCTTACGTGCAGAGATGGACTTTGTATGATTATGACAAGGGATTATTCGGTATAATCATGACCGTAATGTAACGAATAATGTGGTAAAAGTCCTCATTGGCCTGTAGTTCATTGGTGGACAGTTGTTGGTATGATTATGATCAGGGATTATTCGGTATAATCATGACCATTGATGATTACATGAATATCCTTGGCCCGTAGTGTAGGGATGACTCGATGATGTGGTTTATTTATTAAGCTGAGTCTCGGCGATAAAAATTTATGAAAATATTTTAAACCATAGAAGATAGTAGATATCATTCTCTACTTGACTCTTCTAATGGATTGCTTATTCTGCTGCAGATAAACTTGTTGTCTATTGTATTTTATCAGTTTAACATTGTTAAAGACTAATGATAATTTATTCTGCATTATCTTAGTCATAATGTTTCTTATTGGGCTAGTTGAGCTTACCCTTTCTTTCACTATTTTCTTCAGGAAATGAGAATATAGCTGGGACGAGTCTGGGAGCGGAGTGATGGTCCGGTGATAGCATTAGTAGTCCTCACTATTACATAAACAAAGTCGATAATAAATGTAATGAGGACTCCATTGAGTGTGGATATTGTCTAGATGACAATATTCTTATTAAAACTCTCAGTTTATGTATTGTCGTAGTTTACACGACAATTGTATTATTAAGTTGTATTTGTATTTTTGTACCATGTATTTGGCGACTCGAGATGGATGATGTATACCTATTTTGGGGGCGTCACAGTTAGTATCAAAGCTTAGGGATATGATCCCTGGTTGAGATGTGAGACAAGAACTAGGAGGGGAGAAACGGGGAATTCCTTCGCTAGTATGACCTACTTAAGTTTATTTGGTATTTAATGTGTCGGTCAGAGTATAGAGATAATATGTGATATGTCAATTAACCCTTGTTTTGTGACAGTGTTTGAAAATGGCATCTGAAAATGTTGAGATAAGCAATGGAGAAAAATAATATGACTGTATCGCAGTACGAGGCTAAGTTTGCGGAGTTATCCCGGTTAGCATCCCATTTGGTCAATAATGAAGAGCGAATGACGCGAATGTTTCTAAGAGGTTTGTAACCCGATATACGTCAATACCTCATTTCACATAAACTTTGTTTATATTCAGATGTTGTGAATAGGGCTCAGCTATTGGAGCGCGATAATGAGTTAGCACAACCAAAAGGTAACGACCAACAACACGATAATAATCTTACCGGTGGCAACGACCATCGGAACAATGATGACCATCGTGGGTGAAATCATCATGCCAAGAATGGTAACCACTTCGGTGGTAATCATGACCAAGATAATAGAAGTATGTGGAAACTTCAAGAAGAGAAGGTCATTTAGCTCTATTTTGTCGTATAGTGAAGTCAAGTCCAGCTGGGACGGTGGCACCAAAGGCGAATATGAACAAAACAAAGTCGGTGGTTTCAGGAAGAGCATTTTTCGTGACTTCTCAAAAAGCGAGTAACCCGAACGAAGTAAGCACGGGTTAGTTAATTATAAATTTTTGCGAAGTCTATACCTTATTATACACCAGTTCTACCCATTCTTTTATCTCTCTTCCTTGCGTTCAACGTTTAAATTTGACTCCGGAGAAGTTAAACTTTGACTTATCTGTTGAAACTCCGTTAGGAGAAACCTTCATTACATGTGCTATCCAAGTCTTGGATGAGAGTCACAGTTTTGAATGATATTTCTATTGTTAATAAATTTCCAGACGTATTCTTGAAGACTTCTTAGCCTACCCTAGAACGTGAAATTAAATTTTGTATTAACCCCCGTACAAAACCCATTTCTTCAACCCTTAAATATTTCTTTACCCAAAATGAACGTATAATGCGCCAAAGACGATGGCTCGAGCTGTTGAAGGTTACGACCATTCAATGTCATCGTGGAAGAGCGAACGTGATAGCTGACGTGTTGAGTAGAAGATCATATGCGTTTACGAGTGCGATGTTGTTAACACAAAGACCCATTTTGTATAACTTATAAATGATAAAGATAAAGTTAAATACTCTAGGGACCCACGTGAAGATAATGAATATACGAGTAGAATCAACTTTAATCGATAAGTTAAAGCCGCTTATGCTACACACCCGAATCTGATGAATGTGAAGAAGAAGGTTCAAGAAGGCGTTATCTCAACCCTCGATTTAATTGGCCCATTTGAAATCCTCGATGGATTAGGAACTGTGGCCTATAGACTCGTTTTACCGCAAAGTATGTCGCGTGTTCATAACGTTTTTCACGTATCGATGTTACGTAAATATGTTGACGAACCAAACCACATTATTAAATTAGAATTAGACGAGATAGTAGAAGATTTAACGTATGAGGAGATACGTGTTAAAATCTTTGATAAGAATGATCTTATTCAACACTCAAAGGTTATACCTCAAGAGTTAGAATCTGAAATGAAGTTAAGGTATTCTCATCTCTTCGGCATACAAGGTATGTACGTAAATTTTGAGAGAAAAATTTCATAAGGAGGGGAGATTGTGAGACCCCAAATTTTATGAATAAAGATTTAAATTTCTCGAAATATTTTTTTTGAATATTATGGTGTGGATTTGGTATAATGTTATAGTTGTGGGTAATATTTACAAATTTTGCAAAGTAAGCAAGTGGTTATATAAAATTCAATTGGTCGGGGAATATTCTTTTTATCGGAGAATATTCGTACGACGGCACAATCATTGGTGGACCCCGCAACGAAAGTATTGTCGTAGTTAAAAAATGATAGAATTATCTTTTTATAAAAATTACGGCGAAAGTGTTACCGTTAAAACTATTGAACTACCCAGTAGTAAAAGTACAGTAATACACGTGGTTGCATAGTAGCACACGGTATTAATTATTGATGCTTACGTAAGAAGTCACTCAGTTATACTCAATTATTGCTACAGTAATTATTGCATCATATCTCTCATATTATTGATTAGATTATTGTCACAGTATCATCTGCATAAAATGATATATTATTAAATCAATAATTGAGACGACAAAGTTATTCATATTATTACATTGCAATATTTACAATGTCTAGAAGTTTTGTCAAGGAGAGGTTTGGTCATCTAATTGCGCGCCAATAAGGAGAAATCCTTATCGAAAAGCCCTCTCTTTCCTGGGAATCACCTGGTTGTTAAATATTGTGAGTTATAATATTAATGATGAATAAGTTCGTGCTGATTAAAGATGAAATTGATAGTTCTATTGTGTTGAAATTATTTGTGTTATTGGAAATCAATATTTATTTCGATAATAATTGATGTCTGGAGGTTATATTATTCAATCGGGTATTCGAGGCACTTTTTGTTTCGAAATACTATTCATGAGTTATTATTCGCCTTATTACTATTCTCTCTAGTATTATTCACTCGGGTATTTGGGACACTTTTCGTGTCGGGGTACTATTCACGGGGTTACTATTCTCGAAGTACTATTCAAATGGTATTATTCACCCGAAAAATATATTTCTTTTCAGTCCAAATCATTTTTAGGTACAATATTATTCCATGAGGAGATGTGCTAATTTTTCAGACCGTTGGTTGAAATTATAATAGTAAATCAACATGGATCGTTGGTTTAAAGTTTTAATAGTAACTTGTCCTTTCGATTTTCAAAGAGTTATTTGTCCCTTCAGTTTTCCAAGAGTTATTTGTCCCTTCAGTTTTCCAAGAGTTACTTGTCTCTTCGGTGTTCCAAGAGTTAATTGCCCCTTCGCAAATAGTAGTTGTCTCTTCAATATTACCAAGAGTCATTTTGACCCTTCGTTAAGACCAAGAGCCACTTTCAGTTCTTCTATAAATAGAAGCTCATTCCTTCATTATTTCTTACGAATTCACTGAAACTCTAGAGAGAGAAATTATAGATAGAAAGAAGAAGAGAACTCTGCTACCTCACTTTTCCAATATCCAGTTTCTTCTAAGGTAAGGGGTATTATTTCTTTCGTATTCATGAAGAGAGCTATTGTTATTCCATTACTTATTATTCTGTTGGAATAATCTGTATACGCGGACTACCGTATACATGGTGAAATTTTGTTGTTATTTCATTCTTTATTATTCTGCCGGAATAACCTTTCTATGCGAAGTACCGCATATATGGTAAAATTCTGTTGTTATTCCATGCTTTATTATTCTGTTGGAATATCCTGTCAGTGCAAATTTCGCCTGACCTGGTTCCGTTCTTTATTATTCTGTCAGAATATCCTATCTGTGCGTTTACGTATGACCAAGTTCAATTCTTTATTATTCTATTGGGAATAACCTGTCTGTGCGGCCTATCGCACGCATGGTGAATACTTCTATTATTCCAATCTTTATTATTCTGTTGGAATAACCTGTCTATTTGTATTACCACATGCATGGTCAATGATCCTTTATATCCATTCCTTTTTGAATTATAGAAATGATCTGTCTACGTGGATTACCGCATGGTGGGTGAAAATCCATTTACAATTTCTTAATTTTTCTGACCCTCAAAAATTCTAGAAAGTCATAATATAAGCATTGGACTGTTGATTATGATGAAAGTCATAATAAAATCTTTGAACTGATGAAAATCATGGGTATATGTAGTATTAGTAAGTGTTATGATGAGTTAGATTAGTTATTATGTGAAAACATGAAAGTTTCTTATAAATCACAAAGGGTTGAAAATCAGATTTTTGGTGAAAATGGAACAAGAAATTCAATTGACCATATCCCCTATTATATTTCGAATTTTTGAGTGTGGTCAATTTCTAGAGTTAGATCTATGAGTTTTCTAACTTATCCAAGTGGAATCACTAGAAAAGGTGCTGTATATTTTCATCTGGACTGATTTTAGCAAAGGAGTCAAAAACTACAAAGTACCAAAAAGCTACTACCCACAATTTTGTAATGGCTGTTTCGGCCACTTAATTTGTGAGAATAATTCTGGCCTTTTGGGACGTGGAAATATATGGTATAAAGTACCTCCTGTCCAAAAATGAGCTCATTCCAACTTAAAATGAGCAAGTTATGACTATTTCAATATTTAGGTTTTTTCGACAAAAAACGCTATAACCGGAATTCTATAACTCCAATGACCATGAAATTTAAACTGGAAGCTCACGTTTACATGTGTAAGATCCTGACAAGATTTGGGAATTTCTCAAGTTAAACTTGAGGTAGCTAATTTCTTAAGGAATTAATTAGAAATTAATTTTTGAAAAATACTTAAGGGAGTTGAAAAATTATAAAAAAATACTTGTTGTGTATGAAATATATGTATATATGTTTGGACAAAGGATAGAAAAATAATAAGTTAATTTGGTAAATTTTCATGTAAATGGTTTAGTTATAAACATATGAGTTAAATATGTTATGTGAAGTTGAAGAATTGGTAAATAGGATTTTAGGGCTTCATAATCCTATATAAGGTATATGCTGATTTTAATAAGTGATTTGATCATGGCATTTTGAATAATTAAATGCATTATTTGGTAAAGTGTAAACAATTAAATTAAATTGTTTATAAGTTTAAGAAGTGATTAAAATATTGTTATAATATTAACAATATTAGATTATAAGTTATTTAAGTGATGGATAATATTTTAATAAATTTAAAGTCTTTAATATTTATCCTTGTTTTCGTTTAATTAATGCTTATATTATTGTCATCATCCTCATGCTTATATTGTGATGAAAGTCATCTTCGGCTTACGTGCAGAGATGGACTTAGTATGATTATGACCCGATGATTATTCTAAGTATAATCATGGTAGTAATGTAACGAATGATGTGGTAAAAGTCCTTATTGGCTGTAGTTCATTGGTGGACGAGTTGTTGGTATGATTATGACCAGGGATTATTCGATATAATCATAACCATTGATGATTACATGAATATCCTTGGCCCGTAGTGCAGGGATGACTCGATGATGTGGTTTATTTATTAAGTTGAGTCTCAGCGATAAAAATTGATGAAAACATTTTAAATCATAGAAGATAGTAGATATCATGCTCTACTTGACTCATCTAATGGATTGCTTATTCCGCTGCATTTAAACTTGATGTCTATTGTATTTTATCAGTTTAACATTGTTAAAGACTAATGCTAATTTATTCTGCATTATCTTAGTCATAATATTTCTTAGTGGGCTAGTTGAGCTCACCCTTTCTTTCACTGTTCTCATCAGGAAATGAGAATATAGCTGGGACGAGTCGGGGAATGGAGTGATGGTCCAGATTATAGCATTAGTAGTTCTCACTATTTTGTTAAATAGTGTGACAATAAATGTAATGAGGACTCCATTGAGTGTGGATACTGTCTAGATGACAATATTCTTATTAAAACTCTCAGTTTATGTTTTGTCGTATTTTACACGACAGTTGTATTATTAAGTTCTATTTGTATTTTTGTACCATATATTTGGCGACTCAAGATGGGTGATGTATACCTATTTTGGGGGCGTCACACCAACCTCAATCTTGAGTTCTTATTGGCTTAACTCAATTTGTAGGGAAAAAGACTAATTGAGATTGTCAATCTTGTCAAAGAGAGAGAGAATTGGCTCTTCATAGGCCTTCTAAGTTCATAGAGCTTATTCCTTCTGATCATTCATAGCCTTCAAAAAAACTTGATCCCTTAAAAGCTTGAGGGATATGCCTGAGAGTTTGGCTTGAAGCCTTTTGGATATCTCATTGTCTTCTCCTGTTGACATGTCTTTGATTTCTGCACCAATAAGAGATATATCCTCCATCAATTCTTTAGAGTTCTTTAACAACTCTTGCTTTTGAGAAGATTCAGCATCTGGTTGTTCATTCTCTGTCTAATCAGCTATTTGGTTAGCCTCCTTCTGAACACCAGATTGGACTGCACAATTCTCATTCTTGGACAGTTTTTTAAATGTAGTGAGAATTTGATAGATTGTTGAGTGCCAATCACTATTGGAGGATAAAGAAATGTCATTCAGCACTGTCGGATTAGCATAGATTTTCTCAAACTCAGCATGGTCATCTTCATTGATAGACTGAGGGGACTCTATAATAATGGACTTGGGTATAATCCGTCTACCATCTGAACCTACTCGAAAATCGTAGGGAATGTAATGATTTCCAGTATGTCAATAGATCTTGAAGTGAGACTGGTCCTTGATCATCTGATTTGCAAACTTCTTTACTCTTGGAAAGTTCTGTACCACCAGCTCTAGGTTATGAAGGTGAGAGAAAACCCATGTGAGATAGATGTTGTCTTCAGTGAGGGATGCCTTTACCCATGGCATATGAGAGTGAAACCACCTTATTGCATGATTCTTAACTTAATACTCATATATCATAGTTGAAGTGTCTAGCTTCATAGCCTTACGATTATTGAGTGCATTTTCTGAGGTCATCATCACCACATTTAGCCTTTTATCTCCATGATTAATCCATCTGTCGGGAAGCACATCTAGTGATCCTTCATCAATTTCCACTATAATTCTTCTCTTACGGTGAACAGGGTAGGGAATGTGAAAATCTTTTGGCTTCTTCTGCAGTCTTGAGCCTTTTCTACCTTCTTTCTGTCTTGAACTTGAGTTAGACCTGTGTAGACTTCCTTCAACGGAATCATCAGTTTGTTCCTTCATTTGATCATCATTCTTCTTATCAGGGCTGGTCTTTGCAGACTTACTAGTCTCTTCTGGCTCTGCAGTCTTGAGCCTTTTACTGCTAGACTTTGCTGACATGTTCTTCTTTTTTCCCTTAGCATCTTCGCCCTTAGATTCAGTCTCATCATCACTGATTTCAATTGTCTTTGGAAACAATTCTCCCCTTTTTGAAACTCTTAGGGCAATCAGTCTGTTGCTCTTCCTTCTTCTTGGGGGTTCAGCTTCAGGAGTTTTAGACTCTTCTCTTTCCTCAGATTTTGAAGCCTCTGAATCATCAGATGAACTCTTTGATGTTCAGTGATAGTAGGAGCATATCCTTCTTCATTAGACTCAATGTCTTTTGAACCATCAGATGAACTTGTTGGGACTTTATCATTAGGAGATGCATTTGTTTCAGCTTTCGAACTTTCTTCATTAGCAGAGTGGCTACTCCAAGTGTTAGCCATAGGACTTATGCATTCTTCTTCATCATTAAATTTAGTTATTCCTTTCATTGATTCAGCTTTCTTCTTCTTGGATTCAACTTCTTATTCATTATTGGACTTGCTCCTTGAGGATTCATCCTCGAAGCTCTCAGTTCCCTTTTCATCTGCTGACTCTATGTTTTCTCTTTCTTCTTTAGTAGATAAAATTCTTTGGGGAACTAGTTTGGATTTCTTTATCACCTTAGTTTTCTTCTTTGGTGGCCTAACAGATTTGGACTCAGGAATGTTTGAATCTTTAGTGAATGACAACTCCTCCTTTTTTCATAGCACTAGCCTTCCTTTTCTTTGCAGTGTTTTTGTTGGTACTGCCATACATTGTCAGCTTTTTGTTCTCCATTGGGTTCTTCTTCCAATTTGCAAATAGCTGTGTAGTCATCACTTTATGACTATTAAGGGCTTCACCTTCATCATCCTTAATTTTATTCTTTAGCTTCTTCTTCAAAATGATACTCAAAAACCTTCCATTGAAAACCTTCGTGAGGGGTTTTCCTGTTAACCTTTTCTTCTCTTCCTTATCCAACCATTTGGACATTTGGTCAAGCAGGATAACTCCAAAGTTGATACGCTTCTTCAGAACTATTGTAGACATGATCTTTAGCTATTGATCACTCACAGTGTCATGTGTAGTGTCCTTGCATAGTATACACTTGCCCACTATTTCTGCCAGGAACTCGAATTCTTCAGGAAACTCCTTTTTCTTCATGTCCTTCAGACTAGGGTTTCTTTTGTAATACATAATCTTCTTAGCTTTTTCAGTGTTGATCTCATCAAGGCTTTTCAGACCTAGGTCAGGAAAACCTAAGCATTGATTGATCTCAGAAGATTTCAATTTTAGAATCTAACCTTTGTGGAAAGGATTCCATAATTTATGGTTGCGTTGAAGTGAAATTCTTTAACCAGGTCAACATATATTCGAGTGTTTGACTCAAGACATTCTGAGAATCCAGTCTTCTTCACAAGTTCAAGAATATCTCTGATCTTCTTCTCAGATTTCTCAAACGTTTTGATTCCGAGCTGAATGCCAGTGATTACTCGCTATTCTTCTATTTTGAGAGTTCGAAGTATATGGGTATTTAATTTCAGAGTTCTTGTGAGGGATAGTTGACTGCAATTTAGGCGAAGCTCGAGATTTAATGATTTCAAGCTTTGAAGAGGATTTTAGGGTTTAAAAAAGAGAGGGAGAGAAAGTCGATAGCTTTTGATAACTGTTTGAGAATTTTGAATTTATCTTTAAGATAGTTCCTTCTGACTCTGCATAAGCTATGATGTGTTAATTAGCCATTGGTCGCATGATGCCCAGTAAGAAACTGTACCTCTCTATATTCTGATCAGTTTTTTAGTTTTAATTTCTGTTAAGAAAATAAGCATTACTGATGTAGGTTGACCGTTGAATTTTTAAGTACGTAAAGTAACTTGAGGAGATATCAACTCTGGTCATACATTGGTGTGCTCCCCCATAGTTGATAATGTCTTCTCAGATAGAGGTATGATTTCTTCTTCTTTATATACATCAGAAGGCAACCTCACATATCTCCTTCTGACTGAAATCATCACTATCATTTAAAACTCCTTGGATCATAGAAATAGATATCTTCAGGACTGATCATTCCACGATTATTGACAGAACTACGAACGTAGTCTTCTTTAACATAATCGTTGTGTGTTGTCTTGCACGGGTTGGACTCAGTCTTGATCGAAGAGAACACTGTGATTTTCCTTAAGCTCTTTGACATATTACACTCATGGAGTTCTGCTTCTATGATGAGTTTTCCATGATCAATGCTCGATGATCCTTTAATGTGAACTTCCTCTAGGGTTCTTCTTAGATGATATGCTTTGCATGAATAATCATATAAGACCCTTTTCATCTTATCATGAATGGTCTGCTTCCATATGGAGATCAGCAACCAGGTGAGCTTCATTTATGTTAGCTTAGCAAGTCTTCAAGAACAAGAATTGACAAATAATGATTTTGTCAAGAACATTTCTGAAATGTCTTAAGCCTCCAGCTGGTTGAATCTTCTTGACTGAAGTCATCTGCTTCAGCATTCCTTAGTGTGGTCAGATAGACCAAGTATCTACAGGTTAGATAAATTTCTATTTTTGGTCCCCATGATTAAATGGGTCCTGCTAGGTTAGTTTCCAAAATCCCTATTCCTCATATACTTGAATCTTCATCACATTGATCATTAACAATCATATACATGCATGTATCCTATTTAGATATGACATTTTAACATGCATGATGATGAGTGTGTGTAAGATTAACTACTTTAATATGACACTCTTTTTCTTTTATGGTTTCATCATTTGCTTGGTTATGTTCGCATATTTTAAATGTTTATAGAGTGAGAATCAACTCCACCACATGTTTGTATCTGGTTGATTCACAGAGATGATTAGTTTCTACGAATCTTCAAGATACTCTTGTAGAATTGATTATACTCTATGTATTATCAAAAACCTAGAGCATAGGTTTGTACATACATATTAACCCTTCAGCAAGGATTACTCCTCTTAAGATTAATTAAATCTTGATATGCTTATGACCTATTTCAGACTTCTTTCAAAAAGTTATCTTCAACCTAAAACTTGGATGGAGAGAAGGTTTGTTAGCAGTTGAGTTTCCAACCTAAGTGTACTTTCACTCTTCCCCCTTTTAGGAAGAATATGGTCTCTTGATAGACTATTGTTATAGTATATAAGGTGATGCGTCATGATGTACACATTTATATTAATAAGGAACCGTACCTTTCCACTGTCAATTTCTTGACAGTTATTTATCTTGATATAATGAGGTTATGCATTGATGTGCATATTTTTACATTCATTTCTGACAAGTTGTTGCTTCAGTTGTCCTTTGATCAATTAGTTAAGCTAGGAAAATCTTATCATCCTTAGTTCTTTGACAACATTCAACTTCAAGGTTCACATCCAGCTGCTCGTTAGCCAAATACATATTTGAGAAATTCTTCTTTCTTCTCTTAATAAGTATTTCTTAGCACATTTGGCCTTTCATCTTTCAGACTGGTGGGTGCTTGACTCTTTGCTGTTGATGCCTCTTGACTTCCTATCTCTGGTCTTTAGACTACAAGATTGACTGTGGACAAGGATTGGTCTTGTGGCTATGGCATTTAAGAACACGGACTAATCTGAGCAGCTTCAAGTGTACATACACATTTACTTGCACACATTATTTCCAACATGAAAGTCCATCAGCATTTACAAGAGACTTACTATTAAACTAAGTTAAGAAAAATGTTAATGCCTAGGATCAGACTCAAAGCGATTGGCTTTTGAATAGCATGAGAACCTACTTTGATACCAATTGTTAGTTCCCAGAAGGCACACAATAGATCTAGAAGGGGGGGGGGGGTTGAATAGATCCTTTTTGATTGCAAATACTTTTCCTGTTTATTTTGTATTGCTCATGAATTAGCTTATGACAAACATAAGAATCTTTTTTCAAGCACAGCGAAATAAATAAAAGATCCCCTTCATTGATATATTCATAAGCATACATACATTATTCGTGGAGTTAGTTTAATTGTAAGTAGTTAATACATACATAGCATTTTTAGCATTTAGGTAAATAATATAAATGACATAAAGTAAATGATTGGATGTAAAAGACACAAAGGATTTTAAGTGGTTCAGAGACTCAAGCTCCTAATCTACTCTTCTGCTTCAATGAGCAGGAATTCCACTAAGGAAGGTCAGCACCCTAAATCACTAAGATTCCTTCAAGGCCGGTGGCCTTGGAACTTTAGTTCACTAAGAACTCTTCAAGCCCAGTAGGCTTGGAACTTCATTTAGTCCCTCCAGACAAGGACCCTCAGGCCCTGGCTACTTGTTGTTGTTGTAGTTGTTGTTGGTGCTTTGCCGCTAAGATGTCTTGAAGCTTGAACATCTATTGTACTTAGCAGCTTGACGTGGTACTCTTTGCATTTTGCGTAAAGTCTGGACCACCTCTTTTCTGATGCAGCTGATCTTCATACTGTTCATCTCATCTTCATCCGATGTCAGTTGTGCACCATTACGAGTTGATTTGCTAAGTCTTTGAGCTTTTGGTAGACTTCGTATGGCACTTAGCATTCCCTGAACCCTTCTTGAATGATATGTAGATATGGTTCTACATCTGTTCTATTTCAGCTTCTGGTTCATGGTTATTCATAGAGTGGCTCTCTGGATCTTTTTTCTGCTATTCCACTTTTCTGAATGCTATCTTCCTGGCCTTCTCGGCTATCAGCTTAGCTACCATCTTCAGTGACATTCTCATCCTAGTTGAGTGAAGCTTTAGTCTACTCACGTTCTACTTCAAATCTGCTTCACTTCCACCTTCATAGTCTCACTACCACTAAGACTTGTTCTATTTTGTTCTAGTGGCACTCGTAGAGTCAACAATATAGCATTCCAATAACTCAAGGATTTTTTTTAACTCAGCAACCCTTGATCTTTGAAGCTCTAGCTGATATATACTCCTCCACAAACTTCCCATTGGAATATAACCCGTTTAGAGCTATTTGAATTGCTTAGTAGATCTTGAGTTATTTTGTGCAGACTACTTGATGTGACGTGACAGCTCCTTTATGACTTTTTTGACACACCAGTCTGCTACCTTACCTACCGCCTCAGAGATGTCACCTTTCCGTGTCAGGCTGGTCGTCACCCTTATTTCTTCTTTCTGACTTCTCGATCAGAATATCAAAAATTTTCCTTCTGCATCGATGCTCTCAATTAGCAATGTTCGAATATCAGTATTCAGATTAAACAGTTGACAATGCTTCAATCTTCAGATGACCGAACTCTACGATTCTGATGTAGATGTTCATGAACCTGATCGTAGTGTGTCTTGTTGAATGTTGCTCATTGACTAGTTGAGATAACACTACGATTCTGAAGAGTGTTCATTGGATCTTCAATGTAAAACACCTCTTCCTTCTCTTATATAGTGCTTCAACACTTCTGTTTACCTCGACTAATCTTAGGAACTGATAGCTTGACTTCTTTTTCTGGCCTCTTTTGAATAGCAAGACACATCAGATTTGTGGCATGCCCAGCTCTGTTTCTCCTTGTGATCTCTCGTTCACTTATCATCAATGGTCTGACCTATGCTTAATCACTTTCACCTTGTTCTTTATAAGCTGGCCAGTATCTCTGTGTAAACTACATCAGTTCCTGCTCTGTTTAGCAAACACTATTATCCTAGTTAATCCCAAGATCGTTATCTTATGTTCCCTTGACAACTACTACACTTGCTGACTTTCTTTAGTCAGCCACTTTTACTGAAGTCTTCTTCTGATCGACTTATGGAAGACTTCATCTTTAATGGCATCACAACTCAATCTGGATGTTGATTGGGTTGGTGCTTAGATCTTTGTGTTAGCTTGAATGCCATTTGTTGAGTGCTCTCTAGTTTCCTTTAAGTGGAATATATCTTTGTAACTCAGACCAGAGGCTTCATAGTTTGGATATTCTGGGAGTGCTCATTTGTTGATAATCGTGTTGTCTCTATGATTCTGCCTTGGCGTTGTGAGAACTTATGTTTAAGCCTTAGTTCTGCAGACTACGATTAAGCTTTGGTTCTGTAGACACTACGACTCCAAGATCAGATCTTGACAGACTATAATCTCTATCTTTATGCTTGTTGTCCTCGACTGATCTAGCTCGACTACGATCTCTATCTTTGATATGATCAGTAGACTCTACTACTTCAAGTGGGGCCTACGATTATTGACTTGGTTCTGGCAGATGATCGGTAGACTCTTAGACAGGCTGTCTCTACGATTCTGAACATGATTTCCTCAACAGACTACGACTCTGAGAAAGTACTTCTAGACACACTACGATCCTTCCTCACCTCTCCTGGCAAACTACGAACTTCGAGATCTACTATCTTGCAGACTACGATTCTACATTGATAATTCTCGAGTTTTCCTTGACTCTCCTGGAAGACTACGATATTGGTGTAGTGTTTGACGATCAAATATGCATATCTATTACATTATAAGAGCAACCTAATAAGCTTGATTTCTTCTATATTTATAGTCCCTTTATATTATTTCTTTTTAAGGACTTTACAAAGTTGTTTTGCTTATGTAGGATCAACCTAACATACTTGATCAATATTCTAAGTCCTTGGATATATATTCCTAGTATCTATCAATGGACTTTACAGCTTTCCTTAATGCAAGCATACTTGCATATTCATTCATTTATATCATAATCAAATCATTTAAGAGTAACATTCTTATGTATATTCCTAACACACATGGTCTAGCAACCTTCCCCAAGCAGCACAGATAACTTAGCAACCGATCTTTGTGGAGGCAAATTGGTGAAATAGACCAAAAACCCTAAGATGCTTAAGTCTATAAATAGCAACACATCCTCTGGCCAAACCCACAAATTCTCTAAGCCTATACACTCTTATAAACATACCAAAACAAGCCTTGGTGATAGCAACAACAGATTCAGTAGCCAAAAATCAAAATCAAGCAAAAAAAGGTGTAAACCCTAATTTTAACCTAGATCTTTGATGCTATGTTTAATTTGTTATTTAGATGTTTAGATATATGTAATAACATGTTAGAAAGTATTCTATGTTGATAGAACATGTTTTTATAACATCTAGATGCATCAAAATAGTGTTTTAAGCAAACTGGAAATTCTAGAAAAACAAGTCTGACAGTCGAATGTCAGAGCCTGTAGATCTGTGTATGTTAATAGTTAGGTCTGTTAATTGTATGCTAGTTGTAGTATTACATGAGGTCTTTAATCTTGAAAAGAAATCAGGTTCATTGGAACCATATATTGCATGATATAGGTGGTCAAAAGTGGTTGACCGATCACGAAGTTCTGTTTTCTAGGTTACCAAGAAAACTCAAGAACAAGGTTAAACCGGCTACTTTGACCAACCTTATAATCTCTTGCTGTTTGACTTTATGATGTCAAATAGTATTGAATTGATAGCATGTTATACATACTACATATCTATAACACTCAAACGCTCAATCAATTCATAGGATTATCAGAATTAATGGACAAAAGTCGTTGACCGAGCATGACTATGTTTTCTAAGTTACCCAAAAAACTGAAGAACATGAAGAACATCCTTTGGTTGTACTTTGACCAACATAGTTCTAGACCTTAGAAACATACTCTATCCAAATCAGTGTTACATATATGTACCTTGATATATAGACTACCTATTACAACAAACAAAACACAAATCTATCACATGGATTGAAAGATCTAGAATCCACAAAACCGTTGACCGACCATTACCACTGTTTTGGGTTATATGTAGGTTAAAGTATGAAATTGGTATGTTGTTGTACTATTGCATGAGTACTATAACATCCATACACTTCCAAACCCAAAATCATTATCAGTGGGGAATTAGATTAAGGTCAAAATGACATCAAGGCCATGACCAATTGATTCCCAAAAACTCAAGAACACCAATAGCAACACTTTTTGTCATTATAGGGCATTAACGACAAACAGAAAATATTTTCTAATAAATAAATTAATAAAATATAGAAATAATTAATAAATAAATATAAATAATTTTAAAAATAGTTTTAAAATTTATTTAAAGTTATAATAATTAACTTTTAATATTTTTACATTAATTCAATAAATATTTTATTTATTTGGATATTATTAATAATTAAGTTAATAATAAGGTAATTAGAATAATTATTTATAAATAATAAATAATTATTTAAAAATAATATTAATGATTTAAAAATTATAATAAATGATTATAAATTATTTAAAAATATTAAACAAGATTTTTATAATATTATAAGTAAATATTAATTAATTAGAAATAGAAATAAATGATTTAAAAATCATTTTAGGGATAAATAAATACTTAAAAATTGTTATAAGCTTCCAGAAATTATTATAAAAGATATATAAATTATCTAAAAATATAATAAAGCTTATAAACTAAGTTTAACCGAGTTATTAACTTATTAATTGAGTATTGTTATCAATACTAACGTGTTGAATTTATATGAATGAATATCTTAGGTGTTTATTAACGAATTGAGTAGCATTGCTTGATTCATCTTCGCTCAGGAAAGTATCTAAAACTTATTTCTTTATTGCAAGTTCCCTAACCATAATTACTTTCGCAAGTTACTAAACCCTATTTTAATTCGTTGAACAAGAATCATATCTTGAATTGCTTTTGATATATTATACCAAACCTAAACTTGAATTACCAATTATTGTAAAGTTATTGCTATAACTTCAGCATAACTAAGAAATGAATGCTTTATTCATATTATATTGTTTATTTAGCATAAATTATTGTGTCAAACCAAAATTGTTTGGTAAGACATCCTATACTGAGTTGTGTGTCCCAAAAAGGGATTGATGTGTGTCAATTGAATATGACACTTAGTGCATGTGGGCACGATTAGGATGGGATGCATACTCCTAGGATGTTGAATAAGCAGATCCCCTATCTCACATCTAAACAAAATTTCTAAGTCTTTGTGATTGACAAAAATAAAAAGTCCAGAAATGGTTAAAATAAAAATTCCAGAAATGGTAACAACAATTAATTGAGTTTTGAACTGTTATACTTTTTCAAATCATATATTTTTATAAATATAGAACCTGCTAAACATGTCATAGCTCACTCTTGCAAATTATTCCCTTTGCAGTATTACATGGTAACCCTGACACATCTGGAATAAATAATGGAAAGTGTTCCTGCTTAGATTAGTTTATATTACTGTCTAGCTGAATTTAATACTTTGTAATAAGAAATTCTTTATGAAGAAACATGTAATCGAACCTTAATATTATATATATATATATACATAAAACATCTTTTATTTCTACAACCGTGATTTCTTTACATATATAGATGTAATTAGAATTTTTAAATTTAGTTTAAGATCCTTAGGAACTATTTAGCAGAGTGAGGGTATTGACAACATGGACTATTCGTGTTGTTGTTGATACTTTGGATTTTAGATAGATAGGTACTATCGATATGATAGTGTAATTCACTTTATATAGACTATGTAAGAACCCGAATTTTTAGAAAATATTAAAAGAAGAATTTAGTGGATAAAATTCTTAAAGCATAAGATAGGTTCGAACAAGAATATATAAATGTGCTATGAGGTATGTGGTATTGTGTTACATAGGGTAATATGAGCTATGTAGTAAGTGATGTTATGTTTAATAAATATATCATTATTATATATTTGTTATAAATTGTAGAGATGAATTTGCAAAGAAGATGGATAAGATTTATCTATCGATATTAAATAATTTATAGAATTATTTTATAATAGTTGGTGACATTGAATATCTTTGATAATCACCAATTTCTTGAGTATATGTACGAGTAAGTATAAAGTCTAAGGCAGTGCAACCCTACCCTTTAATGGTTGATGTATAGGAGTTGGGCTAAACGATTCCTTCAGAGAGCAGAGGTATATACGAATTAGTAACCAATCTAACTCACTGTGAAAACAGTGTAGACGAGACTGAAACTAATTTGTTGGTTGTTTGTGGGAAACCACTCAGTGTGCTATATTGACTATCATAAAAGACTCGATGTGTGCTAGGTTTGGACTTGTATATATGTACGTTTTTGACGAGAGAAGAAAGTCGATATATCTTTATATAAATATTGGTTAGAGATTTATGGACTAATATTGGGATATGGTTAAATGTATAGATTAAAGAAAGAAGAGTTGAACTTGAAGTCTAATATTGGGATATATTCTATTTATAGTCTAATAAAATGAATAACTTTATAAAAGTATTCTGTTTTATATAAAAAAAAATTACTATGCAAACACTATGCAGGCACTATGCAAACATTATGCATAATAAAATATAATATATTCTAATTATTGTCTAATAAAACAAATATCTTTATAAAAGTATTCTGTTTTATATAAAAAGATTTTACTATACAAAACACTATGCATAATTGAATATAATATATTTTAATTATAACCTAATAAAATAAATAACTTTATAAAAGTATTCTATTTTATATAAAAAGCTTTTTTGTTTTATTACATTAATAATACTAATAAAATAAAACGTCATTATCATTATCATAATTCACACTATTAATCGACCAGGTCGTTTCTAGGAAAGAGGGGGCTTTCCAATAAGAATTTCTCCCTATTGGCGCGCAATTAGGTAACCAAACCTCTCCTTGGTAGAACTTCTAGACATCGTTAATATTGCAAATAATAATATTAATAACTTTGTTATCTCAATTATTGATTTAATAATATATAAAATTTCGACAATAATTGAATCAAATAATGTGAGATACTATGCAACAATTACTGAAGCAATAATTGAACAAAACTGAGTGACTTCTCACGTAAGCATCAATAATCAATATCGTGTGCTACTATGCAACCACGCGTATTCATGTACTTTTAACACCGAGTGTTTCAACAGTTAACGGTAAAACTTCCGGCGTTATTTTCATAAAATATTTTTGTCATTTTCTCAATCCGACAATAATTCTGTTGTGGGGTCCACCAATTATTGTGTCATCGTACGAATATTCCCTGTTAAACCTAATATTCCCTGACCAATCGAATATTATATAACAACTTGCGTACTTTGCAAAATTTATAAATATTACCCACAACTATAACATTATATCAAATTCACACCATAATATTTAAAAAAATATTTTGAGAAATTTAAATATTTATTCATAAACTTTGGGGTCTCACAATCTCCCCTCCTTATGAAATTTCGCCCTCGAAATTTACATACGTACCTGGTATACCGAAGAGGTATGGATACCTTGACTTTATTTCATATTCCAACTCTTGAGGTATAACCTTGAATACCTTTATCGTCGAAAACATTACATGTTGCATACGTACATTCCTTATGTCCTCTGATTGCCTCTGAATGCACATCAGTCCCTAAAATAGCCATTTTAGGCCTTGATACCGACCTCAAATCTCAAAATATAAAGAATGAAAGTTATAGGTCTACTCGTTATCTTTCCGAATCATCCTGAATCACCTTAATCGGAGTTCGTATAAATATGTTATGCCCAATTTACTAAAGGACGTGCAGACAGATTTTGGCTTAACACTTGACCAGCACCTAGGCGCTCAGATTTGGCCTTGGGCAAGCGCCTAGGCGCTCGACCCATGACACTTAGCTCCAATTTTCTAGATTTTGTAACTTTTGATGCACATACTTCAAATCTTCAAAACTTCTTCATCCGTTATCGGAATTAGTTCGTTTTCGAGGCTATGGAAAGCTTGTAACATGCTTTATAAAACCCCCATGATTTCATAATTTTTTAGATTCATTAATTATTCTAAAATTTGGCTCCAAAGTCCCCCAAGACTAAGTTCTTACTAACAATTATATGTGAAAAACGTTATGAATACGCAACATACTTGGCGGTAAAATGAGTCTATATGTCAGACCTCCTACTCGATCGACGATTTCAAATGGGCCAATTTAATCAATGGTTAAGATAACGCCTTGTTGAACCTTCTTCTTCATATTCATCAGATCCGGGTGCGTAGCTTGAGCGGCTTTAACTTTATCGATTAAAGTCGATTCTACTCATATATTTGTTATCTTCACGTGGGTCCCTAGAGTCTTTAACTCTATCTTCATCATTTGTAAGTTATACGAAATGGGTTTTTATGTTAACAACATCGCACTCATAAACGCATACAATCTTCTACTCAATGCGTCAGCTACCACGTTAGCTTTTCCAAAGATGATATTGAATGGTACGATCGTAATCTTCAACAGCTCAAGCCAACGTCTTTGGCGCATTATACGTTCGTTTTGGTTAAAGAAATATTTAAGGGTTTTAGAAATGGATTTTGTACTGGGGTCAATACAAAATTCGATTTCACGCTCTAGGGGTAGGCTAGGAAGTCTTCAAGAATACGTCAGGAAATTTATTAACATAGAAATATCATTCAAACTATGTCTCTCATCCAAAACTTGGATAGCACGCCACATTGATACCTATCAACTTGTCATCGTCATTCACGACGTCGCCTACAGAAAGTTTGGCTTCGGTGCATTCCGCACAAAGAAGTCAACAACAAAAGGATTGGCGCTCTTTACTTATGGCTTGATATGACAATGATTGAATTTAGTGGTTTGGTTGCTTGAATTCGCATAATAGTTTGGCTAGGAATATGAAAGCTAACAACCTTACGAAAAGCATGATAAGTAGTTAACCAACCGATTTCTATAATCACATCAAAGGCAAGTATTTTCAAAGAGATAAGATCGACAGGTAACGTGAAAGTGTCGATTTAAATCAACAAGATTTATAAACAATGGAGGTAACGAAGGTTTCTACTAATAAAGTTTCAACCAATAAGTCAAAGTCTAACTTCGCTGGGGTCAAATTTAAACGTTGAGCGCAAGTAGGAGAAATAAAAGAATGGGTAGAATCGATATCTAATAAGGTATAAACTTCGCAAGAATTTATAATTAACTAACCTGTGCTAACTTCGTTCGGGTCACTCGCTTTTTGAGAAGTCACGAAAAACGCTCTCCCTTGAACTACTGGTTTTGCCTTATCTGGGACAGCCTTTGATGCCTCCATCTCAGCTGGACTTGTCTTCGGTGCACGACAAAATTGGGCCAGGTGGCCTTCTCTTCCACAATTGTAACATGCTTTGGACGGCATTCCGCAGTTTAGACTGATGTGTCCTTCCCCTACGCATTGAAGCATATGATAGGTGGTCGTTCTCCTTCCTTAACCACGGGTGCTGTTGCTGACGTCTTTCCATAATTGTTGAATCTTCTCTTCTTGAAATGTCTATTCTAATTGTTTTGGCCATGATTACCACCGAAGTGGTTACCATTTCTGGCATGTTGATTCCCTCCATGCTTATTGTCACCGCTTCGATGACTGTTATCACTAGTATTATCATTTTTTCGGCTGCTCTCTTTTGGTTGGGTTAACTCATTATCGCGCTCTAATAATTGAGCCCTATTAACAACATCTGAATACAAACACAGTTTATGAGAGATAAGATATTGACGTATCTCGGGTTTCAAACCTCTTAGAAACATTCGCGTCATTCTCTCCTCTTTATCAACCAAATGGGATGCAAACCAGGATAACTCGGCAAACTTAGCTTCGTACTGCGACACGGTCATATTGTTTTTCTCCAGCTTGATGAACTCTACCTCTTTCATGTGACGAATACTTTCAGGAAAGTACTTGTCATTGAAAAATTCTTGGAACTTCTCCCAAGTCATCTTCAGTTCGGCAGGTTGAGTACGTTTTACAGATTCCCACAAGTAATCTGCCTCTGCATGCAACATGAAGGTGGAAAAGGGAACCTTTTGCTCCTCAGAGCATCCTAAGACATCAAATATCTTACAGATCTGCTTTATCCACGTCTCCGCCTTAAGTGATTTTGGCTCTCCAAAAAACTCTGTTGGTCCCAGTTCCTTGAACTGCTTAGCGGTGACCATCCGAGAGTTGCCATTGTTTCCACCTGTATTTCGGATAGGAGACTCTCTTGCCTGATGCTGCATGAATTGCAGAAAGCCTCTGAACATTCCATCGTTCATCATTTGGTCAGTGTTGTTGTTTGCATGAGGATTGTCGCCTTCCTGATGCACATTGTCCTGATTATTGATCTGTGGAGACTCAACGGTCTCCTGTGCTCCATTGATGTTCTCAACATTCTCGGATGCCATTTTCAAATACTGCCACAAAACAAGGGTTAATTAACATATCACATATTATCCCTATACTTTGACCGACCAATTAAATACCAAATAAACTTAGGTAGGTCATACTAGCGAAGGAATTCCTCGTCTCACCCCTCCTAGTTCTTGTCTCACATCTCAGCTAGGGATCATATCCCTAAGCTTTGATACCAATTGTGACGATCCCAAAATAGGTATACATCACCTATTCTGAGTCGCCAAATACATGGTACAGAATACAAATAAAATATTTAATATACAACAAGAGACCTGTGAGTTTTAATACAAATATTATCTTCTAAACAATATCCACTCTCAGAATAAGTCCTCATTACATTTATTGTCACACTATTTAACAGAATAGTGAGGACAACTAATACTATCATCTGGACCGTCACTCCATTACCAGACTAGTCCCGGCTACGTTCTCATTTCCTGAAGAGAACAGTGAAAGAAAGGGTGAGCTCAACTAGCCCAGTAAGAAATATTATGACTAAGATAATGCATAATAAATTATCATTAGTCTTCAACAATGTTAAACTAATAAAATACAATAGACATCAAGTTTAACTGCAGCGGAACATACAATCCATTAAAAGAGTTAAGTAGAGAATAAAATCTACTATCTTTTATGATTTAAAAGGTTTTTCACTTTTATCGCTGGGACTCGGCTTAATAAATAAACCACATCATCCCTGCACTACTGCCAAGGATATTCATTAGTATCACAATCACAAATTATCCATGCACTACGGGCCAAGGATATTTGTGTATTCATTAATGGTCATGATCATGCCAACAACTGTCCATCAATGCACTACGGGCCAATGAGGACTTTTACCACAACATTTGTAAAATTATGGTCATGATTATATCGATTAATCCCTGGTCATAATCATACCAAGTCTATCTTTGCACTACAGGCCACAGATGACTTTCAACATAATATAAACATGAGGATGATGACAATGATATAATAATTCAATAAAACAAGTTCAATAATTAATTTATCTACGAACTAATAACGTCCAAATTGTCAACATGATACTTCTTTGTAGAGTAAAATTCAAGAATGCTCAGAAGAATATTTTCATGAAAAGATACTGGATGAAGCGCAAATATCAAGGATATTCCACTAATTTCATGGAGTATAGAAGTTAAAACTTTAACCAACTAAGTATATTAAAAATGGAATAATAAAAGAAATCACCAGGCATGCGATAGACCGCACAGACAGGTTATTCCAGCAGAATAATATATAACGGAACCAGGTCATGCGTAAACGCACAGACAGGATGTTCCAATAAAATAATAAATAACGGAACCAGGTCAGGCGAAATTCGCACCGACAGGATTTTCCAACAATATAATAAATAACGGAACCAGGTCATGCGTAAACGCACAGATAGGATGTTCCAACGGTATAATAAAGAATGGAATAATGAAGAATTTCACCATGTATATGCGGTACCAGCAGATGATAAAAGTTATTCCAACATAGTGATAAAGAATGGAATAACAGAAGAATTTCACCAAGTATAGGGTAGACCGCATATACAGGTTATTCCAACGGAATAATAAAGAATGGAATAACAGAAGTTCTCTTCTTGAATACAAAAGAAATAATACCCCTTACCTTAGAATAAACTGGATATAGGAGTAGTGAAGTAGCAGAATACTTTTATTCTTTCTCTATATAGTTTCTCTCACTAGAGTTTCAGTGAATTCGTAAAAATAATGAAGGAATGAGCTTCTAGTTATGGAAGAATGGACTTAATAGTAACTAATCCATGAACGGTCCAGATTAATTTACTTTTAAACAGACGATCCAAATTGATTTAATTAAAAAAAAAAATTCTTTTAAATAAAATATAATATATTCTATTTATAGTCTAATAAAATGAATAACTTTATAAAAGTATTCTGTTTTATATAAAAAGATTTTTACTATGCAAACACTATGCATAATAAAATATAATATATTCTAATTATTGTCTAATAAAACAAATACTTTTATAAAAGTATTCTGTTTTATATAAAAAGATTTTACTATGCATAATAGAATATAATATATTCTAATTATAGCCTAATAAAACGAATAACTTTATAAGAGTATTTTATTTTATATAAAAAGCTTTTCTGTTTTATTACATTAATAATACTAATAAAACAAAACGTCATCATCATTATCATAATTCACACTATTAATCGACCAGATCGTTCCTAGGAAAGAGGGGGCTTTCCAATAAGAATTTCTCCATATTGGCGCGCAATTAGGTGACCAAACCTCTCCTTGGCAGAACTTCCAAACATCGTTAATATTGCAAATAATAATATTAATAACTTTGTTATCTCAATTATTGATTTAATAATATATAAAATATCGACAATAATTGAATCAAATAATGTGAGATACTATGCAACAATTACTGAAGCAATAATTGAACAAAACTGAGTGACTTCTCACGTAAGCATCAATAATCAATATCGTGTGCTACTATGCAACCACACGTATTCATGTACTTTTAACACTGGGTGTTTCAAAAGTTAACGGTAAAACTTTTGCCATTATTTTCATAAAATATTTTTGTCGTTTTCTCAATCCGACAATAATTCCGTTGTGGGGTCCACCAATGATTGTGTCCTCGTACGAATATTCCCTATTAAAACGAATATTTCCCGAACAATCGAATATTATATAACAACTTGCGTACTTTGCAAAATTTATAAATATTACCCACAACTATAACATTATATAAAATGCACACCATAATATTCAAAAAAATATTTCTAGAAATTTAAATCTTTATTCATAAACTTTGGGGTCTCACAAAAATGGGTGACGAATAATAGAAGAAAACCAATATATATAAGTGATTATTGGTTAGAGATTTATATATTAGATTAATATTTGAGATGCAGCTAAATGTAAAGGTTGAAGAAGTTGTCTTTGGGCAATCAAATAATTATACTTATAATTGTATAATTTAAATAATGGAGTAAAGGTTAATTATTCTAAGGGTAATGATTATTTTTGTATTATAAGTATAAGTTCATAGTATGTAATCATTTAAGGTAATTAAATGTTAAGGTAAAGTATGACACAAACTTTATATTAAATAAATAATAAAATAATGTGGAATTGGAGAAAAGCCAAACATGGCCTAGACCCCTAATATTTTGTTATAGAAATAATGAGCTTGAGTTAGATAACTCCAGTAAATGAGATAAATGTGCCTTATGTGGCCTGAGTATTAAAGTTAAATCAGGATAAAGGTTTAACTAAAATTATTAAAAGAGAATTAATGGAAGATAATAAATGATTGATATTAATCATTTTGATAATTATGTGTGATAGGAAGTAATGGGTTGAGAGTACCAAACTGATTTAAATTTAGCCTAATTAAAATATTATTTGGACTAGCCCAATGTACATGGGATATAAGATTATATTGGTGTATATTTAAAATATAAGTATATTTCTTATATGTGGGTAGGTACATATATATGTGTATATATGTGCTCATAACTTAAATTAATGTAGTAATACTAAGTCATTATAATTGACTTTAGGAGCCCCAAAAGGAAATAACCTTGGTATATTAAGTGGCCTTGTTGCTAAAACTGTAAGCTAAAAAGCTTTGCCCCAATTTCTCAGTCATTTTCCTTACCCACGTGACTAAGCCATTGGCCTAGTATATTTCTTCATGCTCAAAACTCAGTGAAATCAAAAGGCTAGATAGGGTGATGATGAAGTGAAGAATGGGGAGGAAGGAGCAGGTAAACAACCTTTTATTGCCCATTGGCTTCTTCTTCTTCCTCCTAGTTTAAATGTTTGGGCAAAATCATTGTATGGACAATGATTTCCTCTATAAATAGAGACTCCTCCTCTTCATTCCCGTTTGTTAAAATGTCTGAGTTTTGCTATTGAAAGTTAATAGAACTGGAGAGTGAGTGTGGTAGAATTGAGGAGCAATTGGAGAATTAAGGAGTTATAGTTACCAATTAAAGCTTCAAGAGGTAACCTTACTATCATACATGTTCTAAATTCCAAAGTTTGATAAATTCTAATAATTCTCAAAAATTCTCTATTAAGTGGGTTGAAAATTTAGTGTTATGGGGTTAACATAGTTTACATGTGTATTATGTATTAATGTAATGTGTTGAGCATGATGATTGGGTGATTATAATACATGTTCTTCATTTTAAGTTTTGAATTTCTTAGAAATATAAAAAATACTTGCTTTTAAGTCCAAACATTGATGGCTAAAACTTGTTGCAATCTGTAATTTTTTGTTAGATATTGATAATACAGTCAAATGCGAAAACAACGAAAGTTAAACGGACAAATTTGGTTGAGAAACGAATTCGTAGTAAATAAATTCGCTAAATGTGATTAAAACATGAAAAATATAGCATGAACACTGAATTGGAACCCTTAAAATGATTTGTTAATATGTTTGAAGTGTTATAATTATTCTCTAGATGGGTAGCTAAGAGTTTAATGAGTTCAACGAATCAAAAACCAACTAATTCGGACTTAAAAAGAGAAAGTTATGTCAAAAACTATAATCTGTAGGAAGCCACGGGCGAGCCGCCCATGCGCGAGGGGGCATAGTTGAGGCTGGAAAATGGTGCGGGCACGCTGGCATGGTGAAGAAAATTGGCGCGGCCGCACCCAATGTGTGCTAACTGTGACTACTTTGACCTGTTTTGGTAAAACAGCCATAACGTTTTCATACGAACTCTGATTGAGGTGATTCAAGATGATCCGGAACCATGACGAATAGTCCTACAACTTTTGTTCTTTAAGTGTTTCAATTTGAGGTTGTTAGGAGAGGTCAAAATAGTCATCTTTGTGACTGTTACGTAATAGGAGGCGATCGGAGGGCGTCGAACGAGCACATACGCAAGTAAAGTGCTTCTGATGATGAAATATGTTATTCTAAGTGATAAAACATGAATATGCATGATAATAGACATGTCATATGGCTAAGATTACTTTACTCATAATAGAATGCTTTACCAATGATTTCTAAAAGAAAAGTTAAAGTTTTTGAGAAACGGAGGTTGATAAATTTGGTGTCCTTTGAGTTCTGACCTTGGACCCTATGTACGCATATCAATGGATATAAAATGTAGTTTTAAAGTTACCTTGCATATACTAGATTGATATAGCTTGGTTTAAAGTGTTTTGAAAGAAAAACTTGAAGTTTTGAAAATGAAACTTAACGAACTTTGTGTCTTTTAAGTTCTGACTTGGGGAACATGTGAATGTGGCCTAGTTATGTGCGCGGATGGATAAAGAATGTAATTTAAAAATATATTGCACATAAAAGGTTATCAAGCTCAGTTTAGTATGTGTTTTAAGGAGGAATTTAAAAGTTTTAGAAACTAACTTTGATAAGCATTGTATTACTTGCATTTGGACCTTATAAGCAAGCATGATAGAGTTGTTTATGCCTTTAAACATGAAAGATACGTGCACCCAACTAGTCAAGTATGACATAAGTTATTTAATCATGTTTTAAACGAATGAACTATGTTATGTCTATGTAAATGAGATAGATACATATGAACATGTGTGTTAAAGGTTGTTAGTACCAATATAAGGTTTAAAAGCTTATAAACATTGAACCTTTATTAAAAGAAGTTTGTTAAGCCTTATTGATGTAAATAATTCAACATATAACTATGTAATTCGAAACTAAATGATTTGAAATGTGAACTTGAAGAACTATCAGAACCTACTTGATGTATATTTACAGTATGTATCAGAATACATGTCGTGCTAGGAATTATGTTGGGTATTAAAAAGTCTAAGTCTAGTTCTGGCTGGGAGTAGCGCGGCTGCGCCACTCCCAAGCTTAAATGCTATGAGAATAGGTTCTGTGAATCTTAGATCTATGAGAATTGCATCTGGTAATAATTGTATAGTCACTCAATTAGATATAAGCATTGAATCGGATATCATGGGCATATAGATTTGAATGCGTTATATTAATTGACTAGTAGTAAGCAGCATATCGGATACCGTGGGAGTATAGATATGGGGGTGTTACAATTAATGGTATTAGAGCAGTTAAGGCTATAGATATAAGGAAGAGTAATCTTATTATATAGTCCGTAAAGGTATTAAATTACACATAAAAATAACATTAAAAATATTATGTTTTGTGTAAATTTCTATATAAGTAACAAACAAGTTTTGTATTATAGGATGGCTAACTCCGATGCTGAGGAAATACCGATAGTAAACAATCCTCCACAAATTGAGTTATTTATAGATAGTGATGTAGAGGAAGAAGAATTTCTTCATGATCAACAACTGCTAGATGTTGAGGAAGAAGAAGATCCAGTAGCAGGACAATTAATGAGAATTGATGAACATGATGAAGCAATGGCATCACTAATGCAGAAGTCTGAGCATGATAATAATTAAATGATGTTTAGGGCACACTTAGTCGAGGGAATGTTAGAGCATGAAAGGGGAACCAATAATCGAATGAAAGTACAATTGCATCATGCACAAAGGGGCATGAAGGAAATACAGTCGAGGCTACTCAAATCTGCTCTGGGTACTCGAGATGTCTTCAATGATTTGCAACGATGAGTAGTTCGATATCCAGTAGAGGAGAAGAAAACTGCTTATCTGATAGATCGATCTGTGGTATGCCACATGATCCAGGATTCCTTCGATGACGTTAATGAATTCTAGATTATAGTATAGAAGTCTAAATGCTCTATATTAGTATGAATAAAAGAGCATTTGATGTTTGTATTTTTATTATAGCTAGTAGTGTTTATAAATTACTAGTTGTATATGTGTGTATTTTGTGACATATGAATAAAAGGTATGTTTGTGTTATACAAATTCTTATGTGGATGTTTCTTGTTTAATATAGAATAATTCCACCAACCAGAAGACTTCAACAAGAGATAGATAATGATGTTAATCCTACCCAACAGTTAGTAGAACTTTTGTTAGGTGCTATGAATAGACCCATAACCCACAACACTCCATTTAAGGATTTTAAATTAGTTGGTCCACCTGAATTCAAAGGTACATCTAGTAAAAAATTTCTATTTCAGTAATCTAGATTTTTTTTAACAACTGGGAATAATTAAAGGAAATGGGATACTACTTTTTCTAACAACTCGAGGGAAAAGGTAGGTAATAAGAATAATAATAACTTCAATAATAATAAGAGGGAACCTTGTCTTACATGTTGGGGAAAACATAAAGGAGTATGTTTTAAAAGTATAAATACATGTTACAATTGTGGATAAGTGGGACACTTTTCTCCACAGTGTCCTCTCCCTAATAAAAATAAATGTTTCAACTGTGGTTTGTCTGAACATTTATCAAGGAACTGTACCAAACCCATTAACCAAGGAGGAAAGGGAAATAGAGTACCAGAGAATAATAATAATCAGTCAACAGTAGCTGTAGTTGGAGCTTATAGTCTACCAACCACGAGAACATTTAACATGTCGGTGAGGGATGTTGTTGCTTCACAGGACATGGTGACAGGTATCATCCCTATCAACACTTTAAATGCATATGTGTTATTTGACTCTGGTGTTACTTGTTCCTCTGTGTCTAGTAGTTTTTCTAAAAACTTGAATATACCGTGTGAAAATTTAGACATACCGTTTTGTGTAGAAATTGCAAAAAAAAGAAAAGATTCCTGTTAAAACTATATATAGGAACTGTAGTGTGGATATAAAGGGACATAATTTTCTGGTAAATCTTATTCCAATTCTGTTGGGAGAATTTGATGTGATCTTATGAATGGATTGGTTAGTTAACCATAATGCAATGATTGATTGTCATCAAAAATGTATAAACCTATTCACTACGTCGAAGTCAAAGGTAGTGTTCAATGGAGGTTGTTCACCTAAGAAATCTCGATGTCTGACCATAACTCAGGCAGAAAGGTTACGTAAAAAAGGTTGTTTAGGATATTTGGCCTATATAGTTGATACTCAACATGAATGAGTAAAACTAGAACAGATACCTATAGTTAAGGAATTTCCCGTTGTATTCCCAGATGACTTACCAGGTCTACCTCTAGATAGGGAAATCGAGTTTGTCATTGATCTTGCACCGGGAACGGCACCAGTTTCTAAGGCACCATACATAATGGCACTTGTAGAACTAAAAGAATTTCTAGTACAACTACAAGAACTCTTAGATAAAAAGTACATACAACCTATTGTTTCACCTTGGGGAGCACCAGTATTGTTTCTAAAGAAGAAGGATGGAACCATGAGATTATGTATAGACTATAGAGAATTAAATAAATTAACCATTAAGAATAAATATCCTTTACCAAGAATTAATGATTTGTTTGACCAATTAAAGGGAGTCGAACACTTTTCAAAAAATAGACCTTAGGTCAAGTTATCATCAGTTAAAAGTAAGAAAGGAAAACGTGATGAAAACAACATTTAGGACACGCTATGGACATTATGAGTTTTTTGTGATGTCCTTTGGTTTGACAAATGCACCGACAACATTTATGGATTTGATGAATCAAGTGTTTAAACCATGCTTAGACAAATTTGTTGTAGTATTTATCGACGATATTCTAGTATACTCAAAAATACGGGAAGAGCATGTTGAACACTTAAGAGTGGTTTTGGAGATATTACGAAATGAACAACTTTACGCAGAGTTTTCCAAGTGTGAATTTTGGTTAACGAGAGTTCAATTTTTAGGTCATGTAATTGACAAAAATAGAATATCAGTAGATCCAAGAAAAGTAAGAAGTTTTCTCTATTTAGCGGGTTATTATCGACGGTTCATAAAATATTTTTCAAAAATAGCAACCCGACTAACCAATTTAACTTGAAAGACGGTGCAATACGTCCGGACAGATAAATGTGAAGAGAGCTTCCAAGAGTTGATGAAGCGACTGAGCATGGCACCAGTGTTGTCCTTACCAGATGATATAGGAGGCCTTGTAGTATTTAGTGATTCGTCACACAGAGGTTTAGGGTGTCTGTTGATGCAACATGGGAAAGTGATTGATTATGAATCATGACAACTCAAAGATTATGAGTAGAGGTATCCTACTCATGACCTAGAGTTAGCTGCGGTAGTTTTTGCCCTAAAAATTTGGAGGCATTACTTGTATTGGGAGAAGTGCGAGATATACACAGATCACAAAAGTCTAAAATATATTTTTACACAAAAGGAGCTATACTTAAGGCACAGGAGATGGTTAGAACTGATAAAGGATTTTAACTGTGAAATCTTATATCATCCCAGAAAACTAGTGTAGTAGCTGATGCGTTAAGTAGAAAGAATTAAGAAAAGTTAAACGCAATAACGTCTAATAAAAGGTTAATAAAAGATTTTGAAAGACTAGAAATTGAGGTGGGATGTCCAACTTCCTCTATCCAAAAGTTATAAATTCTAGAGGGAGTTTCGTCTCTACTTGATAGAATTAAAGAGATGCGGGAGAAGGATGAAGCATGTCAAAAATGTAAGTCTAATATAACTCATATCAAGAATAACAAATTCAGAATAGACAAGGATGGAATAATAAGATATGAAGATAGAATTTGGGTTCCGTTGAATCAAGCATTTAAAGACAAAATCTTAAACGAATCTCATGATTCTAAATTTTCCATACATCCAGGAAGTACTAAAATGTACAAGGATTTAAGTCGACACTTTTGGTGGTCGAATATGAAAAGAGAAATAGCTGAATGGGTAAGCAAATGTCTCACGTGTCAAAGGGTTAAGGTTGAACATCAAAATCCAAGTGGTTTACTTCAACCCTTACCAATTCCTGAGTGGAAGTAGGAACATATAACCATGGACTTCGTGGTAGGCCTTAAAGCTACACAGAAGGGCCACACTGCCATTTGGGTAATAGTTAACCGTCTAACCAAATCAGCTCAATTCCTACCTATTAAAGTTACTTATAACTTTGACCAACTTGCCAAGCTACACATTAATGAAATCATCTCTAGGCATGGAGTACCTGTTTCTATAGTGTCAGATCGAGACCCACATTTTACCTCAAATTTTTGGAAGAGCCTTCAAAAACACTTAAGAACACAATTGAGATTAAGTACAGCTTATCACCCTCAAACTGATGGCCAAAGTGAGAGAACCATTCAAATATTAGACAATATATTTAGAACATGTGTCATAGACTTCAAAGGAAGTTGGGAAGATCAGTTACCTTTGGTAGAATTTGCCTACAACAATAGTTACCATGCTAGCATAGGTATGCCACCTTATGAAGCCTTATATGGGAGGAAATGTAGAACACCTTTGTGTTGGGATGAGTTCGGGGAAAGATAAATGCTAGGACTTGAGATAATCTAACAAACTACTGAGACCATCAGAATTATATGTGAACGATTACAAGCGTCTCAAGATTGACAGAAGAAATACGCTGATCCACATCGTCAACAACGAAACTTTGGCGTAGGAAGTCACGTATTCTTGAAAGTATCCCCTTGGAAGGGCAATATACGTTTTAGCAAGAAAGGAAAGCTGACTATGAGATTCATTGGACCCTTCAAAATTTTGAGGAGGGTAGGTGATGAAAGTAGTATGCACACAAGCCAATCATGTTTGATGATAAAGCATATACTTTGTAACAATCTTATTCATTTATTAATAAAAAGTATTAATTTATTAAAGGCTTTTAATTATCTACATAATGCTGTTTTATAATATGTGATAAACCCATAGTTTTAAGCAATGCTTTTAGAATAATGATGATGATCATTCTAATGAGATCTAAATTCTTAGAAAGCTTAAAACTAAAATAGTTCCCAATCATTGGATTACTAAATTGGGGATTAGTGAATCTGGATAGATTGGTACATACGTTACTTGCTCATTGGATGAGGATGATTGATCTCATGATCATTTGTGTGGAGACACTAAAGCAAGTATGTAGGTGCTTATTAGAGAATAAGTTCACTGAACGTGGCTCGCTAAGGAATACCTAATGGAGTTTTATTTACTGTCAATAGGAATTCTGTAGTGATAGTAGTACAAGTAATCCTTGGACTTGAGATCATCATAGTATCTTGTGTATGATGAGTTATACTTTGACTTATTCCTTAAGACCCTTAGGGTATATCAAAGGGTATGTTTGGGTATAATAAGTTGTACATGGAGATAATGTATGATCAATAAAGAATCTACCACTTCTAATAAAAGAAGAGAAATGTCCTATGTGATTCGATAAATGACAACCAAGTAGTCCTTGGCTAAGGCAGAATGAAATTAAAAAGGAGTTTCTAATTTGCATTATTTGGAGTTGTGCATTTAAGAGTCGAAATACATATAATTAAATAAAATAAGACTTGTGATAATTCCATGTCTTATATTTAATTGGGACATTGTATGGTGGAAGGATTGAATTATACGGTAACTATTTACTCAAAGGTTCTTTAATGATTAATGTTGAAATCTATATTATACGGAAAGTCGTTGATCGCTAGGAGGCTTATCCCTATTGTAGAATAAATATTATTTATTTAAATAAATTAATTGTTTAATTTATTTATTTAAATAAGATTAGAATTATTCTAATTGATTTATTCACAACCTAGGTTTAATATGGAGAACCTAAAGGGTCACACCATAAAAGGAAGAATAATTATTTAAGAAGTTAATGGCATAATCGTAATAATATGTTATGTATATTTAATTTAATCTATGGTGATAGAATAAATTAAATAGCTTAATATTTATTATTTAATATTTTAGAAATATTAAATATAAATTAATAAGAGAGTCTTATTAATATTATTACAATTATTATTATTTTAATTTCTAAAAGAGTTTAGGAATTAATTTAATATAAGTACTCTCATTTATTCCTAATTGGATTAGGAAGGAAAATTAGTTAAAGGAATTTAATTAATTATCCCTAATAAGATTTGGGAGCTTAATTAATTAAAAGAATTTAATTAATTAAAAAACCAAATTCCTTAATTGTTAAGGTGGGTTGCCCACATCTATAAATAAGAGGAGTCTTATTATGGGTGGTATGGGTTGTTGACTTTTTCAACATACGTAATAATTTCAATTGTTGGGAGAGTACACCCTTTTACATAGAGATAGAAAAACTAGGGTTTAGCCAACCACCCTTCTTCTTGAATTTTCTTCTTCCTTGGTGGATCACCTCAGAGGCCAAACATTTGGGTGGCTAACGTTGATCAAAGGAAGGAACCAAACCCGGTGGATTCAAGTTGAACGCGAAAAGGATTGGAGGTGAACTTGTACGAGGAAGCTCGATCTTCAAGGTATGATTCTTATTCATCTTTTCGTTTAATTAATAATTATGCATAAAGGGTGATCAGGGTATATGGTTTGTAAAAATTTTAAACTCTGATTTTACACGCTTCCGCATTAATTTTGCAATTTGATTGCGCACATGAATATTACAAACCCTACAGTGGCATCAGAGCCAAACCTTTATGCGAATTATTAATTGTTTTAATTTGATATGTATATTGATATGTGTTTAGAACAATTTAATTGGGCATAATTTTATTGTATAAAATTTATTTAAAAAAAAAAAAACAAAGGCTGCGCACGGAAATCCGTGCATGATCAGCAGCAGACTTAAAAAAAAAAAGGGTTAACAAGAGATGCACGGAAATCAAGGCACCTGCACGGAAATAAAGGAGCTGATTGGCAGTGCATGCATATATATATATATATTTTTTCCGGAAATCATGTAATGATTGGCTGATGATTGATCATTTGAAAACACGCACGGAAATCGATGCAGATTGCAATTTAAAAAAAAAAGGAAATAAAGGCAGCCGAACATTCCTATTTTAAAACAGATTTCCGTAATTGATATATATATAATTTATATATATAATCAATGCAGCATTATGTGATGCTAAAGTAGAGGAAGGCATTCTGAGTAAATAACGCACGCAAATCAAGGACGGAAATCATGTTAATAGGAACGGTTTATAAAAAAAAAAGGAACGGTTATATATATATATATAATATATATATTACGAATATATATATACATATATATATATTCTTAATTATTATATAATTAAAATAAAAGTTTATTTTAATTTTAAAATAAAAGGTTTATTTTAATTTTAAAATATAAAGTTTTATTTTAATTTTAAATAATTTTATAATTAAAATAAAAGGTTTATTTTAATCTTAAAATAAAAGGTTTATTTTAATATTAAAATAAAAGATTTATTTTAATTTTAAAATTAGAATTTCATGCTAACTAATTAGAGTTGGAATTGGATTCCATAATAACTAATTGGAGTTGAAATTGAATTTTATTTTTCCTAAAATAAAGGAGTTTATTTGTGAATAGGAAAGTAAATCCATCTTTCCTTAAATAAAGGAGTTTGTTTAGATATGAAATAAGATTTCATATTATTCAAAATAAAAGAGTTTATTTGTGAATAGGAAAGAGAATCCATGTTTCCTTAAATAAAGGAGTTTATTTAAATATGAAATAAAATTCATATTATTCTAAATAAAGGAGTTTATTTGTGAATAGGAAAGAATATCCGTGTTTCCTTTAATAATTTTATTTTTTTTTACATGGAATTGGATTCCATAATTAATTAAAATAAAAGAGTTTATTTTAATGAATTTTTTTTTTTACATGGAATTGGATTCCATAATTAATTAAAATAAAGGAGTTTATTTTGATTAAAGATTTTGATTAAAATAAAATAGTTTATTTTATTCAAAATAGGATAAATTAAAATAAAATAGTTTTATTTTGATTTAAATTTGGATTAAAATAAAGGAGTTTATTTTGATTCAAAAATAGATTTTATATTAATTAAATTTGCCCATTAAATGATATCAATATATATATTAAATGTTTATTATTCATGAGATGAATGTTATTTATTGATGCATATGGTGATGTGTATGATAATAAATGAGATTGATTATGGACTATTGACCAATGCGATTGGATTTTATTTTAGTTGGATGCATGAATGTATGGGTTTTATTAAATGGGGTCTGCGTACCTCGTCTTCTCTAATTTTTCTGAATGTAAATTCTATTCCCCTCCTATGTACTTCCCCTTGACTGCTGATCAAAGTTTCTATTTATTTTAAATAGTTTTGTAATAGGAATAGTTAGAATTAATTTTGGAGAATTAGAGATCAAGGGACAAGAAGCGCATGAAGACCCGTTTGTAATGGAGCCCGGGTTTAAATGTAATAGTTATATTTAAATATTATTTCTTGCACCCCTAGGGTTTGACCTTTTGGTTCACTTGGTGGCTCTAGTGAACCAAACTAGAATAAAAGTCCATAATCAATCCGAGTAGAATATAGTATTCTATATGTGCATGCTTATTTTATATATATTATATATTATGCAAACATGCTTCACATGTTCATTAATATGACGCGTATTTTATATATATATATAAATACTTGCGCTAAACAAGATGAGACAAATTAATAACAAACCCCTCATTTTTTATATTAAGTCCTAAGCGTTCAAAGATATTTGGAATATCGAGCGTCAGCCTTCTAAGATGATAAAATTAATAGAGTATTAAATATTTAATATGAGTTTGTTGTGTCACCACAAGGCAAGTATTAAGTATTTAAGATGTTAATTTATCACATTTGATGCTTATAAAGAAAATTGAACAATATTGTTTTGTTGTGTCACCACAAGGATGATATTTTTCTTTTTGAATATATGGAGTGCTAGGTCGGACTTAACTTGGATAATTTTGATTCGGATGTGCCACCACTTGATCAAAATAATCTAAGAGGCAAAATACAAGGAGTTGTATAGTTGATGTAATTGACAAAAGTTGTCTACCTATTTATTTATATATAGTTTGTTGTGTCACCACAAGGCTATATACATTTGAAATGGGATCCTTATTCTCACTAGCAAATCTTTAATTAGATTTTGCCGAACTAGATAAGTGGGGTAATATAGTTTGAAGAAAATAGTAGGAGATACCAATTTAAAACAAGACCTAAGTTATTTTGGTAATTAATAAAAGAATGTATGTTAAAATGTTGTTAATTACAAATTCATTTCTGAAATTTTACAATGTCTAAAATTACTATCCTGCGAAGCATATTAGATGCTAAATTAATCGAACCAAATTAAGCGGATTGGTTAAGGAATTTGAGAATAGTTCTCATAGTGAAAAGCTATCTTATGTCCTTAACGCCTATCCCGCAATGGTTGCGACAATGCCTACGAGAAAGAGATTGCTACTTTTAGAAAGTGGCAAGATGATGCCTGATTGGCTCAATGCATCATGCTCGCATCCATGAGTAACGAGCTTGACGTCGACAAGATGAAACTATGGATGCTCCTACTATATATTCGCACATTAAGTAGTTGATGGTGAGGAAAGTAGGACCGATAGATATCGAGATATCTAAGGAGCTCTTCCGATCTAGAATGGCCAATGGCACTATATATGAGATAAAAGGTTCTTAACATAATCAATTTGATTGATCAATTAGGACAACTGGTTTTGTCATGGATGGAGAGTTGAGCCAAGATTTGATCTTGCACTCACTCCCCGGACTCCTTTCACAATTGTTGTGAATTTTTCATATGAACAAACTAGATATCGACTACATTTGATTTGCTTAACATATTGAAAAATGTTGAGAGTCACTTTTCAACCAAGAAAGATCAAGTCTTCTTGGTAGGGGCCAAAGGATCTTACGAAAAGAAGAAGCGATTCAAAGAAGGTATATAGAAAGGCATAAACAAAGGATAATAAGAACAAAAAGCGTCTGAGATAGCAAAGGAGTTTGCTTCCACCGCAATAAGCACGACCTCGGAAAGAAAGCTGAAGAAGCATCTTGCGAGAGGCTAACCAAAGAAGCTTAGTGAAGTTTTGGTTCATAATCGCTTTTTGTTCATGATTGAGATAAATTTTTCTTTAAGTCGAGGTTCTACTTGGGTATTGGATACCGACTTTGGTTATCATAAATATAGATTTATGAAGGGACCAAGCGTAAGTAGAAAGCTAAACAAATATAAGTAATCCTTTGTGCGGGAAATGTAGCAAAGGTTGCCATATTAGCCATAGAAACTTATAGTTTAGCAATGCCTACGGGCAAATCTATTAAGTCAATAAGTTGTTATTGTATTCCAGTTCTCGTTGGAAACATTATTTTCATTTTATTGTTGGACAATAAATCTTTGGTATTATAATTAAGAACAATTGTTGTTCTATTTATAATAATAATGTTTTGTATAGAACTGGAATATTACTTAATAAATTTTGTATACTTGACTTACATAAAAATTATTTTGTAAATTGAACAAACTAGTATAAGAAAAGGAGATGATCATTCAAAGAGTTGAATGTATGTATTTGTTGAAATACAAGTGTGAATTATTTGAAAGGTTCAAAGAATTGAAGTGAAACAAATTGGCAAAGTATTAAGATTCTTTGATTAGATCAAGGAATAAATACTTGTGCAATAAGTTTCTAGATCATCTCAAATGGTTTTCTCATAATGGACACATCCTCGATACTGATAATTGATTGATGTATCCGAAAGGAAAAATCGTACCTTGTTGGACATGGTGCGGTCCATAATGATTTTACCGACATTCCAATATCCTTACAGGATAATGTCCTAAAAAGGGCTGCATATCTACGAAAAGGTAATCTCAAAATCCGGCCCCAAGACTCCATAAAAGTTATGGACAGGGAGGATTCCTAATCTTAAGTATGTTAAGATAAGGGGTTCCAACTTATGTGAAAAGGTTTCAAAAGGATAAGCTTGGGACAAGATTTGACAAGTGTCGATTTGTGGGACATCCTAAAGTAAGTTTAGGGTATATGTTCTATAATTCTACTTAGCAAAAGGTGTTTGTTATGAAACACGCTGACTTCTAAGATAAAGGCGTTTATCATTGAAGGGGCTAGTGGGAGGATAATAGATCTTGAAAAGTTCAAGAACCACAAAACACTATAAGTCAAATAAGAGGAACCTGTAGATAGACCTATTGTACCACAAAGAATCGTAAATCGGAATAGTCTAGAAGATACCTAGGAGGTATGGATTCATCATAGATGATGATGATGAGGTACGCATCATAGAAGATGATGATCCGAGTTACATTCGATGAGGTAAGACATCTAGTGTGTACAAAAGGGTCGATTGGGAGCATCGTGAAATTTCTAGTATTATATGTTGATATACTACGGATGAGAAATTACATACCAATGCTACAATCAAGTAAAAATAAAGTTGTCTAAACATTCTCTCCATGAATGATTTGGAAGAGTATCTTAATTGGGGATATAAATCTATATAGATAGATTTAAGAGGATGCTCGACTTAACCCAAGGAGCGATATATTCATTTGATGCTAAAGTCGTTTAGCATGGCAAACTCCAAGAGATGTCTCATGTTGATGAGCTATGGAGTGTATCTCTCTTAATAGTCCCCATAGACTCGAAGAAGAGAGATTGCATGAGTGACAATCATGTATGCAATGAAATGTACGAGACACGATGTTGATCGATCATATTGCGAGAGAAGATCATTTGTAAGGCGGTGAAAAACATCTTAAAGTTCTTAACCCAAGCACTAAAGATGTGAGCATACATGGTGGGTCTAAATTAAAACTAGAGGGCTTATGAGACACAAGTTTTTCAGATGAGACTAAGATGACGAGAAAATCCACTTTAAGGTAAAGCGTTATCTTGAGCAAAGTAGTGCGATGAATTGGAAAGGTTCCAAACAATGAAAGAGTTGTTGGTTTAGTGATAAAGACAAAGTATATAGCTATAAATGAAGCTGCAAGTTGATTGTTTAGATTAAAAGTTCATTACAGAACTAGGAATGGTTCCTAAGTCTCATCTTGGATCTAAACATGTGTTGTGGCACTTTCAATTGATTATAAGAATCATTGAAAGAGGGGAATTCACTAAAGGGATAGTGGACACTCATGAACAACATTACATATCCATTAACTAAAGCTTATCCAACAGCAGGATAATCGTCACTTAGAGAAGAAGAGTATAAGATACCATGACGATTGGCTTTAGTGCAAGTGGGAGATTGAAAGTAGTATGCACACAAGCCAATCATGTTTGATGATAAAGCATATACTTTGTAACAATCTTATTCATTTATTAATAAAAAATAATAATTTATTAAAGGCTTTTAATTATCTACATAATGCTGTTTTATAATAAGTGATAAACCCATAGTTTTAAGCAATGCTTTTAGAATAATGATGATGATCATTCTAATGAGATCTAAATTCTTAGAAAGCTTAAAACTAAAATAGTTCCCAATCATTGGATTACTAAATTGGGGATTAGTGAATCCGGATAGATTGGTACATACGTTGCTTGCTCATTGGATGAGGATGATTGATCTCATGATCATTTGTGTGGAGACACTAAAGCAAGTATGTAGGTGCTTATTAGAGAATAAGTTCACTGAACGTGGCTCGCTAAGGAATATCTAATGGAGTTTTATTTGCCTGTCAATAGGAATTCCTGTAGTGATAATAGTACAAGTAATCCTTGGACTTGAGATCATCATAGTATCTTGTGTATGATGAGTTATACTTTGACTTATTCCTTAAGACCCTTAGGGTATATCAAAGGGTATGCTTGGGTATAATAAGTTGTACATGGAGATAATGTATGATCAATAAAGAATCTACCACTTCTAATAAAAGAAGAGAAATGTCCTATGTGATTCGATAAATGACAACCCAGTAGTCCTTGGCCAAGGCAGAATGAAATTAGAAAGGAGTTTCTAATTTGCATTATTTGGAGTTGTGCATTTAAGAGTCGAAATACATATAATTAAATAAAATAAGACTTGACAGTAATTCCGTGTCTTATATTTAATTGGGACATTGTATGGTGGAAGGATTGAATTGTACGGTAACTATTTACTCAAAGGTTCTTTTATGATTAATGTTGAAATCTATATTATCTGGAAAGTCGTTGATCGCTAGGGAGGCTTATCCCTATTGTAGAGTAAATATTATTTATTTAAATAAATTAATTGTTTAATTTATTTATTTAAATAAGATTAGAATTGTTCTAATTGATTTATTCACAACCGGTTTAATATGGAGAACCTAAAGGGTCACACCATAAAAGGAAGAATAATTATTTAAGAAGTTAATGGCATAATCGTAATAATATGTTATGTATATTTAATTTAATCTATGGTGATAGAATAAATTAAATAGCTTAATATTTATTATTTAATATTTTAGAAATATTAAATATAAATTAATAAGAGGAGTCTTATTAATATTATTACAATTATTATTATTTTAATTTCTAAAAGAGTTTAGGAATTAATTTAATATAAGTACTCTCATTTATTCCTAATTGGATTAGGAAGGAAAATTAGTTAAAGGAATTTAATTAATTATCCCTAATAAGATTTGGGAGCTTAATTAATTAAAAGAATTTAATTAATTAAAACCAAATTCCTTAATTGTTAAGGTGGGTTGCCCACATCTATAAATAAGAGGAGTCTTATTATGGGTGGTATGGGTTGTTGACTTTTTCAACATACGTCATAATTCCAATTGTTGGGAGAGTACACCCTTTCTATAGAGATAGAAAAACTAGGGTTTAGCCAACCACCCTTCTTCTTGAATTTTCTTCTTCCTTGGTGGATCATCTCAGAGGCCAAACATTTGGGTGGCTAACGCGTTGATCAAAGGAAGGAACCAAACTCGGTGGATTCAAGTTGAAGCGAAAAGGATTGGAGGTGAACTTGTACACGAGGAAGCTCGATCTTCAAGGGTATGATTCTTATTCATCTTTTTCGTTTAATTAATAATTATGCATAAAGGGTGATCCGGGTATATGGTTTGTAAAAATTTTAAACTCTGATTTTACACGCTTCCGCATTAATTTTGCAATTTGATTGCGCACATGAATATTACAAACCCTACAGGTGAAGTTGCTTATGAAATAGCACTACCCCCTGAGTTAAATCATATTCATAATGTGTTTCATGTGTCCGTATTGTGACTATATAAACCAGATTATAAACACGTTATAAACTATGAGCCGATCCAAATCGAAGAAGAACTTTCTTATGTAGAAGAACCTGCGTAGATCATTGACGGTAAAGAGCAAGTCCTGAGAAATAAAGTGATAGCATCGGTCAAAGTGATCTGGAGGAATCATAACGTTGAAGAGGCTACATGGGAGATCGAGGACAAAATGCGAGAGAACTATCCCCAACTATTTACTTAACTTGTACATTAATTTCGATGATGAAATTCTTATTAGTGGGAGTGAATGTGAAACCCCAAAACCCTATTAAGATTCGGTTATATAAATTCAGTTATATTAATAAAATCTCTTCGTTTTGAAAGTGTCTTGTGTTATTATAATCTTTATTTAACAAATTAGGTCAAATAAATTTTTTCGTTCAAAAATTGACGTGCTTAACATGTGTGTGCTTGACACGTCGTGCTTAAATTTTTCTTCCATAAAAGCGGACTTTTTAAGTATATGTATTTTCACAAACTACTTTGTCGTGCTTACACTGATAAAATGCTTTATTGTGCTTGTTAGGATTTGTGAAAAATCAAAGTTAAAAACCTTAGATTACAAACCCTAACAGTAATTTATAAACCCTAAACCTAATTTATAAACTCTAACCCTAATTAGCTAGACTAAACCCTAATTAGATTATCCTAACACCTAATCATGATTGCTAAACTTCAATTAGGTATTAATAAACATCATTAAGCAACCCTAATCATAAAAACCAAAACCCTAATCAAGATTAAAGAGAATTAGGGCATAATTAAGTTACTAATCTAATCAAACTAGCTCACAAGTTGGTTAGGAGTCACCAAACCAAGTTCCAAGAGTGCATATGGTCTAGCAACCTTCCCTAAGCAGTACAAGTAACTTATCAATAGATCTTTATGGAGGCAAATTGGTGAAAAAGACCAAAAAACCTAAGATGCTTAAGTCAATAAATAGCAACACATCCTCTGGCCAAACCCATGAATTCTCTAAGCCTATACACTCTTATAGACATACCAAAATAAGCCTTGGTGATAGAAACAACAGATTCCATAGCCAGAAATCAAAATCAAGCAAGAAAAGGTGCAAACCCTAATTTTAACCTAGATCTTTGATGTTTTGTTAAATTAATTTGTTGTTTAGATGTTTAGATATATGTAATAACATGTTAGAAACTATGCTAAGTTGATAGAACATGTTTTTATAACATCTAGATTCATCAAAATAGTATTTTAAGCAAACTGGAAATTCTGGAAAAACTGGTTTGATAGTCGAATGTCAGAGCCTGTAGATCCGTGTATGTTAATAATTAGGTCTGTTAATTGTATGCTAGTTGTAGTATTACATGAGGTCTTTAATCTGGAAAAGAAATTAGGTTCATTGGAACCATATATTGCAAGATAAAGGTGGTCAAAAGTGGTTGACCGATCACAAAGTTCTGTTTTCTGGGTTACCCAGAAAAACTCAAGAATAGGTTGAACAGACTACTTTGACTAACCTTTTAATCGCTTTCTATTTGACGTTATGATGTCTAATAGTAATGAATTGATAGCCTGTTATATATACTACATATCTATAACACTCAAATGTTTAATCGATTCATAGGATTACCAAAATTAATGGTCAAACCGAGCATGACTATGTTTTCTAGGTTACCTAGAAAATTGAAGAACAACATTTGACTGTACTTTGACCAACATAGATCTAGACCTTAGAAACATACTCTATCCAAATCAGTGTTACATATATGTACCCTGATATATAGACTACCTATTACAACAAACAAGACACAAATCTATCACACGGATTGAAAGATCTAGAAGCCACAAAACCGTTGACCGACCATGACCTAATCGCTCAGGTTACCCGAAACTCAAGAATAACTCGATAAGTCACTTTAAACTACTATAACTTTTTGTTATATGTAGGTTAAAGCATGAAATTGGTATGTTGTTGTACTATTGCACGAGTTTTATAACATCCATACACTTTCAAACCCAAAATCATTAACAGTTGGGAATTAGATTAAGGTCAAAGTGACCTTCTAGCTACTTAATTAACCTGATTCCTAAAAACTCAAGAACACTCATGGCGACACTTTTTACGTCACTATCGACATTAGTGATGCAGACAGAAAATATTTTCTAATAAATAAATTAATAAAAATTAGATATAATTAATAAATAAATATAAATAATTATAAAAATAGTTTAAAAATTAATTTAATTTATAATAATTAACTTTTAATAATTTTACATAAATTCAATAAATATTTTATTTATTTGGATATTATTAATAATTAAGTTAATAATAAAGTAATTAGAATAATTATTTATAAATAATAAATAATTATTTAAAAATCATATTAATGATTTTAAAATCATAATAAATTATTATAAATTTGTTAAAAATAATAAACAAGATTTTTATAATATTCTAAGTAAATATTAATTATTTAGAAATAGAAATAAATGATTTAAAAATCATTTAACGGATAAATAAATACTTAAAAATTGTTATAAGCTTCCAAAAATTATTATGAAAGATATATAAATTATCTAAAAATATAATAAAGCTTATAAATTAAGTTTAACCGAGTTATTAACTTATTAATTACCCAGTAAAGTTTTTGTACACCGAAACCCTGTCGAACTTAGCTTGAACATAAATAGTTTATGTATTTGAGTATTGTTATCAATACTAATGTGTTAGATTTATATGAATGAACATCTTAGGTGTTTATTAACGAATCAAGTAGAATTGCTTGATTGATCTTCGCTTAGGCAAGTATCTGAAACTTATTTCTTTATTGCAAGTTCCCTAACCATAATTACTTTTGCAAGTTACTAAACCCTGTTTTAATTCGTTGAACAAGATTAAAATCTTGAATTACTTGTAATATATTATACCAAACCTAAACTTGGATTACCAATTATTGTAAAGTTATTGTTATAGCTTCAGCATAACTAAGAAATGAATGATTTATTCATATGATATTGTTTATTGAGCATAAATTATTGTGTCAAACTAAAATTGTTTGGTAAGACATCCTATACTGAGTTGTGTATCCCAAAAAAGGGATAGATCTGTGTCAATTGAATATAACACTTAGTGCATGTGGGCATGATTAGGATGAGATGCATACTCCTAGGATGTTGAATAGGCTGATCCCCTATCTCACATCTAAACAAAATTTCTAAGTCTTTGTGACTGAGAAAAATAAAAAGTGCAGAAATGGTTAAAATAAAAATTCCAGAAATGGTAACAACAATCAGTTGAGTTCTGAATTGTTATACTTCTTCAAATTATATATTGTTATAAATATAGAACCTGTTGAGCATGTCACAGCTCACTCTTGCAAATTATTCCCTTTGCAGTATTACATGATAACCCTGGCACATCTGAAGTAAATAAAGGAAAGCGTTCCTACTTAGATTTGTTTATATAACTGTCTAGCTAAATGTAATACTTTGTAATAAGAAATTCTTTATGAAAAATCATGTAATCGAACCTTAATATATGATATATATATATATATATATATATAACATCTTTTATTTCGCAACCATGATTTCTTTACATGTATAGATGTAATTAGAATTTTCAAATTTAGTTTGAGATCCTTGGGAACTATTTATCTAAGTAAGGGTATTGACAATATGGACTGTTCATGTTATTGTTGATACTCTGGATTTCAAATAGATAGGTACTATCGATACGATAATGTAATTCACATGATATAGACTATACATCTGGGTGAAGGTATTGGTAATGTAATAACTGTGAATTTTATGTCACTATATATGTATGTACATTATTGATATTTAAAACTTTGTGTTATATAGTGATTTAATATGTGGAGACATATGTGAAGTGGTGCATGAATCAATAAACATATATAATATAGTTATGGATATATACATTTATAGATTTCATTAAAATGAAAGCTTCAGTAACCTAATTATACATTAGGTGAGATAATTAAATAACCTAAGGGTTATAGTAATAAGGGAAGGTTAGTATTTAATATGTATACTAACTTAAGTGGATAATCTTGTTATTTCAAGTGACTAATAATTTTAAACCTAATTCTAGTAAACCTAATTGGGTTATGAGCTAAGGTCACATGTATAAGTAATTAAATTTCATATGATTGGAAATGAAAACCCTAAATAAACAATTTGGGTAACATATATTAAAATTGTTAGACTATATTTATTACATGGCCCAAAACAATTAAGGAAGAAGCCCAAAAGAAATAAAATGCAAACCAATACTTAGCCCACTTGATTAAGGGTATTTTAGACTTTTGATTAATCAAATTTGTGTATTAAAATAAAAGCAAATTGGGAGATATAATGGGCAAGGGGGACCGGCCATTTAGGCCTTTTTAGTAAGCAAGATGATTATGCTAATCAATGTCCATAAGTAGAAGTCTTACATACAAGTACATGTGTGTTAATCTCCCATTGGTTGCAAATCAATTAAGCATCTTTAATCACATGACTAGGCTAATTGAAGAGATAAGGTGGTCTTTTATCCATGGGACAATAAAAATATGGGGGATAATAGTTATATCACACATTCATTTGATAGACATTCATTCTCTCTTATTCTTCTTCTTCTTTTTTTCTCTCAAGCTAGCAAGTTGCAAAGAGGGAAAAGAGGGGGGGGGGGGGGGTTCGGTTTTTATGAGAGTGAGAGAGGTGTTCTAGTTTGCTTCATGCACCTTAAGATTGGATATTACTTTGGTAAATCAAGGAGAGTTGCCACTAAATCAAGGTATAACCTAATCTTCATCTTCTTCTTCTACTTTGTATTATAGCTTGAGTTTTGTTGGGGTTATGAACTAATACTCAAGATACCCTAGTTCTACATATCATCATGTATGGAACTAAGTATCTTGAGTGTTAGATCAAAGGCTTAGAGGAAGAAAATGAGCATATGTTCTCCAAGGGGTGAAACCCTTGTTTTTCTTCCACTAAATCTTGTATAACTCAAGTTTTACAACTTGGATTTGTGATCCGTCAAAGGGGAGTGTTAGATACATGAGTTATCTAGTAAACCCAAGTGGTAGAACACAAATCTAGCAAGTATTGAAGCCACGGGGACTATTTTCCGCAAAATAGTCCACATAGTGTATTGAGGTTTTGAAACCCTAAAATAGCTACTGTTCCTGTTTTTCATGAGGCTGTCTTGGTCAGTTGCAAGTCATTTAAAAATCTAGGAAAAATCATAGAGGTACGTTAAGAAGTTATCTACGTGTGGGAAAAAGAACGGACACGTTTTGATTTATAGGTTGTGTGTAATGGCTATTTCCGTAAAGGACTCCGAAATATTAACATTTGAATATCTCACTGTGTATACACTGGAAAATTCCAAAATTTTTTACAGTAGGTTCATATATGTTATGAGAGTATACCCTGAAAATTTCAGATATTTCTGAGCAAAACTCGATTTATGAAAAATGAAGCAAGATCCGAGTGTTTTGGGCACTTTAAAAATAGTAACTCATTTTTTAAAATTCTAGAAAAATTTGGGAATCATGGTTGGGTTATATACTGTCCAAATCCAGAAAACGAGAATTTTTGGAATCAGTTTGCTATTTTTCCTAAAAATGATTAAGTTATGAATAAAAAGAAATAAATAGTTAAATGATGTCTTAAATATGAAAAATGTGATTTTAATGCTTGAATACTCTTATTATATAATATTAAGACTATTTTAGGGCATTTTTGTAATTTATAATAATAAATATTATTTATGACCTTTTATGGATATTAAATAAGAGGTTTAATAAGCGGTGAACAATTAGAATAAATTGTTTATTAATCCAATAAATTGTTAAAAATATTATTATGATATTAATAATATTATAATATGATATTGTTAAGTAAATAAAAATATTAAGATTAAAACTTCATTAAAATATTATTAAATGGTTAATAATATTTGATTTAAGCATTAATAAATGATTAATTATTATTAAATGATTAATAATATTAGATTAAAATATTAATCTTAGATTAAAATATTATTAAAAGATTATTAATATTAAATTAAAGTATTATTATTGAGTAAATAATAATATTAGAGATTAAATAAAATGTAATTAAAATGTAATAATATTAGTAAAGGAATAAAATATTATTAAATAGTTAATAATATTAGTAATGGAATAAGATATTATTAAATGATTAAATAATTTTAGTAAATGAATAAAATATTATTAAATAATTAATAATATTAGTATGCGAATAAAAGTATTATTAGTGAACTAATAAGACTAAGATGTGAATTAAATATTATCAAGATTAATAATATTAAGTGAATTAAAGATAATTGTTATTTAATAGTTACATTATCTAGGCTGTATAATATTTATAAGAACTAAATGTAACATATAATAACTATGTGTAACGCCCCGGAAAATCGAACATTTTGCAATTATTTTTAATAATGAATAAAATAATGTTATTTATTATTATTACGTGTGGAGAAGATGATTGTCGTTCTATAACCTAGAAACGTCGGAATGTCGTAGTATTTTAACTACGTGGGAGAATTAAAGTGTTTGAATTTCTAAGACGAAAATAAAAGCTTTCCGAGAAATTTTCTGAAAAACACTATTCATCGATTTCTGCTCGGGAATTATTTTTGAACTTCCGAGAAATAGATAATGTTATAATATCAAGGTGAGATCGATTATGTAATAATAACCTAAGTATGGAAAACGTAATATTTCGCATGCGGACTTAATTTGGGAACGTTAGGTTTATTAAGCGTTAAAGGAAGAGAGTTGTAATCATATGATGTGTATACATTATATGAAGTATGAATGTAAGTATAATACCATGTATTGTACTATTATGAATGAAGAATGAGATAACGTATATTTAATTTATATCTGAGCTAGCATCTGAAGATTATACATGGGGTATAATTGTTAAGTTGTTAAGATTAAGATAATGGACTTGTAGGATTATTAGCTTAATGGTAGAAGTCCAATAAAATGTGTTTTCTCAAGCCCAAGTGGTTGTTAATCATAAGTCCAATCTATTTGTAGCACAAACCCATTAATAAAGTACTTAGATTAATTAACCAAGCCCAATGAGAATCCTTGATCCATGGGTCAAACCAATTAGGAAGTGGGTAAGCTTGATGGGCAAGGTTAATGTGTGGTGACCAAGTGATGTGATGAGAAAGTGTTGTGGCTAGCAAGTTTACTTAGTGGCTAGATAATGAATAGTAAGGAGGTGGAGTATGAGGAGGTGGAAATGAGGAGGTGGGATGTGTTAATGACCATTCCACCCTAGCTTTTGATAAGCCTATAAATACCAAGCTCATTTCAATTTTGTTGGTTGTTTTTTAATCAAACTTTCCTGTCAATATAAAGCTACTTATTGGTTAGGGAGAATAAGCCACTTAAGCACTTATAAGCCACTTCATCCTTTGCTAGTTTTCCAAAGTGAATTGAAGTCTTCAAGGGTAAGACTCATCTCTTTTATCTACATCTCTTCTATGATAGGATTGATAGAGAAGGAGGATGGTTTGATAATAACATGTAATAAGTTAATAAGAAATGAACTTAAGCCGAATATTTTGGATAAGCAACTTGAACATTAATAAATTGCTAGAACCATGAAGAACTTGTCATATGTTTGTCATATGATGTTAGTATGTTGATTATAGCATGAGAATATTGATTAGTGGACTTAAGTTATTAATAAGTCATGAGCATGAAGATTTATAGTTCATAAGTTGAATAAGTTAATGACTTATGAGAATGAGTCAAAACCTACCTTGTTTATAAGTTGGTTTAATAAGTAACTTGTAATGATCAGTTGTTGGTTGAATCCATTTAGAACGCTTAGTAATGAAGCTTTTCCAAAATTCACACGATTGGGCGATTATCGTCGAATTCGTTAAATTCTCGGAATGGAAGTCGTATTTTGTGTTTGAAGTCGAAAATGTTGGTTTTCGATGGAGACAAGTCATATTGGTTATTACAGAGTTGCGGACTCGAAAATGACCGAATTGAAACTTGAAACAAAGAAAGCGAAGCGTTGAAAGTTCATGAAGCGTTTATCGTTTTCGTTAAAATGAACTCATAGGTGAATTTTAGTCGGTGAAGTCAAATAGATAAAATTCTTGCATGAACGTGTAGATTATGAAATTTGTGAACCGTAGGCTTTTGAGCGGACCAATTGAACTTAAAGCGAAGAAGTTATGCGTCCGGAAATTCGCTAAAATTTTAAAAGCGAAATCGCTCGAGGCGACAGAGTCCACGCCATGTGGCGTGACTCAAGCCTAAAAGCTCTGCTTGCCGCTTGAGGCGAGGTCAAAACCTCAAGATATCGCTAACTCGCGTACGCAAAGACGAGTTCTGAGTGATTGTTGGCGCGCTTGGCGCGACCACAAGAAAAATGATAGAAAAGAAAGATTTCAAGTGTAGAAGGAAACAGAACTTGTTAGTAATGAATTAAGATGTAATCATAACATGGTTAAGACTTTGTAAGGTACTTGTAAGACACTAATGCATGTTGATTAAGAGTTAATAATCAATCGAAGATGAGCGAAATGTGAATGACATAATGAAAGCCGGAAACCCTAATAACGAATCTAAGTCAGGATTTACATTGAGATGAAGGGTAAGATATAATAGTATACGTACTTGATTATAGATAACCTAATGTGGTATGTTATATGATTATGTGTTGTAGAAACATAGAGACTTAAAGTCTTTGACGGGTATTAATCGAGAAGCGTATTTGAAGGCAAGTATTCTAACCCTTGTTCCAGTTCGGTCTGGATAAGCTTTGTAATTCATGTATTCTTTCGCATGAAGTCTTGAATGATGAAGTCAAAGCCAATTCTTTCGGCTAGACTTGCATTATGAATCTATCAAGCATGATTAATGTTTACCGAGCTATATTGGTGTAGTTTTCAATCAAGACCGAGTATGCTAAAATGTTTTTGTCGTTTAACGTGCACGCGTGAGGTTGCCACAACTTAAACGTATACACGTTTAATGGATGTAGTGTTGATCAACATAGAGTACTATGAAGTGATCTTTCGGAAGTGCTCGTAAGTTACGCTTGGGACTTCTACGGACTTAGTGTCGGGTTGTCCTTTTCAAAAGAACTTATGATATGCTCATAGACTTGAGCCATAATTGTTATTCCACTAAGTATGGTTGTGTAAAAGCGTTTTGAAGGAAAAGAAGTGCTATTTTGAATTATCGATAGTACTTCATAACTATTATTATTCGATTATTGAAGCTATATTAGATCTATGTTTCAAGCATGTTGTTTATTAGAATTGTAGTACTTCTTTGAGCTAGTCATGCTCACTCTTGCTTGAACCATATGAACACGGCCATAATAAAGTTGACAGAAGGTTCCAAAGAAGGATAAAGGCAAAGTGAAGACGAACCCGTAGTATACTTATGTAATAGTATAGGAGGAATGTTTGTAATATATTGATATTATGACAAGAACAATTGAAAGGGTTACAAAGAAGAACCGGGGAATGTAATATTATTTTGGATATATAGAAGTTATATTAGTCCTTTTGAGACTATTCAATAGAATGAATGAATGGATGATAGTACCGTGTAGGACCATATGTCGGGTTGGAAGAGACCCGGATTTGGGGGCGTCACACTATGTGATTATATAATCTAATGTTATGTTATGGCTAATTAAAAGATTAACTATAGGTCTCTCAAAGGAAGATAATTAAACTGCCTAGCGGATAGAATTTAATTGCGTAGCCGTAATCTACAAACGAGGCAAGTTTCCTAACTCAAACTCGAGTTATTATTTTCAAATCATGTTAGTGAATAATTATTGATGATTATTCGCATCTATAATGATTATTGAAATTCGCACTTTGTGCAATTGAATTCCTGTTCTATTATTATTGAACTGTGAATTAAATTAAAGTTCTTTCATTCATGAAATGTTTATGAGATAGATCTATGCTAATTGTATCAGCTAGATCAAGCATGTTTAAATTTGTTAAATCAAATGTGTTTTAAAAAGCTATTCTTATTAAATTGATATGATAAGAACTCTTGACTGAGAAAGGGATGAATTTGATTAAGGTATGATATCGATGCCAGATTATTAAGTGTTTATGCATAACTCATGGGGTATGAAAGGTTGATCCCCTTGAATACCAAAACTTATTAAGATGTCCAGTTTAAATGAATGAGAACCTTGGCAAATGTTCATGGTTATTTCAAAACCACTAAGTTCATGTTATTCAATTATTCGAATATTCAATTGTAGATTATTAATTCATGTTCCTTCATAATCTTATATTATTGTTGAACATTGAAAACAAAACTTCTTTCTAGTCATGATATATCTTCCTTGTATATAAACTTGTTAAGCAAATTAGTTGCTTACCCTTGCTATATCATGACATCTATTTTAGTTAAGCAGAAGGATCCAACCACGACGACAAAGGCAAGGGCAAGATCCAGGAATAGTTTAGAGTGAATGTTAATTATTAATATGTGATGGGATTTCTTATGTAAACCTTTTGTAATATGAATGGCGTTTTTAAGTTAAGGTTAGGGAGACCTTGGGACCATGTTATGAACCTTTATTATAATTAACAATGTATGTTTATTATTTTGTAATAGATATAGAATGCTTATGATGATGATAGATCATGAGCACCACATCTGAGGTTAGGAAACCTGGATTTAGGGGTGTCACAGGTAATATGGATTATTCATGTTATTACTGGTACTCTGAATTTTGAATAGATAGATATTATTTATAGATACATTCCAAACATCCAAGTGATGGTATCCAAACACAACAATAGTTCTCTTAGGAATTGTTATCTGATATGGGATACTATGAATCTTGGATCTATAGGAATTGCATCTGGTAATAATTGTATAGTCACTCAATTATATATAAGCATTGAACCGGATACCATGGGCGTAAAGATTTGAATGCGTTATATTAATTGACTAGTAGTAAGAACCATATCAGATACTGTGGGAGTATAGATATGGGGGCGTTACAGGATCCTCCCACATTAGCCATCCTGACAACAAAATTTTTATGTTTTTAATTACTACTTGTCACTACTCTAGACACTCAATTTTTTTTTGCACAACTATTACTAACATTGAAGGAGGCGTAATCGTCTTTCAGAGATAACCACGGAAGGCAGTTCACATCCATTTCGGATACTACCTGAAAGTTCAATCTTAACCCGGACCACACAGGAGCCTCATTTCAACCGGAACACACACCGGGAGGATCATTTTCAACCTCGGAGATAACCCCGAAGTTTTTTCCTTTGTGATAACACCAAGGAATGTTGTTGTAGTTTCGGTGATAACTCGAAAATGCTTGTTTCAAGTGCATGCGATAAACTTCAAACTCGGACCTCCTATCGAGGTACTCATACCTCGGACCGGATCCGAGCTAACACCGCGCGAGGCATCCACAAAATGATACTGCGGCATTCAACACTTGTAGCGATCCAATCTCGGATGTAGCCACGAGCAACGCTCGCTTTCAACTCAAATCGGTGATAACCCCGGATGAGGAGTCATACGTCATCTTGCTACCTCAACACACGCACGTCGTTTCAACACTTCATACATACATTCATACAATAATGTCCTTCAAGAACTAAGAGTTCCAATCCTGAGTGACTATTACGCGTGGCAGCACACCAGATATAATTTGAAGCTTGAAGACCATGGGCATGGTCCCCTCTTCCTGACTTCGTACAACCTCTATTCCATGTCATTGCGTAAGTCTCGACACAAGCAGTCCGAAAAAGGTCGTATATACCTCGTTCGGATGCTCAGATTGAAGTTCTGGAAGTTCGAGCGAATATTATAAAGGCACGTACTTGAGACGACGGACCCACGAGAACCCTGAAGCAAAATTTTAGAGTAGTCATAGGTGCATTTGTGGTCGCCAGTAGTTATCTACTACTAGCAGCTCTATAAATATAGAGCTTGTGCTAGCCATTTTAAAAAAAGAAAAGGCGAGGAAGCCCTGTCCAATTTGCTTTATACACACCCTATATTGAGTGCTTACTCTTTTTAAACACCAGTTAGCCCACATACGATTATAAATTTATCGGCGGGGAGCTAAGTGTTTATCCATTTAGAGTCATAGAGGTCTGCATTGGCGACTTCACTATAAGCCTTCTTACACTCTATAAAGCCTTTTCTTCATATACGCACTCACTATTTTACACATTGGGAGTCGTGTTGTGTGCGTATGCGGACTTGATCCATGGTTTTCATTTATGTTCAGTATATATATACTATATATATATATATATATGTATATAGTTTTATATGGACTAACATTATTGAGTTATGACTCGATTGAGCCTAGACTTTATGTCTCGAGCATTTATTTGCTTTTATATATATACTTATATATATAAAGCTGTTGCTACAAACTCTATCTCGATGAGCCACGGATTTTATATCTAGTCGTTTAATTGCTTATATATATATATATATATATATATATATATATATATATATATATATATATATATATTCTTATGTATATAATTATTTGTGGGACATAACCTAGGTGAGCCTGGATTTTATATTTGGTGCATTTATTGCTTTATATATATATATATATATATATATATATATATATATATATATATATATATATACATGTATATATTTACATTTCATCGAGCACTGGAGTTTACTTTGTGGCCTTTTACAACTTTCTTTACATTTCGTCTGCCTAGAGAGTTTACTTGGTGGCGTTGATAGCTTTCTGACTTTATTTACATTCAAGTCCTTTGGAGTTTACTTCATGGCGGTTTATAGCATTTATTGCTTTATTTACATTTCGATCCCCATGGAGTTGCTTCGTGATGGTTGATCACACACACACACACACACACACACACACACATATATATATATATATATATAATCGCTTACTACTTTCCATACAAATTGCGATGATCATGTGAGTCTAGGAATTATGTGATAACATATTGATCATGAATCTAGATTCGGTTCCGTGATGGACTTTTTTCACCGTATGTGACTTGTACATTATTTACTGAGGTATCTAATTTCCTTGGATGGTTGTCATGCCCATAAGGAGTTTGGCATCACAGATATTATTTTTCACGAAGATGCCTCGCATCTCAAAAATAAAAGCAAACAAGTAGAACATTTAATAATAAAATGGAAGTATGAAAAGGTCTCAATTCCTATTGAGCACGTGGTTTGAAAAACCTCTTTACAAAACTTCATTGCTATATCTTGGTTAAAACCTGAATTTTCTATAAAATTCAAACCTTGTATATATAGGTGCGACGAGGCCTCGCACTACTTTCAAATAATTGCACATTGATCACACACACACACACATATTCATATAACAGTTTCTTTGAGAAGTGGCAGTCACTGTGACAACACGGATGTCGGGGGGTGCCTAACACCTTCCCTCCGCGTAATCAAGCCCCCGAACCCTAATGAATCTTGGTTTCACAGATCCGCTTTTAACGTTGTCACATCATTTGGGTCAATGTGCAAACCTTATCGGTTGCGTTGGTGCAACCAGTTAAAAACACCAACTGGCGACTCTTAAAGTCAAATCATCGACATTACACATGTCAGACCTTTTACACTTTTTTTTCAAACAAATCTCATATTAACATGAGAACACCAAAGAACAACAAACTAAAAGGACACTAAAAATCCCGGCGTCGACGGTGGCGACTTCTCTTTGGGACTCCGAGTAAGAGGGCTTAAGCAGCTCTTATAAGCTTTTCAACACTTTTATATGCTTGTGTGTGAATGTTGCATTTACATTTATGATGAATGTGTATTAATGCACCTTACTTACTGCACTACTAAATATCTATATGTGATATTAGTGCTTCGCACATGTCATCATTTTGCGTAAACGGTGAGACATGTTGTATGGTTCCTCCACTAGGAGGCTATCCTGTCGGTGTTTAATTACTGGACTCGTAGGAAGACTAATTCCAACGAGGCTCAGGAAAGGCACCACCCAGATTCGCTCCAGTTGAAAGAACAGATTAACTTCCCATCAAGTAGATTGCGATGATCTGGGAACCTTCATGCCAAAAAGCCGCGAGAGTAACCTAAGATAGGTCAACCTCTGATAAACCAAACACGGAGGAAAGTCTCTTCATGCTTTCCATTTTCAATTACTTGTAAAAGAATTTACTTGTAATTTCATTACATGATCATTTATATGTAATGGAAAATATGAAGAATATCTGTGCATACATAACATGTTATCAAAATTAAAAACCGTTTTTGCAGGACCATATTCCTAAAACAGACACAACATGATAACATTTACATTATCCCTGAGACTAAACTATATAAGTCTTTTATAGGGAAGTAATTGGGCCTGTTACCCGCTCAAAATCCAAAAAGGCCACGAGCCTACAGCCAATCATGTCTTCTTCTGACCAGTCTACTCATGTTTCCCGAGAAGAATTTGACGGATTGAGTAAACAAATCACAAACTTGGCTATTTTGCTGAAAGAACTGCATCAGTCCACTCAGGGTACAAAGATACCTACACATACAGAATCCTCTACACAAGGGGGAGCCCAAGGTTTAGAAAAAACAATTCCATAACCTCAGTTGGATACAATAAACAAAGACCCTGACAACACCCATCTCAAAAGAGATCAAGACACCGATGATATCAGGAAGAAGGTCCTCCAAATGGAGGAAACTATTCGTGTTCTCAAAGGGATTGGAACACATTGAAGTGTTTCATACGCTGACCTTTGCATCTTTCTTAGGGTTCATTATCCAAAGAAATTCAAAACCCTTGATTTTGAAATATATGACGGATTAGGAGATCTTTATACACATTTGAAAGTGTTCATTGGAGAACTTGGATCTTATGCGGAAAATGAGAATCTAAGAATGCAGCTATTCAAAAAGAGTCTGACTGGAGAAGCCCGTTCATGGTATATCAGATTAGACAACTCAAAGATCCATAGCTGGGAAGAGCTAGCTCATGCCTTCCTCACTCAATACAGTTTTAAATCTCAGATGGCTCCTGACCGGTACCAAATTACCAAGGTCAAGAAACAGTCTAATGAGTTATTTAGAGAGTATGCTCAAAGGTGGAGGCACCTTCTTTGCTCAAGTTATTCCTTCCATGATGAGAATCGAAATGGTCGTGACTTTCGTAGATGTACTGAGAAGCTCCTTTCTATGAGAGAGTTCTAGCGGGTATTGGCAAACCATTTTCCGAAATGATCAAACATGGAGAGATGGTTGAGATGGGATTGAAGTCAGGTAAGATTCAAGACCTAGTTGCTCTTAAAACTGTTTCTCAGCACATCCAATCCGGATCTTCTGGAAACAACCCCCGGAGGGTCCATAAAAAGAAAGAGGAGGATGTTTCCTTGATATTACAAGGATAGAAAGGCAGTCAAAACATGCCTATACAGAGGAGAAACTACTCACTTTTCCAAGCACAGTCTTCAAACCCTCCATTGCCTAAAAGTGGAGAAGCAAAGCGACCTCGAATGTTCACACCCTTAGGGGACTCATTAGAGAATATTCTTACTCTTCGGACTACTCATAAGAAAATCACACGTTTGCTTCCACCAGCCAACCCTAATGGGAGGGGTTTTAATGCTACTCGGAAGTGTGTTTATCATGCCGGAGCACCTGGACATGATACTCAAGATTGATGGGCCTTGAAACATAAATCCAAGACTTGATAGACAATGGTGAGATTGTAGTCACCAAACCAGATCAACCTCATGTGCAGGACAACCCTCTTCCTCAACACAAAGAAGAAGAGGTCAACATGATCAGTTGGAGCACTGGACAAAATTCTAGTTTCAACAGCAAATTATCCCCGACCATCCAAGACGGTGTTGACAAATTGGATTATGCAAAGTTCCAGTTTACTATGGAACAAAAGATAAAAGCTTTTTGCAAACAGATTGACCAATTGGTAGAACTGGTGACCCACCATCATCAAGTCACACGCCAATTAATCAGACAGGAGCATGCCTATCTCCTTCCATTTGTTATAAATGCTCCACCCTCACCTTCAGAAAGCGAAGCTATGGAAGATAAGGTTGAAAAGCGAGCAAATGCTAAAGCCCGTCAGGATTTTGCCAATCAGAGGGAGTTCACCTATCTGGGCCAACCTATGGAGGAAATATTTCAAATGCTGATCAATGAAGGAAGAATTACATCCCTTCTACCTCCAATTAATCCTCGTGCTGGATGATTCAACGCGGATGGAGTTTGTCAATATCATTCCTATTCTCGCAGTCATAACACAGACGAATGTTGGGCACTCCGCCATCTCATTCAAAATCTCATTGATAGCGGTGTCCTGCAGCTGGCAGACGATAACACTGTGCGACTTGAGAGTGGGATTACATGGAAGGGATCAGTAGCTGTGATATCCGTTGAGGATGATGATACTGTCAAAGCATTTCCCATACAGATAATTCAACTCAAAGGAGCTGACAACCCTTTGAAAGTGGCCGCACCCGAGTAAATTTCTTTACCTTTCAGACCACAATATCCTGTTGTCAGCTTACACAAAGTTCCATGGAATTATGGAGAAGTGAAGGATCCACGTCTCATACTCTTTGCTGATGATCGAAGGATAATCCACTGTATCTTCCTCAAAGGGTTATCAAGCCTACCCTCAAAGCAAAGGGGAAGATTCCCATGGAGAAGATTGAAAATTTCTCCACACTATGAATCATAATGAAGCCAAGGTGGTTTTAAGCTTAAGAGAAGCTCCACATCATATCTCAATTCTGGACTTGGTTTTCTCTTCTGAAGATCACCGACAGATTTTACTCAAGGTTTTGGAAGAAGCCTACTTACCGAAATCAGTGGATGTGGAAAAATTTCAACATATGGTTGATCACATTTTCAACAACAATGTGATATCCTTCACTGATGACAACATACCGCCCGAAGGGACTGGTTATTGCAAGCCATTGCACATTGCAGTTTTGTCCTCCGGGTATATGCTAGCTGGAGTTTTGATAGATGGAGGTTCGTCTCTAAATATCTGTCCTTATGCCACCTTGGTGAGGATGAATGTCAATCTCAAACGGATCTAAAGCAGCCATACGGTTATCAAAGCTTTCGATGGATCTCGACGAAATTCCGTCGGAAAGATTGAGCTGCCAATTAAGATTGGTCCAAATACATTCAATGTATCCTTCCACGTCCTCAAAATAGATTCAGGATACAACCTGTTATTGGGGAGACCATGGATACACATGGCTGGAGCCGTTCCCTCCACATTACATCAACAACTCAAATACATTATCAACAACAATAAAGTCACTGTCAATGCTTAGCCGGAGTATCCTGAACAAAGAGATCTGCCAATCATCAGTTTCAACTCTGAAGTTGAGCTAGCCATCTTTAATACCTTGGAAGTGAGTAACACTCGATACCATACTATTGGGAGCACTTCACTGCACTCCAAGATTTCTGCCGAGGTTATGTCATCCACTCAAGAAATGATGTCATTAGGTCATCAGCCTGGACAAGGGCTTGGAAAAAATCAGCAGGGTATTAAGCACCCTATTCAAGTGTCAAGTCAAACTGGGACAGCCGGACTAGGCTATTATGCCAGTTCTAGTCATAGGAATCCACATAAACACAGGTCGGTTCCTCAAACTTCCGCCACACGGCGATGTTTTCCATCTACACCTCATGAGCTTATACAGTCTCCAGTTAAGGTGCCAACACATGTTATTGCTATGCTGTTTCCCAAACCAGTACCATTCAAAGCAAAAGAGGTGCTGATTCCTGATCCCGAAATGGAAGAAAGGGAACGCAAACGCAAAAATGACATCGCTTTGATGATGTCCGACATACGCGTCATTGTTCATGATGAACATACAAACCGATATACCCCAGACGATGATTGCCCAGATATCATGGTTATCATTCGGGAGAAGGAGGGCAATGACGACCCATCTTTCATTGTAGTCCATCAGGACTTTACCCTTGACAATTGGAGCACCACTCCATGCATTGGTTGACGAGGGTAAAACGGGCAGAAAATCCCTCTGCCCTGTAGATAACTTTAATTGCTTACTTTTCTTTACAGTATTAGCAGTTATTTTATGAGCACATGCTAACACTTTGTATGATTAAATAGTTTAATATATTAAGTGAAAGCATCTTTTGATTTGAGGACTACGAATATAGATGTGCATGTATTTCTTTGGTGATATGCCTTCTCTACACAAGGGCTATAACTTTGATGCAAAGTTGGACTCAGACTTGATGGACATACAAGAGGACATTGAGACACCTCAGGAGATTAAGGAATGGGTCGCAGATAAGCCTAAACCAAACCTTGACCAAACCACTTCTTTCAATCTTGGAACCTTAGAAAACCCTAAACTAATCCAGATTGGTTCAGACCTCACTCCAAACCAAATGAATGACATGGTTACACTATTAACCCAATTCCAGGATGTGTTTACATGGTCTCATGAAGACATGGTGGGTTTGTCCACGACATTGTTCTTCATCGCCTTCCCATTAAAGAAGGATTCAAGTCGGTCGGTAGAAACT